>OX243801.1:10000000-12400000 GCA_945859595.2 Megachile willughbiella
TTATAAATTATAAACATACACATGTATAAATGTCTGTTTTATAATTTATGATACCAACCACATTATAAATTCGAATATTATTATTTATTCTTATTTTTTTTGTTTTCAATGAAATCTCATTCGTTCGCCTTAAAATTAATAGGAAAATTGATACAATATTATTCGATATTATTTCAGTCCTACAAATCTAACGACATAAAAATAAAAAAATTCTCCTTATTTCTGAAATTTGGTTCTGCCACATATAGAATTATAGCTTGCATCCCGACAAATTCGCGGCTATAATAAACAGATTCGCGGTCATATACAATTCAAAATACATCCACATTCCATTCTCCCATAACTTTATTATTTCAACAAATTTCGCAATCCTCCACGTATACTCTCCAACAAATACAATCAAGAGACTTCGATCCACCCCTCAGTATGAGCACCCCTTAATTCGCCGGTAGAAACCCGGGGAAGCTGTTCTCCGTAATAATAATAAAAATGTGTCCTCGTAAAAAAACGCGAGGAGAAAAAGAAGAGATAGGTGAACGAATGGAGGATTCGCAGAACCATCAGTTCCGCAACTTTCCCTGCGCCGCGGTATACGGGACCTCCATAACGTCTGTATTCTGCGACAAAGTTCCCGTCGAAGTTCGAGACTGGTCGTGGTGTCGTTTTCCCAGCGGAAGAGTGCTACACTCAATTAAACTTGGTCGAAATCAAGGCTGGGACCAACCGGCCGCATCGGCGTCGCTGCACCGGCACATCTCATTCGTAAATTCGCTTTTTGCGCCTGGCGTGACGCGAATAATTTTCCTGCCACCCCTTCTGTGTAGCCATCTACCAAAACCCCCTTTCTGTCCCTCTTCGGTGCTCCCTTTCGTCCTGCTCTGGCTCGGGTCGTTTCATCCCTTTCCCTCGTACGATCGATATTCGTAATTCATCATTTGTATGCAGCGCGATAGAGGGCGACCAACACGGAGGTTCCTGCCGATGCATTTCGCTTCGAGGAATGATCCGACGATGTCCTCTCTGCGGGAGAAAAAAAGGGGAGGATAAAAAGAACAGAGAGAGGCTTAGGTTCATGCTTCATCGTATAACGCGGCCGCGTACCGGCGCTGTTCCACTTTTTGATAGAGGCTGATGAAAAAAAATTAATTTCATTATTCGTTCGCGAGGGAACAATGTCGTGCTGAAACAGTACGGCCGTCCACGGCTACCGTATCATCAGGGGACGAATTATTTTCCCATGGAAAAATATAATTCCGGCGAATGCGGGCTTCCGTCCGTGGCCGGGGTCAAAATGGCTTTACGCTTTGGCGTATGTCACACGTCCAGCGTTCGGTGTTAGACGTTAAAATAATAAAGAATTTATAAGGGCTCCCGCTGTTGTTGGAAGCGCTGGCTTTCGTGTTCCACGAATCACTCGCGTGTACGTTTCATCCATATTAATTAGCAGCTTTCGAGAATTTTTAAGTAACTGATGTGTACGGGTATGTGGAATTAAGGATTCTGGAGATCGATGGGTACGAATTAAACGGAATTTTAGAAATGGTTCTCTGGTTTAATGTGATTTAAGGGTTTAGAGGAAATCATTCTTAATGAAAATTTAGAATTTAGTACCTTGTGTTACAGTTTAAAAATGTATTAAATGGTGGTATAGTGGAAAGGAAAATTTGTAATAGAGAAACAAAATTAAATTCTGAATTTGGGGAAATTATCACATTTTTTTAATAGAGGGGTGATCAACACATTTTTCACTGTGATTATCATTTTTTAAACAAATGTTACATTTCGGAGATAAACGCTATTTAGAACACTTCAGAACACTATTCAAACGATATTTTAGAACACTTTAGAATTATTTAGAACAGGTTAGTAAAAAAGAATAACCGTTTTCATAAAAAAAAATATTATATTAAAATATTATATGTATATATCAGTATTATGAAAACATTATTTAAATGTACTATGAATTTCATTTTTGGTAAATATTATGCACTCGTAAAATTATTAAGCTTAGTTTTTCCAAATGTCACAAGAAATTGTCGCAATTCAATAAAATTGTCTGCCATTTTGATTTATCGCTACCCGTTCTGTAACTGTTTGTGTCCACACAATTACAGTATATCATTTTATATATGTTTAAATACTAATTCTATATATGTTTATTTTGCGAGATAAAACAAGTGATATTAGAAACATGGATTAGGTACACCCAAATAAAAATAATTTATTCTTTTCCAAAATCTGAAAGAAAAGTCATAAAAAACGATTCGATTATTGCAATTATTAAATAAAGTTTTATGTATAATAAATTGTTCATTTATTTGAACACCTAAGTGCAAGGGGGCTTTTAGACCCCTATCCTGGTAGTGGTATTAAATTGTAAATAGAACCTTAGTAATTTATAGAGTTATAAATTCTATGATAATTGACATTTCTATCAAGATCGTTGATTCATACATTAACTGATGTAGAAGTTTAATTGGTTGTATTAAATGCTTTTAGCACATTTTTACTGCGACGCCATATTGATTTTTACCCACAATTCCATTGATCAGTTACATAGAGAATTTCATTAAAATGGTAAAACGTTTTTCCGATCACTAAATCTAAACAGATGTTTTTTAAATAAACGACATAGAATCACC
Source organism: Megachile willughbiella (assembly GCA_945859595.2). Taxonomy (NCBI): domain Eukaryota; kingdom Metazoa; phylum Arthropoda; class Insecta; order Hymenoptera; family Megachilidae; genus Megachile; species Megachile willughbiella. Next base: position 10,002,643 of record OX243801.1, read on the forward strand.
TTAACGCCCACAAACCAGTCAAATCAATGTCACATGTCAAATAACCTAAAAATGCTCAACATAACATAACTTAACCGCTGTAAAACTTTCATCAAAAACTATTCAAGTCAACAATTTGACATTCTCCAAAGTAAACTGTATCCAAAACTCTTTCAAAATTTTCTCCTATCTGAAAAGAAGAGGGTCACGAAGTTCGTTGCTACAAGAAACAACCCTGCTCGATGTAGCTTGAATTTTCATCGGCGGTACACGCGCAACTTGTAATGTCTAAATCGAAATATCCTGGTGGGCACACGAGCATGATGTTTCTCCTTTCGGCGTCTCCGAGCTGAACGCTCTCGCTGCTCAATTTGTATGTTAATTCGCGAGTGTTTGCCGGGCAGCGGTCCGCTTAATAATGTCATGTTTATTCAGCGATGATATCGCTGGGGGCGCTGAGGCGCTCGCCACACTCGCATATCGGTGTCACAGGTTACTCACACTGTTCGCGTGAACGAATGAAAAAAATGCCGAGGCCACAATTATGTTTCTTTTGCAACGGTGCAACATCGTCGAGCACTTTACGTAAAAATTGCCTCGGCGCTGGGCGTCACAAAGCGTTCACATAAACGCGACATCGTCCTGTCACAACGAACTAAAATAGGAATGTACTATGTTCGAGATACAAACATCACTTTTTTAAATAATTTTAATTATGCGAATATTTTAATAATTTTGGTTATGGACACATACGTCATTTAAATAATTTTGGTTATGTACATAAACATTAAATAATTTTTATTATGCACATATATATTATTTAAATAATTTTGGTTATGTATATGTCATTCAAATAATTTTCAATATGCACATATATATCATTTAAATCATTTTTATCATGTACATATGTGTCATTTAAATAATTTTGATTATGTATATACACATGTGTTCATCATTTTATTTTGAATTATAATAATAATTTTATTTTTTTTTTGTTAGAAAGATATAGCGATTTATGCAACTAGGTATTTTATTGAAGCATCACTTAACATATACAACTGTTCTTTATCTCCAAATCAATTATTTCCCATAACTGCAACAAAATTGTATAACATAAAATGTGAAACTTGAAACCATTCATTTTGACTGTGGGACGTCCATTTTTCTTTTTCGGCCAATTGGATCCATAGTTCTTCTAAACACCTGGGTCTCTTCACGCGCCAACTCGTGTGTTAGCATCGGTATATGTTCACTATAACATAAACCAATCCATTCCATCCAGAAACGACTCGAAATGTAAACCAACCCAAAATAAACAGTAAGCAGAAGACTTATCCGTCGTTTTCGAATCGATAACCCGATTTTCGGCGTGAAATCGTCGGTTCGAGCCGAATTCATGTTCCATCCCCGCAAACAATCCTGCGCGCGTTCAACCAATCGCAAAGCATTCCGATCCCTTTTTTTATGCCTGAACGTAAACCCTCCTGATCTAGAGCAGAGCCAATGAACTCTATCTGGCGCATCAGCCTTACCAATCTACTTCCCCCGTGGCTATCAAAGCAGCATCCTTTCCCTCGCAACCTACCCGAGGTTCCGCGGAAGTAGGTACTCGAGTGTAACGTATGCTACATCTGTTCACAAATACATATGTAAACTTGACGACTTTTTAATTTTGTTTGTGACAGAGTTTTACAGGGATTAATATTATATATGAAAGGTTTATTTAGGAAAAGTAATTACAGAATATAAAGTATAATATATTTGAGAAAGACGCGTTACTGCACGTCGCCACGTGCATCGCCGGTAACCACACGACAAGAAGACGTTAAAACAAAAGAATACATTCTATCATTGCTGACAACTTATATTTGCAGCCTATAGAGATATTACTGCCAACAGTTTGTTTGTATTTTTATATTTTTCAGCTTGCAAGCTTTTGGATTTTTGTATACTCAAATTTACTAATTTATAAATCATTTATAAATGTCAGCATTCATTTTTCCATATTGAAATTTCTAGGTCCCTGAATTTCTAGATTTCTGAATGTCAAAATTCGAAATGTTCCTAAATTTTTAAATTTTCTTATTCCGACACTCCCAAAAATTCTTGATCCACAAATTTCTGAATTTTCGTATTCTTGCATCACCGGAATTTCTACGTCCCCAAATTTTTAATTTCTTATATTCCTACTCTCCCAAATTTCGACGCACCCATATTTCTAAATTTTGGTATTTCTACAGCCCCAAAATTTCTATGTCCTCAAATTTCTAAATTTTCGTATTTTTGCATCCCCAAAATTTCTACGTCCCCAAATTTCTAAATTTTCGTATTCCTATATCCCTAAAGTTTCTACGTCCCCAAGTTTCTATATTTTGGTATTCCTATATCCCTAAAATTTCCACGTCCCCAAATTTTTTATCTTTTGTATTCCTACTCCCCCAAATTTTGACGTCCCCAAATTTCTAAATTTTAATATTTCTACACCCCCAAAATTTCTACGTCTCCAAATTTTTAATTTTTTTTATTACTACGCTCCAAAATTTCGACATCCCCAAATTTCTAAATTTTTATATTCCTACACACCCAAAATTTCTACGTCCCCAAATTTCTAAATTTTCGTATTTTTGCATCCCCAAAATTTCTACGTCCCCCAATTTCTAAATTTTCATATTCCTATATGCCTAAAATTTCTACGTCCCCAAATTTGTAAATTTTTGTATTCCTACACTCCCAAAATTTCTAAATCTTTGTACCTTCAAGTCCTTAAATTCCTATATCTCGGAATTTCTAGAGCCACAATTCCCTAGATTTGCATATCCGCAGATCCCCAAATTCCAAAGTCTCCAAATTGCTAAATCCAAAATCTCTGAATCCCCAAATTCTTAGAACTTCTTGAAAATTTGAGATTATAAAAATAGACTATAGAATTTGTAAGTATAATAACGTACAAATTTAGAAATTTGTAAACCCTAAAATCTGAGAATTTGAAAATGGCCAAGTTTATGTGTCTTCATCCAGAGAAAGCCTACGCTGCACTCGAGTGTACTCGAGCGAGTAGAATTACCCAAGCGGGTACATTGGGCTTCTGGTTCTGGTTCCGCGGGCTTCATCCGTTTCGTCGTTCAGCACCCTCGAATCTCCAACCTAAATCGTTTCTCTCATCCTATGCTACTTCACCCCGCACCCTACGTCTGGACCCTTTAAAATTCTTTTTACCTTTTCAGCTTTATCTGCGCGATATTACTCGTGTTACTTTATTACTCGTGAGCGTAATGGACAGTCGTGATCGCAAATGTTTTTTGGAACGAAATCTTTACTGTTTGATCGTTTTGAATTCTGCAATGGTCCTGACAAATATTGTTTCTTGGACTGTCAATTAATTCTTGTATTTCTGTATAAAAATCTTTCGAGGTTAACCCTTTGTACGTGAAGGTGTTTTTGCTGTTAGATAATTTTGCTGATAGATACCCTAAAACTTAATGAATTTTTTTGAAGTTATTTCTCTGCTATTAGTTTCCACTGGTATCTGTTTCGTTTTCTTTATGTATTATATGTAGCACTCTAGATTTAATTAAAAACCTATCTCATATTGTACAGTTAAACTAAATAGTGAGTATCACCTTTCAAGTGCAGGGGGTTAATACTAAAATGGACGTTTGATGAGCATTTTTAAATAAAAATGCAGGAAAATAAATACATAAGGGACATATAACTAACTTGTACGATGATTGTAGTATGTGTCCCTTTATTGAATAGCACGTTTTTCTGCGTACTATTAATTTGTAATATTTTTGTAACACAAGTAAAAACTAATGACGAATAATTAACTAATCTATCTAAAGTAGATAACACGTGTTAACTCGTTTTATCTAAACGAAACACATATAATGAAATGTTGGAGTAAAGTGGACAAAGTTTTGGCGTATACCACCAATTACAGGAATCATCGATCGATGTTCGATATGTGTACAATTTGACACTAACGAGCCGAAGACCCTCCTTAGGGCGACGTGTAGCGATCAACCATGAAGGTCCCTGTCGTTCTATTCGGTGTAACGAGACACCTTGATTTGTCCTACGGTGAATCAGCAATTCTAGGAAAAATATTACTGAACAGTTTAACACTGTGATAGGGATTTGATACAATTGTTATAACAGTTATTTCAATAGTGTATATGCTAATCTAAGTTTTGGATAATTTATTTGGGTACAATGTTTGAATAGGGTACAAATTATGATGGTGAATAATTGTGATTCAAACTGAATGATTCGGAATGACATTAAAATTTTGAAATTGTTGAGGTATGGAATTTTGAGATATTGGGGTTTTAGTTGGATTTTTAGAAATTTGGAATTATTACATTTTTGAACTTTAGTACTTCGGAATTTTTGGACTTTGGGATTTTGTGCTTTGATATTTTTAATCTTTAGGACTTTGAATCATTGGAATTTTAGAATTTTAGAACTTGATAATTCGAGAATTTGAGATCTAGTAAATTTTGCTAAACATATCGAAAAAATCTATCTTCTAATCTCTTTATTTCCTTCTAAACCAAAACACTTTTAGACCACAAATGATATTACTATCAAACTGAAAATTTTCATACCACCTCGATCACCTTCTTACTCCCCTAACACGAATCTAACCTAAAGCAGACCCTCTTTCGGTACACAAACATCCCACAAAGTGTATTCAATTTTCATTATTACTTCATCTTAGCATCAACAATACAGAACTGAATAATATCCCTAGCTAAATAATAAATGAATTATCCTTTGTTCCAATTCTTGGCAACGAGTCTTTATTAAGCTCAACGTTATTCCCCGTTATAAATTCCTTGAATACGTCGCATTAATTAATAAGATGACTCGTAGCTCGTTACCCGTTTCTCGAAGATCTTTGAGATCTTTGAGGCAGAATGTCGACGTCTTCAAAGACAAACCCCGTTGTGTTTCTCTCGTTGTATCAAGTTCTCGCCTCTTTTCTTCTTTATTTCTCGCCGTTAGTTATTGCAGAGGAATCAGACCGGTAAAGTTACATGTTCGTTACAAGTTTCGTTAGCCTTTTGCTTGTTCCCGGTTCGTTTTTTCCTGTTTCGGACGACGAAGACATCCATAGTGGGTTAGCAGGCAGTATTTGTCGGTGGCTCGTATTATAAAGCCCTTCATTAGACTAACTCGAGCCGGATCTTCGTAAGAGGAAGATAGGGTGGATAGTCGTCCTTTTATCCTCTTCTTTCATCCGTACTCTCATCGTCGTCACCTAAAAGGAAACGAGCTCCTGCTCTCGCGGCTCAAGGCGAGAAATCCTTGATTAGTTCAGCAGACCCCCTTCCTGCTCTTTCTTTCCTTCCTTCCGTCCTCTCCGCTTGCTTTCTCCTCGCAAGAGATACGATCTTCGCGCGAATTTCTGAAGTATCATGTTTCCTTTCGTTCCGTACCCGTGAGACTTGATCCTTTGATTCAACGGGACCCTTTCAGCTCGACTTCGTTCCTGCTTACCGCCTTACAATGCGCGAAACGAACGCACCTTAATTACTTTTCTTCAGACAGAAGGACATTTGATCATGTTGACTCGCATGTCTTTTTTTCATTGTGGCTGAACTATATAAAATATAGTCGATACTGTTTCTAAGCACTTATTTCCTTTTTTCATCAGTATGTGATGTCTTGGTTCTAGGTATACTTCACATTTGTCCTTTTTATTGCAGTTAGTTAAGGATAAGTCAACAAATTCAATGTTCCTATTTCTAATCACCTATTTCTGTTCTTCAGACATCAGGACATTTGATCACCTCGGTTCTGACTATACTTCACACATGTCACTTTATTGCAGTTAGACAAGGATAGGTATAATATACCTAATCATTGAAGTCAGTGTTCCTATTTTTAATCATGTCCCTATTTCTGTTCTTCAGACATCAGGACATTTGATCATCTTGGTTCTGACTATACTTCACACATGTCACTTTATTGCAGTTAGACAAGGATAGGTATAATATACCTAATCAATGAAGTCAGTGTTCCTATTTTTACTCATGTCCCTATTTCTGTTCTTCAGACATCAGGACATTTGATCATCTTGGTTCTGACTATACTTCACACATGTCACTTTATTGCAGTTAGACAAGGATAGGTATAATATACCCAATCAATGAAGTCAGTGTTCCTATTTTTAATCATGCCCCTATTTCTGTTCTTCAGACATCAGGACATTTGATCACCTTGGTTCTGACTATACTTCACACATGTCACTTTACTGCAGTTAGACAAGGATAGGTATAATATACCTAATCAATGAAGTCAGTGTTCCTATTTTTAATCATGTCCCTATTTCTGTTCTTCAGACATCAGGTCATTTGATCACCTTGGTTCTGACTATACTTCACACATGTCACTTTATTGCAGTTAGACAAGGATAGGTATAATATACCTAATCAATGAAGTCAGTGTTCCTATTTTCAATCATGTCCCTATTTCTGTTCCTCAGACATCAGGACATTTGATCATCTTGGTTCTGACTATACTTCACACATGTCACTTTATTGCAGTTAGACAAGAATAGGTATAATATACCTAATCAATGAAGTCAGTGTTCTTATTTTCAATCATGTCCCTATTTCTGTTCTTCAGACATCAGGACATTTGATCACCTTGGTTCTGACTATACTTCATGTCTTTTTTATTGCAATTAGAGAAGGATAAGTACTTAGTCAATCTATGTTCCAGTTTCTATTCTTCGATAACAGAGGAACATCTAACCTTATAAAAAGTCGTTTGTGCGCATCGAGTCTTAGTAATAAATAGTTCATCCTTAATAATGCTATGTTCATTTATCATCTTATTCAGCCTTGTTCTAAACTCGCTTGCATATACTATAATTGACTTATGAGTTTTGGTCGATAAGATACGATCATTTTTATCGATCAGTGATCACCCAAAGCGATACCGTGTGTCTCTAAAATGGAATAGTCAGAGGATCTATAAAACATAAAGCCTACATTCGCTTTTATTGTCATAATTAATTCCTTACTGTATTGTCATAATTCACTCCTTGACAATATCATGTCACTCGTGACTGCAGTTCGCATTTGATAAACTAGTCTCATATTTTCACCGCAATTGAATGTCGGTTTCAATTGTAGTTACAATCTTCATAAAGATAAATACAAAATGTGCCAAACCTTTCAATTTTCTTTATTTGTCCTCACATTGTAGCAATAATTCAACTATGAATAAGGTAGTTACCCAGAAAATGTACTCCTTGTCACTCCTTCTTGGTTAAGGAGTAAAGTCCTTACCACTTTTATGATAAAATAACCTTAACCGACAACCTTAATCCACCATTGTATCGTTCGCTCCTTCCACAGCCACCATGATTTGAATCCGCCATTTCGTCTTTCTGCTTCTCGGCACGGCCACCATCAACCACGAGCAGTTATTCCTATCCGTCGGAGATTTCAATAGAAAGTTGTAGGAAATTCACGATGGCGGCAAGTGGCAAAAGCTGTCGGTGTCGGTGAAAGTCAAACTGGTAACGTCTGCGATCCATTGTGAGGATACGCCTAGCTGCCGACAGAATACTCGCAAACGGCGATGTATTGTACGAACTGTACAGAAAGAGCCGGTGACAAGACGTAAGGAGACGGAGGGACCGGCAGTCATATCTTAGATTAGAGTTCGTGCCACCCACATATCCCCGCACAAAGGGACATTGGATATTATCGCAATTCAATGGTATCAATGTCATCGTCGAGGTCTCAGGATCTCGATGTATATTATTGGGGAAAGGAATTTCAAATCGGTGTCTCGTTATTCGGATCTACTTTATAGTATCGGCATGAAGGACTTCAAAAGTCAAAGACATCATTCAGTAATCTTGTAAATAAAAATGAATTATAATTTCTCCAAACGGATAATTAAAATTTAATCATAACCTAGATTTTAATGTACGATTAAACTAAAACTTGTATGCATCTATTACATCTATTTTTGTATACCTTCAACTGCAAAGTCGACATGCTTTTATTAGAAGAATTTTCCTGCTACCCACCCTTATCAACCACAACAAAATTGGACACATTTCGTTAACTTTAGCCAGTTTAATCTCTCGAGGTGTAAAACGTTGAAATAAAGTCTGGCAAGAGGGTTAATAATTACCGTTTAATGCGTGATCCAAACGAGGGAAAGACATTCGATCGAGTATGGCGGGTCGCTGGCGCTCAGCCATAAGGATATGCAATCAAGTCCAAAGTAAGCGAGTTAATTTAGCTGGAGTGTGCACTCTCGCCGCGAAACTTGTTCCGTGCTCGAAGCCGAAGAGATACTCCGTCGTTGGAGAAGTTGCACCATCGAGATGTTACCACGCTCATGAGGGTAAGTGTGAGAGAAATCGGGAGAGAGATCGTCGATGAGGTACGCGTCTCTCTCTCTCTCTGTCATCTTTCCCTTATGCTGTGGTGCCTCCACCGCCGGTTCCCTACACAAGGCGACAGGGAGTACCAAGATGTCTCGAAACTACGCTTCACCTTACCCTTCGTCTTTCTTCCCTTCGTCCCGAGTTTCACCCTTCCTCTCCCTTCTTTAGTCTCCTCCGCCTCATCCCAGCTTTCCTCCAACTATCGTAGTAACTAGCAGTGCCTGTAATAGCGTCGCGCTTCCTCCGTAAAGTGACGTCTTTCGAAACCCAATTCAGGAACCGAGTCGCGTCTAATGGGGCTCCGATATTACGAGAGTAGTGCGCCACACTGATTTCTTGGATACCACTCGAGAAGCGAGAGTGAGTCACATATACGGCGATTAGTTTCGCGAAGAAAAGGGTTCATCTTCCAGTGTTTCAAGGTCGCGGATTTCTGCCGGATGGCGGACTAAGCGTCGTCAAAATGGCCGCCGAGCCGTTATGCAATTTGTGAAAATGTATATCTTGACTTATAATTTTATAACTGCGTCCGAGTATGCATGTCGACTTAAAATTTCGTGTTGATACACTTGCTGGGTGAAATAAAAGATTACGTTTTCTTTCATTGTCGCAGGAGCATTTATATATCTGATGTTATACCGATGTTATATTAGATAATTTTATCTGATGTTACACTTTAATAGTAACTATAGAGTCAAATGTTTAAACTAACAGTCACTTAAATGCTTATAGTTTATTTTTAAATTGGATATCTTTAAAAATTAAAATTTAACTTTCAGTCATAAATAACGATTCAATTCTCAATAAAAGTATATGCATTACTTTTTATCTACTCTCAGGTTACTTTAATAGTTCACCGTCGATTATTCGTTTAATTATTTGAAACAATGGTAGCCGAATTGTATGCGCGTTTGAACGAAGCTTCAATTTACTATGTACGTTACAAACAACAAGAATGCAGTCTATAAGGATCGGAGTGTTCCGTACATTTTGCAACGGTTTTCGAGTGGTCTACGCTATGCTTAGAATTCTGAATACTATCTCGGCCGTTTCTCTATCTTCGCACTATAAACCAAGCAACCCGCCATCGTCATCTAACCCACGGTACAAACATCCAACCACTCAACGCTAAACAATAAACTATTTCCCCGGTATAGCCGATTTGCTAGAGTTGTGTTTATCTGGGACGTGCAGCCTCTTCATTATCCGTCTAGATAGCTCGCGTCGAAGTTTCGAACGTTTCAAAGGACCGGTAGACGCGTCGGTATCTACCACGAATTTCACGTTGTCGTATGGACAATATTAATCGTAACGATCTGAAAGCTTGCGATAATTTTAACACTAGATTCACTGGTAAAATTATGGATTTTAGATTTCTTGCTTTCAATTATGAAAATTATTCAGATGCTTTTGTCGAAATGTTAACCTTCGAAATAAGAAATTGTATAAGCTAGTTTATGTTCTTTATTTATTTTTAATATAATAATTAAATATAAGTGGTTATTGAACATCTGTAAATATAGGGTTAAAATGTACAAATGACTGTTTTCGTATGGTTCGAAAAAAATTAGAATAAAAAGAACGAAGATAGACATATCGTAACGAAATGACATAAAAATGTCACTTGTGTGTCTAAATATGCAATTAATTGTATTCTAATCTCATTGATGAACTACAATCGCCTTCATAATTAACTGTTGTTGATTTAACTTGTTGGCATCGCTACAAAAATATAATTAAATACATAATTCAGTTGTCATTATAAATACATAAGCAATTGAAGTTAACAGGAAATTTATGTTAAAAAATAACCACGTAAAACCATTTATAGTATGTCAAATAAATTAGTAAAAATAAACTATAATTTTATAACAATTCATATACAATAATTTAATGGAATTTAATCTTCCATAGTCACTTTACAATTAATAGATTACAACTGTACAATTTTTGAAATCATAACAATTTATCTAATATTTATGAAATTTACAAATATTGTTTCATTTGTTTCAGGTAAGTGGACAATACACTTATGGAATGCAATCTCATAGTAACATCTGGACTCCCAAAATTAAGTATGCGAATTTATTTTTCCTGTATTTTGTCACAAATTGAGTATGTGAAGTCTATTTCTTCGGCAGTCTACTATGTTCAACGATAAAATTTGTACACTTATAGATTTTGTTAGGTTATGTTAAATATATTCTTAAGTATGATATAGGTTATGTTTAGGTTTATAGGTTATGTAACTTATACACTTAACAGTGATACTTCTATACTTTCTATGTGAATGCAAATTATGATGATGAAGAAATAGATTTGATATGCTGCATTCATGAAGAAACATAGAAAAAATAAATTTCACTTCTTGTCCCTATATCTTTATAATCTTCGTCTTTAGATAATTATACAGAAACCGACGTAGTTTCTACAGAATATGTTATTTCTTATTTTTGTTGTACTTTCAGTAGAATATTTAATTTCTAAAGAGAAATATCTTATTCTAAAACAATTTGAATAAAAGTATTCTTAATTAATATCTACGATTTAAAAAAAAAGAGTTAGACTTTACAAGTTAGACTTTGCTGAGTATCTATTTTTTCTTATTTCTCTGGTACTTTCTGTAAAATATCTAATTTGTAAAGAGAAATATCTCATTCTAAAATAATTTGAAAAAATGTTATTCTTGATCGGTATCTATGGTTTTTTATAATAACAAGTTAAACTTTACAGAAAATCTATTATGTCTTATTTCTATTGTACTTTTTATAGAATCTCTAATTTCTAAAAGGAAATATCTCTAAACAAATTTGAACAAAAATGTCCTCAATATCTATCATTCTTGAACAAAACATGACGCACGCTAGACTTCATTCTACCAACTGCAAATAAACAATCAGTTTAATGGCAGCACGTAATAAAGAAGGGTTCGCGGTACAAAGCGTAACTTTCAAATTATTCGCAATTTTAATTGAAAGATTACGACCGAATTTCGCCGGATAATAATCTGGCCACCGCCTTTTCAGTGGCTGCATCCAATTACTGTATTTTCGTGACGCGGCCGCTTGAAACTGGCGAGCAGAGACAACCGTGTTCTACCGTGGCGCAAGTTCATTAATTACAGTGCCGTGCAAGAATTTCGCGCACGTTTCCGGTACACGTTCCGTGACTCGGCGATCGCTTCATCCATTATCCGCGGGACAAATTTGTTTTCCGATACAAATGTAGATAGCGGGAGCGAGCAAACAAATTGTACGAACTGTTCGAAGCCGGCGCGCGGCTTCGCTCGGCTCGGAGCTGCTCGCGATCGTAAAGCAGTCGCGAAATGACTTGCGAATTAATGAACGCCCGGTAACGGCAACTTGTTCCGGATAATAGCTGCGCACGCGTTACCTTCCACCTGGTCGATTATTGTTAAAATATACTCGAAAGTCACGCACGCGTTTGACTGGCACGTTTCGCGTCCACTTGCCGCGATATGCTAATAAATATCGTTCGCGTCAATGAATCCGAACTCCATTCAAGCGTTCGTAACGAATTGCTAAAATATAATTACGTTCAATCGTTTCGATCTTCACGACGAGCAATCTCGAAAAGTTGCCAAATATTTGTCTAATGACGATTATAGGAAGATGCACCTTTGTGAAATGTCGAATATACTCGTCATAAAAAAATGAGAGATATGTATCTAGTTATTAATACGTTCATCGTGGAAAAATGGTAAATTTTTGTTTAATGACGAGTTTACTCGTTCTGACAAAATAGCAATTTGTTTGGATTGACGAATATATTCGTCATGAAAATATGGGAGATTTAAGTCCAATGATTGGTATGTTCATTATGAAAAAATGGCAAATTTCTGTTTTTTGACGAGTATATTCGTCAAGAACAATATGTTAATTCTTTTTGGAACGACGAATATATTCGTCTAAAAAAGATGGGAGATTCGAGTACAGTGACTAATTTGTTCATCATGAACGAATGGCAAATTTCTGTTTTGTGACGAGTATATTCGTCATGACAAAATGACGAATATTTTTGAAATGACAAATATATTCGTCATGACAAGGTGGGAAATATTTGTCTAATGACGAATATACTCGTGATAGAAAGGTGGCACATTTTTGTAAAGTGACGAATATACTCGTCATTATAAGTGGGCTAATTTTTATTTAATGACTAATATACTCATCATGAAAATATGGCAAAGTCTTATTCACTGACGAGTATATTCGTCATGAAAACGTGGAAAATTTTAGTTTGATGACGACTATATTCGTCACGGAAAGATAGTGAATTCAGTAGCGAGAACACTTCTAATAAGAATGTAGTAAATTTTTGTATAATGATGAGTATACTCGTCATGAAAAGATACCAAGTTTTTATTTAGTGACGAGTAAACACGTCGCGGAATTATACACATATACGACGTATACGTAATACCAAATACTAATAGTAATACTTATTAACACATTCACTCCTGAAAAAAAGAGCTGTTTAATTGTGATTTATATTACCGTTATAGTGATGATATAAAATATAACATATGAAGTTAAATATTAAAATTAATCATTCGCATTCTTATTAATTGAAGTTTTAATATATCCTACTAGACATATTCATTTTCACTTTGGCAGTGAATGTATTAATCCATATCACTGAGCGTCCTACTAAGCATAGTTAATTCTACTGTAACAGGCACACGTTAATACTCCGCAACAATCAAACTGATTGCATACATGTATACGAGGTATTTCCTGACATGTAGAATGTACTTTGGAAATCTGATTCAACATTCGAAATCAGGGAAGTATAGTCCATACAAACGTAAGATCTATTTGTGATTTCATTTACGAAATATAGGAAGCATTATAATGTAATAATTCTTGTGATAAACGAATTTGTACTAATCTTTCTGTTCTTTACAAATGTCATTTGTCTAATTTATGAATGTCCGTTGTACCTTTATACGATCATTTAAGTATTTGCTTAGTATTTGAACAATTTTACAATCAAAATTATAATTTCAGAAATTAAAATTAAAATTATATAAAAATTCTACAATATAATGCATAATTATACAATGTATAATAACAGTGTGTTATTTTATAATGTAGGAGCAGTTTTAAATATAAAATAACCCGTTCTTTGCTATAGTAATAAATACAAGGGTAAATAAAAAGAATAAGGAATTAGATTTATAGCAACAAATGTTCAGTAGTTGACGTGTGAACTAATAAATGATAATTCCCCATATGTATTCTATAGTGGTAAATGTACATTGACAAATTAGAAATAATGCCTGAGACATATGACATTTGATGTAGTCCGATCACAGAAATGAATAATCGAGCATACATATGCAGGGACATTAATGTTAAAAGATTACATTAATAGTGAGCACAAAAAGTGCCGACACAATCGCATACTTGATCTCTGATTAATCGAAAAGGTTCTCTACGTCATAAATCATTTTATCATACCTTTCAACAGACCTGATTCAATCGTTCAAACGGGCGTGAGGGCTAGTAACCTTTGAATTACGCCTACGCATTCTTGATGACGTTACGGCATGTAGAAAATGAGATTGCGTAGAAATTGCTATATTTCTAACTTTTCGAATCTTCATACTTGCAAATACCTCAAATTTCCCAAATTCAAATCGTCAATTTTATAAATTTACAGATTATATTCTCGAACTTCCAAATTAAGTTCTGATGTTTCTAAATTTTTAAGTTAGCACGTTTTTAAATTTCTGCATATTTAAATTCTAAATTTGTGTTTGCACATTTCTGAGACAGCAGATTTTTAAATGTTCCTGTTTCTACTTCTAATGTATTTTCATCTGTAAGCAATCTGTAATAAAAATAATTAAAATTCTCTAATATTTGGGGATGAAAGTTTGGTCAATTGTAAAGATTTTAAAGATGGTGGAGGTCACTTTAGGCTGAAATTATTTTCTGTCGAATATATTACAGTATTTACCTCTGGTTTTCACACTAATAGTACTGTGAAAAACTACAAATTGTACAATAGTGGTGACATAATCTCGTTATAAGCAAAGATATGCAATAGGTCTCCCTAGATGTTATTACTGATCTCTATTATCAGCTTTCTAGTTCAGTTCCTAATAAACACTCCACAAAATCGACTAGCTCTTGTTTCAGTATCTCTGCACGCAACCCCTCAACAATTTCACTATTTGAAAATTAATTACGAATTGTTTATTTTATTAAAGAAAGACGTGTTTCATGAAACTCGTTTATTAAGTAGAATGTGTTCTCCATGCAGACACCGATCCATAAATTATAACCCTCGTTTGTTTTATAATCTCGATATAATAAAATATTACAATGTTCAGCAGTAACGGAAAGATTTATTCATAATCAATAAAGTGTAAAAATGCAATTGTAAAATCAATAGGGGTGATAAACTAAACCTCGCGTTTATTAAGTAGAATGTATCGCCCACTATTCAGACGTCGGTCTGTAAATTGCAACAGTCATTTAATAATGTCAAAATAACAAAATGCCTAAAGGAAGGAAATTTATTCGCAATCAATAACAAACCGTGAAAGAACAATTATAGAATCGATAGGGATCGGTAAAGTGAAACGTGTTTATTAAGTAGAATGTGTCGTTCACTAATCAGACATCAGTTAATAAATAAGAATACTGATTTACTTTATAATTTGAAAATAACGAAGTGTTTAAAGGAAGAAAACGAACGAATAACAAATCCTAAAAAGAGCAATTGTACAGTTACTGGGGGTTGATAAATTGAAACGTGTTTATTAAGTAGAGTGAATCGTTCACTAATCAGACATCGGTCCGTAAATATACAGCACTAATTTTCGAAAATACCGAAATACTTAGAAAAAGTCAAACGTTCGTCCTCAATCGATAACAAAGCACAAAAGGAGCAATATCGAAGCTACAGTCGAAAATAATGAAACTCGTATTTATTAAGTAGAATGTGACTGATCAGACACCGGTGTACAGATTGACGTCACATTCCGAGAATACCAAAATGCTTAAGAGGCAAAAGTTTCATCCACAATCGACCTACAACCAATAAAATTATGGAATCACCGATAAAATGAAACATTTATTAATCAGAACATGTGTTCAATATAGTGACGTGAATTCACCGACAGATTAGAAGACGTCGTTGCGGTGGCAGTCATTGTCCCTAAATTCAATACTCGAAAATACAGGCTCGCGAGCGAAAAGCACGTAAACGGTGCACGCATGCTGAAAACTCATTACCGGTACTTGAGAATATGGGGTACGATTATTAAGTGAGAACTGCCATAGACGATTACGCGGTCCCCGCGATAATGGCTGCTTGAATGGGCTTCATTAAGTCTCTCTACGAGTCTCGGTCTTTCCCTCGCTCCGCACGCGCTCGCTCTTTCGCGTGCACACGCTCGTGTACCAGCCAAAACGTTCTGTTACACGGGGGTCTTATGGGGTTACCGGTAGAAGTTCACGTACTCAGAGCGAGGCAAAGTTCGACGATGCAAGTAGCGGGTTGCCCCGACGTCGAAACGCAGGCTTCTATAAATGTTTAAGCGTTCTATCCTCTTCTGGGATCAGAAGCAACCCGCACCAGCTGCTGAGTTCGACGGTAACGAGATTACGGTGTCAGCGTGAGCGTGCAACTAACCTTTCCGTTGTGTCAAAACCGATAGCACACGGGTTTGGATTAATGGCACGGGTCAGCGATTCGACGCGACAGATTAGGGGAATCACCACCAGCCAGTGGGAAAAATCTCTGCTCGAACACGCTCGAAAGTGGTTGGCGTATCGACAGCGCAAAAAACACGCTAATTCCTGATCGCTACTGTACACAATTAAGGAACTGCTTCTCGACGTTATTTTTACTTCCCTCGAGAGCACTCTATTGCACTTTTTTTAGGAAGAATTTAAACATGTTTTTTCTAAAATATTTAATGACGAGTATATTCGTCGTGATGAGAAAGAAAATTTTTGTCTAATAACGACTATACTTGTTATGCAAAGATAGCAAATATATTCGGTACGAAAAGATAGGAAATATTAATCTCATGACGAATATACTCGACATCAAAAGATGATAAATTTATGATCGCTACTGTACACACTTAAGGAACTGCTTCTCGACGTTATTTTTACTTCCCTCGAGAACACTCCATTGCACTTTTTCTTTTAGGAAGATTTTAGACATGTTTTTTCTAAAATATTTAATGACGAGTATATTCGTCGTGATGAGAAAGAAAATTTTTGTCCAATAACGACTATACTTGTTATGGAAAGATGGCAAATATATTCGGTACGAAAAGATAGGAAATATTTATCTCATGACGAATATACTCGACATCAAAAGATGACAAATTTATGATCGCTACTGTACACAATTAAGGAACTGCTTCTCGACGTTATTTTTACTTCCCTCGAGACCACTCCATTGCACTTTTTCTTTTAGGAAGATTTTAAACATTTCTTTTTTAAAATAGTTAATGACGAGTATATTCGTCGTGATGAGAAAGAAAATTTTTGTCTAACAACGACTGTAACTGTTATAGAAAAATGGCAACTATTTGTCTGATGACGAATATATTGGGCACAAAAGATAGGAAATATTTATCTCATGACGAATATACTCGACATAAAAATTTTTGATACTAAAAATTTTTTATTTTATCCATCAAGATTTTTGATAGGTACTGTATACAATTAATGAACTGTTCCTCAACGTTATATTCGATTACATTTTTTTTTTTGTTTAGAAAAATTTTAGATACATCTTTTTTGAAGTATACTTAATTTTAACATTGTGCCAATCATTGTACTTTATTTCAGGAAGAATTTACAAGGATTACAATTTGATGGTTTGTTGCACAAGTATCATATGTCCGCCATTAGTGAAATTTGATATTTGCAATGAATTTTGTTAAACTATTCTTTAATGTTGTATAAAAAAAACTATAAATAATAATCAAGAACTATTTACATATACCTGAATATATATTGACAAACATTTTGTTGAATTTATCATGTTTATAATAAAAATGACACATATTTTGTACTCTGCAACGTTTATGATAAATTCTGATTGCTTCAACCGCGATCGATAATAAATTTTGATTGTTTCAACCACGATCGATGTTAAATTTCGATTATTTTAACTGCAATGGACGATAAATTTTGATTGTTTTGACCGCAATCGATGATAAATTTTAAACGCGTTACCCGCAACATCGATATAGCTACATTATATTTTATTTATAATCGCCATACTCAATTTTCATCGAAACGTTTGACGTGTAACTTGGAACCTATTGCAATAAATAAAAAATATCTTGTTTCGAATTGGGGGTTACAAATAGATCAGCAATTACTAACATACATTATTCATAAACCATTCCATAAATAAAAAAACATACTCAGTATTCAATTCTTATCGATTTTTATTGTTTCACATAGATCACAGATGTGCCAGCAAGAATTAATATAAATTACACATAAATAATTTTACAATAAAGAAAGAGCAATTAGAATTTAATTGTTTGTTCACCTGTATCATTTTATATAGAAATGTTCCAGCAATTATTAATATGAACACATAAAGCATTCTACGAATAAAGAAAGAGCATTCAGAATTTAATTGTTTGATTTTTGTTTTACATAGGTTACAAATAATTCAGTGATTATTAATACAAATTACACAAAGCACAGATAAAGATAGAATTCGATTTTTATCGGAATTCAAGTAACAGCATACCGCGTCGACAATGGAAACGGAACAACTTTTATCGCCTATTGCATACGGCAAAAGTAACGAACGTATTTGTGCCCGGAAACATTTGCGTTTATACTAAAACGCACGTAATTTTATTCAATGCGTTTACCCTTTAGCTTTGATCATTACGTTTCACCCGGAGCAACAATGGCGAGACAAAAGAAACGACGAGGTCGGGGTAGGGGGCGCTTTCAACCCTGCGACCGTGGTTAAACATTCAAATAAACATTCGCGAACGACAACCGTATAACCATAATTACAAGCGGGTAAAAAGTGAAGGCCGTTTTGCTTGCAATATCGTCTCTAAAGCACGTCTATATTTCAATATACGAGAGGGGAACTTTTAAAAAGCAATTCACTTTAAGCACCCCGCGTGAATATGAAAAAGGCAAGTGTGTTTCAACCGCCAGGGCTCTGGAACGCATTCTCGAGAGTACGCAGTTGTGGAATTATACGTGCATATATATATTATATGTATGTACATGTGTACATACGTATGCATGTACGTCGAAGGATCAAAACGTAGGAGAATAGGCAGGAACGAAGCAGTTGCATGCAGAACCAGCCAACGTTCCGCGGAGGCACTTTAGCGGCACATCACTTATGCATCGTGCGGCCCTCAACTTACAAAGCGATCCCCAGAGATTTCCAGCAACTGCCGCTTTTAGTTTCGCCGTTGGAAAAACAAGCTGCCCTGAATTATATTAGCTGAATGTAGAAGTTACCGTATGGTGCACCTGTTGAACCGGTTTCTAATCACATCATCTTGATCAGCGATAGGCTATCGTGGAGGCCGCAGTGTGCAAGCGTGCATACGCTGTTGGAGATACTAGAGAATTTCTCAATTTAATTTCAAGTATACACATTTTTCTGCACTTCTGAATTTTAGTATTTGTCACTAATTTACTTTGAAAATTTTTGCAAAGATTTGCAATTTTTTTAGATTTGCAAATTTATAGATTTATAGAAGAAACATACAGTGACAATTAAATTTTCAACCAAGAATTTTTAAAGTTTTGCCAAGAGTATCTTCATCATATTTTTCTGCGAACTTAAGATCTTAATTCGTATAAATTAATTATCCACGTAGTACTAAATAATATTGTCTGCAATGTCAAACTTCTCTTTACAACAAAGCGCGAAGAATGCTTACGAAACTGCTGCAAACTGTTTTCACGGTGACACAGAACGTGTTAACTTGTTTTCCCCGGTTAACAATGATGGAAAAGGTCACACGGTAAGAAAATTAACGTCGGAAGCCAGAACTATTTACGAGCTCGGACCGTGGAGCAACTTAACGCGGGCGGTTCTTCCGCTTGTTCAGTCTAAGTGGACAGCCCGAAGTTTCCCGACGGGCATTCTTCGCCCCGCATTCCTAAACACGGACAATCTTGAAGCGTAAATGCTAGACGTATTTTCGTAGATGACGAAACCGCCCCAACTATTTCGGCTGGAGTAATTTCCAAATTGAACCCAAACTCGGTGTCGGCAAGCAAGCGGACAAGCAAGCCGGTCGACAGGCTCGGAGAACAAGATGGCTAGCAGGCTTGGCAGACGAGCAAACTCTAACTCAATCCACGGCGGTTTAGGAAGTTTAACCAGGGGCCATCAACGGCTCTGTGGAAACCGTCGCCAAGGGGCTGGCCCAGAAAACCGACGTCGTGAACCGTAATCGTGAAAGCTTACTTATATGCACTTTCTCGTGTGCCGATGAAGAAGTTAATCCTTTCGTGTGTGGATCATACTGTTCGACTAACAGAAAATATATATTGATTGGGTATCTGCTTTACACTGGTGCGACACTTATTGTATACCTATTGTGAGACGTTTATTTAGAGGCAAGTCCATTTTTGAAAAAAAGGGATGATAATAGATGAAGCTTAATACATTTTTATCTGAAAGCTACCTGCTGTTAAAATAATTCAAATTTGTTAATATTTGAAGGTCTAGTGATTAACGGTATTAGAAAGAGTATTTTGGAAATGGGACAAGTTCATTTAAAAAAAAATGAAGACAATAATAGATAAAGCTTAATATATTTTCTTAAAATTTCTTAATATTTGGGTGATGAAAGTTTGAATGATTAACGGTATTGGAAAAATTATTTTGAAAGTGGTACAAGTTCTTTTTTGAGAAAAGTGAAGATGATAATAAGAGATAAAGATTAATACATTTTTACCTGTAAATAATCTATAGTCAACATAATTCAAATTCCTTAATATTTGGGTGATGAAAGTTTGAATGATTGACGGTATTGGAAAATTTATTTTGAAAGTGCAATTCCTTTCTTGAGAGAAATGATAATAATAGATAAAGCATAATGTATTTTTATCTGAGAGCACTAACAATAAAAATCCAAAAAGACATTAACAATACTGTGAAAAACTACAAATTGTACAATAGTGGTGACATAACCTCGTTATAAGTAAAAATATGCAGTAGGTCTCTCTAGATGTTATTACTGATCTCTATTAGCAGCTTTGTAGTTCAGTTTCTAATAAATACTCGACAAAATCAACTAGCTCTTGTTTCAGTATCTCTGCACGCAACCCCTCAACATTTTCACTATTTGAAAATTAATTGCGAATTGTTTATTTTATTAAAGAAAGACGTGTTTCATGAAACTCGTTTATTAAGTAGAATGTGTCGTCCATGCAGACACCGGTCCATAAATTATAACGCTCGTTTGTTTCATAATCTCGATATAATAAAATATTACAATGTTCAGCAGTAACAAAAAGATTTATTCATAATCAATAAACTGTAAAAATGCAATTGTAAAATCAATAGGGGTGATAAAATAAACCTCGCGTTTATTAGGTAGAATGTATCGCCCACTATTCAGACGTCGGTCTGTAAATTGCAACAGTCATTTAATAATGTCAAAATAACGAAATGCCTAAAGGAAGGAAATTTATTCGCAAT
The DNA here is from genome assembly GCA_945859595.2 of Megachile willughbiella. NCBI lineage: Eukaryota > Metazoa > Arthropoda > Insecta > Hymenoptera > Megachilidae > Megachile > Megachile willughbiella. The sequence continues at coordinate 10,023,749 of OX243801.1, forward strand.
CAATAACAAACCGTGAAAAGAACAATTGTTGAATTGACAGGGGTCGATAAAGTGAAACTTGCGTTTATAAGTAGAATCATCCGTGAATTACGACACTGATTTATATCATAATCTGAAAATAAAGGAGTGCTTATATAACGGAAAAGGAATCCACGAATAACCGTGAAAAGGACGATTGTAGAATGGATAAGAAAAAAAGTGAAATTCGCGTATATTAAGTAAAATTGCCCACAATTCATCGGTCCATAAAATACACCGATGTACAATCCAAAAATATCGAAATACTTAGAAAAGGGCTCATCGATGAATAACAAACCGTGAAAAAAGCAATTGCAGAATCGACAGTGTTCGATAAAGTGAAACTCGCGTTTATTAAGTAGAATGTGTCGTCCACTATTCAGACAGCGGGCCGTAAATCAAGATAAATGGAAAATCGATTTCGAAACGAAGGAAATCCACGTTCGGTAATTTATTTCCACTAAGCTTTAGTCGCGGCTTCTTGTTTCACATCGAAAGCGTTCGTGAATCGAGCTGACTTGCCATCGCATAATTCAAAGTCGATCCAAACGACTTTTCGCCCGGCCTCTCGCGAAGAAACTGTAAGCGAGATGGTATCGCAGTTTTTCCTAAGTCAGACTTTGTTATTCCGTCTTGACGAAAGCCACCGCCCGGAAACAGTCGGAGAAGAGGAAAAACAGGCAGCCGGAGGACGCGGGGCCGAAAGGGGCAGACACTTTATTACCCGGAGGATGAACTACGATATGAAACAGGTTAGCATCGTATAAAATAGACGCGCTGAAAACACAGAAGCAATTTTATCGTGCTGTTGTTGAATTCATATATCCATCCGCGAACGTATGAAAGCGAGACAGGAAACGCGGGAAAACGCAGCCGTACAGAAGGAAAGCGGTATGATTGAACTATAATGATGGCGCTTTCACGAAGACTGCAGGGAAAAGGAAATAGCAGGGAAGCGAGTAGATTAAAATTTTAAACCGACTGCCAAAGGTAACAAAAGAAGCGAGCAACGACAAAGAGAAGCACGAGGACAATTTTCATGCTATCTAGTCCCCACTTTGACCACTCTCCGATATTTTTTTTGACACGGGAGACTGTCGAGGGGACACTGTAAGCTGTAGAAGGGAAAATATGGGCGTGTGAACGAACGTGTGTACGAATTTAGTGTATAATTATTATTTTGGATCACATTTTGAGATTTGGAAACTTTCAGAAAGTTCTATTTTTGAGGGGTTTGATTTTTTATATTGGGAAATTTAGAAATTCTGAAAATAAGAGATTTAACGATCTGGAAGAAAATATTTTCAAAATTCATGATAAAAAGGAAAATTTACAAATTTCTACTTTGCAAATTACTAAATTTCCAAGTATTAAGTTATCGAGAATTCTAAAACTTTCAGATTTGTCAAATTTTTAAGGTTCTCAAATTTCCAAATTCCAAGGTTTTTAAATTCACAAATTAACTATCTAAATTCGTGTGTTCCTAAATTTCCAAATGCCCAGACAACAAATTCAAAAATTTCTTAATTTCAAAACATGGAAAATCCTTAATTAGATGAATTATATGATCTAAAAATTCATAATTTTAAAAAATTTCCAACATTTCCATTTATAAGTTTCTAAATTTTCAAATTTCCAACTCCTCAATTTTCCTCATTTCTAAATCTCTAAATTTCTTTTCTACTTCTCATATTTCCAAAATTACCAAGCTTAAAAATTCTCAAATGAAAACTGAACTCACAATGAGTTCTAATTTTCTAATTAAATTTATATGAAAATTCCATTTTAATTATCCATATTAATATTCTATATTAATTTTGTTGAGACCGAAATTAATTTCAAAGTAATAATAAAGATAAAAATAATTCCTGACGAAATTTTTGTGTTCATACTATGAAAAAAAATATATAAATTTCAATAATTATATCTGGAGTAAAAAATTGTATAAATAACATTATTTCACTTACACTAATTCAAGAAATCTTATAAAACAGTATCGAAAATGTATAACTAATATTATTTATTATTTATCACTACAATCTATTTACTCAACAATTAAAATTATAAAAACAAACTTTCTTTTCAAATACTATATTTTCCACCCTCTTTCTCACATATAATCCCGCAGAAACCTTTGCTCTTCATTCACAAATTTAGATATTTAAATCTATTCAACAAAATTCTTTATAAAAACAGTAAACCTGAATATATACGAACACATGTACATACCTAATTACTTATTATACCTTCAGTTTATTACGCGTTTTGGTGTTTGCAATCCTCTTTAACAGAGGTTGCTTCGTGTGTTCCTGTCGCACGAAGATTTTGTACATACAAAGGGTCGTGGTCGTGTACACAGTTAGTTTCTGTTCCCTCTTTGCAGCCTCTACTTACCAGCACGTAGAAAATGTTCATTGAGTACACTTTGTACCTGTGTGCTTTCAAAAGCCCTTTGCTCTTCTTCAAGATGGGCTTGAAAGTGGCTTGAGAGAAATCTTTCGCCTCTTTCGTCATTACGTGGCCATGGCCTACCGCTAATTTATAGTTTATTGCTCTACTCGCTACTTTTTAGTGTGAACAAGTCTAAAAATCTTGTTACAATATAATTTAAAAACCTTAATATAATATAATACCACAATCTCTTTACACTGACTTTTATTTAATTTCGTGTTTATGAATTTAAGGTTAGGTTACTACTGCTTTATTGTAATGTTCAGAAATATTAATTGTCTCTTTTAATTTGCACTGGACTTTTTGGACGTCGATGCTAGTTTCAGATACTGGAGTTAGATGTTAGACTGATATTTTACATTTAGATACTAAATTTAGGTACTAGGCATATGTACTAGACTTAAATATTAGATTTAGGTACTAGAATTTGATACTACACTTAGATAGTAGTCTTAGGTACTAGACTTATATACTAGACTTAGATATTGGATTTAGATACTAGAATTAGATACTACATTCAGATAGTAGTCTTAGGTACTAGACACGTATACTAGACTTAGATATTGGATTTAGATACTAGAATTAAATACTACATTCAGATAGTAGTCTTAGGTACTAGACTTATATACTAGACTTAGATATTGGATTTAGATAATAGAATTAGATACTACATTCAGATAGTAGTCTTAGGTACTAAACTTATATACTAGTCTTAAATATTAGACTTAGGTACTAGATACCAGACTTGATACAAGACTCTAATACAAGTTTCAACTATTAGATGCAGTACGACTACAAAAAAGAATATATACAAGATAGAAACCTTACAAATATAATTACCTCAAGTTTGACATATTTAAAAAATCTCAACATGCAAAAAGAACTGCAAACAAATAGGACGAAATACAATAAGAAAGGATCTCGTAATGAGATAACAAAATGGTTCCTCAAGTACTGGAACGCGCTACCAGATGGCGCAAATGAAATTTTGATCGCCTTGGGTACAAAAACGTTAATGCACGTTAGATAAGTAAATTTGATCACGCGTTCGATCGTTTCGAACATCGTCATACGTAGAAGCAATTATGCGGTTGATTTTTGAACGGGCAAGTACGAATGTTTAATTGAAGGATTTGTCCCGGCGTTTGCGTAAAACGGTTCGTAATCTGCGAGCTTTCCATAGCAACCTGTAGCTCTAGGGGTTGAATGGTAGCGTGTCTGGTGTACTTCGGGGTAGTGAGTGCCCCTCGAGCCTCCTTCCAACACGCAACACTCAGCTTAATGAGAAGAGAGACCTAGCCCCATACTCTGTCTAATCTCGAGCCACTTTGAAACGAGCCGACCATCAGTGTTCAGTGTTGCCCAGGTACCCACGGCCCTCTAAGACGTTCCCACGTTATGTACCGTCTTATTTCCTCCGCGTGTGTGTGCATACCATTAAGAAATTGCGGAGGCTCTTACCGAAGTACGATGCATGGGCTGCTCTTTTAAAAGCACTTGAATTTCCCTTGAACCCGGCGCCGCGAGCATTCCAATTTTTGAAGAGCTGCTTTCAGAACTTTCTGACACCAGCCTGCGTAACTGGCTTTTATATGTCGACGAATTTTAACGCGCACGGAACATTTTACGATTCGCGTTTTTGTACGCTGTTAAGTAATATTTTTACTGAAATGATTTCGTAAACGTTTAATTGATTCATCGATGTTTCAATTAATCAATATTTGGATTAATCGGTATTTTTATTGATTGGTAGTTGAATTAGTAACTGTTTCAATTGGTCAGTATTTCAACTAATTAATATTTTCATTAATCAGTGTTTCAGTAAGTCAGAATTTCAATTAATCGATATTTTAATTAATCAGTATTTCAATTAATCGGTATATCAACTAACAAATATTTTAATTAATCGATATTTCAATTAATCAATATTCTGAACCTTTGATGGGTGGAATATTAATTTTAGTCTTCAAACTAAAATATTTTGTATAGAAAGGTTCAATAAGAAGTCACAGTATAAAATCAAAACACATATATAAAAATTACTCATATAGTACAAAAAAGAAAAATGTATAAATTCTTGATAGATTAATATAAAAAGACTCATTTTTATCGGCACGACCAACAACCAACAAACATTTAATTTCAAATTACTGACGTCGAAGTAAAAATCCTACAAATCGATATGATACAAAATAATTTTCAATTTGTTTCACAATTTTTCAAACCAAAAATTTAGAGTTGTACAACTGTTTCCCTTGAAACACCCAGTAAAAATATTATTAAAAATACTATTTTTCTCCTATTTCTTTTCATTTAGCGTTTTTTTACATAAACGTCCTCATTTTTTCTTCTTTATGCCGTAGATAACGTGAATATGCATTATGGCATGTATAATAACATGAAATGATATCGTATAAAAATTTTTAATTAAACGAGAAAAATTTTCTATCAACGTTCCACATTCTCACGAGAGCAGAAGTCAATTCCAGAATGTATATAATTAGATATTATATACTTACCATTTTAGCATATGTTCAATGAGATGTCCTCCAACGCCGACACATTTTTCTGATGATGAGACGAATAATGGGACTGCATAGCTGTTCCAATGGTTTCAGATTTAATGAGAGCAGAAGCTTTAATTATTCGTTCAATGTTCTAATTTCCCAGAAATCTGAATTTCCTGCGAAAGAAAATTTCATATTTAATTAAAAGTTTTTGAATTCAAAGTCATATTATTATGTTCGTACAAATGCACGTTAATGTCAGCTTTATAATACAATAACATGAAATGTAACAAAACATCTGTAAAAAGAAAGAAAGAATGTGTACAAAAAACTCTTCTTTCATCCATTAAATTTAATTAGATTACGCATACAAAATTGTTTTCATTTTGCAGATATACATGATCCTAATGTTATGAATATTTATCAAATATTTTCACAGTGATTTTTATTAAACTTTAAGATTTATAGGTTATCTGGTTAGATATTTGACTTAAGAGATATTTTATTGTATTGATTCTTTAATTTTTATGTGATCAAGTTTAATCGCATTTTTATTTCGAAACATATGGAAGATACAATAACTTATGGACGACTGTATATGTCTATAAGCTCTAGATAACTCTACACGCGATTGTGTATATGTTCATATGTGCCATTTTTATTTTACTTAAAATAGGAAATAATAGGCTTTAGATAACTCTATACACGGTGTATGTGTTTAGATAGGTGACATTTCTATTTTATTTAAAATACGAAATAGTAACCTATAGATAACTCTACACGTGGCTGTATATATGGTTACATATGTGACGTTTCTATTTTACTTGAAATAGGAAATAATAAGCTTTAGATAACTCTACATACGACTGTGTATACATGTACATATGTGAAATTTTTATTTTATTTTATATAGCAAACAATATGCTACAGATGAGTCTAAACACGACTGTGTATACATGTACATATGTGACATTTTTATTTTATTTAATATAGGAAACAATAAGCTATAGATAGGTCTACACATGACCGTGTATATATGTACATATGTGACATTTCTATTTTACTTAAAATACGAATGAGTGTGTGTATTTTCACATATGTGACATTTCTATTTTATGTAACATATTTACGAAACTCGTCAAAATCGAATCTTAGATTTTTTATTTGCATTTACGAAAATTAAGGATTTTTATGTTAACCCTCAGATGAATCAATATAACCTAGTTTATGTATCCATTATTTATTTATTTTCATAATACAGTTTCAATATTGGTAATGAAATATCTACGGTTAAAATAGAAAAGTGAACGACAGTTGTATGCAGAGTGACTGTATGAGGTTACGTCCGTTATGAACAAGAAATACTGGCTCAATGAAAATTCAATTGAATTCTATTTACGTTCTACTGTCACCACGATCCCATGATACAAGATACAACGCAGTATTGCATTATTGATTAGTAATTACAACACGTAGAATCAGAGCGTAGACAAGGTAGGCAGGGATCGCCAGTTGGTATATGGACCACTTGTTGGTTCTGCGCCATCGTGCTTCGAATTCAAAGGCGAACCGTAACCGGGAACGTCTTGCGATTCCGATCGTCATTCGAGTCTTAACTAAACTGTTCTACTTATAAAAATTCTTTCTCGGAATTTCAATCAACCTCGCAAACTTTTTCATCGTGCAACTAATTTCGCATCGTGCTCTCAATACCGAGCGAAATACCTCCTATTGCGATTTAATTGAAATTTATTCTGTGGAATATTATCATTCATTTTTACTTAGTATAATATACAAATGTCATTGTACTTTGTACGATATTCTATGAATGTGATGTTTATATGTACAACTTCATAATTCATTTTAACAGTAACTGCAAAATTTATTTTAAAATAAAAAACATTAATTAATTTTTAATTTGATAAGTTTCAATTGGTGATTAAAGGTTAATTGACTAAACGATGCTTTAAATTTAATCTTTAATTTGACAAGTCTGCAATAAAAATTGTACTTCTATCTACAATTTCATTAAATTAACAATTACATTTTAAATATTAATTACAACAGTAATCAATCAATAGTTATATTTAATTTTCAATCAAAATAGCATTCAATTAACAATTACATCTTAATTCTCAAATAAAAAAAATGATCAATTATAACTGAATCAAGTATCTAATTGAATTTTTTATTTTGAAATCGCGTAATGAGATAACAAATTGATAATTAAGTAACAAGTAATGAGACAATAAATAGATAGTAAAGTAATAATGAGATAATAAATTGAAAGTGAAGTAACAAATAATAAAATAATAAATTGATACTGAAGTAACAAATAGTAAAATAATGAATTGATAGTTAAGAAGTAATAAACTGACAGTGTGCTAATATACAAAGGGAAGTAGCAGGCCGGAAATGATAATAATGTCGCATCACGCGAGCCAAGTACATTATTCGCGAAACAAGAGAAACGACGAGTCACTTTGTCTCGCGGAAGCAATTTATCAAATGTTTCCATTGACTCGGCTCGAGGTCCCGTAGAGGAGATAAGGCGGTCCACCCGAAGGAGTACTTTACGAATGCAACAGGCGATATGAAACTAACTATGTACTTACGTAGGCCTACTAGGTTGTGTGTATGTAGACATATCCAAACCTCTTTCTCACCCTACCGCGTCTGTTCGGCCTCGTTCAGAGTCAGCAACTGGTGGTTGCACCGGCGTGCCGTGCCAGCGAGAGCACTTGCATCGTTTCGTTCCGTTTGTTCTCAAATAGAGAGAAAATCCGAGAGGATAAGGGTGCCGGTCTTGGCTACGGTCCAAACCGTTCTCCTAAAAACCTCCGACTATCGTGATTCAGTTTCTCTCCTTAGGCTCTGCCGATCCCTCAGGATCCTCGTTCAACGTTCTTCGACAAATCTACACTTTACTCGGACTAAAAATATCGTATTCTGAACATATGACGTTTCTCTTTCGTTTGACTATGTGATTATAAAATAGATTTAAGAAAACTTAAAGGTGAACTAGGAAATGAAAATTTGACAATATGTTATATATACAAAAAATATAGATTCTGTATTATTTATTCTGTTTATGTGTTCATAGGTTCATATGTGGGATTATAGGTAGTATTCGCAGGTAAAATTCAGTATCCTTTCATGTAGGGATTTTTGGAGTTGGGAGTTCGAGGGTCTATGGATTTAGTGATATAGGGATTTAGGGATCTAGGAATTTGGAAATTTAGAGATTTGGGAATTTTGGAATTTGGGGATTTAGGGATTTGGGAAGTTTGGAATTTGGAGATTTAGGGAGTTGGAAGTTTGAAAATTTAGGGATGTAGGGATTTGGAAACTTGAGAATTTGGGGATCTAGGAATTTGGAAATTTAGGGATTTGGAAATTTGAGAACGTGGGGATCTAGGGATTTAGGGATCTAGGAATTTGGAAATTTGAGAATTTGGGGATCTAGGAATTTGGAAACTTTAGAATTCGGGGATCTAGGGAATTGGAAATTTGAAAATTTGTGGATGTAGGGATTTGGAAACTTGAGAATTTGGGGATCTAGGGATTTAGGGATCTAGAAATATGGAAATTTGGGGATTTGAAAATTTCAAAATTTGGGGATCTAGGGATTTAGAAACTTGAGAATTTGGGGATGTAGGGATTTGGAAACTTGAGAATTTGGGGATCTAGGGATTTAGGGATCTAGGAATTTGGAAATTTGAGAATTTGGGGATCTAGGGATTTTGAAACTTTAGAATTCGGGGATCTAGGGATTTGGAAACTTGAGAATTTGGGGATCTAGGGATTTAGGGATCTAGGAATTTGGAAATGTGAGAATTTGGGGATCTAGGAATTTGGAAACTTTAGAATTCGGGGATCTAGGGAATTGGAAATTTGAAAATTTGGGGATGTAGGGATTTGGAAACTTGAGAATTTGGGGATCTAGGGATTTAGGGATCTAGGAATATGGAAATTTAGGGATTTGAAAATTTCAGAATTTGGGGATCTAGGGATTTAGAAACTTGAGAATTTGGGGATGTAGGGATTTGGAAACTTGAGAATTTGGGGATCTAGGGATTTAGGGATCTAGGAATTTGGAAATTTGAGAATTTGGGGATCTAGGGATTTTGAAACTTTAGAATTCGGGGATCTAGGGATTTGGAAACTTGAGAATTTGGGGATCTAGGGATTTAGGGATCTAGGAATTTGGAAATTTAGGGATTTGAAAATTTGAGAATTTGGGGATCTAGGGATTTGGAAACTAGAATTTGGGGATCTAGGGATTTGGAAACTTGAGAATTTGGGGATCTAAGGATTTGAGGATCTAAGAATTTGTAAATCTGGAAATTTGGTGATGTGAGGATTGGGAAATATAGAGATTTGGGAATCTCAGAATTTGGTGATCTGAGGATTTGGGGATTTAAGGATTTGGGAATCTAAGGATTTGGAGATATCGAGATTTGGTAATTTAGGAATTTGGGGATCTATGGATTTGGTACTGTAAGGATTTGTAGATCTAGAGATTTAGGATATAGGAATTTGATGAATTAAGGATTTGGAGATCTGGAAAGGTGCTCTCGGAATTTAGTGATCTCAGGATTTGGGGATTTAAGAATCTTGGGCTTTGAGGATTTGGAGATCTAAAGATTTGGGAATCTAGGAATTTAGTGATCTAAGAATTTGTGGTTTTGAGGATTTAGAGATCTAGAAATGTGATGATCCATGGATTTGATGATCTGTGGATTTTGGGCTTTAAGAATTTAGAGATTTAGAGATAAGGTATTCTAAAAATTCAGGAATAGTAAGATTTGCAAGTCGGTATTTAGCAATCTATGAATATGGTGATTTGAAAATCTGAAAATTTTTAATGCCGAAAATCTGAAAATTTGAAATATCAAAAATCTGAAAATGATAAACACGTAAAATTCGTAAACAAACACAAAAAAATGTAGAAATACTAGAAAATCTTTCAACTACTCAACTTACAACTATACACACACCTCGTTTAAAAAAAGCCTACGTTTCAAGTACGAACCTAACCTAAACATATAAACAACAGCGTTGATCACGATAGAAGAGATATAAAGCTAGTCGTATGTCCGAAAATGGCTCTATCAAAGTAAATCAAGCGTTCCCCGATACCGCAACGGAACGCGAGTCGAATAAAACACGAGCTGTTTCTTTTCCGATAAAATCCGGTAAGGACAGCAGAGGGACACCCTCGATATCCTCGGATGGAATCTTTGTGTGGTCGTTGGCGCACAGTAATTCTCCGGAACCTCGCCAAAGAAGGAGCATAGCCGAGGTCCACGTATTCAGGGATCATAGACGGAGGGTCCCGGGCCGCCTCTTATTCTGGAAAAGGCTTCCGGTGCACATGCATAAATAATATGGATGCTTGTAAGGGCCATCCGCGGTCGGCCGCTTCTCTGGTATCCTACGGGTCCGCGTTGAACGCGAGGGCCGACTCGGGGAGACATTAATAATGCACCAGCTGTAAGAACACCCTAAATATCCTCGATCAGCCATTACGGTTCCCAGAGGAAACCAAATGGCGTATCACTGTCCTATTGTCCCTACGGTCTCGCCTTTATCCTCTGTCCAGAACCGGACTTTTATCATCTTCCATGCAGACGTTAATGTGCGAATTATAACATTTTTTATTTTACAGTGTGTTAAATCATCTTTGTTTCTGTTAGTCTTATTGACTGTTTTAATCTATTTAATCTATTAATCTGACTGTGTTACTGTGCTCATCAGAAAAACTACTGTGGTCAGCTCCCTATTAATCTGAGTTTTCGGATGAAAATTAGGGTCAAGTTGTAAAATTTATTTAAAAAGAATTTAATGTATTTACATAAATATTCAGCTGATTTTCAGAGAAATCAAGTTTCTGCTCTGTAAATATGACAATCGTTTAACAACTGTTTGAGAAGGAGTGTTCTATCGTGTTTTGTATACAAAATCACGTACTTAATTAATTTTCGTGCTCTCACCATCACGAATCATATGAGAAATTCGATTTAATACACTATCAACAAAATTTTTACTATTTTACTCATAGTACATGTAGCTACTGCAAGTTTAAACTTGAATATGTCCGAGTATTTGAGAAGAGTGATCATATTAATATTTACTTTATGTAAAATATTTATGTACTATAATTTTTATTAAAAATGTTAAATGTATATATTTATGTAAAAATATGAAATATTAAATATGTTATATAAATTTTCTTACATAATTTTGCATAAAATATTAAATAATATTTTACATAAATTTTCTATCTAATAATTTTCAATTTAAAACCAAAATGTTATCCACCCTTAATGTTAATCATCTTACTATGTGTGTTTTATGGAACCATGCATTTTCCTGCATAAAAATTAAATTTTCGCTATGATGTTCTTCGATGTAGCTTCAAATCATTTTCTACTGTATCGATAATTATTGTATTTGGAAAACAAATGCTCTTTCCAAGAAACACGTTGATTCACCGAAGTTTTGAAAAATATTTCAGATCGTGCCAATAGGAATTAAAAATACCAGGTCCATCTAGATTGAATTCCTTCTCGCTAGATAGAATCCACTAAAAACAAAGTGTAACTACAAAACATTCGTTTCTTATAAAATAAATATTTTTGCTAACATTTTTCCAATCTGCACTCGTGTTTGCTTTAGCGAATGAAAGTCTCGCTGATTTATCTTCCATTTTGCAGTGGAGATATTATTTTCGCCGAAACAATATACAGAGATGCTGATTCTATGGATTACATTTTGCAATATTTAAACTGCAATCTCGCAGTTGAACCGAAGTAAGTATTAATACATTGAATTGTTAACAACTCACAGGTATACGTAATTTGTTTGGAAAATTAAATCGCCGAGATTTTATCAAGTTTTCCACGCATCACCGTCCATATTTTCATGCAGCTTTTTATACGGTTTCGGTATACAAAACGAAGCACCTTTGCATACATTTTCATAAAAAAATATTGCACGAATTTATCTGACGATGAAAAATAACTTCGGTATATGCTCTGTAAACAGTACGAGTTACACTTTTGCCCCGTGCTAACAAAATGCAGTCTGTATAATGAAGATCGTGCAAAAAATTTTATAAGAAAAACTTTTCGACATATTTGTCGAAAGCAAGTTACAATTATTTTGCTTATTTAATTATAATAAAATACAGCTATCGTTATTATTAAATTGTAGTAGATAACATTGGTTTGATAATTCAGGAAAATCTGAGGATATTAACAAAAAATGTACATGGTTGGAATTATAATAAATAAACTTATGGAAATCATGAAAATTAATTTAATTGAAAAACGAAATAGAATGTCAGCGTTAAAATGTAGCAGAAAAAATTAAAATTAAGAAACTAAATATTAGACAATAATTTCACATATAGTAATTTTACATATTGGTGATCATATCAAACATTTTCACCCTAACAAACGCTGATTTTTAAAATAAAACCTGAGGAAGATATTAAAAATAATTAAAAATGAAAGAAATTTTTAAATTAAGATGCTTATTACATCCATCAGGAAGAAACTCAAGAAACAGTATCTTAATAACACTGAAGGCTCTTTAATTAATGAACAGAAGAGGGTTGAAAAGTGAAAAATTATAAAAAGCCTGCGGGTAATTTCAAAAATTCCACGAATGTGATGAAAATGGTTAAATTAGCCGGAAGATTTTTTTTAGTCAGAATTAATGTGGTTTTGTGGTTAGCGGAAAAAAACTCTTTAAAAATGCAGTCGGGTATGGTTTACATTAATAAGTCAAGAGAAAGGATTTACTTTGTACGGTCGTTTGCTATCCAAAAAATTTATTACATGGATGGAATTTTTGGTAAAGGTCGGTCGGATGTAAAGTAATTTTTAATACATTTTAGGCTTTTTTTATTGTATGTCAAATATTTCGAAATTTTTATTGTATGTCAAATATTTTGATATTTTTGTTGTATTTCTAATATTTTGAAATTTTTATTGTACTTCACACATTTTGGAATTATTATAGTATTTCAAACATTTTTATATTTTTGTAGTATTTCTTGTATTTTTAAATTTTTATTGTATTGCAAATGTTTTGGAATTTTTATAGTATTTCAGACATTTTGATATTTTTGTTGTATTTCTTGTATTTTGAAATTTGTATTGTATTGCAAATGTTTTGGAATTTTTATAGTATTTTAAACATTTTGATATTTTTGTTGTATTTCTAATATTTTTAAATTTGTATTGTATTGCAAATGTTTTGGAATTTTTATAGTATTTTAAACATTTTGATATTTTTGTTGTATTTCTTATATTTTGAAATTTTTATTGTACTTTACACGTTTTAGATTTTTTATAGTATTTCAAGCATTTTTACATTTTCGTTGTATTTTTAATATATTTCAAACATTTTAACATTTTTATTACATTCAAAATAACGTTCTCCTTCAATTTTATTCAGATATGAATTTCAAGAATATTTGTACACTAAAAACAATTAAATTTTTTGAGAATTCACGAGAAAAAATAAATTTATAAATAGTTACAAATATGTACAAAAATAAAACAAATAATATACAATCATTTTTGTATCGAATGCTAAAAATTCATAATAATTCATGACTTAAATTGTACAAAATAAAATAACGCTAACTTTCCAACTTTTATGGCACTGAAACCACCAAACCGTGTCATTTAATCGGTTTACAAGTTTCGTATTTTAAACTACAAAATTTGATAAGTTTCCCTGGAATCTATATTAATTTTTACCGAGATGAGGTAAATCTGTATATTCAATTATATTTAATCATCTGTATATTTATTTTTAATTTTAAATAATGTATGCACGCGGATACGATTAGCCTTAAAAGTTAGGTTATGTCGAACTGCATACCTATAAGTATCCCCACCGAAATAATGTTAAATTATAACTTCTCTACATCTGTTAACAAACAGGAAAACTACAGTACATTAATAAACAGAATATGACACAAATTAAATCCTTAATTTTTGACTAAATGAAAATAATTATTAAAACATCGTACAGTGAATGAATCCTAAACAGAAAAATAAGAGGCTATCTTCCTGATGGTTCTTACAATTCAACGAAATTGGCTATCTTTTCTCAATCTTTATTATCAAGCGAGGTCATTTGTTTCTCCCTCGTCAGTAGGATTCTATCTTCATGCTCATCCGAAAGTTACCGGTTTACCGTAGAACTTCAGAAAATAATGATGTCTCAAATGTCACTCAGCTTTAAATTCAATCAAAACTTTAAGATAAGTATAAAGAGCAGATTCATCTTACCGGCTGTATTTTTACGAGCTGTTTCACTTCGCAATTGCTTGTCGCTCTGACAAATTGAAAGCGAGGTTGTTTTACTGCGAGCGTTGTCCTCGTGAAATTACATCGCGGATAATTCGTATATTTTTCTGCGATTCGACGAACGAAAGGTTCAATTACTCATGTTCGATTGAAATATTAATCGATCGATATTACGAAGCACGCACTCGATGCCTACAAAGAAGGGCTCCGATAGAAAGTTGCCGATATCGGATTATTAAATTCCTTAAGACCCTATTGCGAATACCTATTCAAGAATCGATACATTCACTGAATATCTCAAACACAAGGAACACCCTCTAGCCATTGACGGTAAAGAAACAACGCGTTTCGAAAGCGGTGTATTTCCCTTTTCATCCCCCTTCTATGACAGCGTCCGAATTTTATCTACGATAAATTTGAATTTCCATCCACGAGATAAAGCGGGGCTCTCCAAAGCTTTATGGACCGAGATCCACTTTCGAAAACGGTTATTTTTCACGAGGAATTCGCTTGTAATGCATTATTTTCGGAAGTATCAAGCTTCGAATCTTTGAAACGAAGTTTGACAAGTTCGGAAGGAGCTTCAATATTTTGGAACTGTAGCTTCAAAATTCGTGATTCAAAGTTCTGAAATTGTGTATATTGCAAAGTTGTAAAAATTGTATCGTGTAAGCTCCAAAGCTTAGAGATTCAAGAGTTTCGTAGTTTCAAGATCCCAATCCTAAAATTTTCGAAGACCGAAAATTTAAAGTTTAAATAGCTTTGAAGTCCTAAAATTAAAAAATGTAAGTTGTTCTGAAGTTTCAAAGACCAATATTCAAAAATTGCAAAATTTCAGAGTTCCAAAAATTTTTTAATTTTTAAATTTCAAACTTTATAAAACACCAAAATTGCAAAGCTTCAGAATTAAAAAATTTTAAAACCCCATAGGTCAAAAGTTTCAAGATTTGAAAATTACCAAGTCTCATATCTTTAACACCTGAAAATTAGAAAATTTAAAATTTATGACTTTTCAAAGTTAAAAAAGTTACAAGTTTCAAGAACGTTAACGTTTTAAAATGAAAAAATTATGAAAATCAAAAATATGTGGTCCGTTTTAATGTTCAAAAATTACGAAGTCCCAAATTAAAAACCCTCCATGGAAAAAAACGAAGTTCCAGATTTCTGAAATTTCAAGGCGCTAAAATTAAAAATTACTAAAATTGCACAATGTTAAAATTTAATAATACGAAAATTGTTAAGCCTCGAAATTCAAAAATACTAAAATTTTTAAGTCGTAAAATTCCAAGGTATTAAAATTATTAAAATTACAAAATGGTAAAATTCAACATTGAAATTTCAAAGCCTTAAAATTCAAAAATACAATAATTTCTGGATCGTATAGATCCAAAGTACTAAAATTCAAAAACACTAAAATTACAGAGAGGAAAAATTCAAAATTATTCAAATCCCTACGTGCTAAAATTCAATGATACTAAAATTTCAAAGTTCTGAAATTCAATAATACTAAAATTTCAAAGTCTGAACATTCAAAAATACTACAATTTCAAAGTTGGAAAATTCCAAAGTAATAAAATTCAATAATACAAAAATTTCAGTCACAAAATTTCAAAGTACTAAAATTATAAAATAACAAAATTCCAAAGAACCAATTTGCAAAGTACCAAAATTCCAAAGTACCAAAATTGCAAAGCCCTAAAATTCTAAAATAATAAAATTTCAAAATATTAAATTTGCAAAGTACCAAAATTCCAAAGCCCTAAAATTTTTAAATTCCATAATTCCAACGTACTAAATTTGCAAAGTCCCAGAAATTCAAAGCCCTAAAATTGTAAAATTCAAAAATTCCAAAGGGCCAATTTTGCAAAGCACCAAAACTCCAAAGCCCCAAAATTCTAAAATACCAAAATTCCAAAGTGCTAATTTGCAAAGTACCAAAATTCCAAAGCCCTAAAATTGTAAAATACAAAAATTGCAAAGTACTAAATTTACAAAGTACTAAAATTCCAAAGCCCTAAAATTCTAAAATTCCAAAGTGCTAATTTGCAAAGTACCAAAATTCCAAAGCCCTAAAACTGTAAAATACCAAAATTCCAAAGTGCTAATTTGCAAAGTACCAAAATTCCAAAACCCTAAAATTGTAAAATACAAAAATTCCAAAGTACTAAATTTACAAAGTACCAAAATTCCAAAGCCCTAACATTTAAAAATTCCAAAGTGCTAATTTGCAAAGTACCAAAATTCCAAAGCCCTAAAATTGTAAAATACAAAAATTCCAAAGTACTAAATTTACAAAGTACCAAAATTCCAAAGCCCTAAAATTCTAAAATTCCAAAGTGCTAATTTACAAAGTACCAAAATTCGAAAGCCCTAAAATTGTAAAATACAAAAATTCCAAATTACTAAATTTGCAAAGTACCAAAATTCTAAAATACCAAAATTCCAAAATGCCAATTTACAAAGTACCAAAATTCCGAACTCCTAAACTTCCAAAACACTCTTCTCAAAATCCCCTAATTCTGACAGATATCTCTCAAAATCTGTAATCGCTCACATTAACAATTTCCAAAATAACCAAAACTACCTCCGACATTCAAAAATTTCAACCACCACATCTCATCCGTCATTTTTCACGCAATGAAACAAACGACTATTCGCTAACGGAGACATAGTCATTGATGGATGTACTTTTACGTTAACGCGCGAGAATTAGAAGCTTTAAAGCGTGTCTGTTCTTCGTTAAACGAACGTTCGATACCGGTTTGTCGAACGTTTTTTCCTTGATACGTACCGGTGCGATAGTCACACAAAGTAACGCCTACGGCGAGTCACAAATTACAATAAACGACGTGTGTGCCGTGCATGTACGATCTTCTCCAGCGAGTTTCCACCCTTGGCACTTTGCACGCACTCAATAGTCGTTCTATTGTCACCGAGGGTGACGCTTTGATGGAAAGCACCCGAGGGTGAGTCGAGGTTTTTCGGAAAACTGCCCGAACGAAAGCAACGGGAAACAGCGCGATACAACCGCACAATAGCGATATTGTATCCCATAATGCAATCAAATTGCTACGTTTCTTTTACCATTTCTTTATTCCTGCTATTACCGTATTTAGGGTGGTTCGCATTTGTATGCTGCGCGGAATTCTAGGGTGGGATTTTCGTCTTTCATTTCTTTAATCGATAATCCATAATTTTCTACTTGAATTCTGTATTTCTTAAATTATATAAATTATTGATACAGTACTAGTTTGTTTTTAAATAAATTTAAGTTTATTAATTTTGGCCATTTATTTTTGAATTTCAGAAGGAGGTATGTTTCATCATTTTTATAAGTGATAGGAACAATATAGCGAATAAGTATTTTTTAGCAAAATAGTTAATATAGAAATTATACAATAAACTTGTGCAATTTTGGAGGGTACAAGAGATAAGTGACAGCAATAATATAGTGAACAAGCATTTTTTAGTGAAATAGTTAACATAGAAATTATGTAATAAACTAGTGCAATTTTAGAGGGCACAAAGTTGTAATTTTAATACATGAAGATTTGTAGATATTTTGTTAATTATAAAATCTGTGCTTCACTTATGTTTAACAAAATATATTGATATGAAACTTAGAATGGAGAGATGAAGAATTTAGACTTTAAAAATAAATTAAGTTAGTCACAGAGGTAAACATTAATACTTTCTATCAATTATCATAAGGACATTTAATACTAGACTTACGGAACCCAAAATGGCGGATCAAGTATCTTTCAGAAGCTGTCGTTAAAATTCTTCTTCATCGAGATAAAGAATTGTATAAGTTAGTTTATTTTTAGATTGTCAAACCAAGTAATTACAGAATAATTCAATGTCAGTAACAAATAAATTGTCCTTGAATCAGATGTGAGATCAGTTTGATCCATTTAAAACGAGATATGAAAGAAACGTGACCAAGGCTGTACCGGCAGCATCAAGCTTAGGTATACAATTCGTGGAACATGGCGCAGAAATGAGAATCATGTTTGCGAGGATTTTCACGATGCAAGCCAACCGAAGTGCAATCATGTAGGTACACGTTAAACATTGGTTTACCCGGTATTTCTGAAAAATCGACTATACCTTCAGCGACCGTTTGCTCGTCTTTCTTTTCTAAACGTGCACGCTGTTAGAATCCCGTTCCACTTTTCCGACGGAGCAATAAGCTCGAGATCAGTTAGAACTGGAGTAGCAATACTTCTTATTGCTGCGAGAGAAAACCGACGATACGATATCTCAGGTTTGCCAACCTGTTTGAGAAGCTCTTGTCTCTCCACCCGGCTCTGTTATATTCCTTTTCCGCGGATGGTAATCTTTTTTTCCTTAACTGCACCGTCGAACACTGGCTGGCTACATTTATTCGATATTTTATACGCAATCGAGTTAGGATCAAACAACGACGGGAAGGGTCGCCGAGAATCGTGGAAAACGTTTTGCGGGAATCGCGCTGCCTTTCTCCCCTGAGTTTGCGAAAAAGTGATTTGTGTTAAATCGTACGAAAATGATTACATTGAGAAAGGTCGACTCGGGAGAATCGTGGAAACCGGCCGAGGTTGAAATTTAAGAGAATTATTC
This sequence comes from Megachile willughbiella, assembly GCA_945859595.2. NCBI lineage: Eukaryota > Metazoa > Arthropoda > Insecta > Hymenoptera > Megachilidae > Megachile > Megachile willughbiella. The sequence goes on from OX243801.1 coordinate 10,042,659, forward strand.
GGATATCGAAAATGGAATTTCAATTTTTATGCAATGTGTATTTATACAGGGTGTTTTCGAAAAATGAATCAACGGGGAAAAATAAGTATCGAAATAATATGTAATAACATTTGTCCGTATATACCTTTATTTTCAATAAAACTGGATTTTAATGTTTTTTACGTATTTGTGAAAATGTTTATTCGCAGTGCAAAAAATGGTACAATCAACAAATTGCTTCTTAATTCTTCTATATTCCTTTGTTAGATCAGTCGCATTAAACATTAGAAATTTTGAATTTTGGTAAAATGTCTAATACTTCGAACTGTTACTGTAATAAGATTCTCATTTAAAACTTAATTACTTCGCTGCAAAAATTCTAATAAATATTTAGGAACTTTATAAAAATTAACCCGAATATAAAATATCTTACTGAATACTTAAAAAAAAAATTCCCTGCAGAAAGGTATTAAAATCAGCTTTATAACAAATAAAGTTCTGCAAAAATATTTCTGATCAGAATTAATATTCTTTGTCGAAAAACATCCCTCCGCTGTTATGAAACAAATATATTTCTGATTTAATTCTCGAATGTGGGGCTTACAGTTCATCCGACGTAATGTTCAATTTTAATTCCAACGTTAAATAAAAATTTTAATGCTCGAGTTGCCGCGGGAGATTATGGAAGAATTTAAAAGAGAAAAGCAATACGGTAAGCTCGAGATAAGAAAAATCCGAAGAGAAAAGTTTCGATGCGCGGAATGAGGAACCGGAAGGCCGTGAGGAGAAAGATGTCGGAAAGGAAAGATCGATGTAACGAACTTCGGTAAAGAGATTAACAACGTAAACCCTTCCGTCGGTTCTCCTTGTGCGTGTTAGGTAGTCGTAGGGTTAAGGTTTAATTACACGGTTTAATTTCCTTAAGCCCAACGACCCACGAACGAATTGATGAAATTTCGTCCGTATGGATGCCGCCCCGTAAACATACATTGACGCTTAGACTAACACTCTCGAGCAAATTTGTTTCGAATCCTAATGAACCGGTAGTTAATTGAACTCTAAAACCGCGACGGGTATGCTTGAATACTACGATGTACTGTAAACAACCCAGAATTGGCGCATAGGACCCAGGTGTTTGGAAGGACTACGGCCCCAATTGGTCAGAATAGAAAAATGGACGTCTCACACGTATTTTCGGCGGTACTATTGACTCGAGCGACCCACACCGATTAGGCCAAAAACAACGACAGTCAACAAACGTCTCGAGAGTGAAATAGTGCGAATTGCGTGATGCAGTTGTTATTGTCATTATTCTTATTTGACGATATGTCACGCCGGAAGTGTTTACGGTGGGGATAGGCGGACCGAGTGGTTTCTTTTACTTTGGGTCGACCTCCTCACGCGCCAATTCTTGGGTTGTCTGCGGTAATTGCTCCACGGTTTTCCGTACGCGACGATCACGATCTGAGAGTTAGGTTTCGTTAGACGCGGGGGAAAGTATGGCTTCACACTGACAGATTCTGGATACTGATAATCAATTTTGACGCTTGGGTGTCAATACAAGCAATCTTGTTACCTACATTTTTTATTTAAGCACTTTTGAAAGTTGTGGAATTTTTTTTATAAATTTGTAGGAATAAGAAGCTTGGACACTTTGCATTTTAATTCTAGTATAGAGCGATATAATATGTATCTATTTTGTGTCGTAAAACATAAATGAACTATGGATTCTGTTACTGTTGAAATTATTGAAAGTAATTCCAATTCTTTTTAGTCATTCAAAATGTCCAAATTTAAGTATAAAAATTGATAATTGTAATATGCAAATTTGCAAATTCTAAATTTAAGAATTTTACATTTCTGAAAACCTAAATCAGAAAATTTTACTTACTATAATTATTTTATGTTTCGATTTAAGCTTCTCACATAACATCGTTAAACATCAATAAGATATTATTCAAAATAATCTGTATCTCAAATTATGCGAATGCATTAAACTTCTGGTATCGGTAAACGGCTACATCGCGACAATTAACATACTAATTTACATCTTTGCAAAAGCCTACAATTAATAATGTGTACGCATATGTGAAATGACTCCAGGGTGATTCATATTTATCAAGTGTAACTAATTTCATAGCCTTACAGAATGAAATTAATTGAACGATTTATATTTATATGCATTGTCTTTCAACAATTGGAAATTTAGATTAATTCCCGATGATCATTGCAGCTCGATACGGGCAGTCTAAAAGGTTAACCATACATTTTGCATACACTGTACATTATTCCGCAGAGTGAATTTATTACAAAATCAACGTAATTATGCGGCCGTTTAAAATGCATGTATTATTCTCGTATTTCATTTTATCGCTCCGCTTTCCTCTTTGAAATAATTAACATTATATTTACAAAATTGTGCTTCGATTCTTCCATGCGTGTTATATTATTTTAACGTTGTTTATGAAAATTCACCGATACGCGAACTTTGCGGGAGGACGGAAATAAAGCAACAGTTATATCGCCGCTAATGCGATTTTAGATGCGTAGAACGGCGGAAATGATCTCTTCGGTGTTTAATGCATCGCGGCAAATTTATTTCGACGAGTGTTTGCGGCAAATAGGTACAACTATATAAATTTCCAGCGTGCAGTCGCAGTAATCGATTAACAAACGTACCGTACAACATTGGTTTCCGGAAACGTAAACATAATTCCACGCTATATAGTACCGATCTAGCAAATGCTCTACAGATTATTTTGCCCTCCGTATTACTCAATTTTTTCCCGCATTAACATCAATGGAAGTTTAATCATATTTAATTCAACTTTAATTACGCTCCATATTCATTATAATTCAATCGGATAATTAACGGACAAAGGTATAAACATTTATTCACGGTCAAATAGTACTGAAATAGCTTGAAATAAGTGACCTATAGGTGATATTAGACCTCAGAATCATTGACATGTGATATTTGATAATAAATAGAGATTTTTATTGTAAATCAAGATTTCAGTATTTTTGTTACATGCACAGGCTTTCGACGGCTAAACATAAGTAAGAGTACATATCATTCCTTAATAAAATAATTGATTTCATAAATAAACAATATCGATAAAGCAATAAAATTTCAATTCTCAATATATTCAGTGTAGTACATCCGAGGTTTAAGGCGTTAAACATCTTTCACTCTAATTTTAAAGTACTTTATTCTCATTTTTTAAATTTTAAACCGTAATTCCTCATTTTAAGCTATTTCAATACATAAAAATCTTCGATTCAACTATATCCGTTCATAATTTTAATCTGCGTACATAAATTCGCGTAGTGCGTACACTCGTCTGAGTCACGCTTGACCCAGTTACATTCGTTCGAGGATTAATACCCAACGATGTTATTCCATTAAATCTATTTCCAAAAAGTAAAAAAAACGATCCTCAAACGTTCATACAAAAAAAAAACGAGAAATAAATCATAACCGTCCAAACGACATTGAAACGCTCCGAAGCGGAACATCAATTTGCAGATTAACGTAGTTGCGATCGAGCGAAGGGTCGATCCAAATCAAACAAGAATTCAGTTTCCCGATCAAATGTTTACCTTCCGCCGGCAACTACATCGCAAAACTGCAAAACGAAAATCAGAAAACGCTGCGGCGGTGTTGCGCGCGTGTGTGCGCCCGACATGAAAGCGGAGAACTCCGCCGAAACGGCGAGCAAGTGTCAAAGTAGTCGTCAAACGTTGCCGGCAGGTTTCATATCCCTTTAAACGGCAGGTACACCGTTGATTGTGGCATTCACGCACGATTACCACGCTCTAAACTGAAGTTGGTTGTCGGAGGTTGGTCGACGAACACCTAGGTACACGTAGGTCGACCAGAACCGTCGAAGATATTCCTGAACTTTGTCCCGATAATGGAATCCCTGCCGCGGCTTGCTGGCCGACCGGTTGGCTTGCTGGCTGGTCACGGTGTTCGGTTGAAAGCCAGAAGCAAGGCGGCTATAAAGGAGAGCCCGCGATACATTCCATTAAAACTTAAAATTAATTCCAGTCCAACGTTGGTGGTGGTCGCCGGGAATGGCGGTGACGCGCGGCATCAACGGCGAACTCCAACTTCGTATCCAATCCAACTACACAAATTCTCCCTAAAACCCAGCTTCGTCGACGGCAACGTGCAGCCGGTATCGTCATCGTGGTCGTTGTTGTCGGCGTCCCTCGCAAAGCGGCGTTGTCGAGACTGCCGAGTGCCTATACGTATGTAAGAGGGATGTAACAATGCAATTACGCGTCGCATAAGCCGTCGACGAAATTACGCTTTAATCCGTGGAGCCAGCGCGGACCAACTACGCCGCCGCCATTTTCCTCCGACGAAACTCTTCTCTTTCTACCTCCTCTTTCGCGATGCCGATCCCCGGCAATTCCCCGTCCCTCCTTCCTTACTTCCTTCGCTTTCTATACCTCGACGAATCGCCTTCTTTTCGTCAGCTTCCTGTGTTACCGGTGCACGGCCCTGTTGTTCGCGAATTTTGCGAGCTAGTTGCACGGCACAATCGTACCGGGACCGACGTAATGCCGTAACAAAGCTAATTCGTCGTTGTTACAGCGCCACGGTTTCGCTGCGGGCGTTTCGACTATGGCAAAAGGGAGCTCGCAGAGCACCCGCCGCTACCGTATCTCTAGCCGAAAGAGAATGCGAAGCCCACGGGGATGAGAACGGGTATCCGGCTTTGAAATTGCAAAGGGCTTAACTCGAAAACAACCGGTGTGATTTGTTTCGTGGATCTATCCAGGGGGTTTGTCAGTTTTTTTTCATCGAAACATGTTTCGAAAGATCGAGAGATGATTATGGTGATCGTGTAAACAGGACACCATTTTGTGCGTCAGAGAAAGCAAGATGGCGACGGTGGAGCTTCTGTGCGTGAACCTATATCGTATTTCAAATACAAATCTAAATGTAAGAATTGCAAAGTATAGACTCAAACTTATTTGCTGAAGTGGATTTACTAAATCTAAACTGTAAAATAAATTTTCCTTGGTATAACATACATTTTTTTAAAATGATCGAACCTAGAATGTTTTAGTAAACAAGTATTTAGTAAAATTTACTCATACTATTGTCATTCGCCATTTATTTATATTGTCACCATGAAGACATTTGAAAGACTTTTCAATATCTTTATGGTGTTAAAAATACAGTTATCCCTAACGAATTCTTCATTTTCACATTAAATGATAATGATCATTAAAACGTTTATTTTCAAATCTTCAAAAAATTGCAAATAATTTAAAAAAATACGAGAACTAGTATACCAGTTTTATACTTGCTACATTAATTAAATTGAACCTCGTTTTTAAAAGTACTAAGTTATTAAAAGTGTTTTACTTATTCAAAATGTTACCACGATCTAAAGATTGATTTCAAACTCCGTTTAAATTAAAAGTTACATGTATAATTATGAGTTGAAAGTTTGAAACTATCCTGGAATGTTTAATTTCTGCCGTGCATTGAGTCATTTCTTATTAACATATTAATTGAGTTGCACTTGAAATTTGCATAATTAGTTATAGATAGGAAGCAGGGTCTTTCTGAATAATTTAACGTATATTTTTAACTTGTATTTCTTATTTAATACAGTGTTTTTTAAAAGTATTTTAGGTGTATCCGAGGGTAGGTAAAAGTATGCCGCAATTTTAGGTTATGTATCGTTGACTCATGGAATCATTATTAAAACAGAAAAATTATATATATGATATGTATTAATTTTATTTGATATTTGCTTTGTTTGAACAGAAGGTAAAGGTACATCGTGTATCTTCGTACAATTTCGTTCGTAAACGCATATTACGAGTCTGCAATATAACATACGATAATAAATGATAAGACAATAATTATATGAATTAGTTACATGATAGCAGACAATTAAAACAGTAAAAATATTAATTGTTGCACTTCAAATAAATTTTATTAAGCTTATCAATGATAAATTATTGAAATTAAATAAAAGTTTGTAGCATTCAACTTTTATTCTGTAAAAATCTTACCTTGTTGTTTACAAATACACATAAATTCAAATAAAATGTACATTAACAGCTAAATGTGCTTATTATTTATTATTTCGTGATACTTGGTAATTATGAATTGTGATTTGAGAAACACTGCTATAATGCACTGTGCTAATAAACACACTGTTCGGGCGTCAATCATTTTACGGTATCGTATTTCCGATTTAAATGAAAATCTGGAAAAATATATAATCTGAAATCCATCGTGCAATTTTATTCAAACAATCGGTAATAAAATACGTTAAAATTCGGATTTCAGAGCCTCGCCGCGTCAGATCTGTCTGCGTGTTTGTTTGAGAAGCAAACACGTGAACTGCAGATTTACGTTTTCTATCAGTTAACGCTACGATGATCACGTTTTATTTCCAAATTTTCCAATAACTGATATCGAACCTCCACTACGATATTTTGTTTGATTTGTTTCGAAATGAATACGAGCTTCATTTGAGAAAATAAAAAATACCTATGGGATGTCTTCCGTTCTTTCGTCTAAAAAAAAGCGATAGTCTCCGTAAACCCTTCGCAAAAATGCACATGTGTTTATTATAATTTGTGTACCAAGTATGCAGATGCTGATAAATTTATTTATGAACGTATACTAACGAGCTGCACGCGTCGATCTTAATTTATTCAACCTACGTATTTCATTTGTTTCGACCAATTTTCGTGTGCTGGAATATTTTAAATATTACCATTTTTATTGCGTGTCGCGATTCGGAATGTAATTTTAAAAAATCTCACAAATAAGAGGAGAAAATTTTGGGGTAAATTTTATGAACAAAATAAGAAAGATGGAGTTAAAACTACCCTAAAAGAATTAGCATCTTATGGCTATTTGAAAAATGTCCGAGAAAGAGTAACTTTTTATTACGAAATTTTTCTCATACAAAATAATATTAAATATATTTTCAACACGTAGTGTTATTTTCATAATGTACATAAAAATACGATTTTTTAGTATAAAGACTCTTTGGTATAAAGATGGCTACACTATTGCAGTTTGTGTTCTTTCAATTTTCTCCAAAAGAAGATTCGTTCAGTAGCAAATTTTTCTCATAAAAATGATCTTCAAAGATTAATTCACAGAGATCTAAAATTTCTACATCCCCAAGGAAACCCCTTACAGCAATTTTTAATACAAAATTTATTATACAAAGTATTAATTTTATATTTCTCGTCGTATTTGATATACTGTAACCACGTAATTTGATGTTTCGATCGTAAAAAATGTCTATTAAGCTCTGTAACGTGGGTTTCAAAAATTATCTACGGCTTCAGTAATATCGACAACCGGATGATCAAACGATTCTCCGCTAGTTAATCACACTTATAATGAATTCGAGCGGATGTTCGATCGAAGCGTTATGAATGCGAGCTGGAAATCAAAGGTATGTTAGGTGGAAAATTATGTAGCGTACGTAGTAATACTATTCAGATCCGCTTTTAATGATGGATTAGTAACGGAAACAAATCTACGCTGAACGAGACACGGACAGTAACGATATATGCAAAATGTTAAATCAAGAGATATCTTTGATATCACGTTTACAAAGGCCGGCTTAAAATTACTTTAAACGGGAAACAAAGGGACGCGTAATTACAACGTAGGTAAAATTTGACAAAGTTAATTAGAATGAAAATCAAAACCCCTCGCGGTTCTTTTTATTAAAATGTCCTTTGCAATGCTCGCCGATTGTAATTAATTTTCGGGACTGCGATATATCTACGATGTCTGTGTAAATGATATACGAATTTTTTTCATAAAGGCACCCCAACAGACGAATTTTGTAACTTGATTATTCCGCCAGCCGTTGTTCGATAATTAATGTCGGTTTGACGGCGGTCGATTCGATTCGTACGAAAAATGAATACACTATTAAATTTCATTTTTAATTAATGGGAGATGTTAATTAAATTAAATAAGTTTTCAACTTCTCAAATATTCGGAAGCCTACATTTCCAAATTATCAAATTACCGACTTCTGATGTTTCTGATTACTCAAATATCCAAAATTCTAAATTTTCACAATTTCAAATTACCTGAATCCTAAGTTTTCAACTTCTCAAATTTCTGAAAGGCTACAATTCCAAATTATCAAATTACCGACTTCTGATGTTTCTAATTACTCAAGTTTCCAAAATTCTAAATTTTCACAATTTCAAATTACCAGAATCCTAAGTTTTCAACTTCTCAAATTTCTGAAAGGCTACATTTCCAAATTATCAAATTACCGACTTCTGATGTTTCTAATTACTCAAATTTCCAGAATTCTAATTTTTCACAATTTCAAATTACCAGAATCTTAAGTTTTCAACTTCTCAAATTTCTGAAAGGCTACATTTCCAAATTATCAAATTACCGACTTCTGATGTTTCTAATTACTCAAGTTTCCAAAATTCTAAATTTTCACAATTTCAAATTACCAGAATCCTAAGTTTTCAACTTCTCAAATTTCTGAAAGGCTACATTTCCAAATTATCAAATTACCGACTTCCTATGTTTCTGATTACTCAATTTTCCAAAATTCTAAATTTTCACAATTTCAAATTACCAGAATCCTAAGTTTTCAACTTCTCAAATTTCTGAAAGGCTACATTTCTAAATTATCAAATTACCGACTTCTGATGTTTCTAATTACTCAATTTTCCAAAATTCTAAACTTTCACAATTTCAAATTACCAGAATCCTAAGTTTTCAACTTCTCAAATTTCTGAAAGGCTACATTTCCAAATTATCAAATTACCGACTTCTGATGTTTCTAATTACACAAGTTTCCAAAATTCTAAATTTTCACAATTTCAAATTACCAGAATCCTAAGTCTTCAACTTCTCAAATTTCTGAAAGGCTACATTTCCAAATTATCAAATTACCGACTTCCTATGTTTCCAACTTCTCAAATCTCCAGAATCCTAAATTTCCAAATTATCAAATTACCAAATTCCTATGTTCTCAACTTCTCAAATTTCCAAATTACCATACACCTCTCCAAATTTTAAATTTTTGAAAGCCTAATATAATACTCGTCGAGGTCATTGAACTATGTTAGTAATTTTCTAATAACCGATGATCATTTATTATAAAGAGAGTTGTAAAGAAAAGTTACTCAAGAAGATATTCTCAGAATTTATCATACTTTGAAATAGATCAAATATACAAGTAGATCAAACAGTAAAGAAATGTAAAAAAGGAAATCGTACGAAAATGTACATAGCTATGCTATTTATAGGCAAATTCGCGGACGAGCCGAGAGAAATTCGGGCATCGTTCGCGTGACAATATCGCAGATTATCTTCGAATTTGTCGGCGATATAAGTTATTGTCGGCGTGCCGTATGCTCGGTCTATTATTCATTTGGTACGGGCTCGTGCGGACGACGTTTTAACCGTTGCCACGTCCATATCGTGGACCATTGTATTGCGTAGCCATAAACGTTCCTGCACTCGGAAGAGCTCGATCGTCAACGAAATTGTGTACGCGCATATGTACAGTCTCTAGCAAATCTCGTTTCCCTAGGGGAAATATGCCGGATGGGGAGGAAGAGTTTTCCCTCTCGTTGATTTTCATGGATTTTAGAAGATTTGAGGTTGGGTTAAAAATATGAAGAATTAGGAATTTGGGAATTTTGGGAATTTAGGGAATTTGGGGAATTTGAAGAATTTGAGGAATTTGGGAAATTTGGGGATTTTGGGGTATTTGGAGAATTTGAGGAATTTGAGGGATTTGGGAAATTTGGGGTATTGGGGGAATTTGTGGGATTTGGGGGATTTGGGGGATTTGGGGAATTTGGGGTAGTTGGGGTATTTGGGGAATTTGGGGTAGTTGGGGTATTTGCGGAATTTAAGGGATTTGGAAAATTTGGGGTATTTGGGGTATTTAGGGAATTTGGAGAATTTGAGGAATTTGAGGGATTTGGGAAAATTGGTTGTATTGGGGGAATTTGAGGGATTTGAGGAATTTGGGGTATTTGGGGTATTTGGGGTATTTGGGGTATTTAGGGAATTTGGAGAATTTGAGGAATTTGAGGGATTTGGGAAATTTGGGGTATTGGGGGAATTTGAGGGATTTGAGGAATTTGGGGTATTTGGGGTATTGGGGGAATTTGGGAAGATACAGGGATGTAGGGATGTACAGATTTGATAGATTAGTCTATTTGAAGAATTAGAAATTTATGGATATAGGGATTTGGAAATCTACAGATATGAAAGTCTAGGGATTGGACAATTCAGTCTAAGTATTTGGAGACCCAAAAATTTAATAAAATTTGCAAATAGTAAAATTTAATAAAATTAATAAAATTTGCAAATAGTAAAATTTAATAAAATGAATAAAATTTGCAAATAATAAAATTTAATAAAATTAATAAAATTTGTAAATAGTAAAATTTAATAAAATTAATAAAATTTGCAAACAGTATATTTTAATAAAATTAATAAAATTTGCAAATAATAAAATTTAATAAAATTAATAAAATGTGCAAGCAGTAAAATTTAATAAAATTAATAAAATTTACAAACTTGAAAATGAGAGCTTTCAACAAATTAAAAAATTCGTACATTATCAGATTTGCATAGGTGTTTTTAACAGAAGTAAGCCGGAATTGTTGGTGAGTGTACGTGAACCGAGAAAACGTGCGACACATACGCTCGTTGTATAAAGTACACACGAAAATACACGTGGTTTGTGGTGTCTGGTTATCGCCATCGCGATTTGTGCCAGCGTATTAGGGCTAGATGTAACAGAGCCAGTTGTTGCTGGCCGCAATAAAACCGTACCGACTAATGGTGTGTACGGCTGCACGAAATTGCACCGAGGATTCGAATCATAATTGACTTCCTGTCAGAAACTAAAGCACGTGGACTTCTTCCTTTGCTCGCTGAGATTGTCACTATGGAGACGCGAATGTGGTTATTAACACGGTCCGCGTTAACACGTTCATTGCCACGTTATTAACATACAGAGTTAAAATTTAATCCACTTTAATTGAGACACTTGAATACGAAAATATTAAATATTGAATATGGAAAAAAGTTTAGAGAATACAGATATGAAAATATTGATTACAAAAATAGTTTAGCTAGCCTTTAATAACAAGCCTTCATGAATAATAGTGATATGTGTAATATACTCATATGAGTGATATGAGTATACTATTTAATATAATTATTATGTAATAGTAATGTATATAAAAGTAATTGCACCACCTAACAGTAAACTCCATCTAAAACCAGTAAGTACAATAATAATAATCTTGTAAATATATATAATAACAATCTTGGTAAAAATAATAACAGTCTATAATATCGTGAACTATAATTTTCTAGTACTAAAGATTATTAGATAATTGCCCGATATACTTTATGGAAAGAAATTATTTCTGAGTACGACACTGCAATATAACAAGCACATGTTAACACGGATGTACTTTAACGCGAGTTGCTTTAACGGAAGTGGTTTTCTACGACGTGCCGGATGACTTCGTCGAGCTCGTATACGTATGATTTAGTTTAGCTCGTAATCATAAAGTTCTGCATTTATGGCGGTATCTACGAGCCTACGTAACCCTTAGTTATCTATCCCTCTTTTTGATACAATCATAAAGCAAAATACGTAACCTACCCTAACACTATTATAGCAGTTTAATGGGACTGATCATACTCGTAAACTTAGCGGAGCGGTTTAAACTACCCTGTCAGAATTAGAACTCATTTGTATTCTCTAGTAAATGGTAATCTGATCATTCTGTTGTATGGTAGATTTGCATTATGCAAAATTTAGATTAATGCAAAAATTAATGTATTATGCAAAATTTAGATTTGTATTATTATTAGTAGTAGTAGATTTGCATTGTGTACAATGTATTATGCAAAATTTGTTGAATTTTTCAGTTAATTCAGTAACAAAAACATCTAAACAAGTGGTAATTATCTAATTTCTTTCAATTCTCGCGTTACAAAAATCATTAATATTTTAATTCATCAATGTATTAAATATGTTGAATATAGACAGAATATAATTATTTTAATTATATTTAAAATAATGTATTTTGTATTTTGTCAAGTGTGTATTGATTATGTAGTCTATGTAAAAATTCTAAAACAATTGAACCACTAATTATATTATTATGGAGCTAATAAAATAAGCTAATTATATAATTATCAAATAAATTTCGTTCAGTCACATAATATTTAATTTTATTATCAATTTAATTTATAAATATTTTACGAAGAATTTTATTGTAATGTAATTAAACTTTTCACTTATTTAACTTAATAAGTGAAAAGTTTAAGTTTTTTGAAATTTTTCCTTAGACCAGATTCATAATCACTGACACAAATATAATCGAATAGCAAGTTCCATAATTAATGCAAGTCAATGCAAGTCTACTATTTTCTATAATTGCAATTTTTTATTATACCTGGTTAAAATGTTACAAATTTGCAGTCTTACAAAATTTTTCCTTAAATTTAATCTAATTTTTTGATAATAAATATTGCCTTCTGAATGTATGTTCTTTTGCTATTATTATATTATTTGCTATTATTAGGGATGCCACAAATTCATCAGCAACCGAACTTTATTTCTGTCTCCATTAAAAATAATTTGCTACACAACAAGTAACTATAACGTTCCTTATTTTCTGTATAAATCTGGACCTCCGTTTTCTGTTTTACCTTGATTTCTCGCTAAAGCAAAGTGCGTCAATTTCGTTCTGAAAGAATAACGTCGTAACGCTTGATTCACCTTCATTTACCTTGTTTCTTCTTTTGCCTCTTTATTATAACCTTCTGGATTCTACGTAACGAAGAAAAATTCCTTGAAGTCGTTAAGGTAGCAGCTAACGTAGAGCCCGTAATTGTCTGCAGGCAGCGTTAACGAAGTCTGTGACGCCGATACAATTAACCGTCTGCCTGTGGTGGATTCTACCGTCACGAGGCCAAGGGAGCGGGGTCCATTTTGACCTCTCTCGGTGATAAATTGCACGCTGTAGTAACCAGCATTCTGAAGAATGCAGTACAACAATCGCTGCAATTGTACATAAGCACGTTTGTACAATGTTTTACAGAGACTGTCTACAATATTTGCATTTATGCTGTAGAAGTTCTAGAATCTTATGATGCTTATTTGTGAAATGATGATTGTGCTAACTTCACGAGACGCGGTTGTTTGTTTGGGCGGATTGGTGGCAGTTGGCAAATTTGGAGATTTGATTTGACGTTTGGAGAATTTGGGGATTTAAGGATTTGGACGTTTGGAGATGTGGAGATTTAAGGATTTTGGAATTTGTAGAGTTTGGGATTTGAGGATTTGAAGATTTGGAGATGTGGAGATTTAGGAACACGATGATTTGAATATTTGGAGACTAAAGGATTTGGGGATTTAGGGACTTGGGGTTTCAGGACTTGAAGATTTAAGGATTTTGGAATTTGTAGAGTTTGGGATTTTAGAATTTGGACATTTGGAGATTTCGAGATTTGGGAACATGGTGATTTGAATATTTGGAGATATGAGGATTTGGAGAGTTAGTTATTTGGAGATTTCAGGACTCAAGATTTGAGGATTTAAGCATTTTGGAAATTGTAGAGTTTGGGATTTGAGGATTTGGACATTTGGAGATTTGGAGATGTGGAGATTTAGGAACATGGTGATTTGAGTATTTGGAGATATGAGGATTTGGAGAGTTAGGAATCTGCAGATTTCAGGACTTCAAGATTTGAGGATTTAAGCATTTTGGAAATTGTACAGTTTGGGATTTGAGGATTTGGACATTTGGAGATTTGGAAATGTGGCGATTTAGGAACATGGTGATTTGAATATTCGAAGACTTGAGGATTTGTGGATTTAGGAACTTGGAGATTTCAGGACTTGAAGATTTGAGGATGTAAACATTATGGAATTTGTAAGTTTTGAAATTTGAGGATTTGGACATTTATAGATTTGGACATGTGGAGAACATGGTTTGACATAGACTTAGGTTAAATTTAGATTGACTCAGAAATTTGGAGATTTGAAGATTTAGGAACTTAGAGAATTGGAAAAAGGTAGACATGTGGAGATTTAAGAACATGATGGGTTGGAAACTTGGATGTTTAGGGATTTGAGAATTTGGGGATTTGGAAACCTGGAGATTTGGAGATATGTAGTTTTGAGGATTTGAGGATGTGTGAATTCTAGGATTTGAGAATTTGGAAGTTTTGAGGTTTGGAAAGGTGGAGATTTGGAGATAAAGTGACTCGAAAATATGGGTATTTGGCGATTTGGTGATTTAGGAACTTGGAGATTTAGGGACTTAAAAACTTGACAGTTTAGACATTTGACCATTTGACTATTTGACCGTTTCACCATTTCACCATTTCACCATTTCACCATTTCACCATTTCACCATTTCACCATTTCACCATTTAACCATTTGACCATTTGACCATTTGACCATTTGACTATTTGGCCATTTAAGAATTTGAGAATTTGAGAGTGTAGACATATGAGCATTTGAGAATTCGAAAATTTGAAAATATGGAAATCTGAAAACTTAAAAAATGATGAATTTGAAAACCTTGAAAAGTTCAGAAATTTCCAACTCAGATTAGTTTTTGATTCTTCCAAAATTAAAAATAAGTGATGTAATGTTATCTTAAGCTAAAGAAAACCTACATAGCACCTAACTAAACACTCGAGTGCAACATAGGCTTCCTTTGACTAATAACAAGCGTAGACGAGAAGCCTTCCACTACTTGCCTTCAATTTTGAGGGAATCCAGGGAAATACTGAAGAGAATCTAATCTAGACTCTGCTTCCTCTACAGTTCCTCTTAACTAAGTGAAGCCTATATTAAACTCAAGTGTGATGTAACAAATAATTAATGTTTTCTTTCGAAACGCTATTAATTGAAAATTATATAATATATGCATATATCAAATAGCATAATTATAGATTTCTGGTTATTGAATCAATGCTGTTTAACATTTTGAACATTTTACAATGCATTTAATTATAATGAAAAATTAAAAACTTATACTGAGGAATGCTAAAAATTAATACTAATACAGGAAAGTTAAAAATTAAAATTTATATATGTACTTTATTTTAATTATATAATTAAGAATGGACGAGTAAGCCTCCTGCTTTTGATCATCACATTTTCTTTACAGAAATCAAATCTATTCTTTATTATGTATGTTATACATCACATACCGTCTGTTCTGAATTGTACACATCACACATCACAAACTAAAATCTATCTGTCCTAAATTACATACGTATATTACACATCACAATCTATCTGTTCTAAATTACATATATTACACATTACAAACTATATGCTCTAAATTAAATATATCACATATCACAAACTATCTGTTGTAAATTAAATATATCACATATCACAAACTATCTGTTGTAAATTATATATATCGTACATCACACATCATCTGTTCTAAATCATATACATATGTTACACATCATACATTATCTGTTCTAAATTATATATTACACATCACAAACTATCTGTGCTAAATTATGCATATTACCTGCTATGTCAATTAGTCGAACACCGTAGTTGAATTTGTTAATTGCAAATATCGAGTCTTTGCTACCACAATCTGTTTTCAAACTTCCTTTGCCAGGGACACTCTGTGTACTTTTCAACATGCGGTACACCAACGAAATTGTGGTTGGTCCGAGTTGTTAGGGTTCTTTCCTACCAAACACGAAAGCTACCCATTGACAAAAATTAGGAAACACTTTTCACCAGCGAAAGTTGTCACGTTCAAGTTAGAATTATAGGAGAAATGTAACATTGTAAAAATTAGGAGATTGCAGGAAAAATGTAACATTGTAAAAATTAAGAGATTGCAGGAAAAATGTAACATTGTAAAAATTAGGAGATTTTAGGAAAAATGTAACATTGTAAAAATCAGGAGATTGCAGAAAAAATGTAACATTGTAAAAATTAAAAATGACGGAATTACACGGTTCGATTAAGATATTCACCGAGCTGTGCAACAATTGATTAACATTGATTCTCGTTATTTAAAATGCTCCCAACAATCATGTTGCTGCATCTGATAACAATATTATACCATGTTATTAAATTTCATGCACGCGTTCAAATTTATTGGCGTGCATAATCTTACATTCAATATAATCTGCGTAATTGGATAATGCAATACCCCATTATACTTGCAAAACGCTGCTTATTTTTCCTTATTCCGTTGCATGTACGATTTATTCGTTGGGTTATTGTTTAATATGCCATGATCTCTATCATTATTTATTAATGGAGCTTGATTATAAAGACGTTGCACGAGGGTTAAGTTAATATGACACGTACAATTTTATTTATAGAAATTATGGGTAAACATTATAGATTTTATACTCTTCTACATATAATAGAACGATGCATTTTGCTGTTCCTTCAATCAGTATTTGTTAAATTACAGTTAATCATGTATACTACTTGCAAAATCAGTTTTTAGGAAATTTTAAATGAATACGTAGGATTTTTTAAATAATACAAAAGTGAAATTAAATCTGGAAGAACACTTTTACAACACATCTGACGAATCATACAGCAAGAAATAATTAACTCGATTCACAAGAACTAGGTGAAATGAGTCATTTTAAAAAATTATTAAGATGCTTCTATTGCAATATATTAACTTTTATCTAAATGAAGAATTGCATAAATTTCTTTACATTTCACCTCTTATTTATCGTTGTACTTCATCTTTAATTTCAAAGTGCACCTAGTGTTAAAGATAATACGTGTGTATTTGTGACCAATTTTCAGATACGAAGTATCCACTTAACAACTACAATAATTCATTAATTTCGAAAGTGAGGCAACTTGAGTATAATTAAACCTTCATTTTTTAGCCAGCACTTTACACTATTTGATAATAAACATTATTCACCACAAGATACAATTTGCCTATTAGTGTTAATATTTTTAAATTTTATTAAATATCTCCCAAATATCCTTAACTCTTTGCATTCCGAAAATTTATTTTGGGAACTCAGAGGGAACAACCGAGTGCAAAGTGTTAAATATTATTAAGAGTGCTTCAATATCTAATAACAAAAATGCACTTGGCCCACATTCAAAGTAAACGTCTCAAACTATCGATTTATTCGATAATTGCGTTAATATCTCGAAACGTTGCAACGTGTCCAAAGCGTTTCGTAGATTCAACCATTCCAAAAACGGGTACCTCTGAACCCCAAGATAATTAAGCCGATAATACCGAGATGTCTCGTCTCGTTTGGCTCTCTTCAGCGTTCCGTAACGATACCTTGGGGCAAAGTTACCGTCACTTCGAGTCGTTTGTAGGTTAATCCGATAGACCGCCGTTCGTTTTCCGTCGTAAATGTATAAAGCTTTCTTGCTTTGAAACTGAAGACAGCCTTTTCAAATCTCGACGGCGATGCGTTCTGTTATAATAATTGCTGCAAAACTGAAAATTCTATCGGTGATTTCGTTTTCACGTAGACACTGGATATTTCAGACAAATACTTTTATTTTATTTTAGGAAAGTATAAAGATACATTAATAGTAATATTTTGGAAGAAAATACTTTATATTAGATTATTTGAGAGTTTTACATTTTTTTATTTTTTAATCAGCAAATTTCTAATTTTAAGATTCTTAAATTGTCAAATGGTTCTAAATTATCAGATTACCAGATTTTTAAGGGGTCTAAATTTCTACATCGCTAACTTTGCAAATTCGATGGTTTTTCAATGATTTATTGATATAAGTATAGGGTAAAAAATTGGAAAACCTATATCGTTCAAACTCCGACTGCCCCGTTTACCCATCGTGTCACAGTAGCCGTCAATAGCGTCGTCTGCACGTATCGAACAAGATATAAATGTCTTTCCCCGTAAGAATCCCTAAATCCTCCCGGGCGTTTTCGTAGAATCTCAGGACAGGCCGCAATCCTCCCGTCCAAAACTTAATAGCTTCGGAACCTGTAAGTCTTAATCTCTTCTCTATTACTCGCTCTTTTTCTCCGTCATCCATTAAGACGTAAGAGAAGAAAGTACGAGAGGATGTTGAAGGAGCATTCGATGACGCGAGCGGACGTTCGAGGAGTCTGATACCAAATCGATGGAACTAATATATCCGTGGAATCAGTCACTACGTGTGTGTGTGTGTGCCGTACGTACACGTGTGTGTTGGAGTAGAGATGGTAACAGCAGCGTTGAGAGGTAGCCGGGGTAGGTGGGATAAGGTATTAAGGAATTGAATTGGGAGTGTGGAGCTGCTGGCCGATGCTGGGGGCGGAAAGTATCGCCTCTGTTCTGCTCGGCTATCGCTCATGGCACGCCTCGATGAACGAGACTGTTCGCTCTCTTCTTCCAACTAGCCTTCTTCCGAAGAGTAACTGGAACCATTCGGTAGGTTAGAATCGGCCAGTGACGTTGCCGACATATTGGACGGGCAACGTTGCTGACCGAATCCAACCTGCCGAATGGTTCCCGCGAAATGGCCATCCATCACGTCGTCATTACGGTGGTTGGATACGTTTGCCAGCCTGTTTCGGGCTTCACGCCTCGGCTGCACGAAGAAAGCATCGGTTCTTCCATTTTCTTCGTGTCTGACCCTTTTCTTGCCGGCGGTTTTCCAAATTTCTCGTTCTCCATCCTCCCCGCCGGAATCAAGCGATACCGCAGGTGAACGAAATGCAGTTACACCTGGTTCGCTAACTTTCTATCTTGTTGACTCGTGATGATTATGTGACAAAGCATTCTGTGTTACTTCAATTAGTTCAACCACTGGGAATTTCCAGAGAAGTCTATCGCATACTGCACCTGTCAGAGACGGGGATGATCAAAGTTGGTTGTTGTTTCGTGTTGACTTGAATTTTTGCATGTTTGTAATTAGTTCGAGGCAAGAAACTTTCTATTTGGTGGAACCTGGGGAAAACGACGTGGTGGGAGGGACAATTGTTAGTTCATGAAGGGGACTTGTGGATAGAAGCAAGGATAGAGTATTATTATAATATTCAACTTTGATGTATTACGTGGCACGGATGCAATATGAGCAATTATAGTGATGACAGTAAATCAATAATTATTATACACACTTGCCCGTGATTATGAAAATGATCTATATCAAAATTGTAGAAGCATTGAATTCTTCACTATTTTGTACTATATTCATTAATTTTATTGTTATGCAGGATTTTTTTTTAATATTCATAAGCTGAATTTATAATGAAAATTATTGGTTGGATATTTTCTATTCGTTTTCTGATTAAGTTTATTTTTCGAATCAAACCCGATCTTTGAGGTCTGCAAATACAAATAGATCATGTATCATATACAAGGTCGACAGTTCATAGGTAACATGATTTATTTTGCATAATTTGCATTTGTTTATGTATATTGCATAAACAATCGCAATCTGGTATAAATAATGCTGATAATATTGACAATTGTACAGTGTGTCACAAATAGTACAAACGACACGATATCGAATCTATAAGCAAAAATAAATTGAAAGGAACAAATATTTTTCATGTTCAAAATATTATCTGCAAAGAAAATGGAAGAAATTTATTTTCTAGAAAAAAATATTTATTCATGTGAGTATTGTGAAACTCATCACTTTACTACCTTTGCTACCACAGTTAATTATAATTAAATTATTAACTATTTCTACAATTCAAAAACTTAAATCTTAAATATCTTCTGAAATAATAAGTATTGACAAAATGGTGACATATATGTCACCTTATTTGTACTCTCGATTCATTCAAAGTTCTATCAAAATGATTGAATGATCACATCTTCTCGCAAGATCTACCACTGATATGCACAGATTTTTGGCAATATAATTCAAGGTCATAAAAATTCACAAAGTCATTCATCGTCAACTTGCCTGTGACATTTACCTGTAACATTCAGATAAATATCGCAATTGTAATATTTTATTCTGAAGTAAACATTTATCTGTAAGAATATCCACATCACACACGATTTAACCCCTTAGCCTACAAGTTGCAGGTGCGTCAGTCAGCTGCCTAATTACTGCA
Source organism: Megachile willughbiella (assembly GCA_945859595.2). Taxonomy (NCBI): domain Eukaryota; kingdom Metazoa; phylum Arthropoda; class Insecta; order Hymenoptera; family Megachilidae; genus Megachile; species Megachile willughbiella. Next base: position 10,062,742 of record OX243801.1, read on the forward strand.
GCGTTAAATAAAGAATGTTGAAATATCAGGTCTATTTTGGATTTAGCAATCTTTAATTATATAAACGTATCATACTCAAAACTCTATCCTTCTGCAAATACGATTTTGTCACATGTGAACTGTGCGTCACGAGTCTGACTCGATGTTATCAAGGGGTTAAAAAATATTTGATTGCATCCAGATAAAATGTAAGTGCAATCCTAACCACAGTTGTTCAGAAACGATAAAATAATTGATCAAATAAAAAAAAAAGAAATGTACGTCAACACACGATACATCATACTAAAATAGCACGAAAATCCACGTGCCTGTAACAATCACAAGCTATCCATCAGCGTTACCGGCGCCGGAAACCAGCAGAGCAGTACCCGTCGTAAACTCGGTTTCCGTTTCCGTCGTAAGAGTCGATTTTGCAAAATTGGATCCGCCGAGGCGCATCGATGCATAAGACACACGCGTTGTCGTGAATGTTGAGGCTCAAAAGCGTGTCGCGTACGTGACGAAGGTTCTGGAAGTTTGCCGGTGAAACGAACGAAGCCCTTTACTCGCTTCGGTAGAATGTGCCAATCTCGGTATTCCCTAGGGCGTCGGCGTCGCGGCGCCTTTCATTTACGAGCGTGGTACGCGCGAGTCGGACAGGCAACGTAGCCACGCGGATGCAAGTGAGCATCGCCTGTGGATACCCGTTTCTCCTCTCCAACTGTTGGAACTGCTGTAAGAGAGAAGTATTATTATCCGGGGAAATCTGCCCGGCGTCCCCTCGAGATGCCAGATCGGTCACGTTCGGATGGAGCTGCCCATGGAAGCGCGGAGAAAGTTTCTCCGCCTTGTGACTTCTGTTCGAGTTCCATGGATGCGCTCCCACGCGCCCAAAGAAAAGCAAACTTCGCGGCAAACCTTATATAAATCGCGAGGGAGAGAGAGAGGAAAAAACGAGGAGGTGGTTTCCCCGGGCCGGAAATCGGTATTCCTACGGCGAAGGGAAGTCGGGCAAAGTGAACGACCGGACTGGAATATCTTTCCGCTCCTGACGGAACTTTTGTATTATACAGTTGGACGACCGATGGACAAGAACGCGCAACAACGTTCGACAGAAACCTGTGGACGCTTCTCTCGAGAGATGTGCACTGATATCGGATTCTTCGCAGCGACGAGATTATTCGCGTCGTTTCCTGACGTGTTACAACCGTCAAAATCTAGGATTCAGGTGGTGGGGACTAGGTTAATATTTTAATTTTTAACAAAAGAAACTCTTACACAAAAGAGTCGAAATAAAAGATAGGACGCTTCAACGACTCGCAACTGACTTTCTTCAAGGGTTTTTTTGACAAAAATATAAAACTACTATGCCACGCGGAGAAGAAGCCTTTCTTGCACCGTTAGGCCTGCCAACTTCAAATTGTCACCGCGACCTTATCATAAACTACCCTAGGGACCGTCTACATTATGCCAATAACTGGTGCTAGTAGCCTTGCCAGTAGGTAGTTGAATTTTTGCGTTTCTTATTGTGCCTACCACCATTTACTAGCTTAATGTAGACAGTCCTTTATTCCACAATAACCTACGAACTTACACCTAACAGGTCTCAGTACCATACAGAATACTGATGATCGAAAACGGAAATTGTTCTTCCTGCTTCCCTTATAACTACATTCACATTGAGTACTGTTGAGTGGGTTACATGGAATAGTAAACACATGAGGAGTGAAAACTAAGTAAATAATTATATTTAAAAGCAGTGCAAGGGAGAAATTTAATTACAACACAAGGTCATTATTGGAACTGAACGAAAAATATGACAGTACTATGTACATCCACACCTGGTCCCAAACCCTAATTAAACAGTAGCTATAGAAGAAGAGTACAGCATCAAACATCGCTAAAATATATAAAATCATATCAAATATAAGAAACCTCGAATTTTGAATGGAAGAGAAGAAAGAAATTTAATACAAATGTCTTGTATTTTTATTTAATTCTCTTGTTTTCTATATCATCCTTTGTACTTCATAGTTACTCTTATAAAGACCTTAATATATTGTTAATATTTCAGGACTGTTACAGTCAATATTGTCAAATACATTGTAGTCAATATTTCAATATCGCCAATAAATATCGAGAGACCTAAAATATTGACAATATACCGAGTGGACCTTTTATGGAGACACCTAAATATCTCTGTTATTTATGGTTTTATAGAAAAAGTCCTCGAAAATTGTGCTGTTTTAAAGGGTAGCAAGGTTATTTGTTTTTGCGAAACGATAAATAACGAAGAATGTCTAATAGTTTCCATGTAAATGGTCCACATTGGACATCGTCTCATTGTATAAAAATTACTGTAACACAAATTTAATTTAATGTACAATAACTATACAGTGACATAAAGAATTGTTCAATGTCTTATTATTTATAATAGAACATTATTGTTATAAGCAAAAAATTTATTTTTACATTAATTTCAATTGTTAACGTAAACTTTGCTGGGAAATGTGTCGTTATTGTTACAATATTCAAATAAATTTTTCATTGAGTAAATTTTTAGCAATTGGTTATATAGATTATAATTACAATCGAACTCAAAATTCGATAATAATGAAAATTGGAGTACGTCAAAATTGATTTACAGTCACGAGTGTGACACGAAGTGTCAGGGTTAAAAGAATACAAATTCTCTAACATATCGAAATATCAATCCACTCAGTATTTCTGGAAGAAACAGTAGTATCCTGTTTTTGTGTTTCCGTTTCTGGGCGGATTTTATAGCGCGTTCGATCCTTCTTACTCTAAGGAAATGCGAACCACTTTATCTTGATGTTCGCCCCGTTTCACTCGTGCACGCAGCCGTGTCCCTGTTTTATCTTCGGATTAAGAAACAAAGCCGTGGATCTAGAATATGGATTTTCTTCATTATTATGACAAAGCATGATATACGATATGTACTTTCATTTCGAATACTTTCCGTCTCGTTTCTAAGCGATCCGCATTAACGAGCAATACTTTCTAACCTAGCTTCATTTATTACTGATTTATTTTGCTTGAAGTTTCCAATTTATTTCGCTGATATTACTGTATTAAATAGTGAACTCAATTTACATCAAATTTTAAATTTGTTAAAGGAACCTTATTACTTCATAAATTAGGTTACTTTTAACTAACGAGTTTGACGGCTACGTTGACTAATAGAAGAAATGCAGAGAATTTAAGTTAAAGATCGTGTTTTAATATTAACAATATTGACAGTGAGTAATAATAATTAATTAACTTGTTAGAAAGAACTAGCCATTCACTATTACAATATTAAAACAAATAAAGAATATTAAAATATTTTGTGTATTTTGTGTGTGAAGAACCTTCTAAAAATTATAATTAGACTATATTGTAGAAATGGCTTACATTTGTTATTGAAATTACGTTGGAAAACTCTTTTGAAGAACAACTATTCTTTATTTATGAGCAAATAGAACTGCGTTCTTCTTTTTTTTAACTAAAATATTAACTGTTCGAGCTGATCATAGTTTCAACGCTTTCAAATTAGTGGGTTTTCAGATCGAATTGCCTTCACATGGTTTACAATATTTTTTTATCGTGTAACATCAAAACAGTAATATATACTTATTATGTCATATTTATAACATATATAAATATGTTATATAAATTGTATATTTAGTACAACAAATTAGGCTTGAAAAGTGCGTTCATAATTCTCGCCTTCGACCTAAACAGCGACATCTGTGGGCCTTAGGATATGCAAATGGCGTCATGACGCTACAACAGCATAATGAAAAATACCTTTGTATCAGTTAAATCAACTCAGAATACGTCTTTATGGGTCAAGAATAAGCACCAATTACTTCAAGTATGATTTTTGCAACCTCCCACGAAAAATTGATACGCTCAGTCCTTGTTTATCTTATTGGTGAAAAGACAAGGATAGTAGATATTCGATTTCTAAAAATGTGCAAAATGCGATTTCCCTTTGCCGAGATCCTTAAGCCAAGAGGCAATATTTCGTCATGATTTTTTTGCAAAATATTCTTTGTACACTAATCGGTACAGCACCCAATTTTACAATTTACCCTTAAAATTTCACGAGGATGCAAGTTTTTATAGGACAAATGTTCCACGTCCCAAAATCGGGCTCCGTACTAACCTAGATTAGTGTTCAAAGAATATTTTGCAGAAAAAAATCATGAAATATTGCCTCTTGGCTTTGGGATGCTGACAAAATTGCATTTTGCACAATTTTGGAAATCGAATATCTACTATCCGTCTCTCCTGAAATAAACAAGGACCATCGGAGCTTATCAATTTTCCGCCAGAGACGCTAAAAATTGCTAAAATATCTTACTTTGAGTATTCGGTCCCCAGATTTAGCTCTCAACTAACGCTTATTATAGTATATGATAATTTTTATTGATAGAGTTAAGAGATGTGAAGGGGTAAAATATTTATCAACCTAACCTGACCCTATTTCATAAATTTATGTCAACTATGGTTAATATGCAATTGTGAAAGCAGCTATTTATACATTTTCCATTCATCACCCCTTTTTATCACGCAGAATACTTCACGACCCCAATAATAAAGATACAAAAATAATTGCTAGTATTTTAAAACTACGAGTAAATGCACATTTCTAAGTTGAAAGTGAAAAAATAAATAAGTGAGACCAACATGTACAACTACTCTTTGTCTCAACAACATTTCAACACAACAAAATTTTGTAATATAAACTTGAAACCAGTCATTTTGACTGGTTGGTTCTAGTGTTAATAGGAATTAACTGTCTTACACTTCAGAATACATAGGTATTTTAATTTAATCAAAATTAATATTTCAATTTAATAGAGATACTTAGGCTACTCTCCAAATAGACGACCAAAATTATAATAGTTTCGAAGAAACTTTAACACGAATTGTTAACCCGTTTGATGTGGAAGTTAATAATCCAGCAACGATCAAACGGAGCCCAGGTGGAATAGTCATCGGCGCAGCTTGCAAACACAATCAACAACAAGCTTTATCATGTAGCATTTGAGAATGACTGATCAAATTATGTGCAGCGACGCGTGCACCGGTACGAGACTCGGATACGTGACTTACAATAATTAGCAGGAACAATCGGCGTTATTGTGGAGCGTCACGGGTCGTCCTTTCAACGAAAATTCACGGGGCTGCGTGGGCGCAATCGCGAGCCAATCGGGGCCCTATTTGTTCCGAAAGCGAGCACGTGTACGACGCCTAATAAAGTTCAGATTTCATGTCGGCCGTATGAATTCTAAACCAGTTTTGCCGTGTCGCGGCAGCCTCGAACGTGCCGTCGATAGGAATGGAGAATCAAAACAGGAACGAACTGGAAAAACAGGAAAAGAATATAGGGGTGCGAGGAAAAAAAAAGGAGCGAATTTTATTATCGAGCAAACAACGTTCACTCTACATTCCTGTTTTTCTCTCTCTTGCTTTGTTACTCATTTTTTTGTTGTTGTTTTTTTTAGAGAATCATGAAATTTATTGGTTTTTCCGGGATAAAATCGTTGAAAGGAAGAATAAAGGCTGCTGCGCTGTAACGTGAATAAGGGAGTTTGATTACTTCGTTGTACACAGAGATACGTGACTGGAAGGTATAATCGATACGGAATATGATTGGATTACCTTTCAACGATGGAAACGGATTATTTCTTAACTTTGATTCCTTCGGATAGAAATATTTATGGAATTTGTTGCTAGATATTTTTTCTAGCTCCCGGCTCCGCTGATTGCGTGACGTCGAAGGCTTGGAGGAGTTTTCATAATCACCTTTGACATTTTTATACTTCCGTTGGATTTTTATTGGAGAAGCTGATGGTAGTGGAAATGATTCCTTTGTGTGATGAAAAGATCTTGTTTGATCTGTAACAGAAATTAAATTGGTTTTCGTTGGAGTATTTATGGATTTTCTTAGAGAAAATTTGGGAATTTTTTGAATTTGAAGTTTGGAAATTATACGTTTGGTGTATTTGCTATTTTAAATATTTGCTAATTTGAAGATTTATACATTTGATAAGTTTGTATATTTGATATCTGAGTTTCCGTATTTGTAAATTTAAGAGTTCGTAATTTTACTACTTTACAAATTTTCATTATTAGAAATTTGAAAATTTATAATTTTAACACTTTCCAAATTTCTATATTTATGAATTTGGAAATTTATCATTTTTTTACTTTAAAAATTTGAAAATTGGGAAACTAAATATGTTTATGCTTTTAAATTTATTAATTTCTACTTTCCAGATTACCATATTGTTATTTCAAACTCCTTTTTATTTATTTCCCTAAAATTTTCTAATACGTAAACTTCTAAAATTTTAAATTATTAAGTTATCAAATTGTTAAAATTTTTGAGTTTGAAATTCTCAAACTTTCAAGATTTTTAATTTCCTAATTTAAAAATTTATAAATTAGAGAATGTAGAAGTTTAATATAAAAATTGAAGAAATTAAAAAATTTGAAAATTGGAGAATTTTTTGAATTTCAAAAATGAAAAAATTTTTCATTTAAAAATGAAAAAATTACGGAATGTAGAAATTTAAAAATTTTCAAACTAAAGAATTTAGGAATCTAAATATTACAATTTAAATTCTATAAATTTCCATTTTTGCATGTCTCAAAAATTAAAACTGAAAATTTGAAATTGCTATATTTCTAAAATTCTAAGTTTCTAATGTTCTAATCTTTAGGATTACTAAATCACTAAATTCGCACATCTTTAAATATCTAAATTTGCAAATCACCATGTTTCTAAATTTCTTTATTTTTAATTTAAAAAATTGTTAATCTTAAAAACTAAATAAATTGCATCATTACTGCAGAAAGAAGTATCGCAACTAGAAACTCTAAAAAATATTTAGTGCGAAAGTAGTAGTAAATTACGATACCTATATCAAGAAAAGAATGTGTGTTATCGACAGTTACATGTTACGGTAATTACAATCTGACAGTTCGATTTTTGCTACAATGTTCAATCGACTGTGCGACTTTCAACGAAGTGGATTGTGAAAGCTTTCAATTTTTATATACAGATGAATTTACACGTTGCCTACGACTGAAAGAAATTCCGATACTAAAGTTCTACAACGCAGTGTATTTTATAATTAAAATGTTATACAGTTATTTCTTTTTCTTGTGTTACACACAAATATTCGTAGTACAATCTTATTTTTTTAAATCCGATTCAACTGAAAAAATATTATTTAAAAAAAACATACTGACATCTAAGATTCAGTTAAAAATACTGATATTTTGTAAGAAAATTTTAATTATTTGTTGACAAATTGGTCCAAACAAACAGTAATTTAAGTGTATTAATTCAGTCTAACCTAAATATTTGAATTAATCAATATTTATTTTGTACTAGTATATTTTTTTATGTTATACAATGGTAGAATATGACCTAAATATGCAAAAATCAATCATTCAATATTTATTTTGGAAAACTATAATTTTCTATATTATGCAATGGTAGAATATCTAACCTAAAAATTTAAATATAAGCACTCATTCAATGTTTACTCTAAATATTTTGACTCTAATGTTTACTCTAACCTAACCTAAATATTTAAATATAAACACTCATTCAATGTTTACTCTATAAAATAATTTTCCACATTACAATGGCAAAATATTCCAAAAGTACCATCGAAAGCAACTCACTTAAAGCACGAAATGTCCATAGAAACGAACATTTCACTATTTACAATTATTGACCCAGTATTTCAGCCGAAGGTCGAGAATAGCTTTATCTGGTTCTAAAATCATTACATTTTAGTCACTTCTATTTAACTTAGGTATCTATATAGTTCGATCGCAAACATTCGAATACTTTCTTACTATCTCGATAGATCAAGAGATAGGATGTATGCAAATGAGAAGCGATAAAAGCTTATTCTCGCACGTTTGTCAGCTACGTGTTTGCGGTCGATGAGGGAAGCGACCTCTGGAAGGGTGATAGCGGTATTTCTAGATCCAGAAGGGGATGTCGACGAAGTGTGGTCAGCAGTCACGTTCGTCCTTAATATTACACCCTTAAATCCACGAGCCGCACGCTCGCAATTAAGACGAGCTCACGTGCTAGGCTTTAGCAGAAAACACAAACTCGTGGAAGTTAGAAATATCGAGGCCCGTCTATAATCCGATTTTCTGGTTCGTGTTACGCCAGAACGTTGTATTTCATGCCCCACATAGAAATGTTGCAATCTCGGAATGTTATATACCTTTTATGTGCAATATAGGATTTTCGCGGATAAGGAACATTTTAGGGGTACCTTTTCATACTTTTATCAGATTTTCGGAGGTATAGCTTCAAAGCTCTAATTTTTAGATATACGAGTTTCTGGATTTTTGTACTTTCAAATATTTACTCGACTTGGTCAGATTTTTAATACCCCATAGTTTCAAACTTGTGACATTTTAAAATTTGCTGATATTCGAATTTATTTTGGTATTCTCAAATATTTAAACTTTCATATTTCTATATTTTTAAATTTCACAGTTTACTTGGGTCTTGAATTTTGATATTGCCATCTAACTTTCGATAAATTCTATAAAACTACCTAGCTAAAAAATGGCGGTAAACGTAACCTCATTGTCTATTTCTCCAAAGAATCTCTCGACGGTTTCGTACAAATTTAGCGCCGCATTCTCGAGAATTGACGACGAAGTGTAAGTATCTGCAAGCGGTTTATAAAGCCAGGTATCGTTTAGTTCGTTCGGTCATTTAATTAATACGAACCATTCGCGTTGAAACGTGCGCGTAAGCGAGCGTGTGCACACATCGGCGTAAAATCTTGGAAAGAGGAGCCGGGGTAAAACGTTTACTAATAAAATCGGAATTTACGAGCGCTCAACACGCGTTATCTAATTTTCCGAACCACTACGGCACAAAATGATGTGTTCCCGGCATTGTGTTCGCATTAAGCGTAACGCGAAAGCGCGATAATTGTTTCCAAATGACAACAGCGGCTACACCCAAATGACGGTTTTGAATATCGATGGCTGTTCCCGCCGCTGCCAAGTATATAAACATTCGCAACTGCTTGCACGAGATAGCCACGCGAATACATGACTTTCCGTGTTTATTAAATTTCCTATTCACGGGTGAATTAAACGTTGTCTGAATATTTTATACTTTTTGCATCTGGCGATATATCTGGTGATTCGTTAGATTCGGAGAACTCTCGGGTACAGTTCCGAAAAACCTCCGATTGTGCTGAAGTTATAACCAAAGCTTGAGAAAAGAAAATCCCTAAAAGGATTTTTGGCGACAAAGCCTGGTTTGCTCCCCAGCCCCCTTCAAAGTTTTTTACAGTCCTTACTAAATATATCCGAAAATATTCATTTTAGAGAAAAAAGTTTTAAACAAAAAATGAAACTCGTAAAAAATTCTACAAGAAAGGCTCTATACATTTTTGACGTAAACCTATTATTTAGGCTGCTATGAAGAAAAAATGTATTTTCTCTTACCACATCATCCACCATTTTTTAATTCTCACGAAGGATTATTTCTTTATTTTTGTTTCTTAGCAATACATTTCTTGACATTCGATAGTATCTACTCAGATATTTATTTCCTGAATAAGAATATTTAATTTAAAATTTTGCTAGAACTATTTGACTGATTTCGAGTAACACAATTTAATCAAAATGGCGTCTTCATGTGTACCGATGTTATCCGAATGACTTGTCCCACGTAAAAGTTCACGTAGTACTAGTTCGCTCAAAAGCACTTGTTGCAGCAAAATATCGGTGTATATATCTTACATTTATATTTGACAAATAATAATAATACGCATTGCACAGATTATAGGGCGTCGAAGTCGTTCCGCGTCGCGGCAGCGAATGTACACATAATTTTAACTATTGACTCAGTCAAAGTGGCTTAATCTTCGCCAAATTTACAAACCGCTCGATCTAATTATTAATCCACTGTGTTTGCTTTACTCTGCGCGTAGTTAGATTCCACCAGATCCTTGGTCGACAATTGGCCGTGCATTCATGTTCATTCTGGACGATCTTAGGGAACTGTTGTCACCAATAATTATCGTTAAACGGTAACTCAATTAAGAATATAAACTTTGGCAACATGTACATACTCTTATGAATAAATATGTGAAATTAAATGGTGGACGAATTTCTGAACGACATCAATTGTTCTATTTCATAATAAATTTGTTGGTTAATTTTACTGAACATACAAAGTTATGTTAAAGTTGCTAAAAAATTTATTTATGTATTTAGTAAAAATTGATTAAAAGCATCTTCAGACCACCTTTGTACATACATATATGTATACATACAATTACAAACATATTTTGTACAAATATACATTATACATAATGTATGTATTATATTAATTATGTTCAAATAATGTACATATTAATCTTTGAGTAATATATATTAATTTATGTGCATTAATATATAATACATATTGATATATACTATAATATTAATTGTTGATTAATATTATTGATGTACACATATTAATTATATTTGAATAATGAAAATATAAGACATCAATAATATTTTCAATTACTTCCTTTAAATATTTCATAAATAGCGTAATATATAACAAAATTGCACCGGAGCAACTTACAATAAGATGATTAACACTGTTCAGTTATTGCAAATGAAAAAATTAATGACCTTGACTATGTCCTTGAACACCGACCACATGAGCAGTCGATAACGGAAAGTAATAAACTTGCGCAGTAAAGTTGACACAATAAGTACACTAAAATATAATATAACCACTTCATTTTATATTCAAGGTCAATTCAAGAATATTTATTCAAACATCCTAATTTAAAATATACTTTATAAGAACCGTGTAATTTTCTTATACTCTCCCACATATCAAAGATTCACATTAATCTTACGAAGTAAAGCGTGTTATGCAATCAAAATAATTCGATTGAATCTTGTTTATATCTTATATTTCTTCGTATCTTATGTCTCTATTTAACCAGTTCAGATACTTGTGTCTCTCCTCGTGTTTCAGGACTTCTCGTTTATCCTCCTTTTTCCTTTTACCGTTCGTTCACTCATTTCGTCCCTCTATTTCGCTTAGATACTCTTCCTGTTGGTCTCTTTGTCGTTGAAACTTGGCCTCTCTTTCTGTTCCTGTTGCTCGCAGAAATATACTGGCCTGGAGGGGTCACCAAGTAATTGGTTTCATTCCCGTGGAGACAGGCTTGTCCCAAGTTCGGACTGGTTCCGCAGAATCCTGGAACCCTAAAGCCTCCATTGCGCCACGCTCTTCCCTAGACGGTTAAGTAACGCACTTTCCTCGGATAATTATGTAGATGAAGCCGTTAGTTATGATAACGTTGCTGAGGATTGCTATCTGCCCCTCTATTCTCCGCTGAGTTACCTCTCCAAGAAGGGGTCTGCGATTCCTGAGAGATTTACTCTTTTCCAGGTGACGCAGTCATATCGGGAGAATTTGTCCTTGAGATATCAATTTTTGTCTTAAAGAAATGTGGATTAGAAGAAAAGTGGATGGATGTTTTTGAAATACATATTTAAGGGCAAATTTGAACTTGATTATGAACATGATCTGTTGTGATCAAGAGTCTGGTCACATTAGGAAGCTATTATGGGGTTGTAATTCACATTTTAATAAGGACCTTAACCCCTTGCACTATGACTTATTTGGTGCGTCAGTCAGAACTAATCACAGTTACAATATTAAAACAGAGAATGTTGAAATGTTATGACAACATGGTATTATGCAATCGTTGACTATGCAAATTATAATTGGACTTGAACTCCAAATTGAAGCATATTCAAAATTCGAGTAAAATTGATCCCAACTGAAGTACCAGTGCGTCACGAGTCGGACTCGTCAAAATAGTGCAAGGGGTTAATGACTCATACCTTAATAAAATATTAAGACAGAATAGATCGTTGTAGAATAAATTGTAACTATGTGACAAGTGTTTTGAGATAGGCTGATGTCTAAAGATCCAAAATTTCTAAAGCCGCACAATTCATTGCATCCAAAACTAATAATTTGAAATCGTACACCACTGCACACGAAGCTCTATCAAACCTATCACCGTTGCCTCTCAACCTCAAATGCTCAATTTCCAAGCGAGCATCCCCAAGAAACAGTGAACTACGAAAGCCCACAATCCCCGAATATCCCTATATCCCACAGCGTTAAAATACCAAGGCAGCCGTTTCGAGGCCGTCAGAAAAGTGTAAGCTAAGGAAAGTTTCTGCTGTAAATTCCGAAACAAGCATCCGAACAGCGAGGGAGTTAAAAGGGTCACGTAATTTGGTAGGGACGTTGCGATGCATAAGTCTTCTCCTTTCTTTTCATCCGAGAGAGCAGCGTAGGCAGCAGCTATTACCCGAGAAGGAGACGGTGGTTGTAGAAAGCGAAAGGGAGGCGGGAAAGACGTTTTCCAGAAAAATAACGACTCTAATAATCTTGGTAGGCAGGTCGATTTCTCCCCGCCTTCTCTTTAGTCTCTCCCCCTCTTCAGCCCCACAGCCAGTCGTTTTTCGGAATCGCGGCAGCCGTGAAACTGTTTTTGAGAAAAGTCTTCGTCGCTCCTGCGTGCTGTTGGCATCGTCTTTCCTTCTTCGTCGAGGGAGATACTCGCGCCCAGATATTTCGAGGGTTTCCCATTTCCACCCCCGGAGGCGAAGAATAGGGGGCCCAGGCGAATAGGGATTGAAACGAACACGATTCGCATGGGGGAGAACCTCGACCTTCTACCAACCTTCACCCGGAACTGCCGGATAACATCGATCCGAAACATTCGAGCGTGGGCTGACTGTATCAACGTGCAAGACCCGGAAGAGAGGAGAGAAGAGGGTCAATTATCGGGGTTCAGTACTTCGAACGATTCCTCTTTTTTTATTTGTCTCTTTAGGCCCGATCGTAACGCTTACGGGTCGATGATGACAGAGATAGGCGGACATCGGGAATCGGGGTCGTGGAAGGACGGTGGACGTTGGCGAGAGGAATTTGGGATGGTGGTTTTGGGGATTTGGTGCTTTTGGATTTGGGGAATTTGGGGAATTGGACGTTTTGGTGATGCTTTGGTGATAATGGAAATAGAGTGTTGGAAATTTGGGAAATTGGGAATTTAGGGATGAGCAATTTTGGGGATGCGGAATTTCAGAGATGAGGAAGTTTAGGAATTTGAGAATTTAGGGATGTGGTATTTTAGGGATGAGGAAATTTAGGAAATTGAGAATTTAGGGATTTGAGAATTTAGGGGTGTGGTATTTTAGGGATGAGGAAATTTAGGAATTTGAGAATTAAGGGATTTAGAAATTTAGGGATGTGGTACTTTAGGGATGAGGAAATTTTGGAATTTGAGAATTTAGGGATTATTGAATTTAGAGATGTGGTAGTTTAGGGATGAGGAAATTTAGGAATTTGGGAGTTTAGGGATGTGGTATTTTAGGGATGAGGAAATTTAGGAATTTGAGAATTTAGAGATTAGTGAATTTAGGGATGTGGTGGTTTAGGGATGTGGAAATTTAGGAATTTGGAAATTTAGGGATGTGGTATTTTAGGGATGAGGAAATTTAGGAATTTGAGAATTTAGGGATTAGTGAATGTAGGGATGTGGAAATTTAGGGATTTGCAAATTTAGGAATTTGGAAGTTTAGGGATGTTGAAATTTAGATACTTGGAAATTTAAGGATTTGAGAATTTAGGGACTTGGAAATTTAAGGAGTTGGGAATTTAGAGATTTGGAAAATAGATTTGAGAATGTAGTGATTTGCAATTTTAGGGATGTGAATATTTAGGTATTTGAAATTTAACGTTTTGGAAATTTAGGGATTTGGAAATTTGAGTATATGAAAATTTATGGACTTAGAAATTTAGGGATTTAAAAGTTTACGAATTTGAATACCGGAATCTGAAAGATTGCAAATGTTCAACTGCAGAAATCTAAAAACTTACAAATTTACAAATTGCAAAAAGATTTAAATGTTTAATTCAATAATATGAAACCTTCAAATTTTCATACAATCAGAAAATACAAATTCAAAAATTGTAAACAATTTTAATTTTTACTCTAAAAATATCCCTAGAGATTGTTTTTAATTTCTACTCTCAAAATTCGCTCACAGAATTCTTTTTCATTTGTACTCTCAGAATTCTTTCACAAAATTTCTACCAATTCCTGTCCGCAAAATACTCTCGTAAAACCTCTTATATTAAATTATAATTAAAACTTGTTTATGTTTAGCAGTAATAATGAAATTTCTTTCTCTCTCAAAATTTCATTTAATTTTCAATTTCAGAAAGTTTCATTTCACAAAATCAAATTCTTAAATTTTGATTCACAAAATTTCTTTTAATTCCTATTCTCGGTCTTCTCTCTCAAAATGTCGTCCGATTTATACTCTCAAAATCTGCACACCAAATGTATTTTCATTTACACTAAAAATTTCTTTATAAAATTTCTTTTCCTTTCTACTGTCACAATTTTTTCAAATGCCTTTTAATACCTATTTTCAATCTCCCCTTGCAAAATATCTTTTAATTTCCACTCTCAAATTTCTTCACAAAATATTTTTTAATTCCCCGTCTCAAAATTCCCTCACAAGATATAAAATAATTCTCACCATAAAAATTCCCTCACAAAATATCAAACAAATTCCACTCTCAAAATTCTCCAAATATTTCAATTTCCTCGACAAACCCTCCTCAAAAACCTGAAAGAATCCTCCACCAAACAAGTTAATCTGAAGCTCCAAATAAAAATCTGCCAGCGAAGCGTATCACAATGTCCCACATTATAATCGATATTTATCGGCATCGATTATTATTCGGTTGTAAAGCAGCATAGAGCGAGAAGAATAATGCAGAGGAGAATGGATGACATAGAAGGTGTGAGAACGATCAGGACAAAGGGGGAGGAAAAGGGCGAGAAAATAGTCGGAGGAAAAAGCGTGCCTGTTCGCGAACGATAAGCCAGCCCATAGAACTGTCTTCTCTACCTTCTGTCGTTCTCAACTGCCTTCGGCTTTTTCCCGCATAGGTCGAAAACCTTCGGGATCGCCTCTCTCTCCTCGAATACTTTACGACTCTCAATGTGGCAACTGCCTGCCCCAGATTCGCCGGACCAATCCCAACCGATCCCACGGGACTTTAATATGAATTGCCTTCTGATAGCGATGTGTCCTCGTGGGACGCTACATCGATACTTTTCATTATCCGCCCGCCGCTTTAGCGACACCTGCATGGAGCGACGACGCCTACTGGATCATTGAAAAACGTTCAGCCTTTCGGGATTAGGTCGTTCAAACGTTTTCCACGCAATCGGTACAAGGGCAGTGTGCCCCGTGTTGGGACGCGGGCAATGGAGAGCGAGGGGCAGATAACGCGGTGTTGAATGTGAGCTGTTTGTTACTGTTTGAGATGAATGTGGAAAGGAAGAGAAAGGAAGAGATTTGGGGTTTGGAGTTTTGAAGTATAGGAATTTGGGGATTTGGGGGTTTGAAAGTATAGAAATTTGGGGGTTGAAGTTCTGAAATATAGAAATTTGGAGATTTGAGATTTGGAAATATAGAAATTTGGGAATTTGAGGGTTTGAAATATAGGAATTTGGAGTTTGGAAATATAGAAATTTGGGGTTTGGAGGGTTTGAAGTATAGAAATTTGGGGTTTGGAGTTTTGAAATGTAGGAATTTGGGGATTTGAGGATTTGAAATATAGAAATTTGGGGTTTGAGGGTTTGAAATATAGGAATTTGGGGTTTGGAGTTTGCAAATATAGAAATTTGGAGATTTGAGGTTTGGAAGTATAGAAATTTGGGGGATGGAATTCTGAAATATAGGAATTTGAATTTTGAGATTTGGAAATATAGAAATTTGGGGATTTGAGGGTTTGAAATATAGGAATTTGGGGTTTGGAGTTTGCAAATATAGAAATTTGGGGTTTGAGGGTTTGAAGTATAGAAATTTGGGGGTTGGAGTACTGAAATATAGGAATTTGGGGATTTGAGATATGGAAATATAGAAATTTGGGGATTTGAGGGTTTGAAATATAGGAATTTAGGGTTTGGAGTTTGGAAATATAGAAATTTAGGGTATGGAGTTTTGAAATATAGGAATTTGGGAAGATGAGGTTTTGGAAATATAGAAATTTGGGGTTTGACGTTTTGAAATATAGGAATTTGGGGTTTGGAGTTTGCAAATATAGAAATTTGGAGATTTGAGGTTTGGAAGTATAGAAATTTGGGGGTTGGAGTTCTGAAATATAGGAATTTGAGGATTTGAGATTTAGAAATATAAAAATTTGGGGATTTGAGGTTTTGAAATATAGAAATTTGGGGTTTGAAGTTTGCAAATATAGAAATTTGGAGATTTGAGGTTTGGAAGTATAGAAATTTGGGGGTTGAAGTTTTGAAACATAGGAATTTAGGGATTTGAGGGTTTGAAATATACAAATTTGGAGTTTGGAATTTTGAAGTATAGAAATTTGGGATTTGAAGTATTGACAAATAGGAATTAAGGTAATTGAAGTTTTCATATATAGAAAATTGAGATTTGGGGTTTTGAAATATAAGAATATTGGGAACCTGAAATTTGGAAATATAGGTATTTGGGGATTTGAAATTTGGAAATCTTGCAAAATGGGAATTTGGGGTTTTGATATATAAATATTTAGTTGATTAGAGTTTAGGATTATAAAAATTAGGACATTTAATATTTTTAGATATAGATATTTTGGTAGGTGAAATTTTGTAGTATGGAAGTTTGAGTGTCTAAAATTTTTAAATACAGAAATTTGAATATTTGAAACTATGAGATATAGAAATTAGGATTTAGAGATATAGAAATTAGAACAGAAATTTGATTAACTAGAATTTTGAAATATAGAAACTTGATGGTTAAAAATTTTTAAATATAGAAATCTCCATATTCAGAATTTCGCAATATAGAAAGTAATGGATTAAAGTGTTGAAATCTACAAATTTGAGAATTTAGAATTTTAGTAGTTTCTCGAACTGATAGAAATTTGAAAATTTTTATTTCAGAATTTAAAAATTTAGAAATGTTAGGGACTGGAAGTTTGGAATTTAGAATTCTGACAATTATGAAATTTCGAAATTTTAGAAATTTAGAAATTTCAGAAAATTTCAATTCAGAAAAGTAGTCATCTTGAAAATACGTAAATACTTGAGAATACATTGAATGTACCAATAATATAATTAAACACCCTATATGAACACAAATCTCACAAAGTATTACGACATTTATATCCATAAAATATCTACAAGTTTCTCCAAAATAAAATTCAGTATTTCTAACAAAATATTAATAATGAAATCTTCAACCGTTTACTGACTAAAATCTTTACTTCCCTTCGGAAGTTTTATCTGCATCCGCTGTATACTGGAAGTGTTTCTTCTTGGTGCACTGTCTACAACGCGCGAAGAGGAACAAGTAAGAGGAAGCATAATTTCGCGGTTACTCAATATGCAATCAGTTAATAAGGCAGTGCTTGATGACCCGAAGGTGTATCGACGCCTCCAGCTAACGCAAACGAACTTTGCTTCATTACCTCTTTGAATATTCAGGAGTTTCGCGCGTGCCTGCGGCCATTCGCCGGAACTCAATATGTTTGGCAATATGTAGATAGCTCCATAAATATCGATGGCGCTTAAGGGATGTTCCGACAACGAGGGTACGCGAGAAGACGCTGTCGTGAACCGAACTACTCAAACTCGAAGAATTTCAGAAGTATCTTCTGAACAAAGATTTTATTAGCTTTCGCTGCCTTTAGGAATTTTATCAGACCTTTTTAAAGTTAGGGAAATTTTCAGACGCGATTATTGAACTGTTGGTTTATGGTGGCTCAGGTTGCTATTTTTATAATTTTTCAAATTTCTGATTTTCTGAATTTTTTAATTTCTAAATTTCTGAGTTATTGAGCTTCTGAATTTTGGAATTTTGGAATTTTGGAATTTTGGAACTCTGGAATTTTTAAATTTTAGAATTTTGCAATGGTGGAATTCTGGAAGTTTGAAATTTTGGAATTTTGGAATTTTAGAATTTTAGACTTTTGGAATTTTGGAATTTTGGAATTTCGAAATTAAAAAATTTTGGAGTTTTGGAATTTTGGAATTTTGGAATTTTGCAATTTTGCAATGGTGGAATTCCGGAAATCTGAAATATTGGAATTTTAGAATTGTGAATTTTGGAATTTTGTAATTTTGTAATTTTAGAATTTTGCAATGGTGGAATTCTGGAAATTTGAAATTTTGAAATTTTGCAATGGTGGAATTCTGGAAATTTGAAATTTTGGAATTTTGGAATTTTAGAATTTTAGAATTTTTGAATTTTGGAACTCTGGAATTTAAAAATGTTGGAATTTTAGAATTGTGAATTTTGGAATTTTGGAATTTTGTAATTTTAGAATTTTGCAATGGTGGAATTCTGGAAATTTGAAATTTTGAAATTTTGCAATGGTGGAATTCTGGAAATTTTAAAGTTTGGAATTTTTGAATTTTGCAATGGTAGAATTCTGGAAATGTTAAATTTTTTAATTTAGAATTTTGGAATTTTAGAATTTTGGAATTCTGGAATTTTTGAATTTTGGAATTTCTGAATTACTAAATTTCTAAATATCCAAATAAAAAATTCTTAATCTGACAAACTCTCAAGATTTCTGCATATCCAATTTTCTAAATTTCTACATTGCTGTATTTCCAAATTTCTAAATTTCAAAATTAAAAAATTTCTAAATCTATTCTAATTTCCCCAATTTCCAAATTGTCCAACTACTACATCTTTAATGTCCAAATTTTACACTTTCAAGCTATGAAAATTTCAAATTTCTGTCATTACCAAATTTTGCTATTTACTACTTTCCCGAATTTGTGCAAATTTCTAATGTCTCAATTAACACACGAAATTATTAATTTCTCAAATCCTCAAAGTTTCTAAATTTCTATACTTCAATATCTCTATATTTTTAAATTTGTATATTTCCAAGTAACAAAATAAAAAATTCATAATCGTACATGCCCTTAAGATCTTTAAACTTCCTTGTTTTTAAATTTCTGTTTCTAAAGTTTCAAATAACGAACTAACTAATTTTTAATTTGTGAAGCTCATAAAAATCTCTGTATTCTATCAAGAGAGAGGTAGGGAGATGAGAGGGTTTAAAGTTAATTGATTTTCACTGTCAGTGTCATAACACATTTTTACAAAGAAATTGATAAAATAATATAAAACTTCTGAAAAGTACCTACTCTGCATAATTCCCCTAACCTAACCTTCCCCTATTCAATATTACTCTCGAAGTCGTAACTTTTACGACGAAATTTGTAAGAATTACCGTACCCTAAGCTAACCTAACCTTTACCGATTGATTGTCATCGGAGTAATACCAAATTGTTACAAAAAAATTGTCCAAAAAATATAAAAATTCTGTAAAGTACCTATTATGCATAACTACCAAAATAAAATTGATTAGAAACTGTTGAAAGACAGCGTCTCAGCAACACTCGAAAAGCAACTCGAAGGGCAAACAACCGTAACAAATTTCATTGCTGACGTGGCCTCGAACGTGCGTATTTAATATCTAGCAGTAGAGGCGCGACACGACGTAGTATTTCGCAAAAGGGAACTTTAGCCCGTCGCTTTTCCTTTCTGCGTTCGTACGTGGCGCGTAATTGTCGCCGAGTGGCGGCAAGTAGAAAGTGCACAAGGGTGTAATTTGAAATTACGGTTAATGCGTACATGGAGGTCGTAATGTACACTTAACAGAGGGCTGAAAAAACAGAGACGACAGGAAAGACACGGTTGATAGGGGGACAAGGAAAAAGAACGGGAAGGAAGCGGAATAATGAGGGAAAAGGAGCAAGAAAGAGGAACGGGAGAAGTTCACTCGGAGGGTTTCGTTGTCTGCCGACCGCCGACACACCGACGGATGTTTAAAAGTTTAGAAAAACTCGCGCACACCTACAAATCTGAATGCACGATGGCTGTATACACGCGTTTAACCTCGCCAACTGAATAATAAGGCGAAAGATGATGTAACTACGAGAGGGATGAAAGCTCCTTGGAACTATTTTTTTCCTGCGTTTATCTTCTGTCTTCGTGCGTTCTTTATTTCTGCAATACCGTTCATTTCGGTCCTAATAAACTACGAAATCAACGTATCCTTGATTAATGATAAATTTTGTCAATTTTGTAAATTTACAAATTTTGTAGGACTGATTGGTACTTTTCAACGAGGTGATGTGATTATATTTTTTTTGAGTTGTAAAAATTATTTGGGTGTTTTTGGAGGGATACAAAAGTGGTTATGGATTGATTACTCTAATTCTGGAATTTTAAGATATGGTATTTCCATTTATATGGTGATGTATTTAGAGGTGGGGGTGAAAGGTACTAGCTTCTTTTAGGTATACCCTTGTATTTCTATGCTAATTTTAGCAATTATGAATTATATAATTATTTGCAAGTTTTATAAAACGACAAAAGAACTGTATTTTATCCTCGTTAAAAATGAACCTGGTTTAATTAGTCACTAAACTTGAAATGTTAGTGAAACATCAGTGAAACCTAAGTATCAGCACTATCATCGTATAAACACATAAACATCAATAACACATCAATGTAGTTATCGAATAAAATATAATTGCAAGTAATAATCGTAATATTTCAACTAAGTTTCAAGGTTGATATCCGACAGCAAAACCTTCTTGTACTAAGGATTAAGAGTTCGTATTGTCTCACTGAAAATGTGACTATAATCGAACAGACATGATTTTCTGTAAAACGTGAGCCGTTACGACACGTCGCATGAAAAGATTCAAGAAAATTTCCAAAAAGTCACGAATTCGAGCAAAATATTGCCGAGGCATCCATCTTGGACCCTCATTAAGCGAGGTCTCGAAGGGTCTCTTGCAGTCGTTACGGGCTGTCACGTTGGGTCACTCAAGGGTCAACGACACCCCAAGGAGCTTTCACAGCTCGTAGGTCATCTACCAACGAGTTATGGGGCTGCCTGCTGGCCGTTGTTTTCGCAATTCACCTTTAATACGTCTCCGGGCACCGCCATTATCTTCCGTCACCGCGTGCAAATTGTACTTGCCGGCTACTATGGCGTATAAACGTCCTGGGAAACCTGCCGCTTCTGATACCGGGACAAACCTACATACGACTACAAATTACGAGCCACATATTCGCATTTAGCTGTTCATTAGAGAGACAAATGTCCGGTGATAATCCTCGAGCTTCCGTTCGCGACGATTTTTCTTCCTAAGGCGTTCTACCGCTTGAGCACCCGTTTCAATTGCGTGGTTTGCGACGATTACAAATTGCGGTTGCAATTATGTTACATTTCATTAATTATATGTTATTGATAATTATGATGTGCTGATAATTATTTAGGTTGTGTTTCACTCAGGTTATTTTCTAGAAGCTCTGGGTCACTTGATGTTAATCAAAGTTATTTCAAAATTTTGATTATTAACCCTTAACGCTCCAAGTGCGCCTCTCAAGCACCACCGAAAAAAATTCTACACATTACTCGATTATAATTTATGATTTACTTCCGAGATGAATTGTTTTGAATGACGTTAATATTATTTACAGGTCATTGTTGCGTTTAAAATGTGAGAATTAAAAACTTGCAAGTCGGAGTATGATGAGAATAAGTTGGACTTGCCGGTCGATATTCACAATTCAAAGTCGGAGTGTTAAGGGTTAATTAAGTTCTGAGTGTCATTTAAAATGAAATGAATTATTTGAGGTATGAAGACTTGCGATGAGCAAGGATCAAGTTTAGAAATAACTTTCACTGTTTATACATATTTGTACATAAATTTACACACATTTATACACTTTATTATACACATAAACATAATTGTGTATAATGTAGCTTATAGTTAACATAAACGTTGTATAACTTACTTTAACCTTGTATAACCTATACCTATACTATAACCTAAAACTAAACTTGCAGTTTACAAAAAATATAACCTAAACTTACAGTTTACAAAAAAATATAATTGTGCCTAACCTAAAAATTGATCACAATGGTTTACCACACTAGAATAAAGAAATTTCGTGGCAATTTGGCGCTGAAACATCATATGTGAAACTAAATACATAAAATCCGCAATTATTATCAACTCGATACCGTCACCCGATCCTCTCGCGCGATCGTATGAGCGTATAAAGCATCGCTCAGAAATTCGTTCAGTCTAACAGACGAAAAAACGTGGAAAAAGGAAAAAAATAAAAGCGAGGGAAAAGCAGCACGGTCGAAGTTCAGCATCGAGTCCGATCGTTTCTGCTCTGTGCACTCTCAAACGTTGAAATCTCTCGGTTCGATATTACGCTTTGATTCCGCTTCTAAATCGAGTTCGTTCGCAAGCCTCTCTCTCTCTTTGACGGAAAGTTTAACCGTTCAGCGACCTCGACGCCGCGTTGTGCCGTCAACGTCTCGGTCAAGCTTTCTCGAGGAACTTTGCGAAAGCGGTGTCGACGTAAGCGTGTACCTCGAAGACAGCTTGTCCCGATCGGGCTTTCTATCGAAACGACCCGCCATGCTTCCCAATGTGTTTGGCGAGTTGGCCATCGGTCGAGGCCGAGCGAATCGATATATCACCGAACGCAGTTTGCGCAGTGCGCCGCGGAAAAGTGGATTTCGATAACCCGGGGACGCTCTATTGCATTTTTATTCAGTTTCACG
Source organism: Megachile willughbiella (assembly GCA_945859595.2). Classification (NCBI taxonomy): domain Eukaryota; kingdom Metazoa; phylum Arthropoda; class Insecta; order Hymenoptera; family Megachilidae; genus Megachile; species Megachile willughbiella. The sequence goes on from OX243801.1 coordinate 10,085,465, forward strand.
GGCATTAAGGGCCAACCTGATTACCGGGCGACGCGCTGGATGGAACCAGAAGGCAAAGTGACTGCAGGGAGGGGATGCACAGGGATGAAAAAGGATGAGATCGAGGGTCGGCTATGAAAACAGAGCAGAACGGAACCGAATTAAGTGTCTCGCTCTCGAGTATCGAACGAGCAATTAGATTTAAACCCCTCCTACATTTTCGATCTATCTACGGAGCGTGGCTTACTTCTGCAATTAGTGGCCTGGTTAGATGAACGCGATTAATCGACGTGCTATTATTAATCGGCGCTGCAACTGATCCTGCTTGAAGCTAACCACAGTTGCACGAGTAAAATTTACGACCACGGCCGTTTATCTTCAACTCGCGGACGATTAATCCCTCGGCTGCGGTAATAGTTGACATTTAAACGAACAGATGTTTCGGTACACTCGCGCGTAATACTCTTCTTTCGATTAAGAGACTGTACGAGAAACCTAATCGATTTTGGAAGCTTGCGTATTGTATTCTTGCACGTGAAGCTTATGTGCAAATTATTTTGCTTAACTCTTTTAATGCTGATCGAAAAAATTATACCGAAGGGAAAAACATTGTAAGAACCTAAATTATACTATAATGAAAGAAACTAAAAAAGTTTAAGGTTTAGGAAAAATAGTAAGAATATTTGCAAAATTAACTTAACTAAATTGATTTAGTATTTAATTAAATATGCTCTGTAACAGAAGGTTAGAAAGCTGATTCATGTTCTAGATCAAATATAATTACAATTAACATTGTTAAGAGATTAGATTTATTATAAAGAAAAATATATAATTCAAAGAAAATATAAACAAACTGTTAGTAATGAAAGGGGTAATATTTTTCAGAAAACATTCGACTTCCTGCTTTTTTTAAATTTGACTTTTTTCACACAATTTGATTTCCTGTATTTTCTTCACATAACTTGTCTTCCTATATTTCTCTCAAAACATTTGACTTATTTCCAAAAAATTTGACAAAGGACCGTATATTTGATCTGCTACATTGTTCAAAGATAAAAGATACAAGAGACACTCGAGCAAAATGGGGTAGCCTTATAAATGAGTAAACGCAAGTAATCAAAAGATAAAATTTCTTATTTACGAATTTACTGCATTCGTGACTATCACCGTCCCGGTGTAATGGATATCGTAACGATCGATGATAGTTATCGTCGAGGTAAACAGAAGGATGTGCAAACGGTTGTTGGATGCTGATACGAGGTCGTAGACCGTACGAGCCAGTAGGGACGAAAGAGGAACAGGATAGATATAGACATAGTAAGAGCCGAGGAAAGCTAGCAAGAACGTAAAGAGGGTGTACGTAGTGGGGGCACAACGAAGAAGAGGGTGGGGGATAAATATTACATAAGATAATGCTTCTCCCTTTTCTCTTTGGCTGCAGACCCCACTGATGTGTCCCTTCAGTCGATATCAGCTGCCCTCGATATTTACAACCCTCGCTCGTGTCTTTACCTCCTACACCCTTCTCACCTTCCTTATATTCCCTCCACCACACGGCCTATCCTCGGGCCCATTATCCCTCTATGTTTCCCTCGGCTTCCTACAAAGTAGGTGAGTATAAGGTTTTCCATTTAGTCTGTAAAATGACATAGCTACTGTGCTCACGAGAACTCTCGTGATCCTGGAGCACAAAGACTACTTTTGAAAAACGTGCGAAGAACGAGGCGTTTTGATTCGTTAGAAATTGGTAGAAATTATTGCTGAGGAATAGCTGAGGCTACGTTTGAAGAATACCTAAAATTTGTCATTAATCCTTCTCATCAATGTTGAAGTTAATAATAATAAGAATAAATAACGCAGAAAAAAAGCACAACTTTAAAGAAAATAAGTACAAGTATCAGCCATTTTACTTTGTTACATGTTAGTGGCGCCCCCTGGGCTTTACGTCAGCTCCTCCATTTTTGCGGATTAAAAACTGGATGTTCGCTAATGGATAGTACTAAGCTGTAAATTGACTCATTATTCATTCCAGAAACTATTCTCTATTCAGAATATTGATGAAATGTTTATGTAGTCATTTTCATCAAACCTTAAGCTTCGAATCAGTGGACCGTAAATGCTCTTACACCATTAAACCGTATTAGTTTATCTTTCGGAAGTGGCAGATAAGTCAAGTCTGAAATCAAGCATAAAAAATTTGACTGAGATTCTTTGTAAGATGTAACCAAAGCACTTTACACGTAACAAAAATTCTACCTTTCTCCAAAAATCTTTACATTTAAGAAAGCAAATATACCGTCATAATGTACATAACCTAATTTAATTTTCATTCGTAAAGAACCTAACTACGCCGGTATACAGAAGTGAAAGTTGAACTTCTAGAAAAAAGAGATTGAAGCATAATGTGCTACTTAAACTCGAGTCAATGTTACCGAAGCAAATGTACAGCTACGTTTACCAACAGAGTATTAGCAATACATAATGGATACTAAATCTGTTCAATGTTTATCGGATATTCAACGTGTAAGGAGCGAAACCTTGACACTTAAGTGCCACAGCGGTGTAAGCATTCGCCACGAGTGACTCTGATCCATCGTAATACCCCTATCGATAGAAACGTGCCACTTTCGTAACCTCAGGTATTACAGGGTATCCCCCTTAATCTTTTCATACGCAACACCTTTGTATGAACATCGCCAACTACTATTTTCAATACACCGAGATCCCCATCGAGATGAAAGCTGTACAGAGCGTAAAAGGCCATTGCTTTTTCTACCGTGTTCCCTTCCACGGTTTTATTTTTTTGTTTATCGTAGGTTTATGAACACAATTTTAAATACTCTTCGATGGATAGTAATTATTCATTTAGTACATAACGGAGTTTCCGAAGTTTAATTGCCAAGTATACGTACACATGTGTCGTATGTGAATAACATACAAAGTCTACTGAGTGTATTAAAAGAAAGCATATCTGAAATTTAATTAATGATAGGATTTAACAATCAATGAAATTGAACTTTCTGAACAAATTTTATGTCAAACATCATTCTCTTTGCTAATGTTCAGAGGTGACATGGACTGATATTCGTAAGAAGAAATAGTGCACATAAGATGTAAGAACAAGAATAATATTTTTTTAAGATCATTGCAGTGTTAGTCTGTATATTTGTGATTTTTTGTGACATGAAAAAATTGTATTCTATATTTTTACCTTATTTTTTCATATAAATTCACCATTTTTTCGCTTGTTTTCGAAAACCTGTATTTAATAGATTGTCTTATCGCGAATAAAAGTAGCAATGCAAGACAGTAATTTGTCTTTGAGGGTAAGAGGAATATACCATGAGCGGAATAAGCGAGCACCACCTGACCCGGATACACCATTGTTCTTTCCTCCTTTTTCCATGCACTGGTTCCGCCGTGCTTGAACGACCTTCGAGCGGCCAATACAAGGAATAAAGTATTATGCCTACATCGGTGAACACGGCTTTTGCATTTTCCAACCTAATGGATCTTACAATTTGGTTAAACACTCGACTGATCCTATTCTGAAGTCCCGCGACGACTGGCATTTTAAACAACGGGGTTAAACGGTTTGAAGAATCCTGGTTACCTGACGAGATTAAAAGTTCTACGTTCGCGATGAAATCGTGATTCGACAGACTCGGACGATGGAAAAATGATATAATTTGCAAAATTTTATGAAGGATTTCGAGTGCAATTTATTTATATGTAAGCAAATGAAATATGTAGAAAATTTATGTATGTAAATTGGTCTATTCAGGTTCATTTGAAAATTGTATTTTAATAATTTACTTATAGCCTGGTGTTAAATAGGTATTTTTTAAATTTGTGAAATATTGACTTTTGTTTATTTTATGGGAAAAGTGGTGATCATCTAAGAATATGAAAACGTTGAGCTTAAATGTGTAACTGTTGTGGAAATAAATAGTCAATTTCTAAAATTAAAGATTTGAAAGTAAAATTTTGAAAATTTGTATAGCTTTAAGATTGTCAATTTTTAAATTGTCGAAGTATCAAACTATTAAACTTATAAGGTTTTTATTATTTAATTTTCAAAATTAAGTATGAAATTTCGTAAGTACTAAATTACCAATGTATCAACTTACCAAATTTCAATATTTTAAATTTTGGAATTTCTAGACTTCTAATTTTTTTATTAAGAAGCTTCTAAATTTCTAAATTTCTAAATTTCTGAATTTCTAAATTTCTGTTTTTCAATTTTTATAATTTTAAATTTCCACGTAAACATTTTTACATTTCTACATTCCCACACCTCTAAATTTCTACATATTCAAATTTTTAAATTTCAAAATTGACAAATTCCTAGATTTTAATTCTTTTTAATTATACCTGAGAAAACCTCAATTTCATAAATTCAATATTTCTAAATTTCTGAATTTCTAAGTTATCAAATTTTCAAATCATCAAATTATTAAATTACCAAATGACCAAATTATCAAATTATTCAATCTCAAAATGTCTAAACTTCTCCAATTGCCAAATTACTAAATTTCTAAACTTCTAAATATAACTTTTCAAAATATACACATTATTAATAAATCAGATTTTAAATTCAACACAACAAACCTACACAAAGAACATCACTAAAAACATCAATAAATAGTCCAACATAAAGTTACAAAACTACACTACTTTTTAAACTATCCTACCGGAAATTGTGTCCATAAGAAACTCCTTTCTAACCTCAAATGCACTTAAAAAATTCAGGATACCAAGTCATATAAAATACAACAGATCGAGTTATATTTACTCAAATATTAATAAAACTCATCAAGAGTTACAAACTTTTAAAATGCCTGAATACATTGGAAGATAGTGTTCACCAGCAAACAAACAACAAATCAAACGTTACTCGAGCGAAAATAGTATCAGCGAGCCGGTAATATCGATGTACAGTATAAATTAGAGTCACGCAACGATAGCGCGATATTATTATTTGTACAATAACCTGGCTCGTTCCCCTGTTCGTTCACCCCATCAGCTAAGCGTATGAAAAAGACAAAGGCCTTCGTCGCACCTGACCTCGCCGCCATTTTTTGTCTTCCTTCCACCTGGTGGCCGCTAGAGTTCACCGTAATCACGAGAGAAAACTAGAAGGGGAGAATGTTCGTAGACAAGGAGGATACAGGCGCTTTTTTTTTCTTTCTTTCTTTCTTCTTTTTTTTTTTTGTGTATCAACCCACGAATACACGTAGCACACAGAACGTAGAAGCGGCCGCGTGCATAATGTACGAGTGACGCGAAAGCCCGTCATTTCAAGCCGTACGGCCGCTTTCCTTTTGTGACATCGATCTGCTGGCGTCTCAATAATTCAGCGCGGGAACAGCGCAAGGCGCACAAGCACCACCGCCATTGCCGTGGCCACCGGCATCGGTGTACCTTCACCTGCATCACCTGTAATGAAAGAAATATTGCGTTTGCGATAGGTCAGGTACACTTCAGACTTCAAGACTTTCGAAACTTCAAACATATGTGGTTATAAATTTATACATTTCTACGTTTTTCAATATTGTAGATTGAATCTCTACGTCTCAAGGCCCAAGGGTCAAGTCCCAAGTTCCAAGTAACCAAGTCCCAAGTCCCAAGTTCCAGGTCCCAAATCTCAAAGTTTAAGGTTCAACTCCCAAGTTCCAAGTCCCAAGTCTGAAAGTTCAAGGTTCAAGTCCCAAGTCTCAAAGTTCAAGGTTTAAGCCTTAAGTCCCAAGTCCTACGTCACAAGGTTCAAGTCACAAGTTCAAAACCACAAGTCTTATGTCCCAAGTCCTAAGTTTCAAGGTTCCAAATCTCAAAGTTTAAGGTTCACATCCCAAGTTCCAGGTCCCAAGTCTCAAAGTTCAAGGTTCAAGTCCCAAGTCTCAAAGTTCAAGGTTCAAGCCTCAAGTCCCAAGTCCCACGTCACAAGGTTCAAGTCACAAGTTCAAAACCACAAGTCTTATGTCTCAAGTCCTAAGTTTCAAGGTTATAAGTCTCAAAGTTTAAGGTTCAAGTCCCAAGTTCCATGTCCCAAGTCTCAAAGTTCAAAGTTCAAGTCCCAAGTCCCAAAGTTCCAGGTTCAAGCCTCAAGTCCCAAGTCCCACGTCTCAAGGTTCAAGTCACAAGTTCAAAACTTCAAGTCTTATGTCCCAAGTCCCACGTCTCAAGGTTCAAGTCACAAGTTCAAAACCTCAAGTCTTATGTCCCAAGTCCTAAGTTTCAAGGTTCAAGTCACAAGCCCCAAACCTCAAGTCTTATATCCCAAATCCTAAGTCTTAAGGTTCAAGTCATAAGTACGAAACCTGAAGTCCCAAGTCCCAAGTCCCAAGTCCCAAGTCCCAAGTCCCAAGTCCCAAGTCCCAAGTCCCAAGTCCCAAGTCCCAAGTCCCAAGTCCCAAGTCCCAAGTCCCAAGTCCCAAGTCCCAAGTCCCAAGTTCAATAATCGCAAGTCCAAAATCTCAAATCCCAAGGCTAAAATCTCAAATCCCTAGCCTCAAGTTCTAAGTCCTAAGTTTTCAAGATTTTAAATTCTTAAATTTCAAAATTTCTGACATTACAGATCTGCAATTCTCAAGTTCTCAGGCTTCCAAATTTCTACCTTTTCAGGTTCATAAATTCTAAGTCCTTACATTTCAAATACGAGAATTCTTAAACTTCCAAATTTCTTAAATTTTCTAATTTTCAAATTTCCAAATGACCAAATCCCTAAATTTTCTAACTTTCAAATCGCATAATTTCCTCATTTCGATTTTCCAAGGAAAGCAAGAGTGTACAACATGATACGTCTCTATTCCGTATGATGCACTTTGATATATCACAGAGTGTATAGGGTTACCGGCGTCGGTGTACCTTTACCCGCATCACCTGCGATAAAAAAAATATTGCGTTTGCGTCAGGTCATATATCTACGTTTCAGACCCTAAGATTTTCTAAATTTCAAATATGTACATATATTACTAATTTTTCAGATTTTAAAATTATAAATTTTATAATCTCCAAGTCCCAATTTCTAGGTTTTCAACGTTATAAATTCTCAAACTCATAAACTTCCAGTACTGCAAAACTCCAATTCTCAAGGTTATAACATTCCAAATTCCTAAATTCTACGTCCAAAATTTCAAATTCCTACATTCCTAAATTCCTAAATTCCTAAATTCCTAAATTCCTAAATTCCTAAATTCCCAAATTCCTAAATTTATAAATTCCTAAATTCCTACATTCCTACATACCTACATACCTACATACCTACATTCCTAAATTTCAAACTTCTAAATTCCCAATTCCTAAATTCCCAATTCCTAAATTTCCAATTCCTAAATTCTTGAATTCCTAAATTCCCAATTCCTAAATTCCCAATTCCTAAATTCCCAATTCCTAAATTCCGAATTCCTAAATTCCCAATTCTTAAATTCCCAATTCCTAAATTCCTTACTTCCTAAATTCCCAATTCCTAAATTCCCAATTCCTAAATTCCCAATTCCTAAGTTCCCAATCCCTAAATTTCCAATTCCTAAATTCTTGAATTCCTAAATTCCCAATTCCTAAATTCCCAATTCCTAAATTCCCAATTCTTAATTTCCCAATTCCTAAATTCCCAATTCCTAAATTCCCAATTCCTAAATTCCCAATCCCTAAATTTCCAATTCCTAAATTCTTGAATTCCTAAATTCCCAATTCCTAAATTCCCAATTCTTAATTTCCCAATTCCTAAATTCCCAATTCCTAAATTCCCAATTCCTAAATTCCCAATTCCTAAATTCCCAATTCCTAAATTCCCAATTCCTAAATTCCCAATTCCTAAATTCCTACATTCTTAAATTCCTATACTCCTAAATTCCTAAATGCCTAAATATCAAATTCCTAAATTAAAAATTCTCAACACCACCACTTTCTACCTTGAACACCACTAAACAAAAAGGCTACAATTTATCACACGCGACCTCCTACAAACCAAATAATTACTCACTGTAAGAATGGTCATCCGGACACAAATTGTCCTAAACTCATCGAGTAATATTCCTTCAGTTAATCCTATAAGTGATAATTATCTTACCTTTTACTTTTAGACCCTTTGCTCAAATTACGAGAAGATCTCATCCCAGTTGCGAGATCGGCTTGTCAAACCACCCCTATTTCAGTCTCCGACGTTTAACCACCTAGCGACCCTCTTTCCCGTTTCTATCCCTCCTATAGTTGCTACCCTCCTGCCACGTGACCTCGACAATGCCACCCTTACGTCCGGTTGTCACCAACAAGCAACTACCTCTCAACTAACGACAAATTAACACTAGACTTGGGCAACTTGCGTACATGCGGCACGGTGCTTTGATGTCTATTCAGAGTTTCAGGCTTTCTTCCTAAAATTGCAAATTCTTTACCGGAGGAAAGAGTTATTCTTAATTACAACGATTTTTGAGTTAATGGAAATGTTTTACTAATTTAGAAATGTTAATGATCTGGAAATTTATTGGATCACTTTTTGACGTCCTTCGATAATTGAATTTAACAATTTTTCAACGTTTTTGAACAATTGAATTCAACCCATTTTCAATGTTGGGAGGAAAATTGATAAGAAAATTTGTATTTTCTTGTACAGTACTTTTGTTAGAGTAGAGAAAATGGGAGACTTGGGTCTCGCTAGGGGAAATTCATTTAAAGTATGAAATTTTTGAATTTTTGAATTCGTATATCTTCAGATTTGTAGATTTTGCAATTTTTAAGGTTTTATTTTTTCTCGTTATTGACGCTTTTATTTTTTATTAAATATTAATTAAGAAACTTGTTTAGGAGGTAAATTAATTTTATAATTTATGTTATAGCTTGATGAATATAATTATTAATACTGAAATTGTATTATTAGTTATTATTCTATAACATTAATATGTTAATATATGAATATACAAAGTAATAATAATATATTAATATGCAAAATTATTTATCCGTACATCTGATAGGTAGATGCATAAGTAACAACACCTTAAATAATACTAATAATAAAACTCATCAAGCAACAATTCCTCTTATTAGATTACATCAAACATTAACTATCGAATTAATAAAACATTTTCGTCTGACAATAAAAGTCGCAATTTCGTTATAAATAAATTTTCCTGCAAACGTTGGAAAACTTGAATTCAATTTTTCAAAAATGTCGAATTTTTCAATTCAGTTTTTCCAAAAACGTGTAGAAAGTATTGAATTCAATTTCCAAAGAACATAAAAAAAATCGTAGAATTCAATTTTCCTACAACAGTTGAATTAAATTTCCCAAAAGCACCGAAAAAGTGCTGAATTCAATTTTCCTACCAACGTTGAATTCAATTTCCCAAAAACGTCGAAAAACTGTTGAATTCGATTATCCAAGAACGTCAAAAAATGATGCAATATTTCAAAAACGATGTGATATAGAAAACATTGCTCCCGTATATTTTTCTATAAAATCATTGTCATGTAGCAGTACGACACCTCGTATAATATCAAGCTTGCTCGATAACGGCGTTCTAAGAAGGGAAGATAATAAATGATAAAAACATTGTTTACATGGCCGAGCGAAGAGTAGATCGTAAGCCGGCAGCGTTGCAGGCCAACGGGCCGCAAAATCAGATGCAGTTATTAAAGAAGGGGAGGCAGAAATTTGAAAATTATCGATTCTTCGTTCGATTCGTTCGAGTGTGCGATGTAATAAAGTTCACACGCGAGTGCGCGTCATTAGCAGGGGAAACGACGCGGCGTATTTTTTATATGCGGATGGCCGCGATCGATTGGCCTCGTTTGTCGGCTCGTCGGGAAGAGTGTAAAAATTTAATTAGAACGACAATGATGTAACGTTAACGTTACCTACGATTTTTCTCTGATAACGAAACTACCAATTACTGGTGTTAGTTTCATTTTAACCCTAGAACCTTGCGCTACAATATCGTTACACTCGCGACGCACAATGGAGGAATGTGAACTCGTATTTTCACTGCAATTCTATTTCTAATTCAATTATAATTATAAAGGATAATCAAGGATAGCTGTGCTCAACATTTCAGCTGTCTTGTAGCAATAATTAGCTGTAAATGAACTGTCCAGAAAATTGTAGGTTAAGGATTACTTATAATTATTATAGGGAAAACTACGAGTATAACATAATGTGTAAACGAAGGTTAATTTTGACAAAGGATTCTAGATTTGCTCTTCCATTGTAGAGACAGTATCAGCCATTTGTGTACTAGTATGAGGAGAAAAGAAATGGAAAATTTGTAAACTAAAGTTACAATTATAAAAAAGTGTGTGAAGAAGAAAGTTAAAAATGTGATAAAGTTTGAAAGGTCTGGAATCTGCGTCTTGCATTTCAATAATTCCGATTGATGCTGCCATTGTCTGCGTTCTATTGTCAGCTAAAATGAGTGTGTTACTTCTTGGATGCGACTTAACAAGCTACATAATCGGCTTCTCGTACAAAGCACGTTACCAAAGTACCTTAGAGTCTCGCAAACTTCTTGCAGACGGGAGGGCCAGCTTAAAAATCGTAGTTCCATCCACTTTTTCTTGCATAAAGTGTTTTTACGTGGTATGAAGCTACACCGTGAAAGAAATGAATCAGTGTCTGAAGTATGCTCGTATCGGAGGTACATTCAGAACTTTCAAAGTGTAATTAATCTTCTTTCGTTTTCGAACGTCAGAGGACATCCTGTGATGTGCGTTTTTCCTCTATTTTCAGAAAATTCATGCGAAATTGAAGACGTAGGCAGTGTTTACCGTGTTACGCGGCTTGGCAGGTGTAATCGTTCTTATCGATCTTCAGAATCTAGTGACGTCGAGTAATATTACCACTGTAGTTAACTCAGAAATTGTGTTTGGAAGGACTACGACCCCAATTGGTCGGACTAGAAAAATAACTCACACGTATTTTCGGGTGTGTCCTTGTGCGTGTTAGGTAGTAGGGTTAAGGTTTAATTTCTTTAAGCCCAACGACCCACGAACGAATTGATGAAATTTCGTCCGTATGGACGCGTAAACGTACATTGACGCTTAGACTAACACTCTCGAGTTTCGAATCCTAATGAACCGGTAGTTAATTGAACTCTAAAACGACGGGTATGCTTGAATACTACGATGTACTGTAAACAACCCAGAATTGGCGCGTAGGACCCAGGTGTTTGGAAGGACTACGGCCCCGATTAGTCAGAATAGAAAAATGGACGTCTCACACGTATTTTCGGCGGTACTATTGACTCGAGCGACCCACACCAATTAGGCCAAAAACAATGACAGTCAACAAACGTCTCGAGAGTGAAATAGTGCGAATTGCGTGATGCAGTTGTTATTGTCATTATACTTATTTGACGATATGTCACGCCGGAAGCGTTTACGGTGGGGATAGGCGGACCGAGTGGTTTCTTTTACTTTGGGTCGACCTCCTCACGCGCCAATTCTTGGGTTGTCTACGGTAATTGCTCCACGGTTTTCCGTACGCGACGATCACGATCTGAGAGTTAGGTTTCGTTAGACGCGGGGGAAACTATGGCTTCACACTGACAGATTCTGGATACTGATAATCAATTTTGACGCTTGGGTGTCAATACAAGCAATCTTGTTACCTACATTTTTTATTTCAGCACTTTTTAAAGTTCTAGAATTTTTTTTATAAATTTGTAGGAATTTTTTTTATAAATTAAAAATACTGACAAATTTTTACATCAGTAATGTATAAAAATATATAACGAACTGTAAGTACTGTCATATAATATACTAATCTAAAAGTAGACTATCAATCCACATTAAAGTGCTATTACTATATATTTCTAAAATTATTGAAAAACGTTTGTACAAGAAAATACGGTATCCGAAACAAAGAAATTTTATCTTCCATCTAAATTCCAAATAAAGCGAAACATGAAACTATTGTAACGTTAAAGAGAGATCGAAGAATGGTAGGAGGTTAAAGCGAAACGAAACAATTCTTCATCCTCCCCTACATGTGACGCACTTATATAATTCCATTATTTATAACCAATATCCGGTACACGAGGGGATAAAATGAAAGGAAAGAGGCTACGGCTTAATGTAATTAATTTTGGAGGTTTCAACGTCCGACTGTTCTCGACAGAATAGAATTTCTAAAAACCTTCAGTAAATGTATCATACGCGTAGGAGCTCGAGTTTCATATTTTATTAGATAAAATACGTATAAAACGGATAAAATGGACAAATGGAAATACTTATAAAATGTATAAAGTGGAAAAATGGAAATAATTATATAATAGATAATCGTATTGTATATTTTATACAAGTATAGTAGTTTTAAATGACATAATACGATTATGTGCAAAAGTCATTTGAACATGGAAATATTCTTTTAAAAAATTATTGCGATACAAATTTTTAAATATAAATATAAGTTTGGTTGGATTATCTTTTATATACACATGAAAGGACAAAATTTTATCTGAAATGAAAATGATAAAAATTGAAGCTTTTAATGTTACAGTAAATGTTCACTGTTTGGCAAGCACCTAACAGAAAATAATAAAGATTAATGGAAGAATTGATAATAAATATTTTTCAGTGCATTTTACATTCTAAATGTTTACTAGTTTTAAGTTTCCGTTGCATTAAATTTCATATTTATTTTTAAACCTTCATTAAAATTATGGAATTTTCCAATTTAAAAGAATAGTGAAGTGAATTTTGAATAAAATGACCCAAATAAATAAATAAGTTAAAAATGATCCCAATAAATTTTCTTCGAATTCGATTAACCATATCACCTCGACTAATCTAGAAATCTAACAATAGATAATTAGAATTCGAATCGTACAAACGTATGCTGATTAAACGCATCTGTTATGCGCGCAATCATCGAACGCAAGTATGCGAGATTGAATCGACAGATACATACGTATAAAAGTTGTTCTCCCTCTAACAGCCGGCCTAACTTTTACCGCACCTGGGTTAGCTTCGATAGATCTCCCCTTGCGTTTCTTTTTTTTTACCCCCAAAGCCCACCCTTGGAGAGCGTGGCGTCTGTTAATTTTTTCTCCCCTTTGAAACGCTTCACCCTGACTTCTACTCTGCTGCGCTTTTTCGACGTTCAATCGATTGGTCACCGATTGAAACTGAATCGTAATCGATGCTATCCGCTTTTGCCTTCTGCCTTTTGAGATCCAACTCGGCATCCTCGATACGCTGCTTAAACCTTCAACAGGTTAACGTATCCATCGGAAATAAATGGCCAATCAGAGTTCTCGTGAGTGTCTTCTTTTCAGAACAGAAATATGGTTTTTACATGGTGTTCATCGATATCTTAGTGTATGAGGAAGGAGTCTGTGAGGAATGTAGAGATTTTGGGAATTTGCAGTTTATTCGAAATTTGGTAATTTGGAAGTTTGGGATTTCTTGATTGGGGACTTTGGGATTTTAAAATTTTGAGTTGTTGGATGTTTGAGACATTGAAACTTTAGCAGCTTTGAAATTTATAGGATTTTGGAATTTAATGTTAGGAGATTTCTGGAGTTTCTGGTTTTGAAATTTCAGAATTCCTGAATCTGTAAAACGCAATTATTTTTCCCAAAGTTTTTATATCGTCTAATTTCTGATTTACTAAACTATCACATTTTCCAATTATCTTTCAACTTTCTAATTTCCCAATTTCCCAACTTACCAATTTCCCAATTTCTCAATTTCTCAATTTCTCAATTTCTCAATTTCTCAATTTCTCAATTTTACAATTTCCCAATTTCTCAATTTCCCAATATCTCAATATCTCAATATCCCAATTTCACAATTTCCCCCTTTCACCATTTCCTAATTTTCCAATTTCCCAATTTTCCAACTTTCCAATTTTACAATTTCCTCATTTCCCAATTTCCTAATTTCCCCATTTCCCATATTTCCAATTTCTGAATTTCTTAATTTCCTTATTTCTTACTACCCTAATTTTCCAATTTCCCATTTTAAATTTTCAAATTTCTCCATTTTCAAGTTTCGAAGTTTCCTAATTTCCTATTTTTCATATCTCCAAATTTTTCAATTACTAAATCTCTGAATTTCGACTCTCAAATTCTCAAATTATCAAATCTCTAAATTTCCAAATCCCCAAGGCTTCAAATCCTCAAATCCCGAAAATCCAAAATTCCGAAAACTCCAAATTCCTAAATTCTCAAATCTCCAAATCTCCAAATCCCCAAATCCCCAAATCCTGAAATTCAAAAATTCCAAATCTCCAAATCTTGAAGCTTTGAAATCTCCAAATCCCCAAAATCCCTAAATCGCCAAATCCCCTAATTAAAAAATCCCCAAATCTCCAAATCTCCAAATCCCAAATCCCCAAATCCCCAAATCCTCAAACTCTCAAATTCCGAAATACCAAAATTCCAAAATCTTCAAATCTCCACATCCCGAAATTCCAAAATCTCCAAATCTTGAAGTTTGCAAATTTCCAAATCCCCAAATTTCCAACTTCCAGAGTCCCCAAATTTCCAAATCCCCAACTCACCATATCTCAAATTCCCCAAATCTCCAAATCCTCAAACTCCCAAAGTTCCAAAATCTCCAATCAGTCCATTCTAAATTCGTAAACGTAAAAGTACTTAAATTCGAAATTTCCATGAATCTGCATCTCATCGCAGCGCTCACCGCAAGCTCTTCGGCGAACACTTGGTCTGCCCGTCACCGGCGCAGAACTAGGTCCAATTTTATTTGTTTTTCGAGAAAAAAAAGAGCAGAATTCCTGACACTTGGCTGACAAGCACAGTTCTTCATAACCGTGCGAGCGACGCCTATCCACGCTGCGTTGTTCCCCGTTGTCGTTGGCGATATTTCAGAAAAATTGCAGTTTGAATCGCGGTGTCAAGCTCGAAGGTATAGCACCAACATCATGACCTTTTTCGTTCATTTTTCACACACGTACGTGGATATGTTCGCCGTAAATCCTCGCCGGTAGTCAAATTGCGTCAGAAATTATGTGCCGTGTGGGAGTCGATTGCCAGGGTATTTAGAAATTTTTCAAAAAATCCCTCGCGTCTGAAACTCTTATTGCTATTTTTGCTAACAGGAATTTGGGAATATGTGTACTTGCAAACTTTGGGATTTTGAAATCCACTAATGTGCACATATGGGGATAGAATTGAAAGATAGGGATGTGAAGAATTTGGGAAAATTGAAATTTGGATCACCTTGAAGTTGAGTATATGTGGATTTGGTAACATTGCAATTTGGATAATTTAGGGATTTGGGGATATAGGGATTTGGAGACTCAGGGATTCGGAGATATAGGGATTAGGTCATGTAGAGATTGGAGGATGTAGAAATTTGGGGATGTAGAGATTTGGAGTTGTGGAGATTTGGGGATGTGGAGATTTGAGGATGTAGGAATTTAGGGATATAGAGATTTGCAAAAGTAGAGATGTGGAGATGTAGGGATTGAAGGATGTAAGGATTTGGAACTCTAGGAATTTGGCGATTTAGGGATCTGGGGATCTAAGAACTTGGGGTTCTTGGGATTGGAGGATGTATGGACTTGAGGATCTAGGAATTTGAGGTTCCCAGTAATTTGACGCTATTGGAATTTGAAAATGTATGGATTTGGGGATGTTGGAACTTAGAGTTCTTGGGATTGGAGGAGTACAGACTTGAGGATCTGGAAATTTGGGGTTCCTGGTGATTTGACGATATAGGGATTTGAGGATGTAGGAATTTGGGGATATAGAGATTTGCAAAAATAGAGATTTGGAGATGTAGGGATACAAGGATGTAAGGATTTGGGACTCTAGGAATTTGAGGTTCTTGGAATTTGGCGATTTAGGGATCTGGGGATCTAGGAACTTGGGGATCTCTAGATTGGAGGATGTACAAACTTGAGTAACTAGGAATTTGGGGTTCCCAGTGATTTGACTATTGGAATTTGAAAATCTAGGGATTTGGGGATGTAGAAACTTAGGATTCTTGGGATTGGAAGATGTACAGGCTTGAGGGTGCAGAAATTTGGGGTTCCCGGTGATTTGACGATATAGGGATTTAAAAATATAGGGATTTGGACGCATAGGAATTTGGAGATTTAGGAATCCAGAGATTTAGAGTTTTAGGTATTTGGAGTTCCCGGTGATTTGACGCTATTGGCAATGTAGGAATTTGGACAAACAGAGATTTATGGATGTAGGGATTTGGAAATCCACATATTTAGAGTTTTAGGAATTTGAGAATCAAGGTATTGGGGATCTATGTATTTCGGGAACTAGGTATTTGAGGTGTTATGTACTTGATAACCTTGAAATTTGAGGATCTAGATGTATTTGATAACCTTGTAATTTGAGGATCTAAATGTATTTGATAACCTTGAAATTTGAGGGTCTAGAGATCTGTGAATCTGAAAATTTGGGTATCTAAGTATTTGAGGACCTAGATCTTGAAATTTTCAACTTCAGACATTTAAAGATTTACAAACTTGGGAATCCAGGAATTTAGAAAAAGTAAAAATTCCATTGAAATGTTCGTTCACATATTTATTCGAGCCAATAGCATTCTGTAGATCTACACAAAAGTTTCAACCAAACATTGCCAAAGCAACATATCTCCAAACTTGATTTTCTCGAAACCAAAGCCAAAAATTCGAAGATTCTTTCTGCACAAGAAATTACATGATGTTTTACATGTGTTCGCAAGGTAAATATTAATACATATCGATACGAAAGAAGTAGATTCGAAGGTTCTCAAGGGTGACGTCGATTCCGTAGAAGCCGAAGCACCGGTCTCCCGAGGATACTGCAAAATCTGATCACGAACGGTATTATCATGGTACGTATCTTCGGAGGCAAGATATTATTCATGTACCATATACGTTGTAAAGAAGCCACGGGCCATGGTGAATGTGATCGTGGACTACCCTCGCTAACTCACGGGAGATCCTTTTACCGGGTTTCCCGGTACCCAAGTTCGCGATTAGCGACCCTTCCTAACTCGATGCAGGGTATTCGGCCTACCAACCCTACCACGCTCCATGACTCTTCGATGTTCCTACTGCTACCCTGCTTTTCTCGATTCTCCTCTTCCTCATTTTACGACACTTCGCATTGAAATCCCTCCACTTACTCATTATTCGTTTAGCTGCCGCCCTTTAACGACCGTCTTATCTTTACGTTTCGCTTCGCGTGACTACTGTGAGCTCTAGGAATTCAGGACCATTTTCTGATCGCTAGTTGCTGGTCAAATCGGGTGCGAAACAAGAAATATTGTTCTGATTGTCAGAATGAAAATTGTATTAGGTTATCAATTTTAATAATCATTCAAACTCTTCCTAAAATTTGGTGACTTTTAGAAATTATTGTTTAAAATATTTACTAATGAGATTTCATTAATTATTCGGATGTGAAGTCTTATTTCGTTACAATTAGCAAATTGCTAAAACTGTTTCAAAGTCGTTTCTTCCTGTCCGAAAATTACTTCCTTCTCTATGACAGTGCAAATTGCCTGAACCAAGAGAAAGATCAATGAGACGCAACATCTTTCGAAACTGTTGACAAAATATTTACTTAGACGACAGAAGATAGAAATGGAGAAAGGGACCAAGTGAAAGTTCGTAAGGAAAACTTGAACGAGGCCGCGTTGCTTTTTGATGACTTCAAGCAACTTTGGATGAGGAAAGGACTTTGAAACTTAAATTTCGATATGGAACCGAAAGGATCCACAGCGTTATGGATTAGTCGATCAATCTCTTCGAATCGCGAAAAATGATTAGAATATGAAGAATCGATTTTTTAACCTTGTGAAAAGTAATTTGAAGTTACACGAAATTTGAAGTTGAGTCGAAATTGTCTTGAACACCATTATTTCTAATTTATCATACGTCTTATATATTTATCATATGAAATTGTTTATGTAAATATACTTTTATCACACAAGACTGCATTTCAAATTTCTCATGGAAGTGGATGTTTATGTCTACAAAATGAATATAAATTATGTGATCCGTAGACTTGGATTTATTCGTGCTTTGCAGACCCTGAGATCATACATGCACATGTGTAGCATAATCAGATTTGATCTAGTTTTATGAATGTCTAAATTTACCCGATAAAAGTGAGTACCAACATCCTATGAAAGTCGATTATTTTATATCTACATTTGCCCTAAATGTGAACAGAACACGTGAGTATGAATGTGGTTAGAACTATCTTGAATAGAACTATCCTAATGTAGAAATTAATGTGAATGAAACTGTTTTAACATGGATGAATGCGGATAAAGCCATCGTGGATACGAATGTGGTTAGAACCATCCTAATGTGGATAGGACCGTCCTAACGTGGGTACCCGTCCAAATGTGGATAGTACAAATTGATAAAGCTGTCATAATGTGGATAGAGGTCCTAATGTGGACATAAGTGTGGACATAGTTTTTATTTTCAAGATATAACACAGTTACGTGATAAGCTGTACATGTTTATGATCGTGCACGAATTCGCAATTACGCGAAGGGGGTAACAAGAGACACGTGTCTAAAATTAATGAAAAAGTAATTACATATAAGATAAAGGCGATCTTGTCGACAGACATACGTCGAGGTAGCCACACGTTTCGTGATATTTTTTCGTAACACGCAAGGACAAGCGTTCGGAATAGGTGGTTGTGTCTGTACTTCGTACTTACGTGTTCAAGCTAATTCGATAGAATCCCATGACGTAATCGCACGCGATCGATTACGTCACTGGGTGGCAGCTCAATGCGAAGTCGATCGATCTCCCATAAATTACGGATGATCCTCGACTAGCTACGAGACGTCCACTCATCCCCTATCAAGCACGGCTCGTCTGTCGAGTTGCGGGTGCAACGACTAAGCCCTCTATCTGACCCTTCCAGACCCTTTTCGTTTCACGAATCTTCATCGGATCCACTCGGCCATGTCATACGCATTCGTCCTAATAACTGCTGTTCGCGTCTGAACCATTTGTTGGGAAAGTGCCTAAAAAGATCGTCGCAGAAACTACTTTTTGACCAAAAGAATGAGGTTCCTTCTTCCTGAGAAGTTTCTTGGTATGTGGAGTGGTGATAAGTTATAAGAAATCCGGTCCGAAAACCGGAAGTTTTTACTGTTTTAGAAGCGATCTCTTGTTAAGGTGTTTTGTTAAGAAGTATAATCAGATTTTAGCATTAAATATACCACTAAAATAAATCTACACTATGTACACTAAATGTACCAGCGAAGTTAAACAATTGGTGGAATTAAAGACCTTATTCTGCTGTTAAAGCACAATGTTCAGCGTCATGACACCATGTTTATATCTTTGCGAGCCTAAGACAGTTCCAGATGTCGCTGTGACGCGAATTAGAAACACAATTCTTAACAAAAATAAATAAATGATGGGTATAAATTAAACAGACACATTATTCTTTATCTTGATGGAAATCACATATTTCAAGGAAACCTTTTTTATAACTTAAAATGAGAAATTTGTAAAATGATCAATTGAGGGTCAATTGATGGTCAATTATGTTTTAATAGTTCTAGTATTAATAAAATAAGTTATAAGTTTAAATTACTCATACATTTTAATAAAATACGTTACTAAATAAATATATATTTCTGGAGTCATCAATTTTATAAACGAAGAATGTGTGAGTGTATATATTACTTTGCTGAAACAAGATCACTAATAAAATAACAAGGAAATAATTTTTCATTAGTACAATTACAATATACTCTAATGATCAATAAAGATAATAGATCTGTAATTTTTGTTAATATTCAATGTTGCATTTTAAAACTGATTTACTTAGAAACGTAGAGTGTAATAAAAAATAATTATTTTTAAATAATCACGTTCTTATATATCGATAGTAGAATCATTTACCTTCCTAACCTTACATTTTCAAGAAAAACCTTCAACAATCATGCTCTCAATTATTGTCATTATAAATTTTGTATTATTTTCTATTATAATAATTCTTAAAAAAAAAATATAATGAAAGGAATTAATAAAATTTTGTATCCTTGACTATGCAAAATAGACTTAAATTTCAAATTGAAACGCATTAAAAATGCCTACTAAACTTCATCACACCTAAAGTGCGTCATGAGTGCGTCATAAGTGCGTCATTTGAGTGCGTCACGAGATTAGTTAAAAGATTACGCGAAAAAAGGCAGTAGTTTTTTCTTACTTCCCGGAATCCCATAATACATGACTATAGTACTTAACGCGATAAGCCATGTCCAATCAAGCAGAAGTACCCTGTTCCCCGGCGAAAAATCCTACCACGTTTCGAAAACTACCCCTCGGTCGCGTATCATTTCACGAATTAATCGGATAGATATACCCGAACGAACGAGAGTGTGCTTCGTTAAAGCCAGTTTCGTCTCCTGGAATCATTCGTCGTCGTCCGCGCTTCATCTGCAGCCTCACCGTCGCAGAAGCGTCACGGACGCTATCCAAATCCGCCATTATCGGAACTCTTGCCGCCTCAGTAGGTACCTACTCGTGAAATCGTCGATGGAAGAGGAAAAAAAGGAGCGGAGAAACAGAGGAGAAGGAGTAGCGAAAGAGAACGACGTGGCAACGGGCGGAGAAGGACAGGCATAGAACGTCCGTAACGTCGGAAGAGCCGGGAGCAATTTCCGGTGGCTTTTGTGCGCCCTTTAAAAACGCGAGCTACTGGCAATGCCGGGAGGGCGGAGAAAAAGGGGTAGCGAGGAGAGGTCGGAGAGTTTTGTGAATGTACGTACGAGTGGTTCTTCTGGACCAACAAATCCCTGGCCGAAGGAGGGAGGAAAGTCGAGAGGTTAACTGCAGGTCCTTACGCGTTCTTCCTCTCCATTCGCGTGCTTTATATTTCGCTTTTCCTTCGTTGCCTTCTGATCCGCGTTTATCTCCTAATACGATCTCGAGTCCAAACTGGGGGCGTATTTCCGAATGACTTTGATAACGAGGAAAATTTCAATAACAGTGAATGCCAGCATGTTCGGGTTAACGCGTTCCACATCAATTTCCCTTCACGCTAATTTCTGAGCGCCTTGTATTGTTGAGTACTGGAGAAGAACCCCCCAGGGTGAACGTGCACGATTATCTTCTGTAGTCTTGGTAGTCACTTCGAATAATCGTATATGGTTATAGCATATCTGTCTTTTTTTGTGACCAGCTTCGCATTCTTTCCGAGGGACTTCTTGTAGGATTTGTACAATATTGAAGAAGAAATATCTGATTATCTACTGTGGCGATATATTGTAAACTAGACAAATCAGAGACGATGTAATATTATAACCATGTAACATATGTGTGATGTGTGACTTCAAACATGTAGTGCAACATGTGAAGATGTTACATTTAACTTACCTCGATATTTCTATAAATATTGATTAATTTTAACTAATTTTATTTTAGTTAATATTTTAAGCATGTAACATGTGTAATGTGTGACTTCCAACATGTAGTGCAACATGTGAAGATGTTACATTTAACTTACCTCGATACTTTTATAAATACTGGTTAATTTTAGCTAATTTTATTTTAGTTCAGTTAACATCAATTAATTTTTGTTCATTTTAGGTACTTTTAGTTCATTTCAGTTCGTTGCACTTATCTTACCTTAATTTTAATTAATTTTGTTTAACTTTTCTCGATTTTATTTAATTTTAATCAACTTCAGTTACTTTCATATAATTTTCGTTAATCGTACTTCATTTTCTTTAACATTCGTTGATTTGCCTTGACTGTAATTCATGTTTCTCGACCTTAGTTAAATCAAGTAAATTTTAGATTCGTTATTAATGAAAAATGTATTTCCATTAAATTACCGTTCGTTAACCGTCTTATAAACTTGATAAACACTTCCAAATTATATGATACAAAAGACACATAAAAAATGTCTTACGACATAACTTCGAAAAATTGTAATCCTGGGACAGTTACAATTATAGTACCAGAAAACGTTTGTCCAAGTGGAAAAGTTATATCCGTATCTTCCCACAAATTTATTTATCTACCGGCAGTTTTTCGTGTTATCATTGGACGTTATAATGCTCCCGATACGATTCGTCTCCAGGGAACTATCGAAGAAGAAAGAACCGTTTCCATACTTTTTGTTCCAATCGAATACGCGTTTATATTATGTGTAACGTACATATTCCATTATGTAGAGCAAGGGTAATATTATTTCTAAGAGACGGCAGCTTCTCAATTCCTTGTTACGTATACATGGAAACATTAGAATTTAAATGCCGACTGCTCCTCGCATTTCCTTACACATAGGTTGCTTTTAAATTCTATCTATTTTCAACTATCGATCGTAATAATGCATGCCGGTGTACCAACGCAAATAAAATTTTGTTCCACGATTTGCTAACAATTCGCGTTAGAAAATACGTTAAATTTCCTCGCATTCGACGAACAAAAGTTTGCTATTTTCGAAAGTCGAGCAAACGGCGTTCTCGTCGCAGAGTGCCACTGGTCTAGGGGATTTTAACGCTCGAAATCGTGGCAAGGAGATTTCATCGACTCGCAGGAACACGACACCAACTGTTTAATCGCTCGTGCTCAGATGTTTATCCGGTTGTAAATAAAATACGGTGTGTAAATACATCGTGTAGTCTGTCAGATCACATGATTTATGATCGCTCTACAGACTTTGATACGCAGTCTGCTCGCGTTCCTTAACAAATTGCAATCAATTTCTTCCTTGTTCACGTACAGTCGTTTTATTTCGCATGATACGATTAAAATTTCTCAGTCGCATATAAAATATTTGATAACCGCTATCGGAATTGATAAAAGTTGTCATGCATTTAATAACACTGGTATTAGATTGGTATTAATCTAAATGGTATTAGATTAACATTTATATATTTATATTATTAATGTACATAAATGTGTATAAATGTGGTACATGCATGTGGTTTTTAGAGAAATATATGAACGTACACGTTTCAAGGACAAAATGATGGACACCATTTTTTTATTTTTCTTTAAATTTCGACAGAGGGGTAAAAAGGTAAAAGGTGTAGTAAAAAGATAAAAATGAATTAGCATAATAGCACTTTTCATGTAATGTATGTGACGGATTGCTATGAAGATGATTCGATATCGGTCAAGAAAGAATCTAGTTTTTTTAGGAAAAAGGTGGGGAAAGGTAGGGGAATTTCTGCAGCCTTGAAAATTTTGGTGTTAACAATTTGGAAAATACTTGGGAATAGAAAGGGAATTTTAGGAACTTTGGTCATTTATGGACACTTTGAGATTTGGAGATTTACTGATATGTGAATGTAGGGATTTTATTTAAGAATTTGAAGTTCTAGGAATTTGAGAACTTAAAAATTTTAGTATAAATTTTAGAATGTCGATTTGGAAGCCTAGGAATTTGGAGACCTTGCAATTTACAGTTCTAACATGGAGATCTAGAAATTTCATAATATAGGTATTTTGGGAACCTCGACACTTTGGGACTTTGGAAAAACCTTTGGGGAATTTGGGAAATTTACAAAGGTTTAGAAATATAGGGAGTTAGGAAGTCATCTACAACTTTAGTATCATAGATATTTGAGAACTTTTGAATTTAAGAATCAAGGGATATGGGACTGTAATGTGTAAAGTGTACAAATTTGAAGATCTATGTATTTGAAAATGCGAAAATTTGTTTTTCAGTGTAGCACCTAAGAATTTCAAAATTTATGAATTCTATAATGTGAGAGAATTGTAAAGTTTGAAATGTTGAAATTTTCGGGATTTAGAAATTTGGAGAATTAAATGTCTACCCTTTGATCAAACTGCTCATTTCAAGAATCTGTCAATTTCGACAATTTAAAAATCTGTAATGAAAGCATACGAATTTACTTAAAAACATCAAATATGAAAAATATTAAATAACATCAATATGAAAAATAAGAAAATTCGAAAAATTCTCAAGTTTTGCACAAGTCCACACTACTGCGAAAGAGACCGTTTCCCCCAAAAGCGCACGCGCAATGCCATCAAACGCGCAACAGCGTTAAAATCCACCGAAGTGCATCAGCCAAGAAACTTTTTGGCAGTCGTTGATCCGCGTTAATAGATAGCATATCATCCGTTGCCGAAGAAGGCCGAAGTAGTACCGCTTTTCCCATCACGGATTCGCTCGATTTTACGCGTAGTAGGACATATACATACATCAAGCACGCACACGTGTGTACTTCTTTCCCAGGGACAGAATCCCGTCCCTTAGTACCTTCGAGAGCATCCGCCAGCTCGGCCGTGTCCCGGTTTTCTTTCTTTTTCGGGGACACCAACATGGGGCTCTAGAAAGCGCTCACGCGCTTCTTTGATTGGCCGAATGCTATGGGGTTTCATCGATATAAGACAAGATAGAGCGAGAGGCACGATCGAGATGACAAGGACAAGCCGATCGAAGGACTCGGTTAGAAAGAAAGACAGAGGGTGAATTACAAGGACAGGGGGTGGAGTAGAAAGGGACGAAAGATGGGTTGGGCAACAAAGAGAAAGAAACGCATAAAGCAGAGAAAGAGAGAGAGAAAGGAATATATCGGCTGGTACGAGGGTGCGTGGGCTTTCTCTCAGAGGGTGCGTAGAATCAAAAGGGGGGACATCGAAAGGAGAAAGGGCCGACGGGGATGCAGAGGGGCGAGGGCTACGGGGATCGGTGCTGGTAGGGGGATAGGAGGAAGAAGGGGGATGGCGGTCGGGAGGGTGGGTGGTGGGGGATGAAAGGGAGAAAACTAGAGGGTGCGTGTAGGCCTGGGGAATCAGTCGTGGACGAGCTGCGTTCGGGGTTTTATCTGTAGCTCTGTCCCTTCCTTTCGTCTCCTTCGTACTTCACGTCGCGCGCTACTCTCTTTCTCTTTCCCGAAAGGACGCTCAGAACGCGCGTACACCCCGTCACGTCCACGCGGAAATCCGTGCGTTACGTGGAACTACCGGTGATAAAGAAAGAGGAAGAGTCGGAACACGTTGCTCCTTTTGTGCTGTGGAAAATCGCGGCCGGAAACACGTGCAATATAGCCGACGGTTCGGTGGCGCGCGTTCGCGCGACGAATTAAACACGCTCGTGCCGTCCTGCGCCCTGACACGCGACAGTGAACCTTTCGATTCCTTTGTGATCGCATCGAGTGAGACAGATCGCGTTTTATTTCCTACAGCGGCACTCTTAAACACGGACCTGGAAACTCTCACCAATGGTTCATATAGTGGATGTTGTATCGTCGCGTCGGAACGACTTGCAAATGGTGAGTCCCTCCAGTGCTCCAATGGATAATTTTCATAAAGTGCGACTGATTCGAACGCAACGCGACTTCCATCGAAAACGTCTTCTCGGAGAAACGAAATATCGAAGGCGAGAATGTATTACGAGCATCGGAAACCGAGTCACGAAGTCGTTCGCCGGCGTAGGGCGCGGAAAATGCATAGCGGGGTCGTAAAAACGGGTGCTTCCGGTATAGACGTCCCGATAGACGGCCGCGAAAATGGATGAATCCGCGCGAGTTTACGAGCGTCGGATTTTCATGCACGTCCTTTATGTCGGTCGGTCGGTCGCTCGTTCACGCATCGAACCCCTAAAAGTTTTTCGTGCGTCTGTTTACGCGCGGTTATTTCTGGCGGCATGTGCGCAACTGTTACGTTCGATGTATCCGTTATGCCCCCGACAGCCTGTTCGTACACGGAACGTTTACAATGGCGCCTCCTCACCCCGCTTTTGCATACGGACAGACACAATGCACGTGTACACGCATACATGCTCGGCGGAGTGCATTAGGCGCGGGTTACGTGCGGGCGCACGCGAAGAAACGCAGCTGTTCGATAGCGGACCGTTTCGAACCGATTTGAACATGTTCGACGAATCTGGCGGGTCTTTATCGACGAGTCGATAACGCGGTTACGATATTGCCAGAGAATTTTAAACCTTGCTGGAGTAGTGGGATACTTGAAAGAAATTTTAAACGCACGATACCGCCAGCTGAAAATTGGGACGATAGCACGCTTTTAACTCTTATCTCGATTATTTACGTAACGTTGATGGAGAATTCATTGCAGGATGGGAATAGGTACTAACAGTTTGCAATATGGGAATAGTTTGAACATCTCTTCTATTTTTATCGTGATTTTTATTTAGATCTGTTTATTGGAATTTTGTGTTATACATGAAATGAAAGATGTTTTATAAAAAATATGGTTGCTTAACGGATTTGTTGAAAATAGTAGGATTTTCCATGATTTTATGGTAATTTCAAAGTTAATGTGTGATTTTAGTAAAGAGTAAGTGTCTTGATGAATTTGCAAAGATAATCGCTGTTTGGAAAATTATTTGTTGCACTGTCATAGCTGGGTGATGAGTCAAACTCATCTTTAGCCGAATAAGGGTTAAAAATAGTCTTTGACTCTGTTCGATAGATAAGATCTATACTACTTCATTTTTAGTCAGGATGTAATACAATAAATGTGGGGTCTGTCAAATTTCAGTATATATGAAACATTTTCATAGTTTGAGGTTAGGATACTTAACATCCCTAATCTAGAAATATTTAATCGCTTTTGTAATCGAAAGTAATATTAACAATTTTTTATACATACTAATAATACCACAATGACAACAAAAAAAAACGTGTAGAATTAAATAAAATACAAGATATTAAAAACTTGAAGCGAAATTTTAAAAAGAAACGAAGAAAAATTTTGAGAAAGATGTTGTTTGTCGTAAAATGAGTAAAAATACATCTTTAAAAATAAGCAATAATATTTGCATTTTATTTATTAAAAAAAAAATAATCGTGGTAATAAAAGTTTTTTAGATCAGTTTTATTACCGTCTACTATATATTTATTTTTGATAGTAGCTGTTTCCCCAGGTGCTATGATAATTCAATTGGAATAGGTTAGAGAAAAAATTCGTTATCATACGATAGTTTTATTGAGATTTATGAGCGAGAGAATGACGTAATAGGCGAGGGTTAAATTTCCCATTCAGTGGAACGCGATAAAACGAATTGTTTCCTGTTTCGTATGGTCGACTTACCTATTCATGTCTCGCAGTTTACTATACACATTTGTGCGTGACCCGTAAAGTTCATTGCAGAAAACAAACTAGAAATATTCCGACGTGACAGGCTATAATTATAAATTATTATAAAATTGCTTTCTGATTGAATAACTATCTTACGTATTTACGAATAACTTATATTCGGATGTCATAGT
The DNA here is from genome assembly GCA_945859595.2 of Megachile willughbiella. Taxonomy (NCBI): domain Eukaryota; kingdom Metazoa; phylum Arthropoda; class Insecta; order Hymenoptera; family Megachilidae; genus Megachile; species Megachile willughbiella. The sequence goes on from OX243801.1 coordinate 10,112,609, forward strand.
ATTTACAACTCTCTACACTTCAACTATCATATTTTACTTTATTATCATGACACATATTCTCTTCAATGATACTAAATTTTATTTATTTAAACTAATTCATGTAACATATGATCTATTAGGAAATTCCTACATCGCAAAAACGTTCGGATATTTAATTGTTAGGCTGCATTAAACAAATGTATGTAATACAAAAATTGTTGAGTGTCAATACTTTGTCAGGTAGATATTTTAATTACATGTCGTCCTCGATTGAGTAGTTAACTATAATTTAAACTCTCCTTTCCTCTAATCTTTGTTCCTTGCTTTGACGTAATTGGTGTTTGTCGAATCTCTAAATAATCTCACAAGTTTTCAATCGAGTTTAAATTCGATGATTTGTAGTGATGTATATAACATACAGAGGCATATAGTAGATATTCCTCAACTATCCTTTGTGTTTCATTATCTTGATAAAATTGAAACGTGTTTTCAATGTTCTTTGCAGTTACACAATTTTATTTTAAAATACCTATTATATCTAGTATATCTATTATATTCGCTAATATGTTACATCGTAAGTTTATGATAATCTACATTTATAAAAAAATTCTACGTTACATTTTATTTAAGTTTTTATTTCGGTTCTCGGTTTTTTAGTACAAGTGGTTACGGTTTAATTCTACTGAATTAACGCGTTAGTTGCCGCAGTGAAAATTTACAATAAAACAGTACATGAAAACAGTTATTTAGTACATACTAATATTATCAACGTTAATATTATTCGAAGTCCTTCTGTATCAAGAATAAAAGAAACTGAAAATTGCATTTTCCTCAATGAATAATTCTTATCTGTAAATTGGAGATTCCAACAAAGAATCAGTCATTTTATATTAACAATATTGATCAAATGTTTATCCGATCATTTTCTGCAATTTTAATTGTCAAACTGATATGACATACGTGCTATTTTGCGGTACTTTTATGTCATCAGACTGTGTCAGACTCTATACGCTTCGGAATCGATTATTGCGTGCTGTAACTGGCAACCAGCCATTTTGTATTAAAAACGTTAATGAAGGCTTTGTGTAATTATTCCCGTAACCGTCATTTTAAACTGCGAATTGATATGGCACACCGGTCAAAAGCTTGGTTGTTGATTTATACGACAATCAAATGATTCGACAAATTTCTTATTCGTGTGTTCAATCATTTTTTTTAATGAAATAAAATTTACTATTCTGATACTTTTATTGTGAAATTCTTTTATTATTCTAGTACTTTTATCATAAAATACTTCTATTTGCTATTCTAATCATTTTATTCTAAAATACTTTTATTTACTATTAATACTTAATATAATTTACTATTACTATTAACCCTATCAACGTATAATATACACTTACTTCAAGATGAAGTTAAACAAATAAACAAATGATGAAATATAAATATACACTTTTAAAATAAAATTAACTTATTAAATTAACCCCTCGATCATTCATCCCTTTGTAGTTTTAGCCTCAACACATTGCCCCACCGAAGTAGAAAATTTTTGTACATATTTTTAACAAATCTTTCCAAATACAGAATATTTTATTCGCTATTCTCAGTTCCAAGTTAATCCGAGTTCCCATTAGGAGAAGAAATTTTTAGTAACGCAGGTGTATGATTCAGACGGATATTTAACTGTCGTCCATATATATAGCAGTCAAAATAATGTTCCTCAGTTGAATGAATTCGGGTACTGATGGCATATACTAAAATACACAGGTGGTTTTTACGTAATGTGCGACCTACTTCCAGAGCAAAATAAATTATCCGGGATAAGCAGGGCTACCCTCGGCCGGTGGCTTCGCGTCCATTTACCTGTCTTCCTGTCGATCGGAGCTTCCTTCGCACGTTGACGTTGTCCGTCCTCTCTATACCGTACACGTTTGTATCGGAAACATTGAACAGAACATATGACGGGTTCTCACGAGAAGGCTCAGTGTTGATGCAGAGACGTACATTAATTAATGCAGTAGCACACGTGAATGTGCCGGCGCATAACGCCGTGGTAATGCAGCTCGCCACATGGCTCGGTTGCTTTGCTTGGCTCATCAATCCTAAAACCAGAACCACTGTACTCGATTTCTACAGCTCGATTCAAATGGAAAATTCGTTGATAATTCCCTCTTCGGAGTGTAGGGAATAGGAAGTGTAAGAATTGGAAAGGTAAAAATACAGGAAAGAAAAATCACGTTAACTTGTTTGCTACTGTGATCAAATGGGAATTTGAATATTTCACTTGCAATAGGCTTACATTAAATAAAGTTTCTGAATTTAATAAGTGCGACTTAATATAAAGTTCTACACTAGTGTACTTTTTTTTGTAAACAGAAGTGAAGTGGATTTTGCAGGAAAATAATAAAATTGTAAATGGATCCAGAATTGTGGGAAAGGATTATTGCAATTTGACATCAATTTTAGAAAAATAAATATGCTTTGACTAAAATTGAGTATCTCTTTACTAATTAATACTAAATAAATTATTAATCAATTTTGTTCAGTAAAAATAAGGTCAGTAAAAGAATTGAAAATAAAATTAGTTTAGAATTTTCATCTAAGCATTTAAAGAAATTACAAATCTTTAAATTTTAAAATAAAGAAAATTGCACGTTTATACTTGGAAAAAATATTATAATTATTTCCTTGCAGAAAGAATTTTTATTTCCTGAGACTAATTTTGTTTTCATTAGTTTGAGTATTTTCTAGTTTTGTATTTGAAAGATTGTAATTTGCAAAGTACTTGCGATGTAAAACTTGTTATGCATTGTACTTTAACATCGCTTTTATGTAAAAAATGTTATAAAATGCGTTGTATGTTTCTTGTTTGTATCAATATAGTTTTACATTTATTATTCGACACTTTTCATTTTTATTCGTTTCGAATTTTGAAAGCTGCTTGTATTTAGAATGCATAATAAAATACGATTGCATCCTGCAATAAAATATGCATTCTGCTGTGTTGTAAATCAAATAAAAATTGCAACGCTGAAAATCGGTGGCAAGCATTTTACGCTTTTATCATGGAATACATATCAAACTGAAACAAATTTTAAATTTATTATTAATGTCACTGATGTCGACATTTATGAAGGGAGAAGGAACACAGAACTTAGTTATTAATTAAATGTACAAGTAATTAATTTATTATCGCTGTTTTCACGTTCAATATCATTTTTGTTAAGTGTTTACAAGTTTTTGAACACATTCAGTTTCATTTTGCTAAAGTTACATCGAGAATAAATTATTTCTAGCAAAGTTGTGTCTCGAAAACAGAAGAATAAATTAAAAGAGATATGAATGTTAAATGAACTAATTGAAATTAACATTAAATGAAACATATAAGCATTAGAAACTATAGGATTTTGAACTAACCTAAAATAACGTTGGAAGTAAAAATTCTTCTCCAAGAATTAATAGTGAATATTAAAATGTGAGATATATTCACAAATTTTGAGGTTAGACTTTAAATACATTTACCAAAATATAAATATAAATCTTATATTTTAGTAATTGTACTCAAAGTCTAACCTCAAAATTTATGAACATATCTCATGTTTTAATATTAACTATGTTTACAACTAAACTCTTCAGGTCTAAATTAGGTATACATTTATTGGAAATTATTAAAATTCTTTTCAGTCATGTTATTACTCATGTTGAATAATATTTCAAAAATTTAATAAATTGTAAGAAGTACTTGTAACATTTTGAAAGACATTTTCGCTAATTTTTTAAACAAGTGAAAATAACGCATGCAGCGAAACACGTGTGGATTCGAAACGACATCTTGCAAGTGAAGTAATACTTTGGTCCAAAAATAGCTACACCATAAAAATAAATGGTTCAAGAACCCTTTTCCTAGAACTCGTTTATTGTTTCTGGTGCGTAAAACATGTCTGTAGATTTGGTGGTTAAATTACTTCTATATACAAACTAAACTTCATCGAATTACTTTTATTATGTGGGCACTATTAAGTATGTATGTGTATATGCGAACATTTATTTCATTTTTCAGAGCTCTCTTATAGTAATTTTAAACTGAAGTGCATTTCTAATACACCTTTTTATTATATTTGTTTAATCAAGCTTATGTTACACAGCAAATTAAATATTTTAGATATCTTTTAGATGTCTGGTTATTCTAAATTTTTATTTAATATTCTTCATTCTTAGAAGTGTACATAATCTTGTTCAATTAAAAAAGTTTAGTTTAACTAAACTTAACTACACTTATGCAAGTTTAATTTACACATTTCTGAAATGCTCTTTTTTACGTTTTCTTGTAACACTATTTGAGGTTATAAACTACTTCCACTTTCTGCATTTTTCGTTCACGTTATCTTATTTACACCTTTACACTGTTTAAAGTAGATATACTATAATATCTATTTTATAATATTTAAATAAACATGTAATAAACATTTCTTAGTTGATACATCAATATCGAAATTGATGAAGAATTTACTCGAAAACTTTCTGACTTGCTTTTATTAACGAAGGTTGATTTTTAGTTTGTCTTATATCTTACGTTCATTATGTACCATAACATCGTCATACAAAATTAATTGCCACTACCTTCTATAGCGTGCATAAATAAAAAAATGGATAAATGAGCACAGTGCTCTCATAAATTTTTCACTTACATATACATACGTCTTTCAGAACTTACAATACATTTTATCTTGTAAAATGAATGTACATGCTCATAAATTTCTTTTACCTTGTAACTGGGACACATAAGCAATATTTTCATTTGATAAAATTACGTTTCAAATTTTTCTCTTAGATGAATCATTATAAACATCTTGCAACGTTGGGTTTTAATAAAACAGCACCTTTCACGATTCACATTAGAAATATCAAGTTTAATATGCATTTATGTTTGAATTAAAAATAAAACAAAAAGTAGTGATATTTCTATTCTAATATATTTGTGACTGCAATCCCTTTTCTATTAATTTATAAGAAGTTTTCTTTTTTGAAGTTAATAGTTTACTAGTTTTATTTCTTTGTTACTAGTCTACTAATTTTATTTCTAGTTTTGTTACTAGCTTACTAATTTTATTTCTAGCTTTGTTACTAGTCAACTAATTTTGTTACTAGTTTCACTTCTAGAATTTAAATACGACAGGTAGCAATTTTATAACTTACTATAGATTCGACAAAAGGTTCAACAAATTGTTTTGAAATTTTTATTTTTCTATTATCAGTTGTTCTACACTTGTTTAAACATCACAATCACGTAGATTTAGGTTTAAATTAATCACTACAAATTTAGTTACAAAACATCTATTCCAATTTATCACACTAAACCAAATGAGATAGTGCTCTCTCCCAGAAGGGTCGAGAAACGTTCATTTATTTCGTTTAACCAAACGACGATAGAACAAAGGCTTCATAGACCTCCATAAATTTAGATTTCAATCAAACGACTAGTTAAAAAATATCTATTTAAAATATCAAACTGTCGTATGAAATGAGGCAGTCCCCTAAAACGTTAAAAAACGTTCATTTATTTCGTTTAACCAAACAACGATCGAACCAAGGGCTTCATAGATCTTCACAAATTTAGATGTAAATCAAACCACTAGTTAAAAAATATTGATTTAAAATATCAAACTGTCGTATGAAATGAGACAGTCCCCTAAAACGTTAAAAAACGTTCATTTATGTCGTTTAACCAAACAACGATCGAACGAAGGGCTTCATAGATCTCCATAAATTTAGATGTAAATCAAACCACTAGTTAAAAAATATCTATTTAAAGTATCAAACTATCGTATGAAATGAGACAGTCTCCTAAAACGTTAAAAAACGTTCATTTATTTCGTTTAACCAAAACAACGATCGAACGAAGGGCTTCATAGATCTCCATAAAGTTAGATGTAAATCAAACTACTAGTTAAAAAATATTGATTTAAAATATCAAACTGTCGTATGAAATGAGACAGTCCCCTAAAACGTTAAAAAACGTTCATTTATGTCGTTTAACCAAACAACGATCGAACGAAGGGCTTGATAGATCTCCATAAATTTGGATGTAAATCAAACCACTAGTTAAAAAATATCTATTTATAATATCAAACTATCGTATGAAATGAGTAAGTCCCCCAAAAAACGTTCATTTATGTCGTTTAACCGAACGATGAAAGTGCAGCAGCGATTTCGGCTAATCATGGTATCGGAAACGGTTGAGATCTCCGGGTTTGCGCAATTTTGTTCGGCGCTGACAAATCAACAGCATTTCGAGTTGAATGATATGCTTCCAAACCAGATTCCATGGCACGAACCGCGTGCACGCGAAAACGAGACGATGTCAAAAGCAGCGCGTTAACGGTGCGTGAAAGTCTCGTCGATGGCGGTTTTCCACCATCAGTCAGACAGACCGCCGGCAACAACACCATGACCGACGTAGACGATCGGCATCGTCGCCGTCGGCGTACGAAATAGAGGGGCAAATAACGTTTGACATTTAATGCGCACCCGGGCATTGGCTTAGATTACAATCGGTGAACGGTGATTGGCCTGGGGACGCGAAAGCTCACTCGACTCGAATGCTCTTTCGGCGGGGCTGTAGCCGGCGATCAAATATTTGTAGAGTGTTAGGGAAAAAAGTGATCGTGGGGGTCGAGTAAAAAAAAAAAAGAAGTGAGAAATTGGATAGGCAGGCGATCGTGTGTTTCGTAGCGAAGAGGCGTGGTTGCGTAAAAAATTCGATGTCGAAACACGGAGCATCATACCTCGGTGAAAATAGTTGGAACGGCGGCAAATAGGGAAAGGAATATGGTTATCTGGAATTTTGATAACGAACGGGGTACTTCTGGCTCCATTTTTTAGCGAACGAGTTCCAAGCTTTTATTGGGACATTTCTTATTTCGTCTAATACTTGCTTCGCTGGCTGTGAAAGGTTACAGGGTTATTTTGATCAGTTAAAGGTGTTTGGAGATGGGTTTGGCTTAGGAAATTGCGAATCTTGGGTTGTTAGGACAGTTGGATCTGGGGGAAGAATATTGGGGAATATAGGAATATGTTCTAGAGATTTGGGGATTTGGACATTTGGATGCTTGAAAATTGGAAGACCTAGCAATTTGGGGATATAGGATATTGGACACTTGAGAATTTCAAGACTTCAGGATTTTAGAAAAGAAGAATAGGGGAATTAAGGGACTTCATGTTCTAGGAATTTAGGGATCTGAGGATTTGAATATTTACAAATTTGAAGACCTAGCAATTTTGGGATAGAGGAAATTGCAGACTTGAGGATTTCAAGACTTCAAGATTTTAGAAAAAAAAACAACAGAGGAATTAAAGGATTTTATGTTCTAGGAATTTAGGGATTTGAGAATTTAAATATTTACAAATTTAGAGACCTAGCAATTTAGGGACATAGGGAATTGGGGTCTTTAGTTTTTCAGAAATTTAGGATTTGAAGAAAGTGGAATAAAAATCTAGGGATTTGGGATTCTAGAAATTTTGCAACTTTGAGATCTTGAGATACACGAATACGGAAATCTAGGGATTTGGGGATTTAGGAATTTCGGGACACAGAAAGTTGGAAATCTAGAAATTTGGAGACCTAGGAATTTAGGGACATAGGGAATTGGGGTCCTTGGTTTTTTAGAACTTTAGGATTCGACGAATGGGGAATGAGGGCATCTAGGGATTTAGGATTCAAGAAATTTTGCAACTTTAACATTTAGAAATACAGAAATATGGAAATCTATAGATTTGGGGATATAGGAATTTCGGAACACAGAAAGTTGAGAATCTAGGGATATAGGGACGTAGGGATTTGGAGACATAGGGAATTGGAGTCTTTGGTTTTTTAGAACTTTAGGATTTGAAGAAAGGGGAATAAGGGAATCTAGGGATTTGGGATTCAAGAAATTTGGGAACTGAGATTTAAAAATACAAGAATATAGGAATCTAGGGATTTGGGGATTTAGAAATTTCGGCACACAGAAATTTGAATCTAGGGATGTAGGGACGTAGGAATTTGAAAATCTTGAATTTTCGGTGTTTCAAGATTTAAGAAAAGAGGAATATGGATATCTAGGGATTTGAGGACCCAGGAAGTTGGGAATCTGGAGATTTGAGGACGTATAAATTTGAGAACCCAGAAATTGATTAAACTTGTTTTTTATTTTTTTAGTATTGTTCATATTATAATATTATAAATCTGCTGAAACTAAACAATTATAGGACTCTGTAATAATTGTCACTCATTCACAACACATATTCTCTTAACTATTAAAAAACATTCTCTTAACGTTATATCTCAGACAACAGCAAAGAAAAAATCTCTTTCCAAATCCCAAGTATTAAATTTCCATAATTTTATGTAATATCACATATGGTCATATGAGCAGCATTATATGTTAAATACAAACGTAATGCATATTAGGTACGAGTATGTGTCTTACCCATAAGATTTATTGATACGTTAGATGAGTAAGACTTATATCTAAATCTTGTATTATATATTACTCATATTAGATATCAATACTAAGATTTAAGTATAAGTCTTACTCATATTACGTATCAATAAATCGTACGAGTAAGACTTATACCTTAATCTTATATCTTACTCATATTAGATATCAATAAATCATATAAGACTTATACTTACACCAAAATCTTAATTATCTTACTCATATTAGGTATCAGAACATACTTGTCCACAAATAAAAATCCTACATACAATACTACCCAGTATCACACATGCGTAACATTACATTCTGAATAGATATCACATATGTGCCCGATACCAAAAGTGTTAACAAATAAAACAAAACCGTGATCCAATATCGTTCAGATGCTGTATTATCAAATGTACAGCCATCACAGTTCAGACATCTCGTTATAGGGTATTCGATTGCGCAGCAATTGCCACTTATCGATAAAACGCGAATCCTATTTATAATCGCGTTGAAAACACGCGGCGAGGTAGATAATCGGCCAATGTTCCGATCGGGAACGCAGGTGCGTGTTTATTCATGCCTCGCTGATGTGAGTTATCATCGGACCGAGGTTACATTGTTTTCCAGCATCAAAAAAGTGATCCTGATAACTGGCCGACCGTGCGATATAGCGGGGAAAACTCATTTGCCAATTGTACGCGACACCGTCACGAAAGAGACAATGGCCGAGCGACGATTTTCACGATCGTTTCCGTGGACCCGTTTGAAAATATCAAACGATCGATCAATTAAAAGAGCCGTGGAAAAAAAAGCCGGGCGAGCGTTCATCGAATATCAATCCGCGGCACGATTCAATTCATTCTGGAATTTCAATTAATTCGCCAATTAGCCCGGCTAGAATCCATTTAGACGTAATCTGCGTGGAGGCAACTCGAGGCTGCTCGGTCGCTCGCTTCTCTGTGGCATCCCACGTGAACACAGGGAGAAGTGCATTTGCTCTCGGAGCAGTCGACAAATTAGCCATATTAGCGGCACAGGCGCGGATACAGATTTTGCGGAGTACAGTTTCCGGTTGGATACGCGTGCGGCGAATTATTGAAGTTAACTCGAGCCAGACATCTGCCGGCACACGGCCCTCCGCCTAACTGTGAGTGCCGATTAATCGAATTTGTTCAAACGTCATTTACGCCGACAGACTAACGAGTAATTTCCACTTGCAAAAACGTTTCATGTCTTACGATGCGTTCTGCTTTTCTAACTGTATTGATTTTTACATTTTTACTGTATTGCGAGAGCGGAGTTTGGGTACGCAGCGTCGGCCATATTTATTGAGTAAACGACGCGAGGAACTTCAATCTTCTGAACTCTTAACATTTGTAAGCGGACTAATGAATAATTGTATGATACCAATATGTGCTTTCTACTTGTTAATGATGTTACAAACTGAATGACTGCGTGTATCTGATGGTCCGAAGTGGACAACCTTGCGTCTATGTATACCATGTTGTTCCGAAGTGAGCAACCTCGTTTCTACATATCCATGTTATATCGGAGTGAATAACCTCGTGTTTATTTCGTGTCTATCTGTTCGATTGCTTATTTCATAAGATGAAATGCTGTGGGCGCACAGTTTTTACGAACAAAGCTGAGGGACACACTTCCTGATTTCTGTTGAATATACACATGTAGGGGGGGATGAAATACCGAATGACCTATATGGTGAAGATTTGAGAATTTAAGAGTTTTAATGTATGTGAATTTGTAAAACTTATGAATTTACAAATTTTAAAATCTCCATATTTATATATCTCCGAATTTCCTAATTCTCTAGTTTACAAATCTCAAAATTTATAATTTTTCAGATTCACAAATCTTCAAATTCACATATCTACAAATTCCCAAATCTCTAAATTTACAGATTTACAAATTCATAGATTTCCAAATTTACAAATCTTCAGATTTATAAATTCCCAAATTTACAAATCTCCAAAACTCAAAAATCTTCAAACTCAAACTTTAAATTCCCATATCTACAAATTCTCAAATCTCCAAATTTACAAATCTCCAAATTCACAAATCTTCAAATTTTTTGCAAATTTATAAATTTATAAATACCCAAATTGACAAATTTCCTAATTCCCAAATATCTAAATTTACAAATCTCGAAATTCATAAATCTCCAAATTTACAAATCTCCAAAACTCACAAACCTTCGAATTTATAAATTTTTGAATTTACATATCTCTAAATTCACAAATCTCCAAATTTATAAATCTCTAAACTCACATATCTTCAAATTTACAAATCTCCAAATTCACAGATCTCCAAATTTACAAATCTCCAAACTTAAAAATCTCCAGATTTGCAAATTTATAGATTTATAAATCCCCAAATTGACAAATTTCCTAATTCCCAAATATCTAAATTTACAAATCTCGAAATTCATAAATCTCCAAATTTACAAATCTCCAAAACTCACAAATCTTCCAATTTATAAATTTTCGAATTTACATATCTCTAAATTCACAAATCTCCAAACTCACAAATCTTCAAATTTACAAATCTCCAAATTCACAAATATCTAAATTCATAAATCCCCAAATGCACAAATCCGCAAAACTCACAAATCTCAAATCCCCAAATTTACTTCCTACCCCAAATCTAAAACGTTCACAACTCAAAAACTGAAATATATCAAAATTCCAATCAACCCGAAACCCGCAAATCCAAACAGTCCCCTCCATCAATCACACTTACCCTAAATCTCGCAAACCCTGATCGTAATTTTTCAAATATCCGCTGGCGCTATCCTTTCTCGTTCTCGGTCGTTCTCCCAGAAGGCAATACATTTAATTCTAAAATCAATTTAAACCGACCAATTAATTACAAGTACTACTTCCCGAGCAAATAGGATCGGGACGACTGTTCTCCGGCATTTCGAGTCAGAGCCCTCGAGGCAAGCAATTAAATTAGTTATATTTATATCCTTCCCCGTGAAGCGACCCTCGTTGCTCACCCCCTTCACCGCGAATAAGCCAGTTCTTTTTCTCTTACGGGAATCGTACGATTCCTAGAAATCCACGCAAAATCTAGATAGGGGATAGGTGGAGGCTGATAACTGCCGAATTGAATGGTGAATGCCGCTTCGGAAATTGAATAAGCTATCGTGTCTGAGCCGAGCCGTCGAGCGAAGCCTGGTATTTGACCTGGCTGCGTGCAATCAATGTACTGATTGGAGATAAGGGCTCACCCTGTAGCCCCTGGCATCCTCTCCGGCATGATTTATATACGTACGGTCTTCGCCAGCGATGTATTCATTACTTGATTACCCTTCGGCAAGTTAATACCGTCGTGACCGTGTAACGAGCCAGATATCAGGATACCTTATATTGTGCTCGTCCCCAATTTACGATCGACGTACACTTGTCTCTGTTCTCGACTCTTCGCCAGTAATTAGATCATCTTGTTAACCTTCCCGTTTTTTTTTTTATATTTCAAACGTTGCTCGACGTTCTGACAGTGTCTGCTGGGAGAACGCGAAATTGATGTACCACAGGTGCGAGGGTGCCTGTGGATTCTTTAGGGAAAATATAACAAATGGTGCACTCTTTTGCTCGTTAGTTTTTGGGGTTCTTAGGACTTGAGAATTTAGGATTCTCAAGAATCCACAACTGGGGTTTGAAGACTTTAGGATTTGGAAAGTTATATGGTAGAGACTTGGCAAAGTAGGAGTTTGTGGATTCAGTAGTTTGGGGACCTTGGGATTTGGGGATACAGGAATAGGCGAATCTAGGAATTTGACGACCTGGGTTTGGAAATTTTGGGATTTGGAAAGCTATATGGGAGTGTAGAGACTTGAGGGTGTAGGAGTTTGTGGATTCAGTAGTTCGGGGACCTTGGGATTTGAGAAATTTGGGATTCGGCGATACAGGAATAGGCGAATGTAGGAATTTGAGGACTTGGATTTGGAGGTCTTGGGATTTGGAAAGCTATATGAGAGTGTAGAGAATTGAGGGTGTAGGAGTTTGTGGATTCAGTAGTTCGGGGACCTTGGGATTTGAGAAATTTGGGATTCGGGGATACAGGAATAGGCGAATCTAGGAATTTTAGAATCTGGGTTTGGAGATCTTGGGATTTGGAAAGCTATATGGGAGTGTAGAGACTTGAGGGTGTAGGAGTTTGTGGATTCAGTAGTTCGGGGACCTTGGGATTTGAGAAATTTGAGATTCGGGGATACAGGAATAGGCCAATATAGGAATTTGGGGAGTTGGGTTTGGAGATTTTGGGATTTGGAAAGCTATATGGGAGTGTAGAGATTCGGAGGTGTAGGAGTTTGTGGATTCAGTAGTTTGGGGACCTTGGGATTTGAGAAATTTGGGATTCGGGGATACAGGAATAGGCGAATGTAGGAATTTTAGAATCTGGGTTTGGAGATTTTAGGATTTGGAAAGCTATATGGTAGAGACTTGGCAAAGTAGGAGTTTGTGGATTCAGTAGTTCGGGGACCTTGGGATTTGAGAAATTTGGGATTCGGGGATACAGGAATAGGCGAATCTAGGAATTTGAGGACTTGGGTTTGGAGGTCTTGGGATTTGGAAAGCTATATGGGAGTGTAGAGACTTGGCAAAGTAGGAGTTTGTGGATTCAGTAGTTTGGGGACCTTGGGATTTGAGAAATTTGAGATTCGGGGATACAGGAATAGGCGAATCTAGGAATTTGGGGACTTGAGTTTGGAGATCTTGGGATTTGGAAAGTTATATGGGAGTGTAGAGACTTGAGGGTGTAGGAGTTTGTGGATTCAGTAGTTTGGGAACCTTGGGATTTGAGAAATTTGGGATTCGGGGATACAGGAATAGGCGAATCTAGGAATTTGGGGGTGTGGGAATTTGGAGACATAGAAAATTAAGGATCTAGAGACTCGGTACGTAGAAATTTGGGAATACAGGCATTTGAAGAGCTTGGTAGAGACTTCAGAATTGAGAAATAAAGGAATTGAGGCAGTTCTAGTTTGGGGACATAGGAAGTTGAGGACCTAGAGATTTGAGTGTTTTGTAATTTTGAAGACACCGGTATTTCAGTACCTTGGAATTGAAAAACTTTAGAATTTGAAGATAGGACAATATACGAATTGATGTATTTGGAATCTAGAAAGGGGATATAGTGACATAGGAAATTGTAGATCTAGTTTGGGGAGCCTAGTAAAAAGTACACAACTATTCCTGTAAATTCAGTATACTGCTAATTAATATTAATTTATATAATTAACCTGACAATACACTGCTGACATCAAAGATTTCAAATGAAAACAATGTGTGTTATTCCCAAAGTGATTTCACAGCACAGTTATTATAGTAAGTCTATCACAAATACAACATTTGACCTAGGAATGTCGGATATCGGTAATTTAGAACTATTGTCAAAAATAGTGTGTCATTTGACTAGCGTTTATCTACGTAACGACGTTCCAGAATTGAAGCGTAACACTAGAATCCTTGACATTCAATATTGATCGTACTGTATAAATGCCTAGAGTTTCTACGAACGCATATCCATAATAGGTACGTTGTTTACCGGAGTGAACATGGACATGTGTGGGAAGACACGCCGAAGCTTTAATTATTGAGGACTCGAATAGTTAATTTTCCAATTTAGCACTAAACGCTAGTTTATGACATACTTTCGCATTTAGAGTGGATAAGTCAAAGTTTAGTATCTGTGTATACATTACTTTTATATGTATTATACATAAAAGTAAAATGTATGTATTTCGCGGATACGTGTATTGATACATTTCAAGAAAAATATTTTAGCAAAAATTTTGAGCATTGTTGATAGTATTTAACAAATACAATAACAAATACAGTTTTCAGAATTGTTGATGTATTTAACATATACAATAACAAATACAATTTTCAGCATTGTTGATGTATTTAACAAATACAATAACAAATACAATTTTCAGCATTGTTGATGTATTTAAGAAACACAATAACAAATACAGTTTTCAGCATTGTTGATATATTTAAATAATGGCAAATTATCAAAAAGAGTAACGAGAGTTAGATTAGGTTAGAAATTTAATATCAGGTACTTGAGAACGAAAAATTAGGTTAAGTTAGTAATCTGAAATGAGAAACTGAACAATGAAGCATTAGGTTAAGTTAGTAATTTAAAAATGAGGAACTTGAGGACGAAAAATTAGGTTAAGTTAGTAATTTAAAAATGAGAAACTTGACGACGAAACATTAGGTTATGTTAGTAATTTAAAAATGTGGAACTTGAGGACGAAGTATTAAGTTATGTTAGTAATTTAAAATTGAGAAACTTGAAAATGGAGAATTAGATTAAAGTAGAAATTTAAAATGAAGAATTTGACGACAAAGTGTTACGCTAGGTTAGAAATTTAGTATGAGAAACTTGTGGTCGAGGAGTTAGATAAAATTAGTCATTTAAAACAAGAAACTTGAGGACAAATAATTAGATTAAGTTAGTAAATTGTAACGCTTGAGGGCGAAAAATTAGGTTAAGTTTGTAATTCAAAACTAAGAAACTCGAGTATAAAGAGTTACAATAGTTTAGAAATTTATTATAAAGAACTTGAGAAAAAAGAGTTATATTAGTAATCAAAAATGAGAAACTGTAAGATAAATAGATTACGTCAGTAATTGAAAATGGAACACCAAAGGAAAAATTCTGTCAAGTTATTAATATAAAATGAAAAACTTGTGAGAAGTGTTAGTTCGAAGTGTAAAAACCTGAAGACGACGTGTTAAATTAGGTTAGAAATTTGTAAACGAGAAACGAGGGCGAAGAACAACGTTAGAAACGTAAAATGAAAAATATAAGTAATTTTTGCGTTAAGCTTTTGCTTATCTGCTTTACTGATACCCAGTCATTTTTCCTAGTTTATAATCATGTATGATGCATTCGAGGCGTAATAAAACGTCGTGTCGGTAACCGGCGGTCGCCATTGTGGTCACCGCGATAACGGTTGATGAGTTTCTTCTAGTCACGTTATTTTACAAAACGAAACCTAAACAGATACGATTACGCGATGATATTTCCTAGAGCATATGGTTATTACTCAGCATCTATCCGGCGAAAGCAAGACACGCTTCCCGTAGTGTACATAGATAATCGAGCTTAATTAATTGCTCGTGATGCGTGCTCTGGGCCGAACAAACACATTTACTTATTACCATCCATCTTGAGTGGTGTCTCTCAAGGGAATCGATTTTCTAAGTGCACACAGTCGACGGTGACACGAATCGTCCAAGGGACAGGCACGTGAACGCAACAAAATCGTTAAATAAAGGCGCGGTCTGTGTAACTTCCTTCTTTGCGACTGTCCTCAAACTACGACCGGTATTAATTTGTCCTATATTTATACTGAATCATTCGCTAAGTTACACGCAAAAAATTCGAACCTTCACTTCGCTAATACGAAAGAGAAAATTGCTATTGAAATTTCTGACATCTTTATTTACATGTAATTCTGTTGGTAATATTCTAGTTTTGAAAACGCTGAAAAACATTATAAAATTGTACATACATCATAAGGTTTATTTTCTAAGAAAGAAATTGATGAGATGAATGAAATATTCTGTTGAAACATATTTTTAAAAAAATATGAATGTCTTTTATGTGAAACAAAATCTTTGGGAAATTTTATTGCTTCAGAAATTGAAGGTCCTCAAGATCAATTTGAGATTATATATCATTTATCGTGAGAATTATTGAAAATGAAAATATTTGCAATTTATAACCTATTTGTCAGGTAGTTCAACATCTGTTTGCGTACTGCTCTGCCATATTGCTGCGCGTAACATTCTGGCGCCAAAATCTCTCAGTGAGAACAACCCTTTGCAAAAGTATCTCACACTCATTATTTATTTCAGTAAACAAGTTGAAATAAACCATCTCAACTACATCTATACACGTAATAAATATATTAAAATCGTAGTTATTCACAGCTGCAATATTAAAACAAAGAAAGTGAAAATGTTATCCCTATTTTATATTAAACAATCATCCACCATGCAAATTGTACTGAAACTTAAACATCAAATTGAAAAAATAAACTATTACTTGCAACTGCGCATTAAAAATTCCAATAAAATGAATTATACTTCAATTGTGAATGCGTCATAAATACTCGTCAAAGTAATTTTTAAATAAATTTAGAATTGTAGTGTATTTAGTCAATATTTTTTATAATTATGAATCCTAGAATTTTAACAATTTTATGAGGGTGGCGAACAAGGGTTTTGCCAGTAACAAAAATGCTTTCGGGAGGGCAGATATTTGTTCGGCACACTAATCAACAATAAGTGGAACTATTTGAGCGCAATGGAGCCAGCGTTAACGATCGGTAGTTAATACTTGTCTGCGTTAATCGCCACGTCTATGGCCGACAGTAGAACGGTCCGCGGAAGTCTCGCCCGGTGATCGTTATTGACTGGTACAGATCCCTCGGGTCGTAAGTGACATTTACACGATGCATTCAGCGTTAAACTTCCCTGGAGAATTGGGAGAGGGGAGGAAAACGTCGTATCTCAGTTCCAGTATCTATACGAATACCGGGTTCCCCTGACAACGAGACAACAACAAACGCCTAATGGCCAGTGCTTGGCTCAAAGTTTAATTTCCTGACCAGAGGACAGTGCTTAAAGTGACCTTCCCTTGGCTCTTGTCTCCTTACTCATCGTTCACCCTTGTGCTAACCCGAAACCGCGAATCTTCCGGTTTCTGCAACCCCTTCTTCCTTTCTCACTTGCGAACCTCTTCTTCGTTTAACAGGGTTGACATTTTTCATTATGTGTTCTTTGAAGATTTAAGTTACATGTACTTTGTACATTAGATTATTTGCTTTGTCAGGTAGATTTTTATGTAAATTAATATGCCGGATAAATTGAGGTTCATATGTAAGGGTGGAACGTTGTATCTGCAGGATTTAGGGTGCTAATGGGAGTTGAGAATTGACGGAATTTTATTGAACTTTCTTTGAAGACAAATTAGGTTCACTTATTTGGAAATTTGCTGGTGGTTTTTCTGGATTTGTTGAGTTCTTAAAATTTTCGTATTTTCAAGTTTTGAATTTTAATATGAATTGAAAGTTTAGAAGTTTAGAAATGTAGAAATTTTAAAATTAAAAAATTTAATAATTCAAATATTTAGAAATGTACAAATGTGCAAATGTACAAATGTACAAATGTACAAATGTAGAAATCTAGAAATGTAGAAATGTGCAAATGTAGAAATCTAGAAATGTACAAATGTACAAAATTCAGAAATGAAGAAATCTAAAAAAGAAATCTAAACATCTAAAAATCTAGAAATCTAGAAATTTAGTAAACGAACAATTTAGCTATTTTTAAGTTACGATAAGTTTTAACTATTTAAGTTTTAATCTTTCAAATATCAGCTATTTAAGTTTTAATCTTTCAGGGTGTAACTATCTTCTTTGACACTTTCTTCCTCACGAACATTATTGACAAAGTTAGGTAGAAGAGTTATTGCGCACTGTTTAACTATAAACAATGATGACTAGGTCCTCCCGAGACATTTCTCATTGTAACTACATTACAACTTAATCGATCCCCTGACGGCGGAACAGAATTATGAGCCTCTGCGATGGGGGTAATTTGTCTGTCATTAGTGAAAATCAGGTAATCAGATGCGCGTTATGGATCATTTATTCTTTAATTAAATAAAATCGAGTGTCATCAAATAGAATATTTAAACACGAATGTCTACTACAACGTTTAAATTTAAATTTTAGCATTTCTGATGTAGGCTTTTGGTGAAGCAATTCTCTCAGATGTATCTTTCTCTTAACTGCTATAGTAAATGGCGATATACAATGTGGCACACTTATTATGAGTATCATTAATAAATATAATAATTTAAGTTTTACATGTAATACGTTATTAGCATAATTTAATAATGCACTACATCGCAAATAAACCAATAGTTAATAATTAAATCAATAAAATTCGAATTTCACGAAAAGTGGGCATACAATATTTGAAAAATAGTAACAAATAAATACATGAGTGACAAAAAAATATTTCTGAGGAATACAACTTTTATTTTAACAAAACGTATCAAAACTTGTTTAGTATTTGTAAAAACTACAAATAGTTCTATAACACTTTCACCTATATTTGATTTTCCATACAAACGCTTTATAAACCAACTTCAATTCCTTCTTATAAAAGCAATCCTTTTTAAACTCCAAAATCAATTTATTTATATAAAAAACTCGTTCAAGAACTGAAATCAAATTTTTAAATATTAAATATTCAAAATATCCTTGTCAGAACCAAAATTAATTTTTCATATAACAAAATCATTTTACAAAAGCAATTTTTCAAAAATAGCACTTTTGTGTTTCCACTTTGCATTTACTGACGCGTTCTTTGCGTATCGAAAAAAGGAATTATTACTATTACGTCTGAAACGGAGAAATAAGCAATAAAAAAGGAAGATTTAATTAAAAGTTCACGAGACAGCGTATTTTGCCGGACTTTGAACCTGCAAATCTTTGCTGTACTTGACGGATATAGTTTCTGCGCTGAGATCCACGTGGTCGTGGCACTGACCCCTGCAACGTAACCCCTCTTGGTATCTGACGTGCATGCACGAGGAAAAAGTTTTGGGGTTGCCACGTATGTTTCAACCCCAGTGGGTTCTCTCCCTATAATTCTTAAGGGAGGTAGTGCATAATGGAAAAAAAACAGCGAGTCAGAAGACAGATGGTCACGATGCTCGGCCGTATTATACCCATGTTAAGAAACAGATTCTCAGGCTTCCGATAAAATTTATGGTCGAAAGTTGCGCAGCGTGTTGTTGCTCCTGTTCCCTGCCCAAAAAAATGTGTTCTGCACAGATACTCCTCAACATGTAAACAAAATTTTAAACATTTGCATCATTTGATTTATTACGTATTCCAATTGTAATTAAAGTTGAATAGTGATTGCTGGATCATTTATAAATCCTTTCTGTTTAATACCTTTGTTAGAAAGTCTTTGTTCAATATTTGTGAAATTTTTCGTTTGAAAAAATATTTCTATAATACGTAAACAATTTCTTAAGAATGCATTTAAAAATTAAATAATTGTTTAAATATCTATCCATTTATAATTGCTATTTTTCTATAACCTAACCTATAATTCCCAACATAAGAGTAGAATAAAGCGTTTCACGTCGTCAAAATGGCGGACGATTCCACCAAACGCGTCCGAGAAAAAGGAAGATTTCCCGGAGTAAAGCAAAGTGAAAATAAAAGACAGAACACGAAGAGACAAGTGGAGGAAGAGTCCCGTGTCCTCCGCAGGCTGAATCATGCATTCTCATCCCCTAGAAACGAACTAGAACGCTCTGCGGTCCCGCGACTCGTCCGGCAAATAAACAATGTTATTTGTCCTCCAGGATCTCGACCCATTCGCAGTGGTCCAAAAGACTTGGTGAGGATGCGACGGTAGGATGAGTGTCGGAGTTCCGCGTTTTCACAAAACAAAACGTTGAGAGAAAGGACGTTAATCTGTAGCCGGCCACCCGAGGCTGACGCGGCTGTGCAACCTCGCCTATTCAAGCATACGTGACACCACTTATCATCAACTACCGTGGGTTTATTGTGTCTGAAGCCTAGTTTACATTGACAGAGTAAATGGAGCGAGTGAAACTGGTAGGAAGTATTTTTTACTGTTGTGAGAAATTCAGATTTGGGTGGAACATCATTGTGGGTGTCTTGTTTACTGTGTTACTGCGAATCAGATACTGATTACTAGAATTGTTTAGTAGGAAGTATTTTATATATTATACTTTCGTGTATTATATAATAATAAAGTACTCTAACAGTATGTATTTCGTTTACTATACTGCTACAAACGATTTACATATTGATCAGTAGAGTATTAAAGGTGGTGATGTACAACGCGTGCAGACATGTGTGGAAAAGGTGTAAAAACACAACACTCGGTGATGCAACTCATAGAAATAAAATTTCTAGCTATGCAATGTGCACAAATACACTGCCTAGCGATAAAAAACGTACAAATACAATGCATGGTAACATGTGAAAATAAAACGTGTGACGACACAACGTGTGACAATACAACATGTGACGATAGTATAATACATATGTGGCCATAGAACGCGTGGAAATACAGTGACGGAACGTGTGAAAATACGTGGCGATATAGCGTGTGACGACAGTACCATCTGTGCCCATACAATGAAATTTTTTATATTACATATCTATACTCGGAATAATAACCTAACCTAGATATAACCTAAACATATATCTTTTCGTGTATTAACGAATTAATATAACGAATTAATATTGATGTAGGATCTATAACTTCTTTCAGATAACGCTAAATTCAACAATTTCCTTGTACAACAAATTAAATCTTTAAATTAACTATAACAATCCATATTACTTAATAAATAATTATAAAGTAAAATGTTGTAAAACAACTCACCTTTCAAGTTTTAACAAATGAGTATTGTAATTTTATTAAGAATTCGAGTAAAGTTAATTTCTTAACGAAAACAAATAGCTTCATAAAATAATGTTTGTGTTCTGCAATTTCAGAAGAAAAACTAAGATTATTTCCCATCAAAATGGCTCATGTTATATCGAGAGGAGATTTCTCTTCTTAATCTGCTATTTCTTTGTCTTATCTTAGCTCAGCTCCTCTCTTAGTTTCACTCTGTTTCTTCTTCGTCACTGTTTACTATTCTCTACCTTTGTTTTCGGACAATCGAATCTGTCAACGACAGAACAAACTGTCGCGAGCAACAAAGTGCTATTTGAACAAGCCTGAAGTGGCGAAGGCTGAACAGATAGTCTGGTCAGTATATTTTTGTGGAAATAACATGTGTCTTATTCGTCTCATTTTCTAACAAAGTTTGTTTCTCATTTCGATCAGAATAGGGAGAAGTGGATATTTATAATAATACACTAATGTTTAAACAAAATTAATTTTGGCAAAATTGTAAGGTTTACAAAAGAACTTTATTAAAGATTCTTTTCTTGGTAACTAATATACTTTAAATATTAAATATTATTATATATAAATATTTATTTAGGTGTAAGATATATGAAAGGATCTTGTAAATGGCGCTCAATGGCGATGACATCTGATGTTTTTCAAATAACTGAATTCCTTGCATTATATCTTTAGCTTATAATATTATAAATTTCTATTTATCTACGTATTTATATAAGTGCATGAGTTAATGATAATTATCTACATTTATTGCGATCAATATCGAACAATGATGAAACAATTTTCGCAAAGTTATATTACAACTAAATTATTTGTTACAATTTATTAGACAGAACTCCATGGCCATATAGCGAGACTACTGTGTATACACACTCCATCTACATCCGTACTATTTCAATTTACTTTTACCATTTTTTTTTCAATTTTTATTGCAGAAAGTTGGACAACTTTCTGGTGATATCCAAATGATGCTTGAATTAAAAAAGAATTAAGAATTAATAGAAGTTTAATGTTTGATGTTTATGATGTCTTCCTACGTCTACCTATGAAGGTAGACGTAATAGAATTATTACTGTAGCAATTATTAATTAATGACTAATATATAATTTAATTCTAATCAAACGTTCCTTTCTGTTACAGATGAACCGTCCTATTCAAGTGAAGCCGGCGGACAGTGAAAACCGCGGAGGTAAGATTACCCCATCAAATAATAAGATGAAATTTAGAAGCAAGTAGATCAACCGTAGATTTACTTAAACTATTAACCGACTCACTAATTCAATTTTTTCTAGCGTTTTTATAGTACAAATCGTTAGAATTTTTGAGTAGAATCAATTATCGAAATTTTGTTTAGTACAAGAGGTTGTTCGTTAACTGCTAATTATATAATTTAATCGTGAGAGCTAATTCCGAGCAGCGATACCGTTATTGTAAATTGCGTTCTCTCGCGCAGCGATTTAAAATATACAACAAAGGCCGTTATCGATCAAAATGGTCGATAAAAAATAACCGACTTAATGGCGAGCAATGAAATATTTTTACGGAATTGAAAAGCATTCGCTGTAACGTATAGTAATACCCGTTGACAACCCATACGTAACATTCAATCGAGCAAACACATAAAAGCGCGCGACCTGATAAAAATTCGCCCCCGTACAATGCCCGCATTGTTTTAACGTTATGTACTATTCATTAATTTCGTGTCATTGAAAATATCACTGATATTTTCGCGTTCGCCCGCCAATTTTTTACGCTCCCTGAATTTTCTACAATGCACTCGAATCGTCGAGCCTGGAGCGTTGAAAAATAAGATAACAATTGATTGCTTGCCAGGTTTTCTTATATTCGAAACAATGAACGTGCAGATAAATTAGAAAAATGTCGAAAGGGTTTATCGACCAAATATACATTGATACCATTTTTCTTTGAGGTATATTTCTCACTTCGTGTTCTCGAATGCCAGGTTTTATATTCAGCCGAATACCTTTATCGGTTTAGGTAATCGAAAGTAATGTTTCGGAATAAATAACTGTCATAATTGTTCGCTTAAAGCTACAATAGCTTCATCTCGATTTTCATAAAGTCATAAGTACTCTGGTGTTTTGATTAATGAATTCAACTTGATCGTTTATCTTGGTTATTAATGCTGCGTGATGGATGAGATCGGAGAAGAATTCACATTGCAATTATTTATTTTATCGAAAATGAGCATTGTAGAAAAATTGTATTTTATTTTGGTGATATTTAAATTTTATTTGGTATAATTAGTTTGGAGTTTAAAATGTAGTCTAGGAAAAGTTATTCAGTGAACGTGATTGTTTAATTGAAGAATAGTTTTAGAAATATTACTAAATTTTCAAGTGCATAAATTGTAGTTTCGATTTTGAACATTTATATTCCCAGATTTCTGCATTTTTGATTTTTTAAACTTTTTGTTTTGCAAATTTCTAAGTTTTCACATTCAATAATTACCAAATTTTCTAAACTCCAAATTTCTAAATTTAGAATTTCTTAATTTGCATATTTCAAAATTTTGTAATTTCTTAAATTCCAAATTCAGAAATTTTTAAGCTTCTGAACTATTTTCCTAAATTTTGGAGTTTTCATATATTTTTGTATATTTAAATTTCCAAATGATAAAATTACCAGATCCCCAAATTTAAAAATTTTTAAATTTCCCAAGATCCAAATTTCCTAATTTCTAAATTACCAAATTAGTAAATTTACAAATTTCCATATTTGTAAGCCCTTAAATCTCCAATTCCCCAAATCCCTCAATTTCCAAAATTCTAGGTTTCGAAATTCCCAAATCTTCAAATCTCCAAATTTCCAAAGTCACAAAAGCCCAAATTGCCAGCCCAGATTTTTAGATAGTCAAATTTCTGAATTTTCAAATTTCTCTAATACTAAATCTCTTAAAATCCAAGTCCCTAAATCTTCAAATTCTGAAATTCCCAAATTTCCAAATTTCTATGACGCTAAACTTCCAAATTTCCAAATTTTCAAATTCCCAAACTTTGAAACTTCCTAATTCCAAAATTTGTAGACCCTAAAATTCCTAAATTTCCAACTTTCTAAAATTCCATGTGTCTAAATATCTGAAAACCCAATCACTCAGATTAACAAATCTTCAAATTCCTAAATTCTCAAGTACCCAAATTTCATAGCTTAGGGACATATAAGATCATAGTAAGGTCACAGACATATAGGAACGTCATATGACGTCACACGTCCTTACAACATAGTGACATATAGAAACGTCACATGATGTTGCATATTCTTACAATGTAGTGATATACATATGACATCACATATCTTTACAATATAGGGCTATGCGGACACGTTACATGACGTCACACATTCTTACAGCGTAGTATTACATAAAATCGTCTCATATCACTACACATCCTTAGAACCATATAGGAATTTCTAACATCAAACGTAGTTATGTCACATGTAGCATACGTTCATATAGGAACACCTAATAACGCCACACGTCGCTATAACATAGAGTCATACGGAAACATTACATGTCACATGTCTACACAACGTACTGATACATAGAAACGTCTCATATCATTACACATGCTTAGAATCATATAGGAACCTCTAATAACATCAGACATAGTTATGTCACATATAGCATACGTTCATATAGGAGCATCTAATAACGCCACGCGTCGCTATAACATAGAGTCATACGGAAACATTACATGTCACATGTCTACACAACGTACTGATACATAGAAACGTCTCATATCATTACACATGCTTAGAATCATATAGGAACCTCTAATAACATCAGACATAGTTATGTCACATATAGCATACGTTCATATAGGAGCATCTAATAACGCCACACGTCGCTATAACATAGAGTCATACGGAAACATTACACGTCACATGTCCGCACAACGTACTGATACATAGAAACGTCTCATATCATTACACATGCTTAGAATCATATAGGAACCTCTAATTATATAGGAACATCAGACATAGTTATGTCACATATAGCATACGTTCATATAGGAGCATCTAATAACGCCACACGTCGCTATAACATAGAGTCATGTGGAAACATCACATATCACATGTCCATACAACATAGTAATACACAGAAACTCATACGATGACATCCTTAGAATCATATAGAAACCTCTAATAGCGTACATAGCTTGAATATAGCGTAGGACCATATAACAACGTAGTGATACATACAAACGTCTCATATGATTACATATCCTTAGAATCATGAAACCTCTAATAACATCGTACATAGCTACGTTCAATACACCGTAGGACCATATAAGAACCTCTAATACATACACACCCCTACACCTTAGGAACATACATGGTGTATAGAAACACATGTTATCACACGTCTCTCCAACATAGCGACATATGGAAACGTATCATCACACTTTAGGTACATAGAAACGTCTCATGTCCTTTCAACGTAGGCACCCCTTATAACGTCACAATAAAATATCGACCTAACGTCGTTAGGTCCCCAACCTAGAGACTGTCCGATAATTCTAATCCAAAAAGACGTGTTGGGATTCAAGTGGACCACGCTGTGCACATCCATAATAGAAACGCGGAGAAAAAGTGGAACGAAGTGGTGTAGTATGCAAGGAGAGTCAGGGAAGAAACGGGAAAGCGGGTTAGAGAGTGGTACGACGGAAGTAGATGAAGGGGGGTAGGGGACCGTAATTCATATGCTAATCTGGCGTAGATGCCATTGTAATCTCCGGTCGCCCGCCTCGGTGTGGCCCCACAAAGCCTCAGCTTGACGCGGATGCTGGAGAAGTGATCCAAAGCTCAACCCTGTCACTGCTTCTGCTTCTGCTTCTGCTGCCATCGCCTTACACGGTATACCTATGTAGAGGACGTATCTACGTAGTTGCAGACTTCAATCACCGTGTTACTGAACTTCGTCGTCGTCGATCCGTCTTCGGCTCGTTGCGACATAGTCTTCTGACAGCAGACCTTTTGTCGTACGACCACCGATGTGTCTTCCAATGTTACGTCTTCTTTCATGGAGTATTTTGTGTCCTAGACCTTGGTACTTTTATCATAGCAATTTCGACAAAGGTACTTTCGGTATGTTCGCCACTGTGTTTAGGCTGCGAATAGAATTTAGTGGGAATTAACACTAGGTTTACGGACGTTTGATGGTCACTTATATTTACATTTGAAGTAAAGTAGAAAAATAAATAAATTGGGGATGATATGTGAACTGCATAAGACATTCTTTAGCTTGACGAAAGTTGACATACATTTTTACAAAAATTCCTTAATAAATTTTGTTATTTAAAGTAAGAGATCTATGATCCGTCATTTTGACGGGTTCCGTAAATCTAGTGTTAAAGTAATTGGAGATAAAATGATATAATATATTAGAATTATATATGGCAGTTAAAAAAAGTGTTAACCTATTGACAGTGTATCCCAGCGTTCAAAACTATTATAAAGCGTTCAAACTATTTAGTGTACCAAAGTCTAAGTCTATGTCTAGATTCTTTCCTGCGTTTTCTAAGATTATTGTAACAGAAGATGAACCTAGATATTTCTTTATTTAAGAGCTTTACCTATTCCTTTATCTGGATTATCTAAGAACTAGATATCTTTTGAATTAGGATTCGCAAATTTACCTCACTGTGAAAAGGTTAAAGTAATGTGGTGTAAGAAGGAATAACAAAATGGAGGTCTGCTGTTAATTCTATAGTCACTGCTTTAAGTTGTAGGAGTGTTTGATTATTTTTTGTTTTTAGTAAGAAAATTAAGTGTCAGCTTTAGCTTAGAGTATTCACTAGCATGTTCTATAAACAGTAATAAGGAAAAACAGTGTTATTTACACAGAGGTTCACTAGTGATTTATAAAAAAGTTGCAATAAAAATATAAAATCTACAGGCAGTATTCTATGAGGTTGTTGTTGCACTATAATGTAAAAATAGATGGACGATGTTTATCGAATATGTGTTTTCTAGCCGTGTTTACTATTTGAAATAATAATACGTTGTTGGGACCTTATTTTTTATCAAACGAACTAACACTAGGTTAATTTCTGTACTTTAATATTACTTAGCGAAATTGACAAATTTTTAATTTTTTTAATTCAGATGTGTTTAGATTTTTAAAATTCAATGTTTTTGGATTTATAAAATCTAATTTTGTAAGCTTTCAATATACACGTTCTCAAATTTCCAAATTCCTAATTCTGAAGTTTCAAATTTCGTAATTTCAAAATTCTCAAATTTTTTAATTTAAAGCCTACTATATACAAATTTTTAATTTAAAATGTTTCTCAGTATCTAAATTGCATAATTTCTAAATTTCTAAATTTCTAAATTTCTAAATTTCCAAATTCCTAAATTTCCAAATTTCCAAATTTCTAAACTTCTAAATTTTCAAATTTCTAAATTTCTAAATTTCTAAATTTCTAAATTTCCAAATTCCTAAATTTCCAAATTCCTACATTTCCAAATTCCTAAATTTCCAAATTTCTAAATTTCCAAATTTCCAAATTTCTAAATTTCCAAACTTCTAAATTTCTAAATATCAAAATTCCTAAATTTCCAAATTTCCAAATTTCCAAATTTCTAAACTTCTAAATTTTCAAATTTCTAAATTTCTAAATTTCTAAATTTCCAAATTCCTAAATTTCCAAATTCCTACATTTCCAAATTCCTAAATTTCCAAATTTCCAAATTTCCAAATTTCTAAATTCCCAAACTTCTAAATTTCTAAATATCCAAATTCCTAAATTTCCAAATTTCCAAATTTCCAAATTTCCAAATTTCTAAACTTCTAAATTTTCAAATTTCTAAATTTCTAAATTTCTAAATTTCTAAATTTCTAAATTTCCAAATTCCTAAATTTCCAAATTTCCAAATTTCTAAACTTCTAAACTTTCAAATTTCTAAATTTTTAAATTTCTAAATTTCCAAATTCCTAAATTTCCAAATTCCTACATTTCCAAATTCCTACATTTCCAAATTCCTACATTTCCAAATTCCTACATTTCCAAATTCCTAAATTTCCAAATTCCTAAATTTCTAAATTTCTAAATTTCTAAATTTCTAAATTTCTAAATTCCCAAATTTCCAATTGCTTAAATTCTCAAAAGGTACTTCATACTATCATATTAATGATACCTGCACCCTTACAATTGTAAACAATCTCTAATTAAATGAATTTGTAACATAGAAAAAATTTGTTCATTCACATATTATTATTCCATGATATTTACTATTATTTACATATGATACAAGAATAAAACAATGTATCTTTCTACAAAATTAATCGTCACCAAGATTATTTTATAACTAAAATTACATAATTATATAATTATTTAAAATATATAACATTTAGTAAAAAGAATTAGAAATTGGAGTATAATTACTTAATATTAATTTAAGTGTTATCAATCATATTTAGCCTATCAAATCCCACAAATTATTTGCGATATCAGCACAAAATTGATATTTTATTAATCGTCCAAGATTCGATAGAATAAATTTTGTAATTAAAAGGCACTTCGTAAAGGTGTCACACGAGTATCGTTTATCGTTGACGGAAGTCGATATCTTCATCGAGCACCGTTGTCGTTTTCCATGAAATTTATCGCCGTTTCTTCCAGATATTTTCCTTCCGTAAGATATTCCGCGAAGGATGTCGCTGTTAATAAGTTCGTAAAAATGACGATTCGACATTACGTATGGTTTTCCCCTAGGCGCCATGTCCTCATTGTTTCGCTCGCTTTTTCTACTTTTAATGACTGCCCTTTACGCTAGCCATTTCGCGAGCGTCGTCACGCGGCTTAATTACGCCATTTTATAGATTCCTTTGTGCTTTACTCGCGGAGTAATATCCTGGCAACAGTACAAAAGATAAATCAGGTTTTAATTGCAAGACGTCGTTGAATTAAAGCGTTAAACCGGCAAACGGTACGGACAGCTTGAACTTATCTCGTAGTTGTTCTTCCAATTATTTTGTATGCAATTTATTCAAGGAGCACCGTCCACAAATTGCTACGAGATTCTTTGCACGCTTAACGATCGCGGCATTAATTGAGCGACGCTTCGTAAAAGTGTTTGCCTCGCTTTTATTTTGTATACTTGAGCTGAATTCTTTTCCCTATATATTTAACGGGGTACCAATTGCATTAATTGGCGGAGAAATGTCCGGAATATGATCGGTTAATTGAACATTTTAATGTACGTTTTTCAACGAATTTATTGGCGAAACAGGTATTAAATTTTTAAACGCGTTACGTTGAATTGAGGGCAATCGAGTTTTATAATATTGCAGTTTGATAACTGTGAGATTATTACCAAAACGACGAACCTGTTTTTCATATCATTTTTTATTTTAAATAAATCAACTCGCCGGTGAAACGTATTTCCGCAGTAAATTGGCAAACTTTAATTTACAGCTGTTTGAGAATCGTCCGATTTTTTACAATGTTACCCAATTTTTGTATGTTTGGTTTATTAATTGAGAATTTGTTTTTACGGGAATTTAAACAATGAGCGATTGACTGTAATGGTCTTTCGTTATCGAACCCTGCAAATTTAATTCAATTATTTTCATAATTTTCGCGTAATCAGTATTGATTTTCGTGAAAATAAAGAATTAAATCCGCAATAATTTATATTAATTTGTTTTATCATTTGATTGATTCGGTTCATTAATTTATATTTTATCGTAATTTAATTAATACATTACATTAACTTGTTTTCTTGCAATTTAATTAATTCATTAATTTTTGTTTCATCATAACCTTAATTCAGAACAATTTAGGTTTTGTCGTTTGTTTATCTATTTCCGAATTTTATTTTTAATTTTAGAATAATTCACTAGTGGGTTCAGTGTCATAAATCTTATTTTCCCATTAAAAATAAAAACACGTAATGTTAAATTCTGTAGAAGCAAATTTGAAATTTTTTTGAAATTTTCTTAAAACTACAGCGCATTTCATAAATATAGCAACCCCTCATATTATCAATAATCCGAGGAAATTATGGTTAGTATTTCTTAAACACTAATTTGTAGTACATAGAAAATAAAGTCTTTCAAAGAAAATTTTCGTAATTTACATTTTTAGCAAAATTTTAACGTAATTTACGTTTTACGTATGCTTTCGCAAAATCTAATTTTCAGACGTTCCATAAATATACCAACCCATATTTTACAAACTGTATAACATAAAATAAATAAATCAGGAAATAAATTGTGTAATATAAAATTGACGTATCAACATAAATATTAAAATCCTGATTTTCCGGCGTTTCATAAATATACTAACCTTCCATAGTCTCTTTATTTTGACGTCAATCAAGCTTCACAGGAAACAAATTCACTGTTACCTTCATTTGTTTCATTTTACATAAATTTCGTATTTCTGTTCACAAAAAACAATAAAGGTTAAACATATGGTATATTTATGAAACGTATCACTTTTTATTCAAATCAGCTGAATATTTACATCAATACACTAAATCTTATTTGTTTATATGCTACAAATTAATATTTAAAAAATGTTATGCATAATTTTCAACATAATTTTCAACAGAAAAACGGTTATGTATGCATCCAGCTGTACGATAATAATTACTCACGTGTTTAGTTCTTTTGTGCAAAAAGAAATAATGCGAGAAAGCATGATATGCCACAATATTAAGCAGCAAAATACAAGTTTTATATGATACCTAATACAATATGTCAGATAACACTTGATAAACTAGATGACACTACATATTGTAGAATCTAGATAACTACTACTTGCGTTGTGCGCACATTTATTTTTAAATTGAAATCGAAATACAAGAATAAATAAACAAATGTAGCGTCAGTTGACAATCATTGTCTCCGCAAAATATGACAGCCATATTGTCAAGAGCACAGCAACAAAATTTTATAACGTGGAATCTGAAACCAGTAATTTTGATTGGTAACTTAGTATTTTGCCAAAATAATGGAAAGTGTTATTTGAAGTAATAATAATGGAACACCGTACATATTTGTCGCTGGAAGACTTGTAGCAGTCATGTAGAAAAATATAACACTAACAGATAAATAATTTATCTCCGCAATATACATAAATATCACCAAAAGCAATTAAATTTTGTAACGTTGAATCTGAAACCAGTAATTTTGATTGGTAGCTTAGTATTTTGCCAAAATAATAAGACACCATACATATTTGTCGCTGGAAGGCTTGTAGCAGTCGTAGAAAAATATAACACTAACAGATAAATAATGTATCTCCGCAATATGCATAAATATCACCAAAAGCAACTAAACTTTGTAACGTTGAATCTGAAACCAGTAATTTTGATTGGTAGCTTAGTATTTTGCCAAAATAATAGGACACCGTACATATTTGTCGCTGGAAGGCTTGCAGCAGTCGTAGAAAAATATAACACTAACAGATAAATAATTTATCTCCGCAATATGCAGAAATATCACCAAAAGCAACTAAACTTTGTAACGTGGAATCTGAAACCAGTAATTTTTATTGGTAGCTTAGTATTTTGCCAAAATAATAGGACACCATACATATTTGTCGCTGGAAGACTTGCAGCGGTCGTAGAAAAATATAACACTAACAGATAAATAATTTATCTCCGCAATATGCATAAATATCACCAAAAGCAACTAAACTTTGTAACGTTGAATCTGAAACCAGTAATTTTGATTGGTAGCTTAGTATTTTGCCAAAATAATAGGACACCGTACATATTTGTCGCTGGAAGGCTTGCAGCGGTCGTAGAAAAATATAACACTAACAGATAAATAATTTATCTCCGCAATATGCAGAAATATCACCAAAAGCAACTAAACTTTGTAACGTGGAATCTGAAACCAGTAATTTTTATTGGTAGCTTAGTATTTTGCCAAAATAATAGGACACCATACATATTTGTCGCTGGAAGACTTGCAGCGGTCGTAGAAAAATATAACACTAACAGATAAATAATTTATCTCCGCAATATGCATAAATATCACCAAAAGCAACTAAACTTTGTAACGTTGAATCTGAAACCAGTAATTTTGATTGGTAGCTTAGTATTTTGCCAAAATAATAGGACACCGTACATATTTGTCGCTGGAAGGCTTGCAGCGGTCGTAGAAAAATATAACACTAACAGATAAATAATTTATCTCCGCAATATGCAGAAATATCACCAAAAGCAACTAAACTTTGTAACGTGGAATCTGAAACCAGTAATTTTTATTGGTAGCTTAGTATTTTGCCAAAATAATAGGACACCATACATATTTGTCGCTGGAAGACTTGCAGCGGTCGTAGAAAAATATAACACTAACAGATAAATAATTTATCTCCGCAATATGCATAAATATCACCAAAAGCAACTAAACTTTGTAACGTGGAATCTGAAACCAGTAATTTTGATTAGTAACTTAGTATTTTGCCAAAATAATAGGACACCATACATATTTGTCGCTGGAAGACTTGTAGCAGTCATGTAGAAAAATATAACACTAACAGATAAATAATTTATCTCCACAATATGCATAAATATCGCCAAAAGCAATTAAATTTTGTAACGTTGAATCTGAAACCAGTAATTTTGATTGGTAGCTTAGTGTTTTGCCAAAATAATAGGACTCCGTATATATTTGTCGCTGGAAGACTTGTAGCAGTCGTAGAAAAATATAACACTAACAGATAAATAATTTATCTCCGCAATATGCATAAATATCGCCAAAAGCAATTAAATTTTGTAACGTGAAACGTTTTGCTTGGTAATTCCACGAAAGTGGAAATTGATAGTGTACGAAAAGAACACCGTGTATATGCAGAAAGATGTAGGAGCTTTTCATCGAATTTCTCACGTGCTAGTAAGTACATTTGATCGTGTTGCAAAAGCGACTGGAATTAAGTGTACAACGACGGAAACAGATTTGAGAAATGCGTATCTCGCGTGGAAGTTGCTGGAAGTCTGTAGGAGGAGGTTGGTCGAAGTTCCTGCGAGTGGATAAGGGTGGCTGGTGTACTAGAGCTAGTTGAGCAAGTAGATAAGTTTCGATCCCTCGGCGAGCCACCTTGCCTCCACCGCCATCACTCGCCCTTCTATGTTCCTGCAGATAAACGTATCCCGGGATATCGAGGCTCTCGAAGGCTGCCTTCATTGCTGGCACAAGTTCGAGTTGGCCGACGTGACGCAAGCCTCCTCGGTCCGAAGCCGTTGCGAGAAATCCTTCTGGATTATGAGAGGACGACGTGCTTCTTCGCGGCTCGGCAAACGATGTCGTAAATAGAACGGCCCGGGGATAAAGTAACGTACGGTTCGGTAATCATGACGCGGTTAACGACCGAAAGCTCGTTAAGCACGCACGAATTTACGTCGGATCGAATGATTAACTCGATTGGAAAATATAAACGAGACTGTTCCACAAAAATCTTTGGTCGATAAGAGAACTTCGATATTATACACTAACCAGTTCAAAAATCTACGTTTACATAATAATCTTATCTGGTTATATTATTTGAAGTAATTGTAAAATTTAGAAAGAATAGGTCATTAAGTATGCTCATGGTTAGGTGTGTTCCACAGAAATATTTGTCCCATCGATACGTTTGGAAAGCTTCGGTATTATACGGATTAACTAGCTGAAAAATTTACGTTTAGATAATATATTATCTTATTTGGTTATGTTAATTGAAGTGATAGTAAAACTGCAAAAATATAGCTCATTGAGTACGTTAGAAGAGTATATTCTTCACAAATGACCGAACTTATATGTATACCCAATATGATAAATTGAAGTTTCACAGTTTTAAATGGTTTAGCTTGCATATTATAATTTATGCATTACTGATATCACGCTTAGTGAATTGTTTATGTACATTCGAGTGCAACGCAGGCTTTCAGATGACACACATGTACATTTGACATAATATGTAAATTTCTGATTATTGATATTATTTTATATTGAAGTATACGTGTGTAATATACGATTTTCATGATTCGTTTATAACTCGTGATATATTTAGGTTGTTAGACCACGCACGTAAATCGGAACGACGTTAATTAGACAATTAGAGGTGTTTGGAGAACGAACGTTAAAAATAGTTGTGTCGATGCGAGCATTAGAAACGCTTCAGTAACAATTACTCAACTCCCGGCTTCAAAGTTTTCGTATCGGCTCGGATCGATTCATGCATAATTTTCGAGACCCTTTAGAGGAACAAAAGTTTCAAAATATCGGAAAACTGATCCATTAGAGGTAGAAATTGCAGTTCAAGCCTCGTTAACGATTACCATGAAAACACAGTGTCATCGAGCGTTCATTCTATTGTTGGATAACGATACCGATACAAGAAATAAAAATACACGATATAATATTCAGATACTTTCTCGATAATTTTTAATAACAGTACATTCTTCTACATTTTTACTTTTTAAATTTATCATCCGTGCGTGCTTATATGATAACTTGCAAATTACTTTTTAGTTCATTTCACTTTTAATTGCATTCGAGCAAAATTGTATCTAGGATTTTGTAACGTGTTAGATCGTCACGTATTAAATTATCGCACGATAAATTATTATGCGTTAAATTAGATTCAATTAGGTTACCACGCATTATATCGCCACCAGTTATATTGCCACGCTTTGGATATCGACGAGTTGGAACACAACGCATTAAATTATCACACGATAAATTATTATACGTTAGTCCGCTTCGAGTTAAATTTCACGCGTTATATCACCACGCGTTATATCGCTACGCATTAGATATCGTCACGTTAGAACGCCACGCAGTAAATTACCATACGATAAGTTATTATACGTTAGATTGCCTCGCGTTACATAATCACGCATTATATCGCCACGCGTTATATTGCCACGCTTTAGATATCGACGCGTTGGGATGCTACTTATTAAATTACGACGCGACAAATTATTATACGTTAGTTCGCTTCGAGTTAAATTTCCACGCGTTATATCACCACGCGTTATATCGCTACGCATTAGATATCGACACGTTAGAACGCCACGCAGTAAATTACCATACGATAAGTTATTATATGTTAGATTGCCTCGCGTTACATAATCACGCATTATATCGCCACGCGTTATATTGCCACGCTTTAGATATCGACGCGTTGGAATGCTACTCTTTAAATTACGACGCGACAAATTATTATACGTTAGATCACCTCGAATTAAATTTCCACGTGATAAATTATTATACGTTAGATTACCTCGCGTTACATAATCTCGCATTATATCGCCACGCGTTATATTGCCACGCTTTAGATGTCAACGCGTTGGGATGCCACTCATTAAATTACGACGCGACAAATTATTATACGTTAGTTCGGTTCGAGTTAAATTTCCACGCGTTATATCACCATGCGTTATATCGCTGCGCATTACATATCGACACGTTAGAACGCCACGCAGTAAATTACCATACGATAAATTATTATACGTTGGATTGCCTCGCGTTACATAATCACGCATTATATCGCTACGCGTTATATTGCCACGCTTTAGATATCGACGCGTTGGAATGCCACTCATTAAATTACGACGCGAGAAATTATTATATGTTACATCGCCTCGAATTAAATTTCCACGCGATAAGTTATTATACGTTAGATTACCACGCATTACATAATCTCGCATTATATCGCCACGCGTTATATTGCCACGCTTTAGATGTCAACGCGTTGGGATGCCACTCATTAAATTACGACGCGACAAATTATTATACGTTACATCGCCTCGAGTTAAATTTCCCCGCGTTATATAACTACGTATTAGATCACCTCGCGCCATATTGCTACTTATTAAATTACCACGCGTCAGAACACTACGCATTAAATTACCGCACGATATAACACCAGCCCATATACATCTACGCATTAGATCGTCATGGTACCTTCTAGCGATATATCAGTATAGCTACATATCACCATTCATTGCTTCACATTGTATTATCTCGCGATAAATCGCGAGTTACATCCAAGCAGTGACTTTCACATAGTAACCAAACCCAACAGATTTCTCTAATTATTACCAATTAAATCCCCATCGAAATTACTGACAATGCGCCATCAACCCAGATATCGCAACCCGCCATTTTAATCGAATTAACGCGAAAACGTTCGACCTGTAGGAAAAAGAAAGCAATCTAGAAGGAGGCGCAGAAGATGGTCGTTTTAGCGAGGAAAGAAAGGAAGCACGGTGTCAAACAGTATGTTCGCTTTGTCTTCACGAAGTCCGGCGAGAAGATAATTTCCCGAGGGTTAATTCCTTCCTCGATTTCTTGGAGGGATAGGAAGCGCGGAGGGGGCGTTAATACTTAGCCCGAGCGACAAAGGTCCAATTCTCGGTCCCCACAGTGTCCTGGCACGACAATGGCAACGAACGCCCGATGAAAAGTACTCGGGGCAAAAGGAAGGAGAATTCTCTGTGAAGGAATGGCGGGAGTAAGTGCGAAGGAAGTGACGGAGGGTGGGCAAGAAAGGGCAGGGTAAGAATCCCGTAGCGAACGGGGATGCAACGAGGCTGCAAGTCAGGCGAGAATCTAATTTCCCGAGACAAATCCTTAAATGTGCCCCGGAGCCTGGCTCGGAGGCGCGAGCCGGGCTACCAGCTGGAATGAGCTCGCGTCTAGCAGCCGCGACGACGACCTTTAACTCGGTTCGCCAATTTTGCATCTCCATAACCGGGCGAGAACGCGTCATTAAGTTCATTCACGCGGGGAACGCGGTGAATCGAATGCGCGAGCCGACGACCCGTTATCCGCGGAATGTAAAATTTCGCGATAAAACCGTTACGCCCGATTGAAATTCCTCCTATCGACCGAATGCCGTGCGATGGCGAACTTCGGAACTTCCGGCCAACGCGAATATCGTGTACAACCTCTCCTTTTTCGAATGACGCCGTCATTAACGCGAATGCCGGGCGAGTTTTGTACGATTCGTTTGCAACGAAGTTTCTGCTGGGTGAAAATGTTGCGTGATTAAATCGAACTCTGGTTTATATTACGATCGAACGTGGGCGGAAATTATTTTGATGAGCGGCAGCTTCACGATCTTTGAAACACCGATTTCAGTGAAACTTTGTATAATTATGGGGGATGCTAACGGTAATAAGTTTGCGAAACCGTGACGCGCAACTCTTCAAAATAAGGGAGTTTGTATTCAAAGTTCTGGTAATTTGTATTTAAAGTTCTTGTAATTTCTATTTAAAGTTCTTGCGATTCGTATTTAATTATTTGAGAATAACGAAGTCAAAAATGCGCTGCTGCTTGATGGGAAGAGACTACGTTTATTATAATTCAAGGATCGCGAGTTTAGAACTTCGTGAAAGTTATATTTTCTTTCTTCAGTTTTTATTATCTCTCATTTTCCATTTACATTACTTTGTAACAAATATTATTGAAGTAACTTAATATTACTAAAATATTATTGTTGAATGTGAATTTCTTCTCTATTTTAAAAAGTTGCTATGGTTTTGTAAAATTGTTACTTTTGTTGTCCTATATAATTTTGCAAATTTTTAATAAAATCGATGTTTCAAAGCTCTTCTGGTAAGATGATAGAAAATTCTCCTAGTTAGTAATTTTATTTCCAATAAATTTATTGAATCTATTCTGTGATATTTTTTTTCAGGTATACATACTTTCTAATATTTAATAATATTATGTGTTTAATTACATTACTTAACTATTCACTTTATTATGTTATGATTAAAATGACTTATCCAAATATGAGTGATACTCAAAGTATTAACAGATTTTTAAATAAATAAAAAATTGAAGATTTATGAAATGTTTCTTATGAAGATCAGTAATGAAGTGTTCCAGACATTTTACACGAACTTTAATATATTTTCACAAGAAATTATTTGATACAATGCTTCAGAACAATTAGAAATTTTCAGGATATTCAATAATATTATTTCCGACAAAAAGATTGAAATTTCAATGTTTCGAAGTCCCAAAGTTTTCAAGTCCCTAGGACCAAAAATACTAAGGTTACAAACTTGAAAATTTCCAAAGTATAGAAGTCTCAGAGTCCTATAATTCCAAAGTCCTGAGATCCTCACGTTTCAAATCTCCAAAATCCCAGAGTCCTAAGGTTTCAAAATTCCAAAGTGTTGAAGTCCTTAAATTAATAAATTTCAAACAACTGATCTCACTAAGTCCCAAAATCTTAAAGCTCCAAAATCCGAAAGTTTCAAGATCCCAAAGTCCTAAAATCTCAAATTCCCAAGATCTCACGATATCAAAGTCCGAATATTTCAAAGTCCTAGTACCCCAAAGTTCCAATATCGGAATATCCCAATATTCCAAAGTCCCAATATCCCAAATTCCCAATATCCCAAAGTCCCAATATCTCAAAGTCCCAATATCCCAAATTCCCAATATCCCAATATCCCAATGTCCCAATATCTCAATATCCCAATATTCCAAAGTCCCAATATCCCAAAGTCCCAATATCCCAAATTCCCAATATCCCAAAGTCCCAATATCTCAAAGTCCCAATATCCCAAATTCCCAATATCCCAATATCCCAATATCCCAATGTCCCAATATCTCAATATCCCAATATTCCAAAGTCCCAATATCCCAAAGTCCCAATATCCCAAAGTCCCAATATCCCAAAGTCCCAATATCCCAAAGTCCCAATATCCCAAAGTCCCAATATCCCAAAGTCCCAATATCCCAAATTCCCAATATCCCAAAGTCCCAATATCTCAAAGTCCCAATATCTCAAAGTCCCAATATCTCAAAGTCCCAATATCTCAAAGTCCCAATATCTCAAAGTCCCAATATCTCAAAGTCCCCATATCCCAAATTCCCAATATCCCAAAGTCCCAATATCACAATATCCCAAAATTGCAAAGTCCCAATACCCCAAAGTCCCAATATCCCAAACTCCCAAATCCCAAAGTCCCAATATCCTGATATCCCCATATCCCAAAGTCCCCAAATTTCAAAATTCATAGTCTAAATATTCCAAAATTGTCTAATAATCCACAGTCCCAATATTCTACCTTAGAAATACTGATTTCTGCAACCGACTGATTATGCATACTTTAAAAGTAAATCAATATTTTTTATTCGCATATGTAATTAAATCTCCAACTGAAATTAATAATATAAGAAAATTTGTCATAAAAGTTCAACGCCCTCCCCCTTACAATAACCTGGCTGTCCCCATATTTAAAAAATGAATCTTTGTATCAATAGGTCATGTTATCAAGAATTTCCATCGAATCGGTGACAAAAGAAATATGCTGCACTGTACAATCTCACGCTAGGGAGAACACGTATGATCGAACTTCAGCAGGGAGGGCATATCGTATAGTGTTGCAAGGAATACATATAGGCAACGACGACAACGAATGGTGTACTTTTGGGCCCAATGGCATTTCTTTGTTTCTGTTCTGTATTCCAGAGTGCATGATGGACGACTGGAGCACCAGTGCCATCTTCTGGAAGTAGGAGGCACCGGTGGCGGCCGCTGAAGGTAACTTCGACTTCCAGGAGATAGCTAGCTTCCTTCCAGTACCTCTATTCTTCTTCTTCTCCGCAAATCGGCAGAAGGAGAACCTCTCTATGAGAAAAACGAAAGAAAAGAAACGAATTTTCCTCTCTCATCACGCCATCACCGCTGATTCAGCCAGCACAGCTCGCCGCAAAGTTCATTTTGCTGCTCGCTAGTGTTTGACCCACGAATCCTCGGCATTCCTTCACGAATCCACCCTTTTCCCTTTTATCCAATTTCTTCACTCGACGCGCGGCCGACATATGTCCGTCCGAACCAGAATCCAAATTCCGAGCAGAAGAGAAAAATAATTTCGAGGCTTATCAAATTTTTTCGCCGCTCAGCGTTCTTCCTATGTGTTTTTTTTTCCTTTTTTTTTTTTTTGGTCACGGTCGGAATTCGATCAAACGGACCTCGAAATTTCCGTCGCGACTCGTTTTTCGTGTTTCAATTTTCGAAGCAATTATTCCGTAATTTCGTCGCCGAAATCTATTTCAGACAAATTACCGCCTATTCGGTTTTTTATGCGATTCGATTCGTTTGAGCATAACGCGCGTTCACCGAAGACCTCTCTCCGTTTCGTCGATCCCAATCCATTTCCAAAAGAGAAAAAAAAAAGATAAAAACGAACGGATACACGATGCGATACATTGTAAGGTATTATAAATAATGTTGTGCGTGTCCACATGCGTGAACTTTTATTTAGTAGCCGTAAACTTGTCGTTCGTGTTTTTTGCTCTAGTTATTACACACCGGCGTCATCACACTGTTGGAACCTCGTTATGACGGTATCAGGGTGGACGCTCTTAGAAGCCCCAACAATTTTTGCCCTGATTATTAATTTCGCTGTTAAAAAACAAGTAGCAAGCTTGAGACATAAATAGAAGACTCATCTCAGAGCGTCTACCAACCGTAATAATACAGATAACCTCCTGTTTTTGTTTTGAAGGCCGAATATATCGTGCACCTCGTTACGTCCAAGTCCCATAATTAATTCAAGTCCTAGTCTTTTACCTCTACCTGTTCGTATGGGCAACCACCTTAAGCGTATATATTATACATTTATATATATCTATATATATCTATATATATATACTGCTCTTTACAGCTATGACCATAAAATAGTGGCTCGCTCGTTGGATGTGTTGTCTCGTTCGTTGTCGATGTGTTTTTTATCACCTTTGTAAATATTTTCTGATTATGATGTCAGCTACGTTTATCTTATTGTATTACTTAGATATTGATTCTATATGAAAATTTTTCATCCCCTCTGCCCGTCCTATCCGCAACACCGTCTCCACCTGATATCTTTTCACCAGTTCCTATCGATCACCTCTTTTGTCACGTAGTCCCGATCAATCTTGCACACTCACGATTAATTTATTATGATTATTATTATACAGGGATACACGTACACACAGGATCTACACATTCAGTGCAGATATTTCTAAAAGGCATTCACGTTTGTCGATTGACAAATTATTGGCTTACCGTCACGTGACACGTGATGAAAACGAAAAAAAAGGAATTTCGACGATTACGAAATCGCTAAACTTTGAAAAAGTATCGTATTTGGAGGTGAAGTAATCCTCTTCGTGTTATAATCTTTCTTGGGAACACAATTTGTAAATACTATTTAAAAGTTTGATAAAGATAAAATTTTACAATTTTTATATTTTATACTTTTTCTTTAGGAATATGGTTTTTAAATTCTATATAGAAATTTGATACAAATAATATTTTAACTTTTTCCGAAAGAATACGATTTTTAAATACTACACAAAATATTTTCATCGTATTTGTTTCACAATATTTGCAATATTTTTAAACAGTACAATTTCTGAATACCATGTGAAGATTTAGTAAACATTTTATCATTTTTACAGTAATTAAAATTTTTCTTGAAAAATACAGTTCTTAAATACTATACAAAAATCTCATAAGAGTAGTGTTTTGTATTCTATAAAAAATATACTAAAATTTCTTGAAGAGAATAATTCTTAAATAATATATAAACATTTGATGAATGTTTTACAATTTTTTAAATACACATAATTGTATTATCAGAATTAAAGTAACGTTAGGGATTTTATTGTGGGAGTTAAAGTAATATTAGGGTTTCGATGACCATAGAAATTGACCTTGCAATAAGTCCAAATAAATTAACAATGAAATAGATTACAAAACAAATAACTCGAAGAAAAAAGTACTTTCGAGATTTGAATTTCGTCTTCAAATAAGTCGACACCTTCAAAGTTTAGCGAAAGTACGATAATTTTGTACGTTTATGCCCATGCGATAAAAAAACGGCAAGGAAAGCTAATCAGGCCCAAATATGCTCCATGAAATGATAAATGACATGGCAATTATAGGTCGATACCATTCATTTGTCATTCTCGTGCACAAGTTAGAAATAGCTGCAGATTGTTGAAAGAAGAATTGTTGAGTGGCGTGTGACCCTTTATAAGCGATATGTTGACCTCAGCACCACGCGGAACGCCCATTGATGGTCTCTGAAAATGAATAAAAATTTAAGAAAAAATTTTCTGTATTTTAATAAATTCTCTTGTAAATACGAACGATATCATCATCGGGAGTTCCGCCCGTAGTTGAGTCGCTTGTACGCCCCATCCGGTTTTATACGCGAATCCCGTTTTTTCTCCATCTGTTTCTTCGGCTTGTGGCGTAGGATGTAGGATTGAAATTGATTGGATTACTTTTGATTTCCTTTGTTGTCGTTACTTTATCACCTTACAACTTCCCGTTGAAATACATATACATTATCGTCACTGTCACACGTGTACGTCGTGTTACATACTGTTACCGATGTCAGTATTACGAATGATATTTTCGTATATTTGTCATTTTTTTATCCGTCACACTTCTATCTGTAACCGTGGACGCATATGTGTATACATAAATATTATAGTAACCTCAATTTTCTCCGATTGTCATTTTTGAAACGTATTGAAGGCCGATTGTGGCTGCGCGTTGTAAAGTCGTAACGCGAAATCATATATGTATATATCTATATGCGTACAGGTATATATATAGATATACATATATATGTGTATTTATTACCCTACCCCCCCTTCCCCTTAGGATGGTGGATGCTGGTGTAACCGTGTAACTTTGTCGTTTTCGGTGTTAGCCGCAAAATCTCTTTTAATGCCTAAATACCGCTATTAAGCGAACATGGCTCGTTCTTAAACCACCGACTAACGTGTTTCTTTGTTTTTTTTTCTCTGTTCTCCCTGTTTCGACACGCGGCCGACCCGCAGACAGAAAGCTGTTCGTGGGAATGCTCAGCAAGCAACAAACCGAAGACGATGTCAGACAGTTGTTCACTGCCTTTGGCACAATAGAGGAGTGTACCATCCTCCGTGGACCTGACGGCAGTAGCAGAGGTGAGTACCTTTATCATTTACTTATTACTTATACCTTTTAATCATTCTTGTTATTATCGACAAATTTTTAAGTATTCCAAATCCATTAACCCTTAAATAACGTCATCCCTTTTTTACAAGTACATATTTGACATTGTTTGAAAAGTTTTGAAAATATTTTGGTCAAAAAACTTTGAGCACCATATTCGTCAAAAATCAATAATCGGATAATTTGATCAAAAATCACATAATTTTATTCTTCGTAGCGGATAGTTTTCAATGAACCTAATTCTGACACTACTTAGCTTTCGTTATATATTCTGTGAAGTATATAATAAAATTAATTATAGCTAAGTGAGAATATCCCCCGTATGATTGACTAAAACAAATATAAGGTAATACGTCATTCAGTGACATGTGATACATCCAAATATGAATGACATGTGACACATCATACAAGTATGTGTAACATGTGGTTACACATAGGTTGTTATATATGTTACACTATTAATTTATATGTACTCAATTTTTACGTATTTCTCTATTAAAAATTACGTTTGTAAATACATTAATGAATAGATATAGCTGAAAAAGTGAATTTGTCGTGCAACAGACCCTAGATCTTGGGTACCACTCACGAAAATATCAAACAAAAACAGGATGTTAATTAAGGGTTAAGCCACAGTTCCCCTCGAGTGAAGAATACTCGTAGCACTTCGGAGTGCACCGAGGAGAATCAAACGCTGTTCGGGTCATATAGGCCTTAAAAGCCTAAGAGCAAGGTTGAAGCTAAAGGTAAGTCACGTCCGGAGAATTAATCATAAGGCGGTGCAAGAAGAGGTGGTCTCAAAGGAAGAAGGCAATTGCCTCGGAGAGGTTTCTCGCAAACCTGATAATAACGGCTGCGTTGAAGTTGAAGGAAAAAGAAAACGAACAAATACAGCGGGGTTCGTTCGAAAATTTGCTGCTATCATTGCTATGTTTACGGCTGACCTAGCTAACGGAACTTGATTCACGGATCGGTAAAGGTTGTTTCTGGAGTGATGAAGAACTGGCAGAAGAAGGGGGGTAACTCGAGAAAGTTCAGATGGGGCAGGAAAGGCAATAATTTCCGCTGGACGAGCCGGTGAAATTTAAATATTTTCGTATAAAAATGAAGACCGTGAGTAATAGGATGCCGGTCGAGTTTCTGCGAGATTTAAGAGCGAGAGAGGAGGAGTAATCGAGCAAAACGAAAGAGGCCGAGACATAAATAGGGGAAACAAGGTGTGGAGAGGAGCGAACCGGCGGGCGAAGGAGAAAGAAAGAGAGACGAATGAAGTTATCAGGAGGACGCAAAGAAAGGGGAGAAGCGTAAGCAGCCGGGCTGGGCGTGAATGTAATTAAATTCCAGCTCGAAGTAAAACTCACTTTCAACAGTTAATAAGATTTTGATTCGTAGCCGGTTACGTAATATGGCACCCATCGTCTTTGGCAAGCGCCGAAGATTTGCAGCGTGAAGGGAAACGATCGTAAGAAGGAGGCTGAAAACAGTGCTCGTCTCGAAAAAGACCCTCGCGATGTTCGCAGACTCCTTTGCTTCGCGAAGATCGAATCTAACCCCCCACACCCTGTTTCGCTTCTCTGTTTCTCGTTGAACCCCTGCCGTTGACTACCCGGGTCTTTAGAGTCTTTGTCGAAAAACGGGACGCGATGTTGCGCTCTCTTTTCAGGCTCTTTAATTAAAATCACACGAACGCAAAACATCATTGCTACGGATCGACCGGCTAGGGACATTTCGCCGGTTGCCTGCAAGGATTGCCGGCAATTTAGACGTCGACGCTTGTTTCGCGACAAAAGAACGCTGAATGCGACGCAGACGTGATCCG
Source organism: Megachile willughbiella (assembly GCA_945859595.2). Lineage (NCBI taxonomy): Eukaryota > Metazoa > Arthropoda > Insecta > Hymenoptera > Megachilidae > Megachile > Megachile willughbiella. The sequence goes on from OX243801.1 coordinate 10,157,373, forward strand.
TGATTGAAAACTTTCCAAGAAAATTGATTCCAACCGTGAATAAAATGACCGACGCTCGAACGGTTTTATCCCTTCGTAATCAAATAATTAGGAGTACGACTTCCGAGCAAACTGAACGAAATAAAATCTATTCTTCTTGAAATCTTTACTTTATATTATTTTTGTTTATAAGATATGGATGTCACTGATTTTGCTACTACTTTTGTTTCATAAAATGCTTTAATATGACATTAAGGTATAACTATATAAATATAAATATTAGGTTACTGTTCACATTTATTATTTATAACCGACATCACTATAATTTTTGAGGTTATTAACGTAATTTTGAGGTTATTTTCAGCCGTTGTTACAATTTATCGTTTGTCTTGAACACCTGCGCAGATGTATGCGCAGTGAGATTCAAATAAGTGGGATATCTTTACTGCGCATCATTATTGTGTCACAACTGCGCATATGTTTGTACACAAGGTTGTTTCACCATTTCTTTGAGAAAAATTAAAATATAGTTCCTTTAAAATTATCTTATATTATTTTATATTATTGATACTACATATAACCAATAAAATCGCAACTTAATATCACCAATATTATAACTAGCTTATGCTAATTCTACAGGAAAACTATTTACAATTTTCTGACGTATTTTTTGCATTGCCCTTTATTTCCGTTAGTATAACATAAATATATTTTCTTATTTTTTCAGTACTATTAAATAGTCTGTTATTCATAAAATAATCGAAAGTTACAATGTGATAAAATTTTTAAATAATATATGTTAAAAATTTGTAATTTTATCACCTTAAAAGAAATGCATTCAAAGAGACAAGAATTCAAAATATTTATAAAAATTCACAAATAATTGCAGAGAGAATCTTAATCCATTTTTATTTACAAAACGTCGTTATCGAACATTCGAATATCAAGTTCATCGAAGGAAATAAGTTTCCGTTAACAGGTTTAATTGCAACCCTCCTTGAACGTTTGTAATCGAATTTCTACGATGTGGATACACCTCCAACAGGAAAGTGTTGATCGCTTATTCCGTGCTACTCTACCGTTACATCCCTTGTCCTGGTTCTGTCCTGGTGAAAACTTTCCGAACAAGCTTCATCACTGCTCGTCCGGGCTCGCTCGAGTTTCATAACTAGCTAATCCGCGACGTAATAGAGAGATCAAGAAGATCTCCCCTCTACGACTTCATCTGTATATCGCTTTAGGTCTACCACGACAACCAGCAGAATTACACGGATGACGTATAGTACTGGATATTAACCTTATTTCGATATCAGTCGACAGGATGTAGAATTTGGAGATCTCTGCCCAATGTTTCATTTATCTGCGACAACTACAATTAGTACTTTCGAAAGAAATTAGTACGTTCCATAGATATTCAAAGATATTTTTATACTTTTTTACATTTCGGAATCCTCGAATTTTTAAATTTTAACACTTTGCACTCCGCTGTCCCCTTTGAGGGGATATTTTAAATGGCAAAATAAACTTTCGGACTGCAAAGGGTTAAAATTTTATATTTAACAAATTTCTAGACTTTTGAATTTCCAAATTATTAAATATTCAAATCTCCGTATTTTCACTTTTTCACTCAATTTTTCAAAGCCCTAAATATTCAAATCTGCAATCATCGAATTTTCAATTCTCAACCATCAAATTTTCATATCTCCAAATTCCGAATTTCAGATTCTCGAATTTTCCAAATTCGTAAACTTTCAAATTTCCTAATTGTCAAAGAATTCCTCAAATTTTCAAATTTCTAAATCTCCAAGTTTCCACATCCCCAGATCAAATTCTAAGACTCGATAGACGCCTAAAAATCTCCAAATCCCGAATTTCAGAATTCTCGAATTTCCCAAATTCCTAGACTTTCAAATTTCCTGATTGTCAAAGAATTCCTCAAATTTTCAGATCCCCAAATATTCAAATTTCCAAATCTCCTTATCCCCGGATCAAATTCTAAGACGTGATGGACACCTAAAACCTTATTACTTAGGGTATGTCCTTGACATATGTGAAAATGATTAAAATCAGAACGTGGATATATTTCATAATAACCAAAGCGTTATAATATAATATAATATATACTATAATATAGTATAGTAGGATTATAATATAATATGTTGAATCCTCGATCATATAATTCAGAATGTAGCTAACGACAGCAGTCGACATAGACCTACACAGTATGTCTGAAAAGTAACGGAACTTTTTAAATAAAAAAAAAAGTATTAGTTATTTTGCCGAAATTAATTTTTTTTATTCAAAATACATCCCTTCCTCATCAATACACCGCTGGGCACGCTCAGGCAATGTTAACATAGATTTGTTTATATCGTTTTGCGGAATCGCTTCAATCACCCTTGTCACAGCTGCTTGGACTTGTGTGACAGTGTCATAAAACGTTCCTTTCATGGCTAATTTCAATTTTGGAAAAAGGAAGTAATCGCATGGAGATAAGTCAGGCGAATATGGAGGATGTTGGAGCACACAGACTTGTTTTTTCGCCAAAAATTCACGAACTGCGACAGTTCTGTGACATGGTGCATTATCATGCTACAGAAACCAACTCCCTGGCGCTCGATATTCGGGCCTCACACGAACGATTCTTTTCCACAAACGTTCCATAACACCCAGATAATATTCGCCATTAACATTTTGTCCCTGTGGAACGAATTCCCGAAGTATAATACCTTTAGAATCGTTTAGAATTTAGAAAAACCCAAAACCTGGCTTTAGGTCGTCTTCCAAAGTATCACGACCGTCCTGGAATCGCTTTATCACTCGAACACACGTGTACGGGATAAACAATCGTCGCCATAAACATTTTTCATTAATTCAAATGTTTCTGTAAAAGTTTTACCGAGCTTTACCGAGCAGAATTTTATATTCGCTCTTTGCTCCATCGTGATTTTGTGACACGGTGACGAAAGGTTCTGTCGCTTTAAACACTATAAGTTTACAATTCGTTGCTCGATTCCAATAACGATTGGTTTGTTTTGTAGGGGAGGAATACTGTTTTCAGATAGCATATTGTTTTAATAGATGGTGCTAATAGTGTTCCTTAAATTTAAAAAGTTCCATTACTTTTCAGACATACTGTATAAAACAATCGATGAATGAATACATATGGCGAGCTGAAAAGTAACGGTGAACGGTAACATTGTTAGGCAACATTTCTGGGAATTACAATAATCCGGGAAAGTTATTGGCAGTCCCTTCATTGTTCTCAAACAACTTCCCTTATCGGATGATACTACCCTAGATTGGTAGTTGGAAGGGTAGCGGAAGACTTCTCGGTAACGAGGAGTTTAAGAAGGGAACTCGGTTCGACGACTTTATGGAAAGACACGACGACGGTTGTCTTCGTCATCGTTCAGACGGTCCGCATTCCTCCGACGTCGTAGTAACGACAGACTCTTCGTCCAATTATTTTTCCCTCGCTTCGAAACATTTCAACACCACTTCAGCGAAAGAACTCGTTCTATTTTCTCGTTTCCACGCCAACCTTTCGTCGCCTCGCCTCGTCTTCTTTTCCATTCTCCGTCTTCCGACTCCGTTTCTCGATGTGTACAAAAGTACCAAGCCCCCTAACACGGATCCCGAATTCGCATTATTTCAATTGTGCGAGCTGCAATAATTCACCGTGCTAAGAAGATTATAAAATGTTTATGAATAATGGAACGAAATATTATTCGGAGCGGGACCAAGGGTTCTCTTCAGCTATACACCAACACCGAAGCTAATGATACCACCAACGCACCTTCGAATTCCCTATCCGTGTATCCGCTTATTGTGTTACGGTGTATTGTAAACGTTAAACGAATAGTCGGGCTACAGAACAATTCTGTGCATTAAGTTGTAATAACGTTACGCCCCCGCGTTTCCGATCCACCCTCCGCCCAGAAATTCTTCCGACTTTACTATTCCGGCCTCTCGACTGTCACGGCTGCTATTATATCATCTTTAAACAGCTTTCCTCCCGGTGCGATGCAAATAATGAGATTACGCATTACGCTCATACTTGTAGTTTTTTGTTTGTTTATCTACTGGATGTCAGGGTCTTGTTAGATGATGCCTGGGAGCCGGTAGTCTTGGTATATTTGTACTGAAAAATGGTGACTGGGAAAATTGGGAGGGGATGAAGATATAGGAGTTAGAGGATTATTACTGTAACCTATTTGTTAATTTGGATTTGTGAAATCTGAAATTTTGGAATTGTGCAATTCTGGATTATTGGAATTGTGGAATTTTGTAATTTTGGAATTTTGGAATTTTGGAATTTTGGAATTTTAGAATTGTGGAATTGTGGAATTTTGGAATTTTGGAATTGTGGAATTGTGGAATTGTGGATTATTGGAATTTTGGAATTTTGGAATTTCTGATTTTTCAAGCTTCGAAATTTCGAAATTCTCAAATTCTCAAATTCTCAAATTTTCAAATTCCCAAATTCTCAAATTCTCAAATTTATGAATTCCCAAATTCCCAGATTCTAAAATTTACAAAGTTATAAATTCTATAATTTCCAAATTCTGAAATTCTGAATTTCTGAAATTCCCAAACTTTCAAATCTCCAAATCTGAAAATTCCCAATCTTTCAAGTCTCCAAATCTGAAAATTCCCAAATTGTCCAAGTTCCAAAATACCGCGTTCTTAAATTCTAAAATTCCCAAATTTCTAAATTTTCAAATTCTCAAATTCTCAAAATCTCAAATTCCAAATTTCCCAAATCCTGATATTCCCAAACTCCCAAATTCTCAAATTTCCAAATTCCCAAGTTCCTATATTCTCAAATTTCCAAATTTCCAAGTTCCTATATTCTCAAATTACCAACTTCTCAAATCTCAAATTCTCAATTTCACAAATTCACAAATTCCCAGATGTTCAACTTCTCAAATCTCAAAATTTTCAACCAAGAAATATTCCAAATTTCAATAAATGAATAGCAAAAACATACGACCCTGTGCACCCCCTTCTTCAAAACTGAAATGAAGTTCGAAACCTCCAAACAGCTAATATTCTAGTTACAATTTTTAAAAGTAACTGAATATAGTAACTAAATAACTAAATATACTACAAGTACTAAATAAATAACTAAATATACTAAAAATAGTAAGTAAATAACTAAATATAACAAATTATACCTAATTCTTTATTTATCCATATTTTGAGTACCTACTTCATGCCTTTGCACTCGAACGTATTTTTTCTGTACTAATACTTTTCACCATTGTCTCACTATGTTTACTACGTCTCTTCACTACGTCACATGTATAATATTATAGAATTTATTAACAAATGCATATTTCAAATTATTGTACTAAATCGAATGGCGACCAAGAGTCCTTTTAAAATATAAACGTTTTAAAAGCCATGGCAATACAACAGCTTTAACAACCATCATCATTAATTAATATCTCATAAAAGTACAATACTCGTAAGATAAAGTAAAACTTCTTCATCACCGCAAAAGATATTTCAAAATATTTTTGTTTACAAATTAACTGTCGATAACGATGCACACGCATATAAGGGAAAAAAGTGATAGTTCTAGTTTCACGAACAACGAGTGGGATGAAAACATTTTTCAGCGAGCTTGATGTTGTTCACGACGGGAAAGCGTTTTCGATAACTCTCGCTCGAGTTCCGCGTTCGATCGTGTGACGTAAACAGATTAGAATGGTCCCGTTAACGACATTACTGATGGGAAATATGACGAATCAATAATTTCTCGGTCTAGCATTTTATGAGGGAGTATTAAACGAGCGATAGTTATCGATGATTAATCACCCGGCTGTCACCTGCACTGGTTCATCCGTTTGTAGAATGTATCCTGCCTTAGGCACGTGACTAATCTGCACTTTTGATTTTCAATATAAATATTGATAAATTTTATACTTTTTATTTTTTATTAACGTTGACATTCCTAATTTTAATTGTCTTTCATAGATAATTTTTTTTAGAATACTCAAAATTTTTGCAGTGTCCCTTGCAAAAACTAAATCTTGAAATTTCTTGCTTTTTGCAATCTTAACGAGTAAAATCAGACTGGTAATTTATTTTAATAACCGTTGATAAAGTAGGTCATTTTTTAAATACTTGTATAAAAACATTTAAGGACAATAACAAAATTTTCATATTGACAAGTTTCCATTTTTCAAACTTACTAAAAAATATTTATATCAGACTCTAAATTTATTTTAATAACCTTTGATAAAGTAAGCAATTTTTGAAATACTTGTATAAGAATGTGTAAGGACAATAAAATTTTCATATTGCCAAGTTTCCATTTATCAAACTTACTAAAAAATATTTAAATCCCCAACTTTTTAAATTTCTAAAAACCTCCACTTTAAAGTCTTGAATTTCCAAATCAAATCCTCAAATGTTCAAGTTTCTCAAGTTTTAAATCCCCACATTTTTAAATTCCCAAGGTTCTAAAATCTCGAGTGACAGCAAAATACTTCTCAAGGTCTAAAATTTCTAAATCGCCAAATATTGAAATTTTCAAATTCCCAAACTTCTCATTCTTCAATATTCAGGGTGTACCCAGCGTAACTCTCGGAAGATTCCCTTTCAAATATTTATAAAAACCTTTCGAATCACCGAAACAAAAAAACCATTGTTCAACCAATACGCACCAAATCATCCTTAATATAGTATAACAATAATCGCAAATAAAAGATCGTATAAACGACAGTACTTAAATCTGTACACATGTCACGAAATGGAGGCAAGAAAATGGCCGCGTTTGAAAAGTAAATTAAACCGTCGGTGAGCGTCAATTATTACGGGCACGGCAGCCTTAATTTGGCAAATTTGCGTCAGCGTATCAGGGCGGTATAAAAGCGAAAGACAGATGCCTGGCAATATTTCAAACGCCCAAGAGGAGGACAGTAAACCAAAACGATGCCGCGGAATCGACGTGAATCCAGACGCGGTAGCTTGAATGCAGACACGCGAGTCCGGACGGTAAATCACGGACAGCCTCGTCGAGTGGCTGTCGGAGAGTCCTGGTGCCGGCTCTCGTCGTACGAAGCATTTATTAATCGCTCAGCTCCTAAATCCCGTGGCGCAGCTGGGCTGGAAATGTTTGTACGTATTGCAAAGTAAAGCGCCGCGCGAGAGGGGACGCCGGGTCCTCTGGGAGAGGATTAGGTCGGACATATTGAGAGCTTCCAGCCGAAAGCACCCTCTTTCTCGAGTTCCAGCCCCTGTTGGAAGGAGAGTGCTACGCGAACACCGTCCGAACTGCTTATACAAGGAAAATTGTGGCTTTACCGGCGTCGGACACTTCGCATAATTGTACACCGTGTTTGCCGTCATAACGTCCTCTAGATACAGCCTCTCTGGCTATCTTGGTCCTTTCGACGATTAATACGATCGTTCGATATTATTTCGGTATTATACCATCATTCGACCGTTTGATATTATCTCGAATTTCTTAATGATAGGAGGTGAAATAAAATAATACTGTTTCGAAAAAGTTAACCTCTTGATTTATTTGTCAGGTGCTTCAGTCAGAAGTAACTAATCATAGCTGCTATGATAGCTATGATTAATACTATAATGGTAGTATTAACCCCTTGCACTATTTTGACGAGTCTGACGCACTCGTACTTCAGCCATTTTACTCGAATTTTGAATACACTTCAATACACTTTCCAATTATAATTTGCATAGTCAACCAATAATACCAAATTGACAATACACTTCAACTTTCGTAGTCTGTTTTAATATTGAGCTGTGATTAGTTCTGACTGACGCATAGTGCAAGGGGTTGAAACAAATACAGAAAGTTTAAATGTTATGTTAAGTTTGTATGTAGCTATTCTTGACTATGCAAATTATAATTGACTTGAACTCCAAATTGAAGCGTGTTAAAAGTTCGAGTAAGATTTGTCGCATCGTGAGTGCGTCACGTGTGGATATCGTAATGCAAGGGGTAAATTAGCATATTTAGGAACAAACGTAATATGTAATCTACATAAATTAATTTATAAAATATGAATGGCAAATTTAGGTATTTTTCGATAAAATTGATTTCATAAAATATACTAATTTTGAATAAATGTATTTTGAATAAAGTAAAATATTACAAATGTGGGACATATAGAATATTATCTATGAAAAATCTAATTATAACATAATTAACACGAAACTGGGTCACTACTGACTATAATTTAAACTTTGTAACGATTTTGTATAGAACATAGTGCCTTTGCCAGAATATTGATCTCGATAAATTATGAATGTATGTTATTTTGCATATTTTATGTAAGCGCATATTATCTCTATTATACTGTTTTATCTAAATTACTCTATTGTGTAATCTGTATCGTGTATTTATTATGCTGTGCAGATATTATGCATAATTTCACATTGTGGTTTATACAATAATTTGTAACTAATTTGTTTTGCCAGAATATTAACTAGATTTTATCAGGATGGAACTACTTTGTTATAAATATATTTAAATTAATTTTGAGAAAATGTAACTATATCTGTATGCAATGATACAAAATTATTAAATTATTCAACACAGTGTTATATTATGCTATGAATTTTAACACCTTCCAATATTGCTGCATAACACATTTAAAAAACACGTAGTTTTTATTAAAGAAAATAAAACTATTAGAATATTATAACAATAAATTATATTGTTAGTACCTCTTTTCTTCGTGTGTCTTTATTACAAAAATGTGCCATCTTTTACACCCCTTGCAAAAACTTACAAAAATTCCTTTTATATCTTTTGCAAAAAATATTTATATATTCTTTCTATAAAAATTTCTTCAAACAATTCCTTAATAATTATTATTAATTTTCCAGTAGAGAAACTATAAAGTACAGGGTCAAATTTAACCTTATAATACTTTAGAATTAATATTTTCAATAAATATCTCCATTACTGTTTTCTTTATAACTTCCACTTATCAAACAAGTAATTGTTTAAAAGAAAAATTATTTTCTACGATAAGTAAAAATGTATTTAAACTTTTATAAACGTATGTACTTGAAATAATCCTCTTCGCAGCTTAAATGAATATCCTATACATTCGTGTTTAATTTCGCACAACAACTTAATTGCATACACTCTTAAACACTTTGCAAACTGCTAAATAAGTACCGATATTAAATTTAACAGCATTTTCTTTCTAACTTCAAGTATTACTCGCTTACGGAGAACTTATTTCGCGCGAGGTTCGTTAATAAAAAGCATTCTAAAGTTGGCAGACGGATTCACTTAAATGAAACAAACTTCTCCGGTCGCCGTCGATTAAACAAATTCCACTATATTGAATTGAAGCTTAAAGCAAAACACGATGAGAGAAAAGAGACGCAGCCGGGACCTGAAATTGTCTTTGATTTAATCTCAAATTTTTAATCATTCCGTCGATTTGTATAATTTCATCGATAATTCCATGCTTGACATTTCTGGAATTTAATTAGCTTTTTAACTTATATATATATTTACATATAATAATTTTTTTATTTATTCTGATTTAATAAAATATTTCTTGTAAACTAATAATTTTGTTAAAATACTGGTACGTTAGAAAATAGAAGTGGGATTATAGGGATTTGGGGATATAGGGATGTGGGGATATAGAGATGTGGGAATATGGGGATGTGGGGATACGAGGATGTGAGGATTTGGGGACATAGGGATGTGGGGATGTGAGGATGTGGGGATATAGGGATATAGGGATGTGGGGATGTGGGGATGTGGAGATGTGGAGACATAGAGATATGAAGACATGGGGATGTGGATATGTGGAGATGTGGGGATATAGGGATGTGGAGATATAGGAATATGAAGATATAGGGATATGAGGACATAGGAATGTGGAGATGTAGGGATATAGGCATGTGAGGATATAGGAATGCGGAGATGTGGGATATAAGCATGTGAGGATATAGGAATGTGGAGATGTGGGGATATAGGCATATGAAGACATAGGGATGTGGAGATGAGGGGATATAAGCATGTGAGGACATAGATATATGGAAATGTAGGGATATAGGAATATAAGGATATGTGAATATAGGAACGTATGTATACAGGGATGCGGGGATATAGGTATATAAACATATATGAACACAGAAATATAGAAATATAGTGATGTATATCGGGGGGTACATGCACTTAGAAGTACAAAGACCTATAAATAAAGAAATCTAATGACCCAGAAATTTAGTAACACATAAAACTTTGAATACACAGTAATTCCTATAAATCAAATCTAGTAATTATGAAAAGTCTCAGCAAAACATGTGCACATGTTTCTCTTTTATTTCCCACCTACATAGTCCTAACAGAAAAACCTCCCTGCAATTTGCTCCCATAAATAACCGAGTTGCAGCGTCCGCAAAAAGACGGTATCTATAACGAGTATGATCAATGTGATTTCTCGCGAAGAATCAACAACACGAATGATTCGCGTGACCAACAGATTTGGCAAAGTCGCGCGTTTTGTTGCACCATCAGCCACCTTTCGTTGAACGATTATCAAACAGGATCGTGCTTCGAGTCACGCGAGGCGTGCGAAATCTGATAAAAATCCGAGCCACGTCATCGAACCGTTGCCGTCGTCGTCGGCGAACCTATTAAGATCGAATGGGGTTGAAAACGACGAGGGACGATGGTCCAAATGATATCAGACTTGTTTGGCACCCTGTCACGTATCTACCGTCGCCGGACAATAATATAATATCAGAAATCTACCAGGTTTCCTCGGGCCACCGGTGATTTCGATGCGATGCGATCGCTGGGACGTTGTGTCACTCGTAAAAACCAGTGATCAGGATGATTTTGCTAATCTGCTGACATTCACTGTCGGCCGATGAAATAGCGGGTTTCGTTGTTCTCTCGGTCGAAGTGGAAATAAGAAAGCAACATGCGATGAATTAATATTGTATACGATGATTGATGCGGAGGCTGTTACGCGAAACGGAAGATGTAAAATTTATCGGGAATGAAAATAGATAGACCGATGAAATATTCAGGATGCGAGTGCAGTTACCGAAATCGATTGTGTTGGAAAACAAATTTTTGAAGAACAGATAAACTTCGTGTTGCATATTCTGATATTATTTATGCAGTTCTCCGTGTATTTTTACGTTGTTTTTATTTTAATAGAATATGTTTGATTATTATGCACATCGTTTTTGTCAAATTATTCTATATAGTTCTTTTTGTATATCTGGCAGATTATTCTACTTTTACAAAATTTACAAAACTTTCACAAAATAGTTCAAATAATACTATATATAAAAATTGTTAATTTAGGAGTTATTTGATTAAATTTTGGATTACAGGTAGTTATGGTCTATGTAATTACACTGAAATTAAAATATGCATTTCATGTTTCTTTAATTACTTTCGTACTGCAGTAATACTTAAATTTCGTAGCTACAGAAGAAATAGATTGAGGTTAGGTTTTAAGTAAAATGTTAAGTCATTTTTGAGTAAATTGTATCACTGTTTCTTTTAGCGAAGTGATAAATTAACGAATAATGTTTTTTAAGAGTTTCTATAAGTTACGCTAAAAGATTTACCTACAGTAAATTACATCGCAACAAAATGGTGGCGGTAGAACCTTCTGCTTCTAAGATGACATTTTCCACTTGTAAATTTCCCCTATGTTTTAATTTCGCTTTCGAATTATAAGTAAATTAAACAAATTTTCTAAAAGTCAATTTAAACTAATTTTAAAAGTAAATTGAAATTAATTTTAATTTTAAATCCCAGATTCGCCAAACTTCAATATTTCCAAATCTCCAACTGCAAACTTCTGAAATTTCCAAATCGTCCAATTAAAACTAGTTTTAATTAACTTTTCGAGCTATAGGAAATCTAACTAAACTTATCAGTATATTATTTTCACCGGTTTATAATTAGTCTCTATGATCCTAGTTTTACAACATTCGTTGAAAACTCAGTTTAGAAATCAAATTTCGTATTGAAATATTCTTCGTACCGTTATTGTTTGAGAAGAAAAATTTTCCGAAGCCGTAGTCTCACCCCCACAAGGGGTTGAAAAAGGACATCCATCGAAGCGACAATACAGTCGATACCCCGGGCCATAATAACGGGGGTAGAACTCTTTTTCACATAATCAGCATCTCTATCGTGAATAACAGCACTAAGCACCCTTACATTAATACGATTTACTATCCGTGGAAGACGATCAACGAACAACAGTGAAAGAAGTTGAATGGACATACGGTTCCGTTGATCCAGCGAATATCCAGCCTATTGCGCCAGAAGTTTCGTCAATACTCGTGAGATTTTCGTTCGTTGTCGCTCATAAGGGAGAGCAACGGATAAAAAGGGAGACGGAGAAAAAGTTATAGGTACCCTAGCTTCCTTCCGCACGGCTGCTTTCGCCCGTCAATCGTAAATACACCATATTGCCCATAAACCTTTACAGTCGTGCATTACCCATCCCGATTCGATATGTCCCTCCCGCCTCGTTCTGGCTCTTTGTTCTGCGTTATCGAATAACTGACGGTGGCCGGCTTAAAACCGGAATGCTTTAAAGCGTCGCTTCTTTCACTTCCACGTTCTTTTCCTTTTTCCCACTTTTTCCACTGTCGACGGTACCTACCTTTATTCTCGTGTCGCTATATGGCGACGTTCCACTTGCCGCGACGAGAATTTTACGGATTTTATCCGTGTTAATTTATTAATTGTTAGAGGCGGTGATAAAAGGGGAATACGTGTTGGATATAAGATCTATTGTCACGATATATGACCACGTATTACGAAGTGTATTACACGTTATATTACAGCGTGTTACTATAGGTTAGAGTACAGCGTTAATACACGTGAAATTAACACGCATTAAATTACTGAGCGTTAGATTACCATATGTCAAATTACTGCGCGTGAAGTGTGCAAATATACAGATTACCATGCGTTAAATTACTACTGGGAGTGCGAACGTTAGATAAGCACGCGTTAAATTACTACGCACTAGATTACTATGACACAGATTAGTACGCGTTAGATTACTACGCGTTAGATTATCAAGCGTTAAATAACTACGCGTTACATTATCAAGCGTTAAATGACTACACGTTAGATTATCAAGCGTTAAATAACTACGCGTTAGATTATCAAGCGCTAAATAATTACGTGTTACATTATCAAGCGTTAAATAACTACGCGTTGAGGCTACAAAAGTTAAATTACTACACGTCAGATTATTATGCGTTAGATGACCTTCTGTTAAATCACTATTCGTTACATTACCGCGCGATAAATTACTACGTGTTTGATTATTATGCGTTTGATTACTACGCGTTAGATTACCACGTGGTAAGTTACTACACGCTGGATTAGTACGCGTTAGATTACCACGCGATAAGTTACTACACTCTAGATTAGCACGCGTTAGATTACTACGCGTTACATTATTACGCATTAGATAATTACGCACTGAATGGCTACATGGAAGATTACTACTTATTGGATTACCATACGTTAAATTACTACTTGTTAGATTACTACACGTTGAATTACTACCTGTTAGATTACGTCGTGTTAAATTACTACACTTTAAGTTATCACGCCTTAGATTACCACGCGTTAAATTACTATGCGTCAGATTACAACTTAATACATTACTACGTGTTGAATATCTAAAGTTTAGATTATTATAGCTTAAATTAACATGCGCTTAATAATTACACGTTAGATAATTACCGCTTAGGTTACCACATGTTTTTAACCATTAGATCCTGAAATTTCCAAGTTTTCAAATTTTTAAATCCCAGACCTGCTAAATTGTAATTTTTCTAAATCTGGTTTCCCAAATTTCCAAATTGTTCAAATGTTCAAGTTCTCAAAATTTTTATTTCATTAATATTCAAATGTAGATATTTGTCTATTTATAAATTTTTTGAATCCCAGTTTCCCAAATTCCTGTTAGAAGCTACTTGTTTCTAATTTAAAATTAAAAATTACTAACTCCTCAAATTCCTTGTTCAAATTTCAAATCAACAAATTCTCCACTTCATGATTAACACATGGTACTAGTATTGTCATGATTTCATTATTAATAAGTATCGAGAATTTTGAGAAATTTTTAATATACGTTAGTCGTCTGAAGTTTCTATTAAAAAATACATTTTTTTAAATTTATCTTACAACTTTCTTTACAATTTATTATATTCGGATTTCTTGTAGTTTAGACCAATATTGTCGTCCACAAAGCTTCAATTAATCTATAATAAAAATGAACCTTCAAATTAATCTGCTGAAAATGTCTTTTCACCATTTATGTCATCAAATCACATCAGATTGTGTTTCGAAATTAGGAATTGAACTGGTAATATTTATTTTTCTTCTAACAATACATTCTAATAAGTAATAATATAAATACATAAACTTAAAACATGTTTCGTTCTATTTAGTACAAGCTGTAAGCAGCTATGTTTAAACTCTGAGATCAGAATTGCAACCCACGGCAATAATACTTGTAAAAAACTTACCTTACAATATTTTCTACACCTTAAAATTCTACCGAACATATCAGAAGAATTAACATTCTTAAAAAAATCTCTCTGCAGAAATTCGAATAAATTTCATTTCTTCCATTCGGTGCTACAACGTATACCAGCAGCAAGAATGTAGCATTCGAAAGCTTAATTACGAAAGTTCCGTTTCAATTTTCCCCAAGGGCGAACAAAAGTTCCTTAACGTCATTATCAAATGTTACAACAATTTCCGCGAGCATTCAGCAGGTATACCGTGTTCGAAATTAAAAGAACACGCCGCTCCAAAGTTTAATCATCGACCGGACAACCTAGTTATCGTTGCAACCGTAGTTCCCGCGAAGCTGTTCCACTTCCGAAAGAGTCTGAGCATACAGGATAACGGTTCGAGACCGTAAGCGAGGGGGATCATAACGTCGGAGTTTCCTACGACGGTAATAATATTATTAATAATAGTAACTATCTACACAGAACGACTGCACAAGAGTCTAGTAACTCATTAAGCTGGAAACGACATTTTCGTGACTTGAAAATGTAGCAAAACGTACTCGGGCAAACGGCATTCTGGAAATTTAATAATCCATTACTGTCGTATCCTCTTGTCCGTGTAACATGACCATTGCTGTCCTAACAATGGCCGCGCAGTAATCGTAACCAAAGGTTTTGTGAAACATTGCTTCAAGCAATGATTCTGCACGCTCGTGATACACAGCGATAGAACCACTGTCGTGTTTATTTTTATTACCCAACGACTCTGTTTTCACGTACTCGCTATGTTTCTGAACCGTGCAAATATGCGAGAGTTTTCACGGAATACCATTTACAACAACTGTTATGGTTCTGTGTGATTCACGGTTTTGATAGCTGCGCTGGATGGTTCTTTCAAACATGCATGGACAAATTTTTGAGATTATTGAAAGAACAAATATTAAAACTCTTATTTATAGAGGACGGTTGTTTTTGGTCGGAATATTATGTTCTGTTGTAACATGTGTTTTTAGAAATGGAGTTTTTTAGGTTAGGATAAATGAGAGGGATGGATTTTGAGTAATGTGTGCTGATGGAAATTTTTAGGTTACTGCGCTATTTTGTAATTAACTTTGTAATTAATTTTGTACCTGAATTTCGAGATATATTTGCGAATCTTTGAATTATATTTCTGTGTTACTGGAATTTTGAAATTATAAAATTTTCAAATTTTGAAAAGAGAAAACTTGCACATTTTCAGACATTGTTCTCCTGTCACTCTAACTCTCAAAATTTCAAATTTTCCTATTCCTAAAGTTTTATATTCACTAGTTTCATACTTTCAAATTCTCAATTCCTCAAATTTTCAAATTCTAAAATTCTAAAATTCTAAAATTCTAAAATTCTAAAATTCTAAAATTCTAAAATTCTAAAATTCTAAAATTCTAAAATTCTAAAATTCTAAAATTCTAAAATTCTAAAATTCTAAAATTCTAAAATTCTAAAATTCTAAAATTCTAAAATTCTAAAATTCTAAAATTCTAAAATTCTAAAATTCTAAAATTCTAAAATTCTAAAATTCTAAAATTCTAAAATTCTAAAATTCTAAAATTCTCAAAATTCTCAAAATTCTCAAATTCTTAAATTTTCAATTTTTAGAAATTCTGCATTGGAAAGGTTTTAAACTTAAAAATATGAAGCTCTCTAAAATACAAAATATGAAAATTTATCAACAGAAAATGAATATTAAATTAACATTCTTAATTAGTAAAAATGTAAATGTGTATTAATTATACAATTCTGAAATTTTTTGTAGTTTTTGATACCTCAAAATTTTTTAGTCGAGGAGTAAAGTAGTTTTTATTTCTTTTTCACCCATTTTGTAACAATATACATAAACAAATATACCAATGTTCCTATCTTTTATCGTATCACAACTTATGCCATCCTCCTTATTCTCCAAAAAAATTATGTATAATATTCTCTGTAAAATAATATCACTTTCGTTTCAAATTTTCACAAAGTAATTTTACAAAGATTTCGAATAATTCTAACCTTAAAAACCCAACTTAATTACACACAATTACAATTACCTTTATTACTCACATTAAGTAAAAATGACTAAAAATTAAAAACTACCTTTTCTCTACTTAACTCGAACATAACCTTTCACGGTTTAATACCTCTTCGTTAATAAAGAGGGCAGATAATTACGCAAACCCTTATAACGCGATTCCCCTCACGTGATTGAAAGCGATAACGTTAAAATTTAACGTGGAATATTAAATCTTGTATGGCTCTCGGTTGTCTTTCCTTCACCGGCATTGAAATCTCCCGTTGTCGCGAAGCTTCTTTCAAGGCTCTTACCGGATGGCTAAGGTTGCCCATAACGGAGAACTTGTGGCACTAGAAATTTAATAATCCATCTTGCATCCTTCGCGAGAACATGGCGGTCGTTGAACGGCGTATATACGACACCGACCGCGTCATAATCGTAACGAGGAATTTTACGAAGAGTTTTACCACTCAAGACCCACCTTCGTTTCCATGGCCTCTTATCCCGTAGCTGGCTCGTTGTAACGGATTCACGACCCTGTAACAGCAAACCCTTAACAAGGACGGGTTCTACACTTATCACATAATGGAAAATCTACCGGCTTTCCACGCGTTAAACGACGCAAAGCCAACTACGTGTTTACTTTGTGTGCACGGAACAACATTGCTCTCATTTTCAACGTTTTTCTGCTCGTCAAGGAAAGAAAATGCCTTATGACGCTATTTTACTCAAAGTAGTTTCATTTTTCATGCGTTCGCGGATACTGCTATTATAAAAAATATCGTTTACCGTAATACGGCAGTTGATGTAACAGAAAAGCAGTTTTTCTTGATCGTTGTTATTTTGCCCGAGTTTTCTTGCTGCTTTATACGGTGTTTGATATTAAAAAATTATTTAATATTTCTCGAAGGAAAATATATTGTGTACGTTTGCTATAACACATTTGTTTGTGCGCCAACAAATACTTTTTAGCGATTATTTCAATTTTTCTTCATTTTTCTGAATATTTGATTTTTAAAAAATATTTAGTATTTTTCAAAAGATCTAGGAAAAAATATTGTTTATTATAATACGTCTTTTTTTGTACCAACAAATACTTTTTAGTGATTATTTCAATTTTTCTTCAATTTTCTCGATATTTTGTGTGGGATCTGATTTTAAAAAGATATTTAATATTTCTTGAAATGTGTAGAAAAAAATATTGTGTATGTTTGTGGTAATACGTATACTATTAAACGAACAAATACTTTTTACTCGTTATTTAAATTTTTTCTAAATTTAATTAAGTATTAAGCTTTATTAAAAATTAAATATTAAATTAAATATTGAACTTTATTGAACTTTCTTGATATTTTGTGTGGTGCCTGATTTTTAAAAAATATTTAATATTTCTCAAAATATGTATTATATGTATGTAATTTACTGTAGGAGGAAAATATACATATGCTGTATATTATTTTCAATAATACGTTTGTTGATCCAGCAACAAATTTTTATTGATCATATTTTTTTTTAATTTTCATGATACTTTGTACAATGTTTACAAAATAATATTTATCAGATTATTCTTTATTATACCTAGAAAAAGGATATTATTTCCTACAATTCGATTAAGTCTACTAGTCGATTAAATAATAAACCAATATTACAAATAAAAAAATTTCTAAATATGAAAGCATTTTAATCAATATTTAAACAAGCACAAATTCTTAATAATTAAAATACTTAGAACGTGTTTTTCAATTTGAAAAGAAATAAAGCAGAATGATTGAATAGCATGATTGCACGTCTATCAAATTTATCGTATAAATCATCATCATAGAAACAATCACCACAGTAAACAATCGACTGTGAAACTAGTTATATTGTGTTTGATTATCTGTTGTAAATATGGCTGCCACACGAGTATTCTATTCTATGTTTAATATGCAAATGTGTATAGTAATATGTACATTTTGCTACCTAGGGAAAATTTGTAAATTACGCAACTAAATATACCATCAAGCAATCTCTGACAGCCGGAAATTCTCCTGTGAGTGTATTAGAAATTAATTTACACGATTCGTTTCTAACGAACCCAAGTAATATACATTTTAATCGATTAGCATTTGAATGAAAAATCTTTAAATATTCTGCAAACTTTTCATGATAACTGTTTAATATTTTTAGGAATAAGTGGGTAATCTGTATAATTGACAAGATTATTATTTAATAGTTATAATTTAATGAATAGTTCTGTAAAGAGGGAGTAACTTCGCATATCTTGCAATTATACACAATGTATACGAAAATTATATAAAACTACAATTTATTCATCGTACTCGGTAGTTAAATAATATTAAATATTCTTTTAAGGTCATTAGTAGTAGATGACGATGTTGGATGACTCATCCACTATTCATAAAAGAACAAACACCATAGACTTGCCGCCCAAATACTCCTAGTCACCCTAAACTCCACACTTTTCCCAGTTACCTTTCTAAACATAGAATATACAAACCCACAAAATTTCGAAAACATTTCAAAGTAATTAGGAAGTCACCGTACGAATGAGACTGTAAATCTCTCTAAATACGTGTGTTATCCATCGCTCGGAATCCAACAACACAGACGATGCATCTGAGTATAATAAAATCACAATTTGAACGCATCGTTTTCATCACATCGAACAATAAATCAAAGAGCAATTGACCAGATGTCGTAAGCAAGGTACAAGAAAGGACCCGTGCGAATTTGCCGATTGTTGTTCAACTCGAAGGTAAGCGTGTCGAGAGGGTTTGGTAACCAGTAATCGACACCGCAGCCGAACCGGGCGAAATAGAGAGCGCAGGTAAAAGCAGCGATGCGATCAAACAGACGGAATTACTAGGTACAAGTCGTAGGACGCGGATGATTGGATTGCCGTGCAAAAGAGGCGACGCGGAGAGAGGTTTTGGATAGCTGGTGGATAAAGAGAGCCAGGAAGGGAGAATGGCAGGTAGAGCGACAAGCGACCAGCCTTCGTCGAGGTTTATACTCGGGTTACATGTATGTATATGCACATGCGTGGATGCACGCGTGCACGTGGTCGTTTGAAGGTTGCGCGCGCGCACGCGTCTCGTAAATGCACGTTAATCCGCCTACCGAGTACATTTGCGGGCGTTGGTACCGCCCATCGAACCGTCGAATTTTCGTTTCCTCTGTAAAGCTCCCTGTTTGCCGCTCGAACGGGAAAGCAGTCGGTGGATGCACACGCACGCGTCCCCCGCACACAGGGACACAGGTGCACCGGAGAGTCGCCGTTGGCAAATCCTGCAAACGATTTTAATTTTTACTTGAACCTCTTTTTTGCGCGCCGAGAACGACCGAGGAAAAGGGGAAAGCCGACGGGAAACGAATTTGTAGTTTGAACGCGGGGCTTAGTCTCCAGGCTATTTGATTCACGCTTTTCACCGACGACGATTAAGGGTAAACGCCGTCCTTTGAACAATTCAATCGCAAGCATTTACGATGCCGTTCTTACATGGTCTGTCCAGAAAGTAATGCAATTAGGTACGTAAAAAAAAATGTATTTATGTTATTGATATAAATCTTTAAAATTCTTCAAAGTACTTCCCTTGAGCTTCAACACACTTTTGCCAGCGACTTTTCCATGCACGGTACGCATCCTGGAAGGCGTTAATGGGGACCTCGTTTAATGCCTTCGTCACGGGGGTTTGAATCGCTTCTATGGTTCCAAAATGGAATCCTTTGAGGGCAGACTTGATCTTCGGGAACAGGAAAAAATCTGCTGGAGCCATGTCAGGACTGTAAGGGAACTGTGGTAACGTTGTGCCAAGCTGTGCTTGGCTAGAAATTCTTGAACGCGCAGAGCGGTATTGCTGGGAGCGTTGTCGTGGTGCAGCTGCCACGTAGTGGCGATCTCTTTTGGAGTACAATGTTGTGCACAGTTGTTTTCGATACGTTGAGAGTCTCTGCGATCATTCGAACACTCAGTCGTCGATCACTCTTAAGAAGTTCATGGACACGGGAAACATTTTCGTCAATAGTGGTGCTTGTCGGCCATCCAGAGCAGAAGTCATCCTCCACGTTTTCCCGACCGTTTTTGAACAAATTTAACCATCTGGAAACTTGAGAATAGGAAAGAGCAGAGTCCCCGTATGCCGCCTTAATCATTTGGTTGGTTTCGGCGAGGCTTTTATTCAGCTTATCGCAGAATTTAATCGCATAACGTTGTTCGATATTTTTCTCCATTACGCGTCGTGACACGGGCACAAATAATAGGTTTACGTTTACTACGATTCTGACGATTTTGGAGCGCGGATCAGGTTGAGGTTGCAAAGATATGAAGATAAAAGTCCCCTCCACATATTCCAACAAGTCCGAACATGTTCGGACCAGGAAAAATGGCGGAAATGAATAAATTGCATTACTTTCTGGACAGACCATGTATGTTAACCGTTTCTCAGGAAATACATGAACTACATTTTTCCCTGTAGTTTTTCGGTGAATGATAGGTCGGGCATAGATGCTCATTAGCTTCGTGTGTCATGGGATCGAGGACATAAACTTTATTTCATTAGTCTTTAACTTTAGTATATATTTCTTTTTGGTTGTACTCTTATCCTGGATGACCAAGTTTCTGATGAAGTATCGCAACTAGTCATCCCATCGCTATGACTCGCACCTGCAAATATGAATCAACACGTGATGGAACTGTGCGATTTTGTTGCGATTATCTTTGTTGCTTCCGATTGAGAAAACAAGGAAAGAGGTTGCACAAAGAGTCACTTGGGTACATTGATCCTTAACATGTTCACTGTCACACAGAAGCAGTTGGAAATTAGATAGTATTTTTGTTTCTAACAAATCTTACCAAATATTCTCACAATATTTCATCTTTATTATGGATAGCTTCAAATAGTTAATGCGAACATTTCAAATTAGGTTAGTGGACAAATTCTTAATAATATAGATGATAGATTTGTATGGAAGATTGCCACCCATATGTGAGTGACGTGGCAGTACAATGTTAGTGACTATCATGTGTGTTTTTGTTGCGATATTGACGATCTTCACTGTTCCTGCCTGAGAAAATAAAGAAATGTTGCAGCAAGATTACATGGGAAAATATTATTCGTGTGTCTAAGATTGTGTTAACGGAACACTCGTTGGTCGCGTTAACTGATCACCCATTGTCTAAGGTCGCGTTAACTGATCACCCATTGTCTAAGGTCGCGTTAACTGATCACCCATTGTCTAAGGTCGCGTTAACTGATCGCTCATGGCGTCCAAGATTGCGTTAACTGCTTAAGCCCAGAGTGTCTCTAGTCTCATGTCTCATGTCACATTAACTGATCCATAGTGTTTTATGTCGCGGTAACTGCTCGTTCGGGTCTGAGCGTGCAGTTACGGTGAACAGTAGTTGATTTCGAGGAATGTTTTCTTCCACAGAAACAAGAAACATCGTGCAACAATTGTGATCGAGAATCTGTATAAATATCTTACGCTTTTGTCCTGTGGGACTACTTTACTTTTTTTGTTCTAGTTGATTCGCCTCTCGAAATCAGTTTCATGAACTGCGTTTATTTACATTTTATGTATATTGTTAGAAAAGAACACCATAAAAATAAGAATCTAAAGAAAATAAAAATGGGTAATGATTTTCAAATATTTACATACAGTCGGAAGAGAATATTAAGAAAGTAGAAATAAAAGTCTAAGGAAAATGGGTAGATTTTCAAATATTTAACAATACAGTTAAAAGATTGCGATAAAGAAAGTAGGAATAAATAATAGCCCAAGGGAAAGGAAAATGGGTGCAGTGGAAGGGTCCACGTCATACAATTCGATGCGTCACGAACATTTCGACGACACGTGTCTCATGCGAGTTCATATAATCTCGTGCGCGCATGCACGGCCGTGCGTGTAAACGGGCATTTATGTATCTTTTGCATGCAGGCATCGCACATTCACGGATACCACGAGCCTGTAGATGTAGCGAAGCTCGATCTCATAAGCCCTGGGGGCGTCACAATAATTATAAAACTACGGGCAACAATCGTTCTGACACCCCTCGAATCGTGGGTCAGCCTCGAAACTGCTGCCCCGGAGGTTTGCAATTCACCCTCGATTTAAATCCACGCTTGGACTCTCCTCTTCGTGTTCTCTTTCTACCGTGTCCTTTCCACCTTTTCATCCTACCTCGCCAACCCTCTCTTTTTCGTTATTTCTTTTTATTTCTCTGCTGGCGTATCTTTTTTACGAAGGAGCATTCGAGGTTGTTGATGAATATCGGTAATATTGCTATTGTTGGCAATTCGATGTTTCGATAATGTTAAGGTGGCAGGGGAGACTGCAGTAGTAACAAATTTTTAATTTTTGGTAAAATTTCAGAAAACCTGAACTTTACAAGCTCCCTCTTCAAATTGTCAGATTGTCAAATTGTCAAATTGTCAAATTGTCAAATTGTCAAATTGTCAAATTGTCAAATTGTCAAGTTATAAAATTGTCAAATTATCAAATTGTCAAGTTATCAAATTGTCAAATTGTCAAGTTATCAAATTGTCAAATTGTCAAATTGTCATACTGTCATATTTCTAAATTGTCGAATTGCTAAATTCTAAAATTCTTAAACAATGTATTAACAATGATACACAAAGCGTGAAAAATAACAATAGAGTTACATTTTAATAATAAATTGCAAAATGTGAAATCCAATGATTATACAATACAGTACGAATAAATTCGAGAGTTATAAAAATAACTAAATAATAAATAAGCTTATACAATTCGTTATCTGGAAAGATAACATACATTTACAAACTGTAGTAATTTTCGTAGCTTAAAATAAAAAAATCTAAGATTCCGTGAATCTATTATCAATTAGTATTCGACCTCAGTAAAATTCATTGATCCCTGTATTCTCAGAATCGACGATGTTATAAAAATATCGTTAAATATCAATATCGATCTGGATATTCACAGGTACATCCCGTTGTAATACATTCTCGTTTCACGCGCTTCATACATGGCAGTTATCGTTTCCCATGCGATGGCGTCAAAGCTGTAACACGCGTACGCTCGACGCAAGCTCTGTCGAAAGTCGAGGCAGAATAGACGAACCAGAGCGGAAAAAGTTTCAATGATTATTTCTAAACTTTATTTCTCTGCACGTCCAACTTTTCGGATTTCAACGAGCTGTCCGGACGAGCTGCTTCGCTTCAGCTGCTCGATCCAGCTAAAAACGTGCTCTGTTATTTCTCGCGTTACTTTGTCGGCTGGTAATTTAACGCCGGACGGCAAGATTTCAACGATTTTCAACCGGCGTTGAAACGGATGAAAAAAAGGAGAGAGAAATTACCGGAGAAAAGTTTCATGTAGAACAGAACGGAGCATCGAGTCGTATTACACGGTGCTTCGGAAATGAATTTAACGGGTTGCGCTCGCGATATTTCGCCCGAGCCGACCTTATCCGGGATCTTAGGTTGGAAAGAGGATATTAAAGGTCAGAAGGGCTCGTAAAGCCGGGGAAAAAAGGTACCGGGGGACTTGGTCGTCGGGACACGGTTGGCACACGCTGAAAATCCTCGACCGTGATTGCACGGTAATTCTATTAGGCGGCCGTGCGCTTTACGCGTTCCCATCCGCGCCGGAAATTGTGTTTTTAATTCTGCCTGCTAAATCAGCCGGGGCTAAACAAGTATTAGCATTCCTGTGCGGCCGGTTACGACCCCGATGCGCTGCTGCAAGCTGCGGGGAGCGAACAGGACGAAACATGATAACCAGCCTGGAAAGCCGAGGAAAGCGTATAGACAAAGCCGAAACGAGGCAATTTGGTGTCCTCGCGCGACAGGATTCAGACATTGCGCGTGTAGGTGTACATTCGGGCGCAATGTTGCTTTTCTTTGCACCTGGACACGCGCGTAAACTTGAATATTTTTTATATTGCAAATTTTCGTATTTAGAAATTTTCGAATTTTCCAATTGTTTCACTTTCGCATTTTTGCTAATTTTCCCTTTTGTTATTTTTCTCTATTTTACTCACTTTTGTAATTTTTACCATTTTACCCACTTTTACAATTCTTACCATTTTTCTCACTTTTGCAATTTTTCATGCTTTCACCAATTTTTTCAACTTTTTCGTTTCTTACAGTTTTCAGTCTCAATATTTACCATTTATTCCCAATTTTTAGTAATTCTTAATTTTTAACTAACAAACTTCCAAATTTTCTGTTTCAAAAATCTAAATACCCAAATTTCTGTTCCAAAATGTCTAGATTTCCAAATCCCTAGATCTAAAAACTATGTTACTAAATATCTAGTTCCCACAGTTCTGAAATTTCTAAATATTCTTAAATTTCTGAATTCTCAAATTTCTTCATTCCCAAATCCCTAGATTCCCAATTTGTTGGTATCCCATATTTCTAAATCCCCAAATCCCTAGGTTTCCTTATTTCTAGATCTCCAAACTTTCCCATATTCCTAGACCTCCAAGTAACTATGTTCCCATCTTTCTTAATCTCTAAATTACTTACTTCCCATATTTTTAAATATCTAAGTCCCAAGAGCCACAAAAACGCATGTCCCCAAATTCCTAGGTTCTTAAATCTTGCAACCCTTAAATCTTTAGGTTTCTAAATCTCTATATACACGAATTTATTTCCAAATTTTTACTCAAGTTCCTAGACCGCCAAATCCATTAATTCCCATAATTGTAGACCTCCAACTAAGTCTTCAAAATACTAGCCTACCAAATCCTTATATTCCCATATCATATGATCCCTAAATTGCAATATCTCCAAGTTCCTAAATCGCCAAATCCCTAAATTCCCAAGTTCATAGGTCCACAAATTTCTAAAACTTCAAGTTAACCTTCCAAATCCCTGTATTCCCATATTTTATGATCTCCAAATTGCTGTGTCCATATTCCACCAAATCCCGAAAATTTCCATATTCGTCAACCCCTAAGCCTTCAAATTTCTAGCCTACAATTCCCAAGTTACAATATCTCCAAATTGTAAATCCTCTTCCAAATATTCAAGTTTCTAGAGGTCCATCAAAATCATCCGGCGAGAGGTCTCCTCCTCCTTTAGTTTGCCACATTCTCCCTAGAGAACGCAGATTTGTTCTCGACTGTACAACGCTTGCGCGCCATGGCGTTCACGAAAGTCAAAACGTAATACGATTAACGGACATTAAATTGAAATACCTCTTCTGGGAATTCGCGGCTTCTCGCGTCGGCGATTTGCAGCGATGTTTTCTGCCGTCCTGGTTTTTTCATTCGACGCGTCTACCACTCTCCGGCTCTCTCCTCTTCGTCTCTCTTGTCGACGTTCGCCAACCTACCGGGATGTTGCCAGGGAAAAATCGCATTTTCTCTGTGACATTGTCGAAAGGGCAGACTTCGTGTTGGGGAGACAAGTTGGAACGTTGGTACGTTGGTGAATTTGATTTGTCTGTCGAGCGAGTAGACGCTCTCCTCGTAATATCGAGCGGGCATACGCGCTGAGGATATTTAAATAAAACAATGCGTGGATGTGGAACAACGTGGGTAAACGTCGCATGGAAAAAGAATGAAATAATACAGATTCTGAACTAATCGAATGTTGCAATATTTTGCCTGAGCTGTACAGAAAAAATTATCTTAATTTCTAGAAATAGATTATTGATCTATTAATATAATATGATTATTGATCTGGATAGGGAATTTAAGGTGTTTAACTTCTAATATGGCTGTCAAGCTTGAGAAATAATTGTATTTCATTATTTTATTCTGTTTGAAATATTTTTAAGGACATTACTAGGAAACGTTGAGTATATGGACGCGGTTGTGGACGCAGGGAAAACAATATGGCGTCGATCGATGCGCGGGAGATTTAAACGGATTACAGCAATTTTTTAAATTCTGTTACTTTAATTTAAAAAATTATGACACTATAATTTTATTAATATATAACTTTTTAACTTATATAAATATTGTACTGTTAGTCACTATAATTTTGTAGTCTTACTACAATTTGTCAATTAAATTAAATTAAATTGACCACTTATGTCACTACAATATTACACTATAATTTTAGAATAATTTTCCAATTAAATTAAAGAAAATTGACAGTTTATGTCACAGTGACTTTATAATGTTACTATAATTCCAAAATTAAATTAAAATAAATTGGCAATAATTTTAAAAATAGTGGTGATCCTTGTCACTATTTAGAAAATTTTAACAATCGCTAAAATTCCTCCAATTATAGCAATCTATATTTAAAGAATAATATGCACTCAGAGAACTGAAAATGGAGTATATAAAAATTGTATAAACATAATTACTTCTGCAACGGAACACCATTAATTTGATTTCATGGCTTGTTATCGACTCGTTCCGAATGGACTATGCCTAGGGTGAAAAAGTGAAAAAAGCGAAGTGTTTAATAACGCGAAATAAAGCATTCTATCCTTCCTATCGGCACGAGAAAATACCCGTTAAAAACATCGAAATATTTTATTTCGTGCACGCGCGCCCGTCTATTAATCGACCCGGAGAGCCGACGATTTTATCCAAATATTGAACTTGAACCGGTAATCCGTTTAATGGATATTTGGCTGGTAAAACGTAGGTCGTATAGGATATTAACGTCGAAATGCAGAGCAATAAACGGGCCTCCTGAGTAAAGATTAAATCGGAATACCGGCCGAGAACGTGCTTGCCATTGATATACACGGGATTCACGATTCGCTTCCGAACATGGATATTAAATCGACGGCTACATGCATCGTCCGCGATGTTTCATGTCGACACGAAATTATACATCTATTGGAAGGTCAATAACTTTGATTATCATCCCTTCGTCAAAAACTGTTCGGAATCTGCTTCAATCACATTTCACATTTTTAATTCGTGATGGTTATTCATGTGAGCTAAAGTTACTCATGAGTTGGGTCTTCAGACCAGCCAGACGCGAATTCGAATGGATGATAATAGCAAATGAAGGTGCATGCATATTTAGAATATTAAAATTCTGTATTATATGACAGGATGAAGTATACACTCACTATAAATTTATATCAATTATATCGTATCAACTATAACTTTCAAGTCAAAGGATTCAAAATGGTGACCTGTAGCGTATGAACGAACGAACAAATGCAGATCGAGTTGTCACAGGAGACTTATTACGTTCGGCAATGATTTATATAGTTATTCATAATTAAATTATAGATAATACGTGTCAAGCTGTTAATGCTGCTGTGGATTATCCTCAGTGCCAATGTTTGTAATAACTGTTTGATCTTTTGGATTATAATGTTGAATCAGACTCGTGACGCACGTTACAGTTCGAATGTGACGGACCTAAATCGTATTTGCAGAGGAAGCGAGTTTTAATATTAATTATTTGTGCAACCAAAGATCGATAGATTCGATCTTAATATTTTAATCCTTTTTATTGATCATAATGTTGCATTAATGATTAATTACTTTTGACTACTGCAGCCTGTAATTATGTAAGGTTAGGAATAATAGTAATGTAACTATTATATGTTGTTATTGATAATAACAGGTACTAATATTAATAATGACATTGATATTTATTTTCTAGTTTTTATTTTATTTAATTTCTAATTTTTAGAAAATCTCAAATTTCTAAAATTCCAATTTTTTACCCCTAAATTTCCAAACTTATAAATATTCAATCTTGCAACATTTTTGCTAAAATTCCCAAATTTCTTACTTTCCCAAATTTGAAAATTTAATTCCCAAGTTCCTGGATTTCTATGTGCCCAAATTTTCAAATTTCCCATATTCTCAAAATGGCAGTTTCTGGAGATTTCAAATTAAAATCTCCAATTTCTCAAATTCCCAGATTTGTTAGACTCTCATATTTCTAAAACTAAATACTTTACATTTAAACATTTCCAGATTTCTAAATTTCCAAACATCTGCGATTCTAAATTTGAGTGTTAAAATCTTTCTAAATTTGAAAATCCCCAAATCAAAAAATCTCTGAATCTGCAATTATATAAATTTGCAGATCTCCAAGATAAAAAATATCCAACTCTGAAATTGTATAAATCTGAACATCTCCAAACAAAAGAGTATAAACCTAAAATTGTATAAATTTGGAAACTAAAAAACCCCCAACTAAAAAATTTGTCTATCAAAAATTTTACAAACCCAAAGACGTTGAAATAAAAAAAATCTGAACCTAAAGATCTCCATATAAAAAAATGTCTATATCTAAAGATCTCCAAATCGGAAAATATCTAAATCTAAAAATCTCCAAATCAGAAAATACATGTATCTAAATCCGAAACGTGACTCCGTATCAAAAGCCGTATTTACAAAAAAATAACCTCTAAAACCCGCCAGCAAAGCGCACATAAATAAACTTCCATCGTAAAATAAAATCCATCCTTTCCCTAAAGAAGAATCAGTGTAATCAGGTTCGGTCATAAAATGTTGGTATCTACATTTATTTGAAACGAGCTATTCAAAACGCGTAGCACATTTTCCAGGAGGCGAAGAAAACAGGCGCACTTTTCTCCCCGATTCCACGGGTGGATGTTAAGGGATTTATCGTTTATTGAAATTGTCCGCGTTAGATCGGCCACGATCAGGGTTATTTCGCATTATAAACGAAAGACTCCATCCAGGAAGGGAGATGGGTTACTACGTGACACGGACACGAATCGCGACATTAATACTAAGCACTCCTTTATTTTCTTTTACGTCCCGACCAGGACGCGACGACCGCCTCGACGAATTTTAACGAGAACCTCGTCTACGTCCTTGTGAAAATTCCTATCCCTCTTTTCCTCGGTTCTCTTTTTTTTTCCTCCTCTTTTTTACCCGTCCTTTCTTTCGTTCTTCCTTCTCTTGTTCGTGCGCCTTTACGGCTCGTGCTTCCACGGTTTCTCTGCACGATTTACACTCCGTCGATGCAGCTTGTGCGATGGAGAATTTTATGACAGCTTCGTGCTTTCTACACGGTGTGTCCGAAAAATCGCGGTGCAATATTCTGTTATTCGATGAAAATCATGATGCAGGATTCTGTGTTATTCGATAAAAATCACGATGCAAGATTCTGTGCTATTCGATGGAAATGGTAGTTCGTGTTTGCCTTCGTTTTTGATTTTGAGGAAGTTGGATTTGGAGATCTTTGAAAATGTTTGTAGAAAAGTTTGCTTTTATTGCACTTGTTTGATTGGTTCAATAATTAGTGGGTGTTATGAATTAAGAAATGTAATTGCTGTATCGTATCTTGCAATTCAATTCATCATGCTATATTTGAAGTTTCCAATCTCCAAATTCACAAGCTTTCAAATTTCCACATTACTATATTTTCTACTTTTCTAGTTTTCTAGTTTTCTAGTTTTCTAATTTTCTAATTTTCTAGTTTTCTAATTTTCTAATTCTCCAATTCTCCAATTCCCAAATTCCCCAATTTTCCCATTTTCCAATTTTCCAATTTTCTAATTTCACCATTTCTCAATTTTCCAATTTTCCAAATTTCCAATTTTTCAATTTTCCTATGTTCTAATTTTCCAATTCCCCAATTTTGCTATATTCCAATTTTCCACTTCCCCAATTACCAAATTCACCAATTTTCCCATTTTTCAATTTTTCAATGTCCCAATTTTCCAATTTTCAATTTTCCTATGTTCTAATTTTCCAATTACCAAATTACCAAATTACCCAATTCCCCTATTCCCCACTTTGCCAATTTTCCATTTCCCCAATTCTCCAATTCCCAAATTCTCCAATTTTCCCATTTTTCAATTTATCAATTTCCCAATTTCCAAATTTTCCAATTTTCAATTTTCCTATGTTCTAATTTTCCAATTACCAAATTACCCAATTCCCCTATTCCCCAATTTGCCAATTTTCCAATTCCCCAACTCTCCAATTCCCAAATTCCCCAATTTTCCCATTTTTCAATTTCTCAATTTTCAATTTTCCTATGTTACAATTTTCCAAATCCCCAAATCCCCAATTTTCCTATGTAGTAATTCTCCAATTCCCCAGTTTTTCAATTTTCTAATTCCCCTATTCCCAAATCTCCAAATCCCCCAATTTTCCAATTTTCTAACTGACAAATTTACAAATTCACAAGTTTCCTACATCTTCAAATTCCCAAGTTTTCAGCTTTCCAAAACTCCTAGTTTCCAAACCTCTAAATTTTCACATTCTCAAATTCCAACGTTCTTAAATTCCTCAAATATCCCAAACATAAAAATTTACAAAATATCCAAAACGTAAAAATTTCCAAAATATTTAAAACGTCAAAATTTCCATATGGTCCAACAAACATAGAAATACTTATTTTATTCAATAAACGTATACAACCATCAGTCTTACTTAATAAACACAACTATTTATATATCTTTAATATCCGCATAGACACATTCACTATTTAACACGCATGTACAAAAAATATCATCGTCCGAGATTAATATACTTCAACATTGAATAATTCAGAACTAACCAATTTATGACAAACTAAACTTCATATATAATTACTAACTATTTCTCACAAACCAAGTTTATCTTGGTCGCTCCAGTTAGATTCTCATCGGGTCCACTTGTATGAAATTAACCTAACCGACTGAAGTTCAGTCCCGTCGAGAAGTTGCTGTTTATTCAGTGATTGAATACCAGCCTTATCCATTCGAATCTTAGTAAGTAACCAACAAGTTTTCGCAAAGTGGTTTCCACGAAGACACGAAGTGATTCGGAGATGGACATGCTGGCGAACCTAACCTCGTTTCAAAGAGGTGAGATACGCTGTGGTTATAAGTTGCTGAAAATGGAAATAAATTCACCCCTATCTAACTATGGCCAGTAATTAAGTCACAGAACTCGTTGAATTTGGTAAACAAGCGTGCACCTTGAAAATATTTAAATACAATTATTACCCGCTGGCAAACAGCTGCGGATGGCAGCTGTTGACCACACGAACAGTCTCTAATAATATTAATTAAACCTCTTGGCTTAATGACGGTATTGCTGTCACGCTGCATTTAAAGTTTCATTGACAATTGCTACTGTGCAATGAACGTAACAGTTCTCTGAAAATTTTTTATGCAGAAAATAATGCTATATCAAAAATATTGTTGATATTGCTATTGAATGGTAGTATTAGTAGTACAATGGAGTAATAATACTAGTATATTATTCTAGTATTATTTCTCCTTTTCTTATTTTTAGTCAACTTGTTGGTCAAAAATCAATATTTTTCTAATATCTATGTCATACAGGGTGTCTCTTAACTAACTCCCTGAAAGGGGTGGTACGTCATTCTGAACAAGATTTTCCTTTGCAAAGGTTTGAAGCTTTTTGTAGACAAGCAACATAATTTTCGGATTATCCAAAATTTCTACCAAAAAAAAAATTAAAAATCGATTCTTAATATTCGCCATATTCACCCCTGTATTTAATAACTCAGTGTTTGATGTCAATTTCGTTCCAAAGGAACGTTTCACGAAAACAGCCTGAAAGAGAATTTTCGTGAAGGCAGGCAGAAAAGGTCCGATACGTTGTTCAATCCGTTCTCCAGGCAGAAATGGGAAGGATAGTCGTTTCTCGGGGGCAATGACACGTTCCCCACTGATGAAAGTTTAGGGCGAGGATGCCACAGGGACGAAGGGCTACCGAAAGGAAAATCAATGTGGTGAATGAGCTTTCGAACGTGGCAGCCTGTTACGCTATCGCTACACTAGGGTAGCTTGTATTAGGGTGAATTCTGTGCCACGTAAGCACGCACGGGGTGGCCAGGAAACATGAATCATACCTAAAATGTATGCCAGATACTATTGCGAGAACCTCCCCTGAACGTTTTCACGTTGCAGCAAAACATCTACTGGAATTATCGTTCATAATATGTGTTATATTCAAGTACATTATCGGTACAGTACATTATATTCATGTAAATCATCAGTATAGTATATTTAAGACAATTTTTAGTACCGTAAATTATATTTAAGTAAATTATCAGTATAGTATATTTCAGAAAATTATTAGTACAATACATTATATTTATGTACATCATCAATATACTATATTATACATATTTAAGTAAATCATCACATAGTACATTAGATTTAACTGAATCCTCTGCGTCAATTTCTTTTCTTGTATTTTTCATTATTCTTTAATATTTTCATTTCTGTATAGTGTCAAGAAATCGGTCATTGACACATTGTGCAAATTTATGCCCTATAATTAAGTACAGAATTTTAACCAATTGTTTGCGGAATCTAGTTTCAAAAATTGCTCGAAAGTAGTGACGAGTATCTACGTCGAACACTGAGCAAATACTCCTATCATAAATTATGGGAAAATATAAACTAAAACGAGGAAGGAAATTTTTATTCAATAAGTTTTTTAACTGCACCGAAATAAAGTGTTGGATTGATGTGTGTATGCAGTTCACTGGTTAATATGTTACAGTTTTTATAAAATCGTATGTGTATTGCAGAATATGTAATATTTTATGTGCAATTTCTTCTCTTTGCCCTTTTTCTGGGATTCTTTTCTTTGAAATTATTTCATATATCAGATTTGTGTAAATATGTAGAAATTGTTATTGTGCAGACGTTACACAGTCATTATTTCAGCTATTGTATTTTATTTATTGTTCTTTCCAAAAATATGAAGCAATCAAGAAGTACGCAAAACAAGGTCGTGCATAACCTTTCTCGCACACACTGCAAGTGCGCTTCATCCGGCATTGAAATCACCGCACATCTGCAGTTTTATACCAACTTAAACTCAAAAACTATTCTCTAATAATAAATACCACTGCATTAAATGTTAGTATGCAACAGTTTCATTACACATGTCATTACAGTGGGTTAAAATTAATAATATTAGTGTTATTACTAATTTTAATTACAAAACAAATTTGTCATTGTTCACAGACTTTACGCACAAACAGATCTGAGTGATTGCTCACCAATGACCATATTTTAAAACAATCTTAATTAAATCCTGAGAGGTAAATAAACGGTCAAGTCTTACAAGTCCTCCATCTTTTACAAAGTGCATCCTACACTCGGTAATTAACCCTAAATGTAAAGACATTTGACCACTTAAACTGAAACTGCGCTATAAAAATAAATAAAATAATGAATAATGATTCTATCTTATACAGTGATTTTTAAACTAGCTTACACAGATGAAGCTTAACATACACTATAACAAAAAGTTAACAATTTTCATAACAGAAAATAAGAAATCTGAGATACGTCTTGATGGTTTCCACCTAAGGTTAAATCGCAGAACGCGACTGTTTAAAGTAGTAGAAATACTTTGGCTATCAAATAGAATTTTCCGTGGAGGTCGAAGGGAAACGTCATCGGTAAGTAGAGA
Organism: Megachile willughbiella; assembly: GCA_945859595.2. NCBI lineage: Eukaryota > Metazoa > Arthropoda > Insecta > Hymenoptera > Megachilidae > Megachile > Megachile willughbiella. The sequence goes on from OX243801.1 coordinate 10,191,269, forward strand.
AAGATTAGCGAATGTCAACATTTTAAAAAATAGACGGTAATAGGGAGCGGAAGGACGGTTCCCTTTTAATGTATTTACAGAAGAGACGAGTCAGCCGAAGGGAAAGAAAGCCACCGTCTTTTCCACATCCGCTTGTAAGGGCGCGGCTGTGAAACGCGAGGGAAGTTTCAACCCTCCTCTCGTTGGAGCCAACCCTAAATGGCAGCTCGCCAAGTGTGCTAACACCCTCTTCTGCACATGCAGCCACCCTCTTCTGTCCTCTTCTCTCTTAACCACCGCCCACCCTTTTGCGACACGCACGCAAGGTCCCATTCAATGCGCCTGCTACACGCACTGCACACGCGGCTTTGCACACAATGCTCGCAAACACTTTGCATTCGTAAACATGCGTAAACAACAACGGCGGTTTCACACCTAAGGTACAAACCACCCTGAACCTGAACGGTCGAATAATACGGCGTGAGGGATGCTGTTGCGGAGTATTCGCCTTTTGGTTAAGACGCGTTTCGGCTGCTTCGTTGCATTTGTGCTCTTGGATGGAAGTTCAATTTTTTGGGTTTGGAAAGTCTTTTGGTTCTGACGTCTTACTATTTATATTTTAGGGTTCTTAGAATATTAGGGTCCTACACTCTCGATAGTTTGTCACTATATTTTGGTAATTTTTATATTGACCTGAATCGTAAACTTTGAAAAATTTGTAACGTTACAATATAATATTTTAATACAATACATATTATTTTTACAATATATTTTAATACAGTACATATTATTTTTACAGTATAATATATTAATATAATACATGTTATTTTTATAATATACATGTATTTTGTTACAGTATTTTTTAACAATAATACACGTAAAAGTAAAAATTCAGCAAGTCGAACTATATAAACAGGAAAATAATTATTTAATATTTCGTTTTCTTTCATATTTGCTGAAACAAAAATCCAGCACCTACCTAACGTCACTTAAATTAAGATGAAGGTTCAATCACTAAGAGATCCAAAATATAAAATATTTAGCATACACATACAATCACAACCATTTTGTACTGGAAAAATGTATCATATGTCAGTACTCACAGATTATATATCTTATCAATAACATTGTTAAATTAATCAAATTCGTCGACCGCATATTTTCAACCCCTTGCACTCGAACATATTTTTATTATCATCTGTTAAATCTTTCTTCCATTTTAAACTGTCTGTTTCACTATATTTATTTACATGTGTAATATTATAGATCCACTTCAAAAATACTTGTTTCAATTTTTTGTGTCAAACCGAATAGTGAACATCACCACAAAGTGTTAAAAAGAAATTTGCCTACCTATGATGTATTTTCATACAACCGGAAGTTAGATGTCGAACTGCTCAATCCACGTGCTTATAGATTCGTCAGAATGCCCCCGGCGATCGAGGGTCAACAGAAGCATCCGATAAACAAGAAGAGGTCTGATTAGGTCCGATAAAACCGCAATATCGTTTGAGTTTGAAGCCAACGCAGTTTAGTTTGTTTCGACCGCGTCTCTTTGATAAGGTGGACTCTCTTTGACGAAGGCACACGATTGTTTCGATACGAAGTTTATGCCTGAACGAAGAAAGAACGGCAATAACGCCGGCCTTTTTCATCATCCGCAATCTCCAGACATTACATAAAGTCACTGTTTGCACGAGCCAAAGTTGCAAAAATCGCGATTCGAGGAATATTGCATTCCGTTGTAAACATCGGCGTTCTGCTCTTCAAATTTACCGAACGACGTGTAATCGAGAGAAAATACGAATCGCAGAATTAATAATATCCACGGTATATTAAAACCAATATCAGGAAAATCATTCGGGTATAATTAAAAGACCCGGTGCTAAAGGATTTTAATTGTAAAACGTTTCTGTTAGAAAGTCGGTTTAGTACCACGATTTTATCTTATTAATGATTTCATGCAGCTTATTTAGGTACTTTTATAAACTGATTCTTGATGTTCAATACTAATTCAATATGATTTCTGTATACAATCTGTGACAAAACATTCACTGGCTCTTCTTTTCATCACAGTTTTTAAACTTGAGCTTCTGTATAATATCTTTCATGGTTTACACTCACAAATCTCATTTAACGATAGATATTTAGCGAGATAGACTCGTTTGAAATAAAAGAAATATATATTTTATGCATTTGGTATCAGTAGAGCCACAAATTGGGGGTGCTGGTCCAGAAAATGTTTGAAATTGAGTAAAAATATGTCGAATCGAATCTTTACTGGGAAACGAAAGAATTAAAGAAAAATCGTTATTTTAAATATTATGTTAAATATTAAATATTAACTGGAAATATGGGGTGCAGTTCCAGAGTGTCCATACGTTGCCATACTCACCAGACTTGGCCCTTTCGGACTATCAATTTCATCAATGGCTCACTGGTATTTGATGTAGAGATATGGTACTTTTCCAACAGTTAAGATGTCGAGAAATGGCTATTCGACTGGTTTCTCTCAAAATGTGAATAATTTTTTGGGGAAATCACAATGTGAAGGGTAGCTGGAAATAATGTATAGCTAGCAATAGTACTTTGAATAAAGAATTTTTGTCTGAAATTTGAATGGTCTAAAAAAAATCTGGTGAAAAATTTGAACATATAAAATTACGAAAAAATGTCCAAAAGTTGTAGCATAAAATTATAAGAGTACTTCGATTGTTAAATTGAAAGTCGAATATCAGATCCCATTTTGTCGCAATTGAAAATGAACGCGATTTTCAGTCGATTTTTCAAGAAAACCTTCGTCCGGTAGCTGCGAAGTTTCACGACCAGTGATTTCGAAGTTTTCGCGCTATCTGAAGCCGAGCTTCTTCTTTTTAACTTGCGATATTTCCAGCTACGATCTCGCCCCGTTCGGATTAAGAAACTCCATCGAAGACGTGATTAAAGATTAGGTAGCCTGTCTACTCTCGGCATGAGCCATGGTTTTTACTTCGATCGATTAAAACTTGAAGTTTATTAGGACCTTATTAAACTGCCAACTCACTCGCCATCGGATAAATTATTATTTCGTTTTATTTCTCCTCGCATGATTATCACAACTCCGATGAGGAATTTTTTTATTATAACGGAAACTCGATATTTCATTCTTATCGAAGAAAGAAAGCGACATTCGTTCCCTTTGTATGCGCATGATCAAAGGACGAAATATGAATTACTTAACGTCATATAACTTTTCTTAATTAAAATGCATTTGTACGTTGACAAACGTATCTGGGTGATGCATGAATTTCTATTTCAGTTTGTCACCTATTTAGCGAGGAATGTTTTTAACCCCTTACCCTACAACGTGTCACGTGACGCACACTACAGTTGGAATGTGATAAACCAAACTCGTATTTTTACTGCAATTGAGTTTTGGGTTAAATTCTAATTACAATCTGTATTATCAAGGATTGGAGGAGAAATGTGTCTAACATTTTAACATTCTTTAGTTGTCTTAACGTTGTAGCAATAATTAGGTAGCTGTGAATGACGCAACTGCCTAGGAAATTCTAGGTTAAGTATGGTCAATGAGCCACAAGTGATAATATTATCTATCATAAGTAGACGCAGGATGTTTAGGCATTGCGTTTGGATTGCAATTTGCAAGATTATCAATGGTACATAGGTTGAAGATGTTCTGACATAGTAAATAAATTGTGGTCTACAATATTATTAATCATAAGTAGATTCAGAATGTTTAGGCACATCGAATGAATAGTAGTTGGCAACATTATCAATGGTACATAGGTTGAAGATGTTTAGACATAGTAAATAAATTGTGGTCTACAATATTATTAATCATAAGTAGACGCAGGATGTTTAGGCACATCGAATGAATAGTTGAAATTAATAGTTAACCTATTAAATATTTTGAAAAAGATGTTATCAAAATAATCGATGGCACTGGTAAAAATAGAATTACTGTTCAGTAGGATTTTCGATCAATTCGGTGTGATGGTCGAGGTGTTAAAGTTGTAATTAAGCGAATTCTATTAAAACTTTTCATTCTTTTATTCGATTAGCGCTGAAACTATCGAACGGGTTATTTGAGTCACAAGTTCTTTTTTAAATTGAGGTGCTTTTTTTTTAATGTATAGACATTCAGATATTTTTTATTATGGCTGAGTACGAAGTTAACGTTTAAAAAGTGCCTTCAATTTAATAAATTAATTTAATATGAATGTATAAAAATTAAATTTCGATATCGTGTGTACATTGTGTATTTTTAAATTGTTAAATTACTGCGTTTTCAAGTTTTTGTAATTCTACATTTTCATGTCTGAAGATTCCTAGATTCTTAGATTCCTAAATTCTTAGTTTTTTAAATTCCTAGATTCCTAAATCTCTAGAAGTCTAGAACACGGGATATCTACATCTTTAGATCTCGATATCCCTAGAAACGGACATTTCTATGTTCCGATATTCCTAGATGGCGAGATCCCTAGATCACGATATTCTTGTGTCGAAATATCCTTAAATCGCAATATTACTATATCCAAATATCCCTATATCCCTATATCCCTATATCCCTATATCCCAATATCACCATATCCCGACGTATCTACATGCCAATATCCCTATATCCCTATACCCTTATATGCCAATATCCCTATATCCCAATATCCCAATATCTCTATATTCTTATACCACTAAATCCCTACATCCCTATATTCCTATACCTCTACATCCCTAATTCCCATATCTCAATATCCTTAAATGAATTTTTAAATTTCTGCAAAATTCCAAAAATCTAGATATTCGTATATTCCTATATTGTATCTCTAGTTAATAATGACTACACTGCATACTTAAAAAATAAATGACAAAAGTATCTTATATCATCGAAATTACACTAGAAATTTAAAAACCCATCTGAGACATGTAAAATATTAACATGTAGAACCCTATACAGGTCGCATTATCGAGTAAATATGGCTGTTTCCATCATGGCAGTAAACACGTTAATTACATTTACGTCACTGTTCGAAAAATTTTTCAGTTGACCCGGTTACAAAAAATGTCCATTCTCCAAGTAATATCCCCTGTAATTCGCGTAATACATTACCGGATTGTACCTCAACGTTAATTACAACGAAACGTAATGGCGCACGGATAATAAAACACGGATTATCAGTCGGAGAAGATACCGCATCGTTTCTTTCTTTTATTTAGAAAAATATATTTCACCAGAATCTTTCCACCGTAAAGAGCTCTCCGGAGTTTAACCGAAGCAAAAGCGCTTTCACGGTGCGTACCGGCAATGGAACGGGAGTCCGTCGTCCTTACTGACCATTCAGCACTATAAAGGGAAGTCAAATATTGATTCGGTTGGCAATTATGAGTGGTTTTTCACTGGGTCTTCACAGGCGTACCCTTCGGTCCTGTTCTCCGGCTCCGCTTAATTACGGGATGTTTGCGTTTCTCAAAATTAAACTTCTGCCGGCCAGAGTAGCGCATCGCGGCAGCCCTCGGGCAACTCTAAACAAATTTACATCAAACTCGAGAACGTGCCACAATAGCCGATCATAATCCTTCAACGGGTTTCACTTTTGCTTCTTCCGTTTTTTCGCCGATTGTGTTCAAACGTTTGACCACGTTCCTCTTTGATTCTCGTATGTGGACATACGTATTCCAATAACTATGTTCGGAATATGGAAATGTTGGAAGTTTCGTATGTGTTCATTTGGTATTTTATTTTTGAGTACTTTGATGAGAACAAAATTTAGGATTGATATTATGACATATACATTCTGTCATATATTAATATATTCATTTTTATATGTACATGTTACGAGTATATATTATATGTTTATGATATATGACTGCATCATATGTTTATGTTCTATGCTTACATTATATGATTTCACGTTATGTTTACTTTTAGATGTTCATGTTGTGTCTTCACATCATGTGTTTACTTTCACATGTTTATGTTACATGTTCATATGATATGTTTATTTTCACATGTTTATGTTACATGTTCATATGATATGTTTACTTTCACATGTTTATATTACATGTTCATGTGATATGTTTATATTATATGTTCATATGACATGTTTACTTTTACATGTTCATATTACAAACGCATATGATATGTTTACTTTTACATGTTTATGTTACATGTTCATATGATATGTTTACTGTCACCTGTTCATATTACATATGCATATGATATGTTTACTTTTATATGTTTGTATTACATATTTATATGACATGTTTACTTTAATATGTTTATATTACATATTCATATATGTTTATTATTACATGTTTATATTACATGTTCATATGATATGTTTACTGTAACATGTTCATATCATATGTTAATATATGTGTATATTTACATGACACGTTTATTTTGACACGATGAAATTATAAAAATCTTCCATCAAAGTCAGAAATCATAACCTGCAGACAAGTTTAATATTACGGCTGAGAGAAGAAATCGTTTTCTTGATATCCGAAGTCAAAGGAACGGTTTGATATTTGTGTCAGTGTTCAGGGTGTGCAATCGTGATAGAAAGCAGATTGGAATAAAGAAGGGTGAAGGGAATTTCTTCGACGATCCCCCGCGGTTTATTTTCGTAGCAGTAAATTAACGGTTCGCGGCGAGACTTCTCTTGGGACCCCTTCGTGACGTCTCGACCAGTTACAGCCCTTACGCTCCCGCCGAAATTAGTAAAAGAAGAAGGAAAATGGTGGTCCTTGGATGAAGGAAATGCTCGCGAAACTTTTTTCTCTCCTTTTCGTACGTCAATTTTCGTCGTTAATTATCGCGAAGCATTTCGGTGGCAATTTTCTTCATTCTGTATTCAATGTTTTATTTATTTTTATATGGTTAATATTATGTGTATTATTGAATTACTTGGGTGATGAGTTTGAAGCAATGGTACTCTTAACACTCTGTTAGATGTTCTGATCTCAAAAAGGATTTTATTCAGTTTTATTCTTTCAAAAGAATTTTTATTTAGTTCATACTATTTTCCATATGCGACTATTCATTATGAAAGCAACATCAAGAAGATAATAAATATTTGTTATTTGAAAAATTTTTTCAAAGAAATATAATATTACAAATTTTGAAGGTTTAATAAAAAATTGTACAGGTAAAAAATACTTTCGATTTTATTCGTTATAAAATGTGCATATGTTTGGTAAAATATAAAAATTGCACAGTGTATGTTTGCAGCGCAATGCAATGAAGACTTAACCAGTTAAAGTACTCATTTAATACAGGATTGTTGCAGACATTTTGTACACGTATGATTAAATCGAACATAAATCATACGTGAATCAAAAATAAATCATATGTGAATCAAATATAAATCCTCCATAAATCAAATATAAATCACACATAAATCAATTATAAATATAAATCATCCGTAACTATATAAATGCAAATCATGCATCAAACATGGAGACAAGAGGTTATGTAAAATGGCGGCGCTAAAATAAAAACACAGCAATGGGACGCAAACTTCTGCACACCCTGACGATTAAATTCTAATAACAATCACGTAATTTCATAAAGTAATAACGGACCTAATCTCTTCCTTACAAACAGAAAGTACATAAGTCATGCGAAATATCGGAAGGTAAGTTACCGACGAAGAGTGTTATGGTCATCGCGACCCACCGTTTCGACAATTATAGAGCACCGTAAATGATTCACGAAGGAAAATAAGAAAGTGGAAAGACAGAGAAAGAGAGGGCGAGAAAATGGAAGGTGACGAGCTACGTGCTTCGGTATCAAGCAGCCGCGAGCAGCTTCCGCGAAGTTTAATTAAATAACAAGGTGACGTCGAGGGTGGCGTTCGCACCACCGAGCGAAACCGACAGGGTGAAATGGCGGAAGGGGGATGAAAAGGAGAGACAGAAGCACAGAAGGCAACGGTAAGAAAGACCACGGACTTGTAAAAGGGGATGGACTCAGGGCCGAGGTGCCAAGTTGCTAGGTGACTTTGCTAGTTATTTAATTAGCCCGGGGACTTTCTCCTTTGCCCCGCTGCATCCCCCTTTTCTTTTCGACTCTTTTTACTCGATCCCCCTTTTCCTTCTGCTTGCTCTACCGTCTTCCATTCGCGACATCCCAGAACTGCCGGTGCCTTCACCGCGACTTCCTTTATGACCTACCAAGGACAATGCGTCTACCCAACCCTCGACTTATTGTTCCCTTTGGTCATTTCCGCACGCCCATTTGCGCACACGGATCCTGTTTCATCGGCAAGGAAAATCAGCGCGATCGTGCAGAAACGACGGGAAATTTTCACTTTGAACTTCGGCCAAATTAGAATCGGCCGTTTGTGCGCAAAGCTGGCGGACGTTCGATGGGAACGGATAAAGAACGATTTTTATTAATTGCTTCCTTTTTAAGCGATGAGGGTTGAGGTATTTATGTTTGTTTAACGTTCTGTTCGTTATTTAAACATTTGAATAGAAGAATATTTGGTTTCTTTACGGATGGAAAGTAGGGGGGTCTCTCACTCGTTTTTTGGGATTTGAGAATTTGGGGATTTGGTTATTTGGTAATTTGAGAGTTTAGATATTTAGAAATTCTGGAATTTGGAAATTCCGAATTTTGTAGTTTTGAGAATTTGGGAATTTAGACATTTAGAAGTCCTGGAATTTCAGGAGTTAGAAATTTGAAAATTTGAGAATTTGGGAATTTAGATATTTAGAAGTCCTGGAATTTCAGGAGTTAGAAATTTAAAAATTTGAGAATTTGGGAATTTGGGAATTTGGGAATTTGGTAATTCGGTAATTTGGGAATTTGGGAATTTGGGAATTTGGTAATTTGGTAATTCGGTAATTTGAGAGTTTAGATATTTAGAAATTCTGAAATTTGAAAATTCCGAATTTTGTAGCTTTCAGAATTCAGGAATTTAGACGTTTCGAACTCCTGGAATTTCAGGATTTAGAAATTTGAAAATTTTTAGAATTTAGGAATTTAGATATTTAGAAGTCCTGGAATTTCAGGAGTTAGAAATTTAAAAATTTGAGAATTTGGGAATTTAGATATTCGAAAATTTAAGAATGTGGAAAACTTGAAAATTTCGAAATTTGTAAATTCGAGAATTGAGAAATGTAGAAGCTCAGTATAGTGTACTTTGGGTATTTGAAAAATTGAGCAATCTAGGAAAATTACAACTTGTAAGTATCAAGATTGCAAACTTTGGAAATGTGGAAAAATAAAAATTCGAGAATTTGAAAATCCAGAAAATTTAACAACTTGAAGGTATAGAAAATTTGGGAATTTGAAAATGTAGAAATTTAACAATTTAAAAATTTGGAAATTTTAAAACTTGAAAATTTTACAATTTAATAATTTAAATATTTTCAAGTTTACATATTTGTCCTCATGGAAAAGAAACTAACATTGTAACCAAATATAAACAATATTACAATGAGTACTTTTAAATTAAAATTGAAAAATGCAAGGACGAAGAAAATTTCATAATCTTTATAAGAAAAGTTTGAAATGTAATGCGATATTCGAAGTGCTGTTATTAGTTGGGATAATATCAAAGAAAATTTATATTTGAATTTTTTACCTTTGCTGGGAAATTTCTTAGAATATTCGTGCAATAATTCTTTGAAATTGACCTACTTGCTTCAGCAATAAATATAACGTATAGTTACTGTAGTTTAAGCGTGTTTCATTTCACAGAGAATGCTTTCAATATGAAAAAGTATTATTATTAAACATTGTGGTTACAGTATAAATCATCTAGTAGATTATATCTGCAAGATTATTCATATTTTTGAATTTGTGTTATTTTCTTAACTTAACTTAACTTTGTCCTAACTTTATATTAATAGGTATTTGCATACTGACATAACCTTACACATAACCTTACACATTTCGGCACTTTTGTCAATTTTTCTAGAGATTTTGGCCCATTTCAAGAAAGTTCGATTCTCTAACAAAAAGTCGTATCTGCCACGGTTTGTCCTGTACATTTGTATACGTGTCAGGATGCTTTTTATTTTGTCAATAACCTCGATTTGATTACGCAGCGACACAGTGACCCTAATGATCTTCAATTTATCACAAAAATGTGAGACGAAGGACTGTAAAGAAGTGGAATAGTATGGGAGAAGTGTTCGCAGTGCTCGACGCTTTCTCGAACAAGAAAAACGAACAGATTCCCCATGGGAAGTCGGTAACCTTCTTCCATGTTCGACCAAGCACCGTTTCCGATCCAGACCACTGGCGGAAAAGCAGCAAAAGCTTAGCAGGGCTTAACCTGGTGACAGGATGATTGGTGGTATTATCGGAATTACTCGAGAGTAACGAACTCGCAATATCTCGAAAATCGTGCGTTAGCTTCGTCACCGGTCTAATGGAACAGTTGTTGAGTCCCTCAAGATTAGGAAGTTTTACAGGAAACTCATGTTTATCGATACTTCTGATCTTTACACACATTCTTGAACTACTACTTCCAGTTTCTTAATGATTATCCTATTTTTATATCGCTTTATAAATTTTGAAAATTAATTTGACTGCTGCTGTTGAAAATTGCATTAGTATTTTTATTTTTAACAAGTATTAAAGTGTTATCTTGTTATATTTATTTCTCACAGTTCTTAAATGTTTAATTCTTAATAATATTGATGTTAAACCTGTATAGTTCAAGTGTATATGGGTGACATGGTGTCACAGTGTAAATCTGAATCAGTGTTACTTTTAACAAATTCACAATGCATATTTATTAAATAGTTATAAAATTTTATATCAATCTTTCATACATGAATAATTCAATACTGATCAAGTTGATTGAAGCATCCAAAGTGGAATAATTCAACATTTAAAAATTGGTAATCTTTTAAAAATCGAGTATTAGATGTTCTAAAAATCGAGTACTAATTGGTCTTTTAAAAATCGAATATTAATTATAAATCTTACAAAACTCGATCGCTCATAAATTTATACTCTACCTTCACACACAATAATGTACAACATATGCAGCAATATAATAATGTAATACAACGTACAAAATTTACAATAATATAATGTAAAAATGTGCAATAATGTATTGTACAAAATTTACAATAATTATAATGTACAAAATTCACAATAATCATGCCAAAAATTTACAATAATATAACGTACAAAATATGCAATAATGTAAGGTACAAAATTCACAATAATATAATGTAAAAATGTGCAATAATGTATTGTACAAAATTTACAATAATATTGCAACACACAATTATAGTAACATAAAAATGGTCAGCCTATAAAGAAGATTGAAACAGAAATATCTTGTATAACATCGATGGTGTCGAATTCGTTTTCTCGAATGCGAGCCAGCACGCCGCCATACTTTTTGGCTGCGGAAATCGGGAACCGCTTTGATCCGAGTATCGCGTTCGCCGTGAATTTCGTCGAAGCTTTTTGTCGCACCTGTTCGACCTCCTTCTCTTTTCTATTCTGCGGCAGATGTTCCTAGAATTCCTTAAGAACGTGCAAAAAGGGATACGAATAAACGTGCGTGCACGCTCAAGTACCTTCGAGCGTTTGTTAGAAAATTTCTCCGCACGTACCACAATTTTCCGTTGCATTGCTGAATTTTGTGGCTAAACGAGTCGACGGTTTATCGTATTTCCCGTCGAAGGTGAACAGATTCCGATTGAATAGGAACGCCGAAATAAATTTAAAAAATCGCTATGTAGTTAAGTGAAACTTGCATTTAAATTGTTAGGTTAGCTTTTGGTGGAAATAAAGTAAGACACTTTTATTGGGTTAAAAGGAATATATTTTTATTACTGTGATACATTATTTTGGATAGTTGCTATTGACAGTTTTCATTCTTAACACTCATACTCTTCATAGTACCTTTTAATGTAAAATTACATAACCTCAAAATCTGTGATATAATAAACTATTAGTATTATACTTACAACATAATTTAATATTATTATTAAATTTTAATAAAGAGTTACATGACTGAAAATTTGTGATATAATACAATATTAGTATTATACTTGCAACATAATATAATATTATTATTAAATTTTAATAAAGAGTTACATAACTGAAAATCTATAATATAATACAATATTAGTATTATACCTATAATATAACACAATATTATTATATTTTAACAAAAAACTACATAACCTAAAAATCTATGATATAATACTATTAGTATTTATCTCCTCTAAGTTTCTAAGCAAATTTCCAAATGCAACGTTGAGTAGATTTTAATTCTTCACCCCCTAAACTGCCCATAAAACTGCCTTTTGTCCCACAAAAATTAAAAATTGTCGTCAGTCATTTTTAACAAAATTAGCAAGCGTTAACTGACTATGGGCTCCGTTAACGCACCGGAAATTGCAAGCGGATTTGCGAGCAGAACGCGTTCGAATCTTCGTCGTTCGCTACATGGGCAGAAAGATAACGGGAGGAAAGCATCGACGAAATCCAAAGTAAATGTGGCACGGCTGATCAAACCAGGACACGATTTCCGTAGTTGCCGCTACAACAATACGCCACGTTGCATAAATAAAGCGTGCACGTTGGACGTGATCAATATTGGATGTGATGAAAGTAAACCGGTAAAGCGTCGAACGACGCTCGACCCTCGTCGACGCGCACGACCGTCTGTGTAATTTAATGCCCGGCAAATACGCCAAGCAGAGAGAGTAGTTTTGCACTGTAATCTAGATGAATCTGCCACTCCCAGGCTGTCAACAATTACAAAATGACCTCAAAGAGATCCAGGCATTATTTTTGCGCTGACTTGTCTACTTTGACGCATTCTTATAAACCCAAGTATGCAATTTAACCCCTTGTCCTATGATTAATTTGTCAGGTGCGTCAGTTAAAAATAACTAATACGGTCACAATATAAAAACAGACAAAGAAAGTTGAAATGTTATGTCAATTTGGTATTATGCAATCGTTGACTATGCAAATTATAATTGGACTTGAACTTTTAAACTGAAGCGTATTGAAAATTCGCGTAAAATTGATCACATTTGAAGTACGAGTGCGTCACGAGTCAGACTCGTGTAAGTAGTAAAAGGATTAAATTAAATTAAATTTAAATTAAGGGTGAAGTCTGGTGACAAACGCAGGACTGATTTTTGGGATCTCTGGAAAATTGATAAGCTCCGGTAATTGTTTCTTGTCTTGTTCTGGTCGGGGAGACAAAAATGTACAAAATGCGACTTAATTCTAGTAACTTGAAGCCGAAGAGCAATATTTTGTCATACCTTTTTTTAGAGATATTCTTTAGACTGTACTTAGGAGTCGTATCGAGTCAGATTTTGCAATTTTGCTTTAATAAATTTTTTAAAAATGTTTCTATATGCTTTCGTTTGTTATGAACTTTAAGTTAAGTTTGTCATTATAAAGTTAATTTTCTACAAATTGCAGAAATTATTCGCCATTACTATCCTTAGGAAACATGCTATTGAAAATGTAATTAAGAAGTCGTTTCAATTAATCAACTATATAATTAATTAGAACATGAATTACAAACGGAAGGTTAAATGACAATTGCGTGACAACTGCATTTATACACTCTGACTGTATGAAATTATGTAATAATTTCAATATTTTTAAGTAGTCGTGATTCATGATCACGTAAACTAGAAATTATAAAATCATATTATTAGATTATGTATACCCTGCTAAACTTTATAGTAGAATATACTATAAAGTTGTAAATGAAACTGTAAAAATGTAACTAAACTTATAGTAGAATATACTATAAAGTATAGTAGAACATACAATGTAATACAATAATATTTTTTTATAATTTCTAGTTTACGTTCTTGATGAGTAACATATACAATATAAAAATTACTGTTTATCTCATATAAAATTAAAACACGATAATTAAATAATAAACTATTATAAAACCTTGCAAGTCAATTAAAAGAATAATATCGTAAAATGTTCTCTTAAAGAACGAATAATATTCGAAATGGGACGTGGAATGCAGATGTAAACGGAAACCATTTTGGTTATGAGGTTCAAGAAAATGGTCGTCCACATCTGTTACGCTTTGAACAGTGCATTTGTCAAACAGAACACTGCTGAGCGATAGAGAAGCTGTCAGAAAGTGTCATAAAAAAGGGTGGACCTTAAAGTATTGCGAGGGATGAACCTAAAAATGTTTTTCTCGATGAAAAATCATCCTTGAAATTGTTTTCGCGTTGATAATGCAACTCTAGTAAAAAAAAAGAGTTTCAATTGACTTAATTTATTAATAATAATAACGTATTTTATTATAATAATTTTACAATGCACTTAACAAAGTATGTGAATTTAGAGTTGGGCTATTTAAAAGTTTTCAACCTTTGGGTAACTTGATATATTGAATAATATAATTAATATTCTAAATTTAATAATTGGTATTTATAGAAAGTAACATAATCTATTTTTCTCAGTTTTAACCAGTTTTTAAAGAAATTGTACATTTAATAAAAACAAAAATATATCGTTATTGTGGTGGTTAAAAGTAAATTGGTGAAAAATTTATATTTTCAGTTTGTTGGATAGTGATATGTTTTCTAACATATTAAAGATAAAATGCAAAATTTGTATTATTGCAATGGAACACGTATAATAATAATAATGATATTTGTCTTCAGTAAAATATTCGAATATTATTATATCAGATAGAGAATTAAATTATTGTTAAACTGCTGAAATTGATTTTTCGATATTCCAAATTGTCATATTGCGTAAATTAAATTTTTTACACGTCAAGTTATGAAATTTTTACAATTGAATTTTTAACATTTCAGTCTGCTACATTTTCATAATTGAATTTTTAACATTTCAGTCTGGTAAATTTTCATAATTGAATTTTTAACATTTCAGTCTACTAATTCATCATAATTAAATTTTTAACATTTCTATCTGCTAAATTATCAAAATCGAATTTCTGACATTTCAAATTGCTGAATTGTTAAATTTAATTTCTTAACATTTTAAATGATCAAATTACCACAATGGAAGTTTTGACACATCAAATTATCAAAACTGAATTTTTCACATTTTAAATTGTCAGTTTATCAAAATTGAATTATCACCATTTTAAATTACCAAATCACCATAATTGAATTTCCAACATTTCAATTTATCAAAATCAATTTTTTATTATTCAAAACGATCTGATTATAAAAATCGAATGTATGGCATTTATTTCAAAGTCACATCAAATTAATGCTTGTTGAGTGCCTAAAAAAAAAAATGGCCACGAAAAGTACAAATTGTAGTTGAAATAGAAACAGTTGCATAAATCATTCACGCGTGGAAAAAATGTGAGTATCATGAATTTAACTAACCCAACGTCTTACAGCAAAGGTAAAATTCCATATACGACACGGTAGACGTTTATTTCGCGCTTTTACAGCGTGAAACAGATGTCGAGCGGTTTCGTAAGTAGAATGTGACTCAGCTGAGTGCCACCGAAAATGAGAGACGTTGCGATATTTTCCGAATGTAGAGAGACGTTTCGCTCAGAAATTTATCTTCTCGTAATAACAGCGTGGCAACGCCGTTTTCCGGGTGTTGTCACGTCCCGTTCGTTCCCGTACGTGTCTGCCTCTTTGTCTTCTTCCTTCTCTTTTTTCCCCCACATCCCCCTGCCACACAACCCTCTGGGATTCGGTCGTGTCCGCATTATAATGGCATTTCGTGTCTCCACATTACACTTGCTGTCTCGCCAGCTACTACACGTTTCCCCTGCGTTCTACAACGGTGTCTTATTTGTTTCCTTCTCCAAATATACCACAAATTTCCCGTATCGAGGGAGACCTTGCGATATCGGACCGATGGAGGGACAAACGAAATTCCGGAAACGTATATTTAAGTATGCATCCCTCGTGTCACTCGTTTGTTCGCGTATATCTTGTTAATTATTCGTGTTTCTTCTTTGCGAGGATTTTAACTACTTAATCAAGAATAGAGATATCAAGAATGTTAAATAGCAGGAATGACAGACTATTATGAGGACTGATAAATTGATAATCTGGGACACTGATGGCTCATGAGGGAAAATGGGGGGCACTGGTAATAAATAACTTCATTTTTCACTTAAAAATTTTGTAATTTCGTGGTTTTTAAATTTGATACTTCACATTTCAAAAACTTCCAAATTACTTAATTTTGATATTTTCAAATTTTTTCTCAATGTTTCAATCGTTAAGTTTTGTAGTTATTAAGAGATGGTTTTATGTGAATTTAATTTTGTATATAACCTAAATGTTCGTACATAACCTAAAATCGACGCTGGAACTATTAGAAATAATTGTAAACGCCATTTTATATATACTGTATACTATATTTTTAACTTAAAAATGCACGTGCGTTGAACTCTGTTATATTCATAAATGCACCATAATTTTTACTCTCATTTAATATTCCATACGAACAAATTTACATTAAAGTAAAATATTATTTATTTTTAATTAATGTATTAAAGTAAAATAGAAAAAAATATTTACAACTTCAAATGATATAATAATAAATATATTTAGAATATGAACTAATTTAGTGAAAAATGTATTTATAACACAAAATACTACAGTAATACATTTGTCCACAACAAGAAATATATTCATAAACATTAACAGTACAAAATAGTGTAGCAATAAATATATTTATTGATATAGCAATAGATGTACAGCATAAAATAATGCAGTAATAAATATATTCACAACAAGAAATAATATATTCATAAACATATTAACAATACAAAATAATGTAGCAATAAATATATTTATTAATATAGTAATAAATGTACAGCATAAAATAATACAGTAATAAATATATTCACAACAAGAAATAATATATTCATAAACATATTAACAATACAAAATAATGTAGCAATAAATATATTTATTGATATAGTAATAAATGTACAGCATAAAATAATACAGTAATAAAAATATTCACAACAAGACATAATATATTTATAAACATTAACAGTACAAAATAATATAGCAATAAACATATTTACAGTATGTAGCAATAAATGTACAACATAAAATAATACAGTAATAAAAATATTCACAACAAGAAATAATATATTCATAAACATTAACAGTGCAAAATAATATAGCAAAAATTATATGTGCAGCATAAAATAATGCAATAATAAATATATTCACAAGGAATTAATGCAACGAACAAAAGTACGACAAACATCAAACCATTAACCGGCATAATAAAAAGCAATCCTTTGTTATTAATCGTACCATGATCAAAGGGACATTACATATTTTATTTCGAGTATTCGTTTGTGAGCGCTAACCATATTCCCAGGTAAAACATAGGGGTGTATATTTTTGTTCGTTGCTTTCAGTGCAGAAAAACAATATTTCTCCTTGTCAAAGCATACTTTATCCCAGAAAGTGTTACGCTTCACGTGAACGAAATACAAAGGAAGATTTTACTTTCATGAGAAAGAAGAAAAAAAAACGAAAATTCAAGAGACGACTTCTCGAACCGTGTCCATCTTTGCCCAGCCTGCACTGCGGAGGTCAAAACATTTTTTCCTCTCTGTCCGGTCGGATTTGCGCGTCCTCTCCGTCTCTGTTTCCTGTGGCCAACCTGCAAATCTCTTACACCGAATTCCCTAGTTTGCCGTCGCGTATCTCCTCGACATTTGCATCTGTGCGTCTCTCTCTGTCGGCTTTCGAGGCTCTCCGGGCATCGGTGTTCGTCCTTTTTTCCCCCCAGTCTTCCACCCCCCTGCAGGTTTCATCCGACGAATATAAAAAGGGCTGAGCACCCGAGTGTTTAGTAACTTTGTCAGCGTTTTTAATCCCGCCCCTTATCCTGCCTCTGCTTTCGCTGCTCCAGCTTCGCTCTCTTTGTCTCCTTGTTTCTCTCGTGCGCCGAACAAGCCTACACTTACACCTACCCTCCTACCCTTTTTTTTTTAGTTCCTGGCTTCGACGTGGCCGTGCTCTGTGTACCTTGTAAAACCAGCCGTTGTACCAATTACGAGTGTTCGCGTTCAACTCGACCGGATTTAGTAGCTTCATCAGTGAAATTGATTCGTTTGGGCTGTTCCCGGTGTCTGCACACAGGCTGCGCCTCATGGCAGAGGCTCAAACGGCGGTTACCGAACATATGTTCGAACGATTTGTACGATTCCCCCTCCTACTTGTTTCCTGTATCACACGCTGCTTCTATAGTAATTCTTTTTTCCGTAGAATTCGATTTGTAGCGATTTCAGGGTGATTTGGACGATTGTCAGTAAGCGAATCCTTCGGGTTTGAATTTTTGCTTATGTCGATTGAAGTTTGTCGAACGTAGGAACATTTAAGGAAATAACCGAATGACCGAACGTAAACAGACAGTAATGTAGAAATAATTGTAACGCCATTTTATATTTTTTTACTGTGGAAGTTTTAGTAACATATTTGAGAAATTTTGTTAATTAAAATGACTATAAACACGACATAATTTATGTTATCAGCAACATTTGCAATTCGGTTGGTATTCTCTTTATTTCGTAATATGTTCTGTATTGAATTTTGTGAATATTCTTGCAATTTTTTAATGATTTTTTCCTTAAAGTCTACTACGTTTAAATGTTTGATCAATAGGTTATTTTAATTACCAGTTTTAATAAAATCTATCATTTGTCAACAAATGGGTATTTAGTAACTAGTCTAATTGTTATTTATAATAACCCACTAAAAATGAATAAAATACGTGTATATTTAATAAACTAAAGATTTATTTTCTTATCTGAAATAATTACAAATGGCACGAAACATATCACAAAAGCCTTGACAAAGACAGTAAATTATGTCTAGCAATTTCGCTTAAAACAAGATTGATTAAAATTTAATCATACAACGTATTACCAACGTTTCAAATGACTGTGCAATTTTAAATAACCTCGCAATTCAACAACCGTTAATTTAATTGAGTCTTCGAAATTTCATTTTGAGTTGAAATTACGGTAGTACTGTTACCTATTATCAACAAATCTAGCTAAGTTTATCGCGTTTAATTACAGAAAATGAAGAACGATGTACTATGTGGCTGCTTAATATTAAGTCCCACATGACCCATTCCATGTCGCACCCTTCCACCTATTTCCCACGGTCGTTAGTGTATTTTTTTCATTTAACCAGTGACCCGAATCCAGAAATAATAGGAACCCTGCCCATTAACACAGAAACGCTACGATAACGTCCTTGCCGTGTGTCAACAACTTTTACCCGAATGTGATCGAAGGTTCACGCTAATACCTATACAACATCCTTTCTGAAGGATGTGTATTGTTTTATTCAACTTTGTTCGTGTGATTTTCAGTATTCGACTTTTAGGATTTTTGGTATTGTGAGCTTTAGTATTCGATTTTTAGGATTTTTGGTATTATGATTTTTTGCGTTATGATTTTTAGTATTCGACTTTTAATATTTTTAGTAATACGATTTTAAGTATTCGACTTTTAATATGTTTAGTATTATGATTTTTAGTATTCAACTTTTAGTATTTTTAGTACTACGATTTTTAGTATTCCACTTTTAGTATTTTTAGTATTATGTTTTTTCTATATTCGACAGTTATTATTTTTAGTACTGGGCTTTCAATATTTTTAATTCGACTTTTTGGATTTTTGGTATTGTAATTTTTAGTATTCTACTTTTAGTATTTTTAGTATTATGATTCATCTGTATTCGACTCTTATTATTTTTAGTACCTGACTTTCATTATTTTTAATTCGACTTTTAGTATATTCAGTATTATCATTTTTTTGTATTCGATTTTTAGTATTTTTAGTACTCGACTTTCAATATTTTTAATTCGACTTTTAGTATTTTTAGTATTATGATTCTTTGTATTCGACTTTTAATATTTTTACTATTATAATTTTTAATATTCGATTAAATTGAGAACTTAGGCTTCTTTATCACTTAACGCTCTCGTGCTTTACGACACAATATAGTTTATAATTTTACCTTTAGCATCATTTAATCGAGGAAGGATATTTTTCCATTTAAACATCAAAGTAAGATGGCGGAAATAGGGGAGACGAGTGCAGACTAATACAATTTCTTCAATATTACAGTTAATCAATATTACAGTTAAGTCATAAAAATATATTTTTATATACATATATACATACTTTTTTTATTTGTATATTTAAATATTTATCTCTTTAGATATTTTTCTTAAGTTTAAACACTTGCATTATAAAAAAGTATATTTATTCATTATGTCAATCAATATAGAAATATAAGTGTGCAATAATTTGCAACGAATTTATTAAATGAAACATACACACATATTATATTAATATACATATGAAATAAATCTTTAAATTTAATTTTGTTGAAAACAGAGATTTTAATGGAAAAAATATTAATCTCCGTTTATTTTGTATATATTACAATCATTTTAACAAAAAAAAATTATTAATTTTATATGTTTTTAAATTGATTACAATTTTATATCATACATGTACACATAGTTTAAATGTTATGATAGCTGAAATAATTTCCACAACAGCAAGTAACTCAGGAATCTGATGCATTCCTACATCCAGTAACTCTTTCAGAAGAGTCACAAAAGTTCATTACTTATTAGTTTCCGGGAAATCGATACCTTCAGAACTAGTTCGAACAAAATTAAGCCAGGTTTATCAAGTAAACTTTAGTGTAATAGCGACTGTGTTGTAAAATCGATGTAAGGCATTGAAACATACAGAGACTATATGCATAACTATGTGGGTCAAGAGACATAATCGACTAACTGTAACGTATACCTAATTTGCATCTTAAATTGCTTTGCGACTTGTAAAGATTTCAGAGATTTTAGTATCTAGAATTCTTTACCTTATTGATTTTGACCCTCTACTTTTCTTAATTTTTTATCACAAATATAGATTCGTGTTAAACATGAAAACTAAAAAGAAATAGGTAGGGAAATATTTTTGGTATATACTAAGTGGTAAAAGTATGAGTTCATTAACTAATATTTATCACTGAAAAATATTTAAAAAGGATTTTGTTGTTTTCTATTGAATTCACATGTAACAAACTATAAATTAATTTCATAAATTTTAAACAATAATTCATGACACTCATGCTCATAAAAAATTTCATAATTGTAATGCAATAATTATATGGAAGATTAGAAATAAAAATAATAAAAATAAATTATTTACATCAATTTGAAAGAGTTACAAGACTCTCACCCCCTTTCAAGTACTGACAAATTCTACAAGTATAAAAATTTAAAGGAATATTAAAATTAAGTTTTAAAATAATATAGAAAATTTCAAAAATTAATTGCTTATATGTTTATTATATTAATAGAGAATATATATAGCAGTACACTGCAATATATTTTAAAAACTGTAAATAAAAAGTTACTATAAATGATTGTATTATAATCTTACATGATATGTAACAAAATTAAATCATAAAATTTGATTCTAAATTCCATATATATATTACAGATACTTCATAACTATGACATATTTATAATACGGGAAATTAATATAATTATTATAATAATTAAAATTAGTAAAACTGAATAAAAAACGTAACAAGAACGCTATTACTGCGTCGATGAAAATAAACGTTAGTTCCGAAATTCGAAACCAATTGAAAAGTGTTCGATATTTTTACAAGTGAATTTTTCTTTCGGATCTACAAAAAGGAAAAAAGCAAACGCAACTCGCTACCCCAATCACGCGATTATGTTTTCCCGTTGTTCCAGCAATGCTACTCCAACGGAAAAACAAACAAACGTTCATTAATTTGTCGTGGAATCGAAGGTTTTTCAAATAAACTACGGCACCGGTAATCTTCTCTACCCTGGTCCTTAATCCCAAAAACAATTACACCCGGATCTAATGAGGTTTTCGACGTCCTTCAGATAAATTCAATTATTAACTCTCGTTTAATCGATAAGGGATAGAAGTTTTCCGAAAGTTCCGTAAGTTTTCTACGGTAAATATAACAAGATTAATGAGTTTGTATCTGTTCGTCCGTGAATAGTATTGAACGGGTAAGTGGAACACACTTTTTGCTTTCGTACCTGCAACTTCGAGTAAATTCAATAAATTCGAGGATAAAAAACGTTAGGAAACTAGAAAATAATTTTAAGCAGTTTAAGATATACAGACTCAATGACGTGGAAATATGAAATTGACTTTACATCTTGCTGACTTTAACTTTGATTACTGTAATCAGGTTATAATCGATTTTCAAAGTACAACAAAATTTATGGAGTACTTTTCTAATTTTTCAATTGAAAATTCTCGTACTATCATAAATACTGCAGAAAATATTTATATATTTTAATACTTAGTAAAATATTGCAGAACAACTTGATAAAATTTATCAGTAACAAAAATACCTAATAAAATTTTCATCTTGAACTCTTTGAGTCACACAACTGTAAAGATAATAAAAGCTCAAGTTGCACATAATTTTTTTTTATAAAGCAATGAAAAAAGTGTTCAGTTAATATAACAACTTTTCGAGATGAGTTAAAAATCCCAAAAAGCGAAAAGACAATTTTTAGCCCACCTAACCTCAAAAGGCGAGTGCAAACGATGAAAGAAAGCAAATCGACCAACGTTGAAAACGCCATCGAATGATAAACACCCGTTATAATACGATCAAATCGTTTTCCATGGATTAAAAAAGAGTAAAGGTTGTTCCACATGTCCGTTGGAGAGTTTCCAACGTATTGGAAAGCCTAGCGAGCGTGGTGGTCGCGCGTTAGCGCTTCGACGCTCGGGGGGTGCAGGGGGCTGAAGAGAAGCAGGGGGCCGCAGAATAAACTTAGACATGTTTGCCGAGCAATCAAATATATGAGCGGAAAGTCTCGCAGGCGTTATCGATTGGTTCGAACCGGCTGTGGCGGCATACAGGCGAAGAGGAAAGAGAGAACACCGAAACCGTGGGGGTTTTAGGCAGGGGTCGAGAAGGGGTCGAGACGAAATGGGAACGGGAAGATCCACGAAACTAGTCTACATCGTCGTCGGTGGAGGGCAGAACGGTTTGTCCAGTGTTTGTTGTTCGCCGTTGTTCGAGGGGGCAAACATAGTTTTCGAGCCGGCGAGAAGGAGCCGCTGGAACAGCCGAATAGATATACACACATGCCATCTGTACATACAGGGTGGTCCACCACAAACCGAAAACCTAAATGTCTTCGATACAAAGTTACGAAAGTATATTTCGATGGAATATTGTTTGGGAGAAATACGGGGAACCATTTTTCAAGCCTATCTTTAAAAACAGGACTTCTTGCTACTCCCTTGATACTCCCTGTGAACGAAGGTGGATAATTAGATGTATAGGATAAACAGGCATTTATAAAGAGATCTGTGGATAAATAATATTTAACAATAGTCATCAATCGAATCGTCCTAGGTGGAATGTTGTTAAATATGAATTTATGAATCTTTGTAGATGAAGGACTAGGTGAAGAAATCTGTAAATACAAACGAATGATTAGGTGAACGAATGTGTTAATATGGATGAGTGAATATAATAATAAAATCATATATGATAGTTTAGACATCAGAACAGAAAATTGCATGTGAACCAATGAATTAAAATTAGATATGTGTACACTGCTTTATGTGTCTGTGACATGTGTGTGAATTTAATTTATTAACTCATATGCAATTTTCTTGTCATGTTAGCATGTATAAATTTAATTTACAATAAAAGTCTGAAGAAGATTTAAAAAAGTTGCTGTTGTAACGAAAATGTATGTATTTTTATCGCAAATTATTTTATCAGGTAGATGATTGTAAAGAAACTGAAACAGTATTTTTGTTATCGATAATATTATTGATGAATATCGATAATATCATTTATAGACTGTGATTTTATCACTCAAATTGATTTATTCGTGTTCGAAATTAGGTTGGATTAGATTTACATTTAAATTTCGATAAATATCGAATTATTATAAGTAATTCGATTTATTGATAGCATAATTAAGATACCGTCACAGCGAATAAAAATGATTGAAATAGAATTTTGTTTTGAAAACATTTTTATTTATATTTATTGTTTTTTAATTGTTTTAAGTTCATTATTTTTGTTTCGTGTTAAGTCAAAATTTGAAGTTTAAAGAAAAATAAGTAAATTTAAATAACAACACTGTGTAACCATTTAGGTTAGGTTAGATTTGAAATTTAGACAAGAATAAGTAGATTTAAATGATGCAGCCAATTAAGTTAGACTTGAAGTTTAAACAAGATCAAATTTTGAATAATTAAATTATGCACAAAATTAGATTAGGTTAGAATCTTGAGTTTCATTATCCTTGTTTGGAGGTTGATTAAATTAAATTTGAAGTTTGAACGAGAATAGATAGTTTTAGTAATATTGAGTAACCAGTTGAGTTTGATTAAATTCAAAGTCTGAACAAGAATAAATTTTGAGTGTATAAATTATAGCTCAAGGTCAGATTAAATTTGAAGTTTTAACAAGAATAAATAATGTTCACTGATAAAATAGTGTGCCAAGCTAGATTAAATTAAATTTGAAATTTTCATGTAAACAAAATAAATTTGAACTATGCAATTGTATACCAAAATAGTATTTAATATATTTGTATACCACTAGACTTAAAATTTTAAAGAAAATAAATAAAGTAAATTTTAAATGAAATAAGTAGATAAGTATAATAAAAACAAATAATAAAATTATTTGTTCAACTTCAAAACAGATTTTATTCAGTTAATATACTAACATTCCTGGTACCATTTGATCTCTCAAATAATTCCAAACATGTATTGCATTCAGAGAACAAAGCTTCTAACATTCTTATAATTTACAAAAATTATATTAATAAAATATATCATTACACTGACTGTACATTTAAATGAACTTGCTATATAGATTATAAATATTATAAAATCTAAACAAATTATACAAATTACAAACTCTATACAAATTATAAAAATTATAAAGTCTTTAGTAATCACCTCTTGATGTGATTTTTAAATCGTGCCACAATTTTTTAATAAAATGATTATTAACTTTTTACTATAGAATTAAGTTTCTGTACAAAAACCTGTAGAACACCCGGTATATTTACAGCTTTTCGCTAACGACGTACGTATGTGCACGCGAAAGGGAGTGTACATAGAGACGCGTCTGTATGTATAGAAATACGCGAACTTTCAAGAAATTCGAGTCTCTTATTTCCACGCGACCTTACTCCCCGTCTGCTTTCGAAGCATCGGGGAAAAATCTCAAGAGCGCATCGCCTTCGAGAGCTCCGTCGGAGATTTCGCTTGCACAAGAACAAATAGCGGAACGGGTCAGAACAACCCCGGCAGCCTCGGACAAATTCTTGCGATGTCGACGAACGACAGGGGTTGAATCGCGAGAAAATCTTGTCCACCGGATCGCTTTTACCTCCGATTTCGTGAATTCTTTCGTGAAATTCGTCGACTTCTGTAGACGCAGTTCAAAATGTCGGCGATTCTCACGCTCGATAAAAATGAAACTCGTCGGTTAAACGTGTCGTCCGTTGAGCGAACGATCTCGTTAATTCGAGTGCTGTTCCCTGTTCGTTTTTTCGCCGGTAATATTTCTGATTAAGGATAACGCGGGCGTGGGATTTAAAGATGAAGCCGGAATTAGGTTAAGGGCGGAGTAATATTTTAAAATGCGGTTCGCTTCAGATTAGACCACGCTGTTTGTCTTTCATTTGTCGCCAGTGTAAAGAACTTGGGTCAAGACGATCAATCTGCACTGGAAACAAATTGATCAAAGTCAACTTTCAGCATAATTTTAACAGTTCCACGGTTTAGAAGAATTTTCGTTACTTGAATCGTGCAGGTTAGAATAATAAAATATAATTTATTCATTGGAAGCGTACAGCAGTTTTATTATAAAACTTCTATAGAGACAAAATGTGTGCATGGCAATGCATGCAAATTGCGTGTATGAAAATAATCCTTCAAAGTACTACTGGATTGCTGAGTTCAAATTATTTTGTGAAATCGTGATATCTTCAGTAGAATGGTCTTTCATATATCAGACAAACAGAAATATTAGATAATCATTTTATGATTATTATTATTAATTTATGATGATTATTATTAGCTAATCATTTTATGATTATTATTATTATTTTATGATGATTATTATTAGATAATCATTTTATGATTTTCATCATAATTATATTTAAATCACAATGATGTTATATATTTAATTCATAACCATAATCATATTTAATCATAAAATGATTATTTAATTATGATGATCATACATTGTATGATTTTTAACAGAACGTATAAT
Organism: Megachile willughbiella; assembly: GCA_945859595.2. Lineage (NCBI taxonomy): Eukaryota > Metazoa > Arthropoda > Insecta > Hymenoptera > Megachilidae > Megachile > Megachile willughbiella. The sequence continues at coordinate 10,217,561 of OX243801.1, forward strand.
TTTAATTTTCAATAAAATTAGTCAACGAATTATGTAAAAATTACACGAACTAAAATTAATCAACGAATTATGTAAAAATTACATGAACTAAAATTAATGAACGAATCAAGGTTTTCCTTGGTACTAAATAAATCAAAATTCAAACACGATCAATTTTTTGGAAAATTAAACATTCATAGCTATCGATATTAACAGAATAAATCAGAGAACGTGTCAAGGTCTTCGTAATAACTTAAAAAATCGAAATATCGACCAGGAGACTAATATTGTCTCCCCGGTGTCACTCGAACAACGATTTCACATTGAAAGGCAGACGTCGAAGCGAAGGACTACCGAGAGTTCTCCAAAAAAAAAAAGTCCTGGAACAAGGATAGACCCGAACGTTATCTCGTCATACTCCAGCAGGTATGGAGATGAGTGCCCTCTTTTCGCCCTAATTCCTTTCAATCCTGCCCCAACCTACCTCGATCGGCGTAATCGAACCTCATTTATATTTCTGAACGTGCTCAGTCGCTGAAAATCTGAAAACGTTTAATAATTCTTATGAATGTTAATGGCTCTTGGCTTGCTTTTATCATCACCTGCAGACAGTGATAAAGATGTTACGTTCGCGATCAAATTCGGTCAAATGGTTCTTATATTTATAAAGAGCAAGAAAAGAGTATGTTTATCAAGAGGAGAAACAGCAAAATAAATCATAAATGTTATAAAAATTCCAAAAATTCATTGTAGAACGATGTTAAGTTCACAAATACGTTCGAATGTAAATGTTTCTTTTGTTCATAAAAAAGTGAAGATAGAATATATAGGTTATGTTTGCAAACAGTAAAAACTGATGTTAAAAGCGTTTAAGTGGAGACGTTATAAAAATTTAAGTAGCTTGCCATTGAAGAGCAACCATTTTGTATAATGATGTATGTTGACCATAGACGTTTTATTTATTTTCAAATAAATCCCATTGAATTTTACATTAATAAGTTTTCTGCATTAACCTTTACATTGTAAAGCGACCATTTTGTATAATGATGTATGTTGATCATAGACGTTTCATTTATTTTCTATTAAATTCCATTGAATTTTACATTAATAAAATATTTTTACATCGACCTTTACATTTTATTCTCACAATTGACTTCCATATTGAAGCAGTTGAAAGTATGATTTTTGTTTCTCACTGATCTTGGCATATTATTAGGTAAACTGAATAAATTCGTATAATATATATTCGTATGAAAATTACACAACATGGCAATTAATGTTGAAACAAGAATTTTTACCCTGACGAACGCTAACGAAAGTATTCCTATAAATAATCGGTAAGAGAAGAAATAAATAATCAGCGAGAAAATGTAGAAGTTTGATTTGTCGAGATTACTAGGCATCGGTAATAGTCGATTGCGAGCGATTACGAGGGTAATTTTTCAGTATCGTTTGGCCGTGATACGCATCGTTATTGCTCGAAGCCGGAAGTGGTGTCCCGGATTACGGAGCGTTTCTCCGTTCGTGGTAAACATCTTTTATTAAGTGCACGTTGCGCTCCGTTGGCGCGTCAATTTTTCAAAGCACCCTCGAGTTCTTTGTCTTCGCGTCTCCATCTAACTATAACGATAAGCGCACGTGGCAGGGAGAAGGGGCGATTAATCGTTCCATCATCGTTGGGGATGGTCTCGACTCTGTGACAATGGCGGAAAGGGAACTCCTTTTTACCCTTACTCCGTGTCCTTCTCGAAGATAAAACGATTTACGCGTTTTCTTCAAGTATCGAATCGTTCGCGTGATATTTTCGCTCGTGCGGACAAACGAAACAAAAAATGTCATTTTATCTTTTCCGATCAAAAAATCGGGACTTATTGTCACTTATTAGGATTTATTTTCAACATCTCTCTTTTTATAAAAGTTTAAGGTTTTTTCGTTGCAAATTTTCTTATGCGATTACACAGGTAAAATTAGGCAAAAATTAGGACTTATTTTTACTTGTTAGGATTTATTTTCAACATCTCTCTTTTTGTAAAAGTTGAAGGCTTTTTCGTTGCAAATTTTATTATGCGATTACTCAGGTAAAATTAGGCAAAAATTAGGACTTATTTTTACTTGTTAGGATTTATTTTCAACATCTCTCTTTTTGTAAAAGTTGAAGGCTTTTTCGTTGCAAATTTTATTATGCGATTACACAGGTAAAATTAGGCAAAAATTAGGACTTATTTTTACTTGTTAGGATTTATTTTCAACATCTCCCTTTTTATAAAAGTTGAAGGTCTTTTGTTGCAAATTTTATTATGTGATGATGTATTGTACAGGTGCATTATTATTTTTTGTCAAAATTGAAGGCTTGAAATTTAATTATGAAGTATATTAGTGATTGATGCATCGTGCAAATACATTCAAGAGCAAATCTGATTTATTTAGCGGACGTATGGTAGGTAAAGGGCGTCTTTTAGTTGTTCATTTTTAGGGATTTTTGAGGATTGGACATTTTGGGATAGATTGAACGTTTGGGAATCGTGGGATTTCAAGACCGAAGAGTTTGGGATGTTGAGATTTTGAGATCTAGGTATTTGGGGATTTGAGTATTTTGATACCTAGGAATTTAGGGATTTTAGGATTTCGAGAACTAGTAATTTGGGGATTTTGGGATTTCAGGACGTAGGAGTTTGGGATGTTGAGATTTTGAGATCTAGGTATTTGGAGATCTGAGAATTTTAGGATTTAGGAATTTGGAGATTTAAGGATTTCGAGAGCTACAAATTTAGGGATTTTAGAATTGCGAGAGCTAGGAATTTAGGGATCTTGAGACTTCTAAACCTAGGGATTTAGGGATCTTCAAATTTCTAAGTTTAGGAATTTGGGAATCTTAGAATTTTCGTACTTAGGAATTTGGGGATTTTGGGATTTCGGGACCTAGAATTTTGGGATCTTGGAATTTCGATACCTAGAAATTTGGGGACTTGGGAATTTCAAGAGCTAGAAATTTGGGGATTTTGAAATTTCCAAACGTAGGAATTTGAAAATCTTTAAATTTGGGAGTTTAGCAATTTGGGAATCTTGGAATTTCGATACCTAGGAATTTGGGGACTTGGGAATTTCGAGAGCTAAGAATTTGTGGGTCTTAGAATTTCGATACCTAGTAATTTGGGGATTTTAGGATTTCGAGAGCTAGAAATTTGGGGATTTTGAAATTTCCAAACGTAGGAATTTGAAAATCTTGAAATTTGGGAATTTAGCAATTTGGGAATCTTGGAATTTCAATACCTTGAAATTTGGGGATTTTGGGATTTCGGGACCTAGAATTTTGGGATCTTGGAATTTCGATACCTAGAAATTTGGGGACTTGGGAATTTCAAGAGCTAGAAATTTGAGGATTTTGAAATTTCCAAACGTAGGAATTTGAAAATCTTGAAATTTGGGAGTTTAGCAATTTGGGAATCTTGGAATTTCAATACCTAGAAATTTGGGGATTTTGGGATTTCGGGAGCTAATAATTTGTGGGTCTTGGAATTTTGATACCTAGGAATTTGGGGACTTGAGAATTTCGAGAGCTAAGAGTTTAGAGATCTTGGGATTTGGGGATCTTGAAATTTAAGGACTTTGGATTTCGAGAACTAAAAATTTGGAAATCGTGAAATTTCCAAACTTAGAAATTTAGGGATTTTGAAATTTAGAAGCTTAGGAATTTGGAGGTCTTGGAATTTCGTTACTTAGGAATTTGGGGACTTTGAGATTTTAAGAACTAGAAATTTAGGAACGCAGTAAATTGAGAACCTTCTGATTCGAGATTCTAGGGATATGACGTATTTAGAAACACAAAAATTTGTAGGTCTATGAGGACAACGGTATTTGTAGTTCTAGAAATTTATAAACCTGAGAATTACAGTAGGAAAAAATTTGAATTTTATTATTTCATTATATACTAATGTGCTCATACTTTAAACGTTATGAAAGCATACTATAAATGCAAACCTATACAAATCTACATATATAAGCTTATACAAGAATAAAATAATTTTCTAATCAAGTAAATAATACCAAGGATTAATGCAATGTTTCTTTTCGTTTCAGGTTGTGCATTCGTAAAACTCTCGTCACATCAAGAAGCGCTAGCGGCGATTAATTCTTTACACGGTAGCCAAACTATGCCGGTGAGTACTTTTATGCCGTTATTTTTTCTATTTATACAAAGTATACCACAGTATGCGAACATAATTTTAGTATTAAGCATATGAGTAAATAAAGAAGAGACAGTTTGTACAAACTGTTTATATTTACTCTACCTAATTTTTCAATGCAAAGTACCGCAAAAGTTATCTTAACCTTAATTTCACGTGCATTTTCGCAATAAAAAATGAGGTCATATTACCTCACTATGACATCATAGTTACACATCCTCTGTCATGATAACGCACAAAGAATAATTTATGAAAGAGCTGTTAGTTACAAGTTATTCTAGTGAGACATCGAAAATTGTCTGTGAAATTTCACCACATATTCTAATTTAGACATCTTTAACCCCTTGCACTATGGCCTATTTGTCAGGTGCGTCAGTCAGAACTAACGAAACACAGCTACAATATTAAAACAGATAAAGAATGTTGAAATGTTATGACAACATGGTATTATGCAATCGTTGACTATGCAAATTATAATTGGACTTGAACTTCAAATTGAAGCATATTAAAAATTCGAGTAAAATTGATCCCAACTGAAGTACCAGTGCGTCACGAGTCAGACTCGTCAAAATAGTGCAAGGGGTTAATATTCCAATCGTAACAAAAAGTAAATCTGATATTACCTCTTCAAAAATAAAACACGTTTTCATGAATATCTTATTCTTTCATCGAATCTTGCAAGCGATGTTTATTTTTCATCGTGTAAAGAGTCTATCCAGAAAGCCCAACAGTTTATCAAGAAACTGAAACGAAACGTTAAAGCGTAACTCCGAAAGCAAAATTCATGATGGAGTATCAGCGGATCGAGCGTGGAAGTCGAAACGGGATGAGGTAAATTGCCATCAAACATGTTCCGTAATTCTCGCTCTGTCACTGTATCCTCTCATCGATCATTGGCAGCTACTAAACCGATGTTTCATCGTTAGCCGTCAAGCCGTACCATTAAGCGTAATGCTAATAAACAAGTGTCCGGAAGTTCGATATGTCGATAAACGTCAATGAACGACTGCGGGACGCTAACAACAGGGTCCTGGGTGGAAGAGGAATGTATGGTCAAGTTCGGCAAGCGGCTTTGCGAACTTTCCCCAATCAGCAGGTGGAATCCCGGACGAAACTCGCTGACAATTCAATTACAACTGGGAATTCCTGGTCGGACCCAAAGCCGAGAAAGTTTGGCGGTTTGACGGAGGGGGCCAAGGGAGGATTCAACGACGGAGAAGGAGGCGACCCACACTTCGCCAAGTGTTATGCAGATTTCTGTTTGGTCAGTCATTAGATTGCAGGCACAGGGTGTTTGCAGGCACGACAGTCATTACTACGGCTGTCCACCCTGTACCGCTTTACCCAGCTACGTAGAATGGCCATCCATGAATCTGCAACGCACTCCCGTCGTTTATATTATTCTCAACTCCATTTACTGTCTTAATTCTATGCGCATTTATTCCCTTCGTTCCCTCAACTTCGTCACTTCGCCCATGTTTACGTTACGTTTAACCTCTTCTCTTTAGATTCAAAGTGCACTTCGTTGTCGCGCAAATTTTTGACTTTCTATAACAGAGGAATATCTTTAATGATATATTAAAATATATATTTATAATGATATGAAATATTAATGATATTAATATTATTGTTAGAGGTCACGTTTAAATTAGGCGGTAATAAAGGAGGTTGCTACAATTTTTTCACTATATGTTTAAGCATACAGGGTGTTACCTGTAACGCTACTCACGATTTTTCTCCCACTTACAGCCACCTTACAAAAAAAGTTTACAATAATATTTGCAGGGTGTGAAGTGCACAATAGATATTAGTAAAGCAGATTTCGAAAACAGTTTGTTTTCTTGGCAAAATCAAGGTCACCTTGAGTTTTTTAAATAGGAACATACATTTTTTTTCATTCATAACTTTAGAGAACATCGAGACGAATTCAAAACATATATTACATAATATTTTTATTAACATATTCCTCGATTTACAGAAGTGGAAATGCGAGGTACAAATGCGGAATATTGCTTAATGGAAGGTGGAATGCATTTGAACATGTAATTAAATAAAGTCTATTTTTCTTTCATTCTAGTCGTGTGTTTACATTCAGTAATCTCTTTGGAATCAAATAATGGTTGCACTACCAAAGTCAAAAGCTACGTACTTCACATTTCCACTTCTGTAAATCGAAAAATATGTTAATAAAAATATCATGTAATATGTGTTTTGAATTCGTCTCGATGCCCTCTAAAGCTATGAATAAAAAAAAATGTATGTTCCTATTTAAAAAACCCAAGGTGACCTTGACTTTGCCAAGAAAACAAACTGTTTTCGAAATTTGCTTTACTAATATCTATTGTGCACTTCATACTCTACAAATATTGTTCTAAACTTTTTTTTGTAAGGTGGCTGCAAGTAGGTGAAAAATCGTGAGTAGCGTTACAGGTAACACCCTGTATATACATATAGATGTATAGATCGTATATTTATATAGATCTTCAAATTTTAATAAATAAATATATGTTTAAATACCACTTCGAATCAAAATAATATTAGCAGGACTTTTAAATAGAGAAATAATAATATTGAGTTATAAAAAACTAATATAGCAAAAATTAATAAGAGAGCTAGTTTTGATAAAGGCTGAATTCTCGACCTTTGTTTTATACTCTGTTTCAGAGTCTTGATAAATTTTGTAAGTAAAATTGAAAAAGTTGTAAAAGGGTCATTTAGTGTTAATAGAAAATTGTTATATTACAAGACATTTTACAAAATCCATCTCACAGAAGTAACAAAAACATATTACAATGCTTATCGTTCATCCATCCCCATCGGAAGAATGATTTTCTGAAAATATTAATACCTTTCGAGATTCCACTTAGTTTTCCAATACCGCTTTAACAAACTCAACGTATCAAAAATTGTGTACGGAATACAAAGGATATAAAATTGAAGAACTCCGTAACGGTGCTCGCGATTCGTTTTGCAGTGATTACAAAGAAACGAGTGCATGGAAGTACGAGGAACGTTGAAAGTCCATATACACCCGATATTTTCCGGCGTATCCGGCAATTGTTTCGACGTCCATCGGTACAAGGGAATAACGAAAAAAAAAGAGAGTTCGACAGAGAAGAGAACATAGCGTGTGTTTTCCAATATCAACGAGAGATTTCCGTTCCGTGTCATGCGTGTGCGAAATCACTAGCCCTGCTTGGTGTTGAAACACTAGGGGCAAACGAGGGGACAGATACGAGGCTGTTACGTGAATATTACTCGTTACAACGCTCTAATCTAATAGCGAAATACGGGGAGAAATTGTGGGCACAGAAGGGGAACTTTAGGATCGTGCCAGGGACTATTTGCCCTTAAAAGAGAAACTGACATGGCGGTGAACGTAATATGCAGATCGCTTAATTATCACAGCGAATTATGCAAATCTTGACACGAACGTTACGAGATTTCATCGCGTAACCATCGAGCGATTCGGGACCGCGAAAACGACGAGAACGAGTCACGCAGTTTGCCGTTTCATTAGGACCATTCTGGATTTATTAGCCTAGGGACGTTCATAATTGACGAAACGCCGGACCCATAAAAGCGAAATCACATGCGATAAGATTCGGAAATTTCCAACACGGGCTTGATTTATCAGGGAAAAAATTACGGAGTTCTTGTTTGTTCTTTTGGGCTACGTTTGATCTGTCGTATGGGGCGAAATATCGAAATTTCTGACCGAGCGATGTACGGGGATTACGCGATGGGGTTATAGAATTTGGGTAGATAGGAGAAAAATGTGGAGGAAGGTTGAACTTAATTTGTGTAGTTTAGTGGAACTTTGATTTTTGGAGAAATTTTGTTATTAATAAATTGACGGAAAATTATGCAAAAGGCACGATGTTGCGATCAAACGGCGTTCAATATGCTGTGTATCTATTGTTTTTACTATTACTCTATTTAAATTACTCTGGAAATAGTGTTTCTCAACATAATTCATTTCTGCATCAAGAGTATTAGTTTACAAATCTCTGTATCTTCTAATTTCCATAATCACAAATTAGTATATTTGCAAAATTATTCCAGATTTACATGTTTCAAATTGTCCATGTTTCATGTTACATGTCTCAAATCTCTATATTCTCACATTATCATATATCAGATTACTATAGTTCCTTTCTTGTGTAGCTGCAAATGTCTGCCTCCTTGAGTTTGTATATTCCCAAATGAGATCCCCAAATTTCCATCTTCTCCAATTTAAATATTTCAAATATCAATCTTCCCAAATCAATATTTCCCCATTTTCATATTTCTAAATAGTTATATCTCTAAATTACTATAATCCATAAATCTCTACATTTCTCAGAATCCACCTATGAGAAATCTAACCTCAAAAAAGTGTTATTATATTTTCTATAAAATAGTTTTTTCTTGTGTACTTGAAAATTCTCCTCAAGTTTGTATATTCCCAAATGAGATCTCCAAATTTCCATCTTCTCCAATTTAAATATTTCAAGTGTCAATCTTCCCAAATCAATATTTCCCCATTTTCATATTTCTAAATATTTATATCTCCAAATTACTATAATCCATAAATCTCTACACTACTCAGATTCTACCTCTGAGAAATCTAACCTCAAAAAAGTGTTATATTCTCTATAAAATTTCTATCTTCTCATTTTTTTTATATTTTACAATTATATTCAAAGTATCCTCAAAACTTCTGTATCTCCAAATTTTTGTATGCATTAATCTTCTTCTCCAAAATCTCCACATATCCCAATTCTACATTGCTAAAAATATCCTGAAATATTTCCCAATTTCCTTGTTTGTTATTTCACTTCCAACTTTAGTGTATTTGTCCCACTCCAAATTTTTAGTACCAACTTTGCAAATTTTATTTAATTTTTGAAGCGCATCTTCAGTTCGGCTGAACTGTTCGTTCATATAATTAAGGCCTCCTTCTAATAAGGTCAAAGTAATTCGCAGAGTAATTTCACCCGACTAAATTAAAAAAACAAAATTAAAAGTTGGGGTACTTTCAGTTTTTAAATCTGTAATTAACCTAACTATTTAACCTTATAATTTTGTCGATGGCGTGTCAGTTCCAGTTAACAGATTATCGCTGCAATATTAACACAAATAAAAACAGTGAAAATTTCAAATGCATTTTAGATTTGACGATCTCTCTGTAAATTATAATTAGTATAAAAAAACGAAAAAAAATAAAAACTTCAAATATATTTTAGATTTTACGATCTTTAATTGTGCAAATTACAATTAGTATAAAAAAACGTAAAAAAGTGAAAATTGTTAATATATTTTAGATTTTACGATCTTTAACATTAAACCTACCGGTGTGCAATACACACTTACTCTGAAATGACGTAAAAAAATAAATAAACAAATGATAAAACGCTAAGTGTTATACACATTAATTCTTTACCTTCATGAAAATTAGCAAAGATTCTACAGAAATTGTCTCAATAAATTGTGTAAGTTAAAATAAAAAACTTGTAAAAGGATTATTTGACCCTTTCGGTAGTTTTAGTGTTAATTATGCAAATTGTAATTAGTGTAAAAAACGAGACTCAGTACGGTGCAAATCAGTGACGGTCTGTAGCTAAGTGGGGGTGCTCCAAAAAATACTTAACCCTCTTTTTAAAATTGTGTAAAACATGTATAGAAAGAAAATTTATTCAGAATCTTGATAAAATCCTAAAAGAACAAAATTAAAAATTTTTTACTTACGATGTTATATATCAAGTGAAAATAAAGGGTGCAGTTCTACAGCGCCCAGAGGCGTCACTGGTGCAAATAAAAATCCCATCTTGACCACTAACAGTTTCTGTTAGAGAAACTTTCTTAAAATGGACCGAAATCTCTAGAAAAATTATTAAACGTGTCGAAAGACATGAAAAGCGACGGCAAGTATATTTATCGTCTTTGTAATATAGTGTGCGTCACGAGTGCGTCATGTTATTATAAGGCAAGGTTATTGAGTTAAGTTCGTCAGAATCGATGATTTGATATTTCCTTTCTTTTTTTAATAAGAATCCGGATATAAAGGTTGTAGGAATCCCGTAGCGATATGGTATCATGCTTATTGCTCTGTGCAATTGAATGCGACCTAAGAACATCCTATTTCCTGGAACCCTGAGAAAAGAATCTTTCGACGGAAGCGTTCGTTCTAACATACAGCAAACGACATCGTAGCACCGTAAGGGTAATTCGATTTGACTGCGTTCACTCTAGTTTCCTTCGACATGCCACCATCTTCAATTTCTCCGCCTATTTTCTCTACGTTTCGGTTCGTACACGGATACGTATTTGCGTTTATACGTTGACGCGCGAATATAAAATTGAGATATAGATTTGCAAGCTGGCAATCGTAATATTCACCGTATTGCCGCGAATGATATTCTGCGTCTTCGCTGTCGCCGGAATCGATTAGATTTCTTTGAAGTATAACCGACGTTCGTTAACGTATTCCGCCGAGGGTTGAGGTCTTGGAAGGAGGGGATGAAACAGTGTTCGAAATGTACTTTAATATCAAATAATTTCACTTCACTGCAGTATTAAATTTCGTTTAATATTACTTTAATATTAAATTTATAATTTATAATTTAATATTTTACTATATCGATTATTTACTATATCGTTTAATTATTACTTTGATAGTTTATCATATCAACTATTTACTGTCTCGTTTAATTATTATTTTGACATTTTACTATATAGATTATTTATTATATCGTTTAATTATTACTTTGATAGTTTATCATATCAATTATTTACTATATCGTTTAATTATTACTTCGATAGTTTATCATATCAATTATTTACTATATCGTTTAATTATTATTTTGATATTTTACTATATCGATTATTTATTATATCGTTTAATTATTATTTTGATATTTTACTATCAACTTTGTCCTGATAAATTATTATTACACGGTTAATTCACTAATTTTTATATTTTACTATATCAATGATTTATTACATAGTTTAATTATTACTTTCATATTTTACTATCATATTATTATTTTAATAGTTTACTATCAACTCTGTTAAATTAATATTACTCGGTTAATTCGCTATTACTCTGTTTTAATCTTGTAGCTGTGATTAGTTCTGACTGATGCACCTGACAAGAAATCATAAAACCAGGGGTTAAAACAACACCGTGCTTATTTCTTTCCTAGATCAAATTTCAGTGTGAGCTACCCTAATGATTAAAATATATTTTAGACAGTGGGAAATTTGTCAATGACTAATAATTGAAAATCAGTTATGAAAAGAGTCGTTGAAGCGTCATTGCATTGTACCTTTTCCTGCAAACTTAAATCATTTGCGTCGTTCAGTGTAGTTCGCGTTATTTTGTAAAAAGTTAAAAAATATATACTAGTTCTAATCGGACGCGAGTCTCTACTGGCCACCATCTTAACCCCTTAACCTATGATTTCTTTGGCATTAAACAGAGGCAATTAATTATGGCAGTGTTAAATAAATAAGTTTATTTACTTATTATAACGTGTTTAAATAAACACGTCATATTTTAAATTTAAAGATCCTTGTTTATGCAAATTATAATTAGTATTAAACTTCAGACTCAATCGTACTGAGAATATAAATTTTATTACATCTAAAATGTAATGTGCGTCACGAGTGTGGCACGATATTATAAGTCAAAGGGTTAATCTTACAATAATTCAACAGTTCGTTCAAATAAACGTCGCCCTAACAGCATACACACACGATGCACATTAAACCATTCAAATATTTTCCTCTTTGGTAGCAAAATGTTCGAGGCAGTTGCTTGCATAAGGGGTAGCCGATTAAGTGGTACGATTATCCAGCATGTACTAGAGATACTGGAGGATAACTGGTAGCAAGACGAAAACGTTCGGCTCGAGGAAGGTCCTTGTGATGATTAAGGTCTGTTAAACCAGGAGATACTCGTATTGCGTCGAATCCTCGCAGATATGAGGGATCTGCGGGAGTATCCCAAGGACTCTTCACGTCGGAGGAGACGTTGCAATGGTAGACAGAGGGAACATAACGGAGGAAAATCTCGAGCTTCCTCCTTGTTGAGGTTATCGATACAAGACGAACTCCTTGTAAAACGTACACTGGTGATACTTCTCTCAAAGACTTCGACAATGGCAAAGCTGGGAAACTTGTCGGATAATATGGCACGTCGAAAAATCTCGTCTTCGGATAAATGTCAGACTCGGCTTGGATTCTTGAAAAATTTTGAGATGTATGAAATGTCATCGATTGGATAATTAAGGGGTTGAAACGCTGTTTGGGATTTGGTTTTAGGGGAATTTTGAGGGGTTTGCGAGAAATGGGTTATTTGTGGCTATTCTAGATTTCTAGATTCCTAGATTCCTAGATTTCTCGATTTTTAGATTTCTAAATTTCTAGATTCCTAAATTTTTAAATTTCTGGATTTCTAAATTTCTAAATTTCCAAAACTCCAAATTCCCAAAATTCAAAAATTCAAAAATTCCAAATTTCCAAATTTCCAAATTTCCAAATTTCCGAATTTCCAAATTTCCGAATTTCTAAACCCCAATCTTCAAATCCCCAAATTTTTAAATCATTCAAACATAAATTCCCAAACTCCTAGACCACCAAATCCCTAGATTCCCATACTCATAACTAACCACCTCCCCAAGTCTACAAGTCCTCCAATTTTATCTCCAAATTACTAGACCCCAAATACCTACATTCCCATATCTACACAAACTTCTAAAGTTCCCACCATCTTCACCCAAAATTCGCAAACTACCAAAAATTCTCCAAACTCCCTATAAACCTACTCTTCTCCTATGTTACCATACTTTTCCCAGGTAAACCAGGCTGTACTCTCAAGTACGTTGCATCGAAGTACTGAATCTCTCGCTAAGCAATTCCCCCTTACGGTTAGAGTTTATTATCGTTACATCGTCAGAATTGCTACTTAGATAACAGAACTTAACTTGGCGCTGTTATGAGCAACAACATGGCTGTTTCATATCCCGTGAAAGATCAACTAGAGAATACGCAGAAGCTCGAGTGATATTGGTTTGAACGTGTGCATAAATCACACAGAGTGAATATCTGTTTTAACAATAGAAATTTTTGAATTTTAACCAACGACGATCTACAAAAGCGTAGAACGAATTCGGTGGAGCAGTTTTTTACGTCATGGTATAAAAGGGAAATCTTTATTTATACCCTGATGTGTCGATGTTAACGTCATATATCAAGGATTACAAGGTTTAGTGTGTCCGATCGGGAGACAATATTTCTTCGCTTCGAGTGTTGCGGTTAATATCTCCCTGCGTCAATGCTGTTTTCCGTCGAGCTGGAAAAAAAAACAGCTACTCAAGTTCTACAAACATTTTTCACTTCGCATTCAGCAGCCGTGTAATGTGGTTTGTGTCGAGTAGACGCAACGGCTATCATTTTAGCGTGTAAAGTTACAGGTACACGTATACACATACATGTTTACACGTATACATTTACAGGTACACATTTACACATACATATTTACACAGACATAATGGGTGGATGTCTGTTCTATTTGATATTTGTTCATATGCGTTCAAACGTACACGTTTATCATATATGTTAGTTTAGGTGGATGCGCAAATAGCTTGTTTTCTAGGTGTCCAATTGTCCGTTAATTAACTGTGAAATTTAAGTAATTAATTGCCGCTGTTGCTGAAGAAAATTTTCCTTCGTTATGTGGTTACTGTAAATGTAAAAACATGTGGTTATGCCTTCCATGAAATTAGATACGTGATATCATAAGTAACGCATGTGTGGATTATATTCTGATGTTTGACCATATATGAGCTATAGATGTATATATATATGATATCACAAGTAACACATGTGTGGATTAAATGTATTCTGATGTTTGACCATATATGACCTACAGATGTATATGATATCACAAGTAACACATGTGTGAATTAAATATATTTGTATGTTTAACCATATATGATCTATTGATGTATATGATATCACAAGTAACACATGTGTGGATTAAATATATTCTGATGTTTGACCATATACGACCTGCAGATGTATATAATATCACAAGTAACACATGTGTGGATTAAATATCTTCTGATGTTTGACCATATATGATCTATTGATGTATATGATATCACAAGTAACACATGTGTGGATTAAATATCTTCTGATGTTTGACCATATATGATCTATTGATGTATATGATTTCACAAGTAACACATGTGTGGATTAAATATATTCTGATGTTTGACCATATACGACCTGCAGATGTATATAATATCACAAGTAACACATGTGTGGATTAAATATATTCTGATGTTTGACCATATGCGACCTATACACATATACGTGTATATTATTTTAAATATTATTCATTACAATTACCATAAATATTATGCATATCTACATCGCCTGTCAATTGTTCAATCATCATTTACAAATATTAAAATTCATTTTCGATGCAGCACCTACCCCAAATTCGTTTCCAAATTTCTCAGTCGAAAAAATCGACGTAATAATCGGATTAGAATGTAAGTATGGAACATATTTATTTGCTGCCTTAAACTCATTTTAAAATTGTCAAGTCGGCAAGAATTGATATAATCAATCATTATCGTATTAGGGTCCAAATATCAAACATTCCCATTTCGAAGAAACCGTAGGGTCGAAATCAATCGAAAAATTCCGAATTTACATTTATATTATAGAAGCGCAATATTCTCTGGGGGTTGCGGCGTATCCGGGTCGGTTCAATCTCGAAATCATAGCGCGGCATCAACTGATCGATCATTAAAGCAAGGTTATTACCGTGAAAAATTGGTAGCCGCGGCGCGCGAATTCCCCGATCATTTTTTTTTTGTTCCTCCTCTTATTTTTTCTCCCGTGGAAGCTCATCGAGCCGTATAATACGGTTTACTCTACTCGAATTGACAGCATGTTCGCGCGTCACGGGACGGCCAATATTTCTCCAGGGGCTCAATATTTCTGCGAGGTTCGCGGTGGCTCTCCACGCCGGTATGTCACCCCTGGAATGCGAACGAGCCGGCCTCACGCGTAGTTATGCCTTCCGAAGCGTGTGACATTTCTTGTCACGCCTCGCGACATGCTCGCGAACCCTCTCCCCGTTGCCAACTCCTGAAATGTCTCGTAATAAAAGCAAACCTACGGCAGAAGTGTTTTGCCACGGTGCCGGCTGAAACGTGCCGGAGACGTAACGCAGTCGTTTCCAGCGTAGGAATTTTAAATAACGTTACTACGTTTTTATTTTCCTCGCCTACGGCGCCTGGCAAATTAAGTGCTCGGAATAAAAAGATCCCCACCTACGAATGGACGAATTTGAAGAACGTAACTATTGTTTCTTGCGCTCCTACGGTCTTTAATATTCAAGTTTTCTTTGATACGGTTTGTTACAGCGAACACGTATTCGAGTAAACGAAAGTTTTCTACATGGAAACTGTTACATGAATCAGAAACGTGTTTATAGTTTTATGCAGGAATAACTGTAGGAGCACCGAAGTTATAGCCCTGGAGAAAATAAAACGCTATGAGGACGTTAAAAATCATGTATGAGAATGTTAAAGACACTGAGAATAATAAAAATCATATACGAGACCGTGAATGACGATGAGAACATCAGAAATCATTTGATCATCACATTAATTCCTACAGTCATATATGGTGAGAATTGCAAATTTGGTTAAATTAATTATTTATAGAAAAGCAAACGAAAGGTTAAGGTGATGTACGCTAACAGATTAAAAGATGAAATTGAAAAATCAAGTATCTTCGTTTTTAATAATTTTTATTATAACTTGTCTGATCACAAACGTCAGTTTTTACTGTGGTCAATGTTTATATTAATGTTTATTTGTTTCATTTGATTTGTATTACTATTATATTTTCCGTGAAAAGATATGTATTTTTGAAGCAACAAATAATTGCTCCAATGATGAATAATTGTTTGAACAATTATTTGGAGACCCAAAATATTTTTCATAGCGAGGTTCTTTTACGAAAGAGTATTTTGAACCGAAAATTTTTCGAACAATTTCAGTAGTATGATCGATACATATAAAACAGACTGGACTACTGGACTGGTTCGTTACGGAAACATATTTTCAAAATGACGGCAGTAGTCCAATCTAGGAAACTGGTTTCGAATTTGGACCACGGATATTCTAAATTGGACAATGTCCATTTTTCGTTATTTGGATACCTGATGTGAACAGCATTGTACCTTTACAGTAGAATGTAGTTATAATGTTCGTGTCAGGTATCGATTTTGGGAAAGGATTTTTATTTAAAAATGTACACTATTTATTTATACATGTACAGTTGAAGATTAAAGAAACTTGTAGCTTTTATTTATCAAGTAACGTGTAATTAAAACTAATAATAATAGGTATTTATTAATAAATTGTACGGCGGTTATTAAAAAAGTGCTAACATAACCTCAAATTAAGTTCTTGTTCATCGTAAAATAGATTATTGCATTTCTTGAACCCCTCCATATATTTGATAATATAGATATTTCCAAATGAAATAATATTTTCTCGCAAATTTTGTACCACATTTTATGCATGTGCAATGATTATGTGAGTTGTTACAATTCTTAGATCAAGATTCGACTCCATGAAATGGACTAGTAATATTTCTGGTAATATTAATCGCCACATGTAGATGTGCCATTATTAAAGAAGATAGAACGTTTCAAATTTGGCATTTTTCCGAAAAGATTGGTAATTTTATTATTTTATCCCAATACTTTCACGTGGAACGTCGAAAGGAACTGTATAAAAGAAATAATGCATTTCCATTTGAAGAAATAATACAATTGCACTTCTAACAATATTTGATTTCACAAATAGTATTCTTTGAACCATTTATCTTTCTCCTTTGACATTTTTTTGTATCGGCACTTGTAACGGAGTTATAATCTAATACAGTGAACCATGCTGTAATGCCAGCACCATTTTGTGACTGGTAGATCCTTTTGGCGCGAAATTTGAAATTCCTCTACATTTAACCTACTGGAAATGGGTGAAGAATAACAGTACTCTTTTACCTTTTAAACTATGAACTTATTTAAGGTTCTGAAGGATATCTTGACTCTTCGAATACTCTATAAGCGACATTTAGTTCCTCAACAAGAAAATCTGTGCATCCACTTAAAAGAAAAGCTACGCCTGCACCTTGTTTATTACCATGACCTTCGGTGATGATTTTAGGCCTTCAGATCCCAGTTCGATTTTCTAATGCAGACAATAAACAGTGTTTTTCATCATTAAATTCAGTTTTGCTAATAATAATCCAACATAACCAAATCGTGCACAGAGTTATATCTTCTTTTTATGTCATATTTTCTACTTTTCTAAGAAAAGTGTCAATTGTATAACATCTGAATACGTTCCCTACTTCCAAAAGGAGTTGAAATCGCAATCTCCTCGCAATCGGATTCGGGAGAACAAAGCAATACCGACGCGAAGTATCTGTTTACACGCGTCGAAATGAAGAAACTTCGATGGCGGAATTCGATTCTTAAACGGACGCTTTTGAACGAGCGTTGACACGGGCGATTAGGTAGGCGAACTTCGAAAAGTTTTGCGAGTCGAGAGAAGAGTAGCAGCAGGGATCGTGTGTTGTAGGTGGACGTAACATCAGCAACAGGAGTGGCCCTCGAGCCACGGCGGATGTTCCTTTCTGTTCCAGGAAGCAAGCGAAAAGTGGATGGAAGGAAATTGTCTCTGCATTAACGGAGGCTCGGAAACTGCTTCCAACATTTAATTAAAGACATTCTCTGAGTAATTCCCTGGGCGGCCTCGTAATTGCATTGCTTTTATCTCCGGTACAACTGTTACTTGTTTGCCGAGTCTTTCGTATCGGGAGTCAGAACGGGATACCGAATCCCGTGGGTAGGAAAAAGTATGAAAGAGAAAGAAACGCGATCATGAGATATGGATACCCCGATATTATTCTCTAGTTAATGTGGCCGTGGAAGGATTCTTAATATCGTGATTAAATTTCAATTGGAATTAATTCTTGCTTCCGTTTAACAATAAACTACATTTAATCAATTCACAAGTTTCTTATTTCACAAAATTTGATTTTTGTTACTTATTTTATATCATAAAAGTTGTCACAAAAATTACATACATTTATTTGACTAAAATTTATAGTTTATTAAAATATATTTTACAATTTTATATATTTTGCAAAAGTTGTTAAGATACCTCTTTTTAAATTTCTGTTGATTTTT
The DNA here is from genome assembly GCA_945859595.2 of Megachile willughbiella. NCBI lineage: Eukaryota > Metazoa > Arthropoda > Insecta > Hymenoptera > Megachilidae > Megachile > Megachile willughbiella. Next base: position 10,235,993 of record OX243801.1, read on the forward strand.
ATCGGAATGAGGAGTATTCAATGATATTGATCGTTTCTTTCGCAATTTTATATTTCATTTTGAATTACATGCTGGTTAGGGTTGAAATTAGACGTTCGAGTGGCAAAGGTAGCGTGATAACTGAAAGTAAAACTATTGTGGTGAGCTTTAACGAACGAGAATTAAAAGATAACAGGTAGGATTTGCGTCTTCTGGGATTGATTGCTCTTCAAATTTACGGAGCTACCCCTCGTTATTAAGGAACCCTTCGTACCAAAATATCCTTGACGAGACTTCACTGGGGACTGATATTGGCATTTAAGTAGAATCGACAGCCTCGCCTGACGTCTCACCCTTACTTTAAATTCCATTTCTGTTGACGTTTATATATTTGATGATGAAGAGTATTATCGATATTAAATGAACGTCAGTTTTCGCGCAATATTTTTTTGCTGTAATCAACGTATTTATGAAAACAAAATCACTTATAAAATTAACTGTACAACAATAATTTAATGTACGTGATAATACAATATATATTATATTTATTATACGTGGTATGCGTCTTTTAACTTAAAAAGCTTAATTTTCAAATTCGACAATTTCAAAGAATTTAAATCATCAATTATTGTAATTCATTTTCATATCCTCTTAATCAAATATAAATTACTAATTCAATGAAATAAATTTTTATATAAAATTCTGTAGTTATCCCTAAAGATTATAAGAATTTTGTCCTAAAATTTCAATTTGTTAAATACAATTCATCAATTGATCCCAGCCTCTGAAAAGACAATAGATTATACCTTTGCATAGTTAGAATAGATTATGCCACTTTTGTATAGCTATTTAATGTTTATTTATCATTGAGAACTTTGAGTTATCATCAAAAAGACATGTCGAATCTCCTTTTGAAAAGGGTTAGAATGGAATATTTTATACCGAGGCTTTTTGCAGCAAATCAAAGCCTCCAGCTTGTAATTCGAAATGTATCGATGAATTGGATAGTTTGGATGTATCCTTCGATTCGGAGATTCGACAGAGGATCGCATGGACAAGAGGCAATCGGCGTTCCAGCCGGTTCTGTGGCTCCAGTTGTATCTATTGAAATTACCAGCTGGTGAATTGGCAAGTGTGATGGTGCGGCTAACAGCACAGCCTCCAATCAGTAGGTAATTGCTTCATTCTGTTGGCAGGTTCGCTGCAATATCGCGGTTCTGTGAATCGAACCTTCACTTTCAAAGACTTTGCCATCCTCAAAGGACGATGGACTTTTGTTTCTTTGCAGCTTGCGAAAAGTACTGATTCGAAACATGCAATTCGAACATTCTTTTATCCGCGCATCTATATCAGATATGAAGGCTTTACCCCTTTGCGCTCGGAATGTGACTCGTCATTCAGTTTAACACACAATAACTTCAAAAGAAAAATAACACCTTCAAAAGAATTCATTAAACGTTTCAACTAAAATTTCTTGAAATAGCCTTCCAACAAAAATACCTTCAACTGTACACTATAGCAATCAAATGACAATTTTATAAGTTTCTCATTTTATGTTACAAAGTTTGTTTCTTAAAATCTGACTCTTGTGAAGATGAATTAATATTTTACTGTTCGTTTGTTCCTCTTCTATGTTTTTAATTTCAAAGTTGTAATATACTAAAAAGATTATATTCTTTCCCTTGAAGAAAACTCCGTCTGATAGCAAATATGTAATTGACTTAATATCTACCTAATATCTAATGTCTACCTAATATAAAATTAACATTGCTATTATCTAAACGTACAAATCAATACCATGAACGATATAAGAGTAATATAACATGAAACATATGATCCAAAAGGAACGTTTAATTAAATAAGCATCAGCCTGCTAGCGAAAACACGTTCAATGGCGACGTCGATATCGAGGTCATTGTCGACGGTCAAATTCGACCGTAAACTATTCAGGGGCGTGCCAAGCTATGAAAAATATCGACAGAACGGCCGCAAAAAGGGGGAACGTGGGGGTTTGGGAAGCGACATTTTGTATTCTCTCTACGAGTAAAGCCGCTCGAACAACTCGTTATACGCGGTGAAAAGCATCGACGCGTGCTGTTGAGGAAAATAATTTGTCTCGCGTCGACAGCCTCGAAGCGTGGAAGGCCATCTTTCTCTCTGTCTCTCTTTCTCCCTCTGCGACAAACCCGCTAAGTCATGTAGCGTATGTGACATTTACACGGGCATATATGTACGTACATCGATATACCGTGGCCGGTAGAGTGAGGAGAGGAGAGGGCAAGAAGGGTGCCGAGGTCGTATCAGAGCCAGTGAAGCCGAAGCCTCATTATTGGGGGATTACGGTTCATTAATTCCGATCCAACGTTCTGAACTACACGCGAAAAGAAAAAGCCAGCCGATATCACGTAGAGAACATTTGAAGCCTCTGCTCGACGGATCGTTATATTTGTACACTTTGCCTTTTAGGTTGTCTCTTTAAAATCCGTCACACAAAAGCACAAGGTCTTATTATAGTTACGGATATTAGCGTTACATTATACTCGACGGTCTGCCATTTTGTACGATAAAGTACGTTTCCATAACTTTTGCATTTAATGACGTTTTCTACGTTACATTACGGATATGTCGTTTTATTTTATTTTATCTACACAAGTTACAGGAACTGCGGTATAGTGGTAGCTAATTTGTAAACACCTGTATCTCTTGAAGTTGTAGCAAACTATACATTGTAGCAGGTAACGAGTTGTTCAACTTGTAATTGACAATATTATTTTAACGATAAAATTGATTGAAAATATTTTATCTCTGCTTCAACTAACTCCTTCAAATATTTATGAAATTTGAAATCACTCAATTATTCAACGTTTAACAATTACTAACTTTAGACATGTGGCACTAAAAGTTGCAGTGTAAAATTTCAGATGCATGTATTTAATTTTTGTTTTCAATAAATGTAACATTTATTTTAATAAATGTTTAAATATACATAATAGCGAAAGGTGACGTACATTTTAAATATACCCGAAATGAACTTCATTTGTAGTTAGGTCGACGACTAAAAAAGTATCGTATCGATTCACATTTATCGACCACTTTTACATTCCATTCATTTTTCTTTGAAAACGGTATAAATTACAGCTGGCCAGCATTAAAGCACGTGCTTCTATTCGAAATCATAGTCGTACGTGCTCGTGCATTAAAAAGATACGTCGCAGCGATGGGTTCACACGCGAATGTTAAACACTGAATGGAAAGGATGATCCAGGAATCGGCATTATAACCCAGGGACGATTTCACATCCAGTGTCATTGATACTGCCCAACTGTATAGCGGATATCGTGCTCGCTATAAAGACCGCTTTTACTATTTTTCAGCCAAACATTTTGAAACCGTTGTCAAAGGTGCAGTGTGCAGAAACGAAATTGGTCCAACTTTTTACGAGGCGCTTTTTTTTTAAGTTTCCTTTACTTGTCGTCAGACAGCGACAAAACGAGCTCGTACAAAAACGGGTTCGATGAAGCATCGGCTTGCGTTCCCAAAATTAAATCAATTTATTTATGGGATCAAATCTCTTTGATCAGGGTGATGAAAAAATCGTGCGTCAGTTTTCCGCTGTATCGTAATGTTTTATGAAAAAGATAAAACGTGAATAGTTTTGGTGGAGATTTTTGATACCAAGGCAGAAAATAGTAACTTTTAAAATGTGGTTCGAGAGAAATCTCTACGGTATTTTATGAGTAATTTTATAAATGATATGTGCAATGATTGTAAATTATTATAAATTACCTCTGTCAATATAGATAATATACAAATACGATACAATAACAGATGTGCATGCAATAATTTACAAGGCATCATCAGTTATAATTGTAAACCGTCACAATGTTTGTTACAGTAAGATTTAAAATAAAAAAGAATTATTTCTGTACGAAAGTTTCTAAGACAATTGAGTTATCGTTAATTACGTAAGTTTTGAGAAATTTTTGCTAAAAAATCGACACCATAATACGAGTAGAACAGAGATCAAATAAATGCCGCACTAAATTCATGCGATACGTTAAAAGCTTTTAAGCGGGTGCGTTTTTTATCGGTAGCGATGCGAGACATTTTCATTAGCATTTTACACGGGCCGCCATTTTGTTCTCGGTCACGCGTATGAGCGTCGAATACAATTGGCGGTCGTTGAATTGTGTTCGAACAGGGTAGAAAGGGGATGGTTGGCTCGCAATTATTAAAAAGTTCCGTTTACAGCCAAGTCGAATAAGGCCAAACGCGTGTATAACCGCTACGTTTCAAGGAAACCAGCATCCGGCCACAGTTTACAAGGCATAAAAGTTATGCGGGTTTCATGGTTGGATACAACTTTCCACATTACTGTAACTAATATCAAGAGCACGCCGCAAAACTCGTAGGTGTTGTTTCCCTTGCGAACAACCCTGAAACTAAAGCTAAGATATCTTAAATTAGTCCATGTTCCTTTAAAAGAATATTACATCGAGCAACGTATTAATAGCGATTATCGGTGGATCATTTTCGGAAAGTTTCTATATAAAATGATAGGCCATTTCAGTATCATTAATTTGATTCAAATGCAAGCCACTTTTTATACCTTTACGATATTGACATAAAAAGGAATACATTAACTTCTTACACTTGCAACGCACATTCATTAATACAAGTTTACACATTTAATACAGAAATTTGAAATGAATTATTTCAACTTAATATGAAAGTAGTTAAACAGATAACAGTGACAAACCTAATAGAGGAATAATAATATAAAAATTCATTAAATTTTTTAACTAAGAAGTTTTAGAGCTGCCATCAGGAAAAATACATTTGAATGCAAGGGGTTGATAAGGGAGAATTTGATTTTGAAATATTAATCTTTGACACAGGAAATGATTTTTAAAATTTTCAGAGTATTTAATTTAATTAACATTTGCTAGCAAAAATAACCTAGTATGACCTTCATAAGTCATTTCAGGGTCATTACAAGGTCATATGTTCATCTTGATATTATTTTTCTCTGAAAGATTTTCTTGAATATTTTTCTTTAATATTCATATTTGTATTAATACTTACGTATACTAATATTATACTTACATTAATATTGCACTAACATTACACCTGAAATAATACCATATTAATATTTGTAAAGCATCATATAATTATATTATTACCCCACTAAGATTCTTAAAGTATCAAATAATTATATTAATATCCCACAAATATTCTTAAAATATCATACTATTATATTAATATCCAATTAACATGTCATATCACCATATTAAATTAAAGTTATAATATCCATATAATTTTTAATATGCTTCAAAATATTTGAACGTTTCAAATAAATCCGATATACAATAGACGAGGAATATAATATTTGAAAGAAAGACAGCAAATAAAAAGGAAGAGATGACGGAAGAGCAAGCGAAAAAGTGTATAGCAAGGAAGGGATGAAAGGGGATGAACCATGCAAAATCGCGTGACAAGAATGCGGAATTTCCAGCAAGCATGTCAACGGGTTACAATATTACCATCGTTATATAAACTCAGACACGCCCGGCATTTGCATTGATGACGTGAATATAATATATCACTAGAAGCTCGAAAGCTGAGCTTTTCTCCGCACTCACAATGGCCACTGACCACCTGTTGCCTTTCCATTTATATTTTAGACGTGGTAAGAACGTCATCGCCTTATGTATCCTCGTAAGCATCTCGAAAAGCAACGTCTTTTCACATCGAGAAATACGCGTAATAATTCCATCTTTTGCACGATCATGATCCTTTGATAGATCAATCTTTATCTCCGTAAGAACCTATCATTTATATTCTTTTATTATTAAATCCAAACTAGTTTCAATGTAATTTTTATTGGTGATAAAACGAAACGATACACGAATTAACATTTGTCTCCATCTAACGGAATGTATTATTTATTATATCACCATTAAAAATTTCTTCTCACGTTCGCATGTTTCGATTGAATTTTGTTCCTTGCCTTTTTTCCTCACGTTATTGAATTGTTCATTTTGTATTTCTTATTAAATAAATATTTTGTTCGTTCTTTATACAACTTATTACGTCACTTTTCGACCACGGATCTCCTCACCTACAACAATTTTCGCACTGCATTTGTGTTTAATCTTAAATTAAATAATTTTGATTCATAAGTGAAATTGAAGAAATTATTCTATCTGAAAATTCAATTAAAAATTTGAACTATGTTAAAATAGTTAATTTTGAGACGGAAAATTGAATTGTAAAGTTTAATTTAAAAATTGAAGACTGAATTGTAAAATTTATTTTTAAAATACAGCATGGTATTGTAAAATTTTATTTTAAAAATTCAAAATGGAATAGTAAAATTTTATTTTGGAAATTGAAAATTTAATTTTAAGATTCAAAATTGAATTGTCAAATTTTATTTTTAAAATTGAAAATGTAACCGTGAAGTTTGATTTTAGAATTGAAAATTCAATAATTGAATGCAATTTTATAACTGAAAATTTAATTACAGAGTTTTATTTTACAATTGCAAATTGAATTGTAGAATTTAATTTTAAGATTTATAACTAGATTGTAAAGTGTAATTTTATGACTGAAAATTTAATTACGGAATTTTTAGAATTGAAAATTGAATTGTGCAATTTTAAGATTGATAACTAAATTCCAAAATTTAACCTTGAAATTGAAGATTGAATTGTAATATTTAATTTTAAGATTGAAGTCTGAATTGTAAAATTAAATTTTCTTATTGAAAATGAAGTTGCAAAATTTAATTTTTAGAATTGAAAATTCAATTGAGAAGTTTACTTTTAAAATTGAAACTTTTATTGTGAAGCTTAATTTTAAGAATGAAAATAGAGTTGCAACTTTAATTTCATGATAAAAAATTGAATTCTAAAGTTGAATTATAAAATCAAAAACTGAATAATGAAATCTAACTTTGAAATTAAAAAGTAAACCATAAAATTTAAATTTAAAATGAAAAGTTGCATTGTGAAATTTAACTGTAACATGTAATCATAAATTTTAAGTGGAATCTCAGTTTATACATACGAAGTGCACAAAAACACATACTCATATAAAATTTCAATTTTTACTAAAACTAAACAATTACCCGCCAGATTTCTACCACGAAAACTTGAATTTTTGTGTTCCAGACATAAAAAGCAATGGTAAAAAAAAGAAGTCAACAATTTTATATACCCCAAAGTAAAATTTAACGTAACCAAATATTTTTTTAAACTTCTTTTTTAAATAAGAAAAAATTGTATAGCTGTTAAACGCAAGCGAGTTAGCCGATGGGTTAATTTCCAACGAGTAATGAGGAAGACGTTGAGGCTTCTTTGATAATTACGTCCGTTGTCGAAGCGGCGTTATTATCAAATTTTATACGTGTTATAAATTCATAAAGGACGAGAAACGCGTACGCGGTCACGGAGAAAATGCGGGATTCTAGAAAATTATGCGGCTTTACGTCGGCGACGGTAATCCCCTTGCTACAGCGCCGCTTCGTCTCATGGAAATTACGAAGCGGCACGTCTGACAGGAGTATCTGATCCTACGTTTCAGACGCGCTTGTCATAGCAAGGCAATTTACATCGTGAGCAACTTAATTTTGACACGATAAATCGGGTAGGCCGCCATCTTGATTTCCCGTAATGCGCTGGTCAAAGGAGGATGTTGAAAATAGGTCGACTTTGCCTCATGAAACCTAAACGACAAATTTTTATAGATTTTACCGTAGAATCACGTGCAAAAGTCTGTTCTTGAAACAGTAGGAAAAATTGAAGAAAAAAGCCATTTATCACTCATTACAGGTTAATTATATTATGAGTTGAATCATATTGACCATTACGTATGTGAATATTTACATTGATTGTATTGAGAACTGATTATATTGACAAAATTATATTATCAAAATTTCAAGCTTCCGAATTGACAGACTTCCTGGTTTTTAATACTTTATATTTAGGAATTTTGCAATTTCGGAAAATTGGGTATTAGGAAATTCGAAAGTTTGAGAATTTACAGATTTGCAAGATTGGGAATGTGAGTTTGAAAATTTTTGAAATTTGAAGATTGAAAATTAAGGATTCTGGAAATTTGGAAAGGTGGACGTTTGGGAATTTTGGAATTTGTAATTTTGAGAATTATGGAATTTGGCAATTTGGAAACTTGGAAGCTTCGAAGGTTGAAAACTTGCAAATTCAGAAATTTGGAAATTTAGATGCTTGAGAATTTGCAAATTTAGAAGTTTTGAAGTTTGAAGTTCAGAAATTTTTGAAATTTGGAAGTTTGAAATTTTAAGAAACTGAAAATTTGGAAGATTGGAAACTTAGGAAATATTTAGACTTGGAAACTAACAAACTGGAAAATTTGGAAATTTGAAAGTTTGATAGTTTGGAAATTTGGAATTGTGGCAACTTGAAAATTTAATAGTATGGAAACTTGCAAGTTTGAAAGTTTCAAAGTTTGAAAATTTGGTAATTTTTGAAATGTGGAAATTCGAGTATTTGGAAATCCGTGTCTTTGAAAGTTTCGATATTAGGAAATTTGGCAATTTGAAAATTCGAGTACATATGTGGAAATTTGGATATTTAGAAATTTCGAAATTCAGAAATTCGAAAAATTTCAAATTTGAAAAAATAGAAATTCGCAAATTCCAAATTGCACAGTACAATAACATTATATCCTAACATTAATAACATCCCTAGCACCTTGTTCGATCAACTACAATAAATAAGTATTATTCCATTGTGTTTCAGGGTGCGTCATCCAGCGTAGTGGTAAAGTTCGCAGATACTGAGAAAGAGAGACAAGTAAGACGCATGCAGCAAATGGCCGGGAACATGAGCATCCTTAACCCTTTCGTCTTCAATCAGTTCGGCGCTTACGGCGCTTATGCTCAGGTGGGTCGCATTACCGTTAATGGCTCTCGCGTTACCACATTACCGTCTAGTAGTCCTCGTTATCGTGAATCACAATCTATAATAGCTTCTGTCTTGTTAAAAATGACCGACGATACTCGATATTCTCCTCCTTCACTTGTCATCGTGACAACTTTAACCCATCTTTCTTTTTTTTTTTAACTGATTCGCAACCTGTCGTTCTTTCAAGTCCTGCGTATAAGATTCTCCAAATATTCTACTCTTCAATTCTTCTAATCTTCGAAAATTATAATCTTTGTTTATTTTGAACTAATTCGAAGTGCGTCAAGATTTTTCACATGATACATATTTAATTTTATTTGCATTTTCTTATTTGTTATCGTGTTAGGTTTCTATACTTGTCAATTCTTTTGTATTAAAAAAATTATAAATACTGTAAGTAGTTTTTATTATAGTTATTTATAGTATAAACAGTTATGTATAGTATAAATATATTTATAATTTTGGAATCGCAATATTTGAGAATTTGGTAATTTAAAAAATTGCGAATTTGAGAATTTGAGAGTTGAAGAATTAGAGAATTGGAGAATTGGAGAATTGCAATATTGAAGAGTGTAAGAACTAAAAATTGGAAAATTGGAGAATTTTAATATTTGAAAATCTGGTAATTTAGGAATCTCAATATTTGAGAATTTGGTAATTAAAAAATTTGCAAATTTGAGAATTGAAGAACTAGAAAATTGGAGAATCAGAGAATTGGAATATTGAAGAATTGAAAAATTGAAAAATTGGAGAATTTGAATATTTGAAAATCTTGTAATTTAAAAATGTCTATATTTAAGAATTTGAGATTTGAAGAATTGGAGAATTGCATAAAGAATTTGAAAATTTGAAATTTTTATGTTTTTACAAAGTATCTTCAATGTGTAACAGAAATTGGCCTTCTAATAACTCGCGTTATAGGGACTCGTTCACATTAACGTAGACATTTACCACTTAATTAACATTGTAAGCGGAATACATTCCCTCGGATGTGTTTTCGACATATAAGTTCTATTTACAGCAGCAAGCAGCCCTCATGGCTGCCGCAACGGCACAGGGGACGTACATCAACCCGATGGCGGCGTTGGCAGCTGGACAATTGCCGCACGCGATAAATGGCATGCCAAACCCCATCGTCCCACCGACTTCCGGTACGTTTTTCTTTCTTTTAACACTCTATGGACCTATTTTGAACGCCGTGTACAACATAAGTTAACACTTTGACGACCATTGTCATGCAATATATCGTAACTTCGGTGACTTTCTACACCCTATGCCATTTTGCTATCAAGCATTTATTATCAATAAGTCTCTAACCATCGAATTAGGACCACGTGCGAAAATTTCACTTTTATGGCTATAATTATGACATAAATGGAAAATTCTTAGATCATGCAAAATTATTACTAAATACGTTGATAACGATACATAGCAATTTGTCACTATCGTGATAATAAATTGTGTGATGAGCTATTAACCCTTTCCCGTGCCATTTATTTATCAGATGCGTCAGTCAAGACTAACTATTCAGGGCTATAACATTAAAACGAACAAAGGAAATTAAAATATTGTGAATATTTTATATTCAGGGATCCTTGATAATGCAACTTATAGTTGGACCTAAATTTCAAGTTGAAGAGTATTCAAAATTTGAGTAAGGTTTGTCACATTTCAGCTGTAAGTGCGTCACGAGTGACTCGCCAAAGCACGGGAAGGGGTGAAGGGCCGTGCAAGCGTTTACGTTAGGCTCGAGTATCGATAGCGCGTGAGGTGAAATTTGAATGTCATAGAAAATACCTACTCAAAAGACTAGTTTTCGACTCTCCAACCACATTATCCGAGTTGAAAAGAATTACAGATATTTGGGAAAATGAAGATATAAAGCATATATGATCAATGTATACGGAGCATGCCGGAGCTGTGACCAAAGGGTGGAAATACAAGATATGTGTTAATATTATATACAGTAGTAGTTATGTTAGTAGCTAATAAATATCATGACAATTTGAACAGGCCGTTTAATTTTACGGAAAACGTGTCAAATGCTGAAAATTTATGGTGGTCCTAATTTGATGGCCAGGGACATTACTTGTATAAATGAACATTTTGACGGCCAGTATGTAATATGTCGTAACTGGTACAATTGGCTCTTTCCGCCATCTTAAATACTTATGACATTTTGAAAATTTCACAGTAGGTATGTTACATAGAAATTATTTGGTATAATTCTGTCAGTAAACTATATAATACAAGATATTTGTTAACCCCTTGCCTTGTAATACCCCCCCGTGATATGGAGAGTCACCAACACGTGACATAACTGTTGAAATGCGACAAATCTCATATTTTCAACTGAATTTCGAGTTTAATTTTAACTCCAACCCGTTCACCAATGATGGTCAAAAAGTAAGAAAAAAAAATATGTCTAACATTTGAACATTCTTTGTCTGTTTTAACATTACAAAAATAATTAAATCTCTTTTAGCAACAAAATCATAAATTAAGGGGTTATATCATGTTTGTTTCCGACATTTTATCACAGTCAAATAGTGTACTTTAAATTATCACTGATATTGTAGAATTATAATTATTCTGAAAGTCGCAAAATAAACCGTTGCAGATAATTGTTAAACAGAAATGTACACAAACTTTTTACTGGCGCAGTAATAACAAACATTAATTACGCAGTTGAACTCTAACGGAAATAGCCGACAGTTGTTTTGAAATGTTGTTAACGTGTACAATACAAGTACTTTGCAAAAGTTTCTATAACTGTCAGTGCTGTATACTTGCTGCTCAAAATTATGGTTGCTCCCGTTTCTACGTTGTTCTACATTGCTGCTCCTCTATGGAAAAGAAAATAAATCAGGAAAATCACTAAAATATATATTCTTTCAAAACAAAACATGTTTCTTAATTAATGTAACAAAAAATATAAACAATTTATTTGGATTTTTAAAAAATAGGAAAACGGTGTTCTTGAAAATGAACGAAAATGTACTTTGCAAAAAGACTAGGGAAATGATATATTCCATGAAATAATGGCTGTCAAAGTGTTGGAGTAGCTAGATGGTTACTGTTGACGTAAGCTGACTCAAGCTTCCGAAATTTCAAATTAAATCCAAAATTTCTATATTCACAACTCCCTACTAATAAATTTGTAAAAACACAAATACTTCAAATTTCAAAATTTCTGTTTCCATATTCATAACCCTGTGAGCTGCTAACTTTCCAAATTCCTAACCTTCAAAATTCATATTTTTAAATTCTCTAGTTTTCTAAATTTCTAACTTTCAAAATTCAAGTTTGCAACTTTGTCAGCTTCAAAATTTCTAAAAACACAAATGTTATTTTCGATATTTCTAAAACTCTAATTCCTAACCTCACAATTTCTATCTTCCTCGATTCCATACCTTCCAAATTCAAACTCCCAAGTTCCATTACCTTCAAATTCTAAAATTCTAAAATTCTAAAATCCTATATTTTCATATTCACAACTCCCTACTAATAAATTTGTAAAAACAAATACTACAAATTTCAAAATTTCTGTTTCCATATTCATAACCCTGTGGGCTGCTAACTTTCCAAATTCCTAACCTTCAAAATTCAAATTTTTAAATTCTCTAGTTTTCCAAAATTTCTAATTTTCAAAATTCAAGTTTGCAACGTTGTCAGCTTCAAAATTTCTAAAAACACAAATGTTATTTTCGATATTTCTAAAACTCTAATTCCTAACCTCACAATTTCTATCTTCCTCGATTCCATACCTTCCAAATTCAAACTCCCAAGTTCCATAACCTCCAAATTCTAAAATTCTAAAATTCTAAAATCCTATATTTTCATATTCACAACTCCCTACTAATAAATTTGTAAAAACACAAATATTTCAAATTTCAAAATTTCTGTTTCCATATTAATAACCCTGTGGGCTTCTAACTTTCCAAATTCCTAACTTTCAAAATTCAAATTTTTAAATTCTCTAGTTTTCTAAATTTCTAACTTTCAAAATTCAAGTTTGCAACTTTGTCAGCTTCAAAATTTCTAAAAACACAAATGTTATTTTCGATATTTCTAAAACTCTAATTCCTAACCTCACAATTTCTATCTTCCTCGATTCCATACCTTCCAAATTCAAACTCCCAAATTCCATAACCTCCAAATTCTAAAATTCTAAAATTCTAAAATCCTAAATTTCCATATTCACAACTCCCTGCTAATAAATTTGCAAAAACACAAATATTTCAAATTTCAAAATTTCTGTTTCCATATTCATAACCCTGTGGGCTTCTAACTTTCCAAATTCCTAACCTTCAAAATTAAAATTTTTAAATTCTCTAGTTTTCTAAATTTCTAACTTACTAAATTCCTAACTTTCAAAATTCAAGTTTGCAACTTTGTCAACTTCAAAATTTCTAAAAACACAAATGTTATTTTTGAAATTTCTAAAACTCTAATTCCTAACCTCTTAATTGCTATCTTCCTCGATTCCAAAACTTCCAAATTCAAACTCCCAAATTCCATAGCCTCCAAATTCTAAAATTCTAAAATTCTAAAATTCTGAAATTCTAAAATTCTAAATTTTCAAATTTCGAATTTTCCAAGTATCCAACAGCCAAGTTTCCAAAGAAACCACTCCGTCCACAAACTATCTCTAAAAAGAACTCAACTCATACAAGTATCCAGTTACGTCAACAATAACCGTCGATTCCGAAATCATTTGTCTCTTTGACCCGCAAGAAACCAGCGAAGACATTCGATCTGCAGAAAATCACGAAGTATCGAATTGAAAAGCCGCCCATACGTCCGCACACGTACACTTTGTCGTGGAATAGTTCGGTTTCTATGGCGCGAAACTCTTTCTTTATCTTGGCCCCTTTTATCCTGCCCTTCCGTTTATTTCTCATGGACTTCGCGGCAACGGTATCGTACAGTCGGTTGCCTTATAACTGGCTCATAAATCAATACAACATTTTCACCGAGCGTGACTCGGGCGAAAGATATTGCCGGTACTGTGAAACTTTATCGAAGGTTTTCCGAACGAGAAAAACAGAGAAGCAAAGCGGTACCGTTTCCACCGGCTCTCCTTTGCTCTCTTTTCTTTTCCCGGCTCCTGTGGGTTTGCAATACGAGCGAACGAAGTAGTATAGACAAGTAAAAGTAAGCACGGAAATCGGCTCACCGCAAGCGTTCTTCTATACGTCGAAAGGTAATACCGTTTGATAGGGAAATAATATTTTATTTCCTCCCCACCCACTTCCGGTCTCCACTTCCAGTCCCACAGATTACTTTCGTTCTTGAGGAACGCCATCTTGCTGCCTCCGTGGATCAGCGCGCTCGCGTAAAATTCGTTTGGACAGTTTTCGAAAGCATTTATGTACAATTGTTTTCGCTGAATACTAATTTAATATAATAGTAATTTATTAGTTATTCTGCAAATATTGTAATGTACAAATTACCTTTTGTATATATTGGCATACTGTAATATTTTTTAGGCGAGACTAAAATAGAAATATAAATAAACAAGAGATGCTACGTAAACTTGCTTATACAATTATTCTTTATTTCTAACGAAGTTAACATTTTTGACGAAAGCTTTTTAAAATGATAAACGAGATTCGACATTTTGACAAGTAGCGTTCTTTGCGGTCAAGAATATCCCAAACAAAAACAATTGTACAATATCACAAAACTTGAATAGAGCTATAATTTAGTAACGGTTAGGAAAAAATTAAATGATACAATTTTTTTACGACTTCATGTTCAAATTTTAGATTAATATTTTTTGTATCACTTTCAGTTTGTACGATAGTAACAATAATACCATCCTTATCTTACTCTATTCTTTTACTGTAGAAATATAACCATAGTTTAATGTGTACGCCAATGGTGCCTTCTGGAATGAGTTTTGCGTCAGTTTTCTCGTTAATTGTACATTGTAATTGTATACGGTTGTAAACTCTATTTAACAAAGTGCGTGTTTGGTTAACCAGAAACGAGTGGAATGACATAGTGATAAAAATTTTAATCTGCCATATGCATGTACGGAATGTGCCGAAAATTTCACGACAAAGTGTGGTTATTCAATAAGTAAATGTGAAGTTTTACTTGAATACGAACACTCAAATGTGGTATAAAATTATAAGAAACATGAAAATAAGATTATCAAATTTTTTAAAAATATTTTTATTAAAATTGGTTGCATCCTGGTATATGTCAATTGAGTATCAACTCTTCTTATTAACAGAAAAATCCTGGTAATCAAATCGATGAAAAACATATCTGTCAAATATTTTACAGAATTCTGCATCACATAAAAATTGTATTAAAAGTTTGGTATATATCAGTTGAATAAAAACTCTTCTTAGTTTAGCAGAAAAATCCTAACAACAAAAGATATAACTACACAACTTCAAAATTGCATAAAAATTCTGGTGCGTGTCGGGTAAAAATCCTCCTTAGTCCACTAGGAAAGTCCTGACAAAAGAAAACATATCATATTTAATTCTACGTTAGATCAAAATTGTATAAAAATTTTTATTTGTATTAGTCAGGTAATAACTCGTCAAGAACTGTGACAAAAAAGATAAATATCATATATTTTATTAAATTTCATATAACATAGAAATTCTGGTGTGTATGAATTAAACAGAACCCCATTTTAGTACACCATAGCATTTGCAAAACATACACCACCCATTTTATTGAATACAACAACAAAATGGTAGTGTATCAGTTAGGTAACCTTCTTTGTCCACCAGAAGCAAATACCTATATATTCTATTGAACTATATATAACATTCAAATTATTGTGTATGTCAGTTAGGTAACAACCCTTCTCAGTCCACCAGAAAAATCCTGACAAAGCAAATACTGCTGTGTATCAGTTAGGTAACAACCTCCTGTAGTCCACCAGAAAGTCTCTCACAAAGCAAATACATATGTTATGAATTGCATACATCATCAAAATTGTAGTATATGTGTCAGTTAGGTAAAGTTCTTGGTGCGTCAGAAATCCCTCTAAATTAGTAGGACAATTAAATACTAAATCAGTAGAATAGATGACATAAAAATTGCATTAGAAATCTGATCGATTAAAACCCCCTGATTGCTAATTCAACAGATAGTCCCATTGATCGTTCAAAATCTGCTATCAGATACATGTATCCCAATTAGTAGGATAATTAAATAGTAAATCAGTAGGATGGTTGGATAACAAAAATTGCACCAGAAACTGATTGAGTAAAATTCCCAAGCTAATTCAACAGATAGTCCCATTGATCGTCCAAAATCTGCTATCAGAAACAGATACATGTATCCCACTAAATTAGTAGTATAATTGAATACTAAATCAGTATGATGGTTAGAAAATATAAAAATTGCATCAGACATCTGATTGAGTAAAATCCCCAAGCTAATTCAACAGATAGTCCCATTGATCGTCCAAAATCTGCTATCAGAAACAGATACATGTATCCCACTACATTAGTAGTATAATTGAATACTAAATCAGTATAGATAATATAAAAATTGCATCAGACATCTGATTGAGTAAAATCCCCAAGCTAGTTCAACAGATAGTCCCATTGATCGTCCAAAATCTGGTAATCGTCCTTGAACAGATACATGAAGCCCTGCGACTAACATTTCAGCAATCCGCAGATCATATGATCCCTCAATCGGTGGCGCGAGGTATACGGATCATTCGCAAACGGGTTCTAACGTCCTGTCAATTATACCGTATATACCGTAAATATATAGGGCAAATTGGTTGACAGGATGTACAGAGGGCAACTATCTGAGCGTAAGCATTCCCGATCCGATACCTTGCGCCGTGGGGGTGACTGAGGTCAGTGTTGTAAGAGCAAGAGGGTAACCGGTGTGTACTGATCAGGTTTGCTCGTAGGTACCGGTACAGGGCAGCCGGTTAACGGTGCGATACCATCGTTACCGTCGCCAACGATGCCCAATTTCAACATGGCTGCACAAACACCGAACGGTCAACCAACAGGTTCGGATCCCGGCGTCTACACCAACGGGATACCTCAGACCTATGCAGGACGTGAGTATCAACTCAGGCGCAGTGTGCCGCCCCTGCGCAATGCTCGGCCAATCGACGCCGGACTTTATTATTCTGCGTTTCCGACCAGGAACAAGTAACCTCGCCCCGAAACCTGTACAACGATACAGGATTTTTTTTAATGAACGAGAACAAAGCACGGATATACGCAGAATTTGTTCGTACTGTAACGGCTTCGAAAGTAGGAATTGTATAATGTGGAGAATGCGGGTTGGATGATTTTTTGGGGTGTTTTGAACGGCCTAAACGATTGGTACACATTTTCGTGAAAAACTGTCGGTATTGCAGAGAATTTTGTATGTTATCTACCTTTTTTGTAAAATCGAGGGTGGAGTTGCAAGTGAAAGCGATTTAAGCGATTTGTAGTTTTGGGATGTTACTGTAATGTAGTTGAACGTGAATCAATTCACTTAGGTTAGATTAATTAGATTCATTTTGGGTGGATACTATTTGGACATTATTTGGAAATGTGCTAGTTCCGGTTGGAGTATATAGTAAAATCAAAGAAATATACTGTTTAGTGACTTCTGCGAATTAGTAAAATTAGCAATTTGGGGGATTAACAAGGAAACACATTTTTTAATATTTTATTCAATATTTATGACATCAAAGTTAATACAGTTATGTAGTCGGCTGTTTGACGTTGAATGGGATATTAACCAAACCTAATTCACTGCTTAGATGAGGATAGATACTTTAATTTAATTTGAAATAACTGCAAAATAAAGTGTACTGGTTAAAGTTTGAATAATTTAACTTAATTAACCACTTAGGTTAAGTTAGCTTTAGGTTAGTTACTTTAACTTCGTTTGGTAACTCCAAAGTAACATGTGTCAGTTCAGGTTTGAATAAATAGTAAACTAACATAAATTCACAATTTAATGACTTCTGCGAATTACTATAACAATTAGGCTACTTGATCAAACAATCAGAATATCAAGGTTAATTTTCAATGATTTTGAATTTCATATACTATCGGAATATTCGTATATTCCAACATATCGAAATTTAATTTAGTCAATTGAACTATGTTAGGTCATATAGTCGCTGAATTAGTTAAGTTTGATATTTAATTCCATCCTGTATATCTTTTGGTTTTACATATATCTTAAGCTCGTCAGAATATTGTTAAATATAAATATTTAAATAATCCACTCAATATATATTGCATACGGTGATTTTAATATAAACCTAGACTGAAATAGTCAATTCTTTTTGTTATTTCTGTGAAATTTTGTCTTTTTATATACGTGGTATTAGAATATACTAATGTACCGCATAAATGTTAGTTTAATATACATCATTACGTTTGACTTTATATTTCAGATATTTAAAAGAGAAATGCTAGTATTATTATGTTTATAGTACAATTACACAAACAGAGATATCTCACATATGTGAAAATTTTATAGAATACGAATATGGTATCTGGTGTGTAGTGAGTTTGATCGTAACGTAAACATACAACATAACCTATTAAGCCGTAAGAAATAAAAAAATGAAGGAAATAACTGACAGGAAGAGATTCCACTTGTTGAGCCACCGATTTTGAAAAACATTTCTTTTATGAATGTATAACAATCATAAGCGAACCCAAATTTAACCGTTTCTCTTAATATTATTTAGAAAAATATTTAACG
Source organism: Megachile willughbiella (assembly GCA_945859595.2). Classification (NCBI taxonomy): domain Eukaryota; kingdom Metazoa; phylum Arthropoda; class Insecta; order Hymenoptera; family Megachilidae; genus Megachile; species Megachile willughbiella. The sequence continues at coordinate 10,254,637 of OX243801.1, forward strand.
TTTAATTCTTTGAATTCTGCAATTCTTGGACAGCTGTGTTAGCTAAAGTGGTATTATTACTATAAATTATTATTATTACTATTATTATAAGTGGTAGAAATAAAAATTGACTCAATGCTTTTATATGTATACTCAGAAAAAAAGAACAAATAAAAAAAGAGAAGAATATATAAACAAATAAAAGAAAATTAATTATGAAGAAAAAATCGAATTTCAAAAACAAATCTACCACTCTTACAATTAATGCGATATTCAGTAATAATTTCTCAAAATTAAAGAATTAAATATTAATAACAATAAATATTGACAAAAATAGTCAAATGTGCATCTTGTTCTTGTTCTACCTACAACAGAAATTTCATAAAAATGACGTCACTGATGTCTCTTCGCAAACACAGATTCGACAAAATTAAAAAAAAAAAAACGTAGATCAATACATTTGATATTCCTGCTTTATCTCGTTAGATCGAAGTTAACTGTGAATATATCGAAGAATATGGTATACAATATCGATTGGTCAGTTATTGCGACAGGGGCCCTAGATGTAGGTCCGTTCCCGATAAGAGCTGAGCTTACTGAAGTGTAGATGCCCTCCATCTGTCCATTCCAGCACAAGGGCTGGCCAATGGGGACGCGGCAATCCAGCATGCCGCCGCGTATTCTGGAATTCAACCCTTCGCCGGTGTCGGTAAGTTTTACATTTCTCTTCTTTTCCTCCCCATTTACTTGTTCGCCCTCGTCTTATCGGGGATTCCGTCAAGTCATCGCAGTTTTCACGGGACGCGATTCGTACAGCGACGAGGCTGGCCTCGAAAGAGCGATCCAAATCGGATTCTGTAATGAGTTTCGGGCCGGAAAATTGAATCAGAATTATTGCGTCGCTATTCCATCAAGATATTATCGGAAATTGTTATCGCGTACACTGAATTTGCTTACCTTTCGATCATCCACGTTTTCGATTCCCCGCGAGTACCCAGGCTATTTCGACGACGCAATAGAATGGTTATTCGATCGTGCCATGGAAAGCTCATGGAATGGTGATGTACTCTTTTAACGGATAAAGCTCAGGTGGACAACATTTTACGTGATACAAATTGTCGTTGAAAGATGACGCTTCTTTTAACTCTCCGATTGCCGAGGAAAATCGAGGAGAGCGTTCGATTTTAATATGCTTTTATCCGAGCACTCGAGCACTTAAAAAAAAGAACATTCGCTGATCGCGTTTCTGGCTGTTGCATGCAACTATCGCATGTGTACATTTATATACGTATATAAATGTATATAAATCTAATACGCACGTGTACACACATGTATACACACGAAGACGGATATATATTTTATATATATATATAGACTTGTCGCGTCGACGTTTATATGCTTCTGGTGTGCTGCTACAGTGTACTTTCGATGTTCCTTTCGATATATGTACGTCGTGTACATTGTAACTTTTTAACGTGCATGTTCACCGATGTACGCAAACAACAGACATGGGCCTCGATCGATGTTACATCAAAGTGCTACGCAGAAATTATAATCCAATAAACGGCATCGAAACGGACGATCCCGTTTCAGAGATAATCAACGTGTGCCCGACGTAACTATGCTATACTTGGACTCGTTTCGCTCGCCGTTAGCAATTAACGCACGGGGTTCGAAGAATTCTCTGTCGCCAACGGTTAAATTAATAACGGGGCCGTTCGAACCGAGTTTCATAACAAGTCTCATTGCCGTGTCTCATTATAGGTTGCAAAAGCATCGAACCGTGAGGAACCGTGCCTGGAATAATTATTATTTTCCCGTGTCTACGCACATGCTCTGCACCGTTTGTGTCTTCTACGTCTATTCTTCTGCTGACGGAAATCTTTATGACACATATACATGTGACGTACAGTCTATAGCAAATGTGGAGTTTCTAGGGAAAATATGGCAAGCATGGTGATCTGTTGACTTTTGGGGATTTTTAGAGATTTAGAGTGGAAATGGGTTAGTTTGTCGACAGGAAAGGGATCTGATTTGGGTATGTGGGTTTAACAATTTGAGGACTTAGGAAGTTGTGGATTTAGTGATATGGGACTCGAAGTTTGGGAATATAGGTATTTGAGGATATTGAGATTTGTGGATTAAGAAAATTGAAGGATTAGGAATTCGTGGACCTTGGGATTTGGGGATCTGAGGATTTGGCAATGTGGTTTCACCAATTTGAGGACAGGAATTTGTAGATTTAGAAATGTGAAGGATTAGAAATTTGTAGAAATTGAGATTTGGGGATGTGAAGATTTGCAAATGTGGATTTAGCAATTTGGGGACTTAGGAATTTCTGGATTTAGTGATATGGGACTCCAAATTTGAGGATATAGGTGTTTGAGGACCTTGAGATTTGTGGATTAAGAAATTTGTAGGACTAGAAATTTGTGGACCTTAGGATTTGGTCATGTGGATTCACCAATTCGAGGACAGGAATTTGTAGATTTAGTGATATGGGACTTGAAATTTGGGGATATAGGTATTGGTGGACCTAGAGATTTATGGATTTAGAAATGTAAGGACTAAGAAATTTAAGCATTTTGAGATTTGACAATCTAAGAATTTGGCAATTTAGAAATTTGAGGACATAGCACTTGAGAGACTTAGGAATTTATAGATCTAGATGTATGGAGGCTTCAGAACTTGAGGTCGTAAGTGTTTGTGGATCTAGCAACGTATATGGATATTTGAAAATTAGCATATTTAGGTATTTAGTCGTTTAAAAAATTTGAAAAGTAGCATATTTGCAAATATAATAGTTCACAAATTTGGAAATGTAAAAATTCGCAAATCAAAATATGTGAAAATCTGATTTGCAAACAATGAAAATTGTTTATTCTCAGAATATTGAAGTTTGCAAATTTAGGAATTCATAAATTTCCTCATACGAAAATTTGAAAAGTAGCATATGTATAAATTTTCTTACCTAGATAATTAGAAATTTGAAAATTACCATATATGAAAATGACGGTTTTAAAATTAGAATATTTGAAAATAGATTTAAAAATTAGAATAAATGAAAATTTACAAGTTTAAAAATTATATTATTTGAAAATCGAAAAATTTAATAGTTCTAAAATCATTCAAACACCGTAAAAATGAAAAACCTCAAAAATACGTATAATGATTAAAAAATCCTCTACCTTACCTAACATTCGATCAGAAAAATGAAAGCAAGTGCTATAAGGCTCTTTTACATTTGTAATTTCTACTTGTTGAAAAAGGAAGTCTACAGCCGAGTGTACATACACGGTAGAACGCAGTGATATTCCATGTTTGGCGAAGTCTCGAAAATGGGATATTCCTTTTTCTGTGTATTTTCGTGCAGTGTACACAGAGCGTGGAAATCAGCGAGCGGGAAAAAAAGAGCTATCCGAAATATCGCGTGTCTTTCTATCCGTTCGGATGGTAACCGATGTATGATGGTGTATTTATTTCATATGGCAAACGTCGGGTCATCACGTTGCAGCGAAACCTCCGGTAACGTCAATCGGAATATATTAAAGCGATGTTTGCACGGAAATAATTAATTTCCAAGCGAAAATTCAGCTCCTCTGATCTGAGAGCGAATGGTCGAACCCCTTCATCCCCCAATAATCGCTCTACTCCACGTTTATCCGTCACAAACAAATATCAATCGCGCGGGTTTTAAATATTTGCCAAGGTATAATTAATGCCGCTATAATTGCTTTTCACTGATATTAGTGCCGTAAAGCGTTCGTTTATTCGATGAAATCTATCGTTTGTTGATCATATGCGCTCGGAAATATTTCGGAAGTTTGACAATGTTCTCTTATGGTTATTTCGAGGGTTTAGAGGCAGACTCTAAAAATTCACTCTTTGTGTTAATGACGGAGTTAGGATCTCAAGATCGTGTTTCCACTACAAAAATGTTGTTATGAACAATAGATTATACGTTTCAAAATTTTCAAGAATGCTAAAAAATTTCTAAGTCACAATGGAGAAATTTTTAAGTGCTGAATATCCAAATTTTTCAGTTTTAGGATTTTATTTTTAAATTTTGATATATGCAGGTGTAGAATTTCAAATTTCTGAATTTTCAAACCCACAAATTTCTAGATTTCCAAATATATTTCTGAATTCACAAACTTTCAAATTTTCGTATTTCTACATTTATAAATTATGAAATTTACAAAATTTCTAATTTCGTATTTCTACATTTATAAATTTCTAAATTTACAAAATTCCAAATTTCCATATTTCTACATTTCTTTCTAAATTTACAAAATTCCTAAATCCTCAAATTTCCATATTTCTACATTTCTTTCTAAATTTACAAAATTCCTAAATCCTCAAATTTCCATATTTCTACATTTCTTTCTAAATTTACAAAATTCCTAAATCCTCAAATTTCCAAATTTCTACATTTCCAAATTTACAAATTTACAAAATTCTAAATTACTGTTACAAAATTCTAAATTTGTAAATTTCCACATGTGCAAATTTTAAAAACCAGAAACTATATTTCCACACTATAAAATTTATAAATTATTACATGTCGAGGCAAATTTCCATATTCTGATAGCCTAGAATTTATGAATTTTTCAATTTCCAAATTTGGAAATTTTTGCACTTCCTAATTCACAAATATCAACATTTTCAAATTTTAAATTTTCTAATTTCCTACATTTCCAAATCGTCAAACTTTTAAATTTCTAATTTCAAATTTTAAATCTCCAAAATTCCTAAATTTCAACTCACAGACTTTACATATTTCTAGTTTTTCGAAGATCCAAGTTCCTAAATTTTTAAATCCCAAAATTCCTAAGTCTTCTGAATCTCTATACCTCAAATATTGAAATTTCCTAGTTTCCAAATAACGAAAATTTATTCCCTAAATTATCTCGAAATTTCGCAATTTTTACATTCACTTTGCAATCTATCAAATTTCCAAATTATCCAATTTCCATATCTTCAAATTCTCAAAATACCAATTTTCTAAAACTCTAAATTTTTGTATTTTCTCCCTCCACCTTTACAAGCTTTAACATTTACCAATTTTTAATTACTTTTGTCCAAACATTAAATTTTATCGTGATAAAAAATCATTATATAAATCATCCCGTATTTATTTACTTTTCTACTTTAATTTCGATTTAACACTAACCTAACCTAAACCAGTAAAATAATCCGTCATATCTCTTATTTCAAATTACAAAATTTGTTAAAATTCTTTTCTTGATATCTGCGATGATTTTTATGAAGTTAACAAATTAATTATGTTTAATCATTCATCTATTTATTTTTAATTTCATAGTCATTACTGTTAAAAGATTACTATTAACTCCAGTTTTACAAAACCCATAAAAATGATGGATTTTAGGTCTCTTATTTTAAATTACTGAAATTATTAAGAACTTTTCGTTAAAACAAACTTTTGTCGAGATAGAGAATCATTGTATAAACTTTGCCTATCACCCCTTATTTTTTCTACTTCCGTTTCATTTTAAAAATAATTAATAAAACTAGTCCTTTAAACATGATTAATAAAAGTGGTCGAACCTTCATCTAATATTACCAAACCTACGTTATTTGCGTATCCGTCCAGTTCCACCAATATTCTCTTCTCGTTTCGACGTCCATCTTGCGTGAGCGCAATTTTGCAATGATGGCGGTGCGTATCTGGTTCATAATGAGACGAAATACAGCACTTTGAAGCGATATCATGTGTCGGTTAATGTTGGTAATACCTGGATAGAAGCGTTGCTGAAGTACAAAAGTATCGTGTTAAAAGTCGCGGAACGATGAGAACGTTGAGAGTCGAATATCCTTGACGAGTAAAACGGCTCAACGAATGCAGATACAGGGTCCAGAGAAGAAAGATCTCCTCGCTGGTTTTCGTTTGCTTTTGAACTTGCTTGTTGGCCAAAACCGCTTCTCATTAACGGCCCTGGCTTGAAAAAGCACTGTATTCAAGGAAACTCGTATCGTTGAGCAAACACCATTCCATTTCTTCTTTTTCTCTTTGTTCTTTTTAATTCAACTGCAAGTATCGCGATGTTTTTAATGCCGCTCTCGTTGCTTTTTATTGTGGCGACAAAGAATAGTAACAAGGGCTGTTAACCAAGTGTGCTCGCGCGATTATGATGAAATATTCGATGCGTCTTTTTCTACACAGGTCAAAATTTATTTATATTAAACCAGTACAAAGAAATGAGTAGTCAATTTTCTAGTTTCTATTTGAAAATTTATAATTTCTGTATTATTCACTGTTTTACCATTTCTCTAAATTTTTTCAGTTAAGATTGTAGATAGTTTTCAATGTTATAGTATCGACAAAGATGTCCAAGTTTCATCAAAATCGACGAACATTTGATTATCACTGCTTGTACTTCAGCATTTCGAACTAAATCATAATCGGTACAAGATTTCTGAAGACATTTGGGATCGTTCGTTTGGTGTCAAGCTTTATAAAAATGTACAATTATACAAAGTTACGTAACTAACAATGAATGACTTGTATACGATACTGTTGTATACAGGATGTGTCATACAATTGCCATAAATTATATCTCTGTCTTGATAAAAAACAAAAAACTCTAACGAGAAAAATGTTAAATGTTATAACCTCCATTTTCCTATGACTTCATTTTTTTATACAGTGATGTACCCAAAAAATGCGAATGCTTTTTATTTAAGTGGAACTTCATCTTTTTACCCGTATCAATTCACCAAAACATTCTATGTAAAATACTATTTAATTTAGGACAGTCCTTAAATATTTTATTTAAAACAAAATTAAAAAAATTAATATTCAAGTTTTCTATTATATGTCTGATGTTATTCTAGATGTGAACAGTAATGTTACATGAAAATATTGTATAAAACAGAAATTAGATTACTTTACTTTGAATGAGATTAAATTATTAGGAAATATACAAAAATTACAGCTAACACTATATTTAATAAAAAGATTTTTTCTCTCAGTGGCACAGATCAATAAGACTTAATTCATGATCAAGATACGATTCTGAAAAGAATAAACAGAATCTTAAAACAATTGATCTTGGGCCTACTTGTATGAGCTATGCGCAGTAATAAATTATATGGGGGTTGGGTCTGCGCAGATTAGTAAACGCATGCGCAAATCATACCAAGACTACATGCGCAGATCGTACTGACTACGCATGCGCAGACACATTGATACGCCTATTTAAATTATGCGAATACACAAAAATCATAACATAGATCTATTACTAAGTGCACATTGCCAAAAAACAATAATTCATGAGATATTTGATAAATCAAAATTCTTACCAAATTATTTGAACTTTCTTAAAATATGAGATATCTATCGAAATGTTAGCCTTTTGAACATTGCATGTCTTTTTTACAAAGAATCAAAGAATTGATACGAAATGAGTAATTTCATAAAAAAAAAATACTTCTACATTTTTCAATGAATGTTCTTACGAAGAAAGTAAACTTGGAAAATTGTATGGCACAATTCCACAAGTTATTATCGAATACAAGACCTGTTCGTAACACAGCCCATATTTGTCACGTAAGAACACACTGACGGCCATGAGAAGTTTTATTTAACGGAGACGAGATAGAAACAATAATACCAGCATGCATTTCGTGTTTAGATGTGGACACATCATGATGTATCTGTTATTTGTTATTGTCGCAGCTTATCCCGCCGTCTACGGCCAGTTTCCTCAAGCTATTCCTCAGCCGATGACCGCCGTGGCACCCACGCAAAGGGAAGGTAAGTACAAAACACTCATCAACGTCTAACTGTTGACTGTAAACACGAACGATTGTAGTCCCGAGATTGTAGATCCAAGTCCTTCTACGTCCAGACACGAGTTTATCCCTCGTCGTTGCGTCGCAAGTTATTCGACCGATCGCAGATATTCGTGCGCTGCGTGGAAAACTCGTTAACTACACGAAAAATGGCCGCTCCGGCGATACAAAATGGCACGATCAGAAACGGGCAAAGAGATAAAAAAAAAAGTATAAATACGCTACAGTTCTTTCCGTTATCACCACTCAACACACACGACGAATCTCTTTTGATTCCACCACGTACGGTTGCAGTCTTTTTTAGTTTAATCATGCCGGCAAAAGCGAAGGATGACCTACAATCGTTGATGAATTTTCATGTAACTGCTATATTTCGCCTTTCCAATACTGCGAACAATGCCGGGTTTCTTCGTTCCGAAAACGACTTTCTCTCTCGCCTCGTGTTTCGTCCGTTAATTACTGTCCGTGATAACGAAAGAATGAACCCCGAATGTTTCGTATTTGGCAATCCGTGCCCGGTCCTTCGTTTGGCCGTATAATCGCGCTACCCGTTCGGACTTTTCTCTCGGAAAAGGATCACGATTAATTAAGCTGATTGACTCGAATTGCGAGCACGAGATTAATTGGGATCGACATGAACGCGAGGAACACGGTCGGGAGAACGAATCGTTCGTCAACGTTATCTTTGAAAAGAAGAAGAAAGAGAGAGGAAAAAAAAGGAGGTTCCCGGGTAGAAGATGGCGAATAAACGGCGAAAAAGGGAGGGTGAGCCGAGCCAGCGCCTAATTGCAATTAACAACTCGCCATTATTAGAATATACGACGCCTAACAATGAGATAATGCAAATAAAACGAAAGTTTTAATTACTTTGCCGCTACGCCTGCCGGCGATCCGTTGTTACATCGTAGGATAATAGGAAGTTTACCGCGACAGCGTTCCTCCTTCCTGTTCCGAGTTCCATCAACTCTCTTGCTCGCTCTCCTTTATTGCCGCTTTTCCGTACTCTTCTGTCGAACGCACAATATTTCGCCGATACGCATACGCTTCGGTTGATATCATATACAGGCGTTTTTTGATATTTTCGATAGAACATGCATCGCAAGAGTGTTCGGAAAGAATGTTAGTGTTTTATATGTGTATCAAGTTTATTTATGGTCATTTGAAAATGGGTAAAGGGAAGACAGGAAAAGGTTCTTGAATTTGAAAGTTTTTAAATCACTTTCCTAGTTTCAATTTTCAAATTTTTAAATTGTGTTGTTGTAAATTTATAGACTTCTAAACTTTCAATTCTCAAATTCCCAATTATCACAATTTCGATTCCTCGAAAGATTCCCTACTTGCTAAATGCTGAAGTTTTCAAATTTCCAGGTTTCTGAATTGCCAAATTTCAAAACTTTTATATTCCTAAACTGTTGAAAGGCTGCACTTTCAAATTCTTCAATTTTCAGATTTCTAATTTTTTTAGATTTTGAACTTTTTATATTTTTTACAATACTTAACTTTCAAATTTTCAAACTTCTAACATCCTAAATTTTCAAATTCTTAAATTTGAAAGTTTCTAAATATTTAATTTGCTGAATTGTCAAATGGACAAGTTTGTAATAATTCAATTTAAAAATTTCCATATTTCTAAATTCTCGAACTCACAATTTCCAAAGTTACTAAAATTCCCAAAACTCCTAAAATTCTCCAAATTACCTGATGTCAAAAATGTTATACTTTCAAATTGCAAAATTTCAAAATTCTCTAATTTCTTAGTTTCCATATTTAAAAATTTCTGAATCTTCAAATCTAATGATTCAATATACAAATTTTCCAAATTACTCAATTTTCAAATTTCGAAATTCCTCGATCTCCAAATCTTCAAATAATCAAATTACCAATTTTACAAAAGCATCCAAAACTTTGTCATTTTAGCCCCTCATATAATTAAACTATTTGTAAAACATTTGTTTTCATCGACAATAAAATTTGAACAAACAATTCTTATTCCTTACACTTTACACATTTTCAAATATACAAAATGGCTGCACATATAAAATATCTGTATTCTTTCTGAATAACCTTAAATATTAACGAAAGATTATTATCGAACAATATTTATATCTCGTGCTTTTAAAAAACATTTTACATATGTAGGTTATATCTTCTCATCATTTTCTCCTTTTCAAATATTGTGTGGAGGTTAAATTTTTCTTTTCGAAGACTCATAAAAATTCACGAACTATAATTTATATTTAATCAGTCATTCTGTAAATACTTTATTTATTCAGGATTTAATCAGTCATTTTTATTTCTGCCACCTCGGGATGATTAGGTTAGGTTTGAACCTACATCCACTGAGCAACGTTCTATTAATTAGACGGACCACATTATTAGCCAATTTAAGTCTGTTTTGAATTCTCTTTCAGATTTAAACATAACCTCTACCTATAATGTATAATATACATATGTATAATATGCTCTTTAGACATATTTATACCTAATGAAAGAATAAAGTACTGAATTATTGAAACGGTTATCAAATTCATATTTTATAATGCAATATTTCTAAATTTCTATAAAATTCCTCTTCAATTTTATGGAAATTGTATATGTATCACAAAATTTTAAGTTTTATTAATTAACATTCTGAAATCATTTTGAAATTATTTTCTATAAAATTGATTTATGTAAAAAACATAAAAATCCTTAGTTACTGATACCATGAGTTATCAATAAAATAAGGTATCAATGAGTTACCAATAACATACGCATTACTTCAGTTATTTGTATGTGATTTATTTTATCATCAAGCTTGTTAGCATTCTCTCATAAATAATAAACGAAGAGACCAAAGTAACTACAATTTATAACAAAAAAAAAACTATCGATAAAATCAAAAAGGACAAATGAGTCTCCGAAAAGAGAAACCCTCCATAAAATTTCATAGACCAGCGTACATCTTCCTATCCCGTAAATAGTTTATACTTGACACCGTTGCAAAACTATAAAAATTTGTAGATATTAAAACAGAAAAAAGTGCGTGTCACTCCATTACATATATCAATACATATATCATTTAAGAGAAGAACTACGAAGACGACGCGACGGCACAACCAGAAGAAGTAGTATAATTTATTCCGCCATCACTGCACGACATCGTTAGATATCAGTTTCATATTTATTATACTGCCGCTTCGTTTAACATTCTTGCTTCTTTGATCTGTCCTTAATGTTTTATCCGTTTTTCTCTTGATCGATCGTTGTGCAACGACATTTCAACCACGGAAGTCTACGTTCTAGATGGATTACTTCGGTGTGTCATCGTTGTATTCAGTGTCACTTTGGCTGTGTTCGGTGTTGCTCTATCGACGACGTTGATCATCGCTTATATGCGATCAACTTGTGTCGACATATAGAGTGTCCATTTAGCATAAACAATAGATATAACTTTGTTCGTGATCGATATGTTTTTGTTTGACCAGTGCTGACACCTGTAGGGGAAACCGGGACAAAATGGTGAGGCAAAGGGTGTTCAAAAGTATTATTTTGTATTTACGTGTTATATGTAGTATCGTGTATTTTGATGTGTGGCGAAATATGGAGTAATTGAAAATTACTTAAATCTGAAATTATAAACAATTGTTTATTTTCTAAAGACTAATGTCTTGTTTGTATAGATTATTTAAAATTATCAAATTCTATTCAAGTATGTTAATTTATTTTATTTTGTTATATAATTGGTTCACTTTGATTTGAAACGCTGTATAATTGTTTCACTTTCATTTGAAACCTTGTATAATTTTTTCACTTTCATTTGAAACCCTGTATAATTGTTTCACTTTCATTTGAGACGTATAATTATTTCACTTTGATTTGGTTCCCCTATGGGTAACAAAATTTTTGGTAAGTTCAGAATATTGAAAACGAAAAGAAATATTACCATTATAAGATAAAAATTTTATTTGAAATATGGTGATGCTGTGTAAGAAATATTTGTATGTATGTAGAAGGTGATGATGTTGGTGGAATTATAGTGTATACAGTATTCAAAACTTTAATCGTATTTGGAGCACTTAAGTGAAGACTATCAACCATTCTACATACAAGAAAGCTCGAATCACTCGGATAAAAAAGAATAAATAAATAAAATGGTGAATTATGCAAGATTACGGAGACATCTTCGACTTCGATGACCTTGAAATATTCTGTCAAGGTCATTATTCTATATGACTTTTTTCTATTGGACTGTTTTAAAAAAGTTCATTCAAAACTATATAAACTTTCAACAATATTTTTCATTTAATAAATTGTCAGGTAGAATATCAGTTCTAAAATTCTTATTTTCATTTCCATTAACAAATTTGTAAGTATTTCGAAGCACATATTAAAAATATGTAAAGTGAAAATACAAAAATATAAATCATGGTAAATATGAGAAAAATGTAATTATTTTTGCATACATAATCACCACGATCAGTTGTACAATTTCTGAAATATTTTTATTTATATTTTTAATATTCTAAAATATTATTAAAATTAATAAATATGTACATTTAATCGAAACATTTTGCAAATGTCTTTGAAACTAAGGTCAAAGGTTATACTTATAGAAAGAAGTCACTTAGATTGTAGCTCTTAATATATTTCAAGGTCATTGAGACACATTAGCTGTTTTCCATATAATTACCAAATTTGTTCAAAACGAAAATCTTGACAAAATATTTCAACTAACACTAGATTTATAAAACCCCAAAAATGACGGATCTTAGATTTCTTATTTTACAAAAATTATTAAGAAATTTTTGTCAAAATGTATATTAATTTTCATAGTGATAAGAAATCATTCTATAAGCTAGTTCACATATTATCCATTACTTGCAGTGGGTTCAAAAAGTATCTGCACACCTAGTTTTTTTACAATAACTTTATACACATAAGCAATACATAATAAAAATAACTTCTATTAATAGCCTATAAACAAAAATAATATATAAATTAACAATTTTTAATGTGTTACAAAAAAATAATACAATAAATATAAAAATTTGAGGGCCAAAAAAGTATCTGTATACTTACAGTTTCAGTAGAAAACTAATTGTTTAAGTTTCATATTGTAATTAATATTTTGTATACATTCCTCCTCTTTAACATTGATTCTACCAATTGTTTTGTAATTTATTTAGATACTTTTGGTCACTCTTCTAAAATTACTAAAATTATATGATATTTGATATTTATTTGATTTTTTCTTTTTCGTATTTCAGTATTTAATACGTGCCATTTTTCTTTGGGGTTAATATCGTATGGTGTGATGGGTTATTTTAGAACAAATAGCAGGCATTTCTTGGTTTTTCTAGCGGTCTGTTTGAGTATTTATTTATTTTACATTTATTTAATATTTATTTCTCTTGTTCCGATGTAAATATAAGTTATCATTAGATGTCCGTAAATCCAGGGTTAAAATCGTTGAAGCCTCTTTTTTGTTAAATTGTTCAAGAAAGGTGACCTTGACAGAATATTTCAAGAAGTCGGAAATCCGTTATTTCGCATAAAGCACCATAAATGGTAAAAAGATGACGAGAAGCAGCGAGAAGAATCAGTTTCGACGGATTTCTATCTTAACATTTTAGCCGGGTCGTTGATAATTCTCCGTCAGACTCGTGGAAAGTGTTGCTTTCATTAAATTCGCATGCACGTCCCGCTCGTGGGCCAATTAGAGAGTCGAAAACCAATTTCAGGATCAGCGATCGCACGGCACGACGACGCGGTTGAATTTATGGCTCGTTCTTCGTGATTCCGGCGTCCACCGCAATTCCTTCTCCATTCTCCCCCTCGTCGGAAACCGGAAACCGTCGACACCGGCTCTAATTTGGGTTTCACGTGACAACTACGATCGAGTTATTACCGAGACGTAGTCGGTGCTCACGAAAGAAAGAACATTTGTCATTCTTTGTAGCCAACCATGGGACACGTTTTGTTACGCGTTAAAAGCGACACGTTTGTTTCTCGTCGCCTTAAAAAACTTCGACAAAGGAGCCCCGAAATGAGACACGTAACGCTGCTCGAACCGGCCATAAAACGAGATGTTATCGCACTTCGTTGTTTAAATCCACATCGGATCATTTTTATAGGAAATAGGTGAAATAATAGTACGAATATTTTATCAAAAGAAACTTTAATATCAGGGAACGCCACGTTTTTTCACTTTGACCTTTAAAATAAGAAAAGATGAGTAAACGTGTCTATAAAGCCTATTTTGCAATTGAAATAAACAGCTGCATCTTCTTGACTTTTACAACGTTAAGGAAAATTTACAACTCGATTATTTTTGAAAATATTCAATTTCTTTGAAATAAATCTAACAATTTTTAACGGTCTTTGTTTTCCCGCTTAAATGTTTTAGTTCCTTTTCGTCGGAAATGGAAATTAAACATTTATATTCTGTCTCCGAGACTTTGTTATACATGTTACATATGGAACAAATAAAATTCTGTTTGTTAAGAATTCGAGACAGCTCTGTTTTTTGAAGTACGCGGTTTGTTGTGGAAGTAATGGGAGCTGCTTTTCAGCTACATCTGTAACGGATATTAAGAATTTATGGAATATTCGATACGTGAATGTTTGATTTCATGTCTCTGTACAAGTTAGTTACAGATTTGGTTACTTTCATGTTGTGTATAAAAGAAATGAAAAATTTACGGAGTACTCTGTTTCGCTTGGTTTTCATACAGGTATACGAAGTTTCAGACAAAATTTATTCTTTGCAAAATGGAAAATCAGGTTTTTAATTCTATCATTATTATTTTTTGAGATTCAACTTGGATAAATCATGATTACAGTTCTTTCACGATTAAAATTCATAACCTAAAAGCATAATATGAACATGAAATGCGGTTAGTGAAGTATTCGAATAATTCTGATAAATCTAAACGTTGCTGTAGAAAGTAAATTTCTAAATTATAAAACAGTTTTAATAATTTGTAATAGAATAACAGTCTCATTGTATGGCTATAAAAGAAGATATAATGTCATTCAGAAATAATTTATGAAAGTATGTATAGGTTAGAAAAAATATTTCAAGAAAGAAATTGTTTTATTTCATTTTTTTATTTTCTATTTTTGCATGAAATATTTCTTTAGATATAGTCTGTCATTTTATTACAAGCTCGAGTATAAAATATTACTTAAAAATTAATTAATTACTATATGTACACTGGGGTGAAACATAAACTTCTTTGGCTAAAAGAATAATTGTATGAGGAGGAGCCAGTTGTTTTCAATTTTGAGAAATTGAATATGTAAATTAGAAGATCAGTAAATTTCTAAATTTAATCATTTGGAAGTTTGTGGATTTCTAAATTTAATCATTTGGAAATTTGTGGATTTTTAAATTTAATCATTTGGAAATTTGTGGATTTTTAAATTTAATCATTTGGAAATTTGTGGATTTCTAAATTTAATCATTTGGAAATTTGTGGATTTATAAATTTTCAAACTTGTAAATAAGTACATTTGTAAATGAGTAAATTTCTAAATTGCTGGAGTTCTAAATTTCTATATTATTAAATCTCTAATTTTCTAAATTTCTAGATTCTTAATTTTCTAAATTTCCAAGTGCATTTAGAGATTTGAAAGTTAAAAAATTTACAAGCGTGAACATTCCTATACTAAAAAATTAAAAGCTGTTCAATATTCTAAACTTCTTGGATAAAAATTTAAAAATCTGGAAGATTATCAGCAGAATTTTATGGCTTCCCCTTGCATCATTTTCTTCAAAGAAGTCTAGCGTCCCCACTATACAACTGAAACCACTGTTCCAAATGTTTCAATAAAAAGACCAACTTTGAAACTATTTTACTTGACAAAAAACATCTACAGTAAAAACTTCGGATAAAGTCAATCTCGTTACTTTCTGTACAAACCGTACACATTTAAATGTACATTTCATGAGTCATTGATCCCTAGTGCTGGAACGTAACTTTAACGATCCCGAAGTTTCCATCAAAGTGTCGTAAAGATGAATCTCACTATCAATTGTAAAACTCGGGTTAATCGACGATCGTTTCGGGAGTGTAGGTAAAATCGACCAGGGGGCCACAAAGTGAACGAGATCCCGTAATCGTTCGCGGAACTGGAAACGGACAATTACCCTCTTTGCGGTAATTCGACAAGGCGACGGACGTTCGTTCGCGAAGGCGAAGAAATGACAGAGGGCTGAATCTCGTCGAAAGAACGAGCCGCGATGAGTAGCATCTTAAAAGTTGAGTGGCAGCCATCTCATTACTTAAATGCGTCCGTTATTCGGGAAGCGTTGGCCAAGAGAACAGAAGTTTCCACGGTTATAATCGTCGCTAATTGACGTCGGAGTTATAAAGTTCAGTGAAATTAGCTAAATCCTTATTTGGACTCTCGTTATCCAGACCCCTGGCTTTGCTTCTTCCGCTAGACTTTTCTCTGCCGGCCATATTAATCGTCGATGTCTTCCTGTCTCTACTCTTGAAACTTTTCTAGCGGAGGAACAATTGCGTTTCGAGCGTTAATGAATTGTCGCTGTATGCACGCTGGGTAAATATCCGCTCGATACGTGCTCGTTAGGAACGCCCCTCCTGCGCACAACACGTGCGCACTCGTCTTTTCTATTACACATCGTTTACCGTATTTATGTTCCTTTTGCATTATGTGTTATATTATTATTAGTATTATATACTAATAATGCATTGTGTATTACGTTCTAATTTAGCATAGAATATGCCATGAATTTTGTATGATACAAATTTATTCGTATCAATATTTATTTAAAATGAATAAAATGATGATATACTGTACGGAATGCAATCGGAACCAAACATTTTTCGTATCATTTATTGATTATATCAAACTCTATATGTCATCTAGTCATCACACGTATCATCAATAATACTGCTCTGTATATATTCTGTATATAACACGGTAATTTATAGACACTCTATATAGCGCAATGAGATATTCGATTTTTTAAAACAGTGAATCATTGAAAAGTTTGGAACCTGATTTTATGATCTTCGTCAAAATATTAGTCAATAAGTGACCAGAAATTTTCGACAAAGAAATAACGAAAAGAATGAATTTACTATAACAAAAGTTTAACAATAAACTTAGTATAAAAGTGTAAAAATAAGTTTGTTCAGTATAACAAAAATATAAATAGAACAAACGCGTAAAAATAAATTAATCAATGTAGACATCATTTTCGATGACAACGAGATGAAAATTGATGCAATGTTTGTTAAAACAGAGGTAACGTGTTTTTAATGAGTTTTCACGCAACGTATCATTCATTTTCATACCGACGCGGCAACAAGATGACGGATTAACATGTCTGACGACGATCTCATGTAAAGTGTCGCACCATCGTAATCAGCATCATCACTACTCTTCACTATACCCTTTCTTTCCATTTGCATTCATTAAAAAAAAGAAAAACCCTTCACCTCGCTCGTCATTGTGTTGTGAGTCCCAGTGTTGTGTGTTTGTATATTTGAAAGTATAAATACTCAACGTTATTTGAATCGCGAGAAATTTCATTGCCGTAACGGACATCATCGTGACATTCTAATCATTACTCTCTTCGTCGACAACCTTACACCTTCATAATCCTATATCCCTTTTGGTCTTTCTTTGATTCTATTGAAAATTGTGGGCACTTTGATAGATTATGTGTATGTTACTGAGGGGACGATATTCGAGATACGGATTTGATTTAAAAGCAATATTATATGTATAAGAGACAGGAGGTGCAATAACTTTGTGATGTTATAGCGAAAAGTATATTAAATTTAGAAAGAAGTCTATGGCTGAAGATTTTAGTTAATATGTGGAGGTTGGTAATTGAGGATAATTTTGAAATTTCCAACCTTCTAAGTTTCCAATTTCCCAATTTTCCAAATTTCCAAGTTTCCCATTTTTCAATTTTCCAATTTCCCAATTTCCCAATTTTCCAAATTTCCAATTTTTTAATTTTCCAATTTCCCAATTTCCCAATTTCCCAATTTCCTAATTTCCCAATTTTACAAATTTCCAAGTTTCTAATTTTACAAATTTTCAAATTTCCAAGTATCCAATTTTCCAATTTCCTAATTTCCAAGTTTCTAATTTTCCAAATTTACAAATTTCCAGGTTTCCAATTTCCCAATTTTCCAAATTTCTAAATTTCTAAGTTTCCAAATTTTCAAATTTCCAAGTTTCCAATTTTCCAATTTCCCAATTTCCCAATTTTCCAAGTTTCTAATTTTCCAAATTTTCAAATTTCCAAGTTTCCAAGTTTTCAATTTTCCAAATTTCCAAATTTCCAAATTTTCCACATTCCCAAATTACCAAATTGCAATATTATCGAATTACCAACTTACTACGTTCCCATATTACTATATTGCCATGTTATCAAATGACCATAGTACCATATTACTGCATTTTCAAAATGACAAGTTTTCGAGCAATCAAACAACTAAATTTCCAAATCACCAAATTACTGAATTTCCAAGCTTTAAAATTGAATAGTTTATCGATTAAATGTCACATTATTAATTAAATAAAAATGAAAGTACTTAGACTGCTACTTAATATCACATGACAAAATTATTATCATTAATTATATAATACTGCAATGTTATTTTTTATAGTGTCTCCTATAAAATATAAGGTATTGTTTGGATCAAATCAGTGATCTGAAGATCGTTCCATTTATGAATTCAACAGTTCCATACATTCCTTGTCCACATCCTGAACATCACTATTCTACTAGTGTCCATTAGAGTCCACCAGGGTTCCCTTTACGCTTCACCTCATCCACTTCTTATCTACTGATATTTTCACCAAATCCCTATATATTAATCTCTCCCTACTCTCTATCTATTCATTTACATTTCATTTACTCTGAAAGCATTTCATTTCGTATCCCTAACATTATGTTGCTAATCCATTCGAATCATCAGGCGACTCATTAAAAGAAACAATGTCACCATTCACTATCATCCTTTATGATTTCCGTGCGACGAGAGAGAAATCAGATTGTCATTGAGAGACGGTCACGTGTCTTCATCTTCATTCATCAAAAAGCGCATCCAGACGAGAATCGGGAAGAACGTGAAGAGAGAGCAAAGTGTGACTCTCGTATCGCGTCCAAATCATTAATATTGCGAAGAACGAAACTCATCCAGAAACTAACATTCTAACTTGAGTATTATACTTCAAGTTTAGATGTTTAGATGTGCTCTGATTTATATGGTAGGATGCTCTATCTCAGGACCCGAGGGCTGCAACCTGTTCATCTACCACCTGCCTCAGGATTTCGGAGACTCTGATCTAATGCAGATGTTCGTCCCGTTTGGCAACGTCATATCATCCAAGGTTTTCATCGACCGGGCCACCAACCAGAGCAAATGCTTCGGTAAGTGTGTCATTTCCGTGAAACAGTTCGAGCGTGGCCCGGAAGAAACAAACAGGTAGACGACGATGTGATCTACGAAAGGTAGGGCGAACGGACGATGATTTTCACGCCGATCGATTTGCTGACTCGTCAAATCGGACTTACCTGTTATCAAGTGTCACACTCATTTGTCTATTGATAGTTCCTAGTTTCTAGTTCTATTTATTGGTACATCATTGTGTTTAAATTTCGATCATCGATAAGATTATCAGTAAAGTAAAAGGATCGTTGCAAGGAATAATAGCAAAAATGTCTGATGACGTCAGAATATATGAAATTTAACCTACAGTCTACATAGTTGCGTCTGACACAAATAGTGTCATTAATAATTATTGCTACAATCTGAAGACGAATAAAGAAACTTAAAAAGTTAGATTCAAAGATTCTTGATTGTGAAATTGCGATGAAAGTCTCGTTTATCAAGTACTGTAGTGTGCGTCACGAGTGCGTCACATTGTAGAGCAAAGGATGTATACTTCTAAAGTTTCACTGTTCTTTTTATTAACTATTAGGATAATTAGTATATGTAGTAAATTCTTTTCTAATAAATGGATTAGATAAATTAATTGAACAACCGAGAATAACTGGATTCTATGGTATAAGGAAACCTAACCTCAAATTTGAGAAATTGCTAATGTCTTTCAAGCTAAAACATTCTGAGCAATAAATTCAATTTAAAAACTGCGAAATGAAGTTATCTAAAAAATATATGGGGGAATGAGTGTAATAATATCTACCGGTATAAGGAAACCTAACCTCAAATTTGAGAAATTGCTAATGTCTTTCAAGCTAAAACATTCTTAGCAATAAATTCAATTTAAAAACTGTTAAATGAAGTTATCTAAAAAATAGATGGGAGAATGAGTGTAATAATATCTACCGGTATATGGAAACCTAACCTCAAATTTGAGAAATTGCTAATGTCTTTCAAGCTAAAACATTCTTAGCAATAAGTTCAATTTAAAAACTGTTAAATGAAGTTATCTAAAAAATAGATGAGATAACGTGTGTGATAATATCTACCGATATAAGGAAACCTAACCTCAAATTTGAGAAATTGCTAATGTTTTTAAAGCTAAAATATTCAATTTAAAAACTGTTGAAACAAAATAACTAAAAAATAGATGGGAGAATGAGTGTAATAATATCATCTACAGTACATTTATCATAGTTGGTGGATTTTTGAAATGAGTTTTAGAAACTATAACGAGAACATTTGCTAGTGTGTTCTCGCGTGCTCTTTGTGTCCATTGAATGTACGAGTTCTATTACCGGTAAAAATATATTTGAAAATATGAATTTCCACGCAGTCTGAATTCCGACTGAAATTTAATACTCATTGCGCCGTGCATTTTTATTAGATTTTTTGCAAACATGCGATCGATCAGTACGGCTACAAAAGTTTGTTCTAGCTTTTATAAGCTCACACATTCAAATTCTTCGGTGAATATCAATACTCGTTCGAATGCAGCTCAACTCAAATGAAAGCAGGAGCCTTTTTTGGTCAAGCGAAGGGGACCGAAACAAAAAAGGCTGAAAGAGCTGGCAACGGCTGCTTTGATTAATCGTAACCGGGCTGAATGCGCGAATATGGTCGCGGATAATTCGACGAATACGTTCGTTCGTATTTTTCTTAGACTGTTCATTCGTAACAAGCACGATTAATATTTTCCCGTCTGTCGATAACGAATACATGAATCGTTGAAAGAGCGTCGGCCATTATACACATGATGGACTGCGTAAAACAACGCACATAACCTTCTCCTTTAACTGCGATCATAAAATTTGCGTGTGTGTAATTTAAATGGTTTCAACGAACGAATAAAGCAGAGAGAACTTCCGTCCATTTTGTCGAGATCGTTAATGTTCTTTTACTTGGTAATTACTTTAAAGATAAAATTCACTAGTTTTAGGAAGCTTGTAGTGTACTTTAATTTTAGAGTTATACAGAAAGGGATACTAAATTTATTAAGATTGTTTAAGATACGTTTAGGTTAGTTTACATGAGATTTATTTTAGGTTATGTTTAAACTGTACTTTATAATTAAATACTTTTGCGTTAGGTTAGGTTTAGATAGTTGCTGATTTATCAGATTGTCCCACAAATTTTCAAGCTTAAAGTACAATTTCGAATTTTATACATTTGCAAATTTTTTAATTCTCACAGTCTGTAATTTTCTACATTGACTTTCTGAGTTACTAAACTTCTTTGTTCACAAATTTTTCTAGTTCCCAAATTCGAAATTCTCAATTTTTCAAATTTCTCAAATTCTTAGTTTCCTAAATTCTTATGTTCCCATATTCTTAAATCCCTGTATTGCAGACATCTAGGTTTTCTAATCCTAAGATTCCCAAACCCCTAGATCCCTAAATTCGTAGACCCTCATATTCCTTGACGCGCTCATCTCTAGATCCTAAAATTCCTAGATTTCAAAATCTCAAGATTGTCAAATTTCTAGATCCACAAATTCTTAGATTGTCGAGTTGCTACATCCCTAGATCTTCAGATACCTATATCCCTAAATCTCTAGATCCTCTAATCCCTACATTCCCAAATCCCTAAATCCGCAAATCTGCAGGTCTTCAAGTTTCTAAAACCCCAAATGTTCATATATCTCGATCCCCAAGTTCCCAAATTTTAGGGCCGCAAAATACCTACGTCCCTAAATTCCTAGACCTTGAGTCTATCAATTTGCTTATTACCAATTCCAAAAATTCCAAATAGCAAAGTCGCCAAATTATATCACCAAATACTTGAATTGTCATATTCATAATTTACCAAATCCCGAAGTTCCCAAATCCCAAGGTACCAAAATCCCAAAATCCCCAGATTCCATGGTTCACTAATCCCAAAATCCCCAAATACACATTTTTTAAAATTCCAGATTTCACAAATCTCAATATTCTCAAATTCCAATATTCTGAAATCTCATCGTCCTTAAATCCCAAAGTGCTCATATCTTAAAGTTTCCAAATAGCAAATTCCCCAAATCTCAAATTCACCAAATCCCAAATTCCCCAAATCACAAAGACTACAAATCCCAATATTCTGAAATCTCAAAGTAATTAAATCCCAAAGTCTCTAAATCCCAAAGTCCCGAATTCCCCAAATCTCAAATGCCCCGAATTCCAAATTCCCCAAATCCCCAATTCCCCAAATCCCAAAGTCTCTAAATTCCAATATTCTAAAATCTCAAAGTCCTTAAATTCCGAAGTCTCAAATTCCCCAAATATCAAATGCCCCGTATTCTAAATTACCCAAATTTCAAATTCCCCAAATCTCAAATTCCCCAAATCCCAAATTCCCCAAATCTCAAATGCCCTGTATTCCAAATTCCCCAAAATATCAAATGCCTCGTATTGCAAATTCCCCAAATTTCAAATTCCCAAATTACAAATTCCCAAAATCACAAATTCCCAATTCCCAAATTCCCAAATCCCAAATTCCCCAATTCCCCAATTCCCCAATTCCCAAAATCCCAAATTCCCAAATCCCCAATTCCCAAATTCCCAAATCTCAAATCCCAAATTCCTAAATCCCAAATTCCCAAATCCCAAATTCCCAAATCCCAAATTCCCAAATCCCCAATTCCCAAAATCCCAAATTCCCAAATTCCCAAATCTCAAATCCCAAATTCCTAAATCCCAAATTCCCAAATCCCAAATTCCCAAATTCCCCAAATCGCAAATGCCCTGTATTCCAAATTCCCCAAAATATCAAATGCCTCGTATTACAAATTCCCCAAATTTCATATTCTCCAAATCTCAAATTCCCAAATTACAAATTCCCAATTCCAAAATTCCCAAATTCCCAAATCCCAAATTCCCCAATTCCCAAAATCCCAAATTCCCCAATTCCTAAAATCCCAAATTCCCAAATCCCAAATTCCCAAACCCCAAATTCCCAATTCCCCAAATCCCTCTCTGTGAAATCCTAAATCCCCCAAATCTCAAAATCCTTAACCCATCCCCAAATTTTCAAGCCCTCAATAATCCCTAAAACTGTAAAATCCAACAACCTCTTCCTCGCGATTGTCATTACTCCTGCCAAAGGAATCAGATTTACACATGATCCCTTGCGTCCTTTATCAGCTTCCAAAGCGAAGACATCTCGGAACCTACAAGAAGATGAGTACGACTATAGAGTCGTAAACAAAAGCAACGGGTGCATTACATCGAATTACTGCGATTATTTTCTGAAAATCCAATAACGGAGAGGTTTCCCGAAAAAAGGGGGCAAAAGGAATCTTTTCCATCGGACAAGGGTTAAAGCCTCTTCAGTCACCTAGTAAAAGTAATTTACGAACTCCGGGTAAAAGCGGTGGTCGTCGAGCGATGAAGAGCCACGATTGGTCAGGCAGTAGGCCGCCATGATGGCAAAACTAAAATTGGATCGGGGCTAATGGTCAAAATTGGCTTAAACTGGAAGGGCCCTGATGACCTTTCAGCGGCGCTTCTGTTGTTAAGAGCTTCGTTATCGTGCACCTTCTATTCCCCTCTCACTCTGTCTCTCTCTCCCCCTCTCTTTTTCTCATTCTCGATAAAACTTTGATAATACCAAAGCCCCTCCGTAGGAAACTCTTTATTCCTCCCGGCGAATCAGCTAATCTAAATCACTGGTTACTCCCGTGAGTACCCTTTCGCGATAATCCGATGCCCTCCGGTGTCGATATTCAACTTCCCGGTTTCATCGTAACTCAGGGAGCATCGTAACCAATTCTTTAATCGCTTTTATTTCCGACAATTCTTATGGAGGCTTCCTTTAGCCGATGTTTTAATCCGCACGGTGACCAAGAGTTTAGACGCCATGTTGGTTTTCTAGGGCCAAATGATGCGTCGTTGTTGGCAACATTTGGGAAACCGTTGACGTTCGTTTATTCTTTCGTAATGTGTTCTTTATTGAATTTTGTAAATTCCTGCAATTCTTTTTCGATCTTTTTCTGGAATCTTACTAAATTTTTTTAGTTTCTTTTTGGTCCGGTATTCTGTAGGTGCGGTTTCTACACTGAATCTTCTAACAAGTAAAGTAACTAGTACAAAATTAAGTATGTATTTATTGAACTAAGGGTTTATTTTTTTTTTAATTAGAAATTGCACTAAATATGGAAACAAGTCAGTTATTAAAATACATCGAAGTATTGTTAAGATAATCATTGATAGTGTACTTATCGTTGAGTGTACTTATTTACTAATATTGTTTATTTGACAATAATAAGTGTTATTTAATTTTAGTTCGAACAAATATGAGTCGTGGAAATTTTGTAGTTTGATAGCACGGAGATTAAGACATTTGGACGTTCGGAAGATTAGCAATTTGAAAGTGTGAAAATTTGGAAAATTGGAAATTTTTGGATTTCAGAATGGAGATTTGTGGGTTTGGAAATTTGGGGAATTTGGGATTCGGGGGATTTGGGATTTGAAGAATTTGGAATTTGGAGAATTTGGGATTTGGGATTTGAGATTTGGGGAATTTGGGATTTGGGCAATTTGATGAATTTGGGATTTGGGGAATTTGGCGAATTTGGGATTTGGGGAATTTGGCGAATTTGGGATTTGGGGAATTTGGAATTTGGGGAATTTGGAATTTGGGGAATTTGGAATTTGGGGAAATTGGAATTTGGGGAATTTGGAATTTGGGGAATTTGGGATTTGGGGAATTTGGGATTTGGGGAATTTGGAATTTGGGGAATTTGGAATTTGAAGAATTTGGGATTTGAGAATTTGGGATTTGGAGAATTTGGGATTTGGAAAATTTGGGATTTGGGGAATTTGGCGAATTTGGGATTTGGGGAATTTGGGGAATTTGGGATTTGGGGAATTTGGAATTTGGGGAATTTGGGATTTGGGGAATTTGGAATTTGAAGAATTTGGGATTTGAGAATTTGGGATTTGAGAATTTGGGATTTGGAGAATTTGGGATTTGGAAAATTTGGGATTTGGGGAATTTGGAATTTGGGGAATTTGGAATTTGGGGAATTTGGAATTTGAGGAATTTGGGATTTGGGAATTTGGGAATTTGAAATTTGGGGAATTTGAAATTTGGAGAATTTGAAATTCGGCGAATTTGGGATTTGGGGTTTGGGATTTGGGATTTGGGATTTGGGATTTGGGATTTGGGATTTGGGAATTTGGGAATTTGGAAATTTGACAATTTAAGAAATTAAGAGTTTTAGAATTTAGGGACTGGAGAATATGGGAATTTAAGAATTTGAGAATTAGGGAATTTGAAAATTTCGAAATTTGAAAATGTGAAAATATGAAACTTTCAAGATCATAGAATTTGCAACTGCTTACAAAAACTCGGTGATTTGATAACTCAACAATTTTAAAGTTTGAAAATTAAAAATATTTCGCAAGAAAATGTAAAAACCATGAAATTTAAAAAATTTGCTTCGTGGTAGTAAAACAACAAAACCTTGCAATAGATCATAAGTACCGTATTCAAAAATTCGATGCAATTATGTACCAACAAGCAATTCTTGATACACATATTGGTTTTCCCCGCAATTCCCAAAAGAGTATCTAATCAAACGTTGCAATGGAAACTATCAACCTGTTTATCGAAAAACAAAACCGATATGTATGATTCTAGAAATGTATAACTAATACCGTTCTATACGAAACACTAACAAAATGGAGAAAAATCCTTCCTGTCACTGACCAACAGTTTCATCATTCGATTCTTTCAGGTTTCGTATCGTTCGATAATCCTGCAAGCGCGCATGCAGCGATTCAATCGATGAATGGCTTCCAGATAGGGATGAAGCGTTTAAAAGTCCAGTTGAAGAGGCCCAAGGACACAAACCGGCCATACTAACCAAAGTCCTAGCTTAGAGAAACTGGACGATACGCACCCTACATCATAACCTACAGAGTACGTATTAAAACACTATTCTATACCACATACCAACACTATGAAGGGGTCAAACAAATTTATTTCAAATTACGAAATTTGCTTTTCTTGAAATCCCTGTTGATTTTCATCAGGATACACAATTTGTTTCGACATTAATTATGTTATCATTTGTTTGTCTTTTCAATATTTTTAATTAATTTTTAATTTTGAAATAACTGTACGTTAGTAGATTTTGTGTTTTTTGAATATTACAAATGAATATATTAATTTAATATTATACTTAAATATTACAATTTGATGTTATAATTTAATATTATAATTGATTATTACAATTGAATATTACAATTGAATATTATAATTGAATATTCCAATTCAATGTTACAATTTGATCTTATAATTTAATATTGTAATTGATTATTACAATTGAATATTATAATTGAATATTACAATTCAATGTTAAAATTTGATGATATAATTTAATATCATAATTGAACATTACAATTCAATGTTAATATTTGATGTTATAATTTAATATCATAATTGAAAATTGCAATTGACTATTACAATTCAATATTACAATTTGATGTTATAATTTAATATTATAATTGATTATTACAATTGAATATTACAATTGAATATTATAATTGAATATTACAATTCAATGTTACAATTTGATCTTATAATTTAATATTGTAATTGATTATTACAATCGAATATTATAATTGAATATTACAATTCAATGTTAAAATTTGATGATATAATTTAATATCATAATTGAATATTACAATTCAATGTTAATATTTGATGTTATAATTTAATATCATAATTGAAAATTGCAATTGACTATTACAATTCAATGTTAAAATTTGATATTTTAATTTAGTATCATAATTGAATATAACAATTTCCTATTATAATACAATATTATAATTGAACATTATAGTATTAAGAAAGTAAAAAGTATGGACGATTTCTAATTGCAGATGTCGTACAAGAACACGGGCTCATTGAACGCTCGACGATCAGAAGTGACGAGTTTGAATCACCGTTACAACGCTCTCCACTATAATAACCTAGTATACTAGTTAGGTAATTAATTAGAGGATAAAAAAGTCAGTAGACCGACTTCGCCGGCAGCCACGCGGCGATGACGAAGAGGCTGATGCTAAAAAAAAGAAAAGAAAAAAAAAACATTGGATATTCAGCACTGAACCCAGTCCGAGTAGGATTCACGCTTCAGAGTTCTCGGATGCTCGGATAGAACGAATTATCTGCTAGAAACGCATCAATTATTCCATTCTCTCCATTATTCTTTTCTTGCATCTCCTGTTCTATCCCCTACGCATCTTCTTTCTTTCTTCATCCCTCGATCCCTACTGCCAAGCGAGAATCGTATCAAAATGGCGAAGAACTTTCTCGACGCGTACCTTTCCTTCCTGTTTTTCTTCGACGCATCCTAGCGCTATCCGAGAATCCGATCATCCGGGAAACCTAACGTCGAGAGGCTAAGAATCTCTCGATCGAGTTATCGTTCCGACGACACGCTAACTCCTAGTTTGATAATCACGATGAACGTTCAAGACGGGTGACTTTGCAACAATAACCAAAGAAATACTCTTAGTTCCTGATACGCAACGGCATGGCGATTGGTCGCCGACCGACTGTTGATACAAAAGTTAACTATTACTGCGATTCGATCCAATAGAACACGAGAGAAACAGGTACCCTCCTCAGATTCTTTAGGAAACACGAATACAACAGCTACTGTCGAGCTACAAATTCGTTTCACGAGCTAAACTTCGCCGGCTTCAGTTTCGAACGCAGAATTCCACGAATCCGACATTAAACGTGTCTCAACTCTGGTCCGAGAACGCGCGATTAATATCGATGTATCGACGTCGAATCGTTAGGATCGTACGTCTTCGATGGTCCTCGGACAGGACCGACCGCGACGGCTCAAGTGCCGTCTCTCCTAACGCAAACTTGTCAATCACGTATACAGGGTGCTCGTCTCACGCAACGTCTAAAAAAAAAAAAAATGAAAACGAAAAAAAGAATTTCTGAAACGGAGACTACGTATGGAACACGAGAAACACGTTTACATGCGTATACATGTCGGTGTATACGTATACACATGTATACAGAGCAGTCCGGTGAGATGGCACGCGAACCAAAATAGGATCGGCTGTTGTATCCGGCTACCGTCTCGTCGGACGTATACGTATACGCGCGCACATACACGCATGCACACATGCACAACACGCGCATACATTCATTATACACGTATGTAATTCGTGTGAAATTGTGGAATTATCAGTGCCGACCCAACATCCGCGGGTTTATCGGTTCTCCTTACGTTTAAGGTTTGAAAACGCATAGGTCCGTGCTGTAGGTTTTATATAATACATATACGACATTTAAAGGGATCGTCAGTGCCGTGTCAAAGTGGATGTCATCTTGGAGTCCGGTCGTCCGCGCTACGGCGCTCGTTTACATTATGTAACATTTTATTATTATTATTATTATTATTAGCCTTATTGTCATCATCATTATTATTATTAAGTACGATTTATTGAGTGAAGAGAGCGAACGAATTTCCGGCCGAATCTATCGGGGTTCCTTTTCCAAATCGATCAGGATTAGGATCGAGATCATGTTCGATGTCGAGGCTCGATGATTCACGAGTACGTTCTTGTTTGACTGACCGGACACGCATCGCCCGAGAAATGTCAACTAGGCTGTGATTATTCAAACAAAACAAAAAAACTCAAGGGGGTGAATACTATGACGACCTTGGAAAAAAGCGCCCTCTTACGCAGAATGTTTTTGTCTATTCGATTGCGACGGGGGGTAAATAATGCAATGCTAAAGAAACGATTGCCTGAATCTGCTGAATGCTTTTTAGTTCGAGCTTTGTTTATATCTAGTCGGCGTCTAGTCATTTTTACGTGTTCAATTATTGTTTGCTGACAGACGAGATTTCTGATCAGATATTTATTTAATATTTATGATAATATTTAGAATTCCTTAGATCGGTGCTTTTCAGCTGTTTCGTGGAGTTAGGTTCTTTAGTCGGAATTCATCGAGTACTTAAATAGTTATAGTTTTCAAGGTTCGATAGCGAATCATGTGCAATCCGTAATCATTTTGTTATGAATTTATGGTTCTCGATGCAGAATTTTAGTAGATTGATGAGTGCATTGTAGGCTTTCTATGGACAGAAGTTAGCGTAGAAGGGAAACCACTTGTTTTTGATCTTGGGAGGTTTAGAAATTTTTTAATTTTTCTATTTTTGGATTTCCCTAATTTTGAAATTTACAGCTTCTCAAAATTTCCATATTTCTGAACATCTAAACTGACAGGTTTCTAAATTTTCTAAATTTCAAAACTTCCAAACCCAAATTTCCAAATATTAAAATCGTCAAATTTTCAAATTTTCATATTCCCAAATTCTCATTTACGAAAATTCCCCAAATCTTCAAATGACCAAATTTTTAATTCCCTTATTCCTCTAATTTTCAAATTTTCAATTCTCCAAAATTCTAAATTTTCAATTTCTGAAATCCCCAATTTTTCAATTCCTTATATCCTCGAATTTTCAATTCTCCAAATTTTCAATTCCCTAAATCCCCAAATTTTCAATTCTCCAAAACCCCTAATTTTCAATTCCCCAAATCGCCAAATTTTCAATTCTCCAAAACCCCTAATTTTCAATTCCCCAAATCCCCAAATTTTCAATTCTTCAAAACCGTCAATTCTTGAAAATTTTCAAATTACAAAATTCCTAGACTTCCAACTTCAAAAATTTTATAAACTAATAAAACCAAAAACCAACAGGAGGCTTTCCCCTATATCTCTTCCCTAGAGAAGTCTACCATGAACGCCATATTAAATTTATTTATCCGCGTATCTAGCTACAATTCAAAACACTTGGTACCTTACGTTGTTTCCTTTTATTTCCTTATAGAAATATTGTTCCAAGTTTTTGTTAGCGTTGTTTGTTATCACGATTGATCTTTAATTTTTCAAGCAATGCACGATCGGTGAAACCGAGATCGAATGAACGCATGTAGCATTTCCGTTCGGTACGAGTTCGCGGAATTTGGTGATCGATGCCACAATTCTACGTGAATAACAGTGCACGGTACTTATATGACCATTGCATATTTTTTTAAGCACGATAAACCAAAAAAAAAAAAAAACACTCGGACGTTTAACGAGCGATGCCCGGTCTAATCGCAAGGTAATCGAACGAGCTCCGATTTGCGAAAACGATGGCGAGCAAAAGGGCAGCGATGGAACGTGGATAGCTAACGGGGACAGATACAATAGGTGAGAAGGGAGTAATTAGAACGATGCGAAAGACATAAGGGTTAGGCTAGAGAGCTAGTGTAGGCGAGCGATGGAACGGAGAGGAAACTCTGATCTAGCAAAAATAATCAACCAAAGTACCAACAACTATTCTATATAAATATATAAATATGAATTATTAAAGAGGAAGTATATAAATATATAAATATAAATACTATAAATATGGAATATAATATGAAATATAAATAATGAAATATAATATATAAATAAAGCGAATGAATAAATAAATGAGTATAATATACATATATACGTGTACGATGCGCACATCTGTATGCATATATATGTATATGTATATATTGATCGAAGGAAACTAGAGACTTAGTAAATTATTATAGTTTAGCTAAATTAACAGAAAATAAATTATTAGTTCGAGGGACGGGTAAACGGGGAGGATCGGCTCTAGTCTGGCGCAAGTTTATGAAGCGAGTAAAAGCTATCGCAAATTTATACGCTAATTAAATTAATATATACAATTGCTACAGATACGTAAATATATAACTGAGTATATTATGTACGCATATATACTATACGTCTGTATATACGTCTGAACGTATAATGTACATGCATATGAGTGTAACAACCATATGCATATGATTACAATAGACATATAGGCATATGAGTATAATAGACATATGTATATGCATGTGTAATAAACATATGTATATGCGTATGAATATAATAGACATACATGCGTATGAATATACATGTATATGCGTATGTATATATATTCATTTATGTATTTATATATGCACATATAAATAATGTACTTATATTTTAGGAACAGGCAACCCTTCTCCTTGCTTTACCAACTGTTTGTAAATTTATTGCCTGTTCGCTCCGACAGACACACAGACACACACACACACGCGCATCATGCAAACACTATTGCAAATTCACGTAATTATTAATGTAAAAAAATGTGATACATACGTGTATGTGGTTCACGTATGTAAACGTGGCGGGCGCATACAAGTAAAGTAATGAAGTTGAAACCGAAAGGAGGGGGTGTGCTATAAATTCCTCTCCCTTGACGAGCTCGAATGGCTTGCTAGTTATTGACGATATGAAATACTATTATATTATACACGAAAAAGGAGAAACCAATTAGTACTAATAAATAACAATAATAATAACGATACTTTATAGGACGTATACATAATTTATACTACACGGTAAACATACGTATATTATACATAATATATATTCTTGTCAGTTTTAGGGAAGCTAAAAACCGTCTATACTGGTGCGTACACAACCCGTGCACACACTCTCTGGTATACACGTGCACGTGCGTGTGCACGTACGAGCGCGTAGACCAATGTAATCAGAAACGCGGGCGTAGATTCGTAACGTTGAAACAAAAATGTAGAAGTCTATTGTAACGCTTAAACTCGAGATGAATCTTTGCCACGTTGTACCGGTGCACGTCCAAGCAAATTGTCGAACGATTGTCGGAAATTGACGAGATCTCGCTGAGGCAAGAACGCGACGATGATCGACGATTCCGCGGTCGATAACGGATGAAATCTGTTACGCAAATCGACTCTGTTCGTAAAAGCAAATATAAGAGAAGGAACACCGATCGTTGACGCGATCGCATGTTTGCCAAACCGTGGTCCAATCAGAGACCATAAGAGCAATCGCGAAGCCTGGCTACGCACGCATTGATCCAGCCGTATATAGGGACACGAGCGTAAACACAATTAGGAAATGCGTGTCTATCTTTACCGGGCTGATGTATCACGCGAACGATCTACAGAGGGTGTTTGCGGCCGTGCAACCTGCAGATGAACGTTTCATTTCTCATGGTATTGTGCATGCCTCTCGGTACACGTTGGGCAAAGACGATTAGCGGACAAGCTGAGCGGATTAGACTCGGCTAGATGGCCGTCTACGAGTTTCCTATTCCGAAGACCAGTTCGTTGATCTCTCCGCTGAAATCGAATCGACGCATTCCATTTTCGAGATAGCATTAGCTATTAGTGTCATCATTATGGGTAGACGAGTACCACGCACACATGTTCCCCGCGTGTTAGTTTCGTTTCTCTTCATACACATCGCTCTGATTTATCCGACACATTCTACGATTCGTTCACAGGTTTTCATACTCGTCCGTTGACGACAAATACAAGGAAAAAGAAAGAGATACAGAAAGACATGTATACTGGTAAAAGCTTGTATGCAAGCACCAGATAATATCACTACGATCTAAGCTTTTTAATGTTTAACAGTACTAATAGCGAATATCAAGGTACACAACCTATCCTAATAAAAAAAAATACCATAATAATATTGTAATGATTTATAGTTACATAAATTCATATAAATATAAAGTATATACATATTATATATAAATATATATATAAATGTATAAATTCGAGGATAACGACAATTGTAAACAAACCAAAAGCAAAAAAATACAACTATTTTATCCAACAAAGTTTTTGCTACAACCGAAGTAGTATGCATCTTGCTGTGGAGTAAATGAGACTTAAAAGGTGAAAAAGGAGATAAAATATTCTTAGCTCTAAGGACAAGAAGATGATAAATGATAATAGTAAATCCGTGAGGATCAGCTTCGAATTTATTTTTACATGACCTGATGTAATGCTGAGACGAATTCGCTGCTCGCTAATTAAATGTTCCGAATTCTGCTCGAGAAGCGACTAGCTCGCGAATTGAAAGGAAAAACAAAAACAAGTGAAATTCAAGCGTCACTGACAGCGCGCTCGAGTATCGAGAGTTTTTCTGTTAATTTCCGTTCGACTTGAACCTAAGAATCTTTTCGCGAACTCTCGGGGCTGCAGTTTTTATCGATGAAGTTCGTTGAAACCGTAAAATTGGTACTCGTGGTCGTCGTTGTCCAACGGAACTGACGACCGTCAAAATTACCCGGAAGTTCCTTAACGAAGCCGTTCGCGCGCCACGAGATGAGTTCTGGAAGCCTGTTCGACGGAGAAACAAGGACAGCAAATTTCTGAGACTCATCCCGTGGTCGCGAATACTTCGCGAGTTCTCCCGTAATTTTTACGGTAGCCACGGGGACACGCAGGAAAATTCGATGGGAAACGGGAACGAGTATCCTCCGCTCTCGAATCTAATACTAACCTTAATAATAATAATAACGATCAAACATCTCATGTAAACATACTAGCATTTTACCACCGTACTCGCACACAAAAGATAAAGAAGTAAAAAAAAAAACAGCCAAAATTATCAACCCTCTCGACACTGCTGTACCGCGTCATCGATCCAAATTTTACGTGGGATTACATTGGATTCAAGTCACGCGCGCCGCGACCTGATATCCGGTAGCCGTGGTGTCGGTGATACTAGGAAACAGGGTATGTTTTTGCAATTATTTGCATAACTTGTAAAGAACTAGCAAACAATATAAAAGAACAAAATAAAAAAAATAAACGAACACACACGACCGGTTTTACACACACATTACACACATACACGTACACACATCGAATTACACACGCAAAATGTACAAGCATCTCGTTAACGATTGTATACACAGAGTACACTTGTATACTCTATACATATGAACACACGTATGTACACACACGTTCACGTATGCACGCACACGCGCGTGGTTTTCAGTACATTCTTATAGGTAACTCGACACGTGACACACGCGTTTGAGCGTGGAGCGGGGCTAAACATTTAACTAATCGTACTATCTTTATCTGTATGGATATTAAACTAAATACGTCTCATCGTAGGCTTTAAGCGCGATCATTTAAGGTTTACCAGAGTTCAGATCCGAATTTCATCGTCATCGTCGTCGTTACGGTTTCGAAGAGAATCTGTGTAACGGTGCTCGCGGGTCACGTCTTTTTCGTATATTTGAAACGATGCGAAATATGGCGAGGCGAATGGTAGAAATGGACAAAGGGTGACTTTACGTGTGAGAGTAAAACATGTGGAATAATATCTGCTAGCAGGTTAGTTTTCGGGAAAATTGTACTTAGTACTTTGTTGCATACTATTCTAAATTTTTAAACAAACATTTTTTTCTGTATTTATGAGGGGAATTTTTATGCTTGCATAGAATTCGACATTTTAACAAGAATTTATTAAGGGTTGAATTTTTAATAAATAAAATGTATGATTAAATTCGATCTTTTGAAATGTTCTCTTTTCGAAATTTAAATAAAACATGAATTTTTATGATCGTGTAGAATTCGAAATTTTAATAAGAATTTATCGAGAGTTGAATTTTAATAAATAAGTTGCATTTAACCCTTCGTTGCATGATCTTCCAAATATTGGAAGGTGAATGTTTTTTTTTTATATTTAAATTAAAAAATTGACACTTTAATGTTTGTGTAGAATTTACAATTTTAAAGTGGGAGGTTAATGACTTTTTAATGAATAAAAATGTTTCTATACACATTTGTATATTTAGAATTTAAAATTTCAATAAAAGTGTTCCGATGGTTAATAAATTTTTCTGTAAAAAATTTGAATCTATCGAATTTTTTGTTAAGTTTCAAGGGATGAAAATGTATTTTGTACTCATCGAAAATTTACGAAGAATTAAGAAATTTTTTGAGTCCAACAATTTCTTTAAAGAGAAATAATATGTTAGAAATCTACATTCTGAGAAGGTACAATAAAAAAGCAGAAACGTCAATAATTTCGTTAATCAAACTTATTATTTATTCGTGTCTGACAAAATATAAAAATTTCATGAATGAAATGTAACGAAGGATTTGACGAGTAAAGTGATGATTATTTAAAAATAAAATAGTCATAAAAATATAGTTAAAAGTAATTTTTTACTAACATCAAGATTTTTTCTCCTATATCCATCAATACCACTTACAACAATTTTCAAGTAAATCAATTTCAATTTTCCTGAAAATTAAGCTTCTTAAGACATTTTTTTGTACATCATTTTATTCGTACACGTATCCACCACATGTCCAAATGTACCATTTTCTCTCCACATTTCGTATCGAGCACATAGAAAAATAATGAAAGTTAACTTTTACCTAGGAATACTTTCTCCTTTTAGAACGAACAAAACACGTTCAAATTTCGCGTCAAAGACGAGACGCGTGAGGAACTATACATCACGTCATATTCGTCATCTCGACGTCAGGTGAATCAATGCACTCGTTTCTCCTTCCCTTTAATTGCATTTTTTTCGGCTTCTCTGTATCCTTTTCACCTGACAAAACACAAACAGTGATCACTTTCTCGACACTCTGATGCGCTCGCGCGCGCGCGTATGCCAGACACGAAGTGGAGCAAATTATAGGGGAATTAGTTGAAATCGTACTCTCTAAACATAGATTCGCGGTTACTTAACGGTTAAAGACGGTTTAAAAATAATGGGTGAAAACGGCGTTACTTCAGACGAGTTCAAGCAGACCGATGTCAATTCCTTCAGGTACGCTTATATGCGTTATCGCGACAAAAAAAAAAACGCGAGCATTCGGTTTTTTCTAACGTACCAAATCGATGTCTTTTTCCATTTTGCGACTGTATTAATGTTAGAATCGGCACACGATCGTTGTAGTCGTTGGTCATCCAAAATTATCGTTAGTACGTTCGTTCGAGTTCGTATTAGGTACGAAAAAAAAATCAAAAGAGAAGAACAAACAAAAAAAAAGATGAGAGAGAGAGAGAATAATAATAATAATAATAATCTCACGGTATCTTGTATATTTACCCGGCCACATTTCGATCGACTATCCGGGACCAATCATACTTTCCGACTCGAAACAACGCGTTTCCTAGTTCTGCCGTTCGGTATGCAAGAAATTTCTTAGGCAAATACACATACCGTTTTAGATAGCGTAACGTTCACTTCTCTTTCTGTTCGACATTTCAATGGTACCCGTCTTGGACCAACGACGCACGGGCTCATGGAAGGAAAAAAAAAAATAGATACAACAACAAAAACAAACGTGCAGATGAACAAGGCTTTTTGGAGCGCGTGGAAATTCGTATTCAACTAGCTCGATCGTTGGATCGATCGAGAAACGCAAAGAGTCTTCTTCCTCCGTGCGAAACGAACCAGGGATCTGAAAACCTGCTTCAAGGTTTATTCGATAAGTCGCCCCCTGTTTCGGACTGAACTGAACCGTACACACCTGTTCGCTGTACTTTTGTTTATGAAAAGCGGGGACGATGCGGATGGCACCACTTCGAACTCTTCTTCAGAATTTCCCCTTCGCGTTTGCAGGGTGACTATCGAAATTCCGTTTTCCGTTTCGCCACGGAACATTCGAGTTTAAGAGAAAAAAAAAAAAATACGATGGCGTCCCGGTCTACGCGAGAGTATCGAACGGAATTGTTGTTAATCGCTTGTGTCGCTCTTGTATAAACGTAGAGAATCAACACGCGAACGATGTTGTTGGAGAGGCCATTTTCTTTTCGTTCGGTTGGGACTCGATGTTTCTTTGGGATCGAACGTCGGATACCTTGCAAACGTGAGAACGTGCGAGCTAACGAAGGAAAGGAAACTTTGAGTACTATACGACACCCGTAAAACAAAAAGAGTATACACGAATCGTTCAAGCGAATTACGACACGTTGCGAATCGTCGATTCGTGACGTCGGCTGAGTCGGTGATCGCGTTCCATTTCGATGAACATTTGAAGATCAGCCTTTTCTTTCCGTTCCTCGCGCGGCTTTTTTAGGACGAACGGTTCGCAATTATTCGTGAACGGAGAGGATGCAAGGAATTTGTGGACCTCGAGGAAATCGAGCTGGCCAAAAAGCTCGACGGTTTCGAAGCAGAGGTGGTCGACGGATGAAACGTCCTCGCGCCACAGAAAATGGCCGCGCGTCACGAATCGACGTTACGGAATCGCTAGAAACGTTGCATATAGAGAATAGTTAGGCCACCTAGTCAGAAATAAACGAGGCTAAAGAGGGGGACGATTGTTCGGCGCGAGGAACGCGTAAGAAATTTTGAAAGACGTAAAATTGATTAGCAAGATGTGTATATACACGCGTATAGACACCTACGCGCACCGTAGGTGTGTACATATATGTATATGTATGGGGGTGTGCGTGTGCGTATATGCGTATATATACACACACATACGAGTTCTTGCGAAAACGTTTAAATTAGGAGTTTGAGATGAAAAAAAATTTGCATATAGCATAGTTTTATATAGCGTGCCATCTATGCGTGTAAGCAAAATGATATACATAAACAATTACTATGGTTATCGCTAACATGTAAGGTTATTAACAAAAATGAAGTATAAACAAAGTATGCACTATAATCACTTATACCAGGGGAGGAAGGGATGAAAAGAAAAAAATGAAGCGCAAAGGTGGAAACACATTACAAGAAACGCACTTGCAGTGCTGTTGAGGCGAAGAGATATAAATATTATATATCGCGCGCGTATATGATTGATTTAGGGGTAAATAAACACGTTGAGACGAGGCGTGTGATGGATCGAGAGAAAGAGAGGGAGAGAAAGGGAACAGAGAGAAAAAGAGAGAGAGAGAGAGAGTGTGCGATACAGTAAAAGTTATTTAACAGACAGAACATATTTTAAATAATTAATCGCCAAACGATAAGTTTTTAACTCTAACTCTTAGCGCGTAAGGTCGAGATAATATACGAAATAAAACAAATATAAATATAAATATATATATATATTATATATACATACATACTTAATGATTGAAAGTCGACTCTAAAATTAAATGTAAACCGAAAGCATACTTATAAAAAGCCGCGCGCGGGTAGACATCGAGACATTACTTGAATTACAAAGGATCTCAAGAGATTTTGGGGGAAAATTTAGAGCGCTAGTGAAACCTCGAGTAGTTTTCTTGCTCGATTGTTTGCTTCGAACGTTTACACACGATCGGAATACTCTTCTTGAAATCATTTTTAAAGTTCAAATTTAAATTTACCGATTCTTTTTATCGCGCTGGACACCTATTGTGGTCACGCATGCAGCTGTTCTCTAACGTGCCAGCAATGAATTGAATAACGCGGGGGCGCAATACGATTATCATACACCGAGCACTTGTATAATGTACTGTTGTTTTAATTGACGCGATTTAATTGACAATATATTTTTCTTTTCTGTGTTTAGCACTTTGAGTGCCACAGCTATATTGAAATTGTATATCCTTTGTCATCACTTTGGGTAGTTCTTTGGGTATTTAATAAAATTGTTGCGTAATTCAAGTTTAGTGGTGTGTATACTGAAAATTAGTAGATTCAGAACTTTTCAGGTTCTAATTTGGAAATTTTCAAATTCTCAAATTCTCAAATTCTCAAATTCCCAAATTTCCAAAGGTCAAACTCCTAAATTCCTGAATTTCCAAATTCTTATATACTCCAATTCTCACATTTCCAAATTCAAAAATTTCCAAATTCTCATGTCCCCCAATTCTCATATTTCCAAATTTCCAAATTTCCAAATCTCAAACACCCAAATTCCTAAATTTCCAAATTTCCAAATTTTCATATTCCCAAATACTCACATTTCCAAATTCCCAAATTTTCAAATCTCAAAGTCCCAAATTTTCATATCCCCAAATTCTCATATTCCCAAATTCCTAAATTTCCAAATCTCAAACTCCCAAATTTCTCAAATTTCCAAATTCTCAAACTCTCAAATTTCTCAAATTTCCAAATTTTCAAACCCCAATTTCTCAAATTCTCAAATTTTCCAAATTTCAAAATCCCAAAATTCCAAATTTTCAAGTTTTCAAATTCCTCTGTTCTCTTTCCAAATTTTCAGATTCCTAACTTTTTCAAATTTCTGAATTCTAAAATTCTTAAATTTCCAAAATCTCAAATTCCCAAATTTCTCCAATTCTCAAGTGTCCCAAATTCTCAAATCTCCAAATCCTAAAATTATCAACACCTCAAGTTCCTAAATTTCCAAATTCCTAAATCTCTGACTAAAAATGTTAAATTAAAAAATTTCAATATTTAAATAAATGACAATGGATTTAGTACAATATAAATTGAAATACAAAACACACAAACTTTTCCGAATTTTTTCGAATTCTTTAAATTTCATTCAACTAAAATAAAAAAAAACTGATACATCACTCAAATATATTTGATGTGGCACTTAAAGTGTTAAAGATAGAAATTGCATTATGTTTGTCATTTTTGGAACACCCACAAAACAGAATATTGTGCCAACGATAAATCTTCCAAATGAATTTTCACATTGAACGCGTATCAGCTATCGCAGCACGAGACAATATTAGGGTATAGGGGAAAACTGTTTGTCCCCAGACAAACATACATAATAATTTGTCTTTCGCAAGTCTTAAATATTGTTTCATTCATTTCGATGTGTGTTCACGTTGAATTAAAGTAATTGTGATAATGTCGGAAATGATCTTCAAAATTTGGTAAAAATTCAAGTTTTTGTAAAAATACGAAAGAAATTTAACCCTTGACTGCTACGTGATGTCAGAATCAAAATCAAAATTTGGTAAATAGACCAAATATGTATAATATATTATACATTATAAAATTTCATACATCGTATAAAATGTCACCAATAATATAAAAATATTAATAATAATATCAATAATATTTTATGCAAATGTTACTTTATTTTTAGCTTTATTTAAAAAGTCGATTGTTTACTGCATTTCAAATATGTTATATAAAATGATATGAATTTTTTGTATTTTATCAAACTTAAATGATTTACAATTTTTTGGATTATTGATGCAATCAAAGATATTTCTCTGTTTTTAGAATTATAGTTATAAATTTTTATAAAAATGTTACTATGTTACTTTGCAAAAATTTGTAATTACATCTAATCCTCACTACATTTTCTTTAAAAATGAAAATTTTTTACCATTTCACAAAGATTCCATCGCTAAAAATAAATGCTGATATGTTACACGAACCAATCCGTAACTCAAACTTTTCTGTAAAATTGTCACAAACTGTTGTGAACGTGTATTTAACAATTACGGTAATGTATCAGTGAACGTAATAAATGGTGTACGTCCTTCGCAGTCAAAGGGTTAATTTTTCTTCTGGGTCGTTAGAAGAAAAACGAGCGACAGTGGGAGTGGCTCGGTTCTTGGAAATCGTAATGTGCCCCTTCAGCGCCTGCTCAGAATGCAACAGTTGGCTAACAAGTGGCTGTTTCACACGAAACGCGTTCAAATCACCGAACGAAATAAATCGGAAAGCGTTTTCAAGACGAAATTGCATCTGAACTTTTGCACCATTCCCAAATAAAATATTTCTGTCAATTAAACAGCTTCAAACGTGACCTAACCTCAATATTCTTTTGTCGTTGACGTTCAGATCTCCATCTTATCACCTTTTTAAGTTAAACTTAAATTTACTCAAACCTGAGTTACACTTAAGTTTATACACTTAAAATTGGGTTAAATTTAAATTTAAGTTTTACTTAAACTTGGATGACACTTGGATAAAATTTAAATTTATGTTGTACTTAAACTTGGATGAGAATTGAACTTGAGCCAAAATTAAATTTAAGTTGTACTTAAACTTGGCTGAAACTTAAATTGACACTTAGGTTTCTCTCAAACTTAGGTTGAACTTAAATTTAAATTACACTTAAGCTGCGAAACTCCAACATGGGTAACTTAAATTTAAGTTATACTCAAGCATGGATGAAATTTTAAGTTGGGTCAAACAAATTAAATTTGAGCATACGTTAAATTTAAGGTTGACTTAAACTTAAGTTAAACTTGAATTTAAATCACACGAAAACTTATGTTGAACTTCACTTAAACTTAAACTAGTAACTTTGATAAAATTCTAGCATTTCGAAAATATTACTGACAAATAGTTATAATTATTTAAATAAAATGTCTCACTGCACTACGATTATTAAAATGTGTAAATGCACATGTTGATAGAATTTACAATATCAAAAAACTGTTCATTTTAATAAACATCATATGTTATTTGCAAACACGTAAATCTTTCTTTCATAAAATATTCAACTTATTTTTTACAAAAAAGTTCACCTTGCAAGCTTCACTTGTCAAAATATACGAATGTGACTGCAGATGTTCATGCATTTATTATATCACAAGTCTGCAAAGTATAAACAAATCACATAATCTATGAAATCCACGGTCCATAGATTAAATGATTCTACTTCGATAACCCACTTATAATAAAAGTGAGGCAACTTCATTTTTAACCAAAATTTGATTTACACCTTCCGATCATACAAAACGCAAAAAAATACGGGACAACTAGAAAAATACAGGTCATCAAATTTTCTTAAGAAATGGAGTTACGTTCCGCTACAAAATGGCAGACATAAATGCATGAATTTATCGTGACTTAAAGCTACCTTTAACAAACGAGGTGGACATTTTGAAATTAATATATGCAAGTTCGGATCACATTTCGATGCTTCATATTAAAAATGAGGCTATTCCACCTTTAAGCAAAATTTGATTTACACTTTCCAATCATACAAAACGCAAAAAAATACAGGGCAACTAGAAAAATACAGGTCATCAAATTTTCTTAAGAAATGGAGTTACGTTTCGCTACAAAATGGCAGACATAAATGCATGAATATGTTATCGTGACTTGGAGCTACCTTTAAAAAACGAGGTGGACATTTTGAAATTAATACATGCAAGTTCAGATCACATTTCGATGCTTCGTATTAAAAATGAGGCTATTCCACCTTTAAGCAAAATTTGATTTACACTTTCCAATCATACAAAACGCAAAAAAATACAGGGCAACTAGAAAACTACAGAATATCAAATTTTCTTAAGAAATGGAGTTACGTTTCGCTACAAAATGGCGGACATAAATGCATGAATTTATCGTGACTTGAAGCTACCTTTAACAAACGAGGTGGACATTTTGAAATTAATACATGCAAGTTCAGATCACATTTCGATGCTTCATATTAAAAATGAGGCTATTCCACCTTTAAGCAAAATTTGATTTACACTTTCCGATCATACAAAACGCAAAAAAATACGGGACAACTAGAAAAATACAGGACATCAAATTTTCTTAAGAAATGAAGATACGTTCCGCTACAAAATGGCGGACATAAATGCATGTTATCGTGAATTACCGTACAAAAGACGGAGACATTTTGAGATTGCATGTTCGGATCACATTTCAGTGCTTTTCTGTACAGACGACAGTTGCAAGAGATGCGTGTAACATAGTTAAGAAGTTAGCCTAAGGAAAAGGGGAGAATAGTCACGCCCAGAACGTACCGTCCAGAAAATTATGGAATTTCGTTATACGTTTGCCCGATAGTTTTTCAACGGCTGCAAAGGTTTAACGATGTTAGAGCTAGCAGCGGTATCTACGATAACTTATTATAGATCAATTTCACTAGCTTCTTTCTCGAAGGAATCGTGGCAGGCTTAAGAACGAAACGATATTATGTACTTAGGTGCGTGTATCGTGCAACTGTCGTGTGTTTGTTTAAATAATCGGACAAGTTTCACGTACCACGATGGTGTACTAGCAATTTTGAGACTGACACATACACCGTACACGAACATCATCACGATTGTTTAATTAGGATCTTCGAAGTCTGCGAATCTAGTCAAACACCTGTGAGGAATCTAGTCGAATCTCGTAGATCTCATTGATCATTTTTTATCGATGTTACCAAAGTTAACACGAGATGTTATGTTTTGCTTTCATTGATTAGTGTAGTCGGGATTTGGGTGTACTATGCTCTTAGCATACGAAGGTGAAATAATTAATATTTATAAAAAA
The DNA here is from genome assembly GCA_945859595.2 of Megachile willughbiella. Lineage (NCBI taxonomy): Eukaryota > Metazoa > Arthropoda > Insecta > Hymenoptera > Megachilidae > Megachile > Megachile willughbiella. Next base: position 10,297,834 of record OX243801.1, read on the forward strand.
GGAGTTAACTTTATTTTATACTATTTAAGCTTTGCAAATTTGGACATTCCCAAAAATCGGTGGTAAATCTCAAAAATTGAATATTTCCAGATTTCAAAATTTTGTATATTCTGAAATATCCTTTTGCAAATTCTTAATTTTGAAAATTTGTACACTAATAAATTTTTGAATTACTAAAATTAAATTCGAAGACATATAATTCCCAACTTTACACATTTTTTGACAATCTCGATTTTCAAATTCTCCAAAGTCTCATGCTGAAATTCATAAAGTTTCTGAATGTGAAATTCTTGAATTCCATTTGTATATTTCAAAATTTACAAAAATCTAATTTATCAAATTTTCAAAATTTCTAAATGTTTGTTTTCTAAGTTCTTAAATCTTCAAAATCCACAAATTTTCAAATCTTCAAATACTAAAATTTTCAAATTTTCACATTTTTAAATCCCCAAATTTTCTACATTTTCCCAATTTTCACAGTTTCATACTTCAAAATTCACAAAATTCCCAAATCGCCAAATTCCTAGATTTCTAAATTCTCAAATTTCTAAATTCCAAAATTCCAAGATATCTAAATTCCTAAATTCCTAAATTCCTAAATTTTCAAATTCTTGAATCTCTAAATTTTCCAAATTTTCTAATCTTCGAATTCTCGATTTTCAAAATCTTTTACTTCAAACTTTCCAAAAATCCAAAAATTTCTAAAATTCCTAAATCTCGAAGTTTTCAAAAACCCAAAGTTACAAATTCTCAAATATCTGCAATTTCACAATTTAAAAATTCCCAAACTGCCATATTCTTAAATCCCACATCTTCAAATTTTAAAACCCACATATAATTGATTTCTCCCAAAGCTGTTAGTACTTATCACGACTCACAGTAAATCACCCTAAAAAAATTCCCAAATATCCATCTACGTTAACCTTGTATTACATACAAGAAATATTATCATCTTTTAACTTCACCTTAGTATGCTAAGAGTTGATTCCATCAAATTTTGATCGAATGACGATTCGAACATAGCCCAAAGCATCTATACAAGGAATAGTTTATTTCCATTTATGTATAATTTTCCTCTAATTTTCCCCATATTCCGAGATTTCGATACATAAATCGATATCCGATCGACGACGTCGAGCACGACGTTTCACTCGCGTTCTGGTGTTAAGGTTCGCTTTTAACCGCTGGATCACTCCAAAGGCGACTTGACTGCATCCCGTGCTCGAGGCTAACACAATGTAGAATTTTTTAACTGTATTTACGACTATAACCTAACCTGTATATTTTTACATATTTAAATATAGGGAAAGAATCCGGGGGTTGACGCGAGAGGTGCGAAGGCGAATCGGGTACCGAGATAAAAGAGAAAAGACACGAGCACACAATGAGGTACATAGGAAGCAAACAAACAATTAGATACACGTACACGCAAGTATTATACCTCGATAAAGTTAAAGATCGAACACACGTTATATACATTTTTACAACACGTACACTACACGCGCGCACGCATCCGCAATGATGAGAAACACGGGATCTTGCCTTCAGAGAAGGGATAAATATTATACAGATATCGTGAGGCGGAATCAGTTTTATTGTTGATTTCAGAGTGGCATACAATAAAATTTTGTAAACGACGGCCCTTGACGTCCTCTCGCATCCGGGGCCCGAAAACGTTGCGTAGTATAATCAAACACCGATATACAATGCAAGTTTTTCCTCGGCCGGTGTCACGGACCTCGAAGTCTTCGGGATCGCCGGAAGTGCGATATACTCGAACAGTTCCATTATGGCTGAAGATGGACCGGAACTTCGCGATTCCGAATACTCGTCGATGTCCGTCCGGGCCCGAAAAGAATTTGTACATAAAGTTGCAACCGTGGCACACTGGGTGTGCGGTAAATGCCGGTGCACACGTAATGTCCTACATAGCGAAGTACTAAACTATATAGTGCATGGAAATAATAAAACGTTCGCTGCACCTGTGGGACGCGTCTTCTTGGTACGCCCTCCCCCTTTTTCCCCTTGACGACGAATCTCGCCCTTAATGCCGCGATTCTCGCTTGCAAGTTACTCGTGTGCGGACCGATGTTTTGCAAATATTCTGTTGCATTACTACGGACATTCGTATACACTTGCATACAATGTGTTCGTTGCACACAGTTGTGACTTTTGGACTGTTTCGGGTAGGACGATGTACTTATAAGCCTTGACTAACCTTTAGAAGCTCTTTTACATTATATTCGTTTTATATACAATATGAAGTCCTGGTATGTGGTTATCTTTCCACTGTTCGGTCCATGTTTAGAATCAATTATCAGTATGGTACAACTTAACCTGAAACCTTTGTACTTTTATTTTCATTATGTTCGAATCGTGCACAATATAATAATAATGTGGATTCTTATATTTTTTGGGTCTATGTTAGAGAATGTTACTGACTAAATTCAGTATGGAACTTAAAGTTTTGTTTTTATTTTTCTGTGCCCCCTTTCTTGTTATCGACTGTTATCCAATCTTATGAAGATTGAAGATATTCTTTATTTTTCCAACGTCATAGTTATTTATGTAATAAATAGTGTGGACGTACTTGGGATGTTTCCATCGCTATGTCGATTTTTGTAAATTTATGACAAAATTGGACAAGCACTTAATATAATTCTATGGAAAAATTTTGAATGTCACAGTATACTGTTTTTAACATTTCAAAATTGTAAAAGTTGTTCTCAACTTACAGAAAAAAGGAGTGATATTTTTCTCCATATTGACAGTTATTTAGTGTTCTGAAATCAATTTACTGATTTTTATAACTAATTGATTACACAACGCAAATTTACTGCAAATTTTTAATTAATAAAGGTACTTTCTATTGTCCACATGTGATGAACTGATACAACGTTCATGCTATAAAATGGAACATCACATTGCGTCACAATTTTTGTTTCAAATCAAACATCTGGCGATTTTTGTATATTTAAAATTATTTCAAAATCCAACATTTAACGGTTTCTTTCGAAATTGTATCTCAACTGTTTCGAAACATTGTATCCAAGTGTACACTTTAGCTTCAATAAGTCGTTCGTTTCTCCATGCTCTCTGTTGATCATTTTATCGAACAACAGAAAAGTACGTTTTAACCCTCGGAACCACTGAGAAAATGAGAACACTTTCGTTCTCTAAATTTTAAGTTTTCCTTCCTTTGCAATCTACAAAAGTTCAAACGAAACTTTACATTAAAACCGAGTTCAATTTTGTTTAAAGCAACTTTGTAGGTTAGATTTGACTCAGCTTCGCGTTTAGAGGGTTAAAAATCTAAGACTGAAAGGGATTACATCGGTTCTGTATTCGAAAGAATTCAGAAAAAAGTGAAGAGACGCAAAGAAGCGTGCGAGAAAACGTTATGCAAACTATTTACTATAAGTGCGACAGTATTCTCTGCTAACGATGTAGAATCGTTATTATAAAATGAAATTTGTAAATTGGTCGCACGATGAATCTATTATTATCATTCTCGATTATTATTATTACTACTGTTACTATTATTATCAAGGTATCGCTATTGACATCGGTAATTATGCTTAGTCAAAAAGGAAACGATTATTGTACCTATACATATAGAGAACTGTAAGCCGGAACAACACGCAACGGCACACGAATAAAGTTACTGTATGCAAGTGGGTGCATGTGTGAGTGAAGGAAGAAGAGACCGGTAACAAAAATCGCGGGGAAGCGACTCGGAGAAAGAAAGCAAACGAGAAATCGAGGCAACGTTAGATAAGGAGTAATTTATATAATGAGAGTATGATAAGCGAGGGGTGGGAGAGTTTTAGCATATCAACGCGACAAATTTTACGAAAGCTTGCGCGAAACAATGATAAGATTCGCGGTTATAGAAATATTTCGATATTGTATATGTATTTAGAAAAGGGAAATTAAGAAAAAAAATACGAGAGAATCGAGACGACTCGCAATGGCCAGGCGAGACAAAATGGAACCCGACCGGAAGATTGTAACTCGATTTTACGATGACTCGCGCATCCATTTTATTCACGGAAAGCGTCCGAATGAACACGTTCGAAGGATTATCGATGAGATTGTAAATAAAAAGACACGGCTTAAGTGTTTCCCCGGGCCGGGGCGAATCGTCTCGATGGAGACTTTCAAGCGCACGCGAGAAACGGCAAATGGTGGTCAATGACGTTACGAGTGTTAATAATTTCACGGCAGGATGTAAAGTCGCTGTAAAATAAAAGTTATATCGAATCGCGATGCGATTGGTTGATCGTTGAAGCGTCCCGTCTCGAGAACTCGTTCCAAGGTTACGAAATCGACCGTTTCTACTAGCGATAGAATTGTTATTGTAAAAGTCTAACGAACGTAAGAGAGCGCAGAGGGGCGAGAACGAAAAATGGCGAGGGGAAAGGAGCGGAGAGAGAGAGATCGATAATTAAGGGGGAAAATTTGAGAAAACAGCGCGAACGGAAGATATGCCAGTTTGGATTATTATTTTCATAAGGAACGTGTAATATAAATATGTAATGTATATCAATATGACGAATTAACGGCATCATCGCGATTATGATCACGACGGTGATGACGGTTAATATTATTATTACTATTATTATGGTTATCGATTATGATTATTATGGGATGATGATGATGATGATTATTATTATTATGATTATTATTATAACAAGAAAAAAAAAACTAATACATTATATAAAAATAAAAATAATTATACTTAACATTTACGTTAGGAAGCTAGATACATACATTCAAGCAAAAGCGAGAACGAAAAATATGAAATTATCTACATACACACGCACACATAGAAACACACACACGTACACAGAGGCACACGTACACGCGTGACACGCATAACAACAGAGAATCTGGATGACATTAATTAACGTCGTACATTTATATATCAAGTTTAGAACACGGTGATGTGTGCGAGAAGTAGTCGAGAGAAAGGAGGAGAACAAAAGACCGTGTGAAAGACAGAGAGAATGGGAGAGAGAATTTTTTAAGCGTACTTCGAAAGAACCTACATTTCGTCGAGGATCGTGAAGTACCGTTTTGCGTGTCGTTTGATGAAAGTTCCTTTTATCTTTCGATTGTTGACATGCAAAACTTCCCGATGCTTGTTTAACGCGACACGCGCCTTTCCAACGGAAGCCGAATCGTTGTCTTTGAGTTCGGACGGGGACCGTTTTATTGAACTTTGTTTAGCACGGAAAACGATCGAACGAGATCGCGAGAGAAAAAGAGGACAAAGATGAGAAACAACACGTTGTTGTGTGTAAACATTTCACGAATCGGTAAACGAAGGAAGGTTCTTCGACGTTCGCATTTTCACGCCACAGACGTGTTCCTGTATTCGTCGAATAGTCCTTTTCTTTTTTCGTTTCGTTTTTAATTCTCGATTCGTTCCGTTCGTTCTTCTTTGTATTCAATCAAAAACAAAACAAACAAAAAAAAAAAAATGAAACGAGGTAAACAAACAAACTACGCCGAGCCGAAAAGTTCTCTGTACGACGTACCTTATCCCATTCGGAGCTCGCATACAGACTACATAAATTAGCTATAACGGACATGGCCATTAGCAAAGAGAATGTACCATTCAGATAGTTTATCATTAAATGAAAAAAAAAACGGTAATCATTATAGCTATATTAACGACATTATTTATATTATTACGCATATTATAAAGATAATTGATAACAGATACTAATCCTAGGGTGAAGTATTTCAAGGGGAGAAAATTTTGAAAAAAAAAAAAGATGAGACGCGACCGCAGTGTTGCGATGGCGGCGGCGACGGCGGCAGAGACGAGCCATTTCGACACGAAATGCCGTCACCGGCCAAAAAAATGAACAAAGGAAATGAATAATCCGCCAATTACTTTAACTTCGACAGTACTATTATTTGTATATGCCGAACGATTATGCCGTTTTCAGCGCAACATATTTTGGCGATACTCTTTGGTGGTATAACTCACGGTGATCATTGTCAAAGGGGGATCGGGGTTGGGGGGTAGGTAGAAGGGTTGACGGGACGAAGATAAGGGAGGTAGGAGGAAAGGAAAACAAACAAACGAACAAAATAAAAAGCAGAAGTTTCTATACTTTTTACGGAGATTGTTATAGATTAAGCGCACACTGATCAAGGCATTCGTCGCTCGGCAAAGCATAATACAATTATTAATATAAAATTTATAACAGAAATAAAATAAATGAAGTTAATAAATATGTACACTGTATAATAAACATTATTTCCTATTAATAAACGGTGGCCTTTTTATTTATCACCTGATCCAAATATTTCTATCTATTTAGCATTCGAATTTTTCTAAATGTAAATTTTATAAAATTCTTACTACTAGATCTACTTGAATTTAAACCTTTCATGTATGAAGTTTTTGTTGTCATCAGTAGTCACTTGAAACATGATTTTAGTATAAATTCCAACACGTAGCTTATCAATTATTAAATATTTAATTAAATATATTTCTATACATGAACATCATGAAGAAAAAGTGTATTTTGTTGGTAATGATTGAAGAAAGTCAATTTGCATAAATATTTTTATATGCAGCCATATATTGCTGCTAATTAATTATTACATATTTAGTTTACGTTTTACATTATGAACAAAAGGTATATTTAGTTAATAACAATCAAGGAAAATCAATTTTCATAAATATTTCTATGTGTCCACTGTGTATAAGAATCCATGGCCTAAGTTCAAGACATTGCTGCTAATTGATTACTAAATATTTAGTTAAATATATTTTTACATATGAATATCATGAACAGTTATTATATTTAGTCAATAACAATTATAGGAAATCAACTTGTTTAAATATTTCCATATACAGCCTACATGCATGAGAAAATTGAGTCATTACTATAATGTCATAAAGTTCAATAATATTCAAAATCTTTTATCTACATAATAAGATAAACTGTACAATGATTAACACAAGTTAAAATTTCACTTCAAATAATTAAATTTATTTAATGAATACATATTTTACATCAAAAAGTATGACAATGATTTACAAAGGTAGGTGAATAAAATAAAACAGTTATTTAATAATCTTTAATTACAAAATATATGAATAACAAAAAATAGTATCAAAGTATAATCATTTACACACTTAATTTGGTGATTTAGAATATGTAATAATTGTTTATTAATTTGAGAATGTATGAAGTCTTTTGCATTATTGTTATTTTATCAGTTGAGACAAATTTTCAAACTCTAAGTAAATTTTAATGAATCATTAAAATTGAGTGTGACAATGATTAGTAAATAATAATACTTGTTAGTAATAGAATAACAGACACTATATTTTAAAATAAAATTAATACATATTTTATTAAAATGACATTCCAAATTCTGTCAATACATTTCCTTCATGCGATTTGTTAATAACAGCAATATTCTATGTTTAAAAATAATTAATACATAATTATATTATCAAGTACCCTTAAATTCTATTCATATACCTTTTTACAAGCCTCTTAATAGTAATTATGTATAATAATTTAACGTTAATGAAGGCTTAATGTTAAAAAATAGAACACATCATGTTTATAAACAAAATATACATATATTTCTATAGAAACATTGAATTGTGTAAAGTTTCCAGATCTTTTTCCCTGACAATTGCACGTTGTTTTTCCTGTCTGTACAACTCGTATTCCTCATCGTCAGTCGGTAACTGATATCTGCAGAGCGGACACGAATTTGTCTGAAAGCAAACACATTCGTTTTTATCGAGCGAGATATGTTTTGTTTACAAAATCTGATAAGAATGACTAGCAGAAATTGATACCTTTTCTAACCACGGTATTATACATTCTTGATGAAAAATATGTTTACATGGCATGCGTTTCGCTACTATTCCAGCTTCAAATTCTTTTAAACAGACAGGGCACTCTTTCGAATCTGACGCACCAATCTCGATTTCTTGTAAATTTTTAATCGCCAATTTTGACGCGGGCGGTGGTAATCTCGTTGTTTGCCCCAACAAATCCCACATACCAAAATCTCGTAGCAATCTAGCCATTTGTATTAAATGATTCGGTGCTTCACCCTCTCCTAACGGTGTCCATCCCATTTCTTCAAAATAGTCCGACATTTTTAACAGAATCCTTAAAACCACACTTTTGTTTCAACACCAAATTGTTATGTTATCGTCCAATACTCTTCTATCAATGCGTTAAACTTGGTATGTGCTCACTCACTTTACCTGTCAATCATTCTAAAACTTCAAGTCACACGTTTTCAGCACATATTGGTTAAATCTATGAATAGTGACACTCTAGATAGCTTGTGTCATGGAGGAACCGTGTAGTTAAACGCCACTAGAACCACTAGCGAAATGAACCAATAGAGTTCTTGTCGAGTTAACTGAAATACCGATATCGCTGAAAATTTTTCCATAAATGTAATACGGAGTGAAATTAACTTACTAGAATTTGTGTCCCACAATCTAAAATACCAATGTAGCTCAAAATTTCATTTCTCCTTCTTATAGAACTATTTTAGGAATTACATTTACAATATTTGTATTAGGTTATTTTTTATTTGAAGAACGGTAAGGTTATATTATAAGGGTTAAACTTCCGAAAACATGCTCCAAATTGGCTGAAATTTGGGGAAGGGTTTCTTTTTAATAAAAATAATGATTCCGATAAGGATTTTTGGCGACTCGAGAAAAAACTTTATCATTTGAGTGTCACTCCCTATTTTATCGGCGTAGTATTTGCATCTACTGTTGTCTACGCTTTCTACAATGGCCACCTCAATTGCAAGTCATAGAAATTTTTAACTGATGTCTATGATTTTTTAATATTCATCTAACCTAACCTAACCTCAAGTATTCCTGCCGGTAATAACTGCGTCAGTAAAGTAGGGAGTGACTCCAAATGATACAAAATTTTTGTTCGAGTCGCCAAAAATCCTTCTCGGAATCATCATTTTTATTAAAAAGAAGCCCATTCCCAAAATTTCAGTCAATTTGGAGCATGGAGGTTTTCGGAAGTACAGTCATCATTTGTTCACAAATGCAAACAGAACTCTTCTTCACCGATAGTTCTGATAACAGAACTCTTCCTGACCGATGACCCCGATGATAACCACAAGCCTGTTTTATGTGCCGCCATCAATTTCAAAAGTGTGTAGTTCACCACGTGCGCCTCAGAGATGGTGCCACTCATTCCATTTTTGAAGAAAATGTTTAGCGTTAATACGATATGGTTTTAACAAAATTTCATTCATAGATAGGAAGAGATGACTAAACTAATTATGAAACAGTATGAGTTACGGATGACTCATTGGAATTGCAGGAGCGTAATGCCTCAGCGAAAAACGGGTGCCAAACTAAAACTAGCTTCCGTTCGAAAACTAAATCGGTCCTCTGACATAGTAATTTTAACAGAAACATGGTTGAAACCTGGCAGGCAATTCGAAATTGAAGGTTTTGAAATAATTAGGAAAGATAAGGAAAATAAGAGAGGCGGTGGTGTTGCAATTTTGATACGTAACGGATTGCGATATGAATGTATTTCAGAAATTTGTTGCGGAGATCATCATACGGAATTTCCCGCAATAAAAGTGATTGGAGAAACGAATGATATTGTTGTAGGTGGCTGTTATAGACCACCAGATAAACCACTTCCACTACAAGAATGGAAAGACTTCTTTAAACAATTTAAAGATTGTGGGAGCTTTGTATTGGCAGAAGATTTCAATGCACACCACCCAATGTGGAACCGGACGGAAATAAGCTTCTGAAGGTTATTAAATATTATAATTGCAAAATACATAATACAAAGCACCGGTCACATGTTGGAAATAAGAAATGCCCGGCGAGCAATGTGGATCTGATTATTACAGACTCGAGTCTAGCTGATCGTGTAAGAACTCATTAATTAGATGATAGAACGGGATCTGACCATTTTCCTACAGAATGCGTCATAGATTTTGCCTTTCCAGTGGTTGTTTGAAAGTACTATCCGAGTATGTTAGGTGTAGCGATAGATTATACTAGATATTTATTTTTTTCTGTTAATTTCATAGATGTTGTATCATGAGATTCTATAAAATTAACAGAAAAAAATAAATATCTAGTATAATCTATCGTTACACCTAACATACTCGGATAGTACTTTTAAACAACCACTCGAAAGGCAAAATCTATGAGGCATTCTATAGGAAAATGGTCAGATCACATTCTTTCATCCGATTGATGAGTTCTTACACGATCAGCTAGACTCGAGTCTGTAATAATCAGATCCACATTGCTCGCCGGGCATTTCTTATTTCCAACATGTGACCGGTGCTTTGTATTATGTATTTTGCAATTATAATATTTAATAACCTTCAGAAGCTTATTTCCGTCCGGTTCCACATTGGGTGGTGTGCATTGAAATCTCCTGCCAATACAAAGCTCCCACAATCTTTAAATTGTTTAAAGAAGTCTTTCCATTCTTGTAGTGGAAGTTTACCTGGTGGTCTATAACAGCCACCTACAACAATATCATTCGTTTCTCCAATCACTTTTATTGCGGGAAATTCCGTATGATGATCTCCGCAACAAATTTCTGAAATACATTCTTATCGCAATCCGTTGCGTATCAGAATTGCAACACCACCGCCTCTCTTATTTTCCCTATCTTTCCTAATTATTCCGAAACCTCCAATTTCGAATTGTCTGCCAGGTTTCAACCATGTTTCTGCTAAAATTACTATGTCAGAGGATTTAGTTTTCGAACAGAAGCTAGTTTTAGCTCGGCATCCGTTTTTTGCTGAGGCATTACGTTCCTGCAATTCCAATGAGTCATCCGTAACTCATACTGTTTCATAATTAGTTTAGTCATTTCTTACTATCTATGAATGAAATTTTGTTAAAACCATATTGTATTAACGCTAAACATAGTTACCTCTTAACTCGCTGAGAGTGCTGCCTCCATTGAGTGGCCTATGGCTACTTGCATTTTTCAGTTCAGTATAATCCACGTCGTCACAACCAGAACTCTGCATTGTGTCCACAGACTTACCTATTTGTTATCAAATGATTCTTCTTCCCAGGGAGTTTTACCACCAGACACCGCTTGAATCGGCTTTGAAGAATTTTTCGGAGCCAGCTTGAGGATTACGGATCCAAACGCGTCATCAAAGTTGTACTTGTTATCCATTAGTCCAAACATTTTTAAAGATGAGTGAGTGAATCAGTGAGAAAGTCCGGCAAGTTGCAAGTGGAAGATACTTCATTTCAAATCCTTAGTCAATTTATTACGAACCACATCAATTTTTAGCTAAGACGTATAAAATCACCTAAAGTCGCTAGATCTTTTGCCATTTTCTTCTTTTTTATACTTTTCAAGAGGATCGTCAATTTTGTCAAGGGTTGCTCATTTCGATAGTGCGTGTCCTTAGCATTTTTTCGATTAGGAATCTTCCCGGATTAGATGAAAAAGCTTCGGGAGGAGAATCAAGGATCCAACATGTGGAGAATCGAAGGATATTGCTCCTCGACAGTGAGGGATAGAAAGACAGAAAAAGAATTGTAAACCTTCTGATTTGCTATCTTGTATTATCGTGAATAAGCAGTCAAACTAATTAATGTTCTAATATTTGTGTTTCTACTTTTGAATTAGTCCACACAGGGCGAGTAGAGTGCCTCAGCGCTGCGCGAACACCAATCGACTCTAAAGCTTCACCAATATTGTAGAAATTGTAGAATTAATATACAAAACAAGTGTAGAATTAATATAAGATTATCCGAACATTAACCAAGTTATATTTGTAGCTATTCAGCGGTAATTAGTGCAAGTTATACGAACAACTTCAATTAATATTTTTTTCGATAAAAAGGCTATGCATAAAATTGCTTCTAAAATCAGTAATAATTATTTTAGGAGTTGGTGAGGATAAGTAAAGTAATACTGTATTTAACAGAGCGATGTAATTTATTTCAAGATCGAGGTGCTTACTCTGGATGTCTATTCTGAACTGACTCGTTCGCACCCTTAGCGCATTTTTTAACGCACACGGCATCCCTTCTTCTTTATTTTTCTTTATAAAAAGAGGGCGCTTGGGAGTGATTCCTCCCATTTTGCCTTTCACGGCATCCCTTGGTGGGGGTGTCTCCAAACGAAAAATTTGGCAATGCAGCGGGATTTCCCAATGACCACTTACCTCTCCCCTGCAGGGTCAGAGACCGCCAGGTCCGAAACCGTGGTTCCTTTGGAAATCCCCGGTTTACGATGCCGTACGTAGCTATTGAGACGTTGACGAAAAACTACTGTTAGATTTATTTAACAGAAACTAAGTGTTTCCTTCTTCAAAAATTATCGGGTCATAAACTTTCTCTAACGTTGAAGGTTCGAGTCAAGAGGATGCAGCTGTGATTCTTTGCTGTTTATTTCAACTATAGAACCCATAGGGTCTATAGAGTCGTAACGAATTTTTCCTTCGACGACTTTCCTTATTCTTAAGGTTCTCCTTGAACAGTTTAATCTGTATCCGGCCCACCGAAGCAGGACGCGGATGTGCCACCTCACCCGGTCGGGTATATGCAAAAGAACACCCCATTTCTAGACCCCGAAGGTCACTGCCCCTAAGAGTCCATCCCAAATTGGCATAGCACCGATCCACATCTCGGTGGGGCTTTCAATGCCACCCTTAGTACCTGTGATAGCGAGAATGAACCTCAAGCAACGTTAACAGGTCATCGTCGAGGGCGTGGCCCCGAAGGGCGGGTTTCCTCTACCGCTCATCAGTTTCTGTCAGTGGCATCCGTTGCTCAGAAGCGGGCTGAGATTGGGTAGCTCCGTAATGACAGTTTTAAGAGTAAAGTCGAACGGTCCGCACCACGGACTCATCTCGGATACTAGAATGACTGGGTCCATCATTCCGACACCTCAAACGATGGCCGTGCCTTTACCCTGCGCACAATCCCATGTTAGGAAGACTCCTCTTCCGGCGTTTGATGGGGAACCGCCGAGGGCACTCACCGCGACACCTCTTCCACGCAATTCTGCACACCACGGGCATCTGTTACCCAGAGTTCTGGGATTGGGTACCACCATGGAGGCTTTTTAGGGTAAGCGGTGCGTGGTCTCCAGGATCTCGTCTCGGATACTAGGTCAAAGCCCGACACCTCAAACGACGGCCCTGTCACGCAAACCCTTGGGAGCGAGTCGATATGGCGCCCAATACGCTCATCAACTCTACCACACGTTCCTACCAAAGGCGGCTGTGCTTTGCCCAGATTCCTGGGATCACGCAACACCATGCGCAATGGTTTTATGGCCCATAGCAGTGTGGTCTGGCCATGGGCCCAGTTCTCCTTGAACAGTAAAGACGTGCCTTTCTGTGTTTCCAGTTTTAAATTAAAGTTTCTATTTCTGAATTATATTGAGTATATTATTTTATTTCACCGCCTATTTCCTATAACTACAAATCATACCTAAAGAAAATCTAACGATATCCTCAAAAATAGCTTTCTCGACCGTATACCTCGCAAACCGTGCTGACCTTTGACGCTTACTAATGATCGCTTAAAATCATTCGGCCAGCCGCTACAATTATAATGCAAACATGTTTAACGCCACTCATAAAATGCGAGGTATTAAAAATAATATAAGTTTATTAAAATTATATTTTGTAGAAATTGCAACTTCATGTGTTATGAAAGAATTAATTGGAACTATAAGTAATCAGTATTATCAAGTGGTATTAATCGCGTTTACGGTTTTATTATCAATGTTAACCTGTTAACCGGGGAATTCCCTTTTTTTCATATGTCCTACCCGTACACTCTATTGTTTACGTTTGACGTATTTACACGTCCCGCTCGATTAACAGGTTAATGTTACATTGTTGACCGAATTACGTGATATCGATATGTCTGAATAATTTTTTATTTATCGATACCAGGAAAGTCGTGAACGCTAAAGATATATCAATGACTTGTTGATAAATATTGATTATGTATCCACAGTTTAATAAACATAAAGCATGATTATGTAGCGAAGATAAGTGCAATCCATATTTCCTCGTTTTTAAATATCATTTGCTATTAGGAAATATGCAAATGATAAGTTAAACTGTGAAAGTTTATCTGTTTGCATATTTGTGGAGAAATGGTTTGAATATATTAAGTATACAACACATATTATATTTTAAATTACGTTACTTTAAGATAGAAACAGTCTAAGATTTTCTCTTCTCTTTCTTTAAATTTTGATTTCATGACTGTGCAAATACGAATTTGTATTATTTTTGAGTTAATAAAATTAAAAATACAAGTTTTCTATTTTGTAAATGTGAAAACTTATTAATTGCATTTCACTAAATTAATAGCTATTAATAAGTGGCTATTATTTTGCGGAAAACCTATTTACGAAGTACGAAAACCTTAAAAATATGTTTTGTATGTTTCTAGTACATATTGAATTTCTTATAAAGATACAAAGGTTTCCCAATAATCTTAGGAATATACAAAATTTAGGGATTATCAAATTAATTGTTGCAATAATTACTAGTACTTTTTTTGTAGCCTACATTTCTAAATTAATATTTCTTATTTTAATTAATTCGAGTTACCAAACTAATATTTCTTATTTTAATTAATTCGTGTTACCAAACTAATATTTCTTATTTTATTCATTTATTTTACCGAACTGTTTTTTATTTTAATTAATTTATTTTACCGAACTAATACCTCTTATAATCACATGCATGGTACACATATAAAGTAAATATATGTTAAATGTATATTTTAAATCAAATTGTATGTTTATCAAAATATGTTATGTTCATCAAAATATACTTATGGATTCTAATTTTGCGTATAAGTATTCTACATTTGCAATAAATTATACTTACATAAATTTGTAGTTTATCACTAGTGATCATTATTAAAAGATAATTATAATTCTTTATTTCTTTAGCAGATTTCAAATTTCCTCTAACGTTAATTCATGTTTGTTTGTAATTATTAGAAACCATTATAGACAATGATTAGGTAATGAAAATGAGAGATTACGATTTCTTTGCACCGTTATTATTTTTAAGTGTACGATGAAAATTTGTACAAAAAATAATACAGTTCAATGTCTTTTATTATCGCTTCCTACTCCTCTTAAAACTCTTCGATTCCCCTCCATTGCGTCCTATATATTGTAGAATCCGCAGCAAACGAGACCATAAGTTCTAAAGTGATTCGAGCTACTGTTTTTTTTTCTAAACATGGGATATTGTATGAAATAGAATTGTGTTTATTTTCACAAATTAGGGTAAGTTTGAAGTGAATTTTTTTGGGTTACAAATGTGGTGAAGTCTGTGACAAAATTCATCGATTCATAAAAAAATATTTTATTAACAAAAAGATTTTATAACACAATTAACAAAAATTGTATAACAAAAGCATAGTTTTTGTTATATTAGATTACTACTAAAGATTGCTATATGTGTAACGTTTTATCTTAAATTCGTTTGAAAATTGTTAAATTACAAAATTTGTTTAAGAAAGACATTGTGGATCATGAAAAGTGTACTAAGATTAATAGTTGATTGATAAGCATTAATTGAAAAATTTATAATTGGCACATAAAAGTTCTTCGATTAAAAATAATTACTGTCATTTACAAATAGATAGTTTTAGTTTAAGAATTTTATTTAGAATTTTATACTTTCAGAAAATCACTTTTAATTCAAACTTCACTTACAAAAATTACGTTTGACGCAAATGTCACTTTCACAAATTATTTTTAGCTCAAATTTCGCAAAAAATTGACGTACAAAATTTTTGAAGTAATTAAGATTTTTCTATGAAAGTATACTAAAGAATTTTCAAATTCTATTTCACAAACGAGAAAGAAAAAATATATAAACATTTGTACATCGGTGCGTTTACATTGAAAGAACAAACACTCATTTCTTCTCTGACATTGATACAATACATGGAAGAAAAGAAAGTAATATTGAACAGGAAAAATGTTGGGTTTTACCAATCAGGTAGAGGATAGTAAACATTGCATTCATGTCCAATTAGTGTAAACGCACCGTAATGTGGTTCAGATATTCTGTTACAATTAGCTTATGTACGCTATTTGAGTATTTTACAATGAAATAAGTACGTGAGACATTGAACGTCTTTGAGATTAAATACTAATTTAATATTCTTTGTTTAATTATTTAAATTGTAAAGGAACTTTAAATAACGAGATTTATGTTTACATGCATACTTGATATGTGAAGCTATATATGCATACGATGATAATTGTTAACTATTAAATGTGTCATGTGTAGACTGGAAAAATTTATGCAAATATATTATTGTCACGTACATGCAAAGTTTATGTGAATATCTTATCGTGTTTAATTATGTTTAAATATCTTCATAGTGTATGGATAAAATATGTTACATATGCATATGCAAAGTATATTTGTAAAATGTGTGAAATACATACAAAATATATGTGCAAAATGTGTCAAATATATGCAATGATAGAATGATAACTGATAATATTATGTAACTTTATGGCAATCTAATTTAAAGTAACATATTATTAGTAATATTAAATTAATTAAAACGCTTACTATGCAATATGCCTCAGATTACATAAACCGGCCAAGTATGTACAAACTAAACGATAAAACCGATCTCTGATCGAAAACTGATCACAAAACAAAATACAATCACAAGAAAAGAAACATTCCATGAAAGTCTGCAATAAAAATTTTTTACTGTAATAAAAAAAATGTTTGCATAAACATTCGCAGTCAATAAATGTAATATGCGTATAAAAGTATCACTAAAACTGATTAAAATGATATTTTCAGTAAAAAACACCGCTTTCACCTTATCGTAAATATTTAATATCGTTCGACACCGATATGTTATCCTACGCAAAACTTCTTATCGTCGCATGGCTTCTTCGAGCACAAATTGCGTCTGCACAATTTGTGGAAGTTGACGTTAGCACGTGTCAACTGCCACCGAAATTGGCACAGGAAATAGATTCGTATGCTCCGATCGTTAGGAACATAATAAACGAGGCAACAGTAGGATCCTTCAGGAATGTCACATGGAACGAATTAGCATACTTCGTTGACACGTTTGGACCGAGACTATACGGCAGCGATGTGTTGGAAAAATCTATCGATTATGTGTTAAATAAATCGATCGAATGTGGCTTGGAAAATGTCCACGGGGAACCGGTTACTATACCTCATTGGGTTAGGTAAGTTTTGTTGATTATTGTGGATACTAATATAGGTGTACCGATGACAACCCACGAGTTGGAGCGTGACCCAGGTGTTGAAAAGAGCTATAATTGGTCAGAATTCTTTATAAATTTTCAAGTTTCTAATAGGTTTTCTACGTTTCTGAATATCTAAATTTTCCGATTTCCAAGGGCCAAATTTCTAAAGTTCTGAATATTTAAATTTGTCAATTTCCAGAAAGCATATTCTACCTTTCTAAATATCCAAATTTTCAAATTTCCATAAGCTGCAATTTCTACTTTTCTAAATATCTAAGTTCACAAATTTTTATAAGCTTAAATCTACACTTCTGAATATCAAAATTGGTCAATTTCCAGAAGGCATATTTCTACACTTCTAAATAGTATCCAAATTTCCTAATTTCTATAAGCCCCAATTTCTACTTGTCTAAATATCCCAGTTCTCAAATTTTCATAAGCTCAAATTTCTACATTTCTGAATACGTAAACATCCAAACTCCAACTTCAACATTTCTAAACCCCCAAATTGTCAATGTTTGAATATTTATTTGAATATTTTATTGCTTGGATATTTGAATATTTGAAATTATTAACATATACCATCCTTACACAGCCATTATAGAATTATAATACAGTTATTATAAAGTTGTTATACAATTACTATACAATCATTATACTCCGATACTCGGATCTTATCTGCCAAATTCCATAATAACAAACTGTCTATATTTCGCTGAAATTCTATATATCTAATTATATCATTTGCAACCGTGATCAATTCGGAAAACATGTTTTTTATGTTGTTACATCTGATGACACTTTTCATAGCGATTTGTAAGAATATATACATACCTGTTATCGTACCTTGAATTGTAGAAGCACCAGTGAAAAAATTTCTACGTGCAGATCTCCGGTTTCCCTGAAACCGGTTCTTGAGTCATAGAAGTAAAATAACGCAGTTAAACAAGCAATAATTCAAATTAATGTAAATTTATGGTGCGACGATTCGACATTTTTTAATCGTTGCCTTATAAAAACGTGTTCAGATAAAATAAGATTTTATGAAATATAACGAATGAACAAATTGTAGAGATGAAAGTTTTAATTTTTTAGGGGGAAAGAGTCTGCTACTCTTATACTACCAAGACGAAAAGATATTGCTATGTTGGGAGTAGGTTCCAGCGTTGGTACCCCACCTCAAGGTATAACTGCAGAAGCAATCGTTGTTAACACTTTCGATGAGCTGCACCGAAGAAAAAATGAAGTAATTACTTTGACACATTTTTTAATTTTTATGTTGCATGACATTACCAATTTCCAGATTCACAAATTTTCAAATTCGTATTATTCCAAATGTTTATACTTTTCATATATTCGAATTATTAAATTTCCAATTTCTCAAATTTCCAAATTCTCAAATTCTCAAATTCTCAAATTCTCAAATTCACCAATTTCTAAATTCCTAATTTCCCAAATTCTCAAACTTTTAAACTCTGTACATTCGAATTTCATGACCTTCCAAATTTTTAAATTCCAACGTTCTCAATTTCCCAAATTTCCAAATTCTCCAATTTCCGAGCTTTGAAATTCTCAAGTTCTCAAACTCCCAAATTCTTATATTTTTGAGTTCTCAAACTTCCAAATTTTCAAATTTAGTATTCTCAAATTACCAAACTCTTACACTTTTAAATTTCCAATTTCCCAAATTTCCGTATTCTCAAGTGCTCAAATTTCTAAAGTCCCAATTTTCTAAATTCTCTGGCTCTCAAATTCTTAATCTTTCAAATTCTCAAACTTCCAAGTATTCAAATGTCGATATCCCCACATTCACAAATTCGTTAGTTTTCAAATCCTAAAATTGTCCAATTCTCAAATTGTCACAGTTTAAAATTAAAAAATTCTCATATTATCTTTTTCAAATTCCTAGATTCTTTTTCTGAATTCTCAAATCTCTAAGTTCTCAAACATCCGAAACCTCAAATTCTCAAATTTCCAAGTAGTATTAAATTCCTACAGATTGCTCTGTTGATCAATTTCAGGTACGTGGAAAGATCGTCGTGTTCAATCAGAAATTTGTTTCGTACCCGCAAGCCTCGGATTATCGAATTAACGGAGCATCGATAGCATCGAGATATGGCGCCGTTGCTGCATTAATCAATTCAGTTACACCGCTATCGCTGTACACTCCACATGCAGGCGAACAATACTACCACAACAATGTGACCAAAATCCCAGCTGCTTGCATCACGCATGAAGATGCTGCTTTGTTGAGGAGAATGTCAGAAAGAGGTAAATCATTTTTGAAAAGCAACTAGTATGTCAAACATTTTAACTTACAATTTAAATTAAATAGATTACAAATTTTAGATTATTTCTTTAATGTAAAATCATTCGAGTCATATTTCACTTTTTCTGTACTTTAAATTGATGTGGAAATTTAATAAATTTTAATGGAATTTTTATATAATTCTCGTAAAAATTTATGTAATTTGTACATTTGATAATTTAAACTAATATGTATTTGTTTGAATTCAAAGTTTGAAAACTTGATACAATTTCTGTTATTAATTATTCAGTGATATAAGTCGAACAGTTGCATTTATATTTTATTTTATTTATCTTCTGTTTTATTACAATAATTGTCTCCTTATTATCAAAATAATTATTTTTTTCTATTCGCTGTTTTATTATCTGCTTTTTCGTACATGGAAATCATCTTTGTTATATTCGTTATACATATGTATATTCCTGATTGCATTCAAATTTGTTACATATAAATTTGTTACACAAAGTTAACCTTTTGTACACGAAAGTCTCACATTCATAATTTAATTCTAGGCAACTTTTAAATATTTTTTAACTAAATCTATAGTACCGAACATGAGACGTACAGTAAAAGAGACAACAACGATAATAGATCTATTCATAATAGAAAAATAATAATCTAAAAATTTCATGATACTTTTCAATTAGAAAGTTTTAGACATGCTACCCTCTAACAACAAAAACACCCTTCTGCAAAGGTTTAACTATAAAGTAGTTAAGTAAATGTACTATTGACTATTACTTATAGTTCAAATAATTACGAACTCACATGAATAAATTTCAACGATATATCAAATACTGTGCTACTCATATCAAGAAGTCCTGCAGAAGAAAAGCTTCTTTAATAACTCAAAATTACAAGTTAACGATTAAGAAAAGTGAAAACGATTAGTCAAGCGAAGAAATAATATTAGTAACATTATATACCTTTCCTTATAGGACAAACTATAAAAATAAATTTGAAAATGGAAGCGAAAAATTTACCAGACACAACATCGCGAAATGTAGTAGCTGAACTAAGGGGTACCAGAACGCCAGAGAAAGTGGTCGTTGTGTCTGGTCACATCGATAGTTGGGACGTTGGTCAAGGAGCAATGGACGATGGCGGTGGTGCTTTTATTTCGTGGGAGGCTCTGAAGCTATTGAAACATCTTAATTACAGACCACGTCGAACAGTAAGGTAAGCAAATCGATTCAAATGAAAGGAGAATTATCGACAAACTTTTTCTTTTTATTTCATTCAAAATAACGATGTGGCATTTCGTTAAGAAATCAAGCTATCCATTAGCCTTGAATTGGAAAGTATTGTTTTGTGATTATAAACATTGAATTAAACATACATTATTGTAACATCTGATATGACTAAAAGATATTTAGAAAATAAGTTATAGATCTTTATCATTAAAAGAATTTTATGAAGTGCGTTAGACATCGTTATGAGTAAATGATGTTTATGAAATAAATTACAGATCTTTCAAGATATTTATGAAATAAATGTGTACTTCTAAAGTCATTGTACAAAAAATATGAGTTAATAATTTAAGTTAATTTATATGATACATATAATTGTAATTAAATTACACCATTTAATTCAATTTATGTAATTTATGTAATTGTAATCAAATGACACAATTTAATTTAATTTATGTAATTTATGTAAGTGTAATTAAATTACACAATTTAATTCAATTGACATATATAATTGCAATTGAAATACACAATTTAATTCAATTTATGTAACTTATGCAATAGTACCTAAATTACATAATTCAACTGCAGTAAATTCAATTAGCATAACAGTGAACAGAAATCATCGAAAAATATTTCAACCCTAATTTTCAGGATGATTATGTGGACCGCTGAAGAGCCCGGTATCATCGGAGCTAAACAGTACATAAAAGCTCACAAAGCCGAGGAACACAACTTGCAATTTGTAATGGAGTCGGATCTCGGTACGTTCATGCCTTTGGGGCTGGAGTATTCCGGAACGGATCGAGTCAAGTGTATTTTAGGAAGAATTCTGAAGTAAGAAACTTCAAAAATATCTAGAATAGTAGTGACTTTCAAGGGACTACAACTTTACAGAAACTTACGCTTCCATAAACATTCATGTTTTTTACCATTTTCGTTCTGTTTGTAGACTCTTATCTATTTCTCCAATGGGAGAAATGAGGCTACGTACACCCATTTTGGGTCCTGATGTCTATTCCTGGGTGGAAGCTGGAGTTCCAGGAGGTGCACTTTGGAGTTCAAAGAATGACGAATACTCTTATTATCACCATAGTAATGCAGATACCATGTTGCTCGAGGATCCGGTAGCTCTTGACAGAGGAACAGCCATATTTGCTGCCGTGGCATACGTGCTTGCTGACATTAGTGTGGACCTTCCTCGACACAAGTGACCGCAAACGTAATTCTAGAACTGCCAATCAAACTGACTGATTTTTATATTACAAAGCTTGACATTAGAACTGCCAATTCACCAAACTCACTGACGTCGAGTTTTATATCTTGTATTACAAAATTCTGCTGTCGTGCCTTTGTCAAAATATTTGGTTGAGATAAAAATGATCGAATGCTCCTTGATGCTGCATTTACTTGTTTATTTTGTTTCAAGTTTTGCTTATTTTGCTTCTACTTTGTTTCAAGTTTGAAAATAAGCATTTAATTCCGGTAGTTCTAGTATTATCAATATTATCTGTGACAAATTCTGATGGGAATCGCTTTTCAATGCAACAGAAACGTCCATTTTAAATGAGGACAAAGGGACACTACAGTTTTAGATAAATGTTATACGAATTTGATATTATTATGTATATATTATAATTAGACTGCATTGCTGAAAGGTTGTAAAATTCTCGTAAATCCTAATTTGTTAGGAACTTTACGAAATCAGTATATGAGTTGTAATTTTTTGCCTGAATAAAGTGACTGAAAACTTAAGTAAGTGTAAAAAGTTATTTTAAACTTCTGAAAGTCAGGTTTTAATCAAGTTTAATACGTTAACAATAAGTCGAATCAGTAAATAAATTTTACACAATTTTCTACACTCTGAATTAATATTTCAGAAATAGTGATCATAATTGCCTATTAGATTACTGAAAATGTAGCATAATATGTTTCTTATTTTATTCATTTATTTTACCGAACTATTTTTTATTTTAATTAATTCATTTTCCCAAGCTAATACTTCTCATAATCACATACATGGTACACATATAAAGTAAATATATGTTAAATGTATATTTTAAATCAAATTGTATGTTTATCAAAATATACTTATGGATTCTTATTTTGTATATAAGTATTCTATATTTGCAATAAATTATACTTACATAAATTTGTAGTTTATCACTAGTGATCATTATTAAAAGATAATTATAATTCTTTGTTTCTTTAGCAGATTTCAAATTTCCTCTAACGTTAATTGATGTTTGTTTGTAATTATTAGAAACCATTATAAACAATGATTAGGTAATGAAAATGAGACATTACGACTTCCTCGTACCGTTATTATTTTTAAGTGTACGAGGAAAATTTGTACAACAAATACTACAGTTCAATGTCTTTTATTATCGCTTCCTACTCCTCTTAAAACTCTTCGATTCCCCTCCATTGCGTCCTATATATTGTAGAATCCGCAGCAAACGAGACCATAAGTTCTAAAGTGATTCGAGCTACTGTTTCTTTTTAAACATGGGATATTGTATGAAATAGAATTGTGTTTATTTTCACAAATTAGGGTAAGTTTAATGTGAATTTTTGTGAGTTACTAATGTGGTGAAGTCTGTATCAAAATTCATCGATTCATAAAAAAATAATTAACAAAAAGATTTTATAACACAATAAACAAAAATTTTATAACAAAAGCATGGTTTTTGTTATATTAGATTACTACTAAAAATTGCTATATGTGTAACGTTTTATCTTAAATTCGTTTGAAAATTGTTAAATTACAAAATTTGTTTAAGAAAGAAATTGTGGATCGTGAAAAGTGTACTAAGATTAATAGTTGATTGATAAGCATTAATTGAAAAATTTATAATCGGCACATAATAGTTCTTCGGTTGAAAATAATTACTGTCATTAACAAATAGATAGTTTTAATTTAAGAATTTTATTCAGAATTTTATACTTCCAGAAAGTCACTTTTAATTCAAACTTCACTTACAAAAATTACGTTTGACGCAAATGTCACTTTCACAAATTATTTTTAGCTCAAATTTCGCAAAAAATTGACGTACAAAATTTTTGAAGTAATTAAGATTTTTCTATGAAAGTATACTAAAGAATTTTCAAATTCTATTTCACAAACGAGAAAGAAAAAATATATAATCAAATTGTATTCTACCTTTTTGAACAATCAAACATTTGTACATCGGTGAGTTTACATTGAAAGAACAAACACTCATTTCTTCACTGACCTTGATACAATTCATGGAAGAAAAGGAAGTAATGTTGAACAGGAAAAATGTTGGGTTTTACCTATCAGGTAGAGGATAGTAAACATTGCATTCATGTCCAATTAGTGTAAACGCACCGTAATGTGGTTCAGATATTCTGTTACAATTAGCTTATGTACGCTATTTGAGTATTTTACAATGAAATAAGTACGTGAGACATTGAAAGTCTTTGAGATTAAATACTAATTTAATATTCTTTGTTTAATTATTTAAATTGTAAAGTAATTTTAAATAACGAGATTTATGTTTACATGCATACTTGATATGTGAAGCTACATATGCATACGATGATAATTGTTAACTATTAAATGTGTCATGTGTAGACTGCAAAAATTTATACAAATATATTATTGTCACGTACATGCAAAGTTTATGTGAATATCTTATCGTGTTTAATTATGTTTAAATGTCTTCATAGTGTATGTATAAAATGTGTTACATATGCATATGCCAAGTATATTTGTAAAATGTGTGAAATACATACAAAATATATGTGCAAAATGTGTAAAATATATGCAGTGATAGAATGATAGAATGATAACTGATAATATTATGTAACTTTAAAGCAATCTAATTTAAAGTAACATATTATTAGTAATATTATTATTAGTAGTAGTAGTAATATTAAATTAAAACGCTTACTATATAATGTGCCTCAGATTACATAAACTGACCAAATATATACAAACTAAACGATTAAACCGATCTTTGACCGAATACTGATCACGAAACAAAAATACATTCACAAGAAAAGAAACATTCCATGAAAGTCCGCAATACAAATTCTTTACTGTAATAAAAAAAATATTTGCATGAACATTCGCAGTCAATAAATGTAATATGCATATAGACGTATCACTAAAACTGATTAAAATGATATTTTCAGAACAAAACACCGCTTTCACCCGATCGTAAATATTTAATATCGTTCGACACCGATATGTTATCCTACGTAAAACTTCTTATCGTCACGTGGCTCCTTCGAGCACAAATTGCGTCTGCACAACTTGTGGAAGTTGATGTTAGCACGTGTCAGCTGCCACCGAAATTGGCACAGGAAATAGATTCGTATGCTCCGATCGTTAGAAACATAATAAACGAAGCAACAGTAGGATCCTTCAAGAATGTCACATGGAACGAATTAGCATACTTCGTTGACACGTTTGGACCGAGAGTATACGGCAGCGATGTGTTGGAAAAATCGATCGATTATGTGTTAAATAAATCGATCGAATGTGGCTTGGAAAATGTCCACGGGGAACCGGTTACTATACCTCATTGGGTTAGGTAAGTTTTGTTGATTATTGTGGATACTAATATAGGTGTACTGATGACAACCCACGAGTTGCAGCATGACCCAGGTGTTGAGAAGAGCTATAATTGATCAGAATTCTTTCTAAATTTTCAAGTTTCTAATAGGTTTTCTACCCTTCTAAATATCCAAATTTCCTAATTTCTATAAGCCTCAATTTCTACTTGTCTAAATATCCAAGTTCTCAAATTTTCATAAGCTCAAATTTCTACATTTCTGAATACGCAAGTATCCAAACTCCAACTTCAACATTTCTAAACCCCCAAATTCCATATTCCTACATACCGATGACAACCCAAGAGTTGGCGCGTGAAGAGACCCAGGTGTTTAGAAGGGCTACGGCTCCAATTGGTCAGAATAGAAAAATAGACGCCTCACACGGATTTTCGGCGGTAGAATTGGCTCGTGCGGTCACACACCAATTAGGTCAAAAACAATTGTCGGCAAACGTGTCGAGAGTGAGTGAGATAGTGCGAATTCAGCAGTTGTTATTGTCATTATTATTCTTATTTGCCGAAATGTTACTAAAAGTGTTCATGCTGGGGAGCTTCTTTTACTTTGGGTCTCACGCGCCAACTCGTGGGTTGACATCTGTAATTGGGATGATTCACACCTTGCACTCTGATTTCGGCGTCAGACGTAATAGACTGTTGACTGCTACAATGTTTCATTGTTTAAATATCGACTGCTATAATGTATGAAGAAAATTGATATAAGTATTTTAAATAAGTACTTTGATAATTAAAGAGTGTCTATATATTAGATGTAATAGGATTTTAATTTTGGAATGGAATAATAAATTATTTGTTCGAATTTAGTAGTTTGTACAGCAGTGTGCAAGTAATGTGCTCCCGTGGGCACGGAGGACTACTTAGTTTTCGAATTTGATAATTACAAAATTTTTGTATTTTAAATTTTTTAATTTCTTCTTAAATCTCCGAATTCTCTAATTTTTAAGTTTCGAGATTACTAAATTTGTAATTTGAATATTTGAAATTATTAACATATATCATTATACCATCCTTACACAGTCATTATAGAATTATAATACAGTTATTGTAAAGTTGTTATACAATTACTATACAATCATCATACTCCGATACTCGGATCTTATTTGCAAATTCCATAATAACAAATTGTCTCTATATTTCGCTCAAATCCTATATATCTAATTATATCGTTTTCAACCATGATCAACGCGAAAAACATGTTTTTTATGTTGTTACATCTGGTGACACTTTTCATAGCGAGTTGTAAGAATATATAGATACTTGTTATCATACCTTGAATTGTAGAAGCAGCAGTGAAAAAATTTCTACGTGCAGATCTCCGGATTCCCTGAAACCGGTTCTTGAGTCATGGAAGTAAAATAACGCAGTTGAACAAGCAATTATTCAAATTAATGTTAATTTATGGTGCGACGATTCGACATTTTTTAATCGTTGCCTTATAAAAACGTGTTCAGATAAAATAGGATTTTATGAAATATAACGAATGAACAAATTGTAGAGATGAAAGTTTTAATTTTTTAGGGGGAAAGAGTCTGCTACTCTTATACTACCAAGACGAAAAGATATTGCTATGTTGGGAGTAGGTTCCAGCGTTGGTACCCCACCTCAAGGTATAACTGCAGAAGCAATCGTTGTTAACACTTTCGACGAGCTGCACCGAAGAAAAAATGAAGTAATTACGTAGATATATTTTTTAATTTTTATGTTGCATGACATTACCAATTTCCAGATTCACAAATTTTCAAATTCGTATTATTCCAAATGTTTAGACTTTTCATATATTCGAATTATTAAATTTCCAATTTCTCAAATTTCCAAACTCCTAAATTTACCAAATTCCAAATTCCTAATTTCCCCAATTCTCAAATTTTTCAACTTTGTATATTCCAAATTTATAAACTTCCAAATTTTTAAATTTCAAAGTTCTCAAATTCTCAAATTCTCAAATTCTCAAGTGCTCAAATTCTCAAATTCTCAAATTCTCAAATTTCCAAAGTCCCAAATTCTTAATCTTTCAAATTCTCAAACTTCCAAATATTCAAATGTCGATATCCCCACATTCACAAATTCGTTAATTTTCAAATTCTAAAATTGTCCAATTCTCAAATTGTCACAGTTTAAAATTACAAAATTCTCATATTATCTTTTTCAAATTTCCAGATTCTTAAATTTCCGAATTCTCAAATCTCCAAGTTCTCAAGCTTCCGAAACCTCAAATTCCCAAATGTCCAAGTATTATTCAATTCCTACAGATTGCTCTGTTTATCAATTTCAGGTACGTGGAAAGATCGTCGTGTTCAATCAGAAATTTGTTTCGTACCTGGAAACCTCGGATTATCGAATTAACGGAGCATCGATAGCATCGAGATATGGCGCCGTTGCTGCATTAATCAATTCAGTTACACCGTTATCGCTGTACACTCCACATGCAGGCGAACAATACTACCACAACAATGTGACCAAAATCCCAGCTGCTTGCATCACGCATGAAGATGCTGCTTTGTTGAGGAGAATGTCAGAAAGAGGTAAATCATTTTTGAAAAGCAACTAGTATGACAAACATTTTAACTTACAATTTAAATTAAATTAATTACAAATTTTAGATTATGTCTTTAATGTAAAATCATTCCAGTCAAATTTCACTTTTTCTGTACTTTAAATTGATGTGGAGATTTAATAAATTTTAATGGAATTTTTATATAATTCTCGTAAAAAATTGTGTAATTTGTACATTTGATAATTTAAACTAATTTGTATTTGTTTGAAAACTTGATACAATTTCGGTGATTAATTATTCAGTGATATAAGTCGAACAGTTGCATTTGTATTTTATTTTATTTATCTTCTGTTTTATTACCATAATTGTCTCCTTATTATCAAAATAATTATTTTTTTCTATTCGCTGTTTTATCATCTGCTTTTTCGTACATGGAAATCATCTTTGTTATATTCGTTATACATATGTATAATCCTGATTGCATTCATATTTGTTACATATAAATATGCTGATTATAAGATAAATATGCTAAACAATATGATACATACAGAATGTTAACCTTTTGCATACGAAAGTCTCACATTCACAATTTAATTCTACGCAATTTCTAAATATTTTTTAACTAAATCTATAGTACCGAACATGAGACGTACAGTAAAAGAGACAACAACGACAATAGATCTATTCGTAATAGAAAAATAATAATGTAAAAATTTCATGAAACTTTCCAATTAGAAAGTTTTAGACATGCTACCCTCTAACAACAAAAACACCCTTGTGCAAAGGTTTAACTATAAAGTAGTTAAGTAAATGTACATATACTGACTATTACTTATAGTTCAAATAATTATGAACTCACAGAAATAAATTTCAACGATATATCGAATACTGTGCTACTCATATCAAGAAGTCCTGCAGAAGAAAAGCTTGTTTAATAACTCAAAATTACAAGTTAACGATTGTGAAAAGTGAAAACGATTAGTTCAAGTGAAGAAATAATATTAGTAACATTATATACCTTTCGTTACAGGTCAAACTATAAAAATAAATTTGAAAATGGGAGCGAAAAATTTACCAGACACAACATCGCGAAATGTAGTAGCTGAACTAAGGGGTACCAGAACGCCAGAGAAAGTGGTCGTTGTGTCTGGTCACATCGATAGTTGGGACGTTGGTCAAGGAGCAATGGACGATGGCGGTGGTGCTTTTATTTCGTGGGAGGCTCTGAAGCTATTGAAACATCTTAATTACAGACCACGTCGAACAGTAAGGTAAGCGAATCGATTCAAATGAAAGGAAAATCATCGACAAACTTTTTCTTTTTATTTCATTCAAAATAACGATGTGGCATTTTGTTAAGAAATCAAGCTATCCATTAGCAAAAACTGAAAACCTTGAATTTGAAAGTATTTTTTTGTGATTATAAACATTTAATTAAACATACATTATTGTAACATCTGATATGACTAAAAGATATTTATAAAATAAGTTATATGTCTTTATCATTAAAAGAATTTTATGAAGTGCGTTAGACATCGTTATGAGTAAATGATGTTTATGAAATAAATAACAGGTCTTTTATGATACTTATGGAATAAATGTGTACTTCTAAAGTCATTGTACAAAAAATATGAGTTAATAATTTAAATTAATTTATATGATACATATAATTGTAATTAAATTATACGATTTAATTCAATTTATATAATTTATGTAATTGTAATTAAAATACACAATTTAATTCAATTTCTATGACGTATACAATATCACCTAAATTACATAATTCAACTGTAGCATTCAATTAGCACAAGAACAGAAATCATCATAATTTTTTTTCAATAATTTTCAGGATGATTATGTGGACCGCTGAAGAACCCGGTATCATCGGAGCTAATCAGTACATAAAAGCTCACAAAGCCGAGGAACACAACTTGCAATTTGTAATGGAGTCGGATCTCGGTACCTTCATGCCTTTGGGACTGGAGTATTCCGGAACGGATACAGTCAAGTGTATTTTAGGAAGAATTCTGAAGTAAGAAACTTCAAAAATATCTAGAATACTAGACACCTTCCAGGGACTAGGACTTTACAGAAACTTACGTTTCCATAAACGTTCATATTTTTTACTATTTTCGTTCTGTTTGTAGACTCTTATCTATTTCTCCATTGGGAGAAATGAGACTACGTACACCCAGTTTGGGTCCTGATATCGATTCCTGGGTGGAAGCTGGAGTTCCAGGAGGTTCACTTTGGAGTTCAAAGAATGACGAATACTTTTATTATCACCATACTAACGCAGATACCATGTTGGTCGAGGATCCGGTAGCTCTTGACAGAGGAACAGCCATATTTGCTGCTGTGGCATACGTGCTGGCTGATATTAGTGTGGACCTTCCTCGACACAAGTGAACGCAAATTTAATATTAGAACTGCCAATCAAACTCACTGATTTTTATATTACAAAACTTGACATTAGAACTGCCAATTCACCAAACTCACTGACGTCGAATTTTATATCTTGTATTACAAAATTCTCCTGTCGTGCTTTTGTCAAAATATTTTGTTGAGATAAAAATGATCGAATGTTCCTTGATGCTGCATTTACTTGTTTATTTTGTTTCAAGTTTTCCTTATTTTGCTTCTACTTTGTTTCAAGTTTGAAAATAAGCATTCAATTCCGGTAGTTCTAGTATTATCAATATTATTCGTGACAAATTCTGATGAGAATCGCTTTTCTTCATTTTGAAATGAGGACAAACAGACACTACAGTTTTAGATAAATGTTATACGAATTTGATATATTATGTATATATTATAATTAGACTGCATTGCTGAAAGGTTGTAAATTTGTCGTAAATCCTAATTTGTTAGGAACTTTACGAAATCAGTATATGAGTTGTAATTTTTTACCTGATTAAAGTGACTGAAAACTTAAGTAACTATAAAAATATTATTTTAAACTTCTGAAATTCAGGTTTTAACCAAGTTTAATACGTTAATAATAAGTCAAATCAGTAAATAAATTTTACATAATTTTCTACGCTCTGAATTAGTATTTCAGGAATAATGATCATAATTGCCTATTAGATTACTGAAAATGTAGCATAACACAGACAAACGAACAAATGTAGGTTGAGTCGCCTCAGGAGTTTCATTACATGTGTGCTTTGAAATGTTCCGTCCGCAAAGCGTTAAAATACGAATATCTCGCGAACCATAAGAGATCCGTTTTGGCAACGGAAATGCTCATGAAAAGTTGTATAATAAAAGAAAGTTTCACTACTAATCGGGGTCATTCGGAAGTATATGAAAGGAACTGACGTCTCAAAATAATATTCAATAAAATCAAAGAAAAGTCCATTGATCACAAAGTATTTTTATTTGAAACTCGTTTTTACAGACGGTCGTCACATATAAATACTTAGGCCTAATCGTTCGTGTGGTCATGGTTGCGCTACGCTCGTCAAAGTATTACAAAGTACATATCCGGTGACCACGAGGCTAGGCTCTTAACATATGTATCTTTAATTGGTCTTTCCGGTCAACGGAGAACATTAATGGAAACTTTGAACACCGTATCGGGCTTTTTAATTATTCCCAATCGTCGTTACGAGAATTGTTTCACGGTAAAATAAAAAATCGACAATCAAAATGTTTTAAAATGAATCTTCTTAAACAAGGAAATGTTTCACTTCGTTAAAATGCATTCCAGACTTGTCTTGCATGTCCTTCATAGAAACAAATTGATACTATATCATAGCCATCGTTTAATTAATGCAAAATTTGATAATCTTGCATATCTATTCATATCTAGTTTTCTTAGAACAACTAGTGTACTTTACAAATTTAAAATTTACATTTCTTCAAATAATACTTTTTGAAGTTTTAATTCGCTTTTTAATGGTATTCGGCATTCGATACATCCTTTTTGGGTTCACACGGAACGAACTATTACCCAATCGTAATTTTGGGAAATTACTCTACGTTTTTACGTTTTAACCAAACCTTTAATTGCTAACGATATTTGTTTTTAATTATTTCACATTATCTGTTTTCGTTTTTGTCTTTTGAATGAAGACTAATTCAAGTACGATGTGAAAGAAAGAAAATGAATGTAATTGAATTGAAAGGTTAATTTTGAACAGTGGGATTGAATAGGCTTTTTGGATCGGTCAATACGTTTTTAGTATTTGATAGAGTATCGAGTTGGGTTTTCTGAGGAAACGGCGATATAAGGGAGGAAAACCTATAAATACTGTAAAAACCAGTGGATAATAGAAATATAAAAATTTATAAATATCTATATGTAGAAATTTTCATAAAGTTTTAAATTTTTACATTTACAATTTACAAATACTCAAATTGTCAAGTATTAAGTTCTTTAAATTTGAATATTTTTAAGCTTACAAATCCACAAGTGTTCAAATTTAAAAATTTCCACATCCTCAAATTCTCAAATTGCCACATTTTTAAATTATCAGATTATCAAATTATCAAGTTATAAAATTATCAAATGATCAAATGATCAAATTATCAAAGTTGGAAACTTTATTAATTTCAAAAATCTAAAAATTAAAAATTTCTGAGATTCCTAAATGCAAAGTTCTAAAGTTTACAAAAACACAAATTTTCAAATTTTGAAAATTCCTAAATCCCAAATGTCTAAAATTAGGGAGGTCTCAAAATCTCAAATTCTGAAATTAGGAAAGTCTCCAAATCCTAAATTCTGAAGTTGGAAACGTCTCAAAATCCCAAATTTCTAAATTTCTAAATTGTAAAATTTTATAAATTACTCAAATTATCCAAGTGACCCGAATTTCTAAATTTCCAAATTTTATAAAACGCCCAAATTACCCAAATTACTCAAATTATTCAAGTTATCTAAATTTTTAAATTTCTGAATTTTATAAATTATCTAAAATAGTTAAATCACCCAAATCACCCAAATCACCAAATCACCTAAATTACGCAAATTCCAAAATTTTCAAATCATCAAATCTCCAAAACCTCAACAAAAACAACCTCATCACTCGCACCAAACCAATCATAATCCGTATTAATTCTCGACTATCATAAACGCCAAAGTCCTTTTCCCTTACATCGCCACATTTCCTCCTCAATTACACCCTGATCGGTACACCAATTTTCTAAAAAATCTCCAGTATAAACCAACCAGATCCTATCCAATGAAAAATAGTAACAAAGTGAAATAGATATGTACCAGACTTCCCCGTTAGCAACTAAAGGTTCTCAATCAGTCTCCTCCTGGAAAACTAAATTGCAAACCCCCGTCAACCACCTCTAAATCAGCGTGTCCTCATCCTGGTTCGGGAAGACCATCAATAAAGAATGCTGAGAGGTCGTTCTCTGACTGGAGGTCAACAACGCCGTCTTTTCCCCTCCACTTCCGTTGATGGAACAATCCGGCGAACTTCCTTCGAACACGTGAGTCGTGGTGCTGCTCGTAGAAGGCATGTCGTTCAAATCCGGCGACGCCAGAGGTGGCGCTTGAACCGAGCGTGCGTTGTTGTTGTTGCTCTCCAAGGACACCAACTGCATGCTATACGATTCGCGATAACCGGAAGTGCTGGATGTGTCCTCGTCCCAGGACACGTCCGACGTTTGCAGGTGGAGATGATGGTGGTGGTGATGGTGATGGTGATGGTGGTGGAGACCGTGCAGCTGTTCGCCTGTTAGGTTATTTCCCTTCTCACCGTCCGATTGACGGATCGACGAACTGCGTCGCGAACGAATCGACGAGGAATCCGAAGGGATGCTGAAGCTCGATGGATCCATTATGGGCGTTGGAGGAGTTAAAACTGATGGCTGAGGTTGACAGCCGTTGTCCATCGATTCTGTCCTCTGAGACATCTGAAAAATTCAGTGCCATATAATTTAATTTGTAAGTTATATGTTGGACATCTTTTCATTTTTTGGAGTTCATTTTTTTAGAAATTTTGGAGTACTGAAGTATTGTGAATCGTTGAAACAGTTAATTTTACTCTTTATTATAAAGGATATTCGAAGTAACATGTTGACATATTTGGTATTAGTATGCATTGTTTGATAAAAATGGTCCAGCAAAATATTTTGTTAATAACTAAAGAAAATACGTTGAGTGATTCAACAAAGTCTTGTCTCACAAGTTAATTCAAACTTTTAACTTTCAAAGACAGAATTTAAACTTCTAATATTTAAGATACAAGTTAGTTTAAATTTTTAACTTTCAAAGGCAGAATTTAAACTTCTAATATTTAAGATACAAGTTAGTTTAAATTTTTAACTTTCAAAGAGAGAATTTAAACTTCTAATATTTAAGATACAAGTTAGTTTAAATTTTTAACTTTCAAAGAGAGAATTTAAACTTCTAATATTTAAGATACAAGTTAGTTTAAATTTTTAACTTTCAAAGAGAGAATTTAAACTTCTAATATTTAAGATACAAGTTAGTTTAAATTTTTAACTCTCAGAGATAGAAGTTAATTTAAAGTTCTAAGCTTCGCAGATAAAAGTTCATAGTAAAATTTCGTATACCTCCAAATGAGTTCTTCGACTTTTTCTCAACCTAAAAGTCTTCTTGCTTTGACCCGTAGATCGTTGCAATCTAGGTTTGTCTGGACGACATTCGCCTGAGCTGTCCTCGTTTGGACTGGTTGGGCTCAGTTGACTCGTCATGGTCTCCCCTAATAGAACATAACCTAACTTACTTACGTTTCAACGTTAAACTACTCCCTATTCTGCAATCTATCCATGCTACTCTTCCGAAACTAATTTATAAATCGATATATTTCCCGATTCATTATTATCATCGCACTATGTCTGCTATAAGTCTCTTTAATAAAATCAGAGCTTGATTTATTCATACATTTACAATTACGTATAATTGCAACTATATTTACAATTTATATTTGAATTATGAGAAGTAATTAAAATTGTAACAATAAATTACCGTAGTAGAATTAATATCTTGGTATTAAAAATGAATGAAAAATTAAGAAGAAATAAATGATGCTATTGTTAACATGCTTTTGATTGTGCTCGATAAGAAAACTTGTTGCAGCATAATTTTATAGTTTTTATAGTTGCATTCGTATAGCTATGTTATAAATAATTGTTCATTTTTAAGTATGGATTATTAGAGGGTGAAGAGATAAGCTTGGAAGGACTGTAGAAGAGCGAGCGTTCAATAAGTAGAATAAATACAATATTAGGAAGAAGAAAGGAATGTAAAAAATAATCTCGGAAATATTCCTTTTATAGCGATTCAAATTTTTAATAATAATAAGAGAAATAAACTGTCTTTACGTTCATTCTGTCACAAAATTTTGCAGAAATTTTCCTGGATTTTTATTTATAAACTATATTTGGTTTCAAAATGGTTTCAATTTTGGAACCAAAAATATTTGTATCAATGTATTTATAAATGTGTATGCATATATTAATTCTCTAATTGTATTTGTAAATTTTTAATTGCATTAACTGTGTACAAAAATTAAGTCATCGTAAATGAATGCAATTTGAGCAATCGCTATAAAAGGTCATATATTATCAGCAGATTAAAAAGTTACGAAATTGATATATCTGAAATACAAGTGAAAATGAAACGTGGTATACGATAATGGTAATGATAATAAAAAGTTATTATAAATTACACATGCTATTGATTCGTATTAACGTCTGTCTACAATGAAAAACATGAAATGAGACATACAAATCTAACGTTATACTATTATTCAATTACTTTTACACTGTTTTGTGTGCTAGGATGAATAATGAATGATTTGATTGATTTAAATCGAGTGCAGTTGTAACTCCTTTCACTAATTATTATTTACTTTTCAAAAATTCTGATAAATGTGCCGTGAAATTATGTGAAATAATACGTAATATCTGTTAGAAGGTGTATGTACATTTTAATTTGGTGTTGTTGATGTGATTCTAGAACAACGATGGGCGAATTAAGAGTTGAAGAGCTCACGGGCATTGGTGCGAGTGGTGATGGTGTTCTGAAC
The DNA here is from genome assembly GCA_945859595.2 of Megachile willughbiella. Taxonomy (NCBI): domain Eukaryota; kingdom Metazoa; phylum Arthropoda; class Insecta; order Hymenoptera; family Megachilidae; genus Megachile; species Megachile willughbiella. The sequence continues at coordinate 10,333,724 of OX243801.1, forward strand.
AGTGAAAGGACTATTGGTGTATCAAATTTTCAATTTTGAAATTCAACAAATTTTTTTATGGAATTTTTCAATTTTGGAATTGAAGAATGTAAGGAGGTAAGGATCTAGGTTTTTAGGGATCTATCTAGGGAACTAGGAAGGCAGGAATTTTAGAATTTAGGAGTGGAGGAATTTAGAAATTTAGGAAATTAGGTATTTGGGCATTTTGGGGTTAGGAATGTTGAAATTTGGGATTTAGGGATTTTGGAATTTGGGAATTTGGGAATTTGGGAATTTGGGAATTTGGGAATTTGGGAATTTGGAAATATAGGAATTTGAGAATTTGGGAATTTGGGAATTTGCGAATTTCAGAATTTAGAAATTTGGGAATTTGAGAATTTGGGACTTGGAGAATTTGGAAGTTTAGAAATTTGGGAATTTGGGAATTTGGGAATTTGGGAATTTGGGAATTTGAGAAATTGAGAATTTAGGAATTTAGGGATTTAATCATTTCAGAATTTGGAAATTTGAGAATTTAGAAATTTGGGAATTTGAGAATTTGGGACTTGGAGAATTTAGAAATTTGGGAATTTGGGAATTTGGGACTTGGAGAATTTGGAACTTTAGGGATTTGGAAATTGGGAATTTGGAAATTTCAGAATTTAGAAATTTGGGAATTTCAGAATTTGGAAGTTTAGGAATTTGGGAATTTGAGAAATTGAGAATTTAGGAATTTAGGGATTTAGTCATTTGAGAATTTGGAACTTTAGGGATTTGGAAATTTGAAAATTTGAAAATTTGAAAATTTGAAAATTTGGAAATTTGGAAATTTAGAAATTTGAAAAATTGAGAATTTGGGAATTGGAGAATTGGAGAATTGGAGTATTGGAGAATTTGGGAATTTAGGAATTTAGGAATTTAGGAATTTAGAAGTTTAGGAATTTGGATATTTGGAAATTTGAAAATTTGGAAATTCGAAAATTTAGAAATTTGAAAAATTGAGAATTGCGAAATTTGGAAATTTGAAAAATTGAGAATTGCGAAATTTGGAAATTTGAAAAATTGAGAACTGTGAAATTGGGAAATTAAAAAATTTAGAAGCTTACGAATTCAGAGATTCAAAAATATAAAAATATATAGATATTTAAAATTTTCAAATTCTCCAATGTAAAAATTAGCTGCCCATCTCCTTGCAAGCATAACTGCCCATCGCTGTTTAATAGCATAATAATTATACCTACATATAAAGTTAAAATTTGTTAAATTATTGTGTGCACTACAAAAATAGTCTAAAGAATTTTTTATAGCACAAATTTGATATAATATTATAAATTCGATTAGTGCAAATTAAATTCTATATCTAAGACAAGTATCGAAATAAATTGTATTATGTATGTAATTAGTCATATAATCATTCATCTCTAATTAATCTCTTATCAGCATTTAAGAATTAAAAAGCAATTTATTTATCATTCCTTTCACTAATTTTATTATCTGAAATTGTAAACTAGCAAGTAATATTATCAATCTACTTTATTTTAAATATAAATGTACCTTTCATTCGAGTATTCTTGAAACACAAAACCTTTATCCAACAGTATTTCTTCTATTACAACTTTAGTAAAAATAGTTTCAGGTACATGAACAATTTAGTACATAAATAAATTTTGTGATCAGTAACTTTGCTAGATTGGAATTCGAAAACTTTTTCTTTTCCAATGAAATATACAAATTTATCAACGAATTTCAAAACTAATTCCTAAAAACTTGTCCACGATATCACTGACATGTTTTTTGTACCCTCACTAATATATTAATATTACAAACATTTTAACAAAGTACATCAAAAAATTATATATTCAAAATTGTTTCAAAAATTGATTCAAAACTCAAAAACGAATATTCACTGTAAAATAACTTTTATTTGCACATTAAAATGTGAAGTGTTAATATTTTTTAAATATTTAAAAACTCGTTACAGACGAGTAAAAGTGCTTTTGTAATTCCAGGTAAAAGTTCTATGATTCAAAATTAGTTTCATTATTCATTGATAAATTTCGTTTCCTGTGTATCACACATTTTATACAGTATGTACAATTTTCTGTTGCATTAATACTACTTTCACGGGTCGTGATACCGTGATCGGTTGCAACTATATACGTATTTATTTAGAACAGTGGCTCGAAATTTACCTGATGAGTGCCTAAACTCTACAGAAGAGAGAAAGCGCAGTTTTGGCGCCTTTTGATGAGTTAATATAGGATGAGGCTTTACATGGTTACGTTCATCGTTAGTAGAAGATGGTTGAGATCTATCTGAAACATGCCACATTCAACGTCTAGAATGAACAGAAAGACGAAAGAAATGAAAGAATCCAGATGACGATATTATTGTTAGTGTCGATCTTTTCTAATTTAGAAACATTGCATATCTAAAGTTCCAATTTAAGTATGCCATTTTGTTTTCCCTGCACAGATTATTTTGATACACAAAATGTCTGATATCGCAGTGAAGCCATGCAAATTATTGTCAAATACAAATTCGAGACAAGTTGAAGATATTCGAGAATAATTTTTTTCTTGTGACACTGCGGTTACTTTTGAACGAAAATTATTGTAATAATTGAAATAATTCAATTCAAATATGCAGCTACATTTGTTCAGAATATACGGGGTTGCTTCGATTATGGAAGTTTTGCGAAGTCTGAGAAACTAAAGGAAAAACATCGAGAAAAATAGTAACATGAAAATTGTATAGAGTATTTAGGAAGCACACGTACACGCACACGCATACCAGATGATAAAGAAAAATTACGATGTTGGCCTGTGTAAAAAGAATCGATTTCCGATCGTGGAAATAGGCGAGAAAGAAAAAGCGGAGAAGAGTCGAAGCAACTACGTTTCAGAAAAGTAGAACTATTTGTAAGCAACGACGATAGGGTACCAACTGTTGGACATTACCATTGTCTAAATACTGCTATGTAAATTGATCAAGATCGTATACAAACGTGACGGGAAATCACAGTAATAATAGAATAATCTAATTGTAAAAGGACCGTGAAAATCAGATTCTTCAGCGTATAATGATTTGCTTAAATTATAAACAAGACAAATAAAGAAACGTATTTTTTTATACAGAGTGATTCACTTAATTGGAATCTTACAGCTCATCTAATTTATTTTTAAAAATTGATAAAAATATTATTCGAGATTAAAATTCTCTGCTAATATGTGGAATATATTCATTTTTTTTTAATTATATTCAAATATTTTTGTGTAATTCTAATATTAGTTATGTATCATTATTACAGTTGTATTATTTGTATATTCAATACCTTCATGTTATCAAAATATTTCGTTATGATTAAATAATTGCTAATGTTAAATATGATGATTAATTGTACAAAAATGTTTCAAGATAATCATACAATTAATATTAAAATATTTAATTATATAAAAGTATCTCAATGTACATAGTCAATTTTATATTCAATAGTCATACAATGACTATTAAAATATTTAATTATATAAAGTATTTAATACGATCATATTAAAATTAAATTATTTAATTAATATTGCTTAGAGATTTTAATTATATTGATTGTATTGGTTTGAATTATCTTAATTGTCACATTTCAAAGAAAAAATAAAAATTTGTGGATAATAAGATAAAATATAGTGAAAAATGAAATAAAGATTATTATTCATAAATATACACTTTCATTTTGAAAATTAACGTAAAAGAGACATTATACTCGTAAAAAAATATAGATCTGAAAACACATTTTTTGCATGTAAAAAATATACTTGTGGATCATTTACCTTTTTCTCTAAAATCGTGTTTCAATATTTAAAAAGTGACAATTGTGTCCACTCTGTGTATACGTTAATTCAGAATCTCTGTTCACGGAGGTAACGAGAAAACAGTAGCAACAAGTGTAATCGAGAGGAACATATAGAAAAAAAAGAAAGTAGGTGAGCGAGAAAAGATAAAATTACGAGAGAAGGAGAAGCGTGATAAGGGAACACACCAGCAGAACGTTAATCATAGATTATGACAGAATTTACTGTTAGAATCCGCTTACCTCGGTCCCCTAGCTAGCAATGGAAGCAACGCAATGATCAATGTGTCAATATACTAAACAAAGAGGCTCGAACGATGAGAAGTGACGAAATAAAATCGATGCAATGAAAACGTAATCGAAAAGGTTTAATGAAACGTACTTAAGAGTCAAGTCCGGGGACCGAATACTCTGAGCATGATTTTTGGGGATTTTTAGGACTTCTGGCGAAAAATGGTTCTTGTTTACAGTGTTTTGGTCAGGAGAGACAAGGATAGATATTCGATTTTCAACAATATGCAAAATTTTCTTTGCTAGGATTCTGAAGTCAAGAGGCATTTCGTCATTTGTAAAATATTCTCTGTACACTAATCTAGATTGGTGCAGAACCTAATTTTATAATTTACCCCTAAAATGTCACGAGAAGGAAATATACAAGTCTTTATAGGAGAAATTTTTCACGTCCCACTTCCCCAAAATCTTCGTAGATTAGTGTACAAAGAATATTTTGCAAAAAATTCATGGCGAAATATTGCTTCTTCAGGATCCTAGCCAAGAGAAATAGCATTTTGCACATTTCACATTTTACACATCTAGAATATCTACCCTTGTCTCTCCTGACCAAAACACTATAAGATAACCACCGAAACGTATCAACGTTCCGCCATAGGTCCCAAAAATCCCCAAAAATCATACTCGGAGTATTCGTTCCCCAGACTCGACCCGTCGTCTTGTCGCAAGCCTCGTTGCGGGATAAAACGATTTCGTCGCGAAACGTAAACCAAAATAAAATATCTTAAGAAGCAAAATACTGCAAGAGAGTATATCAAATTCCGACGCAGCGTCCTATAGACAATGGCTCGATCCAACTGTGGTAAACGCTTTATAATCGCTTGGCTTAGAGGAACAACGAAACATTTATGAGAGGCTTGCAGTCGCACTGTTAATGTCTTAACTCCGGAACCGTTTTGCGAAAGAAAGTCGAAGGAGATGGAATACCTGGCGCTGCTTGTTGTTCTGTTTGTTGTTCGCCAACGCCAACTTCGCTGGCCTCGCGGAGAGTCGAGGATCCTCCGCTCGTGCTTGATCCTGAAACATCGGCCATTTTGGTGTTAACGACTGTCATGGTGGTCATTGGTGACCGGTTCAAATTCATAAATTATTTGCAAAACCAAGTCAGTAATTTTTGAGGGTTTTTAATGTTGAGATGATGTACATCCTCATTCATGATATTTTTTTATCATCGAGATTAGTTTGTGAACACATATATAACAACAAATATTTGTCCATAAATAATTTTCTTCTTTGGTGAACAATATGTATACGTAAATTTAAACATTTTATTTTGGACATTGTATGAACATGATTACCATCGATATTATTTTGCAAACCCAGATTTAAATATGGAAGATATAGCAATAAGTATTTGTCCATAAATAATTTTCTTCTTTGATGAACAATATTTATACGTAAACTTAAACATTTTATTTTGGAGACTGTATGGACATGATTACCATCGATATTATTTTGCAAACCCAGATTTAAATATGGAAGATATAGCAATAAATATTTGTCCATAAATAATTTTCTTCTTTGGTGAACAATATGTATACGTAAACTTAAACATTTTATTTTGGACATCGTATGAACATGATTACCATCGATATTATTTTGCAAACCCAGATTTAAATATGGAAGATATAGCAATAAATATTTGTCCATAAATAATTTTCTTGTTTGGTGAACAATATATGTATACGTAAATTTGAATATTTTATTTTGGAGACTGTATGGACATGATTATACAGAGTATAATAAGAAAACGTTAAGAGTTAATAAGAGAATGACACATTACAAGTTTGATTAAGGCCAAGCTTTTAGTCATCTTATCAAACTATATCCTCTTTCCACATAATAAACAAATAAGAGTATGATTAAAATCGTACCGCGTGCTGTTTGTATACCGTTTGGCGGTGTCGATACTTGACTGGCTTGTGTTGTTTTCACTGTGCTACTCGAATTCGATTGGTGATTCATATGACCCCTGGATCCGAGATCTCCAGTCAAACGATCGATTAAGGATAATCTTTGCGTGCGAGGCGCTCCTTCGGGTATAGAATGCATGTCTGCGACACTCCTTTTTGGCTCGGGCTGTGTTTCATCTGAATTAAAACAAAATAATCATGTAATTGTATTATTTCTCTCTTCTTACTGTTACACCTGTAATGAAGGCAAGTATACTGTTTGAGAGATGTAATGAATTTGACTTTAAACTATTAACCTACAAGTTTCTAGGAAGTTGCGTCATTCGCAGCTCAATATTTATTGCTACAATGTGAAGACAAATACAGAAATTTGAAATTTAAACACGTCTAGTATTCAACGTTCCTTCATTAAAATTCCTAATGATTAGAATTAGAATTGAACCGAAAATTCAATTTCAAAATATGGGTCTGGTTTGTCACATTTGACCTGTAGAGTGCGTCACGAGTGTGACACGATATTGCAGGCCAAAGGGTTAATTTTAAGTCTGTTTAATTGTCTTTGATATATGTTGCGGAGTGACCTTCGGAAGACTGTAATTGTTATTCCTTATTTGTTACAAAATTGTGGAAGAAAAATTAATGATATAATGATTATGGGATACTCCACATTATAAATATTCTACATTATGAACATTCTACGAGTACTCTACATTATGAACACTACATTATAATGAAATATTCCATATTAAGGGTACACATCTATAGTGATAATATAGTAGTAAAATATGCCATATTGACTATATAATATAACATAATTATACAACGTATTAAAATGAAAATTTGTGAAGATAATTTTGTAATTAAAAAAAAAATTTACAACCTAGAAAGGAAAGAAAGCAAAATTCTTAAATTTTCTGCGTTAGTGCTTTATTTTAGTTTTACTCACCGAATTTCCGGTCTTCTATCTCTTCTTTCAGGTCCTTCAATTCGTGTATGAGATCAGTCAGCAGAGTACCGCGAGACTTTGGCACGGTTTTGGTATCGCCGTTGATTTTTGAACGTATGATACTCTGCATGTTTCTCTCGAGTTCTGAAATCGGTGCCTGGCCAATCTTGTGAACGATGAATGGAAGCATTTGAATGTACAAAGCTGTACGATGTGTCACCACGAATTCAATAAAGTTCCACAAGTACGTGGAAGCTTCGTTTCGTTTGTTTAACAAACGCATTGTGCGTAAGATTTTTGTCCATTCGGTCTTCAATTCCGTTTCAAAACATATCGTCATTATTTTCAGCGCTATAAAAAGATGAATTATATATTTCGAATGATGTTTACAAATTATTTTTCATAAATTTGTAAGTAAATATTTATAAATGTTTAATTCTTTCAGTGCAACTAATAGAAAGTACCTTTTAGTCAATAAATAATAATTTATTCAGAATGTTAATATTATTATAGTAATCTTTAAAAATAATCTTAAATTTATTCTAATAATTTTTTAGAAGATTTTTGCTTTGGTATAAATTTTAATATATTATTATGACTATTAAATCTGTAAATTATTAACTACTTCCGCAATAAATTATTAAATTACTTACCTAGAAAAGCAACTTGATACAACGTCAACGACATTTTGGTGGAAGTCTTTGAATCCCTCGCCACAAACGTTAAACTACCTGCTCTAACATCCGTTGTAGTCTTCAGATTTTGTGTAGTAATTGGTATTGTTTTAGTTGTTGGTGGCCATAAGGTATTTAACACCGCTGTCAGAGCAAAATTTATGTCCGACTGCCTCAGCTTTGGTACATCTAAAGCAAGTAATCAATTCAAAATAATACAAATTATTGTATCCCATTAATATTTATGGAATGTTCAAAACATTTCTGACTAATTTTTTAAATGACTTTTATCAGATATAAATTTTTACATAATATTTGCAATTATTTTTAAATTATGTTATTTAAAATTTCCACGTATGTATCATCATATATACCGTATGTGCAAATTTTGATTTAAACTGCATAATTGTTAATATATATTTCATCTTAATTAATACATGCGGTTTAGCTTGTGTCACTTTTTACACAACTTGATAAAGATTAATAAAACAAAACAGTGTGTCAAAAATTTGAATAGAATACCTCACATTACTATTTACACATGTGAACATTTTTGCACCCTCTAATAATGGCAAACTACATAATTGTTAATACATATTTTATCTTAATTAACAGATGCGTTTTATCTTGTGTCACTTTTTACACAACTTGATAAAAATTAATAAAATTAAACAGTGTGTCAAAAATTTGAATAGAATACCTCATATTACTATTTACACATGTGAACATTTTTGCACCCTCTAATAATGGCAAACTACATAATTGTTAATACATATTTTATCTTAATTAACAGATGCGTTTTATCTTGTGTCAGTTTTTACACAACTTGATAAAGATTAATAAAACAAAACAGTGTGTCAAAAATTTGAATAGAATACCTCACATTACTATTTGCACATATGAATATTTTTACCCTAACAATAGCAAACTACATAATTGTTAATACATATTTTATCTTAATTAACAGATGCGTTTTATCTTGTGTCACTTTTTACACAACTTGATAAAAATTAATAAAACAAAACAGTGTGTTAAAAATTTGATTAAAACACCTCATATTACTATTTACACATATGAACATTTTTACCCTAACAATAGCTAACTACATAATTCTTAAAATTTATAATTATTACTATTATTATAACAAGTTTTTGTTTTACCTTTTCGTCCAGTTCCCACACGTAAGAACAACGGTATCAGTAAATTAAGTAACATATTCTCGATTCGAGTTTGAGTTGTAAACATGGCGTGTAGATATCCCTCGCCAAGAGATATAACGTAAAGCGCTATGAGGCGAAGAACCGTCGAGCAAAAATGTTGTGGCGGTATTTTGCTCATTAAAGCCGCTGAGGAAGCTGATGTCACATCTTCCGGTGGGGTATCTCCAATAATTAATGACTATAGATAAATTAAAGCCATCAATTAACAAAAAGCTAAACGCGTAATTACGGTTGCAACAATGTTATTGGTTCTTTAATCTTCGTGTACTTAAAGCGGACTATGCGTGCTATTAGAGAACAAATTGTTCATTTATTGCTGTTTATTTAGCGTTATATTGTTGTTTATTTAATACATGTAGTTCACATAAAAGAGCTGTAAATTACTTACTAAAAATGCGTCGATATTAAAAAGAATTATATACAAAAATTAATTATATGTACCTTTAAAATAAATGAATTATTTAAATGAATTACGAATTGATCAAGTAACGACAATATCTCGGTTTATATTTAATTAACTTTCGAATTAATTACCTACGAAATTTTACAATGTAAAAGAAATTTAACCATGTAATTTAAGAATGTAAAAGAAATTTAACCATGTAATTTAACAATGTAAAAGAAATTTAACCATGTAATTTAAGAATGTAAAAGAAATTTAACCATGTAATTTAACAATGTAAAAGAAATTTAACCATGTAATTTAAGAATGTAAAAGAAATTTAACCATGTAATTTAACAATGTAAAAGAAATTTAACCATGTAATTTAAAAATGTAAAATTTTCAATATGAAAGTTTGTGAAAACCTTGAATATTAAACCTTCCTAAGTTACAGCTTTCAAATGTAAAAAAATTGAATTACCTGACAAGTAGTTAACAGTGTCTTCAAATTCTGAAAGTGTGCAATATAAGGACATTTGGCCAACGTTTCGTAAACTCCTTTTAAAAGATCATTCGCGGCGGTCCAATCGGTATTTCGTCTGATCGAAGCTTTCTTGTGAATCTTGCTAAACGTTTTATCGAGCCTCCTTAAAATATTTGTCAAAGCCGGCCTCATATCGTCGCTAGACCAATCGGTCGACGGTAAAATATCGTTCATGTATCGTCTCAAACCGCGGCAACCCATCGTGCTTGCATCGTATGGTGATATTTTCAAGAGACTGTGCGCTATATCTGCTAATCGCTGTTAAAAGATCGAATAATTATAACTCACTGTCGATCATTTTTAAACTCTTGTAAAATCTGACTAAATTTTTATTTTATGTTACAGTTTTAGCGATATATAAAATTTATGGGTCATTCCACGTCAAATCGATCACTTTTAGACCTCAGCATCTACGACTTTGATCTAATCAAAATACACGTGAAATTTGGGGGTGTTTAAGTCATCATTTTGCAGGATTCGAATTTGTAAAGAAATAATAAGCTTTCAAAGTTTGCAATTTTTGCCCATTTTGGCGAAAAGAGGCTTCGCTTACGAATATAAATATTTACACAACTTGATTAATTTGCTTTAAGTCAGTACATTTTTGTTCAAACATCATAAGATTTATTGAACTAAAAATATTCAATCAAAATATACAATGAAAGTACTCATTTTATAATTTAAGTTAATGAGTACTAATTTCTATTGGAGATGTAGGGATCTCAAGAGTTAAGAATCTAGGGACGCAGAGATCTGAGCATATAGTGGTTTAGGGACATAAATATTGGGATGTATAAAAATTTGAAATTATAGAGATCCTTTCTATATAGAAAATATAGAAATACAGAAAATATAGGGGATTTGGAGATTTGGGAATATGAAGATCTGAAGACATAGAAGTTTAGGGGCATCAGAATCTGGGTATGTAGGGAACTAGGAAGGCAGGGATTTGGGAATTTAGGGATCTGAAGATATAGAGAACTAGGGAAATAGAGACCTGAATGTATAGAAATTTGAAGATGTAGAGATTTAGGAATATAAAGATCAGGGGATGCAGAGGTATATGGGCATAAGAATTTGGGTATGTTAGAATCAAATGAAGGGATTAGGGAATATAAGGGTCTAGTAGTGTTGGGATCTGGGATTGTAAGGAATTTGGGAAATAGAGATCTGGATATACAGAAGTTTGGAACCATAGAGATGTGGTGATACCGAAATTTGGGAATATGAAGATTTGGGGATATGCAGTTCTAGGGGTATAAGGATTTGGATATACATAAAGATATGTGGATACATAGAAATATGGGAATGTAGGGACCTGGGAATATAGAGATCTTGGAATGTAGGGATCTGGGGATGTAAGAATCTGGGAATGTAGGGATATGGGAATGTAAGAATTTGGAAATGTAAGGATCTGGGGATATGGAGATCTGGAAATGTAAGGATCTGGGAATGTAGGGATATGGGAATATAGAGATCTGGAAATGTAAGTATCTGAGAATGTAGAGATCTAGAAATGTAAGCATCTGGGAATGTAAAAATCTGGGAATGTAAGGATCTGGGAATATAGAGATCTGGAAATGTAAGGATCTGGGAATGCAGCGATCTAGGTTTGCAGAGATCTGGATATACATGGATCTGGGAATATGAATGAGATATAGTGATTGTAAGATGTAGAAATTCAATGCTACATGAATATGCAGATATAGGGATTGAAGGATATAGAGATATAAGAATACATGAATTTGTCGAGATCGGGATCTAGGATTATAAGGCTCTAAAAATACAGAAATCGAGCGATTCAGGGATTTTAGAATATAAGAATATGAGACCATAGAAATACAGAGGTCCAGAGACACGCGAATTTAAGAACACATGAATCTAGACACACAGTGACTTCAAAATCTAGGGATCTGAGGATACATGCACATCTCCGTAGAACACACACATGTCCTACTTTAATATTACACTATAAATTTCTACTAAAAACAGAAAACTATATAGAATCAATATTTGGCATAAGTAAGGTATGTATATTACATATGAAATTGACACATGTTAGGGAAATATGAATACACATATGTACATATAAAAACATACTTACTATATGACACTTTGAGTCCAGTAATTCGATCGTCTTTCCATCCTGAGACTTCTTGTTTAATTCTGTCAAACGAGTGGAACATCGAACTACGAAATCTCCTACCATGTTCAACAACGTATCTCGTGGTCGACGAAATTCATTCTTGTGACAACTTTCGCTGGCTTCGCTATCTCGATCGTAAATGTTGCGCACCTTCGTGTGCTCCAGATACTTGGTATGTGGTTCATCATCGAAATCGAAACCGGGTGAGTATGGTCCTTTGCCATAATTTCTCTGACTAGAGCCTTTGTGTTCGGGACTTGATTTTTGTGGACCATTGTAGTACCTGAAGAAAGAATGTATGGATAAATAGACTGTTATCGCTTATTATTATTTATATGAGTACTCAATTTATTTATTAAATGATATTTTTGAGGATATTTTGTATTTAATCTTTAATATTTAATTTTGGTAATATTTAAAGTCGTTGATATTTAATAGAATTATTAAAATTTAATATCGTTAGTATTTAATATGGTTAATATTTAATATGGCTAAAATTTGATATCGTTAGCATTTAACATGGTTAATATTTAATATCGTCAATATTTGATATTGTTAAAATTGAATATCGTTAGTATTTAATATTTAATATTTAATATCGAACATTATTTTAAACAATCTTAATATGTATATTATAATGTATGATATGAATAGAGTTAATTTAAAAAAATGTATTGCTGATACATTTATTAATAAATAACTTGAGACCATTTCGATTAATAATACTATAATAAATGAAAATATTTTATTTTGTACATTTTTGTTACTAATTTTGTAAATAAGTGAATTTTGTTGTTAATCAAGTATGATTATTTAAATTCTGTAAAGAAGCCTAACCACGCATTTATAGGATTTACCAATTTTATACATATCACTTTATAGAATTGAAAGAAAGAAAAATGACTAAATATTTTTATTTTGAAACATGTATTTCAACAATTAATTTTTCACTTTATACACGTATTCATAAAAGTTTTGACGATAACTACAAATTTTGCACTGTTAGCTCGTGCAAAAAGAAAAAAATACAAATGAATACGAATCAACGAACATAATTTATGAATAAACTATGAAAAAATGCAAGCAGAAATAAAACTTACTTAGTAAGTGCCTCCGAATTATTAACCAACGTTTTAACAGCAACAGCCAATTGATGTATTATCTCCTTCTCAGTTTTCCCCTCCTTGTTATAAGTTGGAGATTGAATCTGCTGAACGTAACACGGTAATATTGCTTCTAGCGTAATCTGTAATAATGACAAGAAATTAATTGATAAAAATGGCCACGGTAATTTGCTATTATTCAAACACGCTACGTATGTATTTAAAATTCATTAGAGTTAATTTACCAGCATTTGTTGCCCCCTAACTGAATCCGGCGCATAAGCTATCACCATCACGCAAAGAGATATGCAATCTAATACCGTGACCATTTCGTTCTCATCGTGATAACAAAAATCAATGGCTTTTAGAGGCTTTTCTTCCTTCACCAACTCGTCTATGTTTAACGGATCCGGTGAAGGCGTTTCGAGGCTCAGTAATAAATTGAATAGACAGGTTGATGGAACCTTTAAACATAGTAAAACAATTTATATTCATACTTCTATTTTCTTACTTTAATTATTTGTATAGACAATATTAAATATTATAAGTTAATTTTCAACGAGAAAACTAATTTTTAAGTGTTAACACTTTAAAACACAGTAAGTACATTTTAATCAGATTCAAAGCTTAGTATGTAAAGAAAAATGTAAACCTTTAATATTTTATTTTACTTTAAATATTAAAGCATTAATAATACAAATTTGAAATGTGTTATTTTAAAGAGTTAAGTTATTCTAATGTCACAGTGGAATAGCACTGAATATAAAGAATGAATTAAATTAAAAAAAAATACCTTATGAGCCTCTCCATGATCGCTCGTCTCGTCCGTGTCCAATATAGTAGAGACACTCCCAAACATCTGAAGAATGAACGGTTTTCGATTCATCAGATAAAATTGTTTCACAGCGTACTCCACGGTAGTTGTAACCAATTTATTCGTCTGATGGGTCGAGTACAATTGCAACAAGGTCGGTATAATCAACAAATAACCGTTCGTCGAGAAAATATTTTTGAAATTATGCGCCGCGTTTATGTACGTAGCGACAACGTAACGCAAGATGCAAGAATCCTCGCTGTGAAGGATAACTGCGCCGTTTAAAACGTTTAGGAAAAGATGGATGTCTCCGGAGTATGCGAAATTGCCGGCCATTGCTTCGAACATTCTTGCGATCAGTCTGACCCACATGAATTTGTGCATCACGTCCAGACCGAGAAGCTCCTGAACATTTATAAAATAATTTATTAAACTACAGACTCAATTTTATTTCTTCTTTTATATGTACCAGTTTTGGAAATTATTCAGAATAATTCATTAAACTACAGATTCAATTTTATTTCTTCTCTTATATGCACCAGTTTTGAAAATTATTCAGAATAATTTATTAAAGTACAGATTCAATTTTATTTCTTCTTTTATAAGCACCAGGTTTGGAAATTATTCAGAATAATTTATTAAACTACAGATTTAATTTTATTTCTTCTCTTATATGCACCAGTTTTGGAAATTATTCAGAATAATTTATTGAACTACAGATTCAATTTTATTTCTTCTCTTATATGTACCAGTTTTGGAAATTATTCAGAATAATTTATTAAACTACAGATTCAATTTTATTTCTTCTCTTATATGTACCAGGTTTGGAAATTATTCAAAATAATTCATTAAACTATGGACTCAATTTTATTTCTTCTCTTATATGTACCAGTTCTGGAAATTATTCAAAATAATTCATTAAACTATGGACTCAATTTTATTTCTTCCCTTATATGTACCAGTTCTGGAGATTATTCAAAGATCGTTGAGATTGATAAAAATACCTTTGAAGATTGTTAAAAATAGCAATTTTCAAAGAAACTAAATATGATAAAAAATAGCTATATCGAAACATAATAAAATTAATAATTGTATTTTAGGAAATATAAAAATTTCTGTTTGGGTTATTTTATTATTTGACATTGGAATATAGAAATTTTTAAGAACAAAGGTTTGCAAGTTTAATTTTTGTATGTTGATCTCAAAAATTACTTCAGTAACTTTGATAAAATTGTTACTACTTGCTTCTCTATAATTTATTGATAGTGTGACATAAGAATAAATATTTAAATATTATATTATTGAAGTAAAGAAATCAACAGAATTCATTAGACAATCATTTGAATTTACAATAAGTGCAAAATTTGTACAAACTTCAATTTTTGTATTCAATTAATATTCGTCAAATCTATTAATATTTCTTATTATTTATTTTTAACCCTTATTTCTTCTTATTTGTACTTTCAGTTATTTTCAGTATATAGTTCTTACAGTTAATTATATAGTTATCATAATTCAGCTTATAATTCAGTTTAGTGGTTTTATAACTCAGTTTATTGCAAAAATTTAAAAAGTGTACTTACCCTGCCAATTTCCCCGCCTTTATACAAATCCAGGTCCGCTTCCAGTGCTCTCCGTGGAAACGAGGGCAACTTCATTAATTCTTCATGCAGAAAGACCACCCTTTGCACCACCATGTCGACATTTTTTAAAATTGCCCACGTTAATAGAACTTTTCCAATTTCAACGAATTTGTGAACCAATTCTTGTCGTTGTAAAGCGTTGAACGCTTCGTCTTGCTTCATATGAACTAATATAATTTCAGAAAATTGTGATTTGCCTTTGAAAAAATAATAATCGCGAGCGTACGATGAGGGATTGCGAATTTGATCTGAAACGAAAAGCTAAAGTTATTATCGAGTTTATACAAATATTTTTTAAATGATTTTTGGTCAAATTGAAAGTTTACTAAGGAGTGAGTAATCATAATTTATTGATAATTTATAATAATAAGTTATAAGTTAGTTACGAGTTAATTTATTATAAGTTAATAAGTTTATTATAAGTTCATTTAATAAGACGCAAGTTTTAGAATATAAATTAGCTAGTTTTTTAAATTTATATCACAGGACAAAATTCTCTAATAAAATTTAAACTACAAATTGTAAAATGATATTTTATAATTTTTAAATAATAAGAAGAGTGATTTAAAAATGTTGAAAAAAATATGTGAAAAAAAAATTTGAAAAATTGAAGAATAGCATGGATCGATACAAACGTGTTTTATAATCAACAAGAAAGTATTCTTGTTGTTTATTCTCTTCGATATTGTAGAAGCTCAATGCTTCTCTAAGTATTTGACCGAACTGCGTATCCTCTTGTACTGGAAAGTGTAACGGAATCCCACCAGAATCCGGATCGTGTGGACCATAAACTACAATCTTTTTCGCTGACGGTACGTTAGCAGTTAATAAAATAGAAGCATCGCATTGTTCCTTTCGTAAAATTTGCTTCAAATCTTTAAACATTATCCCGTGCACGCTGTGTACGACCTAAGAACACCAGAACGTTATTATACACTTATTAAAAAATAAAATTGCAAGTTTAGTCGCAAAATTATGTTACAAACAAATGCGTGCAACAATCATGAACATTGTCGTATCATAAATTGTTCTCAATTGGAAATTTTAAAATGTGTAGTCAATATAATTTCTTTCTATTTGTGTATAATTTTGTCCTGTTTTAAATAAATAATTTGAGAAATACCGTATGTATAGTTCGATTAAGAATGTATAAATAAATAAGATAAATAAATGATTTGTTCATATGTATATTTAATAAAGAATGTATATTTTCCATCAATTACTTTGTCAAAATTTAAAAAGGAAATAATACAAGATATTACAAAATTTGTCGTATCAATATTTTTACTTTGTGAAATAAAAGCAAGTTTTTGTATATTGCAAAAGTTTTGGTACGTTTTTAAATAGTATCATTATTTTATAACAGTAGCCATTTTGTTAAAGTAAAACTCCATTATTTATTTTATTAAAAAAAAATCATTCTCCTGTAAGCTTAGTATAAGTTAGTTACAATTTCATTCATATCAGGTGCATAACGCATGGCGATATAACGCGAGGTTATACAGTATGTAGCGATATAACGTGTATAACGTACCAATTGCTTAACAGCAATGTAACGTATTATATAATGCAACAATTGCTTTTAAAACGAAACATGTGTAAACCTTTATTTAGTATAAACACATATATGTTCACCATTGTATTTTACAACCTGTATATAAATTGTTTACTACAAATACGTGCAAATGTTACTAAAACATTGTGAACAAAAAGAGGGATGAAAACTCCTCCATCAATTAATTATAATTTCTCATACCAAAATAATTCAAAGAAATTTACCTAATTAAATTATAAAATATCTGAAAATTGTATGGAGACTAAATAATCTACCATTACGTTATTGTATACAAAATGGCGGATTTCACAGCATGCTCAACTCGTATTACATACGTTCCTTACAATAAATACGATAATTACACATTCAACTGCTAAATAACAAAAATTTCCAATGCAATTACACAGCATGCAATTAAAATATTATTTATAAACTGTATTACCATCCACAGTATCGAAAGTGCGGTTCCAATTAATTTTTGCCCCTCTTCGTGAGGGGAACGCACGTAAAACATAACATAACCGATTATGTAATTGTACAAAGCGAAAGCAGCTTGTTGAGGTAGCTTCGGTACAAATCGAATGAGATGTCTTAAGATTTTAAACATCAATTCCTGTTTGTCTCTGGTGAGACGTTCCAAAACGTAACGAAGAAATAGAGCACTGTCTTCCACCAAACAATTCCAAATCACCTAATAGAGTTACAAAACGTGTGATTTCTGTATATTTTTTTTTGTAGGTAAATGAAAATTATAACTCACTTGATATGCAACTTCGTAAACAGCGCTTCCATCGTCTGAAACAGCAGCATCATCAAGCAAATTGATGATCTGTACGATCGCCGAGCATAAAGAGGAAGGAAATAATGATGGCGCCGATTGGCTATGATGAGACGTATTCCTTGGTATTGTTTCGCCACCGTCTTCGTCTCCAACGTTTCCTAAATTAACAAACTACTGTTATTGCTATTCAAAATATTGATGTTATATTGGTTATAATTTTATTAAAAGTACTGGTTTTTTGGATGTTTCCTACAGCTTTAAAAATGTAAACAGTGGCAAATTCTTAGGTTTTCAGATGTTACAGTTTATAAAATTAATAGCGTGTTTGGGAATTTAAAAACTAGCAAAATTGGAAATTTGAAATTTTGCAAGATTAGGAATTTTGAAGATTTGGGTATTTAAAAGTGTAGAAATATGAAAGTTGGAAAATTGTGGATATTGGAAATTTAGAAATACATAACTTCATACTCTCAGCTTCTCAGACGGTTAAGTTTGTAAATTTATCGAATTGAAAAATTTAAGGATTTGCAATCGTAGAAATTTGGGAATTTAAGAATTCGGAACGGTGCAAATTTCAAGATTCAGGAAAATTAAAAATTCAAATTTTCAGCTTCTCAAAGTACTAAATGTTAGAATTTGTTAAATATTTAACGGCTTAAGACTTTCAGAGCTTGTAAATTTGGAGTTTTGCAAAATTTACAAATTTGAGAAGTTTGAGATTTTTAAACTTGAAAATTTGAGAATTAGGAAATTTGAAAATTTGGGAATTTGGGAATTTGGGAATTTAGAAATTTAGAAATTTAGAAAGTTAAAAATTCGAGAATTTCGACCTTGAAAAGCTTGAAAATTTGAAGATTTAGAAATTAATAAATTCGAGGATTTAAGAATTTAAGTATATGAAAATTTGAAAAGTTCAAAATTTGTAAAATTCCAGGTTCTTACATTTTGAAATAAAGCATTTTTGAATTTTGGATATTTGGGTTTGTAATAATTTTGGAATTTGGGGAATTTAAAATTTGAAAAATTGTGGACTTAGGAAGTCGCGAATACGGAAATTTGGAATTTGCTAATTTAGAGATTTATATATACCGTTTTAAATTTTCAAATTCTAATAATTTCAAATATTCAAACATTTAAACATTAAAATATTCAAAAAAACATTCAAATATTCAAATTACAAATTTAGTAATCTCGAAACTCAAAAATTAGAGAATTCGGAGATTTCAGAAGAAATTAAAAAATTTAAAATACAAAAATTTTGTAATTATTAAATTCAAAAACTAAGTAGTCCTCCGTGCTCACGAGAGCACATTACTTGCACACTGTTGTGCAAACTACTAAATTCGAACAAATAATTTATTATTCCATTCCAAAATTAAAATCCTATTACATCTAAAATATAGACACTCTTTAATTATTAAAGTACTTATTTAAAATACTTATTTCAATTTTCTTCATACATTATAGCAGTCGATATTTAAACAATGAAACATTGTAACAGTCAACAGTCTATTACGTCTGACGCCGAAATCAGAGTGCAAGGTGTGAATCATCCCAATTACAGATGTCAACCCACGAGTTGGCGCGCGAGACCCAAAGTAAAAGAAGCTCCCCAGCATGAACACTTCCAGTTACATTTCGGCAAATAAGAATAATAATGACAATAACAACTGCTGAATTCGCACTATCTCACTCACTCTCGACACGTTTGCCGACAATTGTTTTTGACCTAATTGGTGTGTGACCGCACGAACCAATTCTACCGCCGAAAATCCGTGTGAGGCGTCCATTTTTCTATTCTGACCAATTGGAGCCGTAGCCCTTCTAAACACCTGGGTCTCTCCACGCGCCAACTCTTGGGTTGTCATCGGTATGTAGGAATATGAAATTTGGGGGTTTAGAAATGTTGAAGTTGGAGTTTGGATGTTTGCGTATTCAGAAATGTAGAAATTTGAGCTTATAAAAATTTCAGAACTTGGATATTTAGAAAAGTAGAAAATGGGGCTTACGGAAATTAGAAAATTTGGATATTTAGAAGGGTAGAAATTTGTCTTCTGGAAATTGACGAATTTTCATATTCAGAAGTGTAGAAATTTGAGCTTATAAAAATTGGAGAACTTGGATATTTAGAAAAGTAGAAAATGGGGCTTACGGAAATTAGAAAATTTGGATATTTAGAAGTGTAGAAATATGCCTTCTGGAAATTGACAAATTTAAATATTCAGAACTTTAGAAATTTGGCTCTTAGAAATCAGAAAATTGATATATTCAGAAACGTAGAAAACCTACTAGAAACTAGAAAATTTAGACAGAATTCTGATCAATAAGCTCTTCTAAACACCTGGGTCACGCGCCAACTCGTGGGTTGTCATCGGTACGTACCTTCATCATGGTCGTCGCCAACAGGACTCGGTTCGTACGCAGCCTGCACGGTAATCGGTATAGTAGTGATTAAAAAGTTCTCTCTTTCTTCGCGTTTCTTGTCGTCTTGTGCCTGTAAAGCCTTCTTTATCAGTTCCGTTTGTTGCTTCTTACGAGTTTTTGTAGCCGTCACCAGCGACCTCTAAGTAACAGTGGTAGTAAATTCTACTTTATTAGGGATGGTTATCTAACCTAGTGGTACTAAATTCTACTGTATCTAAAACTAAGGTGTTTCTACAGCAGAATCAAAATTTCCCCCAGACTTACATGATGCTCCTGATTGATGGTCACTTCCTCTACTTTCGTCTTCACCTGCGGCATCCATGGCGGATCCACAACGGGCAGCGACTCGATGCCGATCTTAGGCGACGGCAATGTGAACTCTATACCCGGTGGAGGTACTTTGAAGGTCAAATGAGCGTTCTCCTCCATTCGCGGCCAAACCTGGTACCTCAGTTTCCACAGAACTTGAAATCTCAAAATGGCGTTTATTCGCACGCTCGGGCTGTTATGTTGAAGTCCGTGGTGCATCAGTTCGCTCGCTTGATTTGGAGCTCGTACAGCTCCAACTATGAAGAGGGACGCTGCAGAAGCTGCAACTTCTTGATTGGATTCTAATAACAGTTCCCAAGCGACAGGTAAAACGTCGACGAACAACTCTTCCGTCATCACAACTGCTCCTTTGACCAAGGTGGCCATCGGCGCGTGGAAAACGTCCTTCACTTGAGTCTTCAAGTACTTCAGAATCGCTAGATTTTCGTGGTCTATGTCGCTGTCCCCGGATTTTTTGGACGACTCCTTCCCTTTTTCTGAATCTTGGTCCGCTAAGTCTTTCGATGAGTCGCGTTGAGTCATTCTACAGGACTGGGAACCATCCATGTTCTTCTCGATCCTGCGGAGAAAGGTTTTAATACAAAGTTTTTTAATATGAGAAAATTGGTATCATTGGTTAACGTAAGATTATTTTAGAATATTGGTGAATGTGGGATTATTTTAGAATATTGGTTAATGAAGGATTTTAGGTTACGTGAATAGGTAGGTAATTAGGTAGAAGAGGGTGCACCTCACTGGTTTCAATGACCTCGAATATTTGAGAGGCAAAATATTGAGTCACTTTTTTTGTATGTATGTATAATAGTTGCCATTAATTTCTACGTTTATATATTACTGAACTTTTGAAGTTTTAGGTTTTCGAACTTGTAAATGTACTGATTTAAAATTTCTGTAATTTTAAAATCTAAAGTTGTAAATATCGAAATTCGTAAATGTCCAATTCCTGCAGAACTTGAATTTCTAAATTTCTAAATTCTCTAACTTATAAATTTCTAAATTTATGAATTCTCAAAATCTGAAATTTTTAAATTAGAACACATTTCTAAACGCTCGTATTCCTACAATTTCAAATTTCTAAATCCTGTAGTTTCTAAATTTCTAAATCTCCAAATTACCAAATTACTAAATCTTCAAACTTACTAATTCTTATATTCCCAAATTTCTAAATTTCTAAATTTCCAAATCCTCAAATTCACAAATTTCTAAATTTTCTAATTCTTAAATTCACAAATTTTTAAATTTCCAGAACTCCAAATTCCCAAATTTCTAAATTACCAAGTCGACAAACTTCCAAATTTGCAAATTTCTAAATCCCTAAAACCCCAAATGTTGAAATTGCCAAATTCTCACATCCCAAATTTCTAGATTTTCTAATTCTTAAATTTCCAAATTTCTAAATTTTCAGATCTCCAAATTCCCAAATTTCTAAATTACCAAGTCAACAAATTTCCAAATTTGCAAATTTCTAAATCCCTAAAACCCGAAATTTTGAAAATTCCAAATTCTCAAATCCCAAATTTCTATATTTACAAATCCCTAAACCTACAAATTTCTATATTTACAAACCTCCAAATTCCCAAATTTCAAAATTTATAGTACAAACCTTCAAGCTTCCAAATTTCTAAATTTCTAAGTGTACCACCTCATATTCCCAAATTTCTAAATTTACAAATCCTCATATACCAAAATTGCAAAATTTTCAAAACATTCAAATTACCAAATTTCTAAATTTCTGCAACTCCAAATAAAATCGTAAATTTCGCAATTTCAAATCGCTAATTTTGAAATTGTCTACCTTCTGTATTCCTAAATTTCTTAATATCCAAATATTTGAATCCGCAAATACAAAAATTCTCAAATAGAACACTTTATTATGTAGTTACAATTTTAAAATATAATCAACGTTATTTAACTAGTAAGTTAGTAATTTACATGTAACTAATGTAACTAAATAGTTAGTAATTTATATGTAACTAAAGTCAGTAACCATTGTTAAATATAACTAATCTTATACTTAATATTATAAATGTTAATCTAGCCAATGTTAAATGCAACTAATGTTACTAACCAATATTAACATAAGAAAGTAATATCAAATATTAACCCTTTGTCTTATAATATCGCGTGCGACACATAACGCACGTATCAATTGAACTACGACAGATCTTGCTCTTATTTTGACCTTGACTGAATTTTGAGTTTGATTTTAATTCCAACACATCTGCCAATGATCGCCATATTTAAAATATTCATAACATTTGAATATTCTTTTTCTGACATAATATGGCACCAATAAATCAGTTGCTGCGTCCGACGCACTTGTTGAATAAATCATAAGTTAAGGGGTTAAACTTACTTATACTTTTTCCCGACACTGTCCTTCCTCCGCACGGGTGAGACTTGAGTACTAGCTTGCTCCGAAATTTTCCGACTACGTTTATCCTTCTTACCACCTTCCTTCTTATCGGTATCAAAGTCGAACATCCCCGTGCCGTTCAGAATCCCGAATTCTTCTCCATAAATCTTCCTCGCGGACTTGATTAGTCTGCTGCAGGCTCTCATTTGTCGTCGATGGCAATACGGATGACAAAAGTTCTGATGGGAACAGTAGAAGTTGAACGAATTGGCGAATTGCACCAACACCTTCATCCATGGAAAATTTTTGTTAGTTTCGTCGGTTTCGTTACTGTCGCATGGACTCTCTGGAGGTTGATCGTCTATTAGTATTCCTGGTGATTCTTCTCCACTAATCTCACCACCAAAACCGGGTTCGGAAGTGTCACTCCTGTCTGACAGTGAACTCACTTTTCTTTTTGATTGGATTGAATCCGCTCGTTTTACTGTATCTGATTAACACATTATCATTAAGATTGTTTATCTGTCAGTCAACACGCTCGCTGCGCCGGCCATTTTGTGGACACTCTGGCGGCCATCTTGTGGAGGCAAATGGACCCCATATAATACTTGTTTTAGAGAGTTCAAAATGAATATCAATGCACAGTTTTTTATTTAACTATTTTACTATATTCTGCTTATTTAGAGACTCATTTTGTATATCGATGAAAGTAACGGAGACATGACAATATTATACGGAAATTATTTAGAATAGTTATACGAAAGTAGTTGTACCAAAATAATAATTTTTTGGAATGGTTGTACGAAAATAACAGTTTGAGACAGTAGTACGAAAATAATTATTGGGAATAGTAGTTATACAAAAATAATTACTGTAAATAGTAGATATAAGAAAATAATTATTGAGAATTGTAGTTGTATAAAAATAGTAAAAATCTTTCTACAAAAGATTCGACACGGGGTCTATTTCTCCCATACAGCAGCGAACGTGTTGCAAATACTGGGAAATACAGTTGAACAATCTTCTAGGCCAACTATGCAGGTTATTGCAACTATGCACTCTATTTAGTGACAGCCTGGCTATTCCTCAAGTGTTGAAGGCATAAAACAATACATGAAAATTAGATAGAAAAATAAAAAATTACAGAGGTTACAAAAATTGAAATAGGAAGTTTATTCAAATCTGTTGTGCATTTCATGTGTTATACCTGTCGAACCTATGTCAAACATACAATTTTCCTGATACGTTAATTTATCTTATTATTCAAACATTATTTTATACTATAACATCTATTCTATAGAATTCAATTTTTTAGTCGCTTCAATATGCACTTTTACCAAATAAACAAGTACAATTCAGTGGATGTGTTGGATACAGTAAAGCTCTGATAACCAAGAAAAATATCTATTACTAATTATCCCCTCCAGTTCTTGAGATGGGTGATTTTCATTTGTAAAATTTGCAATGCATTTGTGTATTATTTGTAAATGTTTTGCATGCACATTCTATTATTGTGATTCAGTTCTAGTTATTTTTTTCAGAACCTACTAGGTTTTTTGTGTACTTACAAGCCTCGCATTCTGTATCCTTGCCCTCTTTGGTACCACGTCGAAGTTTCAGGCTCCTTTTCTTGAAGGAACCACTCGCATTTTCCGCGGTACCACGACGAAGGAGAAAAGGTCGAGCTTGCGGTGGCTGCACGCGTTTGGCCTTCTCCTTTTCGATATTCTGAAATTCTTCTCCTTGAATCGTAACGGTTGACTTGCTGCTACCTTCCGATTCGTTGTCTGGCTCGTACAGGACAAAACTAATTTTACGTTCCGCTGAAAATTTAACGCGTCATACAATAATTAATCAACCATCAAGTATCAGTTATATGCAGTTTTAAGAATCCTTCATATTAACACTAGATGGTCACTTACATGGTCTGTCCAGAAAGTAATGCAATTTGTTTATTTCCACCATTTTTGCTGGTCCGAACATGTTCGGACTTATTGGAATATGTGGAAGGGACGCTTATCTTCATATCTTTGCAACCTCAACCTGATCCGCGCTCCGAAATCGTCAGAATCGTAGTAAACGTAAACCTATTATTTGTGCCCGTGTCACGACGCGTAATGGAGAAAAATATCGAACAACGTTATGCGATTAAATTCTGCGCTAAGCTGAATAAAAGCCTCGCCGAAACCAACCAAATGATTAAGGCGGCATACGGGGACTCTGCTCTTTCCTATTCTCAAGTTTCCAGATGGTTAAATTTGTTCAAAAACGGTCGGGAAAACGTGGAGGATGACTTCTGCTCTGGACGGCCGACAAGCACCACTATTGACGAAAATGTTTCCCCTGTTCATGAACTTTTTAAGAGTGATCGACGACTGAGTGTTCGAATGATCGCAGAGACTCTCAACATATCGAAAACAACTGTGCACAACATTGTACTCCAAAAGAGATCGCCACTACGTGGCAGCTGCACCACGACAACGCTCCCAGCAATGCCGCTCTGCGCGTTCAAGAATTTCTAGCCAAGCACAGCTTGGCACAAGGTTACCACAGTTCCCTTACAGTCCTGACATGGCTCCAGCAGATTTTTTCCTGTTCCCGAAGATCAAGTCTGCCCTCAAAGCATTCCATTTTGGAACCATAGAAGCGACTCAAACCGCCGTGACGAAGGCATTAAACGAGGTCCCCATTAACGCCTTCCAGGATTCGTACCGTGCATAGAAAAGTCGCTGGCAAAAGTGTGTTGAAGCCCAAGGGAAGTACTTTGAAGAATTTTAAAGATTTATATCAATAACATAAATACATTTTTTTTACGTACCTAATTGCATTACTTTCTGGACAGACCATGTATATTTAAATTTGAACTAAAGTAGAAAAATAAATAATTGGGGATGATATGTGAACTGCCTAAAACACTTAACTTGACGAAAGTTGACATACATTTTTACAAAAATTTCTTAATAAGTTTTGTTATTTAAAACTCTAGAGATCTAGTTCCGTAAATCTACTGTTAAAATCAAGCAATGAGCATACTCTATTATAAATTTGACGAAAATAGCGAAACAAAAGATTACATATTTTATTTTATATAAAATTAACATTTAACGTCAATTGAAATAAAATTTTGTATTGATGTGTATGCATGTTAGTTAACTGGTTAAGTTGAACCATTTTGTTTTCTGATATTTGGAGTACATTTTATTTTAATAGAAGTTTGCACAACTCCATAAAGAATGACATAAGAATTATGTATAATACTAATTTATGTAGAAACTTAATATAATTTAAGATCCATAATATTGGATCTTAAATTTCTTATTTTAAGTAACGAAAATTATTAAGAAATTTTAGTTAAAATGTATGTTAATTTTCGTGGAGATAGAGAATTGTATAAACTGGTTTACGTATTTTATTATTCTACTAGTTTACTAGTTTATCCATTATACATTTATTTTTATAGTTTCAATTTAAATATCATTCAATTCAGCTTCAGTTTCAATTTAAGTGATTATTAAACGTTCGTAAACGTAGGTTTAAATATTTACATCTAGAATATATTTTTCGGTTTTTTGAATAAAGACATTTAGAAATGGGTAATATGAAATGATCTCGTTTCGTAATATTAAATAATAGCGATTAATGAATAATTTCGTAATATTAAATAATAATAATGTGGATACTTACGAGCTACCTCACGATCGCCTACAATGGATTGAAGACTCTGTGCCGATGTTTGAGAATGACCCATCGAAGAGAGCGCCATACTCCATCTTCGATTTGCTTCTCTACTGTACATGCGTTCCCAAGGCGGTGGACGTTCTTTCGTTAAAAGTTTGTTGAATTTTGGTAAAGTTTGATAGGTTTCTCTTAAAAATGCTGTCACTTCCAAGAGTAGAATACAGGCGACAGAACGCAGCGCCATTGGACATTGTGATCCATAACCATTTATGCTAGCTATAACACCGACATAATAATTTGAACGTTATCATACTAAACCACAATTGAATTACTATATTTTTGTTAATATTTAGTTGACATTAAATGTTACCCTTTGTTTTTAGTTGGTTATTTTGTACTTGTTTAATTTTCAATATCATGAAAATTAATTTAGAGAAATTAAGTAAGATTTAATTCTTTCTTAAGTAATTACTTAATATTCATTGTTATTTATTGTTATTTTAGTAAATGAATGTTATTAAAGAATAACATGTATACATTTAATATTTATATTAAATATTAAATTCTTTGATAAAATAACAATAAATTAACAATAATTAATTGAATAACAATAAATTATTGTTATTCATTGTCATTCATTGCTATTTTATTACATTGTTCTTAATAAATGTATTACTCGCTTAACATTTGAAATATCATTAATAAAATGTATTTCACAATTAAATTTTCAATACATATATGTATCGTAAATACATACAAATTAGTCTAAGATATATAAATTCAAATTTGAATGATCAATTTCGATAAAATTGACTGATAATTAAAACCGAATAAAATTGCACATATTAAAAAGCAGAAATTATAACAATTGCATAAAAAACAAAATCTATGAAAATTCCGTAAAAAAACAAAAGTTACAACAATTCTATAAAAAAAGCTACATCTGCATAAAAATCAAAAGTAAAAATATTAGTAAAAAATATATAAAAGTACAAAAAAGTTAAAAATAAAATTGTATAAAATAAAAAATTGTACAAAACTTGTATTACCTTCATCAAGAAAGTCCTCTTCTTCATCCTGAGTGACTAAATCTCGTTGTTTACCTTCATCAGACACCATTGCTATCACTTGATCAACATTTTGCTTGTCTTCCAACAACAATTCCTCCAGTCGTGCACCAAGAGCCTACATATTTAATTATAAATTTTTGAATGTTTTTGCGTAATTAATTACGTAATAAAAATTGAGTAAGTACCTCTGCCCATTGATAGAACAATTTTCCAGCAGTGCGTTGCAGCACGTGAACTCGACTGAGCACCGTGGTTGCATTTCGATTATTTATGGGCATCGATGGACGGAACATGGGAAAATTCATTTTCATCCAGGTTGGCCATTGTCCTTTATTACATTGATGCACAAAATGTGCACATTCTAACAGTAGACACGCTCTGGAGACTACAGGTGCGTAAGGCTACAGACAATTGAATATATTGTAATGATGAATTATAAACTTGTAAGAAACCGACGTACAATTGCGTGGATTAATATTTGGACACTGCAATATTTAAATTATCCTCATCGTCCTGGATTAAAAATCTGAGAAATAAAAAATAAAAGTAGAAATCTAAGAAACAAATAATGAAATTAAAAATTTGAAATATTAAAAATAAAATGAATAATCTGCGAAATAAAGAATAAAATTAAGAATGTGCAAAATGAAAGATAAAATTAAAAATGTTGGAACTGGGAAATGAAGTTAAAAATCTAAGAATTAAAAAATAAAATTAGAAACATGAGAAATAAAAAATAAAATTAAAAAACTAAAATAAATAATCTGAAAAATAATATATGAAATTGAAAAAGTGAGAAATAAAAAATAAAATTTAAAATCTAAAAAAAAAAAAATTAAAACTTTGAGAAATAATAGTGATTTGAAATGTAAATATTTCACAAAATATGCAATATCTACTGAAATATCGCAGTGTTCGAATGTTAATTCAGGCAATTGTATACACCAAAATTGTATATCGTTTAAAAATAAAATGTTATTACAAGATCTAAGATTGCCGCCATTAAATAGTGATCAGGAACCGAACCAGGTTGACAAGTTTCCAATAAAAACGAGAATCTTAGCATTCCATCGAAAACTGCATTACGAGGCACAAGCCTTCTTTCTTTTAAGACCACGAATTCTGATTCTCTTGATGCTTCGCCGAAATCCATAGAATTTCTTCTGCTGAAATCTACGATTAAAGCAATAAAATTCAGTGTGAAGGAATTTTACATAATTTTTATTTCGATTTAAGTGTTCTTTATAATAACCGACATTGCTAATTATTAATATTCTCTCATTTTTAACAATTTTGAAATTGTAATTTTAGTTATATGAAAGTTTAATTTAATTTTAATTTTAATTGCAACTGCATTGCAAAATATATTGATTCTTTTCTAGGGTGCGACGTAGTGAAGGGGTTAATATCATAATTACTATTAAATGATATTTATACAAAAGTAAAAAGAATTATATTCGACAGAGTACGTATAATTAGAAAAGAATAGGTAATTTATCATTTTCTTACAACTTCCCGGTGCTTCTTCCAGACTTTCCTTTTTCTTACTCTTTCCGAAACCGATATTGATCAGCTGATCTTGCATTCTACGTTTCGCTTTCTGCAGAGTTAGGCCAACACTAAACATACAAGGTTTACAATTAAGACATCGAGTGTTACAAAAATCAGCGATAACCAGTATCTACTATAAATTTTATATAATCAAATTACTAAGTTATTAAGTATTAAATAGTTAGCAAAAAATTAGATCCAAATAAGTTTCATAAGACAACGCTGTACTCTACGCGAGTACATTGAAAGTTTTTGATGATTAAATTATAATTTTTCCCAAAGATATATATACCTTAACTTTGATAATTTACTTTTTTAGAAAATTCACAAAATATGTAATTTCCAAATGTTTCCAATATCGTGTATTAGTGCAAAGAGGTGCTCCTATGATGCCTAAACTTGTCGTTACCTTTTATTTACATGTAATGTACTTTTGTGGGATTTGTTAATACTCTTATGGAACGTGGTGAAGGCAAAAAAGTGCGAATCAAAACATATGAAAATGATCATTTGATTGAAACGGTGAGCGAGTAGAGTGAGCCATGGCGCTATGTAATCTACGATGACACGAAAGCCACTATAGTGGACCGCCGTACAGAGAGATGGTATCCGCGAAAGCCACTATAGTGGAGTGTTGCGCCTAAGAGGTTAAAGATATTTATGATTTACTATAGCGGTCATAATGTTCGAAACCTCCTTCTGCAAAAATGTACATTGACATACACAGTATGTCTGAAAAGTAACGGAACTTTTTAAATAAAAAAAAAAGTATTAGTTTTTTTTTTATTCAAAATACATCCCTTCCGCACCAATACACCGCTAGGCACGCTCAGGCAATGTTAACATAGATTTTTTTATGTCGTTTTGCGGAATCGCTTCAATCACCCTTGTCAACGCTGCTTGAACTTGTGTAACAGTGTCATAAAACGTTCCTTTCATGGCTAATTTCAATTTTGGAAAAAGGAAGTAATCACATGGAGATAAGTCGGGCGAATATGGAGGATGTTGGAGCACACAGACTTGTTTTTTCGCCAAAAATTCACGAACAGTGACAGTTCTGTGACTTGGTGCATTATCATGCAACAGAAACCAACTCCCTGGCGCTCGATATTCGGGCCTCACACGAACGATTCTTTTCCACAAACGTTCCATAACACCCAGATAATATTCGCCATTAACATTTTATCTCTGTAGAACGAATTCCCGAAGTATAATACCTTTAGAATACTTTAGAATTTAGAAAAACCCAAAACCTGGCTTTGGGTCGTCTTCCAAAGTATCACGACCGTCCTGGAATCGCTTATACCACTCGAACACACGTGTACGAGATAAATAATCGTCGCCATAAACATTTTTCATTAATTCAAATGTTTCTGTAAAAGTTTTACCGAGCTTCACCGAGCAGAATTTAATATTCGCTCTCTGCTCCATCGTGATTTTGTGACACGGTGACAAAAAGTTCTGTCGCTTTAACCGCTATAAGTTTGCAATTCGTTGCTCGATTCTAATAATGATTGTTTTGTTTTGTAGGGGAGGAATACTGTTTTCAGATTGCATATTGTTTTAATAGATGGCGCTAGTAGTTTTCCTTGAATTTAAAAAGTTCCGTTACTTTTCAGACATACTGTATACGTCGAATTAATGATAGCCGAATTCTTTCAAGACGACTTTTGAACATAAATCTAAGAATACTTATACCTCTCCAATAAAGAGTTCTGAATTAATTTCTATATAAAATTTAAGCGGATACAGGTTTATAATTTGAGAAGAGAATTCACTCACCCACGTCCTGATCTGGATGCACTGCGATGGTGACCATAATGAAAACTGGATTGTCTGACAAAACTACCATCCGTTGGCGACTCGCTGCTTTCATGGCTGTCAGTGGAATCAGTTCTGCCGTATTCTTTTCGAAACCAATTTACTGAAATTAGTCAAACAGATCATTACGAACAATTACACTTTTCATTAGCTTAGACTACAACCCCATTTTTTTATCCTTAAGCCTTTGCACTACTTAATTTCTTTTACTACTGACTCCTTAATTTACAAAATAGACGAAGACAGGGGTTCTGAATAAAATGTACTGCAACACGGTGAAATATGTGACAAATACATTTTTCTTTTATTACAAGTAGTAAACAAATGATAACATACATATTTAATCAATTTATTTATCTGAATTGTTTATAAGATTCAAGAGAAAAGTGATGTCGAGCCACACTCGACATGGGAGTGCAAAGGGTTAATGGTCACACTGTGGTATAAATTAACTTCTTTAACCACTTTACATTTTAAAAATCTAAATAAATATCTTTTCTGAAACCCCGGCAATTTTACTATTCTTTTTCCTAAACTGCTATGTCTCAAGAATGTTCAATTAAAATTTTAGATTTTTATATTAAAATCGAAAAAAGTTTTGAAGTTTTCTCTAAAAGCCGATATTTTTTAAATTCTTTCCCGTTTTTTACTTTTTTATGTTCAAAGTTAAATTTACTGAAATCAGCTGTGAAATATGTTAAGACAACTTTTAGTGATTATTTATAATTTTCTTCAAGTCAAAATAACGGATAGCTTCTTTGTTAGAAACATTTTTAGTGGCTAGGGTCTCACATGTCCCAGTGTACCAGCTATGTTATTTTGAAGTTAATATAAAAAAGAAATAATACTTTCTGAATAAAATTTATGTTAAGTACCTATGCCACCAATTTGGAAACGAGTCGATTTCCGAATCTTTCCAGAATTCAAAGCGTCAATTCCTAAATTCCGTTCGCTTTGTCTCGGAGTTAGTATGTGGTGTTTCTTTCTCAAGTTACCGAGAGGACTTTGGCTAACTTTTGCGTTCTCTTCGCTCAATTCTGTTTCAAGAAGACTCTGAATAAAGAAGGAATATATTACTGTAAACGTAGCAGAATTTCAATAAGAATGTATATTTTTATTTAATTACATACTGCACAAGTGGATGATGTGCTACGCTTCTTGAAAAGAAACTTTCGAGTTCCTCTATCGTCTACAGTGTAACAGGTGTCTCCACCAATATCTGCGTGCACTTCTAAATTTGATTGTATGTGCCTGAAAATATTAGGTCTTTCTCATTGTCAATTGTATTTTTATTAATTTTTTTATGTGAACAAAAGCTATGTGATTTTTTGTTTGTTTTCACAGGTTGTTTCTGAAATCAGTGCAAGGTGGAGAGGGATGGAAATTTTGGGAATTTGAAGAAGTAGGGATTTACAATTTTGAAGATTTGAGGATCTGAGGATTTGAGAATTAAAGAATTTGAGAATTTATGAATTTGAGAATTTGAGAATTTGAGAATTTGAGAATTTGAGAATTTGAGAATTTGAGAATTTGAGGATTTGAGAATTTGAGAATTTAAGGATTTGGGAATATGAGAATTTAAGGATTTGAGGATTAAATAATTTAAGGATTTATGGGTTTGAGGATTTAATAAATTAAGGATTTGTGGGTTTGAGGATTTGAGAATTCAAGGATTTGAGGTTTTGAGGATTTGAGGATTTGAGAATTTGAGAATTTGAGAATTTAAGGATTTGAGAATTCGAAAATTTAAGAATTCGAGGATTTGAGAATTTAACTATTTGAAGATTCAAGGATTTGAGGATTTGAAAATTTGCAAATTTAAAGACCTAGAAATTAAAAAATCTGAAAATTTGGAAGTTTCATAATTTACAAACTCAGAAATGTTAAATTTTCGAAATATGACAATTTCACAAAATAAAGATGTAGAAGTTTCTGAACTTGAAAGTTTGGGTATTCAAGTATTTAGAAATTTGATCTCTTAAAACTCTGTATACTACACATTTTCAAATTTATATATTTAATTTCCCACAATCAAAAGCCAATAGTGATAGACTCCCCTTCGACCACTTGTTCTTATCTTTAGTCAAAAAATTCTACGTTGTTAATTGTCCACATAATCTGACAATTAATTCAAAAGTTTGATAAACTCTATTTCTACCTTGATATTGATATTGATATTGATACATTGATATTGATACATTAATATTGATACATTGATATTGATATATTGATATTGATATATTGATATTGATATATTGATATTGATATACTGATATTGATATATTGATATTGATATATTGATATTGATATATTGATATTGATATATTGATATTGATATATTGATATTGATATATTGATATTGATATATTGATATTGATATATTGATATTGATATATTGATATTGATATATTGATATTGATATATTGATATTGATATATTGATATTGATATATTGATATTGATATATTGATATTGATATATTGATATTGATATATTGATATTGATATATTGATATTGATATATTGATATTGATATATTGATATTGATATATTGATATTGATATATTGATATTGATATATTGATATTGATATATTGATATTGATATATTGATATTGATATATTGATATTGATATATTGATATTGATATATTGATATTGATATATTGATATTGATATATTGATATTGATATATTGATATTGATATATTGATACTGATATATTGATATTTATATATTGATATTGATATTTTTAAAACAGTATTACACCATTACATTCAGTAATATAGTAATACAGTAATATAGCAATTTGAATTACCTGATAACGCGAGTGGTTTGAACGTTACTATTGCACCGTTTATTAGGTCTATCAGCAGAATCTAATATTCCACTTAGGGCAACCCTGCGAAATACTCCTCCGTGCACCTCCTTCACATACGTCATGAACTGCCTTAGATCGCAGTACAAAGTTAAATTTTCTTGGGACTTCAACTCTTTAATGGACTTCACAAAGCGTGTAACTAACGTCTTGAACACGCAATTGAAAATATTGCCTTCTATACCCCTAGCACTATGAGTACCGAGGCCATAAGCGGCAGTTGCAGTTCCACCCGCCGTTCCGGCCATATTTCCCGAGGTACCAGTCACATTCGAACCGCCGACTGTACCTCCAGACATGGTTGTTCCCATGAAATTAGCGCCAAAATTCGTCGCGTATCCCTGCGTTCCCATATCCGGTGATTTACTGGACCCTCGTTTCTGATCTGTTGCAAAAATATTCACGAAACCGTTGTTCAAACTGAAATTTGTGAACGGGAAAGCAGCTGCGATGCGGTTACTAAGAGTTCAATGCTAACTGGCTTTGTTATGGCGGCTGGTTTTGGAAAATAAATTTTGCGATTTTGACTTGACACATTGTCGATCGGGTATATTGTGTTTGTCGTGAAAATTGTTCAAATATTGAGAGAAAGTTATAGAGTAGTTAGTTTGAAAGAACAAGTAGATATTGCCATTTTGTTTATGTATATTGATGTAATGGAAAATGTATCGATGATGGTATCTAAAGGATTGATAAAAAGAAATTTGTGAATGATAGTATTTAAAGGATTAATAAAGAGAAATCTTTCAATGATGGTATTTAAAGAATTAATAAAGAGGAATCTATTAAAGATGACATCTAAAGGATCAATAAAGATGAATCTATCAAAAATGATATCTAAAGAATTAATATAAAGGAATTTGTCAATGATGGTACCTTAAGGATCAATAAAGATGTATGTACCAAAGATGATATCTAAAGAATTAACAGAGAAGAACATGTCAAAGATGATATATAAAGGATCAATAAAGATAAATCTATCAAAGATGATATCTAAATAATTAATAAAGAACAACATGTCAAATTTGATACCTAAAAAATTAATAAAGAGGAATCTACTAAAGATGACATCTAAAGGATCAATAAAGATAAATCTATCAAAGGTGATATCTCAAAAATTAATAAAGAAGAACATATCAAAGATGATACATAAAGAATTAATACAGAAGAATTTATCAAAAATGATATCTAAAGAATTAATAAAGAGGAACCAATCAAAAATGGTATGTGAAAGATGGATAAAGAGAACTCTATCGAAAGTGACACATGCTTCGTTATAAGTGACACAAAGAACATTTCAATTACTTAAATAAAAAAGACACATTTAGAGAAGAACATTCAACTCATCCAATAAAATAACGTAAAATTATTGTGCTTGATAATAATTTTAGTTCATATGCTACTCTTGAAATTAAGTAAATATTGATGTAGATAAAATAAATACTATTTGAATGTTATTGTATTTAAATTTTTAATGGCAAATCTTGCTCTATCTAGGATACTTTTTTGACATTAGATCATTAGTTAGATAAATATTACTTGAGAATTTCGTGTTTGAAATCTTGCTGTAAGTAGCATATTTCTTTGACATGAGATCACCAGTTGGGTACATACTTGAAGATTTCAGATAAGAAAGCTGTTTTACTGAACATATCTCTTTGACATCAAAGTTAGGTAAATACTACTTGATGAAGATAAAATAAATACTATTTGAAAATTTTTAGTGGCAAATCTTGCTCTATCTAGAATACTTTTTTGACATCAAATTATCAGTTAGGTAAATACTATTTGAGAATTTCGTGTGGAAAATCCTGCTGTAAGTAGTATATTTTTTTGACGTGGGATCATCAATTAGGTACATACTTGAAGATTTCAAATAAGGAATCTGCTCTACTTAACATATCTCTTCGACATCAAATCATCAGTTAGGTAAATACTTCCTGAGGATCTCGAATATAAAATCTAGCTCCACATGTCACATTCTTTTAACATAAAATCATCTGTTTCATAATTATTACGATCATCAAAATTAACTCTATTACATAGTTAATACAGTATGACTGCTTCGAGATACATAATACAGTCCTATAACATCTCATGCAAACATAGGATATGAATTGACAAGCCTAACTGTGTCAAATCCTTACCCTTTATTTTGTTATATTGCACTAATAAATCTTGCGTCCCTAACAATTGTAAAACTCAACTTAAGCAACTTAACTAACATCATGGACTTATTGTTACTTGATAAATATTTTAAAACATTAAGCTCGCGTTAAAATAAACGTCTACCGTTAAGTATCATATTACTAATTTTTTAATAAGAGGAACCAAAAACAAAACAACGTGTAAATACAGTAATTTTCTGTTTCTGAAACTAAGTTAATTTACCTAAAGAAGTCTACAAGTGAAATCCATGCTTTCGAGCTAAAATTAAAAAATGAACTAACAATGCTACATCAGAACTGACCGATGAGAAATGAGTAGACTCGAAAGGTAAATACTGATAATATGATCGACAGTGTATTAAGTCAACTATAAACAGTAATTCGTTCATGATTCGGCAATGTAATGAAAGATCTGAAGCGAAAAAATATGCCGTGCCATTTTCCTTTCCCTCGATTTACTCACTAAGTGGAGATAATAACGAACTTGGATCCAAGCAGAATCCAACGAATGCGTGAAAGAACTCCAGAATCTCCGGTATCGGTTGTTCTCGCATCATCGATCGCAGAAATCGTGAAAACTGCTTCGAACTGGCACGATGAAGTTTGTTGAGGATCGTCTGTGCTTGCGAACGACAGAAATCTGCCTGTGCTCCGCGTATGCCTTCTGAACAACCGTGAGGACAACCCAGATGCTTCACGACTCTGATCACACAGCTCATTAACAGGTTATGCGAAGAAAATTTGTTCTTCTCTGGAGGATCTTGTCGGTACTCTTGTTCATTCTCCGCGGAATCTTTCTTTTTTCCACCTTCTGGTTTGTCGACCACCGTTGTTGATTCTGGACAAATATCGATTATAGAATTGTTATTCGAATGCAAGAATTATGGGACTGTTTGTTGAATATTGTCTCTTTTAGTTTAGTCTTTTAGTTTTTATCAAAACATTTTACTATAAGATAGTAATTTACTGTAATTATTACAGATATAACTGTAGGTAGAAATTGGTATAAATATTATTCCTAGATTGTGGTTGTTTATGCAAATGTATATTTTCACAAAACGTTTTCGGACTTCAAATGGTTTGCGGTATCAATTTAATTCACAAGTTTTATATTTTTTACATAATCTAAATTATTTATTTCTCTATTCTTGCTTAACATATACAATACATGTATAATATATGCATATTTTTTTCACCTTCTAATTTGGAGTAAGTGCATAAATATCTCTAGTTTGGTTATTAGATTACTGTATAATATTTTAATAAATAGAGAAATTACAGACGATATATATTTCTGCCATTTTATTTAGTATGCAGTACTTTGTAATATTTCTAATATTTTTTAATATGTTTTAATACTTCTAAATATTTTCTAAGGTCTTTTAATATCTCTAATAATTTTAGTATTTCTTATATTTTCAATTTTTGTAATAGTTTTACTAGTTTTAACAGTTGCAATAGCTTTAATAATCTTAACAGTCTTAATAATTTTAATAATCTTCATAATTTTGATATTTTCAATGGTTTTAACAGTTTTGATAGTTTTAATAATTTGAACAGTTTTATTAATTTTAATAATTTGAACAGTTTTGTTAATTTTAATAATTTAACCAGTTTTAATAGTTTTAATAATTTTAATATTTTGACGTTTACTGTTATTTATTTACCTGCTATACTGCCCATAATTTCTTCACGAAGGCACTGTTTCATTACTCCCATATCCATCAGAAGTTCCACCAAATTCAAAATATTCTCACACACACGTAACGTACAGCAGTTGTTGTCACGTAAAGCAACAGAATGTACAGCCTAATTAAAAATGAAAATTAAGGTCAATAAAAGAATGATGTAGAATATAAATTAGTACGAGGCAACATCACTTATTATGATAAAAAATATATTAGCGAAAAAACCTTACTTTTAAGACCACTTGTAGGTCAATATCGCCTTCTTTGGTGATATAACTGGAGGATCCAGGCGCTTCCGGTATTTCATCGCTAGCATAAGTGATGTTAGAGTCTGTTTGTGATCTTGTAAGGCTTGGTTTCCTTTCCGAATCTAAACGACTACCGTGCATGCTAATAATATCTAATTGACTGTCGATAGAACCCTATAAAAACACCATATTAAATAACAAACGTAATCAATCCATCAACATTAATGCTAAAAAATTTTCACTTTGTTCAACTGAACATATCGCCAATTCTAAAACCTGTCTGCTTGAACACTCCCTGGCCATCGAATTAGGACCACGTACGAAAATTTCACTTTTATGGCCATATATGGAAAATTCGATAGGTCCATAGCGCGTGATGTGAAATTTGAATGCCATAGATAATGTCTGCCTACTCAAAAGACTAGTTTACAACTCACCAACCACGTTATCTGAGTTGAAAAGAATTACAGATATTTGGGAAAATGAAGATATAAAGCGTATGATGAAATACAAGATATTAACATGCGTTAATATTATGTACAGTAGTAGTGTATATTAGTAGTTAATAAATTATATCATTACAATTTGAACAGGCCTTTTAATTTTACGGAGAACGTGAAAAATGCTGAAAATTTGTAGTGGTCATTCGATGGCTAGGAACTGATCGGCGGCAATATAACAAAAGTTTACTGTCCACGCAATATAAAGTTGGTAGACTTCATTGAAATTCGTACCTGTCGTTTCATGAAGTCTGGGGATGGAGCAGGCGTGTGTTCCGTAACGGTGATAATGGGGTTCGGGGCCGTGTACGATTGACTATAAAATCGACTTTTTTTCCGCTCGATAAGGGTATCACCAACGTACCTACGAGTTAGGATTAATCAGAAGTCCGACACGATAGGTATTTGCATCAATACTCCTCATGCCATTTGCCACTGTGAATCCTAGCCAAGCACTACGGTCTGATCTCTAGGGTTTTTATCTACTTTGGTGCGTATGCCATTCCACGTTGCATGCTAGATGCCTCCCTCAACGATATTTTACTACGTTATCCCAAATTCGGCACTGACAAGCTTCGTCGGTACATGTAATAATATTTACATGGAAGTACAAGACGCTTCATAACGAGTGGTCTTCAATGGACAGGAGACACAAAAATATTGATAAAAAGTCGATAGACAAGAGACATAGAAATATTGATAAAAAGGCAATAGATAAGAGGTACAGAAATATTGATGAAAACTGCACAAAAATGAATGTAACATTGATGACTTTGACCTTGATATATGTTGTCAAGGTCACTCTTCCAAATAGGGTCTTTAGGAGATCTAATTGTTACTGGTTATTTGTTAAAAAGTTATAAAAGAAATAAAATTATGGTAATAGGACTTGATTAAGGTCTTGAATTGCTAATGGTATAATTTGTTAGACAGTGAAATTATCCACATTAGGATATTATTTTAAAAAAAAGAAAAAACATAGGATATAATAATGATGTAGTGGAAAAATATTGAATACTGTATTAGATTGTACTATAGCTATTTGTATTATATTATATATATTGCTTAAATAAAAAAATACATCTATAATACAGTGGCTATACATGTTAGAATGTTTCACATTAAAAATAGGTTAGAGCTAAGTTAAGATTAAGTTAGAGTTGGGTTATTTTTAGGTTAGATTAAGTCTAGATTAGGTTATACTTAGGATAGATTAAGTTTAGGTTAGGTTTCGCATTAGATTGGGTTAAGGTTATGGTTAAGTTGGGGTTTGATTAGTATAAGATTATTAGCTACTATGTTTTTACTGTACTGTACATTTATTTTTTAAACATTTATAAATACTTCACTGTACTATAAATTTAATTTTGTATAACTTTGTAATAAACAATGGTAACGACAATTTCTGTAGGCCACTTTGAATAACCTTGAAAACATATGTCATGGTAAACTGTATTTCTGTGCAGTTTTTCCAAAAGTTTTTAAGGACATCTCTTATGCTTAACCTTGCCTCTAAATCACAGTCATTCTTAATATTTCAGTAATTCACCACTGTTTGGTGTTTGTCTGACTTCTTGTAAGATACCTATGTTTCGTATTTGAGTATACAAATCTCTGAAACGTTTCATTATTCACCAAAGTCGAAATGTGAGCGTATTCGAAACGGACATGAGGCGGATAGGAAAGCGTGTGAGGGACGATAAGAAAGCGGGCTTAAGCGGATCAGTTGCGTTTGGACAGTGGATGACGAGCGTATTATAAGCTAAACTTCATATCACTCCTGAGACAAATTCTTGAATTTTTTAATAGCTCTTAAATAGAAAATCTCTATAATTATTGATTAAATTTAGAGTGGTAAATAAATACATTTGTTTTTAATATCGTTTTAAAGATGAACTTCAACCTTGATGGTGCTGCTGAAAGAATTTTTGCAAATTGGAGTTCTTTGTTACTGAGAAGTTAAAGTGTCTAGTGTCATAAAATGTTTTCATCAATTTCGTTTCACATGAAGATAATTATACTTTGACAATTTTCATTTTGGTCATACGAAACTAATTTCATTTCCACATCAATTACCGACCATTTTCTTCAAATATTCTAGAGTTTATTCTTACTTTTTCATTTGAGAATTATTTAAACGTGATCAGATTTTTAATTCAAGACATGGTAGTTTAAACAAATATTGCTAAATATGTGGAAACAATTTATTTGTTCACAGTATTACAATTTTACCAGAGTAGTTTGCATGTACACTGTGTGCAATCACTAACAAATTTAAATTATAAATGAATTATATATTATAAATAAGTGAAATGCCAATGTACACCATATAACGATATCCTTGATAAAACCTACAATTCAAAAGTCCAGATGGCTGTTGTAAATAATTTTTTATTTTTTAGAAAGTTTTTAAGATAAACTGATGATGGTATAAATGAGCTCTTGCAGTTTGGTCTTTAACTTTTATTATAATACTGTTATATTGAAAATATACATTTAATATGCAGGTGGTAACGTGTATTATGTACTGATAGGCCATCTTTGAATACAATAACCTTAACTTTATTTATATATATATTTTTTAAGTCATACATTTTTAATAAATGTCATAGTAATTTTAATTATAGTGTTTTTAATAAAAAGAGACTGTCATTGTCTTTCAAATATAACTCGTAGCTTTTGATATGT
The DNA here is from genome assembly GCA_945859595.2 of Megachile willughbiella. Classification (NCBI taxonomy): domain Eukaryota; kingdom Metazoa; phylum Arthropoda; class Insecta; order Hymenoptera; family Megachilidae; genus Megachile; species Megachile willughbiella. The sequence continues at coordinate 10,374,950 of OX243801.1, forward strand.
GATATTTCAAACATAACCTATAACCACCTCAACAGCGACATTTCTCCTTAAAGCAATATGGCGAATGAATAGTCGATAGACTGTAAAGCGGACTATGAAGCAAACTGGAAGCATCTCTTAAGTGATGAATAAGCGGATAAGAATGGATTATGAGCATTCCAACATGCTTTATACCGCGAGTGGTATTAAAATCTGCTATATGTTCGCTCCTTGTCCATTTTCGTTACGCTCACGTTTTCTTCATTTCTGATAGGTGGAAATATGGTCCAAATTATTTTCAGTTGATACAATAGTTAATATATTAGTTATATTTATTTCAATTTTACTCATTTTATTGACATTTGCATTATTCTTTAAGTTTATAACTACTTCATAATATGCTAATGTATATTGTAATAATTTTGTAGTACTGAATCATGATACATTTTGTACATTCTAAAATTATTTTGTTAATATATGATTTATTATGAGCAGATTAATGCAAAATGGAAGTGAAAGAAATGACTGTAATTTTGAAGCAAATGCAAATGGTACACATGTTCATTTTGTTTCTTATTGTCTTTATTTTACCAGCATGTCTTTGTCAGTGCAGTGGAGCCTACATGTTATGAATCATCTTGTACATGGTTCTTTTAAAGTATACAATAATTAAGTTGCAACATAATTCATGGAGCAGAGATAGAAACAATTTTTCGTCTAAAGCTAAATCGAATGTACAGGTCACAACTTTTTTTAAAATAACAGCTTCAATGTTAATAAATTTTCTTTTGACAAAAAAGAACACGTTGATAACAGTGAATTAAATGTTTAGTAATTATTTAATAAAATGAAATTTGCTGCCAATTTTTTAAAAAGAAAAGTTATATTTGTAAAGGTAGATATATGTTTGTATTTTATATGATTTATAGTTCGTTACAAGTATGCTTTCAAATTATTTCTAATGCATAAAATATTTAATTAATTTAATTGAATCTTGAATTTTTTATTAGATGAAGAAATACATTGAGGAATTTATGATATTTTTAGTGAAATTAAAATTGTTCACTGTTTTCTTATATTGTACCATAAATTACATCGCAACTTATATTATTATTAACAAAATAAAATTTTGTAATATCGAAGAACGTACTGAAATATTTGTATTGTTATAAATCTTTGACGGTATATTGAAGTTTACAATATCCCAATATAACTTGTATCATGTCAGCTGTATTTTGGTAAAATACATCAAATTTAAAAAAGTAAACTTTATATTGTCTTTTCATTGGTCGTTTCGAATTAGTACAATAACGATAAATGTGCAACAGAAATCTTTATTTTTAATGTATTGTTAAATAATTTGAGCGAACGCTTAAATATTTGAAAAAGTTTCTTTCTAAAAGTTTATTTGAAAAAGTTATATTTTAATATTTACTGGAAGAAAAAGACTATGCAAGTGACCAAAAAGACGAAATAAAAAAATAATAGCATAAGAAAAAATTGAATCTTCCTTCGTTAATCCAACTTTGTTAAATGAAAGATCATCAAATTAGATACATAATAAATTTTTGTTTTAACGTGTTTAAAAAAATGAATTCCATGATGTGAATCAGAATTAAAGTAATTATTAAATTATTGAAACGATAATTATTATAACAAATAACAAAATATAAATCGTCTATTAACAATAACATATAACGAGAACTTAAATTTATAATAAACATTTTTATAATAATTCACTTTATAACTAAATAATTTTTATAATTAAAATTACATTTTGTTTTGATTTCAACGAATCTTTCATTTAAAAAGTTCTACCAAAAAATACAATTAAATTTTCACAACCTTCCACATTTCAAGATATATTACTCTTACTATAAAGTTTAATTATTTACAAAAATTTGAAATTGAAAGGTAATGTTAAATTTGTTACAAAATATAATTTGGGAGCAACGTTTCACGTCTGTCATTTATCAGATCACTGCCTGATAACATGCATAACTGTAAGAAGGATAAAAATCACTTCTATGCAACTGATTGTTCACACACGACTTGAAAATGGCATTGTTATGAACCGTAGGCAAAAGTAAGTACCAGAAAATGATAAAAATTAAAGCTTGCAGGATCATGGGTATATTTCTTAAGGGATAGCATTATAAATCACAAATACTTTTTGTGCATTTCGTCGTACAATATTATGCAAATTTTTCAGAAATTATGGCCTCTCCACATTGCTAATTTTCCTCGTCACAAAAATCACCTTGGGAAATGTTAAACAGAAAATTATGTCACTGAATATGTGTATGTACAAATTATAACACAAGGTGGTTAATTAACCTTAACATCTTACATCTCTATTATTTTTGGTGATGTAACATATGTTTAAAACAAGAATTCGAGACACGGTTGTACAGGGCTACCATAAATGATTCATTCGTTTTGAAAGGCTATATCTTCAAAAGTATTACACGTACACACATGAAAGAACCACAGACTCACCAAGTGTATACACCCTCTATGTTCAATATGTGCCCCTTTGGTGACACGACACACGTCCAGACGATAATCGAGCACTAATGCGTTCTTTGAGCTCGACTAAGGATTGCGGTAGTGGAGATACGTAAACAGGGTCCTTAACGTACCCCCACAGGAAGAAGTCGCAGGGAGTTAAATCAGGGTTTTGGGAGGCCAAGGGAACAAAGCTAGGTTCCAGGGGAACGCATCAGTGCTGCAATGCAGACAATTGACAGGACTATACTATAAAATGTATGGAATGAGTTCGATTATCGTCTGGACGTATGTCGTGTCACCAAAGGGGCACATATTGAACATAGAGGGTGTATAAACTTGGTGAGTTTGTGGTTCTTTTCATATATCTTTCATGTGTGTACATGTAATACTTTTGAAGTACAGGATGTCCACAAAGGTTCGAAATTATATTACTCTAAAGTATGAATAGTTTGTCTGTGTGCGATGAGGGATGAATGTAACACTTAAACAAACGATAGGGGGTGTATTGAACTCGTATGAAAATTCTTGAAAAGTTATCTGACAGAGTCGTAAAAGCCATTTTTTTCCGAGATTGTTTAGTCAAAAAATTGCATCGAAAAGAGACGATTGATTGTAAAACGAAGTGGTTGAAATAAAGTTTAATTAATTAATTTTTTACAGTACATATTAGATGAAAACAGTCCATGTAAATTTGAATGTAAATGTAAATAAAAATATTTCAAACTTGAATGTACGTAAAATATTTGTTTCTGTGAATATTTCTCTTTGCTCACCAAAATTAATGGAGATATGACAATTAAGGTTAATTATTTCACCCTGTACACCAATAATTTTTCTGCTAAAAAGTGTGCAGCTGAACATTATAATCTAACAAGTATACGATCTTTGCTCCACTGATACAAAGCTTTGAGTACTCATAAAATTCATCTTGCAATTTGCGAATATAACTTTACTACAGCTTTTGCATATTTTTCGAGATATTGATCGGATTTTTAGCAATACCTTAAATATAATTCATAGTAAATTGAAAATAATATTAAGTTATGGGGATAACCAACTAAAATACATTTTTTATTTTTGTTTTACTTGATTATATAAGTTGTGTAGTTTCGTAATCATAACACGGAGAAACTAATGTTTAAATAATAGGAAACAAAGTAAAAACTAATTGGTAAATGATGATGTCGAAGGGTTTATCATATTTAACGTCGATTGTCACAATGAAAACTGTTTCTGGTCAAACATATATCATAATAAGGATTTTTAACAATTGTATCTAATCTTTCAATGTAATATTTTAATTTATTAGATACTATATTCACAAATTCTGAAGTTCCCAAGTTAGCAAATTTCCGAATTTCCACATTTCAAAACTATCTAATCCTTAAATTCCCAAGTTTCCAAATTTTCAAATCCTCAAGTTTCCCAATTTCTAAATTTCCAAATGCTTAAATTCTCAAATTTCCAGATTTCTAAATCCTCAAATTCCCAAATTTCTAAATTTCCAAATCCTCAAATCCCCAAATTTCTAAACTTCCAAATCTTCAAATCCCCAAATTTCTAAATTTCCAAATCCCTAAATTCTCAAATTTCTAGATTTTTAAATCCTCAAATTCCCAAATTTCTAAATTTCCAAATCCCCAAATCCCCAAATCCCCAAATTTCTAAATTTCCGAATCCTTAAATTGACAATTATGAAAATTTTCAAATGCTCAAATCCCCAAATTTCTAAATTTCCAAATCCTCAAATCCCCAAATTTCTAAACTTCCAAATCCTTAAATTGCCAAATATCAAAATTTTCAAATCCTCAAATCCCCAAATTTCTAAATTTCCAAATCCTCAAATCTCCAAATTTCTAAATTTCCAAATCCTCAAATCCCCAAATTTCTAAACTTCCAAATCCTCAAATTCCCAAATTTCTAAATTTCCAAGTCCCTAAACCTCTAAATTCTTAAATTCCCAAATTTTTTAATTTTCAAATCCTCGTCTTCCCCAATTCCTAAATATCCAACTACTCAAACTTATTTTTAGTTAAATATATTTCGTGAAAATCTATGTTTTCTTCAATCCCTTGCACTATTTTGAGTCTGACTCGTGACGCACTCAGCTGCTATCAATTTTACTCGAATTTTAAATACGCTTCAATTTGTAGTTCAAGTCCGGTTATAATTTACATAGTCAACGACTGCATAATATCACACTCACATAACATTTCAACTTTCTTTGTCTATTTTAACATTGCAGCTGTATTTAGTCAGTTCTAACTGACGCACCTGATAAATCATAGTACAAGGGGTTAAAATAAAATCATGGCTTTCAAAGAAAAGCCCTAAAGTCTGACAGTGAATGGGTTAAGATATTCATAAACAATAATATGAATTATTCGTAAACAACAATACGAATTATGTTAGCGAAGCTATTACGTTCAGTGAATAAAGAAGAAGAAAAAGAACTGCACGAATACAATAAATGCACAATTAATAATAATAGAAATCGCTTAACACGGTAACTCACAAGAAACAATAAATAAACAACGTTAACGATCCCTTTCCCATACACGTATTACAAATATAATTCTAACAAATAATTTATAAACAGCAATATAAATCAGTATTGCAATTTAAATCCGTGAAGCAAAGATCGTAAATTCTCGTTGCAAACTCGATTGTTATTTTACAAAAGTTGTAAGTAGATCAGCGAGTGAAGATCGTTTAACTCGGTAGAGAACGGATTCGAAGAATAAGCACAATAAATGACATGTTTACGGTATTCGTTGTATCTTGCCAACGTGCCGAGGCGGCTAGGGCGTGGTGTGTGTTTAAAGGATAATTGTGCGCCCTACCGGAAGCAGGAAGCTCGTAAAAGAAGCGTGTAACCGAGCTGCAGTACGGAACTTCCTCCGAGTGACGTTGATGACTTACCCTCCCGCGGTCAGCTCGTTAATCAAGCAGCTGAGCACGAGTTCAGGGGTGAAAAGGCGAACGAGAAGAGAGAAGAGAGAGACACAGAGAGAAACACATTACGCATAAGTTTTTAACGAACCTCTTATCAAATTATACAGCGATCCAAAACTGTGTTACGAGAGGAGGATAACTTTTTATACAGATATAAAGCAAAATTTCGTGAAGTTTAAAATCGTAAAGTAAACTTTTATGACTAACATGGGAGCAAGAATTTATTAATTATAAAATTTCTGATGTTTGAAATTTAAATTATTAATTAAATTTAATTTTAATTAATTTTGAAGGTTTTTATTGTTGTGTCCGTGAATTTTTATATTTCCAAAATCAGAATTTGTATTTTTTCTGAGTCATAAATTTGTAAATTTTTAAATACCGATGTTTTTATATTTTTTTAATTTTCGGAAGTGAGTAAATTGAAAAGAGAAAATACTAGAATTTTAGTATTTTGAAATTGACAAATACACGAATTTTCATATCTTCAAATTAATAAATATTTTAATTTCCAAATCCTCGAATCTATAGATTTGTAAATTTTCAAATTTCTAAATCATTAAACTGTAAAATCCGAACATTTCTAAAATTCCAGTATTAGCAAATTTCTTAATTTCAAATCCCTGTATCCTGAATTTGAAAGTTTCCCAAATTCTCAGATTTTCACATTTCAAAACTTTCTAATCCTTAAATTCCCAAATTTCAAAACCTTCTAATCTTTAAATTCTTAAATTTCTAAATTTCCAAGTCATCAAACTTCCAAATTACCAAATTTCTAAATTCTCAAAATCCCAAATTTCTAAATTTCCAAATTCATAAATTTTCAAATACTTACATTATCAAATCCATAAATTCCCAAATTTATCAATTTCCAAATCCTTATATTCCTAAATTTCTAAGTTTCCAAGACCTCAATCTTCCAGATTCCCAAATTTCTAAATCCTCAAAATTCCGAGTCTAAATTTCCAAATACTTACACTGCCCAATCCTTAAATTTCCAAATTTTTAATATTTTTAACTCCTTATATTCCCAAATTTCAAAATTTCAAAATCTCTAAATTTCAAAGTTTCTACATTTCCAAATCCTTACATTCCCAAATTTCTAAATTTCACAGTCCTCAATTTTTGAAATTCCAACGTTTCTAAATTCTCAAATTTCCAAATTCCCAAATTTCTGAATCCTCAAAATTCCAAATTTCTAAATTTCCAAATCCTCAAATCCCCAAATTTTTAATTTTACAACTCTTTATATTCCCAAATTCCCAAATTTCCAAATCCTCAAACTTCAAAATTTACAAATTTCTGAATCCTCAAACCCCCAATATTCTAAATTCCCAAATCCTTAAATTTCCAAATCCCTAAATTTCCAAATCCTAAATTCCCAAATTCTTAATTTTACAAATCTTCATATTCCCAAATTCCTAAATTTCTAATTCCTCAAACTTCCAAATTTACACATTTCTAAATCTCAAACTCCCAAAATTCTAAATTCCCAAATTTCTAAATTTTCAAATCCTTAAATTTTCAAATTTCAAAATCCCAAAATCTTCAAACTTCAAACGATCCCAAATTCCCAAATCCAAAAAACGTTTATTACAAAATTTAATATATTACTCCATACCTTCAACATATATTTTGAAAATAGTAAAAAAAAATAGCATTTTACAAATTATAGTAGTCTAACTAAAAAAGTACTATATAATTCTTTGATTTATATCTGTATAAAAAGTTTTTCACGTATATTCATTAGAATAACATAGTTTTGGGATGCTTCGTATAAGAATTTCATTATACATGAATCAACTGTCAGTGTTGGGTAAAAGTATCTTCAAAAAATCTATAAAATCTGAAACAGTAATATAAGCCGAAACAAATGCATTAAAAATCTTCCAAAGAAACTTTCCAATAAAAAACCTTGAAAATCGAACGGAACAAAAAGATATTTAAAAATGTAATTTTAAAAATTCTAAAAGCATGAAACAGTATATAACTTGAATAACAACAGTAAATTTTAATATAAGCTAAATTATTCTAATTCTATTATAATTCATATTATCGTGCCAATAATAATTGAAATAAGCATAATACAGTACTTAACTACAAATATTCGTATGAATAATATAAAAATAAAAATGGCATCTATCAATAAATATTAATAAGTGTCGATAACTGTTAGTAACTGAATTTTTAGTAGAATAATTTATTTATTGTTAATAATTTACTAATAGTAGAGTAGTTTATTAATTAATTTTTCAGATGAAATATTTAAATAATTATTATGTTATTATATTGTAGCTCTGTATTTATTTAATTTTGTAGGTAATTAATATTGGTTGTATCTGTTGACTTTTGTCAACAATTATTCTACTTATGCATTTATTAAAATTATTTATTCCCCATATTCATATTTTTAAAAATTATTTATCGTTCTTTGTTGTAACATAATAGTTGAAAATCAGTTAATGAAACTGAATAATTTAATTATTTTTAACTTTGATAATTATGTAGTACAGTGAATGCCTTGTGCAATCAATTATTTATATCAATAACATACTAGAAATTGAATAAAAATCTATTTTGTAAGTAGATATGTTTCTCAAACTGAATAAAATGTATTCAAAGAATCACTTCGCTATTAAATTTTGATTACGTCAGACAGATGCCATTTTGTTATAAAAATAGTATGAAAAATATGTAATCGAATGCTACCCAACACTGATTATACTCTACGTTCAAAGAGAAAATATTGTCGTTCTAAAGGGACGCTTATATCCCTTTCAGCATACACTTAAGCAAAACTACATTTTCATGAAAGAGGAATCAATTGATTTCGATTTATCAAATAATTGACTGTTCAGCTAACGATCCATACGCACGCACATACACATAAAACTCTTGAGCAAATCGAACTGAATCGAAAGAACGAAATTCGCAAGGAAGTTGAAGTATAAAATAAGAAGTGTTCGGAAACGAGTTAACGCAAAATTATAGAGAACACGCGTGTATGTGGGTACGAACGAACAAAAAAGAGTTGTTGTTAAATAGAAGAAGCTTCTATGAGATAAAATGTATCGATATGTATGTATCGCTTTGTTTAAACGGTAAATACGTACCTTAAACTCGGCATGCTTTTTCCTTTTATCAAATTCGTTGGATGTTTCATGTGATCGACATCTTTTGCCTCGAAAATTTTCGAAATGGTCGACGTTGGTCTCGTTAAGTGATTGTCACCTGTGTCCAGGCTTCGGTGGCTCTCCTGGAAACAAAATTTATTTATTCTAAAATGACGATTATAAAATAATAGGTGACTGCTGATCGAATTCGATCAGTATTTCTATGACTTGATACTTATTTAGGGTATTTTGATTAATAACGTGAGAATTAAATACATAGATTTATTTCTAGTAATTTATAGCTTTGTTTTAAATATTTCTTTTTGTTGCATGTAATTTAATGTCGACGATTTGAGATTGTTTTTGGGTATTCTTTAAAAGAAAATTGTGAAAACAATATTAAAGGTATACTTCCATACAGAGACTTCTACATATAGTACATATACAATTGTATATTATATAGTATATATTTTTATATACTATTTACTAGTATATAATAATATATACTATTGTTAGTATATACTAGTACATATTATTATATATTATTATATATTTGTACGTATCGATGGTATCACTATGTGCTTGTATATAAACTATTGTACTATTAATATAATACTACTTATTAAACTATAATAGTATAAACTATGTATAATATTATTATATTCTAGTATACATATACATAGAGTGTCTACTGAATAGTGCCAGTAATAACTAAATTAAGTAAGTAGTAAATTAAATAATGCCCATTAATCATATTAAGGAGCTATTAATTAAATAAAAGAAATATTTCCTATTAATCAAATTAAGAGATACTGTCTATTAATTAAATCAATGATTACCTAACGAGTGTTACCTGTTAATCAAATTCAGGGACATTCTCTATTAACTAAATTAATGAATATTGTCTATTAACAAAATTAATGAATTCTACCTAATCACATTAATTACTATCGTCAATATTTGTACGAACCTGATCGAATAGCATCTTCGGTTCTTCCTGACCAATTTTCTCAAGCGCCTTTTCCGATTTCGATAGCAATTTTGTTTCAACGAACGCTTTCAGGTCAGCCATTTTCATTCTCTTCTTAGACTTCTCGCTGGCTCGCCTCGTATGACTCGATTCAACGTCATGACCTTGTATCATAAAACGTTACACGCAAAATAAAAAGCAACGAATTGTAAAAATTTATGAAATAATATTTGTACACACCACTTAATAAGGACGTATCTCGAACTTCTGGAACTTCCATGAAATCTTTCGCCACGTCTTTTTTCTTGCTCTCAGGACTTTGATAAATTGATACTTCAATTTTTGGAATTGGCAAAGAATTGCTGCGACGACGTGGCATTTGTTGCACTGATATTTCTTCGTTGATCATACGTAAACTGTAACAAATTTCTCTGGGTAAATGTTACTGGTGGTTGTTAAATATTTTAATAAAAATTTTATAAATATTATATTAATATATTCTGATTGTAAAATCGCAGTAAAGGTTAATAGTTGATGAAATTAATATATATTAATAAGTAATATAATGAGTAATACATATTAAGTAAGTAATAATTAATAAAAATTCTAATAATGAGGAGTTAATTCACTTCTGCTTGACTTTTCTGTAAAATTTTAGGGCCCATAAAATTATTTCACTTAATATACTATTTCCAGTCTATTTATGTTTATAATAATTATTTTAAATCTATTATATCACTTTTATTACTATATTACATCATTTTAAATGTATTTATATTTATACAATTATTTCTAGTATATTTGTTATAATAATTACTATGTGATTATCTTATTTTAATTTCAAGTGAATTTGTGAAGTAATTTTGTCGTTATTCGGTCAAAATTCAGGCTTCGTAATTAAAAACAGAATACCTCTAGAAATCTTTATAAAAATAAGAATCTGTAGTCTTGTTTTTTTTTTTATTAACAATTTTGAATATGAATGCTGTTTGTCGATCAGAAAGAATCAATATCAAATCAGAATGATTTAATGTATACTTTTATAAAGCTTCTTAAATTTTATACTTCAATAGGAAAAATTCATTGGAATTAACTAATTATGATCCCATTTGTTTATTACAATTTAAGATAATTTTTGTTAGTAAAAATTTATTGTTGCACAACGTGATTCTGTATATGACAAAGGAAAGAAAATTGTAAACCCATTATTATCAATTTTAAACTAATTTTAACCCATTATTACACGGTTTTATTAATTTTAAACAGAATTTTTAAACTCTCAAGACTTATAATAAGAAAATAACAACAAAGATTTTTCCACTTAAAAAATTTATTCAAAACAAGCATAATATTGCAAACTTACATTTCGAAGAAGGCACATGATAAAATTTTTCATAATTTCATTAACTACAAAATCTGCAATTCATTTCTGTTTAAGAAGACATAGAAATTTCGTAGTGCATATATTATTTTCTGCAGTATACTTGCGACAGAGGGTTAAAAATAAACTTGTAAGATGATTAGAGTATTAAAAAGAAAGTATATTAGCAATGCATTATTTGCAATTAAAAATAAAAAAAAAATGAAGAAATATCATAGAAATAATTACCGTTGGTACAAAAACTGTAAAGCCCAATGCACCCCTTCCTCTTGCCATTGTGGAACAAAAAGACATCTCAGAACAGCTACATCAAGGAAAGTAGCAGCTCGAACATCTGCTTCGATAGCAGCACAGCTACTTGTTAATCCTGTAGCAGAATCACTAGGACCTTTCTGTGTCGTGGAAGTTTTCGCTTTCGTATCCTGTGTTTCCTTTTCAGTCTTGTGATCTTCTTTCTCTTTCTCGGTGCTTCTAACACATCAGTTAATCGCTTACAAGACGTCATCTTGCACGAAAGTTACTTTAGTTAAGCTGATAAAACGTTAACTGCCATAAAGGTCACCCATGACCGGTAATCTGGTACTGTACTGATAATGCAAAATATCTGATGGAAATCTTAGATTTTTATGTATTTTAAATTGTCAGATTGCAAGTAAATTAGAAATTATGAATCGATTATTATTAGTAAATCGGAAATGATTAGAATCGATAATTATAAGTAAATTGGCAAAGATTAGAAATGATAATTATAAGTAAATTACAAATTATTAGAAATGATAATTACAAGTTAGAAGTGTGTAGAAATGATAATTACAGACAAGTTAGAAATAACAGGCATTGTTTCTAAAAAAAGAATTGCAGAATATAGCAATTTCATTTATGTAATCAAATTTTTTGATTTTGTGTTTTCAGTCTGAAAATGGTAGCTAAAACAAATTACTGTACTTTTTCCGAATTTAATTAATTTTTGACTAATTTTTAGATTAATATATTTCTTTTTATTTATAGAGTAGAATCGAGCATAATTTATTCCTAAAAAAGTTTATAGTAATTTAGGTTTAAGTTTTGTATAAAAAATCTAAACATTGTAGTAAACCAGAATAAATTCTTAAGCAATAAGGACAAAAAATCTGATAATTAAAAATTTTAAAAAAAATTGTAAAATTAAAATTTGTAATATAATTGTAAAAAAAGAATATTCATGCTAAAATTAAAAATTTGTAAAATTTATTTAAGTATGAAAAAATGTAATTTGCTTCAAATGTCAATTAAAAATAAAAACGAAACGAGGCCTCGAGAGAAAGTAGTAAAACATTTTATTCTCTTAATTAGTAAATGAGAAATATTACTTCTTAGGATCAGAAAGATAAATTAGAGCAGCAATGAGCGTCACACGTTCACTAATATCTAAAATATTCAATATTATCAATATTAGATAGCGAAATTGCATCTACTTTAGAATTAATAAATGAGAAGAGTTCGCATCTGTTCAAAATTCACGTTAAAGACAGGAATTTACGATACATTTCCACTCACCTATTCAACTGTAATTATTTGTGAGTCACTCCAATTTTACTTTTAGGATCAATCAATCCATTAAGCAACTAATCTGTCATAAACCTACGGCCATTAACTACTAGCTCGAGCTATAGACTCTTAGATTTGTCAGGTCATTCGCCATCATCGAGCAGAATTCATCCATTATAAGTAGCACAATTCATAATTTCGTGTATTTTCTGCTTTAATTCGTAACAATTCCGCTTAAATCTTGTCATAGAAAGTGGAAAAGTTACTACAAGCTCAAATATTGATCTGATTTCTTAAATTTTAATAAATAATTCTGTGAAAGCAAAATGAGAATGTCGGTCGTCGGCGATCTTTATGGTAGTCATGTTACATAACTCGTTAAATTTAAAAAAACGAAGCCTAATAACACATTTACTACAAAACTGATCTCTAATAACATCATTATACTTTAAGCATGGTACAAGAAGATTTTTTGCATATTCATGTAATTCGGAGAACGATCTGAGATATGCCATAAATTGGCGCCAAATTTAAACAGGTATTTGTTTGCAGAACAAACATGTAATATGCTAAGCAGAAATTTAGTTTGAATTAACATATAAATCATGTTGAAATAAAAATAATTCATTAAAATGTAACATAACATAACAAATTGAAAATATTTCTTTTACGGTATTACCAAAAGGTACAAATAACAAATTTTAATTAAAACAAAATAAAATATACATATAATAAAGTTTTTATTTGCTTCCCAAACTGAGACGAAGTATCAGATTTTAATATAACAGATTATCATTTAAATTAATGTTTTATTAATAGTTCGAAAACATTCTTTCCGCCATATTGAAATTTGTAACATACTACGCCTGCGCAAAGTGAGTCATTTATCTATTAATGAGCACATGTCTTCTTGTACTATGATTTTGAAGTCCTTATCTAATTAAAAACACGACACAATTAACATTAAAAAAAAAGTGAAATGTCTTCACCAACCCCATGCTTATAGGCTTTTGAGGATACTGTCTGCAAGAGTCGAATGCTGAAATCGCTGTAACTTGTTCTATCGTTAATTTCGAAAAACCGGTTGTCTTCCCCATAGCTACATGAAAAATACTAGCTTCGCCCTAAAATAATTTGAAAAATTGTATGTTTGGTTATTGGTTCCGTAACTAAGTAGCAGTATAGAAGTTTTTCATACCCCGTCGAGTGCTTTTTCTGATTCGCTAAGGGACGGCAACCTGAAGATTACCTGATACATGTACTCTGTTATTTGATTGATCAAAATAAACTTGATTAGGAATTATTTATTGTGAATACTTACTACGTGCTCGTCCTCCGCACCAGAACTCTCTTCTGGAATCGTTTCTGGAAATATGGTGTCCTTTGGCGACGACACCCACGTATTCTGGGAACAATGTAAAATGAAATTGAAATTGTTAGTGTTGTAAATAATATTCATTAAATATTTATCTATTAGATATTAAGTAGATATTTTTAAATTATTTAGATATTAAATAAACATTTCTATATTACTTAGATATTAATTTTGTTATCACCTTACAGGCATTTATACATATATTATTAATTTACATGTTTCTTTATTTATTTTGACCAATGACGATATAAAGCAGTTGATGTTAAGTCAAAAACAAGTTAATATAAACCACAATTAAGTTCAATATATTAATGTATTTTTTTTAAATAAAATGGAAGTATACATACATCATCGTCCAGCTGCTTCGACGACATTTTATCAACGCTCTGTTCCGAAACAGCGCTAACTGATTGACTGGGTGGACTTTCCACATCTGGAAATAGTGTAATGAATTTCGCACAAGTTTATAAACGTTCAATCAAATTCAAACTGATATTTTCATCGAACTATGTTATTTTTTGTCGTCACACTTGGAAAATCAGTAACATAACCTAACTACATAAGCTGTTCACAGCAATGGGTTTGAATTGAAGAATATTAAATAATGAATTATTACAAAATTACTAATAATGCATTATTACAGTTTATCTATCACAATGACAGTAAATAGTGATATTAAATAGTAGATAGTAAATAGACAGTAAATAGTGCAGTCCCTGGCCATCGAATTGGGACCACGAAAATTTCAGTTTTATGGCTGTAATTATGTCATAAATTGAAAATTCTTAGGTCATGCAAATTATTACTAATAATGAATGCCATAGAAAATGTCTGCCTACTCAAAAGACTAGTTTACAACTCTCCAACCACATTATCTGAGTTGAAAAGAATTACAGATATGTGGGAATATGAAGATATAAAGCATATGATGTATGCGTAGCATACCTGAGCTGTGACCAAAGGGTGGAAATACAAGATATTAATATGTGTTAATATTATGTACAGTAGTAATTATGTTAGTAGCTAATACATATCATTACAATTTGAACAGGCCGTTTAATTTTACGGAGAACGTGAAAAATGCTGAAAAATAGTGGTCCTAATTCGATGGCCAGAGATATACCGTTAAAAAATTAAATAACTGTGAAAACTCACTTCCTCCGACAAATACGTCATCGGACATTTGATGTGGTTTGGAAGACTTAAAGGACCGACTCCATAAAACTTGTGGTTTGATCCGACAATGCGTGGTAAAGCATGGTGTATCCGGGTGACGACATTCGTACATGGCCGACCATATTTTCAAGCCGTTCTCCAATCGTAAATTCGTTTTGAAGTCGATGTCTTTTAAATGATTGCACAAAGGTGCAAACAGATAAACGAACAACTGCGGAAAATAAATGTTACACCTTCTTAAGTTCTACTCTTAACATTAATAATAATAAATTGGACAAGCATAAACAGGGTAAATCGATTATCATTAGTTATTATTAACAAGGATTAATTGAACTTAAATTTTAATTATAGAAAATATGTTTTCAACCCTCAACTTTGAGGGCTATTTTCACCCCCTCAACATTATGTCAGATATAAAAAAATATGTGTCAAATAATTTTCGAAAAGCCACCACATATGTTTTCATTAAAATCCGCGTGTAACACATTGGCGATGTTCCTCTTTAGATTTCAATCCGCGTCACAAATGCGACAGATTACAACAAGACAATTTGATAAACGAAAGTAAAGCAATCGAAAGGTTACTTACAGTCATGGTAGGTATAGGGAATACATAATAAAAGGGATTTCCAGGATCAGAATCAAGTTCCGAGCATTCTTCAGCAGCGTCGAGAAGTATCCAATGAAGAATATAAAGAAGCGTCGTTTCCATGGCCCCGAGACTTTGAAAGTCCTTCCTAGAAGATTAACGGAAACAATTGACGGATAACAGACGTAGAATTCGAGAGAAAGAAAGCAGACAACTAACCTATTGTGCAGGAGATTGGCTGTGGCATGGAGAATATAAGGGAGAGCGGCTTGAATCAAACGCCATCGTGGCACCTTGCCCAGTATCAGGCTCAAAGAGGGTGTTAGATCATTGTGCAGATCCTGAACCAACACTTTTTCGAGAGACTATAAAGAGGAAGGGTTATTTAAATTGACGACGATTTAGAACAATTGTTTCAATGAACAACTGAACTTATTTGCAGGCATTTATTTGTATAGTGTTACTGGAATCGCACGTTAGTGATTGAAATAAGTGTGAACGGAATGAATTTGCAAGTGGTGTCAAATTTTCGTGGAAAAACGCATCATTGCAATGAGCATCTTTTTTTTTTTATTTTCAATTAGTTTATGTTACCTTTGCATTGGAAGAGTACGTGTGTCTTATAATTTAATTAAATGTTAAATAATTGGTTCCATAAATGTTTATCTAATTTTAAAAGTCTACATATTACTTGACTTTACTTGAATTAGGGTGACCGAAAAATAATCTCGTTTTACATTAAATTCGAGCAAATTTTAACAAGTTCTTCTTGTGTTGGAATTTGAGAACTTGAAATCAGGGTTTGAGAAGTTGAGGACTTGAAATTTTGAGACGAAAGATTGAGAGTTTGAAAATTTGTAAATTTCTAAATTTAAGAGTTGGGGAATTCGAACATTTGAGAATTAGGGAATTTTCAGAATTTGAAAATTTGAAAATTCGAAATTTAGAATTTTGAGGACTAGGTAATATTAAAGTTTGAATGTGGCAATTTAAGAATTTTGGATTATTTTAATTTTGAATTTTGGAATCTCAAGAATTTGTAAATTTCAGAATTTGGAGATTCGAAAATTTAACAATTTGGCAATTTGATAATTTGACAATTTGGCAATTTGGCAATTTGGCAATTTGGCAATTTGATAATTTGACAATTTGACAATATGACAATTTGACAATTTGACAATTTGACAATTTGACAATTTGATAATTTGGCAATTTGATAATTTAACAATTTGACAATTTGACAATTTGATAAATATGAAAATCCTTAATCTTGGATTCACTATCTCCCAGAAGTAGACTTTTCTTATATCGCCATTTTCCACAGAAAAGTCCTCCATCTTCAGCACTATACCACAGGATTAAAAAATGTCTACTCCTCGAATAAAAATTCCAGTTACCAATGCCTTCATACATATTTTAAGTGTTATCTTCATCTCAGTTTACAATAAAAACTATATCTAAAAAGCAAAAATTTTATTTATGATATTCTTTTATATTTTTACTAACCGTGCAAGCTTCCTTCGTCTCCTAGGTATGCGTCCAAAAGTAAATCATCGAAATTAATACCCAATCGTACGAAACAACAAAATAAAAAAACTCTAAATCGTGAAAAGATAAAAAATATTTTGAAGAGAAAACACTTGCAACAAGCTACGATGCAAAGCTGTAGTAAATTATTACATCATATAAAGCTACGTGTTCATAAAAATTGACATCAACATTGAAATTTTACCAAAACACTTTTAAAATCACAGATCAAGCTACACATAAAGAACAACATCGCAAAAACGTGAAATCCAACAAACGTTTAAAAAATGAACACAATACATATATCCAAAAAGTGATTGTTCAAAAATTGTACGAGAAACATGTTAGAAAAATGTGTAACTAATATGTGGACTTACGATACATTTTCAGTGTCATCTTGTGTATAATGGTTTTAGCAACATCAGAAGATGAATACAATACAGTACATTGTACAAGAATTCGATACAAAGGCGAAGAATGACAGAAAGCTGTACAAAGGTATTTCAACTGTAAATCTAAAATGGACGTTAACCCTTTCGTTGCGGGAGATTTCAATGCAAACTGCACGCCATATGCGAAAGATTCATAATAATCACAAACATTAGTAAGTAAAGACTAGTAAGTACAAAAATTGTTTATTATCAAAAAAGATTAAATATTATATTAATGAAAATTGATAAAGCATTAATAAATCAAACGATTTCCGTAAAAATTTAATTACAGTTCCTTTTTGATTATAACAGGATTATATTAGACTATATGTATCATACGTAAATTTGATTAACTATAATTTTATTCTTAAATAAAATTCACTACAATTTTATTATTAAAGATAATAATACTGATACATTTAAATTATAAAAATTGATTATATATTATTAAATTTGGGATTTTTCAATCAATTTGGTTTTTGCAGACATAAGCTTAATTATACAAAAAATTGTTGTCTTTATACAAAGTGAATTTATATTATAACCATAATTTGTACAAGAGTTGTTGAAGATCATCAAATGTTTGGTTTGTATACAGAAAATTTCATTTGACCTGCCTTGAGTCTGGAAACCATGCAACTTTGATTTGATCCAATTAATCTATAAATTTATAGGGGGAAATGGATTAAAATGTTGCATTGTTTCGAGAGGGATGTTAGGTGGATGAAGCTCAATTTTTCTATATCGAGATGTTTTGAAATTTTTATTTTTAAACTAATTTTTAAAATAAACATATTTTTTTTTAATGCAACTTCAGTCTTACTGGTTGAATCAATATTAAGTTGAATCAATATTAACACTTTAATGGCCGCTCACACATGTGTGTGACGATTGATAAACGTAGGTGGTTGCTTTAATAGTAATCGCACAAAAGAAAATATTAAATTTGTTGTATTAAATGTGTCGTAATCATTGTTGTTTTCATTTGTTTTATGCACACGTTGAACTATTTCGTGATTTTACATAAAGTTTTTTTAAATTAATTCTTCAAAAATATTGCCAGGCCCTGAGGACGTTTGACAACGTAGGCGGCCATTTAAGTGTTAACAATATAATGGCAAACATTAATAATACCGACCAACACACTTGTTAAATTAAACTGCAATTTAAAAATATTCTATATATATTAAATTTTATTTAACATCTGTTAACATTGTTAACATCGTCTTCTACAGAATAATCTTTCATTTCTTCATCCACAAAAATCACATAAACTTATTTATTAACCAAAAACGAATTTTTTAGTATTTTTCAAACTTCTCTTTCATTTTCTCTGTTTCATTTATTTTCATTCTATGTCATCGAAAGGGTTAAAAGATTCTAAGTCACGAAAGCAATGTTTACACTAAAGAATCACATAAACAACCAAAAACAACTTTCTTAAATTTTTCAAAATCCTATTTCATTGACATTTATTTTCTTGAATTAACCTTCATTCTGTCATCGAAAGGGTTAAAGATTCTAAGTCACGAAAGCAAGCACATTTACAATAAAAAGCATGCAATATAGTGGGTGTCTTTCGAGAAAAGTAGGTGCTCTCTAATAATCGAACTGGAATTAAATAGAGAGAGAGAGAAAAGCAGAAGTATAATTGTACAAGTAGGTTTACAAATGAGGAGGCAGGCTTAGCGAACTTACATGATGGCCTGGCGCGTGTTGACAGAACTGCAGGTGACACGTGGAGGCGGCAGCGTGGAGGAGGAGGTTACTTTGTTAGTGCAGGTCGGGTTAGGTATTGGAAAACAAAGAGCTGATGGGATAGGGTTGATTAGGATTTTGCACGACATGAAATCCAGCTGTACATTATGTACTTTGTTGTTATCTTTGTATCGAGTAACTGTTAACATTTAGCTAAACCTTGGATTCCATGAGGGCAAGAAAGCTTCACAAATATATTTCTACTAACTTACATGTTCATTGCTAACTTATCTTTCGCCTTGATTATTTTATTGTTATTAATATCTTTATAAATATTGGGATTCGTCAATTTTTATTTTGTTAATATTTGGAGTCAGGTTTTATTTTTTAAAATATTGGGATTCATTCAATTTTATTTTTATGAACGTTAGGACTCAAGTTCGTCAACTTTTATTTTGTTAATATTTGGAGTCAAGCTTTATTTTTAAAAATATTGAAAATTCATCAAATTCATCAGATTTTTTCAGAAGAATTCATCAAATTTTATTTTTATTAATATTAGGATTCAAGTTTCATTTTTACAAATATTACAATTTATCTAGTTTTGTTTTTATAAATATTCAAATTTTTCAAGTATATTTTTGCACGTATTAAAATTTATCAAGTATATTTTTGTAAATATTAAAATTCACTAAATTCTCTTTTTATAAATATTAGAAATTATCAAATATTTTTTGTAAATATTAAAATTTATCAAGTATCATTTCTACAAGTATTATAATTTATCAACATTCATTTTTACAACTATTAATATTTATCAAGTTTTATCGTTATAAATATTCGAATTCATCAAATTTTATTTTTATAAATATTTAAATCTATCAGTTTTTTTTTCTATAGATATTTAAATTCATAAAGTTTCATTTTTTAAAATATTAAAATTTATCAAGCTTTATTTTGTATAAATATTAGACTTTATCAAGTTTTATTTCTACTAATATTAAAATTCAACTTTCATTTTTACTAATAATAGTAATAGTAAATATTAATATTTTCCAAGTTTTATTTGAATTTCAAAATTTAGAGCCTTCGTGCCAAAAAATTCTATACATTTCTGATACGAATTTTGAACATAATTTATTAACTAAATTGTTCAAAGTTTTCTTACTTTTACCTAAAATAAAACTATTTAATTGAAAACATAAATAAAAAGTTAATGAATACCTTCAATGGAAATCTGATAATTTATTATTTTGAACTATTATTTATTATTAATATTATTAATAATAGTAATTATTATTAGCAATAGTATAAAAAAGAGTACTAGGTAAAATTGAACAAACATTGAATTAAAATGGAGGTACAAAATTTTGTTATTGCGTTGTAAACACTGTTCAAGTGATAAATATTAATGTTCCCCAAACTTGCTATCTTTTGTAGTACATGTTTTGTAGCTGACTGGTAAGTTGTACATAACAAATATACAATGATGAATAAGTAAGGCAGTTCTAAACGAAAAGCACAACAAACTCGTCAAGGACAATCACGAAAGCGAAAAAATCGGATAGAACGATGTTTCGTTCCTCCGTTTGTTCATGGAGCAGAAGCGTTTCTACATTTTGGAAGTTTTTCTTTAATCGAATCTGTTGGTTGAATTATCAGAGATGTGGTGTCTCGTGCTGCAAGATTTTATTTAAGACATCATTATTTCTATTAGGTCACATTAACTATAAAATTCTGTAGGATCTTTTCTTGTAAACTGTTCCACACACGCTTTTCACCCAGCCATACATTTTTCGTAATCTCGCATTAATTAACGATTATTTATGCAATTCACTCACACATATCTTTATAGAAAATTATCTCTCTTTTTGGAGAAGAAACGTGTAAAAAATTGTTACCGTGCAGGACGCCTCGTGAAGTTTGCCAAGTTTTGCACGAATGAATGGTCTGCAATGTTTAAATTACACTATATGTAAAACCTTCAATCAGTAATAAAAGTATCTGTAACTAAAGTAAAAAATATCGAAAAACTGAAGAGACATCGATACATGTTAATAACACTGCTGTATTTATTTACAGAGTACCTCTATATAAAAATTAATACAAGGAAAATTACGTGGACAATATAAAAACAAAAATTGAATATTCAGAATTGGAAATTGAAATATTCAGGTACAGATAAAAATTAACGAAGTATTGTGTAATCCAACTTTTGACCGGCAGTGTACAAAGTAACGAAAATAAACCTATGAAATTTTTCTGAAAGTAGCATTGTACCTCAACTGTCTCCATAGGAACATCTGCACTGGAATCGGCAGAGCATGTTCCTGTAGATTTCCATCGACGGACCGACGTTTGTCCATGTTTCCAACGAAAACGTCTAAAAGCATTGGAACGCATCCATTTCGAAAAGCAACGATATTCAGACAAATCGTGTGTCGATGCCACGTGTCTCACCTGATAGCAACTATTTCCGTCACTTCCTAGCGACATCGGCCGGTTTTTCTACGTCACGTAAAAAACACGCTCCGGAAGACTCACCCTGTGACCCGATAAATCGATCGCCTCTGAATGTCGTTTCCCGTCGATCGAAATTCGAGCACCGATCGGGATGCAAACATAAACAAGGATAATGGAACCGACGAACGAGATCACGCACTATTTCCCGATCCTTGGCCAGCCGAGGATCGCATTCCCGACACGATCATTCGACGTGGCGACGGATGCAAAGAGGAGCAGCACCGTGCAAGGAGATCACGTGTCACTCGGCCTAGTGACACAGTTGCATCGTTCTCAGGTATGCACTCACCAAACGGTGGATGCACCACCACGCCAGGATCGTGAGTAACTGAAACGTTGGACGTAAAACTGTTGGAAAGGATGGGAATGCGCGCGCTACTCTCGGAAAATCCAATGCGCCGGTCGTTCCATCGATCAGCCCAGGAATCTGCTCGCTGGACCACCCCTACTTTACCAGGAGCGACCCACCCTTCTCGTAACGCGCCCCTACCAACCCATTTACTCACCTAGCCCACCTTGCGTCAACAAAATACTCCGATGATCAGCCGGTCACGGGTTCATCGCTAAAAACAGTCTCAGATAACTGGGGATAATATTTATGCAACTTTTGATGAACCCTTGTACTTGATGACCTTGAACTTAACGTGTGTCAGGGTGATACTGAGTAGCTGTCAAAAGTCTTAAACTGCTCATTGGTTAGTAACAGAGAATGATTTAGTCCTGTAACTTCTTCAGTTTGGATTTACACTTGTTGTTATACAGGATAGGTATATTCTGTTCTGCACTGTTTGTGTAATGCATATGTTTTGCAATGTTTGCATAATACATATGTTTTGGAATGTTTGTATAATATATATGTCTTGCAATGTTTGCATATTACACATGTTTTGCAATGTTTGTATAATGCATATGTTTTGTATACGTATGTGAAAGAATGCATTATGTATTATAATACATGTTATCAATTTAGGTAAGTTTGGCTAAGTTAGAGTAACTTTGTGAGAGGAAAAGCAATGAGAGCTGGGCAGAAGTTTGTTACGTGATTAGAGGATTCTAGGAAGGTATATTCTATTTTGCACTGTTTGCACAATACATATGTTCTGTACATTTGCGAGTGTAAGAACGCACTACATATGTTAGTTAAGTGTATATGTGTGTATGTATACGTATATTATTCATATGTATATAATACATTGGAGTAATTTTGGCCAGGTTAGTAATTTTCACACAAAAGTAAGCAATAATCACATTCGACTTTGTTGTCGTACACAATTTTACAATTTAATAATGTGGCAGTTTGATAGGTTGATAATTTGATAATTTGACGATTTGATAATTTGATAATGGATTAATTTGATAATTTCATAATTTGATATTGTGTTAATTTGATAATTTGATAATTTGATAATTTCATAATTTGATAATGTGTTAATTTGATAATTTAATAATTTGATAATTGGACAATGTGACAATTTTACAATTAAATAATTGAATAATTGAACAATTGAATAATTGAACAATTGTATAATTGAACAATTGTATAATTGAACAATTGAACAATTGAACAATTGTACAATTGAACAATTGAATAATTGTATAATTGAACAATCGAACAATTGAATAATTGAACAATTGAACAATCGAACAATCGAACAATCGAACAATTGAACAATCGAACAATCGAACAATCGAATAATTGAACAATCGAACAATCGAACAATTGAACAATTGAATAATTGAACAATTGAACAATTGAATAATTTGAAATTCAAAAATTTAGGGGTTTGGTAGTTAGAAAACTAGAAATTGGAATATCGGGAATTTGATAATACATATAGAAATGTCTAAATTACCCATACCGTGCAAATGATAAAATTCCAAGATCTAAATTCCGAATTTGGAAATTTGGTAATTCAACAAAATTTGAACTAGGGAATCTGAAAATTTGGAAATTCAGAAATATTGCATTGTTTTATTTTTAAAAACCATATTCACCGTTATTAACTTTTAATCTAATACCTAAATGTATAATATGACTCCAAGCAAAGACTGTGATCTCAAGGTAAATAACCTTCTTCATAAAATCAATTATATTGAACCTTCCTACCATTTTTATTACAATGAAATGATTAAATACTATATAATAGTAAACAAATAGTATATTTTTACATAATGTATTATATTTGTATAAACATAATATATTTTTACATAATATATTCGACACACTTTCGTTCTTTTTGTTATTACAGAATAAAAATCACCATCCAGTACTTTTATTTCTTTAGTGTTTAGCATTATATCTGTATTAATTTTATTAATTATCATTCTTAAAAAACGAAAACACGGCTTTAAGCAAGTCGATAGTACTCAAAGTTCTATTATAACGTTAACCTAATTTAAACATAAAATTCCCTTCCTACTTAATTAATCCAAAACTTCACCAGTTCTTAACTCGAAGCAAAATGTACGAATTTAATATCATCCCAAGATACGCAAAAGATTGATTCAGAAGTAAACAATTTGAGTCGAAGAAAAATAGACTATTATCGTAACCAACGCTGCTAGAAGCATCTTGAAAGTTGGCTAGCACAAAAATAGTATGCGAGGAAAAAAAACACGAGAAATGAGCGAGGCTAGAGGCGCACGATAATGTGGCGAAAGAAATCAATGTTACATGCAAGCAAAATTGAAAGCATCCGATACTGTCTATTCAGCTTGATTGAAGAGTGCTTCAGTATCACAAACGTCATCATTTCGAACTTTAATAACTTCATTGACTCTCTGAAGAATGTCAAGTTGTGCTTTCTCGGTGGAAGCCAACTGCCTATGGAGACACCTCTTCACTTCCTCGAGTGTAATGTCCATCTCGAACACGATCTCGTCGTCGCACGTTCCGCTCTCTTTCGAGGAAGCGGAAGTGATCTCTATACACACTTCCGTGCTACAACTTTCCTCCAATCTACGTGCCTCGCTGTTGATAACCTCGCAAATGCTACGCCAAAGGTCTTTGTGGTTGGGATGCAGTTCCTCGACGAATCGCTGAAAACTCTGCCAGTCCATCCTCTCCGTACTCTCCAGAACCTTCCTGTACAGCCACAACGCTTCTACTTCCTCGTATACTCCTGCATTAACGACCTTACTCAAGGACGATTCATTATAAACAATCCGACGTTTAACGTTCTTAAAATAATCACCCAG
This sequence comes from Megachile willughbiella, assembly GCA_945859595.2. NCBI lineage: Eukaryota > Metazoa > Arthropoda > Insecta > Hymenoptera > Megachilidae > Megachile > Megachile willughbiella. The sequence continues at coordinate 10,399,902 of OX243801.1, forward strand.
AGAATGATTGCCAGGAAGCTTTAAAGTCGCGTTCATATCTTCTGTAGACCGAAAAGGCTTCTTGAAGAGTTCAAACGATTGTTTCCTAAAGAACTTCTTCCCCCCAGCACTCTCGATTTTTCTGAAGGCCTTTAATTGTTGATTGGCAGACTTTGAGTCAAGCGTGTACGACATGGTTTGTCCGAAAGAATTCTTCGGACGCCTCGACGACATGGAACGCCATGTTTTCTTCAGACCGTGGGTCCCAAAATGGCGCTGTACGATCGATGCGGCGCGAATGCCCGGTTCCAAACGATTTGTAGACTGTTCTGAAATTTTCCCTTTAATTTCTTCATCGGTCGAAGATTTCACCCATTCACGAATCATATTTTCCGCAGACGACGAACTGATTTCACTTTCGGTAGATTGTGCTATGTTCGCACAGTTTTCCAGAGAATCGTCTTCCATCACGCATGTGGAACTACCAGAGAGTTTGAGAGGTTTAACGTGCTCGTTTTTATACTTGCTTGAACGTTTAGAAACGCTCCCCGAATTTTCGCTTATCGGTAGTTTCGATTTGTGCATCGAAGAATCTAAATTTAGTCGCGCATTATCAGTTTGGCCAGCGTGCAGAGTGAAACTATGTTGATTGGAGCATCTAGAATGCACGCACGTTTCATCGGGTTGCGAAACGAGTTCTTTCTTCCTTTTGTCTAACGATTCAGGGCGGCCACGTGCCAAACACGCCATCATATTAACGAACTGAGTGTTTTCGATTCGCGGATTTGTCCATCGATTTTGATTACATCTCGAATCTGTAATACAATTTTCTTCGAATTCGTGTAACTGCGATTTCTCGTACAAGATGTCCTGCACTATTCTTTCGGTAGATTCGTTTGGGTTATTTTTGTCAGTTAATACGTTGTCTATCTCCTGTTTACAATCGAAACGTTTATCGGACGGAAAGCCGTTTGCAAAATTGGCACCAGCATTGTTTTTAATTACATTTTTAGATTTGAACATAGAATCGATCTGTTGAGACGATTCATATGTTGCTGAGTCAGTTTTCATTCCGCATTCTCTTTTGAAAGCTGACAATTTTTGATCCTGCAGTTCTTTTTCAGGAATCGTTTCACTTATTTTATTATCGTTTTCACGCTCAGCTACCATAGTTTCTACCCGTCGATTTGCATCCGCAGTTTCCTGTTTCTTTTTATTACTTTTATGACGTTTAGAAACGAAACCCTGTTTTTGTGGATCGTAAGATTCTTTCTTCGCTTGCTCTTTCTTGTTCGATTTTTTTATTTGTTTCCGAGTTTTCATTTCGTTGTGTTCTGTACTATTAGAAAATATATCGGTACTTAAAAAGTAATTAGTGTTCGGAGGAGACTTTCTGGGTTCCACTGGATTTAAAGGTTTTGAGCAACTAATCACACCGCAGTGCCTACACATCTGCATCGAGGGGTCGTTCGATAAAATTTCCTCCAATTTTTCGTCACTGCACAAACCGATCAGACGCCGTAATTTCGATAAAATATCGTGAAACCGAAACAGAGAGCTTGCGGACGAAGATTCTTTCAGCGAATCGCAAATTTTAGAGGCTGCACCGAGTTCAACTAAAGGACTATCGCAACCTTGATCAACGGAAGAATCTAAACACCTCTCGTTGATGGTTTCGAGTACGTTGTTTATGGATTTTTCCATGCTAGAATTGCACGCATAATATCGTAAAAGCAGATCAATATCTAATGGTTGATCCAATTTGTTAAAGCAGTCTGTTCTTTTTTTATATGACGGACACTCGTTTGATTTAAAGCTCGAAGAAATTGAAATGTTTTGAGGACGTTGACGAGGAACTTTCGATCTGTCGTGAACTTGATTTGTGCTTGAAGCTTTAACGGAACACGTGTCAGATGTGGGAATCTCTTCTGATTCGATAATAGTTACTTCTATGTATTTGTCTTGATCCATCTTTAAAATAAATGCCATAAATTTTTCTGTTATTTTAATTCATAAAAGATTAATGTTCTTGTACCACAACTGTCAGTAAAATAGTTTTCGAAAGGTGCATCGTGGATATAATTTATAGTAATAGAAGTCATTGAATTCCTTGTAGAATTCTAGTTAACCTGTTTAAACATAAAATATGTTAACACGTCTGAGATAAAAGATTATTTTAATATAGAGGTTATGTTTACTGGTAAATGACGATGACTTGTAGACGTAATTGTTAAATTATTCAAAGTTGCGGTATTTTATTGGTAGATATAGTGGATAACATTTTGAAAGTGTGATAAACCTTTTTTGAACATGAGACATTTTTTGGAATTCACTTAGGGTGCTGATGACCCTAAACAGATATCGTACTTCACATCGAATTCGCATTCGATTTTATTTTAGTATTAATTGATTAATGTTGGTCGAACTAGAATATATGTAAATGAGGAGCATGCGTGGATAATTAGCCAAATTCAGGTGTAACATTGATGTAAGTAGAATTTTTGTATGGAGTCGGTTAAGTAGATTTCTTTAAAAAAAAATGACACAATACTGGAAGACCTAGGGAATTATTGAAGACTACAGCTTTTTATGAGGGAAACAACTAAAGGATATAAGGAGAGAGGGCTATTAGTGATGCAAGCTGGTGGATATTATGCAAAAGTTTCGAAATTTTCAAACTTTCTTTTTTCTAAAGCTCTTCGAAACTTATCAAGTACTAAATTCTCAAATTTCCAAGTTTTGAAATCTGCAAATTTTCAAATATTAAAATTTCGAAGTGTATAAGTTTTCAAGTACCGAAAATTCCAAATTCCAAGCTTTTTAAGCTAGGTTATTCTAAGATTTCCTAGTTTTCATGTTTGGAATTTGCAAATCTCGAAATTCGCATATTTATGAAGATACAAGTCATTCGGTATTTTCGAATGATCAAATCATCAAGTCTTGAAATTCACAAATTTCCATTTCTAAAATCTGAATTTCAAAAGTTTTAGAATTTCTAATTTCCGGACTTTCATATACCCAAATTTCGAAATTTCTAAATTCTCAAATTTTCTACGTTCCCAAATTACTGAGTTCCAAAATTTCCAAGTTGTCAAATTCTCAAATTCCCCAAATTCCAAGTTCCTAACTTCCCAAATTCTTAAATTCCTAAATTTCTAAATTCCCCAATTCTCCAGTTCCGCAATACCCTAATTCCCAATATCCAAATTACTAAATTCCTAAATTCCCTAATTCCCTAATTCCCTAATACCCAAATTCCTAAATTCCTAAATTCTCAAATTCCCCAGTTTTCCAATTCCTTAATTTCCAAATTACTAAATTCCTGAAGTTCTGCATTCCCCAGTTCCCCAATTCTCCAATTCCCCAGTTCCCCAATTTTCCAATTCTCCAGTTTCCCAATTCTCCAATTCCCCAGTTTTCCGATTCCCCAATCCCCCAATTCCTAAATTCCCTAATTCTCCAATTCTTCAATTCTCCAATTCTCCAATTCTCCAATTTTCCGATTCCTCAATCCCCCAATTCCTAAATTCCCTAATTCTCCAATTCTTCAATTCTCCAATTCTCCAATTCTCCAATTCCCCAATTCTTAAATTCCTATATCTCTAAATATCCCAATTTCCCAATTCCCCAATTCCCAAATTCCCAAATTCCCAAATTCCCAAATTCCCAAATTCCCCACTTCCCAAATTCCCCAATTCTCCAATTCCCCAATCCCCCAATTTCCAAATTACTAAATTCCTAAATTCCTAAATTCCTAAATTCCCTAATTCTCTAATTTTCCAATTCTGAAATTCCTATATCCCTAAATATCCCAATTTCCCAATTCCCTAATTCCCAAATTCCCAAATTCCCCAATTCTCCAATTCTCCAATTCCCCAGTTTCCCAATTCCCCAATCCTCCTATTTCCAAATTACTAAATTCCTAAATTCCTAAATTCCCTAATTCTCTAATTTTCCAATTCTGAAATTCCTATATCCCTAAATATCCCAATTTCCCAATTCCCCAATTCCCAAATTCCCAAATTCCCCAATTCTCCAATTCTCCAATTCCCCAGTTTCCCAATTCCCCAATCCCCCTATTTCCAAATTACTAAATTCCTAAATTCCTAAATTCCCTAATTCTCTAATTTTCCAATTCTGAAATTCCTATATCCCTAAATATCCCAATTTCCCAATTCCCCAATTCCCAAATTCCCAAATTCCCAAATTCCCCACTTCCCAAATTCCCCAATTCTCCAATTCCCCAGTTTCCCAATTCCCCAATCCCCCAATTTCCAAATTACTAAATTCCTAAATTCCCTAATTCTCCAATTTTCCAATTCTGAAATTCCTATATCCCTAAATATCCCAATTCCTCAATTTCCAAATTACTAAATTACTAAATTCCCAAATTCCCCACTTCCCCACTTCCCCAATTCTCCATTCCCTAAATTCTCAAATTCCCAAATTCCTAAATTCCCAACTATTCGTACTCCTAGATCTCAACATTCCAAAATTCTCAAATTCCAATATTCCCAAATTCATGAATCCCAATATCCCTAACTCGCAAATATCCGAATCGCCAAATTTCCCAATTACAAGAACACAAATCTCTACGAGTCACACGGACCACACATAATGCGTAATGATTCTCAAGTATTATAGCGACCGGTAATGTCTTTTCCCCCTGCATGGCCATTATCCCCAGGGAAGCCTACAGTATCCAGTACTGTACTTATTACAAAATTTTGTTTAGGGTCCCCTCGGACCCTTTCCAATTACGTCAATGTTTGCCATGCACATACAAAATATGACGATCGTTGCGAGTCGCAACAGCTGCGATTTCAGGTTGTGAAACTGAGGATGCCTCAAATCATGGTCGAGGCATTTGCAAGAAGTTTAATTGACAAGATAATGCTGGAAGCTTTTGACGCCATGGATCCCAACAACGGTAAATTATTATCTCATTACGCGAACGGCATGGTTAAATATTATTTATCAAATATTCAGAAAACATTGTCTATCAATTTACCGAATATTATTTCGTCTTGATATATAAACACATTTAATATGTATACGGGCAATATGTAAACCGTGGGTATTTTATAAAATGACCGGACATTGTGTGGAATGTGTTCGAAAAGTCATCGTGTATGTTTGTAACAAGTTTTGGTCAATCTATATATCGGGTCATTATACAGAATGTCTAGAGGGTGGTTAGGTTAGGTTAGTTTTTAACCCTTTACCCTTCAACTACATGTCACACACCACACACTACAGTTGGAATGTGATAAACCAGATTCGTATTTTCACTGCAATTTTGGGTTCAATTCTAATTATAATTTGTATTATCAAGGATGGCTGAAGGCAAAACGTGCCTAGCATTTTAACATTCTTTAGTTGTTTTAACGTTGCAGCAATAACGTAGTGAATGACGTAACTGCCTAGAAAATTATAGGTTAAAGGGTTAAGGGACTATGTTATAGTACTATACTACCATGTACAATACTACTATACTTACTATACTACTATATACTATACTACTATACTTAATACACTACTATATACTATACTACTATACTTAATATACTACTATATACTATACTACTATATACCGTACTACTGTTCTTACTATACTACTATATACTTTACTACTATACTTACTATACTACTATAAACTGTACTACTATACTTACTATACTACTGTACTTACTATACTACTATATATATTACGACTATACTTACTATACTACTATATACTTTACTACTATACTTACTATACTACTATAAACTGTACTACTATACTTACTATACTACTATATATATATAATACGACTATACTTACTATACTACTATATACTTTACTACTATACTTACTATACTACTATATACTATACCACTATACTCACTATACTACTATACTTAATATACTACTATATACTATACTACTGCACTTACTATACTACTATATATAATACGACTATACTTACTATACTGTTGTACAGTATACTACTATACTTACTATACTGCTATATATTATACTACTATACTTACTATACTACTATAGTACTATATACCATTATGTATACTTGTAACGTTGAAAAATCTGGAAAACGACGTAAAAATCGAAAGTCCATGTGGAACAGAACAATTATAGACCCCATTTCGGGTTGAACCAGAGAAAAGTTAGATTAACCTTCCCCAACCTGACCTAATACACGACCCAACAGTGGGCATTATATAAAATATCCGGACCATTTGTGAAATATATGACCATTATATACATTGTCCAAAAAATTGAGCATTATACACAATGTCCAGTCAATTAAATTGTCCACATTAAACACATTGCCCGTGACATATTTAATATGTTCAACCTGACGCACTTTTTCAAAGTCTATTCATCTAGCGGCACTTGCATGGCTCACTGCTTGTTTTCGTTATTAGTGGCTTGCATTTAGTTTACAACAGAAAGTTTGTTTATTCTTCTGGCAGCACTTCTTTGAATCACTGCTAATAATATTAAAAACAATAATAATAATAAAAATTAGATGTGGACCACCGGTGATTCACGCCAGATAAATGTAGTGCCTGTGGACCACTGGTCCACGCCAGGTTGAACGTGTTAAATATGTAAACATTTAAGCACGATTTTTGCAAATATTAGTAGAAATATTAATCTTGACAAATTGCAATCAACGATAATAACCTTGCCAGAAAAGCTACGAATGCTGGATAATCGACAAGAATCGGATGGCATCGAAACGCAATCCACACGATCAACGCTGCAAATCCACGATCGTTCGCGTACAGAACCGGAAACCACGGAATTGATCGAGAAAATGGTGCGCGGTTTACATAATCTGCAAATCGGCGATTCGACTTTTGTGTCGTCCCCTTTGTCCACGTTAGAAAAGCAGGTGAATTTTAGAAAAATAAATCGCAAAGTTTTAGTTACAAATTTAATTTTACAACGAGCGGAAAAGGTATACATTCTTTTAAACGAAGGAACGTATGAGTGTTTTAAAGAAGATATCTTTTTAAATTTGAGGAAAAGAGTTGATATTCTGAGAAACTACATGAATTAATTTATTATTTGAAATATTGTCGGTATCTTTAAAAATTGTCAGCTTGAAATTACAAATGAAATAGTAGACGTTATTTTTTATTATTTTTTTATTTAACTTTGAAATGAAGATTTAGAAAGTAACTTTGTGGATTTTAATGAGTTATGGAAACTTAATCGGAATCGATTTTATAATTACGTTAATTTACGTTGATCTATGTTAATTTACTGTTGTGTTACAAACGATTACAAGCAGTAAAAACAGTAATGATTTATAATTGTAATGAACCTAACAATTTTTACATATGTCAAATGTTAAATATAAAATATGTCATATTTCCATATAAAATACAATATAAAACATATAAATTTAAATATAAAATAATATAACATTATAAATAACATAACAATACTACTAATAAATAATATAACATAACATAACATATAAATATAAATATAAAACATGTGAAATTTCAAACTTCTCTGCAGTGCGATAAATAAAGACATAAATAACGTCTTTATTTATGTATAATTTTATTGATTACTAAGTACTGAAAATATTCTAACATGATTGAATTCCGGTTCTTCGAATTTTAAAAATTAAAAATTTTTTTTCGAGTTACATTCGTGAAAACAAAAACATGTAGAATACAATATTTTTAACTTCACAAACTTTAACATTGCAAATTTTAACAATTTTGGTTTTCACGTATAAATGAATTTATTCCTTGTATTGATGCATGATTAATCGATTAGAAGTTTCAGAATTTCAGGTTTTGAAAAATGAAAAAATTTGTAAATTTGAATTTGAAGGTTCGAAAATTTAGAAATTTGGAAGAATGGGAATTTAAGGAGCAAGTTTGAAAATTTTGAAATATAAAAACTTGAAAATTTCGATATTTGAAAATCCTAATCGGTTACACGTTGCAGTGGACCTTGTAAGTTGCATCACGAAATTGTTTATACAGCATATTTAGCTTTGCCAGATATAGCTCTCTGCCATTTTTGTTCTGAAATAACGAAAAGCCGCTGTTATCTATTTCAGCCATTATATAAGAGTTTACCTGTATAATTAAAAGTTAATATATATAATACATTTACAAAATGTCATTAACTAAATATTTAAATAATAAATAGATAAATTATTTTGAAAAATACATATCGTTCTAAATATTATAACGAATTTTAAAATACCATATTCAATTTTATACCTTAACTTCAATACATCAATATTTTACTATTCAAGCAGGTAAAACACGCCGTATGCAGTATCGGCAATGCTTCTCCCGCAATCTCGACCATAACGCGTGTCACTCAAGGTCAAGGGGACATGCATCAGATAATACACGATGCAGTAATCGAGACAACATCAGATCCGAGCCGCAACCGTCAAGAAAAAGAAAACGACGTTTCGATCGAAGAAAGTAGAGTCTCCATCAACCTGCTTCACCGAATGATAGAAGAACTCGAAACGAAAGTGGAAGAACTCGTCAACGAGAAAGAAGACGAGCCCAACTCCGCCAGTAAAGATAAAATCGCTGTTTGGGAAGAATCCGAGGAACAGTTCATAAGAACGATCGACAACGTCGACGACGCCGATCGAAACAACTCCCCATCCGGAAACAATTTCAGGAGCAGCACGTGTGAACTCACATACGACTTGACATCATCGCCCATAAGCCACTCGGTACCGTTCCCAAAGAACATATCGCTAGAAGACGTGGCGATCGAAGAAATCGTGTCCTCTCCTCTTCCATCCAGCACCTCGCAATCGCCAAAGACCGCTCGCAGCGAAAGCCAGAAAAAATCTCGCAAGAACAGCAGCTCGTTATCGAGGAACCAAAAGAAGAAGAACATCCTAGGTAGAATGCGGAAATTGCTGCGCACCATTTTTGGTCGTCGGAAAAAATGACTGTATCGCGGTGTCCTCGACCGATTCGCGTACTTTTCGGAACTCAACTTGTAAACCTACTTTTTAAGACAGAAATGCATTTACATGTCGAGGTAATAAAAATAACTGCCCAGTTTAATCGGCACCTGGCCACAAAATAGTCCGCGTACGCTAAACTCTCGCAGAGTTATATGAGACGCGAAACAAATTCCACGCGTTCCTCGGGACATAGTGGACGCGATGATGTATCCCGTGCATTCTTTCCGAATACAGTCACCGTTTTTGGTGAAAACGAGTTTTGGGGTCAACGAAGAATTTTCTTGGGCATTTACCGGGGATGTTAAGGGCACAGGTATATTGACATCGAAGGCCGCTTGACGGGTATTTTTGTTTGGCGCGTATACCCTGCGTTGCAGATCTGGCAGCCATGACATACGAACGCTACCGTCGAAAACCATTTATCGTAGTAGGAAGCACGTTTTAAAACCGCGATTGCCTCTCGTACTGTTTTTGGACCGCGGTGTTGCCGATACCCTGTTCGCCCGAACTGAGCCTTTCGGTCTGGACCTCCTTGTAATTCTCGTGTGTCCTGATCACTGCGCCATCTACAGAAATAAAATGAATAAATTTGGTAACACCCGATACCACTTCTGGTTCACGCTCCGTTCGGTTAACATCCAGTAGCACCAGACACACTACAATGGTGAGACTTACACTTTCATCTCGAAAGATTCTTTAACGTACATTTCGTGTTAACTCCGTTGCATTTGTTCTGCTGCATTTTGTAATGTTTTTAAATCATTTGTTTCGGGATATTTATGTTTTTTATTGTTCATGATAATTTTGTATTGGGTATAGATGTTTCACATAGTCACATCTTTGAATATTTTAATTTATTTATACTAACTTAAAGAATGTGATATTTTATCCTAACGTTAAATATTATGTGCTAATTTACTTATACTAATTTAGAATATTCTGTGTTTTACTAACTTGAAATATTACATTTTACTTATACTAACTTAAAATACTACATGACTTAAAATGTGTTAATAATCCACTCATACAAACTCGAAATATTTCACTTATACTAACTTGAAATATTAAACGTTATTTTAGTTATAGTTAAAATATAATACCCATATGAATATAAAATATATAAATACCAAAATTAACATTACCAAACTTAAATGACCGTGTTTTTTGTTTTGCAGGCAGATCTTAGCGCCAGGGAAGTCGAAAGTGAGTAAAACATATGGAAAATGTTTCCACTTGTGTGTACGTGTTTCTTGCTCATAACAAATCGTCAAATAAGTCTTGAAACAACGGTGAAGTATCGAGTGTATCGAGTAATAAGCGTTCCGCGGAAGTGAGGAAAATTGCCCGTGAAGATTGAAATGTCGTGAAGGGAGTAAATATCAAAAATGTGCTTGTGATACTTCCGTAAAATATCACCCTAGAAAAATGAGAATGTGATAAAAGTGTGTCGAACGTTGGCCACAAGCACTCGACGCTAAAAAAATTGCATGTTTAATGTTTAAGGGGTTGAGATTTGGAACGTTTTGCAAACGGGTCTGCACTTGTATCGCATAGTTTCGCGTTGAGTAGCATCTATACCGTGTTACGTAATCGTTAGCAAACGGTGTAGCAGAGGTGTAATCACCCCGAATGGGAAGCACCATTTCAAAAATAGTTACAACTGTGTTCTTATATGGCTCGGCGGGGGTAATCTGACCCACTACTTCCACCAGCAAGTTCTTGAATCGGTTGCTGGGTGGGAGCTGCTGCGCCTTAAAATAGAACTATATTTTTGAACCAGGTACGCACGAACAGCCACGCTTCAGCTGATATTAACCCAGATTTCACGTTGTGCATTCTTCGTTTAACATGATCGAAGAAACTTTTTCCGATTTGGAAGGAGTTGCCGAAGTGAGGCGTTCTTTATTTCCGATTATGGGGGCAGGAAGACGGGGTATAGCGTCGAACGTTGCTGCAGTTGATGCTTGCTTTGGAATTTGACTTATAGGGTAACCGTGATAACGCCCGGTATTAAAAGCCTAAGGCCGAAATAAGTTCCTTTAAATGGAACCAATGTCAGATGATAAAATTAAAAGAAATGTGTAAAAGTTTTGATCTTTTGAATTTGTGGTAAAATCGGAAGAATGGGACCTGATGTCGAACTGCCTGGGAATTTTTTGAAAATTTGGAGAGCTTTTTTGCTAATGAAAGTAGATTATTATTCTTAATTATTTGGATAATTTATAGTCAGTCAGAATTAGTATAAAATTTTTCAGAAATAGTATGAAAATAAATAAAGAAAGTTAAAATGTTTTGCATTCGAGGAACCTGGACTAAATTTCAAAAGTGCATTAAAAGTTTTTGTAAAATTATTTATATTTGAACTGTGAGTCACGAGTTAGACTCTGATGGCAAGGGATTCATAGCCTTTTGAAATTTCTATTTTTTTAACTTCTTTGGGTGGACATATTTTAAACTTTCCTTCATTATTACCGAGTATAGTTTTACAATAATTAACATAATCGATATCTTTATAATTTAGGTCTAATATTAAGCCTATGTTAGAATAACTATCTAGTTTCTGTTCCTTTCGGAAATTTCTTTTGCAAATAACATTTGTTCGTACCAGAAATAATTAATATGACTGTCTCATAATTTTGTTGCCGTAGCACATGATAAAAATAAGGTTTTGAACACGGGATATTTTTTATATTGTGAGCACTCGACGGGAAGTAATTATTAAAAGAAAATGAGTTCAACAATAAATTTCAAACAAGTCGAAGCATAAATACTTATGTTAAAGTAATATTTTTAAATCCTCGTTAAAGAATTTAACTATTTGATTTTTTGAACAATTTTATCTTCACGTTCAGTGGCAGTGGTTTTAGATTTTTATAATCGAAATTTAAAAGTAAATGTAGTTAACTTTTATCTATGGGGAAATATTTATCGAGAGGTTATTTATCTAGATCTTACAGCGTTTCATGTGACATTTATCAACTCCGTTAGATTAGAAACTTTCGGATTTTAAACTTTTATCCTCTAAAATTATTTATTATAATTTCACTAATAATAATTTTCTTATCTAATCGTTTGCCACATTTGTGATCGTTTCTCAGACCCTTGCACTAAAATTAGATCGCCTTTGAAGTAAAATACGAGACAGAACCAACAATTTGACTGCCAACCTAATATTTGAAATAATTTCTAAATGGAACGAAAACAAATCTTCAAGAAGATATTTATGGAAATTAAAGAGACGCATTTAGGACTTGCCTATCAAATGCAGATACATAAGGTTAACAAAATGGGTGTTCTAGGTTTTATTTCACAAAATGGTGTCAGTACATAATTAATGAAAAAGATGTTATTTTATTAAAAACTTGTAACAAAAATATAAAATATAAAATAACGTATTAGATAAATTTATAAAAAACTGAATTTCTCACGTCACGAATTCTTTAATAACTTTTTCTGTTTTACTGAATTCGAACTTTACAAATTACATTTTAACCTTTAACTAATACGATAATTATTTAGACATATTGAAAATACAGTTGAAATCAGTAAGGTATACTAAGGGATATGCAGAACAAGGAGCCTCCTGTAAAAGAAAAATAGAAAATACACATTGCAAAAGTCAAAAATCGTTTCCTAATTAAACTTCACTTATGTATATTACGACGTTTTCTATTTTTATTCTACGTAAAAATCAGCTATCGTTAACTAATAATAAAGTCATCCATTGGTTAGAAGTGAAAGAAAACTTGATTCTAATCATTAAATAAATTATAATCACCTAACGCATGCTGCTGACTTTGTATTTAAAATAATTTTATTCATTCGACTCTCCAAAATTAAGTGAACTGTTCATTAGTATTTAAATGGACCACCAAAAAAGAGCTATAGAAGTATTAAAACGGAAAAGAGATCATATTGTATCTTTTATAACTTTATTTAAAAACTAGTTACGTTACATTTTCCAAACCAGTAAAATTCTTAACAAATGATACATTTCACCATATTAACTAACAATTCTTTTCCTTTGAAGTTGTCCAAAAAATTTTAGCTATAATTTTATGAGTCATTTACGGTTTTACATTTATATGAAACTTCCGTATTTTTATTCGTATAATGTCTACTCTGCTAGAACAAATTGGGTCACCTTGTATATGACAAATAATACGTTCGTAGATCATAAGCTAATTTGTAGGTTATGTTTCGTTGAATAGAGGCCGAATTTGCCTTCTCGATCTACGATGCCGATGGCACCAACGTCATCGACGCAATCGACCTTGGCAACGTCCTTCGGGCCCTCAACCTGAACCCTACCAACGCTACCATAGAAAAGCTTGGAGGAACGAAAAAGAAGGGCGAAAAGCTGATGAAACTCGATGAGTTCTTGCCAATTTATAGCCAGTGCAAAAAGGATAAGGATCAAGGGTGCTACGAAGACTTCGTTGAGTGTTTGAAGCTGTACGACAAACAAGAAAATGGAACCATGCTTGCCGCTGAACTTTCGCACACACTTCTTGCACTTGGTACAATCATTGTTCTTACTTATTTATATATCTATTTTATTTATCGTAAATTTAGTTATTAATATTTCGGACATAATACTATTTATTTAAATATTATTTTCTTTTAAATATCAGTTACTCTTTGCACTGCTGTCTCTTATATTTTTATTTTAAAACGATAACTTATTAAGTTAAAAAACTCAGCATTAAACTTAAACGCAACTTGCAAATTCTTAAATTTATAAAATTTAGAAATTACAAATCTTTAAACCTAGAAATCTAGAAACTTGTTTCAAATTTACGGAGAAATTGAAAAATTTGACAACAGATTTTTCATATAGCTATAACTTCTTTCGTGTGGTCAAAGTTAAAACTCAATTTTTGAATTAATCTTATAAGCCTTCTCGAAATCGGGTAAATAAATAAAAGTATATAAAGTAACAAATAAAATAGTATAAAGGTAAGTAAATATTGCAAGGTAATAAATTATTATTTAGTATTAATAAATGGTCATTATAAAAAATTAATGGTACTTTTATTTTCGACGACACTAAAAAATTAATGATACTTTTATTTATTAGCGATTTCTAAGGTAAAAAGCAGCATAGTTAAACGTTCTTCAGGTTTACCTCTATAAAAACAAAGTTTAAGAAAGAAGTATATGACAACTCAATCATTTTGAACTTATGTAACAGGTGAACGTCTCGAAGATGCAGAAGTAGATCAAGTACTGAAGGACTGTATGGACCCAGAAGACGAAGACGGTTTCATCCCCTATGCCCGTAAGTATCCACATACAAATCAGAAACACGTGCATCTCACGGAATAGGTGAAGAAAGTAAGAGTGTTAAATGAGCTGCATCAGTCACAATAATGTAGAGCATCGCTAGTAAAAAGGAAAGCAGCAGTAAGCTATAGAAGGTGCCTTTGTTTACATTCGTTTTACCAGTAGTCGTTGATTTTCCAGTAGAAGTTCTACTCGAGAGAATTACCCCCGCCCCATATATCCCAGTGTTTTACGTAGTCGTAGACCCTTAGAGAATTTTACGCAGCCGCCCAAAAATGTCCAGGAAATCGCAGGGATAAATCGAACCCACAGCTCCTTTTCTCCCCGTCACATGACATTTCCACGTGTTTTGTGTTCTACAGCGTTCTTGAAGAAGATGATGGTGCTATTATAAGCAGAGCTGATGTCAGTCTCACAATAATCGTCCTTCGTAAGTACACCCTGTAGTGTATGCCTCCGGAATCAGCTTTCTCTCCTCTCTATCTCTTCTGCTTCTTCTTGTTCTTCGTCTGATCTCGTTTGTGAACTAACAAACGTTTTGCTCTTGTCTGGCGTTACGCACATCTCGCAGTTTATAGGACGCAACGATTCAACATGGCAGGGATGCTGAAATCGATAACCTGCTTCTCGTACAGCAACACGTACAAAAGCTTCAGACTTATTCATGCACGAGGTCCGTGACTCAATAGAGTCGTTGACGTAGATTTCAGAAAATGGTGCTTGAGTTTTCAATGTTTCTGAAGTTAAAGTGGAACATACGCGTCCTCTGAGAACGCTTCGCGGTATGATATAATTCAGCGTGATATTTTAGTCACGAACTTAGTAAATACATGAAGTAAATTTATGTGGGATGTATAACGAAAATTGTTTGGTAAACATTTACCGAGTAACTGAAATTGTTTGACTAATTTTTAGCAGGGAACAAACATTGCTTGACAAATTTTTTAAGTACAAAAATTATTTGATAAACTTTTATGAAAGAATTAAATATATTTGATAAATTTTTACTACAACACAAAATATATTTGATAAACTTCTACCAAAGAATAAAAAATATTTGATAAATTTTTACCAAAGAATAAAATATATTTGATAAAATTTTACCAAATATCAAAGTACTTCAAAATTTACTTGATACATTTTGTACTTAATAAGAGAATCAATTTTGAGTAATTAAAAATATTTTGAAAGATTTAATTGATAAATTCTTGTGTTAAGTAATAATGTGATGTACAAACTTTGAAAAGGAATTTAGTAATTAAATTGTAAAATTTAAGTACTCTAGTGAAGCTATGTTATCTAAAATAAATAATCATTTTCTATTGGCGTCACGGATTTCGACAAATTTCTTTAATTTACAGCAAAACTCTGTGCCGATTATAAATGTCAGTGTAATTATATTAACTATCTATGTTGTTAACTTCCAGTAATACTTCTATCAATGGAAGTTTTCGTTTCTATTGTCTGTTCTGTACTCAGTTTTAAGTTACAGGTGCTTCCTATTAATATTAATGAACACCGAAACTTGCAAAGTGTACGTTCTCGCAACATAGCCGAAGTTTATGAGACGTATGCGATTGATTAAGCATAATGCGTTCACTACCGTGAGAGTCACCGACAAATTGGATCATAAATCTGATATAATGAAATATTCAAAAGAGACAATTACTGAACTAATTTTGTTACGAAGTAAGAAATGAAATGTTTAAATTGAAAAATTGAAAAATAAAAAATTGAAAAATTGAAAAATTGAAAAATTGAAAAATTGAAAAATTGAATAATTGAAAGTAGAACAATTGAACAGTTTAAAGTTTCCAGAATAGAATAATTGAAAAATATAAACAATTTACATTGAAGAAAATATATCTTTGTTAACCATTTGAAGCATTAAAGTTTGTCATTGATACCGTAGTTCACGTTAACACAAATTTCAATAATTTAATAATGAATTTTAAATACGAGTTTTATTCGTTTTGAATGTTACACAAAAATTAAAGAAAATAAAAAGAACATTTTAAGTCTAAAATTTTGTTTGGGATTCTATTTATAGAAGTTATGTAACCAGACAATAAATTAAATCGATATCAAATTTCAATTGGCTACTATTTCGTATAACTTTAAATTTAATATTACGAATTCCTAAATTTAAAAATTTTTTAATTTAAAAAGCATGGAATGTCTAAATTATTTATTCAACTTGAAAATTTGGAAATTTAGAAGCTTGTAAATTTGAAATTTTCGAACATCTAAATTTAAGAAGTAAAAGTTACTAAATTTGAAAATTGATGAAGTAATTTCTAAACTGCTAAATTTGAAATTTCTAAATTTTAACTTTGAAAATAAAAAATTTTTAATCTTATTAAACTTGATAACTTGGATTGAAGGTTCTTAAATTTGAAAATTCCTAAATTTAATCATTTGAATATTGGAAATTTCTGTATCAGAATATTTGAAAACTTATACTGTATAAAATTCTAAATTTGAAAATTTAAAATATCTGATCCTGAAAAGGTGTAAATTAAAAATTCTAAAATTCCTAAAGAAAATTATAAATTTGAAATTCCTGCATAAAACTGCAATTAGTTCTTTCCCATCGTTAACTACGATTTTAATACAAATCAAAATAGTTATACTACATTCATTTCTTACTAAAACTACGTGCATTTATAATACATCGAGGTTTGCAGAGTATAAATAAATCACGTAGTCTACACCATCCACAGTTTATAAATTACATCATTTATTTTACACAATTTATTCTTCAGACTTCGATGCATCATAAACATCCACAGTCTTCTTACATAAAAAATAAAAATCGACGGTGACAATCACAGTGATAATGTGAACAACGTGTAACAAACGTTCACGTGAACAACAAACTGAGACAACGTGTAAAATATTTCCACGAAATCAGGACTTCGCGAATCAGATTTTTTTAATGCTTATCATATTCGTTATGGCTTATCTTTGTACACCAGGCACCAAGTTCGATTGACACAGCGGTACACTGAATCCGCGATCTACGACTGTTGTAAATACTTTTTTTGCTCGTTGTCATTCGACTTGTGCCATTTTACCCTGCGACGAAATGTTAATATCGATCGTTTCGTTCTTTTTAGCGTTCCTTAAGAGACTCTGCGAAAGAGCGGACGAATGAAGTAACGACACAACCATTGTCATGTCGGTATTCATCCGTGACAAACTACACATCAACGAGGGAAACGTCAGTTCGTCATATTCATCACACTAATCATCCCCTGTTAAAAAAATTACCAGGAGCATCCGAGGCCACACATTTCATATTTTACGCGTAAACGAGGAAACATATTTCGAATCAACGTCGCCGCCATCGCACCCTTCGAATAAAAGGGAAACAATAAATTCAAAATGTTGCAAGATGAATAAAATTCCGTGAAAGGAAAGACAATATAAAATAATGTTCAACGCACAAAGCCATCGTTGTTTGATTCGGTTTAATATATATTTAGCTGTAACACGAAACACGTATTTATAATAAGAAAGATGTATCATATCTTAATATATGTGTACTAATATTGTACGAAACCGAATTAAAAGATCGATGTTATTTTACTCCTCATGCTTAATTTTATCAACCCCCGAGAAACTTCTGTGGCTTCACGTTGTTTCATATTTACATTTCGTAATTTTAGTTTCGTTGTTAAACTTCATAATTATACTTTCATAGATAAATTTTTTAGTCTTATTTTCGAAGTGAAACTTCATAATTTTAGTTTCATAGATAAATTCTGTGGTTTTAGTTTCGTAATTAAATTTTATAGTTTTACTTTCGCAGTTAAACTTCATGATGTTAGTTTAGAACTTCATCATTTTAGTCTAGTGGTTAAATTTTATAATTTTTGTTTCATAATTAAATTTTATACTTTTAATTTCATATTTAAAATTCATGATTTTAGATTCATATTTAAGTTACATAATTTCAGATTCATGTTCAAATAATTTTAGAAATTCTTTTCTTCCTCAGGTCGTGTGTATGATGTTATAATTATTAGAAGACAATGTTTAAATTATTTAAAAGATAATACCCAATGATTAATTCTACACTTGTATGATATGGATTTCAAAAAATAACCTAAACAATTAAATCAGTATAATTTAAACCAGTTATGAATTTAAAAATTTGAAAATTAAGTAATCTAGAAATTTAGAAATTTAGATATACACAAATTTTCAAACTTGAAAAATTAGAAATATTCAAAGTCCATTAATATATAATAATTTTGTATATTATTAATATTTTATTATTAATAATATTTTATATATTTTTAATTGCAGTTGGTTATTACTGTACGACGTGTAGATATTATGAATGTAAAAATTGCCCTCAAACCCTGTGGAATGTGTGTCATAGGGGATGCTAATCTCATTGAAATAGGTGAAGCTTGAACGTTGCTTGCATTAAAAAAACAAGCATCTATCTCAGGTGATTCTTAACTGCCTTGCACGAAGTGAAGATTTTTATAATTCTATTCTTTATTTAAAGTTTTTTCAAACAAATACCATTATTATTTTCCAATTTTCTAAATTTATAAAATTTCCAAATTCCCATTTCCAAACCTGCTAATCTTCGAATTAAAAAATTAAAAAATTTCCAAGTTTCCAATTTTCTAGGTTTCTAAGATCTTAAATTTTCAAGTTTGAAATTCCTATATCCTGAAATCTACAAATTCTTATATTTTCAAATTCTCAAATGTTCAACTATCTAAACTTCCAAATTCAGAATTTCCAAAATATTAAATTTGAAAATTCCAAATTATTAAATTTGAAAATTTTTCAACCACAAACCAACAAGTGATGGTACCTTTCTCTTCTATATCGCCATTTTCCCTGGAAAGGCCTATTACGCTCGCTAGTGTACACACATAACCATTGAACTGAATTCAAAATACATATATGTTACAAAGGATTACTCCACTTCTACCTACCGTCGCTCATTTTATAACCGCGTACCTAATTTGTGATATACAAGGTGCTCCAGTTTTATTCCCAACACTTTACGAAATTTACGATCAGCAGACAGTCTCGACACAATATTATCAATGTTTCAGTATTCTTAATAGATATGGACAATACGTATTAATCGTCGGTGGTTTCCATTAAGATACTCTACAATTTCAGTACAATTAGTGAAAATTTAACTAATACTGTTATGTTGCGTGATGTCAAAACGATAAATTACTATTTTATAACATATCCTATAACCTTTATTACATTTTAAATTCTCAATGTTGACCTAAAGTAACGACATAATTATTTGTAAATTATTCCAAAACAAAGTTCTGAAAATACCAAAAACTAATTTAAAATGAATACTAAAGTTTGAAGTGATCGTGAGTGCTAACAAATTTTGTAACTTAACATTCACTGCCAGTCAAATTTAGAGCGTTTTGCGCTGCAGACTTTATTTTAAGGAAAACATAAATTTTCACCGAATATAATAATATTTGCAGATATAGTATTAAAATAGATTTACAGCAATAAAAAAAACACTACAAGTAGTTGGCAGAGAATGGTTTAACTCTTTCGGTAACGAATTATTTATTCCTTTACTAATTTCTTTGAATTAAATTATAATTTTTCAGTGGTACAAAATTTCTCCGAGATAGATAGAAATAGAATCTATGGTTGACAATATGAGGACAATGTTTATAAATAAAAATTACCGGATTTAAATACAGCGAGTATTTATCTAGTATGCCCTTATATGAAAACTTGCTTTCGTTCGCTATGGAGCCTTTCGACACTTTTGACAATTTTTCTTATGGTTTTGAACCATTTTAAGAAAGTTTGATTCTCTGACAAAAACTCGTATCTGCCACGGTTTGGGCTGTACATTTATGAGTAAGTGAACACGGAGTTTTATAGTAACGTCATGACCAAAAGAATCAGAATAAGAAACTTGTAAAACGGTAATTAGACCGCTATGGTAATAGCGTAGTTTCATAAAATGTAGTTTCAGCGCGAAAACAGCCATAATCGCACAGCATTTTCGTCATGCGAAAGAAATTAAGCGCGAAGGGTAGTGCTCTATCGAAGGGTGAACACGCGATGCGCAGATCGCGATCGTCGCGCGTCGCGTCGCGTACCTGAGAATCGCTCGAATAGCGAGTGGTTCGTAAACGCTCGGCGATTTCCGGTAGCGAGGCGTGGGGCGTTCGGGAGATCCCGGAAACCCGGCGGTCGAGCCAGTCAGTTCAAACGCGTCGCAAGTGCCGCGCGTTTCGTCTTCCACTTTGATTACGCCACCGATTAAAGCAATCCCTTTTTTCCGCCCGGTTTATTTACCAAACGTTTCCCGCCGCGTTTCATCGCGCGTGTAACGACGTAGCAAGTGTGACGATCGGCCGTCGCGTTGATTCACGGCCAAGAGGTGCGTACGTTGACGGAGTAAAATATGACGGATGTACAAGTGAATCCGAGCAAGGACGACGCCGCCGGCGCGGTTCGACAGAACGGCGACGTCACGCAGCGAACAGGTTGGTGTTTATTACGTGCGCGAGTATTTTCAGTAATCTGGCGAACGCGGAAACATGGTGGAGCACGCGGTTCGCCATCTTGTTAAATACCCTGTCAGAAAATCGCGTCCTTTCGTTAGAGCACCGTCTGCTCTATTCGAATGTTATTGCGCCGAATATTGAACGCGACGAAACACGCAGTAAAAGTATAATACGAACGACGCATATTTTGGAACTTCCGTGTGACAATAACGAATGGGGTGTGAATTTACAAATTATATGGGGTGTAAATCATAAAGGGGAACTTATGTGGGGTTCGAACGATAAGGGGAGTTTCGGAAGCAAGCAAATTTGACGAGACGATTTTTCGTGATCGTAAAGCGGATGTGGGAATATTAGGTCGTGATATAATTTAGTGAATTGATCGGGCGTGTTAGCGCACGGCTGAGAATGTTCTCGATTAATTATTTGCGCACAGGAATATCTCTAACGCAGATAAAGATCGGGATTTATGTAGATAAGTTCGAAGACAAAGAAGTAACATATCGATCTAAAGATAAGTGTGACAACAAAAATATTTTGTAATGTAAATGCATCTCTTGTTATGCTTATAACTGTAAACAGTTTCGCGTTATAAATACAAGAAAACCAGTTAGTTGGCGTTATCAATTATATCTGCAGTAACTGATTGTATCTATAATAATCAAAATAATCTCTAATGATAATGAGATGATCAAAGAGCACTCGTAGGCGTGTGTTTATGTTGTGAAGTGTACAATGGCCTCGATGTTCGGGGGCATTAGACTGAAAGCGATGAGAAAAGCCGGTACATAATATTGAGTCGTAACACTAGGAAGTCCTTTAGATGCTGATTAGCGTTGTATGTTGTCAGACGCCCATGCATAATTAAATCCTTGTTGTGATTTACGCGAAAGAAGATTATCTTGATCGTGTTGTTCGTTGAGCGAAGTTTGCATCAAGTGGTTTGAGGATGAGATCAAGTTCAATATGGACTCACGAATCGGAGTCAATTGCAATACAAAAGATCCACTTCGTGAAACTTCACTACTTATTGTTCGTTGGAGATATTTTATATTATTTACATAAAAAATATTTGAATTATACTCCACTTTGAAATTCTAGTATGTGAAATATACACTGTGTAAATAGTATTCAGGGTTGTATTAGATTAATCAAAAAGTAACAGAAATATTTAATAATTATCTTTTTGAATATAATAAATAAAATCATAATAAATTTGATCACTCAGAAATTTTGTTGCCATTAAATAACTTTTAAAAATGTACTGTAATTTTTACTTGTTTTGTTTATTATTATAAAACAAATTAAGGCAAGAACGCAAAAGCTGACGTTCTTCAATCTTTTTTTTATTTTCTGCTGTAAATATGCTTCATAAAATTTTGACATTGGCAAACATAAATAAAAATTTCATAATTAATGAAATTATTGAAAATATTTTCAATTCTTGTTTTAGTCTTCCCAAAATGTAGCAGATATATATTTAAATAAATTTATTTAGTAAAAAATATTCCTTGATATTTTTATTTTACCACCAATTTTTTAAATAAATAATTTAGTTTATTTTATTTAATACTTGATTAATTTTCTTATTTTTATTAATCTTTTCATTTATGAACGAACTTGTAGATTGTTATATTAAATTCTGTAAATGTATGTAGATTAATTTTAAGTTGGACTGTTAAGTCGAAATTGAGTATATTGTTTTTTATTAATAATTGATTCAAATTTAGAAAGATTAATTAAACTTAGTGACAAACTTTGTAACAAACTTCGCAAAAAAGCTAATTATAAAAATTAATAAAAATAATTAATACAAACTTAGAATTTTAATAATTCATATTTACGTACTTATTAACATCAGATTCACTTACTATACTATGGATAGCAAATTATATAATTTTAATTATTACAATATTCTGTTTTTTAAAATGTTATTGAATTATTCATAATATCGATCCACAGTAATCTACAATATCAAGTCGAAACCTGCTCGTAATATATTTTGGTTGCGCTCCAATCATGATAGCCTCGAGGAAAAAGGCGGACATGAAGAAAAATTACAGCTGCTTTGCTCACAATGCGTTAAAACGTTTCGGTACTAAATCTCCGAAGAGGTTTTAAGGGATCGTATATATTCCGCGATCCGTTGAAGGAACAAATTTACACGTAATATCAACTTTATCACACGTTTAATACGACCTTTTAGTTATATCGATGTACCATAATGTTGAAGTAATACTAACGTAACCTGGATTTTATAAAAGATACGTAATCTTCTAAGAGCATTACATTGTTGTATTTATAGATAACAATTTATTGAAAGTGACTGTTGCAATGACTTGATAAAAGCTATAATTTTATACCTTTATTTAAGGAAGCATTTTAAAATATTTGCATATTGAAATTCAATTTTAACATATTATTGCGAAATTTATTATAGACGTAAAATTTAATTAACATTAAAATATGTAAAATATTTCCTTATTTATGTCATTGTAAAAATATAAATATAAATATAATTTATAATATAGACATGTAGATATGATTTATTTCAATGTTATCTGTCTGTATGAATTTCATCATTTAAAATGTGAAATATTTTTCATAAGAAATATGAAAATATTTTTGAAATATGAAATATGAAAATATTTATATGAAATATTTTTGAAATATGAAATATGAAAATATTTTCCATATTTTACATTAATTAGCTATCTTTCATTTTAATTAAAAGACAACAAAGACAGTATTTTATAATTTTATAATATTGTATAACAGCAACTATTTTATTATTTTACGTTATTTTATAATAGTAAATAACTGACTTACCTATAAAAACATTTATTATAAATTAAATTATTTACAAAAGTTCCACGTTGCCAGTCGGTTCATTAGCTGCAGGCTTTAACTGCAGTCAGCACTGCAAGCAAAATAAACTGCCAATTACCTTGGCGACTAAACGAGCTGGAAAAATTGGCCGAAAAAAGGTCGTATCGTGTGCCAATTAGGAAGTTGACGAGCGTCAATGAGTTAACGATGCTTTGTAGGCGTATAATTGTAAAATTGACGAGGCTTACCTTCGACGATGAGTCCGAGACCTTAATCGGATGACCCTCTCATGGTGTTCAACAGTTTGGACGAATTGGCGTCCACAACTTGTTTATCGCTTCCGGAGAACTTCGCATCTGTGAATAGTACTAAAGTCATCGTAATTATCGGCAGAAATGTCTGTGTAAACATTTTAACGTTACATTAATCTCTTCTTTATTTTCAATCGATTGCAATCATTTAACTAAAATTATCGTTTAAAATATTATAATATCAAGCACAATGTAATTTTAATTCATTCAGAATCTTATACAGGGTTTTTTTTTTAAACGGTGGTACAACCGAAAACTAAATGAATCCATATGGAAAAATAAAAAAAATATGTAATTTTTTATATGGCGCTATTTTCAAGAAAATTGAATTTGTACATTTTTTAAGTATTTGTAAAAAAAATTTGTTCACAGTGTGGAAAATGATAAAATCAACAAATTGTTTCTTAGTTCTACAGGATACAAATATTGTAAATTAACAAACATAATAATTAATATATTATATAAATTATTATGTTTAATATATTAATTATATTAATATTAATTATATTAGTATATTAATAAATTAATTTATATTAATATATTATATTAATATAATAAAATAACTATTGTTTGCATCACTTACAAAAAATATTTTTTAAAATATCAAGGATGAAACTTTTTACCCACACTTGTAATTTTCCGTAAAATATGTGTAACAGAATATTATTTACTCCATCAATTACCTTTTTTGTTTGAATAAAAAATTCAGATATTTTGGTATACGTCTCGTATTTCCAATTACGGTGATAAAATTGTTTGATTTTCGTAATTGTTATGTTGAATGATCAGTCTAAATTTATTCCGTCAATCACCCATGATTCGCATGATAGTGAACACGTTAAATATTCATATTCGTGAAAATTCTGATTGCGGTGTTCCGCACGGGACATGGTCATATTCATTATGGTACTCAACGTGTTAACTTGGTAATCGGGAAACACGAATTAGCTGTCATTCCTGTGTGCAATATTTGAGGTGCAATAATGTTTTTACAAAAAAATTTATCACGAAATAAATGGATCCTGTTTACTTAATTTTTATTACTTGCGTAAAGAGACTGTTTTGTAAAAAATTCAATTACATGAAATTATAATGATTGCAAACTTCATAGGATGAAGTTTAATTAATATTATTATATACACTGATGAATTAAAATCGAAAATGTATGCTTGTATATCATAAAATTATTCAGTTTCATAAGTTAATTATAAGATGTTTCATTTTAACCACTATTGTTATAAAATAGATAGTTCGATAAATAAGTATACTAATGGATTAAAATCGAACATCTACATATACTGGTACATCATAAATAATTTGCATAAGGAAGTAAAAGGTTTTTCTTTTCAACCATTTTCTTAAAAAAGTAAATAGTTCAATATCTATACTGTTGGATTAAAATCGAACAATTTTGTATATCACAAAATTATTAATTTTCATAAGAAATTAATCATTGGATGCTTCTGTGTAATAATTACTTAAATAATAAATAATTTAATATATAACTATCTTGATGGATTAAAATCATTCCACTCATAATAATTTACTTAAAATTATAATATTTTACACAAACTTATAAAACTTTGATTAAACTTGTTATATCTTCGACACAAACTTGATTGATTATTTATACCTATGCTGCTATGATGAACTATGATCATTTAGACTGCTGCGGTCACTATACCTTACCACAAATTTAATTTCCCCAAAAAATTAATCATAAGATCCCACCATTCTTAAAAAATAAATAATTCAACAAATTACACTGATGAATTAAAATAAAACATCTTCATCCATCACAGAGCTATTAATCCCTTGCCATATAATTTATATCTCAGGTGCGTCAGTCAAAAGTAACTGTTCCCTGCTGCAATATTAAAACGAGTAAAGAACGTTAAAATCTTATGTCTCTTTTATATTCAACAATCCTCGACTATGCAAATTATGATTGGACTTTTCAATCATACTTCAAATTGAAACGTATTCGAGTAAGATTTATCATATTCGAGTGCGTCACGACTCGTCAAAGTATGGCGTTAATTTTCAAAATGTCGGTACATAAAAATGATAAACAGCAACCTATGTAAAAACGAATACGTGACACTAAAAGTTAAAACGCGTTATTTATCATCGTTTCTAGCAATGTAGAATGGAAATATGTTTGTTTCGAAATAACAGAAACAACTCAGAGCCCCAGCCCGCGTTAATTACACGAAGTTCCGCGCGATCAAGATCCACATGCATGCATTTCTCCGCGTGCATTCACACTGACGATTAAATGGATGGTTTGTTAAATTTAATGTGCACGGCCAATACGTAACCACCTATCGCTATGCGAAATGCTTATCGTTACACGAATAGGGGGCCAAGGTCCTCCTCGTTACCCGTGTCCCGCTTTAAGCCCTGTCGTGCATCGTGATTACACTGTTCAACAAATTTAAACTTTTTTTATGTTTTCCAATACCCATTGGGTGATCCTGGTAGAGTTTCTCGTCCTGAACAAGAATCCGAAAACCGAATTGCTCCATCACCCTCAGTTTTTGAAAAACACGAGCTTTTATAAAAACACGTGTTTTGGGTAGAAAATGCGATATTGCGAGGAAACTAAAAAACCTAGGACATTCAAATTAATTTTAAAAGATAGAGGAGAGTGTCCCGAATAAATTGATATATATAGTTGTTAAATTGCGTGATTCTAAATAGATGTAAATATCGATGAAAGTTCAAAAAACGGCCGTTGTACGCATTTCCTACGTACTATTTTTGCATTTTTAGGAAAAGTTATTTATCTAGCGCGAATTCGCTATACAGCATCGAATTCTATAGACATTTCTGATGAAGAAACTATGTGGGGTAAGTGTTGTATCTGTATGCAATTCCAGTAAATCGCAAAAATATCTGCCGGTAGCACGCGCATGGCGTTTTGCCGCCAGGCGGCCATAGCTCGCTCTCCTCGCCAAGTCAGTGCCGTAGCTACGCGCAATTAGCATCAATGATAGAGCTTAATAGACATCCACTTTTTATATGTATAATGTTTAATTTTTTGTAGTATTATTATTTCATAATTATTATTATTCATCTTTTATTATTATTTATTATTATTTTTAGCTACAAACAATACAATTATAAAATATAACAATACAATTATAAATCAAACGATAACCGATTGAAGACAGTTTTGAAACAATCGTGTACAATGCTAGCAGATTATTGTTGAATACTAATAAAGGACAAAAAATGTGGGACATACAAACGTCAAGCAAGACGAAAACACTTCTAAATTCGCTTACTGCAGGTAACTTTCTATCGTTTACATTTTATTTTTTTTTATATTATAAACAGATTTCAAAATTGTCTTCAATCGGTTATCGTTTGATGAAGTTGTAATAATCATCATTTGTTTTTAAATTTTGAATTATAGTATTTTATAATTGTATTGATGGTAGCTAAAAATGATAATGAATAATAACAAAAGATGAATAATAATAATTATGAAATAATAATACTAAAAAAAATCAAACGTACATATAAAAAGTAGATGTCTATTAAGCCCCATCATTGATGCTGATTACGCGTAGCTACGGCACTGACTTGGCGAGGAGAGCGAGCTATGGCCGCCTGGCGGCAAAACGCCGTGCGCTTGCTACCGGCAGATATTTTTTCGATTTACTGGAATTGCATACAGATACAACACTCACCCCACATAGTTTCTTCATCAGAAATGTCTATAGAATTCGATGCTGTATAGCGAATTCGCGCTAGATAAATAACTTTTCCTAAAAATGCAAAAATAATACGTAGGAAATGCGTACAACGGCCGTTTTTTGAACTTTCATCGATATTTACATCTATTTAGAATCACGCAATTTAACAACTATATATATCAATTTATTCGGGACACTCTCCTCTATCTTTTAAAATTAATTTGAATGTCCTAGGTTTTTTAGTTTCCTCGCAATATCGCATTTTCTACCCAAAACACGTGTTTTTATAAAAGCTCGTGTTTTTCAAAAACTGAGGGTGATGGAGCAATTCGGTTTTCGGATTCTTGTTCAGGACGAGAAACTCTACCAGGATCACCCAATGGGTATTGGAAAACAAAATTCGTGTTGAACAGTGTTATTAGAACGATTTGCATCGCGTTCTCGAATGTTTGTGCAACTATGTTTCGCTCGTCGACAGTTTTCTATTTAAACCACGATCAATGAATTTTGTAACTTGTTACTGGGTCATAGTATTCGAAGACCTAACGAAAGTCAATCAATCTTTCGTTGTGGACGGGTAAATTACGTTTGGATGCAACGTTGTCTTCTGTTGACGTATTATGTGTGCTTCAAAAATTTGAACATTCTTGTGAATTCCAAAAATACTTCATTTTCGAAATACTTCAATTTCTAGATTTCTAAATGTTCAAGTTCCTCAATGTCCTCGTTAAGGAATCAGATTCCCAAATTGTTAGATTTGAAATTCTCAGCCTTCAAATTTCTAAGGTAAACTTACTAGTTTTAATTACTAATTTCGTAGGTTTTGAGACTCGAACGTCCCCAAATAGCTGTATCATCAAATTCTTGAGTTTCCAAATTCTGGAGCTTCTAAGTTCCTAGATCCTCAAATAGTTCGATTTCGAAATTCCTAAAATATATCGCTGAACTCACAAGTCCTTAAATCTTCAAATTTATAAATTTCAAAATCTTTGAAATCACATGGACCTAGATTTCGAAATTCCAATGTCCTCAAAAACCATACTCCCAAATTCTTAAGCTTCTAAATTCCTAAATCCTCAGATAGTTAGACTTCGATATCCCCAAGTTTATATGTCGCTGGACTCCGAAATTCTCAAATCTTCAAATTTCTTTCCAAATCTCCGAATTTCCATGTTTCCAGATTTCTCAAATTATTAAGCATTTTTGTTTCTAGATCCCTAAATTGTTAAACCCCGAGATTTCTAAATTCCCAAATCACTAAATCCTAAAATGCACCAATCTCCAAAGAGCTGTATCTCCAAATTCCACATTCTCCAAGAAACTAAACCTCGATAACCCTAAATTTCCTTATCGTTAGATCTCGAAATTCCCAAATCCCTAAATCTGTAAATTTCCAAATCCCTAGATTTTTAAATCATAATGTCCCTAAGTATGCTACCAAACCCCAACTTCTCCAAATTCTTAAGTTTTCAAATTCTTAGATTCTTAAATCATTAATCATTGAAATCCCTAAATGTTCGTAACACTAGACCCTAAAATCTCCAAATCTCTTTTACAAATCTCTGAATTCTGATATCCCTAGATTTCTAAATCCTAATGTCCCCAAGTATGCTACCAAACCCCAACTTCTCCAAATTCTTAAGCTTTAAATTCTTAGATTCTTAAATCATTAATCATTGAAATCCCTAAATGTTCATATCACTAAACCCCAAAATCTCTAAATTTCCACATTTCTAAATTCGCATGTCTCTAGATTTTTAAATCCTGGTATCCCCGAATACCTACGCTACCAAACTCCCACGTTTTTAAATTGTTAAAATCCCTAAATCCTCAAATCACTAGATCCCAAAATCCCCAAATCTAATTTCTAAATTCCTAGACCACCAAAACCCAACATTTCTCTAATCTGAAATTCTTAAAATGTGTTCCAAACTCTCGGAATCCTATAACTTGCAAATTTACGAAATCCTATGGCTTCTGAATTACCATGTCCCCAAACCTTGATCCCATCACCTAACTTTCAAAAATTGCCATAAACAAATGAAAGCAATTTATTTTGACCTTTTGAGATATTTGGACCTTTTATAAAGATTACGATTGACTGAACGAAGCAATCGTATTATCAATGAAATAAAATATAATTTCCTTAATGTTTCATTAGTCTTTCTAAAATTTCAAATTTATTTAAGTACTATAAATATCGATTTTTCCTCGTAAAGTAACGTAGCAATCGCCAAGTAGCTTCATTTGTCTCATAAACACTCAATGGAAGTTATCTACATTTATCGCAAATTACACGAAAAATGTATGTATCTGTGTCGTAGTGATGAATAGCTGTCTCGTCGCGAGCGTTCGAGTAGGAGACACGTCGAGCACGATTAGTTTCCACACACTCATCTGACAAGAATATCTAAGCGAGTATAGCTTTTAGTTGAGCTAACCGTGTGTACAAAAAAATGCTTCATACTTTATTAATCTCGACCGACGAGTTAAATCACGATTGAAATTTCATACATCTCGAGAAGCTTCGATTTCATATCAGAAGCTGTTCTATCGGATTTCTAATGGACTGAAAATAGCTGTGTCTTAAAATAGGAGTTGCAAGTTATTGTGTTTAGTGTTTTAATCGCGAATTTAAAACGTAACTGGCTGAAAGTGGGAGACAATGTGGGACTCTTAGTACTTGACGTTATATAATTCATCTGATAACATAGTGATAACACACTCTACGTTGTTTTCTTTTTTCCGTTTTGTTGTGGTACAGATTCACGTTTGTGATATTTTATCATTGATTTTAATATAAAATCGAAACGAACCGAATTGTGTTCATTTATCTTCAGAGGCAGTTTTTGGTGTTTTATGAAAGTGAAGAAAATTAAAATAAGCTGTGTATAAATAGTCATAGATTTTATCAAAATAGCGATGAGGATAATTCAAAATACAATTTTTTAATGTTTTATGAAATCAGCAAAACTCGCAATTAAAATAAGCTGTACATAAATAGGATGTTACAGAAATTTTTACAAAATGATGACGTGGGTAATTAAAAATTTAGCATACAAAATGCAACTTTGCTATAAACAAACATTTAAAATGTTTTATGAAGTTGAACTAAATTATATATAAAAAGAAAATCTCAAAATTTAACAGTATAACACCTAAAGAAAATAATACTTTGGCCAATCTAATATTTATAACTACGCTGCGAATGTTAATCTATGTAACCAATGACCTTCCACAATCTATAAACTAAATGATTCATACTTTTGTAAAAAATGAATATAAGAAACTGTTAAAAAGAATGAATATGCAAAGTATGAACGTGTTACAAACATGTATACTGATGCTAAAGATATGTCTAGCAAAAAACCCATGAAAGGTCGAATAACAAACAGATTGCATTAAAATATCAAATGACTACAGTCTACCTATGACTATCCTAAACCATCAGCTCTGTACTCTCACACCTAAAACAACATCAGCAAAATAAGACGCAATTTCGATTAAAGTTCAGTAGTTTACTGTACATGGTAAACTACTATGTGCGAGAGTATATACAGTTACATCCACGTCCATTATGAAACATTCCGTATACTAACTCACGGAGAATATTGACCAAACTCTCGGTGAAACGTAACCACCTACAAGTTCGGGAAATTTCATCACGTTCGTACGTGATTAGTTGTGTTTAGTCGCATTGCACATATGGGTATTGCAGATTAGTTGTGTGGTAGTGGTAGCACAATATGTGGCAGTGGGAAGAAAGCTTTCTTAGGGAGGTCCACATTATATGAGTAACTAATGGTAGTAGCTTTGCCAAGAGGAAGTCGAAATTTTTAGTTTCTTGCTTTGTAGCAGGTCTATCGTTGAACGAAGAAGGCAAGAAAAGAAAGAAACCATTTTAAAACCCTCTAGATCTTCAAATCGCTAAATTCCCAAAGCCTACGTCCTCAAATCTTTGGACCTCCAAATCGCGAAATTTCCAAAATCCATGGTTTTCAAGTTCCTAAATTCTGCATCTCTACATCCCCTAATTTCTACATCTCCAAATACCTTGATGGGGAAGGGTGATACCATTCCCAAATTCCTAGATACCCAAATTTCTAGAACCCCAAATTGCTAAATTCACAAAATTCCTAAGACTTCAAATTCCTACATCTCTAAATACCCACATCTTCAAATGCCCAGATTCCCAAACTCTACATTCCAAAAGCCTAGATTCCCTAATCTTCAGACTCCTATACCGCTAAATTCCCAAATACCTACATCCCCACATGTCTAGACCCCCAAGTCGCTAAATTCCCAAATTTCTTCATCGCCAAATCTCTAGACCGTCTAATTGCTAAATCTCTAAATCCCTAAATTCCCAAGTCTTTGGTGTCCCAAATTGCTATATTCGCAAAATCCCTAGTTTCCAAATTCCTAAATCCTGAAATCCCTACATCCCCAAATCCTTGCGTTCCCAAATCCCTACATCATCAAATCCCCACATCCCCAAATCCTTACATCCCCAAATACCTACATTCCCAAATCTCTAGACCCACAAATTGCTAAATACCCAAATTCTTAAATCTTGAGATTCCTACATCCCCAAATCTCCACATCCTCAAATCCCTACATCCCCACATCCCCAAATCCTTACATTCCCAAATACCTATATTCCCAAATCTCTAGACCCACAAATTGCTAAATTCCCAAATTCCTAAATCTTGAAATTCCTACATCCCCCAATCCCAATATACCTCAAATGCCTACATGTGTAAATGCCTGGATTCCCAAATCCCAACATTCCCAAATACCTACATTCCGAAATCTCTAGACTCCCACATAGCTAAATTCCCAAATCCTTACATCCCCAAATCTCTAGACCTCCAAATCGCCGAATTCCCAAATCTCTCATCCCCAAATCGAATTTCTAATACGCCTTAATTAAGAGTCTAAGTCCAATTATTCTTCGCGAAGTCTAAAATTGCTAAACACAAAATGGACATAACACTTCAACTATTTCTCTCCGTTTCAACATTATAACTGTGACTAGTTACTTCCTCATAAATACATCATAAAGCAAGTTAATAATCCGTATTCTAATAGGTCTAACCCCAAACGTTTTCACTGTGGCGGTCACCGTGTTAATATTAACATTGTTCCACCACTTGGATTACAAGTATTGGGTGGTGTTTAGATTTATCGAGAGTCAATGGACGATTTATTGCGACTCGAGTTCACCGACCGGCAAGATTCTTTGAATTTGTCGGCGACGAATACGCGGAAAAACGGGAGAAGCCCTCGACCCCGTCTCGTTCAAGACGCACCTACACAGCATCCGTGATTATCTTCCCACTTCCAAAGCTTTGGAGGGGCTTCCTTCCTATGAAGGGTTGTATAGGCTGAAGGCACGCCGAGACGAACTCTAATGAGGCACGCTCTGATGATTCGAGTGCAATATTAAATTTGTGGGTTCCTTTGTTGCGTTTTCCTAACAAGCGTTCGACCGTTACGGAAATTGCTAACAACTCGCGATAATTTCTTGGACGAACTTTGTATCGTTCTGCCCGTTCGGGTGTGTACAATTTAGAATATGGCTTATGCAGGAATTTATGGTCTTTGGGATACAGGGAGAGGATACGAAGATCTGGGGATTTAGGGCCACAGGAGTGTAACAGTATTGGGACATAGAGATATAGGGATTTCGGAATTTGGAGAGGTAGTTTGGGGTGGACGAATTTGGAAACCTTGGAATTGGGATTTTGTGATTTAGAGATCTACTGATGTAGAAATCTAGAAATTCAGATGATTAGGACTTTGGGAAGTTTGGGATTTGGAAATGTAGCGATGTGGAATCTTACGTATTTGGAGATTTAGGGATTTGGGGTCTAGAAATTCGGGGATCTTGGGATTTGGGAATTTAGAGATACTGGGACATAGAGATATAGAAGTTTTGGAATTTAGAGAGGTAGTTTGGGGTCGACGAATTGGGAAACCTTGGAATTGGGATTTTGTGACTTAGGGATCTACTGATGTAGAAATCTAGAAATTCAGAAACATGAGACTTTGGGAAGCTTGGGATTTGGAAATGTAGCGATGTGGACTCTTACGTATTTGAAGATTTAGGGGTTTGGGGGTCTAGAAATTCGGGGATGTTGAGATTTGGCAATTTAGAGATATTGAGATATGGTAGAGATATAGAAGTTTTGAAATTTAGAGATGTAGTTTGGGGTCGACGAATTTGGAAACCTTGGGAATTGGGATTTTGTGACTTAGGGATCTACTGACATAGATATCTAGAAATTTAGAAGAATAGGACTTTGGGAAGCTTCGGATTTGGAAATGTAGCGATGTGGACTCTTACGTATTTGGAGATTTAGGGGTTTGGGGTCTAGAAATTCGGGGATCTTGAGATTTGGCAATTTAGAGATATTGAGATATGGTAGAGATATAGAAGTTTTGAAATTTAGAGAGGTAGTTTGGGGTCGACGAATTTGGAAACCTTGGGAATTGGGATTTTGTGACTTAGGGATCTACTGATGTAGAAATCTAGAAATTCAGAAACATGAGACTTTGGGAAGCTTGGGATTTGGAAATGTAGCGATGTGGACTCTTACGTATTTGGAGATTTAGGGATTTCGGGGTCTAGAAATTCGGGGATCTTGAGATTTGGCAATTTGGAGATATAGGAGCGTAGAAATTTGGAGATCTGGATATTTAGGGTTATAGGAAGTTGGGAAACTTGGTATTTGAGGAATAAGGGACAATTAAGGTATTTGAGAATTTAGAGATATAGGACTTTGGAGATTTAGAAATTTTGGGTCCTAGGAAATTTGGGATTCTGGAATTTGGAAATGTAGAGATATGGAATCTTTGGTATTTGGGGATCTAGGAATTTAGGATTTGAGGAATTTGGAAAACTTGGGATTTGGAAATATAGAAATATAGAAACTTATGTATTTGGAGATTTAGAGATTTAGAGATCTAGGATTTCGATGATGTTAGAATTCGGAGATCTAGGGATACATGAGTTTATAAACTTGGAGGTTTAGAAATTTGGAGAACTTGGGATTTGGAAAAATAAAAATTGAAATTCAAGAATTTTGAAACTAAGAACTAGGGAATCTAAAAATTTACGAACCTGGGA
This sequence comes from Megachile willughbiella, assembly GCA_945859595.2. Taxonomy (NCBI): domain Eukaryota; kingdom Metazoa; phylum Arthropoda; class Insecta; order Hymenoptera; family Megachilidae; genus Megachile; species Megachile willughbiella. The sequence continues at coordinate 10,434,654 of OX243801.1, forward strand.
ATTCAGATATTTAGAATATAGGAGTTCAGAGATTTGTGGATGTAGTAGTTTATGGAACTTGGAATTATATTCATTCTCAAATCTCTAAGAAAAATTGTAATAAGAATGGGTGCATTCATTGATATCGTCTGAAACGATGAAAAGTAATAAAAAATACTTGTCAGTTCAAAATTCGAGTGACGAATTACTCGTCATTCGTTGTTAACAGATCGAATAATAAGCGGTTGCGCAATTGCTCTAAGTACACATTATTCACCTACCACGTTAACTATTAACAGGACAATTATGTGGCGAAATGAATTATGCAAAGCAAATCTAAATATGCTTATTAATTTCCTCCAACCGTTACGGAAACGCCAGTTCACATAGTTACATGCAATAAAATAATTACAGTTCTTTGATTGACCTACATAAGTACATGTATTTACTGTTAGGTATACCAATGAGTATATCTAATACACTATAGTGGAGTTTGATAATTTTATATTTAGGAATTTGGTAATGTTGAAATTTTGGCATTTAGAAGTCTAAAAATTTAAAGATTTAAAAATTTGGAAATTTAAGGATTTCAATGTTTGGAAATTTGAGTATTTAAAAATTTGTAAACTTGAAGATTTAAAAGTTTAGAAAAATGGAAATTTAAAAATTTAGAAATTTAGAAATTTAGAAATTTAGAAATTTGAAAATTTAGAAATTTAGAAATTTAAAAGTTGAATAATTCAGAAATTTGACGAGCAGAAAGTTTAAAAATTTTTGAAGTATGAAAATTAAGCAATTTTCGAGTTTGCATATGAATTCTTATTCAAAGGAAGCCTACGGTGCACTCAAGTGTACATATTGTATACAATATGTGTACATGTATATATTTCATTTGCAGAAAAATTCAAAAAGCGATAAAACGAGAAATAAAAATTTTATGTGTTATGTATGTGGAACTATACTGATAAATTGAATTATCTTTATGAGTACTGAAGTTCGTACGTGAATAACTATAAATTTAATGGGTAGTACTCATTTTTATTTCTTGAAGGTGTTGTAAATGAAAGGTGTTAGTTAACACTTATTACATAACTTTATCACATAACATATACATATGGATTAATTATAACATTAATTATTAAAATTATTTATATTTATTATTATTATAAATTATTATTTATGTTATAAATTATATCGATTCGAAATACTGAAAGTTTAATATAATTTGATGACTAAAGACTCATGTAAAATTGTTCTTCGTTATATCTGCATCAATTACCTCATATTGATATAAATTAATCAGACAATTAATCAAGTTATACTTCCACTTCTTTTCCTATATCTAAAAATGCAACACCCATGATTCCGACTTAAAATTACTACAATTTCCTTCTATACTTTTCTATTTCTATTTAAAAGTCATACTACTCTATATCTTATTTATACGTATATCTTAACATTACTTTATACATTATTTTATATTTTTAGATACAGTAAAATTTATTACATGTAAACGTAGTAAGTACTATTTATAGATTTGTAAGCGTCGGATTACGAATTTAAAATTTATCATAATTTGTCACAATTGTAATTCATTTAACATTGTAACTCTACTCTGAATTATATTCGATCTTGAAATATAGTTTGCGACATTTTAAAAAAATATGTGAATAGTGTTTGAAGAATATGAATTTACATACATATGCATAGATTCACTGATTCATAAGACTGCGTTCACAAACGATATCGTGGAAACTGGGAAATTGTGACCCTGTTTATGATATTATAGTACAACTTTAGAATCATGTCTATTCTTGGAAATAGTCGTTCCGGCAATTCACGATTATGTAATAATTTGCAGTGTTTCTTAGGAAGCGGTAAACGTCGGCCTTGGTTACATTTCTTCTCAACCTGTAAGAATCATTCAACAACTCGTCTATAAAATCTTTTCACCTTTAAAGTGAATTCTTATTATACAGATTTTTGATGAGTTAAAGATTTTTTAAAAATGTTTAATTCTAAAATAATTAATATAATATAATCAATTAGTGTATTAAAATTTTGAAATGCAAATGAAATTGATATAATATTCACAACATGGTATTGAAATTTTGAAATTGGAAACGAAATTGTTGAAAATGGAAATTGTCGGAAATGGATTTGTTGAAATTATCGTTTAATTAAAACCATCGAATCAATATTACTGCTGATGGAATCAATTCGGTACACGTTAATTACTTTATTTTCATGAAAATTATCGAGTAATTACATTGAACGTATTTTCGTTTATTTATTAATTTAATATTGAATTCAGGCTAAAAATAAAATAATTGCTTTTAACGAATACAGTAACATTAAAAATGTTTTAACTTTTCGTTTTGAGCTTAAATACAATTAATTTATGTAGGATAATGTTTTTAAAGTCTGAGAACAAATCAATTATCTTTTTCAAATTAACAAATGTGGCAAGATGAGAAAATATTTTATTTGAATAAATTGTTTTCTCTTTCAATTTTTTCAGGAACGTGTATTTTCTCATCGATATTACTGAGTATGTATGAAAGTATATGTAAATTTATCTAATCAAATTTTAAATATGTCAAATCATTGACAAATATTTAATCATAGAATTAAAAAAATGAATTATATAGTGAAATTAGTATTGAAAGATGCAACGGAATATTATTCAATGAACTTGTCTTACTTAATGGTTTTCAAGTTTATTTAAACTCGAATGAATTGAAAACGTAATCAAAATTTGAATAATACCCTAAAATAATATTTTAAACATTTCAAGTTAAACTATCCTTCAATCCATTGTAAACAAAATATATTTCTGATCAAATCATTTGCAGTTCTGACTTTGCACAATTAAACGAGAAGCTAACAGTAAGAACATTAATATTATGTCAAGCTACAAATTACTCAGCATAAATGTTAGGTTATGGCACCTAATATTTATATAAACATTTATATAGATAATGCAACGTAATTGCACTACGTATATTGCATTTACTTATTTTGATCACTGTAAACTAATTGACAACATTTTGCAAATAAAATTATTTTCTGTACCTATCCACATCAAAAGTAGACATATCTACTTCTGATGCAAGCAAGCAATATAATATTATTAAGCAATAACAAATAATTCGTTATGTAAGATTGCCTACCTGCATCAGAAACAGTTTTGACGTGGGGAGGTAGGTGCAGAAAACAATTTGGTTGCAAAATATTAGATTAATTTATAACGAAAGAAAGTGACATATCTACTTCTGACGCAAGCAATCTCATATTATTAAGCAATGACAAATAATTTGTCATAAAAGATTACCTACCTATATCAGAACTAGTCTACCTTTGATGTGGATAGATAGTTACAGAAAACAATGTTAATTGCAAAATGTTACAAATTAATTTACAGTGAAAGAAAGTGACATATCTACTTCTGATCCAAGTAGGCAATCTTATATTATTAATCAATGACAACAAATAATTTGTCATATAAGATTGTTTACCTATATCAGAAGTAGTCTACCTTTGATGTGGATAGATGGGTACAGAAAACAATTTTATTTGCAAAATGTTATAGGTTCATTTATAGTGCAAGAAAATGACATATCTACTTCTGATGCAAGCAAGCAGTCTTGTATTATTAACCAATGACAACAAATAATTCATCACATAAGATTGCTTACTTGTATCAGAAGTAGTCTACTTTTGATGTTGATAGGTATGTGCAGATAACAATTTTATTTGCAAAATGTTATACATTAATTCATACTGAAAGAAAATGACATATCTACTTCTGATGCAAGTACTCTTACATTATTAAGCAAGGACAAATAATTCATCACATAAGATTGCTTACCTGTATCATAAGTAGTCTACCTTTGATGTGGATAGGTAGGTGCAGAAAATTTTATTTGCAAAATATTACAAATTAATTTATCGTCAAAATGAATATCGAACTCATACAAAAGTGCAATATACACAGTACAATTCTGTATACGTAATTACTATGCAATACATATATCAAGGTTTATGAGGTGCCATAGCCTAATATACATATGCTGAATGCAGCATATGTATATGCTGAATAACCTACAGCTGATGTATCAAAAAGTCTCCAACATAGCTGAAAACTTTCAGCCAAGTCAACAATTTTACCGATACCTAACTCAGAAACGTTACGCAATGCGCAGCCAAACGAGCATTTATCAGCGCGTTTAACATCGTCGGAAGGCAAAGGCGATTAAACGACGGTGCGTTCAACTCGGATCGTGTTTTTTCATAGCTCATTAACATCGTCCTTTTTTATCAGCAATCGTTCGTGTCGCGATTTTAGTCACAGGATGTTGCGTTCAAACATCTCGAGCAGACATGTCGTAACACCGCGATCGCGTAACAGGTCGGAATCAAACTCACGCAACGTGCTTTAATCTACATGACTGATGCGATGTAATCGGCCACGATTTTCCTTAAACGAAGCAGTCTTTGGCATCAATTTGTCGCATTCGGGCAGCCCCTTCACCGATTTGTTTCGTTTTTCCGTTAAAGGACACGCGTCGAACAGCGTCCTCGGATCGGACTCGTTGCGCATGAGACACAGCTCAAAGGTAGACACACACGCACGACGTGTTGTCGTTTCTACCTGTGCAACAACCGCATACCGATAACGCCTCGATCCTGACATACCGGTCATTACGTCAGCTTTAAAATTGTAGCGACGCAATCGGTTTAATGCTGATAGATCGTCTAGCGTATCGCTTGATGTTCGCTGGAGGATGTTTGATTAGTGGCAATTATATCGGTGGTACTGGGTACAACATGGAAATGTTGAGATCAAATTGGATGATTCTTATTTTGTGTTTTTATTTCGTGGATTAGATAGAATGGAAATTATGAGATCGTAATGGGTAGGGTCAAATTGGATGGATTCTTATTTTGTTTCTATTTGTTGGTGTTGAGAATATACCAAATTATCGACGTGAATCATTATTCGATTCATAAAGTAATCGATTGACAAAAGACTACTCAGTCATTGGTTTATATAAAACGTGAACACCGTCCTGAATATATGTTCTGTTCAATTTATTGTGTCGTTGCCATCGTGTTATAAACATCAGTTTCTTGTAATATTATTTTAATAAATCGTAGAATATTATTTGGCTTCACATCCTTATAATAATTCGTTGTCGTCTTCACTGTATAATCTTAACAGTTGGTTTAGGTAGAATTTTTGGGTGGTAAATGTAAACCTGGGATTTTAGTTAGATTAATATAGTGTGATACAGTATAATAAATTAATGATATACCTTGAGTGTGATGGTGTTTGGGAAATTTTGAATTTTTGAATTTTTTAGTTGGAAGGTTAGAAGTTTGAAAGTGAGATTTGGTGTTGCAAAGTTGGATTTGAATTGGAAATTTGCAGATGTGGGAATTTAAAAATTTGAGTTTGGCATTTGAGACATTTAAGAGAGAGAAATTTGGAAATATAGAATGTTGGAAGTTGAGGATTTCGTGGATTTATAAATTTATTTTGAGAAATTTGAGAAATATAAGTAATGTAAGAAATATGAGAAATTTAAGATATTTGATAAATTTGAGGCATTTGAAATATTTGAGATATTTAAGAAATTTGAAAAGTTAGTTTGGAAACGCAGAAAGCTGAAAGTTGAAAAATTTGTAGATTTGTAAATTTGAGAAATTTAAGAAGTGTAAGAAATTTGTGAAATTTTTGAAATTTGTAAAATTTCAGAAGTATGAGACATGAGAAATTTGGAGAATTAGAAGCTTGAAAATTTTGGAAATTAAAATTTGAGAAATTTAGAGAAAATTCTTAAATTTGAAAAATTTGACAATTTGACAATTTAGATATTTAAAATATGAAAATTTAATCGATTATAAATTTAGAAATTTAGAATATTGTGAATTTGAAATTTTGGACATTTGATATGGATAATTTAGAAATATAAGAAGTTAAAAATTTGGAAATTTGAGATTTTTGAAAATTTGGAATCAGGAATTAAAAACTTGAAAATTGAAATTAAAAAATTTTAATATTTTGTTTAATATTTTCATAATTCAAAAATTCCACGGTCCCAAAATCTAAAAATTCCAAGATTTCAAAAAGTCAGCGCCTCAATATTTCAAAATTCTAATATTTCTAAGTCATAACATTGCAAAATCCCGCAATTCCAAAATTTCAAAATTAAAAAGTGCAAAACTGGAAAAACTCCGCAATTCCTAAATTTCAGAGTCCCGAAACTCCGCAATTTCAAAATCTTAAAATTCGAAATATCTGCAATTCCAAACTCACCAAATTTCAGACCTTCGAAATTCCCAAATCTCCAAATCCCAAAACTGCATAATTCCAAAATCCGATCATTAGCAAAACTTCGCAAATCCACAATCTCTAAATCCCAAACGTCTGCAATTCCAAAATCTCAAAGTCCCATAATTTCGCAATTCCCTAATCTACAAATCTCAAAACTGCACAATTTCAACATCTAAACATTCGAAAACTTCGCAATTCCAAAATCACCAAATCCCAAACCTCCACAATTCCAAAATCTCAAAATCCCAAACCTTCGCAATTCCATTATCTATAAATAAGAAAACTCTGCAATTCCTATATCTTCAAATCCCAGATCTCCATAATTGCAAAATCTCATAATCTGATAACATGGCAATTCCCTAATCCACAAATCTCAAAACTGCACAATTCCAACATCTAAACATTCGAAAACTTCGCAATTCCAAAATCACCAAATCCCAAACCTCCACAATTCCAAAATCTCAAAATCCCAAACCTTCGCAATTCCATTATCTATAAATAAGAAAACTCTGCAATTCCTATATCTACAAATCGCAGACCTCCGTAATTGCAAAATCTCAAAATCTGAAAACATGGCAATTCCCTAATCTACAAATCTCAAAACTGCACAATTCCAACGTCTAAACATTCGAAAACTTCGCAATTCCAAAATCTCCGCAATTCCAAAATCTCAAAATCCCAAACCTCCGCAATTCCATAATCCCAAAATAAGAAAACTCTGCAATTCCCAACTCTCAAAATCCCAAACCTCCATAATGGCAAAATCTCAAAATCCAAAATCCTTGCAATTCCAAAATCTCCAAATCTCAAAATTGCACAATCCCAAAATCTCTAACTCCTAAAACTGCACAAGTCCAAAATTTGAGCATTTGCAAATCTAAAATCTCAAAATCCCAAACCTCCGAAATTCCAAAATATCAAAATCCAAAAACCTTGCAATTCCAAAATCTCAAAATCCCAAAACTGAGCAATTTCAGAACCTAAAAGAAATCTCAGCTGCCACCGGGGTTATCGTTCCACGAGATTTCAGTATCGATCTTTTTCCATCGCACATAGCGTGCACCACATATTCGATCGATATTCTTAGATAAAATTACAAGATCGTCGGTAGTGCCAACAGTTGCACGACACCCCGTATATTTTGTTAACGGAGAACCGGCTTATGTCACGTTCGAACGAACGCACGCTCGCCGTATTCCCGTAAACCAGGAAGGGTATGTGCGTACTCGTACAAAGGCCGAGTAAAAGGGTGAGGGGTCGTGGTGAAAGAAGGGGAACAAGCAGAAGAGAGGGTTTGCACTAGCGCCAGACAGGAGAATCGATAATAAAACGACGCGACGTCGCACAGCATCCATGTTCCAACAGGATGGAAGCGTTTTTTCTTAAACACTTAAGATTTTCTAGTTCTCTTTAACCCTCTGTGACGCTCTGTAGCTTTCAACTCTCTGGACTGTATTTTTGAACTTCCATTTTCTTTCTATCACCGCATTTATTTTTATCGCTGCAGCATTCGTTTCGCGAACGAGCTTGTTTATATCGAGTTCTTGTTTCTCGTATCTGGATATGCATTTTTAATCTTATTTGAATAGTACAAATTACGTTCATTTATTTTCTCGTTTATATTTAAATGTGTATATATTATAATTTGTAAATAATTATCGTGTTCATGTATCTGTATATAAATTACTTGGTTGGACAATAAATTTCAACAATATTTATCATGTTTATGAATGTTTATCTGTGTATAAATTGTTTAGTTAAACACTAAATTTGAACAATATTTGTCATGTTTATAATTATATATCAGTGTATAAATTGTTTAGTTGAACAATATTTTTCATTTTTATAAATGTATATCTGTATATAAATTGTTTAGTTGGTTAATAAATTTGAACAATATTTATCATGTTTATAAATGTTTATCTGTATATAACTTCTGTTACCAATTTTAACAAAAATTATAACTCAGTTAAAGATACAATTTAGAATTATATTATACACAGTTAATGTTTTAATGTTTATATGCATATTATGTAAATAAAATAAAATGTTGTTATAATCGTATGAAAGCTAATGTTAAATAAAATTTAATTTTGTTAAATCTAATAAAAAATGTAGGTACAGTTTAAAATTATATTACATATATTTGCTGCTGTAATGTTTATTTGCATACGAACATATATGTACATAGAATAAAATATTGTTATAACCGTGTGAAAGCTAATGTTACAAATTTACAAAAAAATTATACCTTCAACTACAAATACAATTTAAAATTATATTACATATATTTGCTGCCATAATATTTATTTGCATACGAACATACATGTAAATAGAATAAAATATTGTTATAATCGTGTGAAAGCTAAAGTTACAAATTTACGAAAAAATTATAACTAAACCATAAATACAAATTAAAATTATATTGTATAGTTGCTATAATGTTTATCTGTACATAAATATATATAGATATAATTTATTCTAAAATTGTTAAAACTTCAACAAAAGTCATAACTATATTATAAATTTATAATTTAGGAGTGTAATTTGAAATTACACAAATACAATACAAATTTCGTACTGAACATTAATCGCAAAACATTCATACGATACAGTGTGATGAATATACAAAATGGGGAGCATGATGTCATTAAAAGAGAAGAGCTAAAAGCGAAAGGTATTAATAAGAGCCAGCTAACGAGTAGCACAGCTGCTGATGTGGACAATAGGTAAAAAAACGTACAAATTTGCATGCTGCTCCGAAGTTTAAGCCACAAACCAGCAGTACAAAGAATGCATTCGAGTTTAGTAAGCAAAAGAATATAAGAATTTAATACCTCGGTTTAAACGAGAGCAAACTAGTTACAAATGTAAAGTTTATAATATATACGTTCCTTCTCGAAGATTATGTTCTCTTTCCAAAATATTCAGTGTCATATTCATAATTATTCATAACAATTAAAATTGTAGATAATTGCCGTAGTGAAATTTCTAAAAAAAAATTATCTGACATTATTATTACCTCAAAATCGATTTATTTCGATTTAAAAATAGTGTACCATGAAATTCTTCGATTTTGTCAAGTATATATAGCAAAGTGTGTAATTGATAAAATTATTGGGAACGTTTATTTATTTTTCATAATTACAATTTTTTGTTCTCAATTACAGTTGTTTTCTTTATTCCTTCTTTTTGTATATTCACATTTATATTCATAATTTTGTATTTTTTCATAACCACAGTTGTTTTGTTACTTCTGTTTCGTATCATTCATAATTTAAGTTCTTATTTAATTTTTGTTTCCATACCTTCTAAAAATTTTGTAAGTTTGCAATATTATATCACTTTTATTCCGATAACTTTTAAAGATTGAACAAATCCTGCAGTATAGGGTTAGAGAAAATAGGCAAAAGTATATTTAATTTTTGGAATTGTAATATCAAATACTATTGCTAGTACTATTATTAAGATATAGAGATACTATCGTTAGTAATATTGTTGAGATATAAAAATACTATTGCTAGTAATATTTTTAAGATATAGAAATAATATTACTAGTGCTATTATTAAAGTATAGAAATAATATTGCAGATACTATCGCTAATGTATAAAAATTCCATTGCTAGTATGATTACTAAGGTATAGAAGTACCATTACTTATGCTAATGCTGAGGAATAGAAATATTTTTGTTACTACTATTACTAACGTACAGAAATACTATTATAACCGACAGGAAGAGATAAAATTACAAATATTAAATTTATTATAATATACATAAATTATAATAAATTAATTTAAAACTAATACATTTCTAAATTACTCTCGTATGTTTAATAAAACTTGATCGTCAAGTAAAACTTGTTTTTTGTAATGATCTTACGCGAACGTAATCTGTTTCTCTGAAACTATTCTACAGTAATATTCTTCAATTAAAAAGCACGTGGTATTTTTCAGTTATTACGGTACGTTCAGTGAAAATTACCATTTTAATGCAAGGTTTCACTGTACACGAACGTTTAGGACTACATATACAGAACTACGTGTATGTGTATATAAGTACATATGACTCTAGCGTGTTTGGAATTATTTAACATACGAGATGCTTTGATAAGAAAACGATGCACGCAATTACACCGGTACTTACCTCGATTTCCTCAAAAAAATAGCATAATTTCAGTCTCCAAATCGTTTCGGTCTCTCTTCATTATAGACTTTATGATGTTCGATAAAACTCGACAAATAATTTATCATTTATTTCGACGTTTTTAAAAATGCCTACTTATTAAAATAAAATAGTTATTTTATTGTTTTCATTGATTGTTAATTTTCGATTACATTATAATTTTATTATTATATTATTATTACTATAATAATAGGACCAGAACAGTAATTTGTAGTGCATAGTAAATAAAAATAGAAGTAGGCTCATATTATTTTTTCTCATAAAAAATACAAATACTGTATGTTCCTATTCGAAAGTCAAAGGAAGGAGAACGAAACATTATTGAAACTGCAACAACATAGTTGTTGAACATTTTGAACAAAGAAAATTATAAATAAATTGGTTGAATATACTTTTATTTATTTACTATCTTACTACTTGATATAAATGAAAAATATATTTGTTACTCTACACTGTTACGATACCACGTTTTATCAATACCCCCATTTCTAATTAGGTTACTAGCTATTTTATTACTCATTATTTTGTAAATTAAATAAAGTGTAGGTGAAAAAAAATTAAAGAGCGCCAAGAGTTAAGCTATGATAAATCTTGAATCTACCATAAATCTATCTTAAAGAGGTAAAAGTGCACAACAAGTTACTATATTTCTCTCAAACATTAGCATGTCTATGAATATAATTATCGATTTACATTATTTTGTATATGTCTCCTGATACACGATTAATTTGCCCTTGGGCAAAAATTGGATCAGCTTATTTATAATATACATATGTGTATGTTTTGTATTAAATAAAAAATTTTAATAAACTGTTTTTCTGAACATCAGTTGACAAACACTGCTTTATAAGAAACGCATATCGAATATCGGAACACAAATTAGCTGTTGGATAATATTATCGATTAAACCGGAGTATCCAGATATTTATACTCTATATACTAATCTACGTGTTACCAATGTTTAGTCGATTTACCTCTGACCTTTATTGTTTTATAATCGTTTCGTTGGGAGAGACTGCTACTCCTTACCTGTATGATAGCAGTAAAATCTACTTTGCTTGTGGTATTATATGATATAAAATTTTAGATTTTATTTATTGCAATGAATTCCCTATACGATTTCTACAGATGAAAATTTTATTGATAGATTTGATTAATTTGTACTATCATTATCAGTTTTTCATTATAGATACTTAATTTCAGATTTAGAAGTCTAGAAACGTGGTAGTTTAGAAATTTAGAAATTTGAAATTTAAATATGTCGAATTTTTTATTTTATTTATTGCAATAAATTCCCTATACGATTTCTACAGATGAAAATTTTATTGATAGATTTGATTAATTTGTACTATCATTATCAGTTTTTAATTATAGATACTTAATTTCAGATTTAGAAGTCTAGAAACGTGGTAGTTTAGAAATTTAGAAATTTGAAATTTAAATATGTCGAATTTTAGATTTTATATATTGCAATGAATTCCCTATACGATTTCTACAGATGAAAATTTTATTGATAGATTTGATTGATTTGTACTATCATTATCAGTTTTTAATTATAGATACTTAATTTCAGATTTAGAAGTCTAGAAACGTAGTAGTTTAGAAATTTAGAAATTTGAAATTTAAATATGTCGAATTTTTTATTTTATTTATTGCAATAAATTCCCTATACGATTTCTACAGATGAAAATTTTATTGATAGATTTGATTTATTTGTACTATCATTATCAGTTTTTAATTATAGATACTTAATTTCAGATTTAGAAGTCTAGAAACGTGGTAGTTTAGAAATTTAGAAATTTGAAATTTAAATATGTCGAATTTTAGATTTTATATATTGCAATGAATTCCCTATACGATTTCTACAGATGAAAATTTTATTGATAGATTTGATTAATTTGTACTATCATTATCAGTTTTTAATTATAGATACTTAATTTCAGATTTAGAAGTCTAGAAACGTAGTAGTTTAGAAATTTAGAAATTTGAAATTTAAATATGTCGAATTTTAGATTTTATATATTGCAATGAATTCCCTATACGATTTCTACAGATGAAAATTTTATTGATAGATTTGATTAATTTGTACTATCATTATCAGTTTTTAATTATAGATACTTAATTTCAGATTTAGAAGTCTAGAAACGTGGTAGTTTAGAAATTTAGAAATTTGAAATTTAAATATGTCGAATTTTAGATTTTATTTATTGCAATAAATTCCCTATACGATTTCTACAGATGAAAATTTTATTGATAGATTTGATTTATTTGTACTATCATTATCAGTTTTTAATTATAGATACTTAATTTCAGATTTAGAAGTCTAGAAACGTGGTAGTTTAGAAATTTAGAAATTTGAAATTTAAATATGTCGAATTTTAGATTTTATATATTGCAATGAATTCCCTATACGATTTCTACAGATGAAAATTTTATTGATAGATTTGATTAATTTGTACTATCATTATCAGTTTTTAATTATAGATACTTAACTTCAGATTTAAAAGTCTGGAAACGTGGTAGTTTACAAACTTTTAAATTTAAAATTTAAATATGTCGTATTGTAATATTTACTAGTTTAGATATTTAAAAGTTGGAAATGTAGAGATACAAAAATTTGTCCATTTTCAATTTTTTAATTTTATAGTCTTACAAATTTTAAGACTATTCATTTGAAGAACTAGGAATTTTAAAACATTGAATTTTCAAATTTTCAAGTGTCCACTTTGCAGTTTTCACATTATCTAATTTAGAAATTTTTAAAGATGGCAGTTGAAATATGAGGAAATTTACAAATGTCGAAATAAAGAAACTTGGAAATTTAGTAAATTGAATACATTAATACATTATTACAGTTACTCTATTACGACGATAGTACAGTGAATAGTCCCTGGCCATCGAATGAGGATCACGTACGAAAATTACATTTTTATGGCTATAATTATGTCATGTATGGAAAATTCTTAGGTCATGCAAAATTATTACTAAATACGTTGATAACGATACATAGCAATTTGTTACTATCGTGATAATAAATTGTGTGATGACCGATTAAGGGCCGTGCGAGCGTTTAGGTTAGGTTCGTATCGATAGCACGTGAGGTAAAATTTGAATGCCATAGAAAATGTCTGCCTACTCAAGACTAGTTTACAACTCTCCAACCACATTATCCGAGTTGAAAAGAATTACAGATATTTGGGAAAATAAAGATTTAAATCATATAATGTATACGGAGCATGCCGGAGCTGTGACCAAAGGGTGGAAATACAAGATATTAATATGTGTTAATATGTGTGCAATAGTAGTGTATGTTAGTAGCTAATAAATATTACAATTTGAACAGGCCTTATAATTTTACGGAGAACGTGAAAAATGCTGAAAAATAGTGGTCCTAATTCGATGGCCAGAGATATATCGTTAAAAAATTAAATAACTGTGAAAATTCACTTCCTCCGACAAATACGTCATCGGAAATTTGATGTGGTTTGGAAGACTTAAAGGACCGACTCCATAAAACTTGTGGTTTGATCCCACAATACGTGGTAAAGCATGATGTATCCAGGTGACGACATTCGTACATGGCCGAATTTGATGACTAGGGACTATAGTAACCGATTCTCTTTAAGTTGCTTCATATGTCTGCTGGACACACCCCTGTCAATTATCATTATAGTTCTCGATGTCGAGGCGTAACTGATTGTTAGCGCAGGATCGCCAATGTGCCATATCGTCTTACCGGTAATTGTACGATGTACAGCTAATGGACCAGATCGTTGTCTCCGGCTACGAATTACGTATTTGTAGTTCAACGACAAGAAAAAAGAAACGATTATGTCATTGTCTGTATCAAAAAACGAAACAGATAGATGATACTCTGTCCTCGATCGAACTACGTCTTTTAAACGAGTCGATGTCATTTTAATTAACCCGATCAATTTTTCTGGTGCTTAATTTAATTGTCGCAATAAGGTTAATTGGGCATCGATTTTTACGAAGACTTGAGGAAATTTTTCTTTTGGAGATTTTTCTCTGGGAAATATGATAGAGGACATTCACATGTGAATTACTCGGAAGTTTTGTTTCGTACTTTCTTGTATATTCAAATTTATAGTATTTTGAAAGAATAAATAATTACGTTATAATTTTGTACGTATAATTATGTTATAATTACGTATTTTAACAATTACGTTATAATTACGCTACAATGCCGTGATAATAATTATGTAATAATTTTATAATATTTTGTAATAAATAATTACGTTATAATTTCATAGTATATTGTAGTAAATAATTGCATTAAAATTTCATAGTATTTTGTAGTATATAATTACGTAATAATTGCACAAATAATTACGTTAAAAATTTCCAAATTAATTTTAATTTTATTTTCGTAAAAATTGAGCAGTTCAATCTTAAGAATTATCACTTTTATATCGTCTTCTTCATTAAAGAAGTCTATTCTGTTAATAAGTATACGCATTATATGTTCCATGTTTCTATATCAATTCCTAACCGATTTTATTTAAATAATACTGCTACACATTTATAAATTTTAATTATGGTATTCGTGATTAGTAACAGCAGCTTACACGAAATTTCTATTTTTAAATATTTTTCTTCATATGTTAGATCATGCATACATTTCTGGCCAACGCAGTAAATTAACCTCTTCGACCTGACATAATTTTTCGTGTATTACGTAATTCTGACTTATTTCATGTTATTTGTAACTTGCTCAATATTATTTCAAAGTCAATCGTATATAACTAAGATTAATTAGTTAACTGAAAGCTAAGTGTCAATATTATTTAAATTAACAAATGATTATCTGGATTGAGTAATTAGTTAGCTAGAAGCTCAGTAATAAAATGTGACAAATCAGTATTTTGATTCTCAAGTACGATTTACAAATGATTATTTGGATTCACAAGTAATTATTTGAATTGACAAGTAATTATTCAGATTAGCAAATGATTATTTGGGTTGACAAATTATTTGAATAACCAAATAATTATTTCGATTGAAGTATGAAACTTCTGTTGTCAAAATATGACAACTGTTGCAAAATGCAAATTCCTATAAAAATTGATTTAATGTAGAAAATATACCAAAATATCTGAATCTTTTCCGTTATTATTTACAAAGCTGTTATATTAATATCAATGTAGTTTCGTATATATTCATATATTTTTATTATACATACAAGTTTAATTTATATAATGTCCAAAATTAGAATAATTCCAATAATAACTTTTTAATAAAATGTTTAAAACTCTGTATTAATATAACATCTTTTTAGCATTTTTGCATATAGAATACATTGGTAAAGTTTGGTTGTAAAAAGACCGGGACACACTGTATATGACATCGAAAAACAAAGCAGTCCACAATTATTTTGTACTTCTGTTACAACTTTTAGATAGAGTGTTTAAAACTATATTAATATAACATCTTTTTCTCGTTTTTGCATATAGAATACATTGGTAAAGTTTGGTTGTAAAAAGACCGGAACACACTGTATATGACATCGAAAAACAAAGCAGTCCACAATCATTTTGTACCTCTATTATAACTTTTCAATAGAGTATTTAAAACTCTAGATTAATATAACATCTTTTTCTCGTTTTTGCATATAGAATACATTGGTAAAGTTTGGTTGTAAAAAGACCGGGACACACTGTATATGACATCGAAAAACAGAGCGGTCCACAGTCATTTTGTACCTCCATTATAACTTTTTAGCACAGTGTTCAAAAACCTATATTAACACTTTAATGGCCGGCTACGCCAGGGACCGGCAATATTTTTGAAGAATTAATTTAAAAAAACTTTACATAAATTCACGAAATAATTCAACATGTACGAACAAACACATAAAACAAACGAAAACAACAACAATCACGACAAATTTAATATTTTCCTATGTGTCACAATTATTAAAGTAACCACCTACGTTCATCAATCGTCACACGCATGTTCTGTAAGCGGCCATTAAAGTGTTATTTGATTTCTGTCGCGGAATGCGTTTACAAAAAAGTGGAACACCCAGTGTATATGTCTTGCATTTAAAAGAATTAGTCGGAAGAAAAAGTAAAGGTGACACGCCGCTATTCTTATCGCTCGGAGACTGATACTTGTTTAAAGTGGTTGGATTTGATGATCTTACGTACAAATACGCCCACGCTGTGCACTCTTTTCCTCTTCGTCCGCTTCATTCTTCCTCTCTCTCGCCAGTTAGCCACATTTAGCTACCTCACGCTGGTCGATTCACGACACTTAAAAGTTATCTTCGCTAATTACGTAGGCAACCTAAATTCCAGCGTGTAATGCTTTATGAATTGTACCCGTGAACTGAATGTTGACGGAACACGTTATCTCGGAAATTCTGATTTTTTCATTAACACCTTGTCGTGTAACATTATCTTATTTGCAGAAGTATTATACTATCACTGTTATATTAGTATTGCATTCAAAATGATGCATTTAAAAAATGAAAGTGAATCAGTTGCACAATTTATGGATCCAGATGTGTTTTTGATTAAAAGTAGATTAACAGAAACTAATTGATAAAATTTGAGTGGGATTGTTTATTAGTATTGATATTTATGTACTTTGTGACGTGTCGGTTTAAGTATGCAAAATATATTTAAACCACAAGATTTATGAAACGTGTGTGGATTATGTGATTCATGTTGGTTTTGTAGATTTTGTATGAGAGAGCCAGAATAACACAAGATTTTGATATTTTCCGATGGAAACAGAAAATAACAGAATTCATACTAATAAAATAGTAATGTAATAGAAAAATTGAGATATTTTGCTATATTTGTCAGATCAAGACAATTTTTATATGAATTTACATTAGTTGGATCACATTCATATTTTTATATTAATCACATGTTTATATTAGTCAGTTTTCATATTAATTTCCATTACATTAATTTAATGAGACTCAGATATTTTATTACAGTTTCCACATTCAGTCAATTTTTATATTAATTCACCTTACATAATAATTTTGATGTTAAGATTTGAATATTTTGTTATATTTTCGACATAGTCAATTTTCATATTAATTTACTTTACATTATAATTTTGATGTTAAGATTTCGACATTTTGTTATATTTTCCACATAGTCAATTTTCATATTAATTTACTTTACATTATAATTTTGATGTTAAGATTTCGACATTTTGTTATATTTTCCACATAGTCAACTTTTATATTAATTTACTTTACATTATAATTTTGATGTTAAGATTTCGACATTTTGTTATATTTTCCACATAGTCAATTTTCATATTAATTTACATTATATTAATTTGATGAGATTCAGATATTTGATTACAGGTTCCACATTCAGTCAATTTTTATATTAATTTACATTACATTATAATTTTGATGTTAAGATTTCGACATTTTGTTATATTTTCCACATAGTCAATTTTCATATTAATTTACATTATATTAATTTGACGAGATTCAGATATCTTATTGCAGTTTCCACATTCAGTCAATTTTTATATTAATTCACCTTACATAATAATTTTGATGTTAAGATTTGAATATTTTGTTATATTTTCCACATAGTCAATTTTCATATTAATGTACATTACATTAATCAATTTTACTTTACATACAAAACTTCTTTTCACATTTTGAATAATCAGGAAAGTAATAAATACAATAGTTTAAGTACACATTTATATTTTCTTTCAAAATAGTGCTAGCACATTGTAACAATAAAAATGGTGTATAAACATAAAAAAAGTGTTTTATTAAAAAGTTACTACAAAAATAAGGCACAGCAATATCAGTATAGCAATGGCGGAATAATCTCAAGGATTCATACATCAAAATTATTACACGTAGCTTTATTAGCAAGGAATTTTAAAAGAAAAACTTGTCTAGACAAGGTTTAACGCACGGAACCGAAATAAGTTCAGTGAGTTTGAGATTCAAGTTTTTTGTAATATGCACATATAGTTTATGTGTTCAGTGCTATTACTATAATTACGTACTGACGTGCAATTAAGTTCCTAGTAACATATAATCACGGTACATATTCAATCTCATGGAACACTGAAAAAAGTATTACATTAACCAGAGAATTGTACTAATAAAAACCCTTTAATTTAATAATAGCTATATAATTTCAGTTCATTTATAACGGTGATTATAATTTATATCTTGAGTTCTGTTATGGTAAACAAACGACAATTTAGAAACGCGTTTCATAATATCAGAGTATGTCAAATGTAATTTCTGTGGATTAAAAATATTACTAACTACTGTAATTGGAAAAAATGACAGGATACCGTGATAAATTATTATAATTACCGTAATAAATTCCATCTGTTGTTTTAAATGGAGGTCATTCAGAAAATATCTGAAAGCGTGCATTCAGATGAATGGTTACTGTTTCAAGCAGTTGTCATGAAAAGCCTATTGTGCGAGGATTCAGTATGTGAAAAATGACAGTACTCGAAGTACTGTGCATAAAAAACTAGTTATAATAAGAACCGAGTAATGTTAAAACGGTTTATTTTCAGATTAGTATTTATTATTTGTTAATATTTCTTTGTCTTTTAATTTGCATTTTTAATTAGTGCATTTTAATTTTTTCGCCTAATATATTTATTAATAAATAAAATTTTAATCAATAATATGCCAATTAATAAATTAAAATATGTTAATTAATAATAATATATAATATAATATAAAATAATATACTGTATCACGTATTTATAAATTAATATATTAATAATATATTAGGTGAAAAAGTTTGCATTTTTAATTTATAAATACCTGATACAGTATATTATTTTATATTATATTACATATTATTATTAATTAACATATTTTAATTTATTAATTAGCATATTATCGATTAAAATTTTATTTTATTAATGTAATGAAACGTTTGTGTACTTTATGGATTTCACATGATAATTATTGAATAATATTATTATCATATTATATATTATTATTAATTACCACGTTTTTATTTATTAATTAGCATAATATTGGTTAAAATTGTATTTTATTAATGTAATGAAACGCTTGTGTCTTATGGATTGCTCATAATAATTATGTGAATTATCTGTAAATTAATGTCAAATAATTAAAGTAACTAATCCAAGAAAAATAATGTAATTAATCAAAAATAAGTAATGTAGTAAAAAATAAAATGATTAAAGTAATTAATCAAAAATAAATAATGTAATTAAAATAAAATTATTAAAATAATTAATCATAAATAAGTAATGCAATTAAAATAAAATTATTAAAATAATTAATCATAAATAAGTAATGCAATTAATATAAAATTATTAAAGTAATTAATTAAAAAAGATGAAAATAATGAATCCACAAAAGATTATTTCAATTTTTAGAAATGCTGTTATTTGTACAAATATTTGTGTGTTCACGAGAATTTCTCAACGTTTTAATTTCTTCCGCATCAAACTTACGGCATCGACGGAGAAATGAATGAAAAATAAAAATGCGTTAAACAGTTACTTATTCTTTCCACGAGCCTTTCCGAGTGCGTAATCAGAATTGACGAGGTCAGGGAACAAAGTTAATGCGATCCCGATGCAATTAACAGCATACGGAATGGCATCCGAGGCTTTCCCCTTCTTGCTCGTACAGTCGATGAAGTTTTATGTAAAGACTTCTCAGCCATTGTATTCCGAGGGAAACTTTCTGAAGTCGCATGAAACACACAAATAACTAATTACGACGAACGACAGTACTGTTTTCGATAGTATCTTCAGAGGCGGAAGTCCATTGTGATTAACAAAAAGAAAGACCAAGAACGTTTATAGATTTCAGACTATGGAGAATTCTACACTTTTTATGTTCTTCTTCTAACCACGTATTCAAATCCTAAGTTGGCAGGGATGAATTAACCATTCATTGTCCTGCAAATATGCATACATCGTGTAATAATTATATTTAACACTAGATTTACGGACGTTTGGTGGTCACTTATAGTTAAATTTGAACTAAAGTAGAAAAATAAATAAATTGGGGATGATCTGTGAACTGCATAAGACATTCTTTAGCTTGACGAAAGTTGACGTACATTTTTACAAAAATTACTTAATAAATTTTATCATTTAAAATAAGAGGTCTATGATCCGTCATTTTGACGGGTTCCGTAAATATACTGTTAATTACATAAATGATATAGTATATTTAATTACATAAATGATATAGAATATTTAATTGCATAAATGATGTAGTATATTTAATTCTATAGACAATACCCCAAATAATTCACAGTAATTATTATACAATATTTTGTCAAATATAAATAAACTGCATACAGAGAGTTTCAAAAAAAGTACTCACATTGTAACTGGCTATTACACACATACATTATTTATTTTTGTACTATACATTATTTAGTATTTAGTTTTGATTAAGGATATTTAAGTATGTAAATAATACACAATGTCAACTTAAATGGAACACCTTGTATAAATACTATATCACTCAATATAATTCGTCATAATAACATATCAAATGAAACGAACTTTATTGATGCAAAAAGCTGCTGTTATGTTAGCAGCTTCGCTACGATCAGATTATGTCAGAGCATCTTATTAGCATTTTCGTTGGCCTTAATTGATCTACTGTGACGCACGAGTCCAAATGAAATCAGCATCTTATGTTCATTTCCGCTCAACACATCCATACTTTCATCTAGAATCTAGGTGATTAAAGATTTAACGACACATTGTCTACTTCGATGAATCAATGGAGTGCATTTTGGGAAGTCGTTCATCTAAGACGAATGTGGATTCGTTACATAAATATTGGTGTTACAACATAAATTTGAAGTTGGATAAAGTTCCGAAAGCCGCAAACCTCTAATCGCACTAAAATTTTAACCAAAATTCACCTTTGATTGGAGAAGGTCCCTAAAAGAATTTTTTGCGACGAAGCCTCGTTTGCCTCACCCCCTCGCAAAGCTTCATTTTAACAGTTTTTATTGAATATCTCCGAAAATATTGATTTTAGAGTAAAAAGTTACAAACAAAAAATGAAGCTCTTAAAAAGTTCTACAAAAAATGTTATATATATTTTTTATGTAATCCTACTATTTTGGCTATTATGACGAGAAAATGTATTTTTTTTAGTAAAAATTTTGAAAGTGTTTATTATGTATCTCGGAAACAATTAGCTTAAGAAATATATATAGAGAATACGTGGTATAGAGAAGAAACACAGACACAGGGGAGTGCAAGGGGAGCTTTGCCCCCCTTCCGCACCCACCCCGCTAATAGAAGTGCCCTAGGCAGAAGTCTTGACCACCGCCATTTTAGGTCATAACAGCCAAAATAATAGGTTTACGTTAAAAATGTATATAACCTTCTTTGTAGAGCCTTTTATAAGCTTTATTCTTTGTTTGAAACTTTTTTCTCTAAAATCAATATTTTCGGATATATTTAGTAAGAACTGTGAAAAACTTTGCAGGGGGCTGTGAAGCAAACCTTGTCGCCAAAAATCAATTTAGAGACCTTCCTTTCTAATCAATCTTCGAAACCCTTAAAGTTATATAAATATTAGGACTTTTGTATTTGTGTGTTCGTTTACGGTTTTTGCAGACATTAAACCAACGCCCATGCACAAATTGGTACGATACTGCGAGACGATTATAAAATTGTCACGTGCCAAGGTTTGAAAATATCTCGGTCAACGAAATCGCGACATCGAGATATTTGTAGAAACTGTTTCTTCGGCTTATTTCGTTTCTCGCGTCAAAATAATAGAGCTAATGTACCGAATATGACCCCGTTTATGTTCAGTTAAGTAATCGAGAGGAACGAAATTTCTATTGCGTTTAGAATTCATTTTCAATTCTTCCTTGTTTGAAAAACGAATTTTAATCGTATTAAAGTTTCTTTCGGATATTCATTTATCAATATGAAATAAATGGTATTTGGCGGTATTATTGCATTTATAAATGTGAAATGAATTATACTTGTAAATATAAATGTATTAGTGTATTATAAACACTTTCAAATGAAAGTGTTATTAATCTGAAAACATTTCATTAATTCTTCATGTAAACGATGGAAATACTGTTATAATATTGTTACCTTAAGCTGATGTTGAAGTTGATTAACCCCTTGGTTTGTAACATGGAGTCAGACTCGTGACGCACGTTACAATTCAAACGTGACAAACCTAAATCGTATTTGCATAAAGATCGAGTTGTGAGTTCGATACCAATTTGTGTAATTGAGATTGTTAAATGTACCTAACATTTCAACGTTCTTTGTAATAATTAGGTAGCTTTAACTGACGCAACTGCCGAAAAACTTGTAGGTTAAGGGGTTAAGTAATGTCGTGTATTTTCGACATAAACAGTTATGAAAACTGAAAAAGATAAAAACAAGCTCAATGGTATTGTTGTGACATACATAATTGTTTTCGTGAGAATACTGATCTCGTACAGACAGTATTGTCATATGTTCTAGTAGTTCTAAAGACTGTCATTACATTTCGTCACTTCCTTATGGAAGTATTATGAAGACATACCACATATGTGGAAATCTCGTACTCGATACATGCTTTCTAATAGCAATTTCGTAAACAGGAAAAATGGCGTTTACAACAATTACATATAAGACAATGCCAATAATAAATAATGTACATACACAGTAATAATAATAATACATAATGTGCATATAAAATAGTACTTGATTCTATATGTGGTATAAAATTAATTGCTCATTTATATTAACCCTTTGCACTCGAAAGGTGACTCACATTCACCATTCAGTTTAACCCTTGAATCTACAAGTTTTCCGGCAGTTGTGTCAGTCAGAGCTAATTACTGCAGCCTTAAAATAAATAACGAATGTTTAAATTTTAGTCATATTTTGGATTCAGCGATTTTCAATTATACAAATGACAATTGATATCGAAAACTCGATATGGTTTTTTGTCACATTTTAACTGTAACGTGCGTCACGAGTTTGACTCAATGTTACAAGCAAGGTTAATACAACAAATTGAAATAAATATTTTTTAACTAAATAGTATGATACATTTTATACATAAATATAGCTGAACAATAATAGAAATTAATAACGGAGAAATAGGAATCTTGACAGAACTCAGAAAACTTTTTAACAAAAACGTTTCAGCCCCTTACAATATGAGTGCCATGTGAGATGCGTCAGAACTAATCGCCTTTGCCCTCCAAAAATTTATTTTGCCATTAAAAATGTCTCCTCAGAGGGGACAAGTGCAAAGTGTTAAAACAGGCAAAGAAAGTCAATTTTATGTCAATTTGGAATCGACTATGTAAATTATAATTGAACTCCAAATTGAAGTGAATTAAAAATTAGAGTAAAATTGATCACAGCTGAAGTGCGTCACGAGTCAAAATGATGTAATGGGTTAAGGTTGATATTTGGAAACAAAAATACCTTCGAGTGCAAAAGGTTAATTCTTACATTTTTGATTGGTAACAAAAACTGACCACCCTGTATATTGACTTAACGGGTAATGAATATCAATAAGGGATGCATGAGAGCAAAAGGATAGCCGAGGCTATCGATTCTTAACGATGTGAGAGACTTTGGCTCGTGGCTCGATTCCAAAGGGGACTTTGCGAGGCTTCCGTCGTTGTGGATTAGTAATCTTCGGCTAGACGCACGAGAGTAAGAGCAATACACCTTGCAAACTAAATTTCTTCTAATATTGTTTTATTTTTTATATCTGAACACTTTTATCTTGAGACTAAGTCAAAACTCTTTGCACTCGAAAGGTGACTCACATTCACTATTCAGTTTAATACAAACTGAAATACATATTTGAAATAAATATTTTGTAATTTAATCTGTAGTATTATATATGCGGTGTATAAACATAGTAGAATAGATAATAGTGGCAATGAATAATAGAGTAATAGTAATCTTAAAAGAATTCAGCAAAATTTTTAACTAAAAAGTTTTAAGATAAGGGTCGAGTGGAAAGGGTTAACACTTTAGGGATATACAGTATGTCTCTAAAAAGACCCGGGGTTAAACTTATTTATCCCTCTCGAATATTTTTCTTGCAGACTCCATCCCATAATTAACTTTTTACTAATTATTGTTTAGTTATGTTAATAATTAGTTAAGTAACAAGTACAAAGAATCTAACCATTTAGGATTTTTGTTAAATTAATTATTTCAATAAAAGCTGAGGGATGCAAAAAAGCTGAATAAAAGGGATACAAAATTATTTTTAAAATTGTTTCGCAGACTCCTGAGAGTCCACAGTTTAACCTATGAACTGGAAAATAATTCTACATACAAAAATAATTTTATAAAAAATATTCTTCCATATAAGACTTGATTTTTGAGAAAAATAATGAAAATTCAGGAAGAGGATTTTCAGAATACATGCAAATTTTTTAATTAAAAAAAATGTGGAAATTTGAAAACATTTTTAAAATTCTGTAATATATTTGTTAGAAAAATTATGTAGAACAATATAAATAATAATTTGGACAGTACTTGTTATAAAAAATTTAAGTAATTAATACCATTAAAACATGTCAGTCATTTTTCATGATGTTAATATAGTAATATGCAAAGTGTATAGTTGAATGCATGATAAATGATTCTTATAATTATAAATATTTATAGTGTTGAACAGTTATGTCTCAGAAAACGTATGCTTTCACGTTAGTAATTCACTTTGTGCATTAAATTAGCGTGAATTATAGCTTTACTAAATACTTCAGTTCATTCATCAACTTCGTTATTAACAAAAATGTTTTTTTTCCTGTTTTTGGATTTTAACACTAGGTTTACGGACGTTTGATGGCCACTTATATTCAATTTTGAACTAAAATAGGAAAATAAACAAATTGGGGATGATATGTGAATTGCTTAAGACATTGATTCTTTAGCTTAACGAAAGTTGACATACATTTTTACAAACACTTAATAAGTTTCTTACTTACAATTTCTTAATAAGTTTTGTCATTTAAAATAAGAGATCTATGATCCCTCATTTTGACGCGTTCCGTCAATCTAGTGTTAAATATGCATATTTCGTAAACAATACCACTACCGTCATCTCGTGATAAAAGCCAGAAGTAATGAAACAATGAATGTCTTTCAACAAATTAAACAATCTTCCATTCTATTAATATAATTACAGCATTGTGTATTCACAGAGAAATTCGAGTATGTCTGTTCCACGTTATTTAACAGTTTAATCTTAATTTGGACAATTAAGAAGATTGCATTTTATCGATCTTAAAATGCTGTGGCCATCTAGTGGTAGGTCACGAGTACTAACAATAGTTCTCCATGTTGTCTGCTGGCTTCCTGTACTTTTTTCATATTTACTACTATTAACATAGTAAATGCTTTTTTATGTAGCGTAATTTAAAGAATATTATGGGTGCAAAATATCGGACAAGCTTTATTAGATAAATTTTGTGTGTACCATAGAAAAAATAAGGGAAGTTTATTTCGATTAGTGATAGCAGTCTACCGTTAGATGGCTATAGCATTTTAAAGTTATGGCGGTCCAAATAGAAAAGAAAGGATTTCGATTCAGAGTCTGTCAGGTGAATGTGTTAATAATATTTATCTAATAAACTGGTGCTATTAAAAAACAAATAATAATTTCAAATTTTAATTGAAATTAATGAATTTTTAATTTAACTAAATTTAATTAATTTATTTATTTTTTGAATAACTGTCCTCTGTAACTTTTTCGTATAATGATTAATAACGGTACTTTCGTTGAAGTGCTTTGTCTTGTACATAAAAGTACGGAAATTTTCTTTTATATTTAAAAAAATGTTCTCAAAGTTTTTCTTATATATCAGAGAAAGTTGAAATATAAATTCTCAACTTTGACATGTATGTGTATTATTTATTAAAATTAAATAAAATGAATAAATGGAGTTGTCGAGAATTTAGTCAACCTATTTCTGACCGCAAATCAACGGTTATTTCAAGAATTGATTATCTGATTTTGTCGTGGGGTACATATATTCTATTTAAAATAAATCTTTAAAGAGTGTGTAATATAAATCACTATACCAGTATTATAGTGAACTGAAGAGACAATACAAAATATTATTTACGAGCTGGTTGTATCTGGAATATAGAATGTTCTAAACCCTAAATAACTAAGAAAATTACATATTATCTAGAAAATTGCATTAACCAAGAAAATTGCTTTAATTATAGTTCAACTAAATTAAAAATTGAACAATTAGTTGATTCAATAGTCGTAGATATACAACACTTTTATTTCTACATAGTAAAAGAAAATATTGAAATTGTATGCAAACCTAAAATGACAAAATACAATTTTCATAAATATTTATTTAAATGCATTAAAATTTACGCAATGTGTGATACCATTCGTCAAGTTAACAAAACAGAACATTTTGTTTCATTAGTTTTAAACTACACCACAAGAGGGCGACGGAAGGTATTGTTTTCAAAGTCCACATTGTTATACTAAATGCATAAAAATGAAACTCGATTAGTGTTATTATAATATTTATATGTTATCGATTAACTCATTGGATTAATTACATTGCGACAATATGATATTTTGTCATATTTCGTTACCAGTTCATTATTTTTATCCTAAGTAGAAATAGATGAGTTATAGAAAAGAGGAAATTTAATAAATTAAATTTTTAAGAGCATGTAAAATAAAGACGAATATTTTCTTAGTAAATAATTTAAACTACAAGTAGATTTTTTTGCAAATGATGAATATAGTGTTTTTCAATTTAAAATTGAAATTAAAATTAAAATTAAATTGAATAGAATAAAATACAATAAAATAAAATAAAATAAAATATGATCAAATACAGTTTAACATTAGATTCACTTTTATCTTAGACATTCCAAAATATTTGCATCACAAACAGAATATTTTACTAATTAATAAAGTAAACAATTATTAATTTAAACGAATTAAAGGTAATCGACAATTGGTTGATTAAAGCAAATAATCCGATAATACAACCTCCTAACATAATTTTAGCACAATTTTCATGCAAAATATTTTATTACAACTACAATCTTACTTAAGAATTTCGCAAAAAGTAAAGAAAAATGTAAGAATCGCTACATATATCAATAGAGGTTACTTGTTATTGAGGATAAAACGTGCCAAGACAAATGCAAATGCAAAAATTTGAGTAATTTCAAAATACTAAAATTTTTATTACCGCCTTCGCTTGAATTTCAAATTGTGGAACAAAATTAATGTTCGACTGAAATCCCCTGAGTCACGGGGTCACTATACATACAACGTAATAATGGAATAAGTAAGCTACCTATTTCTTCAAAGTTACGATGTTGCACAAGACATAAAATTCCTTCTTTTCCTTTATTGCACAAATATTCTTTTTCTTACAATTATTTTATATTCCTTCACTTACAGGTATTATTTTATAGTAGCAGGACTATTTATAAACATTTGTGTTAAATGTGCTTACGAATTAAAATTTTTTTAATGTCATCTGTATTATTATCTATTAGTTATCTCTAAATTATCTATGTTATTTACATCTACCTCTATTGTTAACATAATGTTAACATATTTGTACTTATAAATTATTACATAAATAATTTTATTTATATTCAGAATATCCTAATAACAGAAACACACATTAAACATTAATATTATGGTTTGAAGATATTTTTCCTTCAAATTCCTGTAAATTACTTTATAGCATTTTTAAAAACAATTTCAATATATGATATATAAACTTTCATCTACTTGGACTGAAAACACAAACCAAACATTTATATTATCTAAATATATTCTTTTTTTTTTCATTTATTTATTTATTTCTTCAAAACACTATGAGTAAATTAAAAAAATGTAATTTCCAAACAAAACTTCAGCATACAATGACATTAATTCAGATTTTAAAAACTTCTAAACCTTTACAGTAAATTACAAAAATTGTCAACCTATGTTTATCGAAATTCACTCTTTTCGAAAAAAAAACACAAAAATTTAAAAATTCGAAAATTCAAAATTATCCATTATTCCTATATTTTCTCGAAAAGAAATTACACAAAATCGACTTCACCTGAACATTAATAACCACGATAATTTAAATAAAACGGAAACAAAAGTACAGTATCAAAGTGAACATATATTTGTCATAAGTAATAGCACGACACAAATTTAATCATCATAAATTTGCCTCTGATTTCAGGTAAGAAAAATGGCCGCCCACCGATTGAGTCACCACGCAACCAACGAAGCAAAATCTTTAGCAAGCAGGAACGTCTGACAAGCACAGTTTCCACGAACAAACAATGTCGACATGTATGTAACGTCTTAAAGTTATATTCATTGATCCCGTTTTTACCGTGTTCGGGATATGGCGACTACGGGACGCGACTGCACACATTGCTTCGCCATTTGTCGATAACATCGCCGGCCAGAAAAAGCCGGCAGAAACGAATGAATGAAACGACTGTTCGTCGGAAAAAAGAAGTTTGGCTCGATCCGTGTGTGCCATTAATGATGATGGGGTGCGAAATAACTCGCCAGCATCAATGACGGACTCAGCGAAACAGCGATTAATCAATAAACGTGTTGTAACATTCGGAACGGTGGTAGCCACTCTCGTGACGACGACATTTATCATGTAGAGGATCATTTTTTATTAAGTTACCACGGCATTATAACCGCGAAGATAACAATTTATTGCTAGACGTTTCGCGTTTGGAAAACGTCTCTCGCGTGTTCGACTTTTTTAACTGTTTCGCCGGATATCAAGTGCATCGGAAACGACGATGGTGCACGGTCGAACAAATTAGTGTGAAAAAACCTTAAGATCTATCAACTTATTAGCTATAAAAGGTCTTAAGAATTTGTTCCAGTGATCGATGAGAATGTTCCATTAATGGAAAGAAATGAAAATATTTTTTAGACGGAATCACATTTATTGAATAATAATGAAGTTGTGCATTTATATTTGATAATATAAAATGATTTTATGGTATATTATTTTGTGTAATATTTTTGCAACATAGAATGCAGTGAAGGGTAATAAAAATTTTTTAATATACATATTTAAAGAAGTTCAGAAGACTTGCATTATTTCTGGCAAACATAAATTTTGAACACGTATACTGTAATTGACTTATGTACTTCATTTGTGTAATTATAAAGAGGGTATACATTTTGCGAGAAGGTTTTTCACTTTTTTACTTTTTTACTTTTCTACTTTTTCCCTTTTTCCTTTTTTTACGTCATTACTTTTTTCTTGAAATTACTAGCAGAGTTCATGAATCATAATGGAACCGAAGCATGAAATATCTGTTAAATTATCGATCCCTTATGGCCAAAACCATAATAGGGAGATTCATAATAGCATGATCTATCAACATGGAACAGTTCATTAAAGTCTGAAGAGGAAACTTGGGTGATTTCCTTGTGAGCAAAATGTATTTATTGCACATAAGGTGGATTGTTTAATGTGACTATTCTATCTTCCCACCAATCTAGATATCTTTTGTTGTCTATAGAGAATATATTTTAAATTAATCATCAAGATGATAATATTAGATATTTCTTTCTTATATAACTTTTTAATGTTCCTTCTCTAATGTTAACCTTGTTATTAACTTTATTAACTAACCTAACCTGACCCAACTAACTAGTTGGGATGGATTCCTTCACCTTGATAGATAATAGTTTCTTTTTATTTAATATGGCGAAGTAAAGACATCAGACTGTAAACTTGAATATTTTTATGTTTTCGAAGTTGAAAGTTTTTTAATTTTTAAAGTCGAAAATTTAGAAGCTTGAAAGGATGTTTTGGAAATTTGAAAATTTGAAGGTTTATTTTGGGAACTTGAAAATTTGATAGCGTATAAATTTATGGACTTCGCAAATTTAGGAGGTTGCAAGTTTATTTTGGAAATTTGACAATTTGAAAGTTTATAAGTGACAATTTGGAAGTTTTTAAACTTTGGAATTTCAATGTTTGCAAACTTGAAATTTTCCAAATTTGAAAACTTTATAAATTTGATAAATTTTTTAATTTTACACTTTGTTAATTTAAAAGTATCTTGAAATGTAGAAATTTTAGAATTTCTATAGAATTTCTAAACTTCCAAATTTGAAAATTTGACAATTTTGAAATATTTAAAAATATGACAATTTGAAACTTTTACTCCAACAACCCACATTTTTGCAAATAATCTAAATAAATTTAAATTATATGAAAATTTAAGATAAAAGAAAATATAAGAAATGAAGAAATTGTAAGAAAATTGTCAGAAAATAGGAATTAGTATTTCAATTATAACAAAACCAATATTAAGTAATTAAAAGTACGATATGTGATTTTTGCATATGCCTTAATATCTTCTGCAATACAACGAAAAAAATACACGTTTTCAAAGTGACCCATATTTCGTTCTAAAAACGAATTATTTTCGAAACTTTATTGTCGCCATTTTTTTAAATACTCGATACCAATCAATTTTGGTTAATAACTTTTTTTCGGGTGAGTGGTTATTCTCCATATAAAGTGTTTGGTTAATTGAAAAGTGTGGAATATCTCCCGAGAGATGACAATTATTTAAAAAATGTATAATATAAAAAGAACCATTCTATGTTATAAATAATTTTTATATCTGTTTTGTAATGATCAATTGTTTGCAATAATATACATGAAGAAATACATTCGAATAATAATATTAATAATAATAACATTATTATTATATGAAATAAATAATAATAACATTAAATAATATTAAAAATGTTAGCAGTTCATAAAATATTTTAAATTCGACGATAAAATACTTCACAACAATTTTTTTTAATTTCACAACTTGATGTTATTATTGTACTTACATGTCTTTTCATGAAAAATATTACAAAAAGTCCGTTCGTGTAAAAAAAACACGCAATTTCCTAAAAAATGTGAAATGCAAATTCACTATTTTCATTTTTTTTTTATTTTTTATAAAATAAAATTTTGAATCAACGTGTACATCCTTGAACACGGTTAACTTGTTAAAAATATAAAAAATATATGAGATTTATCATTTTTCTCTATTGAATATTTCCTGAAGTTAAAGAACATGACGAACGATTATTTCTTTTTAACAAGATACTATAATAGTTCTTTATAAAAATATAAGAATTGATTTTCCTAAAAAATTGTATCGTTCAAACAGATTAATTTGTTCTTAACTTCTCTACCCACACGAAACTTATTTATACGACATAATGTCCTCTTTCGTGTCATTTAATTTGTGTAAAAAGATTTTTTTATTAACGCAATACCCCAGACCACCATTTGCAGTCAAACGATACGCCAACAACGGCAGAAAATACGCGACAAAGAATCGTGGGTGCATATTCAGTATTAAATCAGGACAATAACGCGACAAAAGGGCTTATGGTTGTGCATGATATGGTAATAGATTCGTCTACGCAAACACGTGAAAAGTAATGGTATATCGTAATTACGAAATCGCATGTCGGGTTATATAAAATTACCTTTCGTCTAAACGTTTTCGTCGTCGTATGATTTTGTACGATAGCTTGTTGATTTTGTACTATGTAAACAAATATTTATTGAATTCGGTTTATTGAAATACAGTCCCTAGCCATCGAATTAGGACCACGTCCGAAAATTTCACTTTTATGGCTATAATTATGTCATATATGAAAAATATTAAGAAAAAAATTAGAAAAAGAGATAGTGAAAAGGTCTGAGGTTATAGTGAAGGTCTTCTACAATCGTGTATTCTGTCGTGAAGAAACTTTGATCGATGCTGTAGTAATGAGAATAATAGCAGCAATCATATTAGATAAAAGTACGTGTCATTATATGTACACATACATTGTATACATATGTATACTGCATAGGTAAATTGTATACAACGTAGGTATACACGCACTTGCATACGTACCATATAGTACATACTCGTAGCATATAGTACAATTGCATAAATACATTATAATGTACATGGTATACATTATTGCATAAATACACTCTATACATGTGTTGTATATAACAATTGTATACAATGTACATATGCATGCATTATGGAAATGTGAATGTTTAAAGATTCGAAATTATTGACATCTGAAAACTGGCTAACTTTAAAATTTGATAATACGAAGACTTGAAAATTTGAAATTTTGAAAACAAACTATAAATGTGAAAATCTGAAGATTACAAATTTTTCTCATCTAAAAATTGGGAGATTTGAAAATTCGAAAATTTATGGTTTTGAAAACTTGAGAGATTTAAAAATATGAAAATATGAAAATTTGAAAATTCGAAAACTTAAAAATTCGAAGATTTGAAACTAAAGATGTTAGAAATTTAAAAATTTGAGAGAATTGAAGATTTGAGGATTTAACAATTAGAAAGTTAGAACGTTAGAAAAAATAAAAACTTGAAAAGTCAGAATAAAAATTTTGAAAATCTGGATATTTGAAAATTCGGAAATATGAAAATTTGAACATTCGAAAATTTAGATATTTTAAACTAAAGATGTTAGAAACTGAAAATTTTGAGAGAATTGAAGATTTGAAGATTTAACAATCCGAAAGTTAGAAAGTTAAAAAAAATAAAAACAAAAATTCGAAATTAAAAATTTGAAAACTTGGAACTGAAAATTTAAAGCTTTAAAAATTCCAAAATTTGAATGTTTGAATCTTTGAACCCGTAAAAATGTCGAAAAAAAAAATTAAAAAACTAATTTTCTTCGAAAAGTTTTGATTTTATTCAACTTTGCCCTATCGGCAAGAAAAATTGCTACCAATTCAAACCACACTCTTCCCATTCTTTTTAATAAGAAACTTCATGAGTGTTCATTTAATACATTCACCTAGGTACTGGAAAATGTTAGCAATTTTTGTCCGTTGTCAAAAGTTAGTTATTAGTTCACAGTATCAAAGCTGTAGAATAAAGAAGAATAGCGACCGCATCAACGTAATAACAGCGGAATTAAAGTGGCTGGTCAGGAAAGGGTGCGTCCATACTTTATTCGTGCTACCGGCTATTTGACCCTTTTGCGGTTACAAGATAAATGTATATGTGTTCATAAAAACAAGTCATAGTAATTAAAATGAAAGCGACAAATATTACAATGTCCATCTTGTTCTTTCGGTGTAAAATGACGAAATAACGGATGCTCTAAAAAGGAACACTTTTAATGTTCAGTAGAATACAATAGTTGTACGTAAAAACTGTAATACATATATGTTTTTTATGAGTAACCGATGAATGTTTATGTTATGATTGCGTCGTGTAAATAGTAATGAGTTGTTTTTTTATATACTGTTATTTTTGTATGAAAATTGTTTATTAGAGTTTTACAGAACTAGAGATTTGGGGATTTTGGGATACTAGAATTAGGAATGTCTAAACTCTCAATTTTGAAATTTTCAAATTTGTACATTGAAATTTCTAAATTTCTAAATTTACAAATTTTCAAATTCTAAATTACTAAATTGGCAAATTTTAAAATTAACAAATAATAAAACCAAATTTACAAGTATTGAAATTCCAAATGTTCGAATTCCAAATTACTAAATTGGCAAATTTCCAAATTCCAAAACTAAATTTTCAAGTATTGAAATTCCAAATTTCTAGATTTCCAAATTTTCGTATTCCAAATTATTAAATTGACAAATTTCCAAATTCCAAAATCAAATTTCCAACATTCAAAATTTCAAAAATTTTACATTTCTAAATTTTCAGAGTTGAAAATTTTCAAAATTCAGTTTCCAGAAACTCAAATTTGTAAATTTTCAGAGTTCAAAATTTCCATATTTCCAAATACTCAATATCTCAAATTTGCAAATTAATTAGTTACTAAATTACCAAATTTCTAAAATCCCAAATTTGTCAATTATCAACTTTCTAAAACTCCAAATTTTTAAATTACCAAATTTCTAAAATCCCAAATTCGTAAATTATCAAATTTGTAAATTACCAAATTTCTAAAACGCCAAATTTCTAAAACCCCAAATTTCTAAAATCTCAAATTTATAAATTATCAAATTTCTATAATCCCAAATTTATAAATTTCTAAAACCCTAAATTCCTAAAACTCTTCGTTTGCGAATATCCTAAAGTTGAGATAGGTCCATGAAAGTCAGCAAACAATCTGAGGTAGATCTATTCTTGTAGAAAATCAACTTTTCAATACATTCAAACCTGGAAAGCTGTCGTTCACATTCGCCATACTATTGTGTTATTGACGCGATACAATCTGTAAATCTATTCATCTTGTCTATCACCAAACCTCCACTTTAGATCTTCTACAGAAAGAGAACGTTCTCTTGCGTAACGTATCACGAATTATTTTCCTATACCACTAGCAAGAATCCCAATCGTGAAAAGCAACTACTATTTACAACAAGTCAT
Organism: Megachile willughbiella; assembly: GCA_945859595.2. Lineage (NCBI taxonomy): Eukaryota > Metazoa > Arthropoda > Insecta > Hymenoptera > Megachilidae > Megachile > Megachile willughbiella. Next base: position 10,469,579 of record OX243801.1, read on the forward strand.
CCAAATTTTTAACCCTTCAAATTCACTATTCCCTAATTTCTAATTTTCTACTATCCAAATTCCTAATTTTTTAATTTTTAAGTGTTTAATTTTCCAAACTTCCAAATTTCCAATTTTCCAAATTCCTAATTTTTACATTCTGAAGTCCAATTTTCCAAACCTACAAATTTCCAAACTTTTAAATTTTTAAATCTTAAATACACAATTCCTAGATTTCTAATTTTGCACCATTCAAATTCCTAATTTTCAAATTCTCAAATGTACAATTTTTTGAATGTCCAAATGTCCAAACTTTTAAACTTCTAAATCCACAATTCCCAAATTTCTACTTTTCCACTATCCAAAGTTTGAGATTCTGAAATTCCAAAAAATTGTCCAAATTTCCAAATCTTAAAATTCCCCAAAATTGTCCAAATTTTCAAATCCTAAAATTCCAAAAATTATCCGTTTCCAAATCTTAAAATTCTAAAAAATTGTCCAAATTCCCAGAAAATGTTGAAATTTCCAAATCCTAAAATTCCCCAAAATTGTCCAAATTTTCAAATCCTACAGTTCTCAAAAATTGCCCAAGTTTCCAAATCTTAAAATTCCAAAAAATGTCCAAATTTCCAATTCCTAAAATTCCTCAAAATTGTCAAAATTTCTAAATCTTAAAATTCCCCAAAATTGTCCAAATTTCAAAATCCTAAAATTCCCAGAAAATGTTGAAATTTCCAAATCTTAAAATTCCCCAAAATTGTCCAAATTTCAAAATCCTAAAATTCCCAGAAAATGTTGAAATTTCCAAATCTTAAAATTCCCCAAAATTGTCCAAATTTCTAAATCCTAAAATTCCCCAAAATTGTCCAAATTTCCAACTCCTAAAATTCCCCAAAATTGTCCAAATTTCGAACTCCTAAAATTCCAAAAAATGTCCAAATTTCCGAATCCTAAAATTCCCCAAAATCATCAAAACTTCCAAATGCAGAAATTAAAAAAAAATATCTAAATTTCCGAATGAAAATTTCGCAGTTGCTAAATAACACCTGAAAAACAAGCATAAAAGTACAATATCTCGTAGAATACCGAAGGACGTCAAAGGCGTTAACCCTTTCTCTTCAGACAGTGTAAAAAAGAAAAATAAAAGCAAAGAAGTGGGAGGAAAGCTTCGGGTGCCTTTGCGTGCGGAAAAAAGAGGACTAGCTACTACATAATTTATCGATAGATTGTTTCGTAAAAGCTCGACGAAGCCGTGTACGTGTATGGGTGGGTTATCGAGTGAGTTGGGTTAGGTTGTCTGGTCGGGTGGTTGGGTGTGAGGCGCAGGAGCAGAGCACGCCAGGACAAACGGACGGACGACGTACCTTACCGAGGAAGGACTTCCAGGTCTTTAGGCGAGCTAGTTTCTCGTCAGACACTGATCGACAGACAACGCAGCAACCGTGTTCGCGAATCCTCCTTGAGGACCACCCTAAATCTCGTGAAACAGGTAAGAGGAACGTACCATTTGCACCAGCAGTTCGCGATTCTCTACCCGTCCGCATCGACGAGTGACGTGCTTTCCTATTTTCAACGATTCTCTTCCATCTTTTCTCCGGAAGTATCTCGATTCTTTGACCCGTATTCGCACCACGAGTCGGTTACATGAATTTTTCCTTCGAGATGCGCAGTCTCCATTTTAGTACAAATTCTTGTGATCTCGATGTTGTGGATTTTGCAACGCGATACGTTTGCTTCGCTTTAGAAGTGCTTTTTTTTTTGATCGACGGATATTGATGACACTCGTTGGGAATTTTTCATGGTGAATTTTGTGCAGGACGGAGGATGTGAAACAGGTAACGCACAGCTTATGCAATTCGTAGGGCTGCTACCCGAATTCTGTTCGGACGATTACGGTCAAATTATTAATTATTCACGGCAGTAATTAATGCAGATTCACATAGACATGTAGAGTATGTGCACAATGTACATTGCACAGTTCGAGGTGCACTCTACCATCGTGCCACGGCCCTTTAAACGATTTGAATCTGTCGGGAGGAACGTTTAAATGTGTCGTTGTCGGAAACGTTTAAATATATCGTGAAATATTTCAAAGTATCGAAACATTTAAATGTATCGCTGTTGAGAACATTTCTATTGTAAAAATCGTCGGCAATACTTAAATGTGTCGTGAGAAATATTTAAAATCGTTGTTAAGATTTAAATGTGTTATTGTGAAAAACATTTATATGTATCGTAAAAATCATTTAAATGTGCTGTCAGGTACGTTTAACTCTGTCGTTGTGAAAAATATTTCAAAGTATCATTTATATCGTGATTTCGTGAAAATCATCTAAATGTGTGAGTAACATTTAAATGTGTCATTTTGTAATGACACATTTTAAAAATTATTATAAATTTCATTTATAAATGCGATAACTAGCTTTAAGTTTGATTTCTTATGTTGAAAAATGTGATTTAATATTTAATCAAACTGATAGAAGTTTTATAATTTTTAATTAAATCGTTTTTTCACATATTTAAACGACTAAAGATACTTTCAAATTTTTAATCAAGCAACTGACAATTTCTTACAATTTTTAAATTTGTTAAATTTGTCCAAATAATTAATTCAAAATAAAAATAGGACAACTCCAATTTATAGGAAAATTTAATTTCTTATATTTAAACATTTTTTCAATTTTTGATCAAATATCTACCAATTTATTTTTAATCAAACAGCTAAAAATTTGTAATCAAAGTAATTTTTTTTTTACTTTTCAATTAAACAGGTAAAAATTTGAAATCAAAGGGTTTTTTCAATTTTTAATCAATCAATCAAAAATTCTTTGAAACTTCCAAGCAATCAACCAAAAATTTTTAACCAAGTAATTGAACGTTTAAAAAAATGTTTAATCAAGCAGCTAAAGATTTAGAAAATTGTTAAATTTTTTTCTAATTTGTTCAAGCAATTACATTTTTTTAAATCGATCGAACTAAAAATTTTTTTAAATTTATTCAAACAACTTTCTTGAAAAATGAACTAACTAAAACTAGTTAGTTTTACTTTCACCATGAGTGAGTCATTTTTCTACGAATTTCTCGTTCGATATAAACGAATAAATTAGTCACACGTTATTTATAAACCGTGTCATTATTCAGTAGCGCGATAGGAGGGAATAAAGTATTAAATATCGCAATGGTATCGATAAAATGGCTTGGTGATGGCACAAATGGTTACAGTTTCCAATGCGCGATGCTTCTCGAAAGCAAAGAAAAAGGGGTAGATGCATCTCCGTCGAGATTTCCGCTCAATAATCGGAATACGATGTCGCAAAAGAGCCTTTGTAGAGTTTGCAGCTTCGTTTAATCACAGAATTCGAAACATCGATCGTTGATTGATTATCGATTGTACCAGCCAATACTGTCGGCGCTTAAATTGCTTTTAATTCTAGCTTGCTATCGTGACTTTCGAAATCTCAAGATATTTTAACGCGAAACGTTAATCGAAGAAACTTTTGTGGAGCTCTTGTGATCGATGAACGTGTGAGCGAAAGCCATTTTATTTAGATCGAAGCTCTTTTATCGCAGGAAGGTTAAACGTATCGTCTAAATCTGAAAAAATAAACGAGTAGGACTGACACGATAGCGAAGAGTTTCGTTACTGACAGTTACTGTTGTAGAAACGAAAATATTTTCGCTGCTAGATTTGTTATTTAAGAACGTCATAAGTGATGATTTAGCAGAAGTATACTTGTTCACAATTCGAAGCGAACTGCGAATTTCGATTGTTACATCGATTTCATGAAATTATGTCTGTGACTTTATTTTGAAGATTTTCTATATTTTTACAATTGGAATATTATAAGTTTGAAGATTTTCTACATTTTTACACTTTCGGAATATTATACATTTGAAGATTTGTAAGTTGGTAAATAATAATTTCTTAAATTTCTAAACTAGAAAGCTTGAAAATGTATAAATTAAAAAATTTCCAGATTTCTCAATTTCTAAGTTTGAAAGTTTGTATTACTCAAAATTAAAAAATTTGATGATCTGAAAATTTGAAGACAATGTAACTTTGAAACATTACAAATTTGAAGATTTGAATGAGAATTTAAAGATATGGATGTTTGAAAATTAAAAAATTGAACGATTTGAAAATTTAATAATGTTGAATTCGAAAGTTAAGAAATTACAAAGTTTATTTTATTCGCTTGATTTTTATGTAACTGATAATTTAACAAAAGTGTAATGTGCAATAAAATATGCTCACGCTTTGAAACAAATTGTGAAGAATTACAGATTACACAAGTTACTTCACATACTCATATATTACATACTCATACTTCATATACTCATACTTCACACACTTCATACATCATACATTCATACTTCACATATGTACTCATACTTCACATATGTTCTCATGCCTCACACACTTCATACATCATACATTCATACTTCACACATGTTCCCCTACCTCACACACTCATATTTCATACACTTCATACCTCACATATTCATACTTCACATATGTTTTCATACCTCACACACTCATATTTCACACAATTCATACATCACACATTCATACTTCACATATGTACTCATACTTCACATGTGTTCTTATATCTAACACATACCTATTTCACATACTTCATACATCACACATTCATACTTCACGTATGTACTCATACGTCACACACTTCATACATCACGCAGTCATACTGCATACTCACTCATCACACACCCTTGCAATATATTAAAATTAACGTACTCTGCAATCAAAATAATTGATCACAAATATCTCATTAGTCAAATTGATCACTGTCATAACTGTTAAACCTAAGTGCTGCTATGCAACCATCTCAATCGCGATGAAAGAAAGAGCTATTAATGCGATTGTACTTATTAATCGAATCCTATTTACAAAAAATTATACTGACATGTCACTCGCAGAATACTAAATAGGTTAGCATACAGGAAGTGTCGATGCATTCCAGATAACTATACCCACGTGACAATTGCACATCGACGCTGCAGGTGACTCAAAGATGCTGCAATAAGATAAAACAACACCGGGTGTGCACAGGCTATCCAGCTGTCGTTATCAGTCGTTACCCCCAATCTGTCTTCTCATTTTGTCCGCAACAAAGTCGTAAATATCACGGATGCACGCAAGAAACGTCTAGCGGAAAATAGCGAAGTAAACTTATCCTTGATAATAGGTATCAATTTTGCCATTCGTATTGCAATTTGGGGCTCGCGAGCGAAGTTAATCTTCTGCGTGTCGACTTTTCTGCACATAACTTCGTAAATTTAGTTTTCACGAAATTACTTTTGTCCTGTGTTCTGTTGTGTGGGATTACCAAGATTACAAGATAAAATAGTGAAATATTTGTGCTTAGTGTTTTATAATGTGAATTCCTAGAGACATTAATCTCTTAACCTACGTCTTCAGCAGATGCGTCAGGTACAGTTAAGAAATTGTTAATTGCTAACACAAAACTTCATTATAAGCAATATTTAATTTTTTTTTCTCCTTGTACATTGTTTAAATATTTTTTGTTTATGCAAAATTTAGTAATCTTTATGGTAATATAATATTTTATATTTTTTTATTCTTATACATTTTATTTTATTCAACATCTACGCAAAATTTAATATTCCTTTTATATTTGTACAAAATTTTATTTTACTTGCTGTTCACACAAAATATATTTTATGGAATACATTTTTGGTACTGATACTCTTTTGATATTCTATGGAATATTTTATTTAATATTCATACAAAACCTAATATTTTATTGAACACTTGTTTGCTCTTACAAAATTTCATTCAATATTTGTTACACGTTTCTTCAACTCTCCAATTAAATAAAAATACAACTAACTTTACACAATTTTTGAAAATTAATTATATACAATTTTTTAAATCTTTTGTTTAATAAGATTGCAGACATAGTCTTTCGTCTCAAAGTCAGCACATTCTAAATAATTTCTTTTTGTCGTTACACCGAAGTATGATTAAAAGTTTTATCGTGTAAATTTCATTTGTTGACCCAGATACAGTTCGTTAGAACCGTGTTTGCGTTAGCCATCGTATCGATCGCGTGCAATTGAAAATAATGAAAATTAGCGCGCGAGCGTGTCGACGTCGGAATTGTTAAACAAATTAATCCGTCACCGTCGTCTCTCAGCGAAATGATTCACGATTTAATAATTTTTCTGAGAAACACAACTTCCCTGTACTCGAGTTTATTTCAAAGCGATGACAAGTCCCCAGATTCAAAGATACCCTATGTTAATTATTTTTACGTTTTTATACGGTTTTTCTACCTTTTTTAACACTTCGCTGCATGGTATACGGATTCGTGACTTCACTACGAAGATTTTTGCATTTATTATTCTTTGCTTCGTTTCAGTGGTTCTCATAGCGTGTCATTAAAACAAAATTGAACGATAGCGATACTAATAAATACCAGTAAATACCAGTAAATACTATATTACTAGTAGATAGGGATAATACAAGTGAAGTATATGTTGCATATAGAACTTAAAAAGAAATTATATACTTCACTACATTGTTATTATGAACTTTTCTAACAAAATAATTTTACGGAAAGATACATTACTGTTTTGTACTCCTTTTTTGTTTATGTTAAAATAATCTCCAGTGAAGATATGCTTACAGAGTGTAGTTAAATAATAAAAATGAGTTAATTTAATAGTTTGATGAGAATCAATTTTTACATATTTTACTTAATTTTAAATTTAAATTTGGTTTGAACTCAAGTTTTGTTAGATATTTATCTCTTATTGTGAAAAATGGAGTTTTAAATAATAAAATTGTTATATTAAGTATTGCATAAATGATTAATTTGTTTCTTGCACATAATAGCTTCCAGAACTCATGCTACAAATTAATGCAGTTAAATAATTAAAAAATTAATATAGTAACAGTTTTAAATACTGTTGAGGTTATGTTGATAATTTGAAATAGGTAATTGAGAGTAGCACTATCGACATTTATTTATAGATTTAAAGTAGAGTAGAAAATTAAATAAAAGGAGAATTAAACATAAAATAGAAAATTAAATAAATGAAAAATTAAACATAAAGTAGAGAGATAAATAAACAAAGAATTAAACATGAAGTAGAAAAATAAGTAAATGAAGAATTAAATATAAACGAACATAATACAGTAATTTTCTGTCACAACAAAAGACAACATACACAAAAATTTTAACAAAATCCTGTAATTTAAAATAAGAAACCAGCCATCAATTACCTTGAGTGGATATTTTTATTGTTAATTGGTAGTTAGCATTAGTACTAGAAAATTAATTAAAATGTTTAACAATCCTTTATATCGCGTGCCATGTTACACATGGTTATATTTACTATGGCGGTTAATGTGTGAGCACGTTGATTGCCACAGTGAAAATGAATATACCGAGTGTCCCAAAAAACAGTACATGAATTCTTTCAAACACGCACGGATGTGTAAACAATTTGTGGAAAAGATTAATTTACTTAATAACTCGTTACGTTTAGTTAATTTATTAAATTAGATTTAGAAAGAGTCAATGAATACCTTTATCACAGTTAAATATGTAACAGGTAAATAGGTTAAAAATACCTTGATCAAAGTTAAATTTATGTGTAATAGTCGATTAAAGTGTAATTACATTTTTTTAGACATCTGGTAGGAAGATAAATTAAAATATCAATTAGTGATTAATTTACAAAGCTTAGAGTTGATGTCTTAGATAATTAATTTATCAACGTTCAAAGTTTCTATTCTTGTTTTTGTACTAATTATCTTTTTCACGAACTTTTACTCATTTTTTACTGATAATTTCAAACAAGAGAGTTATATGAAAATAATTAAATGTACAGAAAATTTATTTAACCCTTAATTATGACACTGGGGTATCAAACCCCAGCAAATTTAGCTTCAATTTTCTATTCTGAAAATCTGAATGAATACCATTTTTAAAACCCGATATTTTTACTATTTTTTCCTTGAAATTGTTATATCTTATAGTGTTTAGCTAAAATTTTAGCTCTTTATATTAAAGTAAAAAGAAATTTTGAATTTTTCTGTAAAAATCGACATTTTTTTCAATTTTTCCACGTTTCTGAATTTTTCCTCATAATCAACGTTTACTGAAACCAGCTGTGAAATAGGTTGCAGCAACTTTCAAAGATTATTTATAATTTTTTTAAGTGAAAATAATGAATAACTTGTAAGAAACATTTTTAGTGGCTGGGGTCTTAAACGTCCCAATGTGCCAGATATTATGACGAACTGTGACCATTGAGAGTTAATCCCTTTTGCTTGAGGTTATCAATTTTAAAAGAGAAAATTTGTCCACAAATATTAATAAAAAAATAACAGAAAAATTTGTTGTATTAAAAATTTATTTAAAAAGAAATTGTACAACACTGCTAATTCTCACCATAACATGTTGAACATGTGTCATCATAAAACTATAATTATTGTAAAATAAAACATGATTATCTAATCGATCATATAATTTATAAAGATTAGATTAATAATGAAATATGCTCTTCATTTATATTTCACAAAATCCAAAAATTTCAAAATATATTTTTAACACTTTAATGGCCGCTCGCACATGTGTGCGATGATTGATAAACGTAGGTGACTGCTTTAATAATTATCACACAAAGGAAAATATTAAATTTGTTGTGTTAAATGTGTCGTAATATATGCATGTTCGCACACGTTGAATTATTTCGCGAATTTACATAAATTTTTTTAAATTAATTCTTCCAAAATATTGCCAGCCACTGGCAACGTTTGACTGGCGGCCATTGAAGTGTTAACAAAGTACAACAAAAAGTAAAAATTACTTTGAAAAATTCCATAATTAAAATTTTGTTAACTATTTGATTTAGGTTACAAGTATGTCAACGACCAGGTAGCAGTTTCAATAGCAACGTTATTATGAAAGACTATTATATTTCTGTCACAATGTTTGAGAGTCGTTCTAGATTTTCATTCATTGGACATTCTTACTTTTATGTCATGGATAAATGAGTGTTCCGGTTACAAAACAACCGTGAACATTTTCGAACACAAAGGTTAACATCATAAAAGGTTTGAGATAGAAAAAGGTTGATCGATTGCGTTTGTTCGAAACATAAACTTCGATTTTTCGCTGGCTCGGCGACTGCTTCGACGAGTTAAGTTATCTAGGTCGTTGACAATTTCTTTCTCCTTGACACTGGGTCTACTCGTCAAAATTACGGATTACAGACTTCTTGTTTTTATTTTATCCAACAAAATTTTTGATTATTTTGTTTTGTGTGTATTTTGATTATTTTATTTTATACGTATTTGGATTATTTTGTTTTATATTTATTTGGATTATTTTATTTTACATGTATTTGGATTATTTTGTTTTATATGTATTTGAATTATTTTATTCTATCCAACCAAATTTTGGATTATTCGCAATTGGATAAAAAATAAACTAAATATTGAGTACTTTCCATATTAATATTTTATATAAATTCTAGTTAATTTAGGTAAATATTCCAAGATGCATCGTAGTTTGAAAGGACAAGGTTTAAAGAAACGAGGCACACTTTTAATTAGGCTAACTTTATTCAATATTAAGGTGAGCTATAACATCTTTCTTCGAGTGGAGTCTTTGATTATAAACAGCAAGCTTTTCTGTAAATGGCTGCTTGTCAAGTAGGTGGTCGTAACAGTATTATTTACTTATTTTTGTAGTTTAGTTTCAATTGAAATATAAGTAGTCAATCAATGTCCCTAAATCTAGGATTATCCCCTTAACTATAGGCATTTATTGGTCAGGTTACTTTGAGTGTCCTACGTTGTATATGAACGAAGTGATCGGTGATGCAAGCAACGTATTTTAATTAAAAAAAACTCCTCACTGCTATGTACGATTTGATTTTCAGTCAGTCTAATATTTTCCCTTGACCAGAACAGATTGTACGCATTTTCCTTGCAATTATATTAAATAATTTATTAATTTCTATTTAATAAAAGTTCTACATAACCTACAATTTCCTAGGCAGTTGTGTCATGCACAACTAATTAATGTGAAGACGAATAAAGTTAAAAAGTTAGACACGTTTTGTATTCAAACGATTATTGTGAAGATTATAATTAGAAGTAAACGCAAAAAATTGAGATGAAAATACGAGACTGGTTTATAAAGTATGAACTGTGAGCATCAGGTGACACAATATTGTAGGGCAAATGATTAAACCTCACCTGCATGAAATAAACACCCCATTTTCAAAATTTGAAAATTCTGAAAGTTGTTCCAGGTTCTAGACTTGTTCTAAATTGTTCCAGATTCTAGACGTGTTCTAAATTCCAAATAAAATTTTTATAACAAATATTTTAGCGAAAAATTAAAATAAAAGATATAATAAAATCGAGCGTTTAAACAGTATCTGAACATCAAATTGCATATTTAAGTTAATATTAACGTAACAATCTGCAACAACTCTCATTTTAGACAACTTCATACAGGTTTAACCCTCGTATCTGAAATGATCTACGTTTTAAACATACAATTGCCCTCGCCTTTTTATAAAACGAACATGATGGAGAAATAATATATGAATGCATGAAATCGTTGCACGTCTAAAAGTTCCAGTTTAAAATTTAGCTACTGGTCTTTTCCCTTTAATGTGACCGAACTTTTGTTGTACGAAGAATACTTCAAGTACTTGTACCCAAAAAATACATATACCTTTTAGGTCCACTTCACCGGATCTTCTATTTCATTCACTACTTAGATTTACTTCTTTTATTATATTTTAGAAGCAGTTCATCTGCTAGAGATGTTTTTTATATTTATTTCATTTAGTATATGTACTTATATTTGTCTATTTTACTATATCGATTTGTTAGACTTATTTTATTACTGTTACTTTTTAGATTTATTTCATTTATTATACAGGGTGTTTCGCAACATGTATTACTGCTACTTTTTAGATTTATTTCATTTATTATACAGGGTGTTTCACAACTAGTGTGACTACTGGGGTTGTAGCTGAGATGATTTCTGAACAATTTTTTCTTAGATTTATTCTTTCTATTACATCTACTTCATCTGCTACATCTCCTCCTTAAATTTATACTGTCTGTATAAAATATCTAAGTTTATATCGTTACATCTTAGGTTTAGTTCATCTGCTCCACATACTTTGTAGATTTACTTTTTTTATCATGTTTGTTCTTAGTGACAAATATGATAAAGTCAGTTTGTTCTTCTTAAGATCACTTCGTCTATTACAGATACTTTTTACATACACTTGCCACATCTGCTTTTTTAATTTATTTCATCTATGGACTCTGCTATGTCTACTCCATACATTTACTTTATATGTTACATACACATCGTAGATTTATTTGGTTTATTTCTTCAATTGCTACTTCTTACTTACATGTATCCTAATAATTTTATCGCTTGGTAAGATAGTGGAATTTCGATTACGACAATAAAAATTCAAACCTTGGAAATCAGAATAAAACTACCGTCACAATAAGAATTGGAATAGTTTGTGGTTTTGGGTACTCTTCAAACTTTCATGATACTTTGGAACTTCGGAACTTCGGAGGTCAAGATTTGTAATTCCAATTCTATCGAACTTGCTATTATAATACAGCCATCTTCGACCATCCATTGTTTACTCTTATAACGATCTTAATGCTTCCACTATTTATTGGCGCCTATAAATGTACTTCCTTTGTACAAATCGCTCTTTTAGAGATCCAATTAATTTAACTAGTAATATCACTAGTAATAAATAGCAATAAATTATAGTATAAACGAATTCGTCGTTTGTGAATTTCCAACGGAAAATAAGTTCTTATCAAGATTTGAATTTTATAATACATTTTATGAGCTTTAAGTTTAATGAATTTTATCGTATGAATTTTGTTATAAATAAGCTATTTTAAGTAATAAAAATAGAAACAGAAAAAAGTTTGAATTGTTTTTTATTGTGTCATTAACAAGCCAAACAATATGCAATTGATATTTGTTTTAATTTTCTAAGTGTAATTTCCATTTTCTCTTTTTGTAAATAATAATTATTATTTGTCGACGATTGTGTGTCATTGCTACTAATTTATTATCCAAAAATTAGCGATGTAGGTTCAACTCCTTTTGAAATTAGTGTTCCAGGTTCAAATAACGAAAAGATTAAATCTGAATCCTTAATCCAAGCTTAAATTTTAAGGCTTTACTATGCTGAACATTTCGTCGTTGAAACTGTTACAAAGTAAATCGGGCAATCTTGAAAAATAATATATTATTTTTATTTTAAATAATTAGACAATTGCACATTAATTGCAAAAAATTAAATAATTGCAATTTGAATTGTGAAGAATTACAAAAATTAAATTTTAATAAATCTGCAAAATAATCAGAAGAATTGCACTTTAACTGCAAGGAATTCAAGAAATTGCATTTTAATTTCAAAGAATTAAAGAAATTGTATTTTAATCGCAAAAAATTAAAAAATTTGCATTTTATCTTCAAGAAATTACAAAAATTACATTTTAATCATAACAAATTAAAAATATTGCATTTTAATTTCAAAGAATTGAAAAAATATCATTTCAGTTGTAAACACTTAAAAAAATCACATTTTAAATAATAAGATTGTATTTTAATTGCATAAATTATAAAATCAGTTTACCAAATAAAGTTACTTATTAAACACTAAAAATTACCTTAAAACAATTTCATATTTCGTTGTTTAAACAATATTATTTACATTTATATTGCTCGTCCCATAAATCGTTTTTATTATATATCGTCTTTTTACTCCTACAAAATTGTTTGTCGATGGGGTATTCGAAGAGCGTGGAAATTGAATTATATTGGAAATTCTTTCATTCTTTCCGTACCGTTTACTCAAGAGGCATCAGAAGAACATGAAATATGTTATTGAATTTTAAAATGTTTCATAAGGTTAGGGTGCGCCTTCACAGGATATTATTTAACACAACAGTCACAGTGGAAGTGGCCATGCGTAGTCGGACACGCTATTATAACGATTACTAAGAATACCATGACGTAATTTCTTAATTTATACGTTCAGTCTGGTAACTCCTCTTATTAACATAATACGTTTAATTCTCTGTATTTGTTTCGTTTTTCAATCAATTAAGATAGATGGACATAAATTCGCCATGCTAACGTTTCGAGCAGTGTATATTTCTTTTTTAAATTAAGTTTATATTTATTTTCTAAATAAGTTAATGTCTTGAATCTCTCAGAGAACATGATAAGACATTTTTCGTGAAAAAATTGATCAAATATCTTCATTACTTAATTCTCAAACCCCTAAACTTTAGAATCTCTCAATGTCAAAGGTGCCAAACCTCCAAACCCTCAAATCACCAACCCTTTTATCCAGATAAAGTATTGGTACTTCTCCTGTACTTCAAATTTTGAGTTAACTGAATATTACACGCCTACAATATTAAACGTGTTATTCAAGTTTAATGTTAGACTTATTATTCAAATTTAATGTTAAACCTATTATTCAAATTTAATGTTAAACCTATTATTCAAGTTCAATGTTAACCTATTATTTAAGTTAATGCCTTGAATCTCTCATAAAACATAGTATTTAAAGTTTAATGTAATATCTTGAATCTAGAACATGATGAGACATTTCTTACACAAAAAATGATCAAATATCTTCATCACTTAATTCTCAAATCCCTAAACTTCCTAATCTCCTTAAGTTTAGTCCCGCTAAATTTAATCTCTCCTTAAGTTTAACGTTAATGTCTTGAATTTCTCATAAAATATGATAAGACATATTTCCTGCAAAAAATGATCAAATATCTTCATCACTTAATTCTCAAATCCCTAAACTTCCTAATCTCCTTAAGTTTAGTCCCCCTAAATTTAATCTCTCCTTAAGTTTAACGTTAATGTCTTGAATCTCTCATAAAACATGATAAGACATATTTCCTGCAAAAAATGATCAAATATCTTTATCTGCTAATTTTCAAATCCCTAAACTTCCTAATCCCCCAACCTCAAAGGTACCAAACCTCTAAACCATCAAGTCACCAACCTCTTATCCAGATAAAGAATTACTTCCCCTGTACTTTCAATTTAACTGAATATTATACAGCCACATTATTAAAGCTATTGTTCAAGTTTAAAGACTTGTATCAGTCATGAAAGAGCACGAGAAGACATTTCTCCGTCGACATTTACGCAGATCCCTCGAATCCGCTAATGGCACGCGTGACTCTCGTCGTGACGGAGGTGTCGCAGGCTTTTTGCGAAGTGTGCACTCATTAACAAGTTAACTTAACCGTATTACACGATGTGCATCCGCGTGTACATAAACGACGACGAAGTCGAACACGCTCACCGGGTCGGATCAATAACTTCAGGAATGGGCACTTGCCGAGTCGTACAGACACGCTGTGTATGACCTGTTTCTTGCTCTCTCTCTGCAAAATGAGAACGGAAGTCTTTGACGTACCTGTGTCGCTCTACTGAAAGTCTTCTCCGATCGTCTTTCAGAAATTAAGTTAACGAGCTTGATTTCAATTTGGTGATCACTTCCCGGTACTGTTAGTTCATTCGGGGGATCAAACTTAACCTATAAATTTTCTGGGTTGTTAGAGATATGTAATTGTTGAAATAATTTTGAGATATGTAATGAAAGCTGTTTGGGGGATTTTGAATTTAGGGATCTTCGGTTGTATGAATTGTCAGTGCTGAATTTGGGGGAAATATTTTATATTTTAACCTATAAATTTTCTGGGTTGTTAGAGATATGTAATTGTTGAAATAATTTTGAGATATGTAATGAAAGCTGTTTGGGGGATTTTGAATTTAGGGATCTTTGGTTGTATGAATTGTCAGCGTTGAATTTGGAGCTTGGGGGAAATATTTTTTATTTTAACCTATAAATTTTCTGGGTTGTTGGAGATATGTAATTATTGAAATAATTTTGAGATATGTAGTGGAAGCTGTTTGGGGGATTTTGAATTTAGGGATCTTTGGTTGTATGAATTGTCAGTGCTGAATTTGGGAGAAATATTTTATATTTTAACCTATAAATTTTCTAGGTTGTTAGAGATATGTAATTATTGAAATAATTTTGAGATATGTAGTGAAAGCTGTTTGGGGGATTTTGAATTTAGGGATCTTTGGTTGTATGAATTGTCAGTGCTGAATTTGGAGTTTGGGGGAAATATTATTTGGGTTTGGTTGATTTGAACTGGAGTGCGTGTCACGTGGGTGGGTTGGTGTTGTACATTTCTAAATGTGTAAGTTCCTAGATTTCTAGATTTCTAGGTTTGTAGTTTTCTAGGCTTCTAAATGTTTAAATTTCTAAATTTTTAGATTCTTAGATTCTTAAATTTTTTAATTTCTAAATTATTGGATTCTTACATTTTTAAAGTTCTAAACTTCTAAATTTCTAAATTTCCAAATTTCCAAATTAATAAATCTCCATTTTCCCAAATTTCAAAATTTTCTAATTCTAAAATTTCCAAATTGCTAAATTTGTAAATGTAATATTTTGAAATCTACAAATTTAGAATTTTCATATTTCCTACTCTCCAAATTTCTAAATTTCTAATTTTCTAAGTTTCCAAAATTCCAAATTTCCAAATTAATAAATCTCCATTTTCCCAAATTTCTAAATTTTCTAATTCCAGAATTTCCCAAATTTCTAAATTTTCTAATTCCAGAATTTCCCAAATTTCTAAATTTTCTAATTCCAGAATTTCCCAATTGCTAAATTTGTAAATGTAATATTTAAAAATCTACAAACTTAGAATTCTCATATTTCCTACTTTCCGAATTTCTAAATTCGACATTTTCATAGATCTATATCACCTCATTGAACACGATAAAATTACTGATTTCTAAAAAATGACGCTTATGTTAGCTTAGGTAATTAGATAACGTTCTTAAGTTTCCACAATCAGCAAATTAAAACTAACGATTCCTAATTTCCTTATTTATAATTAAAATTCTACACTGTCAAAAACAATAGTGGTAAACAATTTTATGTAAAAATATGTAAAGAATGATTTCACTTAAAAATACATTGATTATATTATTTATCTCAAATTCGTTTTCCAAGATATTGTAAGATTCTTCAATTTTCCAAAAGAATTGCAATATACATAGTTAATTCAGTTGCTTGCGAAGGATACAGTTATTTCCGGCAATCAGATATTCGAACCACGTGTTCATCGACATTAAGTTCACACGAAATTTCCAAACGTATAGATTCGCGTTCCAAGGGAGGTCACGTGAGAGGGTGGAAAAGAATCGCGAACGATATTTTTCCCGAATACACGGTACAAAAAACCTAGTAGATTGTCTGATTGATAAATCTGAAGGTCATTAAAAGGTTATCGATTATGTTACCGAAATATGAAAGACATTGTATTCGTAGTTTAAATTCTGATATAATCTTTCATTCAGATTGCATGAATTGAAATACATACATCATTTTTTGTGATTTATACAATTATATACTCAATCCATGATATATTTGTGAATGAACAGCACATATTCTTTTAGGAAGTTTATTGTGAAACTAGCTGTATTCACTGAAATTTATTTAGGTGATGAATATGTATTATGTGTATACATATGTACATGTATAGAATGAAATGTAGTAAACGTACATGTTATGTACATACATAGAATAAAATGTAATAAACGTACATGTTATGTATATACATAAAATAAAATACAATAAACGTACATATTATGTACATATTTAGAATGAAATATAATAAAAGTACATATTATGTACACACGTAGAATAAAATGTAATAAAGGTATATGTTATGTACATACATAAAATAAAATACAATAAACGTACATATTATGTACATACATAGAATGAAATATAATAAGAGTACACATTATGTACACACATAGAATAAAATGTAATAAAGGTATATGTTATGTATATACATAAAATAAAATTCAATAAACGTACATATTATGTACATACATAGAATGAAATATAATAAAAGTACACATTATGTACACACATAGAATAAAATGTAATAAAGGTATATGTTATGTATATACATAAAATAAAATTCAATAAACGTACATATTATGTACATACATAGAATAAAATATAATAAAAGTACATGTTATGTATTGTTATATTACACAATGACGTAAAGACTATATAAGAATATGACAATAATAAACATGAAGACTACACAATAATATAACAATAATGGACATGAAGACTACACAATAATATAAGAATAATGAACACGAAAACTATATAAAAATATAACAATAATAAACATGAAGACTACACAATAATAATGAACTCACTGCGAAGACAACTCACACGATAATTTATCAATTAGAGTACATATCTAGCATGTCAGGTATATAGCCATTAAAGTAATGTTCGCGTCTATCGTGCAAAAGAATTGCATGCAAAATGAGGTTCGAGAAAAAACTAAACGGTTCGACGTACGAAGTGAAGAAAACATTCTAACACTGTAATCAGCCGAATCAAATATGCGTTACTTCAATTATTAGTCTTTTGCACGAAGCTGGCATGGTTTCGTGATACAAACACGAATGTACTTTACCAAGGTTAGCGATCACCGCTATTCTACATTGAAATATGATCCCATTGTGGTCTACTCCTGGGTTCGTTGCGTGCATTCTATCTTCTTAACCCCCAAAACTTTTATTCCTTTGTGTTTTTTCCTTCCCCACTGAACCTTTTACGCTTTGAACACTTAATTATCGACCGACCGAGGAAATTTCTGTGTAGACATATTACAGGATGTTATTCTGACAAGGTAATTAATATGGGTGGAAAAATATTCTTGTTGCTGGATTTGTGGAAACCCAGTTAGAAATTATTGAGGTTCATTTTTCTGAGATAGAAGTATTGTGAAGAAATAGAATTTTTAATTGAAAGTGTTTTTGTTTTGTTTCTTTCCTGATTTTTTTGTGGAGTTTTATTGACATTTCTTTAATAATTTAAATGTGTTAAACGGCTTTTTATTATGTTTTACAATTTTACATATTTTTCACATCTTCTGAAAAATTATGTTATTTAATTTAGAGGTTAGGTATTAAGACTCCTGCAAAACAGTTTCATTTATTTTTATATTTATAATAAGATATTGTGTTTGGAATTATTGAGAGTAATCAAATTTTTCTGAAGTAGAAAAATTATAAAACAATAAAATTAATATTTTTAATTAGTTGTCGTTTTATTTTTTTTTTTTTAGAAAGTTTCTACTTTATAAACTACTCAATAATGTAATGTAACTTATATAATAACGTAAAAGTGTTCAATGGATTCATGTTATTATGTTTTACACGTAACTTCACAATTTTACATATTTTTCACAATTTATAGGTTTCTGAAAAATTGTATTATTTAATTTAGGGGTCAGGTATTAAGATTCCTGTAAAACAATCATTTTACTTATTATTGGATTTATAATAAAATAACGTGTTTGGAATTATTAAAATTAATGAAATTTTTCTGAAATGGAAAAATTATAGATGACTAAATAAAAGTATATTAAATAACCAGAAACTATTTTATATTTTTAACCGACTACGAAAAAGGAGGTTTCTCAATCCAATCTTTCTTTTGCTTATTATACGAAGTAAATTATTTTATTGTAAAGAACGAACTATTTTAATGTTATTGTAAAGAATAAATTATTTTAATGTATAGACCAAACTATTTTATTTTATTTGTAAATAAAAGAGTACAAAACACATGTAAACATTCTCTTCAATCATTTACGTAATTTCTTTAGGTTTTAAACAATTTAGATCACTTACATTTAAAATGAACTACACATGATAAGTTTTCGAAAATTACTACTATGGTTTGTCGTTAAAAAATGTAAAGGCTTGAAAAATGGAGTTTATTCGTACCCTGGCACGTTCAAAACTGTCGTAGTGATCGCACCAAATAAAGTACACTAAAAGTAACTTCAACGCTATAATCACATCAGCAAGTAGTGTATTTTTTAGCATGTAAAACGCGCGATTATTTGTAACTGAAGGGTACCGTTGTTGCACGCACCATAAATAAGTACCAAAGCAGGTAGACATAGCAATCGAGAAAATCGCACCTCTAATCATTGTAAATTACTTACGAGAACTCGTAGGTTTAAATTTTATGAACTGATCGTTCGGAACGTTTTCATGTGCATAAAAGCTTTGGGTACACGGTGATTCATTTAACGTGGCAACCATAATTATTTTTGGCATTAGTCATGTAATCTACTCTTTTTTGTCGTAGTACAATTTCACAACACCTTTGTGGCAGTGATACTTACATTAAATTTTTATGATTAGAAAGAGTCTTAAACTGATTTTTAAAAAAATAAAAAGTGATTCTTAAATTGAATTTTAAAAATTAAAAAGAGTGATTCTTGAATTAAATTTTAAAAATTGAGAGTTTCAATCGAATTTAAAAAATAAATTAAATAGTTTTTTAACTGAAAGGAAGCTTTCTTTATACATATCTTGTTTGTCAAATTGAAGATCTTTTGAAATTGTAAATTCTATGATAAAAGGATTTGTGATTTACTGATAATAAAAATAATTCAGATGATCACCTTATGCATATCAGTCTTATATATTTAAAAAAAAATTAAAAAATGCAAAAATAAGGGCAGAGGTCTTCCAAAATTGTATTAAATCTTAGTTCACTACAAGTAAATAACATTTAAATTATTAATAAAATTTTAAGTCAAATATTGTATTCTGTTGTTAAACATTGGATGGATTAATCATTCAAACAATCAAATAATTTTAATTACTACAATAATACGATAAAATATTTGATATCATTGTAAAATTTAAATAATACTATTTTAATACAGTTGCAATCATTTTTTGATAAGTATATTTCAAACATGTGATTTAGTGATAAAATTTTAAATTTGCTGTATATTTTA
The DNA here is from genome assembly GCA_945859595.2 of Megachile willughbiella. Lineage (NCBI taxonomy): Eukaryota > Metazoa > Arthropoda > Insecta > Hymenoptera > Megachilidae > Megachile > Megachile willughbiella. The sequence goes on from OX243801.1 coordinate 10,489,536, forward strand.
TTAGTGTAGATATAGTGTTTCTATAAACACTTCAATATTTTCTTCAGTTACTAAGTTTGAACTTACATTATCTTATAAAAATATTTTATTTAAATCTCTGCGAAAATGGTATAAAAGCACATAAGATACGTCGCAGATCATTTTATACATAGTGTAATGAGTTCATATAATCGAGCTGCGTCACTCACAGCTAGCTAGTTATTGCTACAAGGTGAAGGCAGCTGAAGAAAGTTAAAATGTTAGATACATTATTTATTCAGCGATCCTTACAATCAGAATATAATCAAAAATTCAGTTACAGTGAAAATACGAATCTAGTTTATCACATTCGAACTGTGCGTCACGAGTGTGACACATTACTATAGGACAAGGGGTTAAACCAAGATGAATTCTTAAAAATAAGGGATTCTGACTCAAGATAAATTCTATTTGAATCTTTAATATCAACATTTTTAAACGAACCACAAAATTGTAGCAATTATTTCAATCACTCAATACAAGTAGCTAGTAATTATTATATCGTCAACGACTTAATTCAAGCTTCTTGAAACATCGAACATGATGACTCACGCTTTAAAAGTAGCGTCTTTCATTGAGTAAAGTTCACTGAACACAAGGTAGTAATCGTTGTATCAGCACTCACGTAGAGTTTTATGATCTCTTTGACGCAACGATTACCGTTGCAGGTTTTACGGGGAGATATTTTTTCAGAGCCGACGAGATCCTCGAGTCGACATAAACTATTTGATTGTGCATAAATTATCTGAAAATGAATTCGCAAGAAACTGCAAGAAATGCAGCTGAGTCTGCTTCCTTTCGAGAAAATGCGGTAAGCTTCAATTTTACGAATGATGGACGATCAGGAAATTTTCATACGTCAAGATTTTGTCACATTGTATTTGCACATACTAAATCGATAAAGCTACAATAAAAAAAAAAAACACGCAAATGTTTTTATGTATTTATGATAGTATCAAAGTCTACGCAGTAAACATAAATCATGTAATCTGTAGATTGTAGATCTTATAGATTACGTTTTCTACCCACGTTATAATAGGGTTAGCATAAATGATTCATTCGTTTTGAGAAGGCTATACCATAACATGAAAGATACATGAAAAGAACCACAAACTCACCAAGTTTATACAAATTTATACTCTACTATAAAGTTTAATTATTTTACAAAAATTTGAAATTGAAAGGTAATGTTAAATTTGTTATAAAATATAATTTGGGAGCAACGTTTCACGTCTGTCATTTATCAGATCACTGCCTGATAACATGCATAACTGTAAGAAGGATAAAAATCACTTCTATGCAACTGATTGTTCACACACGACTTGAAAATGGCATTGTTATGAACCGTAGGCAAAAGTAAGTACCAGAAAATGATCAAAATTAAAGCTTGCAGGACCATGAGTATATTTCTTAGGGGATAGCATTATAAATCGCAAATACTTTTTGTGCATTTCGTCGTACAATATTATGCAAATTTTTCAGAAATTATGGCCTCTCCACATTGCTACTTTTTCTCGTCATAAAAATCACCTTGGGAAATGTTAAACAGAAAATTATGTCACTGAATATGTGTATGTACAAATTATAAGACAAGATGGTTAATTAACCTTAACATCTTATATCTCTATTATTTTTGGTGATGTAACATATGTTTAAAACAAGAATTCGAGACACGGTTGTACAGGGCTACCATAAATGATTCATTCGTATTGAGAAGGCTATATCTTCAAAAGTATTACACGTACACACATGAAAGAACCACAAACTCACCAAGTTTATACACCCTCTATGTTCAATATGTGCACCTTTGGTGACACGACACACGTCCAGACGATAATTGAGCATTAATGCGTTCTTTGAGCTCGACTAAAGATTGTGGTAGTGGTGGTACGTAAACAAGGTCCTTAACGTACCCCCACAGGAAGAAGTCGCAGGGAGTTAAATCAGGGTTTTGGGAGGCCAAGGGAACAAAGCTAGGTTCTAGGGGAACGCATCAGTGCTGCAGTGCAGACAATTGACAGGACTATGCTACAAAATGTATGGAATGAGTTCGATTATCGTCTGGACGTATGTCGTGTCACCAAAGGGGCACATATTGAACATAAAGAGTGTATAAACTTGGTGAGTTTGTGGTTCTTTCATGTGTGTACGTGTAATACTTTTGATGATATAGGCTTCTCAAAACGAATGAATCATATATACTGACCCTGTATCATAAATGCATAAACGTCGATGTAATAATAAGCATAATTCAATCTACTCGTATTTAAGTAGTATATTGTTAGCTATATATTACAAGTATTAGAAAATATGTTCAATTATTCGAAAGAATTCCATTATTGGAAAAAAATAACCGGCTATCGGTTTCCCGCAATGCTATTTTCAATCAAACCTGTGGGATTGATAGAATAACCCGATCAATAATAACTAAGATAACCTAATATAAATACTACTTCGGTTACCTAAAATATCTGCACATAAAACAGTGAAATATGCTTCACCCAATATTTTTATAACTCGACCAATTTTCATTGTACATAGTTATTCGTGAAAAACTACCCTTACTTTTAAATTTGATATAAAAAATCGAGAAATATGCGCAATACTAAAAAATATAAAATTATTGTTTATACTTAAAGTACTTTACTACCAACGTTTTTGACTTTGATTTATTTTTAAAATAAATAGTTTATAGCTTTCATTTATTATTCAAGCAGCCATTAATTTTAGTAAAAGATTCAGTAAATTATGGTAAATAAATGCTTGTTTATAGTAATTATTTGCCACACTAAACTGATTCATTTATTAATTAGCACTCCATGATATTTTTGCAATCAATTCTAACATTTTTCTACAATTAATTATAAAACATTTTTTTATTGAAAAGATGAATTCTTCTGAAATTATTATTTCTGTATTATTAATTGTCATTATTTTACTGTTTTTGTACAATACATGTGTAACACTATAAATACTGAAAAATACTTGTTTCAAATTGTTGTATTAAATTGAATAGTCAATAATTATAATTATATTGAATGATTAACTATAATTATGTCGAGTTATATTACAATCATAATTAAATGTAATTATATCATGGTTATAATTAATTAGATATAATTATGTTATCGTTACAATTAATTAAATATAATTATTCTATAGTTATAATTAATTAAATATAATTACATTATAGTTACAATTAATTAAATAATCAATCAATTACAATCAACATACCCAATAAAATTATATAACGATTGCAGTCATCAATTAAAGTCACAAATCTTTTTGATCGCAAGCATTTTGTCAGTTAAGTTTAATTCAGTTAAACCAAAAAAATGTTCCGAGTGTTTTTGCTTGTGAATTTCGAGGGGAACGAAGGAAAACCGCAAATCCGAGAAACTAGTGCTGTAGGTCACGCTAGTCTAAAATTCCTCGACGAATCGCGATGAATGTCGATGGAACACTATAATGATTCGTGGTTTAATCCCATAACGAGTGGAACATTGAACGGTGGCAGGCACGGTAAATACGGATTCTCGAGACGTCATCATTTTGTGTTACAGTATCGACTCGTTCGATGGGCTCAGGGCCAATATTGACTATCCAAATTACTCGTGCACACTTCAACTTTTCATCGCTTTCTCGTTGCAATCGATTTTTCGAACAAATGCAATAAACCTTATAACAAATGTGGAGATAAAGGATATAAATATCAAACGAGTAAAACAGTCAAACATTTTGCTGCCTGGCATTGATAGTTTCAAAAATTATCAATCTTCAAAATTTCCAAATTTTTCTTCTGTTAAATAGATCTACATATTTTTATTATGTAAAACTATTATTTATAGCTAACACGTTTCCCATAATAGTCATATGTGACCAACCCTATAAATTTGGCTAAATTTATAGGAAAAATGAACGAAAGTAGCTTTTAGAGCTCCTGTTGAAACAATATCAGATTAAAAGATGAAATTAAGTATCCTTGTTCTTAACGCTTAGTTTTGTTTTATCTCTGTCCCTCTATTTTTTAAATATGTATCTATGAAGCGTTGCACTTTTGTTAAATCAACTCACATCTTTTTTTAAGTCAAGAACAGCCAATCAACGCGACTCATAAAATGAACAGTAAATAGTTACTATAGCATAACAGTAAATAGTTAAGGAGCCCAAGACCATTATAAATAAATTACTAAACAGTGTCGAAGATTTCATGAATCTTCAAATTGTACAGTTACTTCTTGAAGTAATTTTTCAAATTTAATAACTCATCGCGAATTTTCGTAAGACAAGTTGTTGTTTCTTAGGTAAAATCGAATCAACTATCAGACTTTCGGACAAGACCTCAAGGTCCGCCTGGATTACCAAGGCAGCCTATAAATAATGGTCCTGTAGGACAACCAAGACCGGGACAGCCACAACAAATCCGATTTGATATTCGTTCCCCGACCGAATCTGGTTCGGGTCAATTTGGAGCACATAGACCGTACGGTCCTCCAAAACCATCAGGAGCTCCAGTTCCTCAAAGGCCACCGCAACCAGGTCAACATCCGCCACAACAGGTTCCAGCACAAAGAGGTCAAAATCCAGCACAACCAAGTCAACATCCGCGACAACCAAATCAAAATCCACCTTCACAAAGAGGTCAGAATTTGTCACAGAGCCAATATCAACAAAGTCAGAATCCACAAGGTCAACATCTGTCACAAGGTCAATATCCACCTCAACAAAGTCAGAATTCACTGCAACAAGGTCAACATCTGTCACAAGGTCAACATCCATCACAAAGTCAACATCCACAACAAGGTCAACATTCACAAAGTCCATATCCGACACCAAACAGACGTCAAAGTTTAGCACAAGTAGGTCAACAACAATCACAACAAAGTCAGAATCCGTCACAAGGTCAACATCCACCACAAAGTCAGAATCGACCACAGCAAGGTCATCCGTCGCAAGACCCGCATCCACAAAGTCAGAATCGACCACAGCAAGGTCAGCATCCCTCGCAAGACCCACAAAGTCAAAATCGACAACGTCAACAGCAAAGTCAGAGACCACAAGGACACCTCACGCAGCAGGATCCAGCACAACAAAACCATCCACAGCAAAATCCACCGCAAAGTCAGCATCCGCGGCAACAAAGTAAAACCCAGCAAAGAGGTCAAACTCCGGCGCAGATAAACCAAGGTCAAAATTCACAGCAGAATCCACATATCGTTTTGAATCCTCGATTCGTCGCACCATCGTCGCCACGTCCCGTACAACAGGGACCTAATTCACATCCCGTGAATTATCAGCAACCACACAAGAACGCCGAACAATCTCAACCGGGACACGAGCAACAAAACGTACGGCAGCAATCACGAAACCCGGAGGCTGCAGCCCGATCCCAGGGGATCGCACAAAACCAATTGCAACGAAATGAATCGTCGTTGAACGTGGTCCAGCAGGGTCCATCCATTAAGGAGGATAAGAAACATCCGCTTCCGCGTATAGTAATCGACAAAATGGCCGATGTTGAGAACGCGAAGAAGTTTCAGCAGTTCGAAAATCCTGTTTCCAAAACCGAGCAGAACATGGACGACGACGACGACGATGTGGTGATGGACGGGAAAAAATCGCCGCGTACCAATGGCGAGAAAGAAGCCTTGGTCGAGTGTAAACTGCCGAAGAAGGAGGAGCCGATAAAGAGGCCGGAAACTGCTACGATAAACGGAAAGGTGGATAAGCCTGAGATCGTGGAAAAGAATGAAAAGAATGGCGACATATCCAAAGGTGCAAATGTGGAAGAACCTGTTATGAACGTGGTAGAAACTGACACCAAGTCGAAGTCTGACGAAAAGGCGCACAAGGAGTCTGCGAATAAGCACGAAGGGGAGAAGGTCGACGATAAACCCGAAGTGGTCGATAAAGAGTCAACGAAAAAATTAGAGGAAGTGGTTGATAAAGAAAGTTCAGATAAAGTGGCTGATAAAGAAAGTTCAAATAAAGTGGCTGATAAAGAGAGTCCAAATAAAGTGGCTGATAAAGGAAGTTCAGATGAGTCTAAGGTGTCGGATGCAAGTAAACGGTTGGAGGAAGTAAATCGGGAACAAAGTGATCAGATGAGCGTATCTCCGGATAAATCGAGTACACCAGCGGGCGAACCTCAAAATCAGCAGGAAACACTCTCTAAATCTCCGGATAAATCGAGTAGTACAGCAGACATGAGCCAACCTCAGAATCAACAGGAACATAAAACACCCCCTAAGTCCCCAGATAAAGCGGAGAATGAACTGAAAACACCTAAATCCGCGGAGTCGAGTACACCCGCGGATACGAATAAGAAGGAAAGTGATCAACAATTGAAAACACCGTCCATATCTGCAGATAAATTACAAGCGAGTACGCCGATAGAAAGTAGTGAAGGTAAAACCGAAGAATTGAAGGTGCCGTCAGCAGATAAATCGCGGGCGAGTACCCCGGCGGATCGAGAGGAAGATTCGAAGGAAACTCCGACGGAAAAGCAGGCTAAACAGGATGAACAGAAATGTGAGACTACGGAAATTAAAGAGGAAGCTGATTCGAAGAAGGTAGAAGCAAAGGAGGTTGAAAAGGAGGATGTGTGTCCTGTGAAGGCGAAAGACAGCGAAAGCGAAGAAGTGAAAACGGAGTCCAAAACCGAAATTTCGGACAAAACCGAAAGTATGGAACATGTGAAATCAAATCTTTCGTGTCAGAAAGAGACGAAAGAGGAAAAACCTGAAGAGAAATCGTCAGAGGTAGAATCTGATCTGAAAACGAAGGAATCGGAAGAGCAGTCTATAGATGAGAACAAATCTAGTCCTGCAGCGGAAGAGTCAAGTACACAAAAAGAATCACCTGCTGAAGAGTCTTTGAAACCGGAAGAGACAGGTAAAAAGACTCCCGTGTTAGTGGAAGATTCAGGAAACGTGCCGGAATCGATGTTGTCTCCGCCAAAGACTCCAGAAGGAAGCGTGAAAGGCTTCGATCATGGGCAACCGAGATCGTTGTCGGTTAAATCGTCGCCATCTTATAGCCCTCAGTCGCCAGTCTCGCCGAAATCCCCGAAGACACCCAATGATGATGAGAAAATGGAGGACGAGGAGAAGAAGAAGGCTGGCGTCAGTGATTCGAACGATGAAAAGAGCGACGCTAAGAAGACTGAACCGAAGAGCTTGAAAGTAGCGCCGCCTAAGATTCCGAGCGTATCGACGCCTACAAAATTAGGCGAAAAGTCAGAGAAGAAGTCTTCGAGAATTACAGGTTTTTATTTATTTCTAAAGAGAAGAACCATTTTTTTTAGGGGAAAGTTCGATATGGCAAAGTGACAGTTTTATTTTTGATAATGTTATAGAAAATTTTGAGTTTTTTGGTGAATCGATATTTTGTTTTGTGGTGAATTTCAAGTTTTATTATGCTACTGAAATTATTTTGTTTTGCAGTGAATTTTGAGTTTTATAATGAAACTCAAATTATTTTGTTTTACAGTAAATTTTGAGTTTTATAATAAAACTCAAAGTATTTTGTTTTATAGTAGATATCGAGTTTTATAATGGAACTCAAATTATTTTGTTTTACAGTGAATTTTGAGTTTTATAATAGAACTCAAAGTATTTTGTTTTATGGCAGATTTCGAGTTTTATAATGGAACTCAAATTATTTTTTTGCAGTAAATTTTGAGTTTTATAATAGAACTCAACCAATTGTTTTATAGTAACTTTTGAGTTTTATGATAAGACTCAAAATATTTTAATTAATAGTAAATTTTGAGTTTTATAATAGAACCCAAGATATATACAACATTAAATATTTTCAATTCTATAATAAAACTCAGAATCTTCTGTTTTACCCTAAATGGGAATCATAGTAGAACTTAAAATGTTTCATATCAAATTACCAGTTTTGTAATGAAACTCAAATTTTTTTACACTAAATTTTGAAATTTATGAAAAGCTAAGAATATTTTGTTTCATATTAAATTTTACGTTTTATGAAACTTAAAATATTTAATTTATTTATTTAAAATATTAAAATATTCAATTTTAAGTTTCATGAGCGAACTTAAAATATTTTTACATTAAACTTTGTGGTTTATAATGCAACTCAAATTATTTTATTTCATAGTAAATTTTGAGGTGGAAATATATTGTTATTGATTTAGTTCGATTCACTATTAAAATACAATACCCGCTCACTTAATGCACGTTTTTAGCCTTTTTCAGAAACACTGCAATACACATTTCTCATAGGACATAAGAGCCAATCACACAGTATCATAAATGTGCATATGTAAAATTAATAATCTAAAAACGTTTCTACCGTTCATTAAACGATCGTGCATTAACCGAGCGTATACTGTATCAAGATTTTGCTTCGTGAGTGCACCGGTGACACATTTTGCTGTTCGTTGAAATGTGGGATAAGCATTACAGCGTCTTTCTTCTCTGTTCTTTTAGAAATTGAAAATGGTAGTGCATCAAACTCGGAGAAAAAATCTGCGGCTGGATCGCCGGTAAAATCGCCAAGTAAATCTGTCAAATCATTGCCACGGACTCCAGAAACTCCGACATCGACAGGTGGTCAAGAAAAGAAAAGTACGTAATAATTTATAAAAACAAATTTTTTATATCGGATAAAACTTCATTCGTTTGCAAATTTTGGTAAAAATTGTATGTGATTCTACCATTTCGAGGAATATAATTAATGAGTATTTTAGCGTGAGAAATATAATTAACTAAATACAAGATGTTTTCGAAATGGTACAATCAAAAAATAAAGTGAATCAACTTGAAAAAATATGGAATAAAAATTTTTCAAGTTTTTCTTTGACTAATATGACTTTATTTTCAAGAAAATTGAATTTGTACATTTTTTTAGTATTTGCCAAAAAAATTGTTCGGTGTAGAAAATTATTAAGTGAGAATTGTAACATCGAGAGAAATATAATTAAGTAAGAATTTTACATGAAAAGAAATATAATTAAGCGAGAATTCCATCATCGAAAGAAATATAATTAACAATAGTTAGTATTAAAATAAAAGCACTTTCAGTTTATAATATTAATGTATACAGTAGCTACATAGTACAAAGTACAAAATGAATGTTCAACTGTACGTTAGGAAATAAATGTTTTCTTTTATGCATCTTTGAACGAATACAAATGTATTTTGTTTTGTGCAAAGTACAAAATGAATGTTGAACTGTACGTTAGGAAATAAATGAAAATCTTTGAACGAATATCAACCAATAGTTTCTGTTGAATCGTACAGAGGTGCCTATGAACAAAATTCAAGTGGGTTCAGCGCCATCTCCGAACTTGAAAACGGTGAGATCGAAGATTGGCTCTCTGGAGAACGCAAGCTACAAACCGGGCGGTGGAAAAGTGAAGATAGAAAACAGGAAGTTGGACTTCAGCAAGGCACAGCCGAAAATTGCAGCGAAAAATGAGAAGTACACACCCAGCGGTGGCGACAAAAAGGTTAAGTAGTATCACAGTATATTATACGTTATATTTCCCATCCGCTTTCAACCCACTTTTTACACGTGGTACAAATAAAACGACACGCTTCGTAAAACGTACAACTATCTTTATACGGATGTAGGACACGGTGTCAATGACGAAAAGTTCGTATCAATGTGGGTCTTATTTGCTCTTGCTTCAGTTGTAACTGCTGCACATGTGCAGAATATGTCACAGTCCATCGAATTAGGACCACGTACGAAAATTTCACTTTTATGGCTATAATTATGTCATATATAGAAAATTCTTGAACACGGTTAATTTGTTAAAAATATACAAAATATATGAGATTTATAATTTTTTTCTATCGATATTTCCTGAAGTTAACGCACATGAACGATTAATTTTTTTTAACAAGATACTATAATAGTAATTTATAAAAATATAAGAATTGACTTTCATAAAAAATTGTATCGTTCAAACAGATTAATTTGTTCTTAACTTCTCTACCCACACGAAACTTATTTATACGACATAATGTCCTCTTTCGTGTCATTTAATTTGTGTAAGAAGATTTTTTTATTAACGCAATACCCCAGACCACCATTTGCAGTCAAACGATGCGCCAACAACGGCGGAAAATACGCGACAAAGAATCGTGGGTGCATATTCAGTATTAAATCAGGACAATAACGTGACAAAAGGGCTTATGGTTGTGCATGATATGGTAGTAGATTCGTCTACGCAAACACGTGAAAAGTAATGGTATATCGTAATAACGAAATCGCATGTCGGATTATATAAAATTACCTTTCGTCTAAACGTTTTCGTCGTCGTATGATTTTGTACGAAAGCTTGTTGATTTTGTACTATGTGAACAAATATTTATTGAATTCGGTTTATTGAAATGCAGTCCCTAGCCTTCGAATTAGGACCACGTCCGAAAATTTCACTTTTATGGCTATAATTATGTCATAAATTAAAACATATTACGACAAATTACAGTTAAGTACAACGAATTATTCTCAAAAATTGTCAACTGTGAATCAATAATGTTTAACAGTTAATATTGACTTACATTACAAAAAATGATTGAATTTCAATTTATTTTTCAAAGTTCTTGAATTTTATTGACAAACGTACCTTCCAAAGTATCAACAATCTTCTATATAACAATCTCTATACAAGAATTCTAAAATTCTGCATAAAAATAACATTTTTAAAATTTAATTTTCCCTACTTGAAATTGTTTTTCCGCAATCTTCAAGTATAATTTTTAAGTGCTAGCAATTTGAAATAATTAGTTATACTGACTCAATTAAAAGCAACCCTAACGTCCCCAACGTTAACACTAATGGCTGTTATCGTGTAAGAGATTTATGACGGATAAAACACATTTACCAAGATGAATATGCTGTTCCATATGCATGGAATATACGTTATATTTGGACATATGTGGATTAATACATACCTACATTCTATGCGGGAGACTGTGATAACGTTTTTGATTAAATTCTTCATGGGAAATAAGAATTTCTCGAAATTGATTGCTTACGTGGAATTATTTAAATATTTATTTAACATTGATTTTTCAATCTTCAAATCTCCGAATTCAAAAATTTTCAAATCCTTAAATTCACAACTTTCCAAACTTCTAAAGTTTTCAATTCTGAAATATTCTAATTTTTGAATCTATAAATTTCTAAATTCACTAATTTTCTAATCTCGAAATTTCTAAATTCCCTCTTCGATTTCTTATTTCTCAAATTTCCGAATTTTCAAATAGCTAAATTTAAAAGTTTCTAAACTCAAATTTTCAAATTTTCACATCGCTAAATTTTCAAATTTCTGAGCTCTCAAATTTGCAAATTTTTTATTCTTCAAGTTTCCAAATTTTCCAATTTCTAAACACTTAAGTAAAAACTGAAATATTGAAATTTCCAAATTCCTAAATTCCTAAATTTCTGAATGCTTTCCTAAAATTTTTTGCCAACTTTTCTCTTCAGAATTCATCATTTCGTCCGCAAAACAGCAACTTTAAAAATACGTCAAATATACAAATTAATCCTCGATTTAGTGTATTTTTTGGATACAATAAATTAAACCATTTTTTCATACTTTTTTGAAAATGTATCACAGATCTCTCAAGTAAAACTTCAGTGGAACGCGAAACCTAAAGTTGGATCGCTGGAAAACGCGACGTACAAACCTGGAGGTGGCGATAAAAAAATAGAGACCGTGAAGCTCGATTTCAAAGATAAAGCAAAACCAAAAGTCGGCTCGAAAGACAACGCTAAACATGTTCCAGGAGGTGGCAGCGTTAAGGTAAGAATCTTATTTCAATAAATTTATGAGTATTTACTTACTATTTATTTATGAAATCTAAAGGTACTTTTTCATTACCTCGAATATTAACATTTTCAGATCATTTAATTTATTCTTGTATTATAAATAATTGTATCATTTAATATTGTATCGATATATTGATATACATACATCATTATGGTCTTTTGGTTGATTGGTATAGGTCAGAATGATATATTGATATGTTAATATAAGTCATTATGATATATTGATATATTGATATAGATCTGTATGATATGTTGATATATTGGCATATATTACTGATGATATATGTATTGACGTATTAATATAAATCATTATGATATGTGGACATATTGATATATTGATATATGTAGATCTGTATGATACGTTGATATATTGGCATATATTATTATGATATATTGATGTGTTAGTATAAATCATTATGATATGTGGACATATTGATACATTGATATATTAATATAAATCATTATGATATGTGGATATATTGATACATTGATATAGATCAATACATATATGACATATAATGATATACGTATCTATAATAACATATCAGTTATTACATTGACAATAAGTCAATATAATAATGTCATATTGATATGTCATGTGGATATATTGATATATCGATACAGATCTGCAAAATGTGTTAATATATTCGTATAAATCATGATGTATTGACATATCGATACATGCATTGACGTATACTCGATAGATTAACATGTGACCAGATATACATATACTTGATTTATTGATATTTATTAACATCAACACAGACAACTTAATGCAAATCAGTGAAATAATTATACATCTAATTATCTTTCAGTCACTTCCTTGTTCTTTAGATAATTAATTCAATTTTAATGAAGGTAATGAAAGAGTGCCGCGTTTAATAATTTTTACATAATTTCAAACAACCTTTTGTCTGCGTTCAAAAATTATTTTAATGATTTCTATAATTAATTAATAACGCTTCATTATTATTTATGAATTTGCCTGCGTGCGATTTAGTTTTTCGTAACAGTTTCTGTTCACAATAATATTCTACAATAAACTTTCTATTCCTTGTAGAAAATATAAATCTGTATAATAGCGTAGAAATTTTAGTTTTATAGTGAAAAATCTATGAAATCATGAACAGTTGAATGAAATACTAGAGGCACGGTTTCATTCAGAGCGAACTGAATAAGAATATAATATAAAAAACTAGTAATTTTAATTAAAGAAGAAGATGTATTTTGTATATTTTTATATTGACAAAATTTTTTTTTTTATATTTTTAAAATTCGTATTAAAAAAATATTTTTCAAACTTATATTGGTAGAATGATTTTCAAACTTATTACGAAAATATTTTTTAAATTTGTATTAATAGAATAATTTTCAAACTTGTAACAAAAATATTAGTATAGAGAAAATATTTTTCAAACTTGTTTTAATAGAATATTATGTAAACTTGTTTTAAAAGAATATTTTGTAAACTTGTTTTATTAGAATATTTCTCAAACTTTTTTTAACAGAATATCTGTTAAACTTATAACAAAAATATTTTGTGTAGAGAAAATATTTTTCAAACTTACATTAATAGAAAAATTTTCAAACTTACGACGACTATATCTTTCAATCTAATTGTCCTAGTGCCCACATTTCCATTGTCGTCATTTTCGTGACTAATTACTTTAAAAAGCAATTAAACTGCTTGAACAAGTGTATTGACGAACTGAAATTTTCATGTGTAAATTTTTAACTAGATGTCGAAGAGAGTGTTACATTTTTGTTTAATAATACTTACATTCGTAGTGTTTTATTTAATGTGGTGATGACTCATTTGTCAAATTAAACACCTGCTTTATTTTCTTCAGCATTTACCCGTTCACGACAGTAACATAGTACTCATTTCGTTCGTACACTACGAGAATAGAAGTTTGATAAATTAGAAAACATATATTTTTATATTGATTGCATCGTTGCATGTAGAATGTCAACGTAGATTCGCATTTACGTCTCAGATGTTCATTAGTTCAAAGATTAGTGTTTTCCACAATGTAGGAAGTAAGAATTCTAGCATCAAGAGAAATATTATTAATATTTTATACATTGTTGATTATTCGTAGAAAAAGTGTTTGTTCCTGTATTATATAATCAGTGTTTCTGAAGATTGTAATTTCTTTTAATACCAAGATTTAATTTTAGATTGTCATATACCAAATTGCAGATTTCGAAATATAGTCTCGCTATATGGCTCCCTTTTATATGACCTAACGAACAATTTCTCATCATATGCTACAATTTATTTTTTTACCATGTAAAAGAATTGAAAAATTTCGAATTTATAAAATTTTGAGTTTTCGAATTTTCAGATATCGAAATTTACAGATTATAAATCACATTCTCAAGTTTTTCAAAATCTTATGATTTTCCAACTTTCTGACTTTTATGTTTTTCAACCTTTTTTCCAACTATCAAATTTTTTAAATTTCAAATTTTCCAGCTTCAAATTTAAAAATTTTCCAACTTGAATGTCTGTCAAAGTTATAAAGAAATGTTTTATCCATTTTATCACAATGGATATACAATTGTTTGATTTATGCATTATTGTACAATGTATTATTTCAGATATTCAATATATGACAGAAAATTAAGAAATATAATACCTCCACACCATTGATATTATATATAAAGTGTTTAAAAAATAAGTCGATAATAGCATAATAAATTTGAGAATACTACAGATGATCATTTTAGGCTATAATTATCTAAGAATTGAGTATTCAATTTGAGTATGATTTATTAATTTTTTTATTATTCCTTAAAGAACATTGATGAATTGCTTATGCAATAATTGTCATTTTACGATACTTTTTCATTACCAATAAATATTTCTTTTTTAATATACTTCGAAATCTGCTATTTGATATAATATTACTTTTTTATGGTAAGCTTATCAAATTTTTACTTTCGCAGGAAAAATTCAAAATGCAAGTTACATTGATAGAAAAATTATATTGAAGAATTTATATTACTGCAAAATTATATGCCAAAATAATTATGTACGTTTCTTTAATAATTAGTAATTTCCAATATTCTTTCTCTCGATGCAGAAGAATCTCAGATATTTATGACAGAGTTGGGCATAATTCAAGTAAAATTTTATTCGATTAATTGTAAATAAAATGAAATTTGTTCGATAATAAACAGTATTTAATTTTTTATTAGAGAATTATTCGAATATATACAAATTTGAAAAATTTAGTTATCATATATGAATTTGGAAAATTTAATAATTGTATGTAAATTTGGAAAATTTAGCTCTCATATAGAAATTTCGAATGTTTATGATACGTCGTTATTTTTTCGAACCTCTAAATTTCCAAAATTTTTTAATATAAACTTTACTGAATTTATTTCAATAAATCTCCATTGAGACAAAAAGTTATTCTTTATATGTAAATATGCCCAACACTGCTGTATGATTGTGACGATGGTACATGTGACCAATAAACTAATCATGTGCCTCAGAACCTAGAAACAAAATGGAAGCCTTCTTTTCACATAAAACTTCATTTCTGACAAAATTAAATGAATTAAAAATCGATTTAGCATGTTTTGATATACTATTATTCTTCATTTTCTAATTCAAGTGTAAAATTATGATTTCAGCAATTTCAGTATTTAAAAAAGCAAAAATTCAAAATTTAAATTTGAATATAGAATTTGCAATAAAAATAAAGGATTTTATTTAATGCAATTTTTAATTGAATTAAGATCTATTTCCTAATATATACAAATATGTTATATTTTTTATTATACTTACACAAATGATAGAAACAATAAGCGCAGCTTCAAATTAAAAAATATTAAAGGCTAAGATACTTATAAAAATCTTGAAATATAACTCCAAATTCTATGAATTCATTCTTTCTCAAAATCGAGATCATTTCAAATCTTTATTGCATTATTTTTTATTCTCATATTTTATTATGAATTTTATTCTGAATATTATAAGATTTTTATTGACTGTACCATCGTGACAAAGTTACTCTGTTTAGTGAAGTATTTTTCTTTCAATAAAAACCTTCTGCATCCCTTCATCGACGATATAAAAACACGCATTGCTCTTTTGTACGCATGTATTTTCACTTATCATTATTAATAAGTCATTGTTGTTTGTTGATATTCAGTCATCGGCAACGCCACCTAAGACGCCACAGGAAACGAATAACGACGTAAGTATGTCAAAAATTTCATGAAACATTCATTCGACACATTGTTGACCGACTATTTTCAACAATAACCTACCTTCTATTCCATAACTAATTAGTTGTTCAAATTGTTCAAACGATTATTAATAACGAAAAATTCGAAAATGATTTTAATGTTCAATTAACGCATTGATTATTGTGTCACTGATTATTCTATAAATATTTTTACACTATATAATTTATACAGTTGTATGAATGTATAGTGTACATTTTTTCAATAAATTTCAGCCTCATCTTTCAAATATTTCAAATTTTCACATTTTTGTATATCAATTTTAATTTTTGGAAAATAAACGGAGATATTAAACATTTTCAAAATGTAAGTAAAGATTTAAATTAATTGAACTAAAATTAATTAAAATTTGCTCATAATGTTTGCTTACAAAGACTTGGTAGTATTTTTTATAAGACCACATTAATATTTTCTCTATTTGTAATAATTTCGTAAAAATGGATGATCCTGAAAAAAGTATAAACAAATTTTCTCCAATTTAATTTTTGAAGTAAATTACAGGAGAAATATTTAATATAAATTAAATAAGAAATACTCTTTTTATAGGTGCAGAAGATATTTAGGTGACTTGTTTTATGTGAAACACCTTGTATAGTAATGTTAGAAGTATTATTAATATAAACACCTTATAATATTAGTATGAGTGTTTAAACATATTTTAGCAATCAATTTAATTAAACATATTTAAAATAATCAATCCCACTAAAAATATTTAATAAACAATTATAGAGACATGAACTGTTATTTATTTTCAAATTTATTATGAAGTAAATTAATATTTATTATAATATTATAAATTAATATTTGTTCGTTGTCTATAAATATTTGTGAATTTATTATGAAATATATTATATCAAATCTAATAACTTTACAATAATAAATTTCTTTCAATAAAACGGCATCAAATAAAAGACTTCGCTCTGAACAAAATTTTCATTTACATTAATATTACAGTAACTGCACAAGGTAGAAAGTTGAGAACTTAAATTTAACCCTTGACGTTAAAATTTTCTCGGCAATTACGTCAGTCGGAACTAATTATTCACTGATGCAATGTTAAGGCAAACAGTAGAAGTTAAAGTGCAATGCGTACTTCGCATTCAACGATTATAATTAGAATCGAACTTAAAATTCAACAGTACTAAAAATATGGTTCAAGATTGTTACATTTGAAGTGTAATTGCGTCACGTGTGGCACGATATTGTAAAGGGGTTAAAAATAAAACGATCCTGAATAATTGTAATTACATGCCGTTTAAACGCGGTATATAATTAAGATATTTAATATCTTAGGTTTAATAGCAAGTATTTTAAGCTTGACTTAAAATATTTTGTCTTGAAGTTTATAACGCGATATTCTTTTATAATTCATAATTAAATCAACTATGCAATTAAATAAATCAGCAATTAAATCAACTATGAATATATTTAATCTTCATATAAAAAATATATAATTATATATATTCATATATAAATATAGTCATTTTATTAATAAACAAAAAATCGTTGCGACGAATTAATGAAACTGTAAGTGTGACTAAAGTTGAAATAAACTAAAGAAGAAAGAGAAGTAACAATTATTATCAATCATAATAAAAAAGTAATTTGTGCATTTTTAGTAAAAGAAATTAAAATTAATGAAACATATTAAACACTGCTTATTGTGGTACGTGTTAAAATTAAATAACAATCTGATGGGAAAAATACATTAGCCTTTCAAAGTTGAAATTTTCTATTTATAAAGGAATGAAATACCTTCGCTGACAGCTTTAAGTATTTCTAGATTACAGCGCTTGATTAGGATACAATATTTGCTGTATCATTCTGTGATTAACTTGTTACGGTGTATACAAGGTGTTCGAAACTATGTTAAACTTCAAGAGCGTGTAATGCTCATTTGTCAGAAGAAACATTTTTTAATTTATTATTCTGATTATTTGTCTAAAAAAATGCAATATTATGTTCTGAATATACACATACTGATATACATATATTATATACAATAATTTTTAAATAAATTGTTATTATTGAAATACAAGATCTTTTCATTTTTTATTTAATTATAATGCATACTGTACACAAACTCTATATAAATTGCATATAGAAATTCTATAATTGTTATTATACAATTTTTGTATAATTGTTATTAAACAATTTATTTACTGTTCAAAATAATTTTCTATTTTATTAATTTTTGTATTGCACAATTTATTAATATTGTATTTTGGATATAATATACATATTATTGCACATATTCTACAATTTATTTATTTTTAAAATAATTTTGTATTTGATTAATTTAAAAAAATTTTTAATTAATTTTTTGTATTTGATTTATTTTTTAATTCAATGTATTAATATACATATTTTAGTTTGAATACAATTTGCATATTACATATATCCTGACTATAATATACATGCATTATAACATAGTAGTATACATATGTATGTATGTACATATACATACATATGTACATGTAGTATATATGTATACATATGTATATGTACTGTACATATATAATGTAATAAGATGCATATGTATATTATATTCATAACTTCGTTCCTTTCATTTCAATTATCGAAATAAATTAAATATGTGACACAAATCACTGTGCTAATTCAACAAAATGCAACTAAGCACAAAATTAATAAACAGTAAATATTAATATTAATGTTATTATTAATATTCAACAATTCTTAGTTAACAAAGTACAATTTCTCTCCTGTCTCGGTCAACAATTGTTTAACTGTTAATTATCATTGCTTACATGTTCGCATCTCTGTCACAACATTCGAAAATTTCATCATTTCAATATTTTAAACACGATTCAAGTCTATTAATTAGAGTGATTAATTCGGCTAAAAACTAACGTCCTAACCGTTTAAACTAACACTCCGTTGCTTTTACGCCAAGAACGAAGTATGTTCCTCAAAATTAG
Organism: Megachile willughbiella; assembly: GCA_945859595.2. Classification (NCBI taxonomy): domain Eukaryota; kingdom Metazoa; phylum Arthropoda; class Insecta; order Hymenoptera; family Megachilidae; genus Megachile; species Megachile willughbiella. The sequence goes on from OX243801.1 coordinate 10,508,570, forward strand.
TCCGTTCTTCGTTCACAGCAAGTTCGTCGAGTAAGTAAATTCAATTCGGAAAAACTAAAGCATGTTCTGCATGTTTTCAAATTAGTGTAAATGTTCGTACCTCGAATGGGTGATTTTTTTTATGTGCCTAAATCAAACCTACATAGTTTAGAAGACACACGAAACCCATTCGAAATGGAGCTTAGATTCAAGGAAAATTTTTAATCTACGATATTTATAGTCCATCAATTATTTCATGTTCATCAAAAATTATTTTTAAGAATCATTTGAAGTTCACGAGAAAATCGTCTCAAGTGTTCCTCTTAGATTTTAGTGAATTTTTGTAAATTAATTAATCATGTTACGAATGTCTAGATAATTTTAGACGATTGACAGATTATAAGATATTTATTTTCTCTATTTTAAAATATAATTTTGGTAAAATTAATAGTGGAAAATGGAAGATGCAATAGTTATTTTTGTGCACAAGTTCAAATTACACAATTTTGTTAATAAATTATGTATGCTTGCGATAAATTTGCAGATGGTGTTTTTGATAAGGAATTTTTGTAACCAAGAAATAAATTATTTGTAAAATTAATGAACGTAACGCAAAAGAATTCAATAATTCTCTTACATTTTTTACTAAACCAGAATATTTTCTAGTAAAATACGAGATATGTATTCTAGTAAAATATACCACATATTTCTATCAAATATTATAAAATAAATTCAATGTAAACGTTTGATGATACCTATTACCTGTAAAATTATATATTCGATACAAAGAACCTAACCTCAATTCTTTCATTATGTTCTTATTGTATCTAAAAGTATCAAGAACATAAATATCAATGTCTAAAACTATCAATAGAATATCAATTATACCTAACAACATCAACTGTTAATTTATCACAATGCACCATATACAAATTGCAAAATTAATAACGTAATTTAAAGAACAGATGAAATTGATCAACTGGGATCAACTAATTAATTATTCCAAAATGATTTTATCACAAATTTTACAGTAGGAAACATAAATGCTACAAAAACATCAACATTAAATATCTTTTAAACTATTGATCGTTTGCGCCTAGAACTACATAGTATGTTACCTCTAACGATTTTTCGCCTGTTTGCAGCCATCTGACAAAAAAATGTTTAAAACAAAAATTTCAGAGTGTAGAATTTATAATAGATATCAGTAAACAAAATTTCGGAAACAGTTTGTTTTTTTGGCAAAACCTATGGTTTCACAAATACTAAATTGTAGAAGAGACAAATTCAAAACACGTTACATGATATTTTTACTAATATACAGAGTATTTTCGAAATGGTACAACCGAAAAGATTTACATGAAAAAATAAGGCAAAAATATAGAATACAATTTTTTCGTCACTTCATTTTCGAAAAAACTGAATTTGAACAGTTTCAAAGTATTTGTATACAAAATTTGTTCACAGCACATGAAATGATAAATGCAGCTTTTTATACTTTGAGAATTAATGAATGTTATTAAACAAGTAAGAATTTCATTTCAAATATGTAATTAAATAAAGTGCATTTTTCTTATATTTTAATCCCTACAATGAAGGTCGAGGCTACGTAAAATTTGAAATAAAAAAATAAAAAAAAAAATCTCAAATATTGTTTACACCATCTTAAAGTAAACCACGAAAAAGCTAAATATTTCACATTTCCGCCACTGTAAATCTATTAATATGTTAGTATAAATAAAAGTATTTGTAAAACGTGTTTACCTTTATATTTGTAAAGGTGACCTCGATTTCGCTGTGAAAACAAACTGTTCTCGAATTATTTTTTACTGATATCAATTCCACACCCTGCAACTCTCGTAAACTTCTTATCAGATAGTGGGTAAAAAATCGTTAGGGGTAATATATAGAATGATTCGTTGGAACACGATCTATAAATTTGTAAAAGTTCATTAAAACCCGAGAGACACTTGAGAGGGTTGCCAGTTAGTCTTCGAGCAGGAAGTAATGAATATTGTTACTATTTTCAGATCCAAACACAAAAAATTGATATCAAAGCGGAGAGTAAGATTGGATCCTTGGATAACGTGAAGCATAAGCCCGGGGGTGGTGATAAAAAGATTTTCAACGATCGAGATTATCTTCGACAAACTGGTTCAAACGTAGAAAGTCTCAGTGGTAGTGGATCACAGGTATGCCTTTGATTAAAGAATCTCGAGAATCAGTTCTTTTATTTAAAATATAATAAATAGTCATTTTATTTCAAGAATAATAAATAGTTGTTTTATTTAAAAAAATAGTAAATAGTCATTTCATTTAAAAAAAATAGTAAACAATAATTTTATTTAAAAAATAATAAACAGTCATTTTATTTAAAAAATAATAAATAGTCATTTTATTTAAAGAATAATAAATAATCATTTTCTTCAAAGAATAATAAATAGTCCTTTTATTTAAAGAATAGTAAATAGTCATTTTATTTAAAGAATAGTAAATAGTCATTTTATTTAAAGAATAGTAAATAGTCATTTTATTTAAAGAATAATAAATAGTTGTTTTATTTAAAAAATAGTAAATAGTCATTTTATTTAAAGAATAACAAATAGTCATTTTATTTAAAGAATAATAAATAGTCCTTTTATTTAAAGAGTAATAAATAGTCATTTTATTTAAAAAAATAGTAAACAGTCATTTTATTTAGAGAATAATAAATAGTCATTTTATTCAAAGAATAATAAATAGTAATTTTATTTAAAGGATACTAAATAGTAATTTTATTTAAAAATAGTAAACAGTAATTTTATTTAAAGAATAATAAATTGTATTTTTATTGAAATATTAATAGTAATTGCAGTTACAAGTTCACAGCTAAAAATCTTGAAATAAATGTTTAATATATTTGTCGTTAATTGTTAAGAAATACTTTTAGAAGGATTCTTCTTGTTTGATTAATTACACTTGGAAATTACGGTCTTTTTCTCGAGATTTCTCGTTCTACCACTTATATATGCACTGTTTACCACGGAAAGCGCTTGAAAACACGCGTTGCATGCTTCTCTGCAATGTTTTGTACGATAGTTATGGTTCTCTTCTTCGTGGCGGAGAATCGTGAATAAAATAAACTTCACTTGTTTATTTGTTTATATTTCGTACTGCTATTTCAACGTTTTTGGGTAACATTTTATAAGTTAAAAGTAAATCTATTATAAATTAATGTTATAACATAAATTTAATGTTACAACAAATATTTGACTTATTGATTAGTAAATGAAAATTTTCTATTAAATTAAGTATATTTAATTGTCACTTAACTCTTTGAAGCATGTTTTCTAATTGCTTTTATATTCTCTTGCACAGCCAACTACTTTTTTTGTACGACATCGTATATATGTATAGTGTTTAACTCAAATCCAATATTATATTAGACGTTTCATAATGTAGGGCTGCATTTTTAATACAAAAATTTAAAAAATTCAAATATTGATGTACTCGATAAAACTTTATATTTTTTATAATTTTGCTTAGGATCCACAAGTATTTTTTACCTCAATGATTAAAAGTGAGATGATAACAATTTAATTTTAAACTAAGAATTATAGTTATAATAATTTTTTTCAATAAAAAATAGAGCACTTATTAGAAAACTTTTTTTACAGAAATATTTTTTATACTTGACAGCAGGAAAATTTTATCATATTGAGTTTTTCTTTTTACCTTTATATAGGAACATTGAACATATTTTAATCAATATTTTTTTATTAAAAGTAACCAACAAAATTATTAAAATATTGTTACATTTGCTAATCAAAATATTAACATCATACAAAGTTTTCTTGTATCTACAATTCAGTCCTGAAATTTTGTCCACGCATTATGAAACAGTCTATGTTCTAAAAACCATTTACAGAACTTGCCATGTTAATTTTTACTTAAGGGTGTCCTGTAAACGTAATTTAAAAAAACATTCTTACGCATTTTTGAATATCATTTTCTTCCCCCTTTTATTTCAAAAACATAGTTATTATTATAAACTATGAAAGTAATACAAAATTGTTATAAAAATTAATATTATTAGCAAAAACTGAAACACTTATGTGAAGCTTTTGTTAACATATATAATATATGTGTATCAATAATCTATATGTATATTATTAATTTATAACTTATATTATTATTGTGACGTACATTAATAATTTTGATATAAAATTTAGGTGTGTATATTAATAATTTTAATATTATCTTCACACATGTTTTTATAATTTTTATATGACTAGTTTGATATAAAATATTATTTTGATTATGCATCTAATTCAATAATTAAATCAATTAATAAAATCACACTTTTGAATACTTTAAAGTAGAAAGAGTTTCCAGTGCAATAATAATATTTATTATTATATTAAAAATAAGAACTTACAATTTTATCACAATCGTCTACATGCTTAAAAAATGAAATTACTCGACACCCTTAAGAAGTAATCTCGTCTTCACATTGGCACTATAAAGGGTGACTGCGCTAATTTATGATAACCTCGTAACTTTTTAAATATCACATATACATTAATAATGACATAACTCAAAATTTAATTTTTGAGACATCTCTTTGCACTCAGAAGTATTTTGCCGTTGACAAAAATGATAAGTTTAAAACTTTGTAGTTAAAAAATTTAATGAATTCCTTTGAAGTTATTTCTCTATTATAAATTACTATAATTGTCTTTACTATATTTATACATCACATTTATAATCTACAAATTATGTTTATATATTTATGAACATTTATGTGTTTGTACACGTATGAACTACTATGTTCATACATCACTACAGATTCATTTAAAAAATACTTGTTCCAAATTGTTACATTAAACCAAACAACTTTCAGAGTGCAAAGAATTATACAAAAACAGTTGTCACTTTTACATAAAATATAAACTGTCGATTTTCAAAATCTCTCAAGTACTACCACCCACCTCACTGCAAACAGTACAAATAATTTCCCACTCCAAAAAATGAAACCTGGAGATCTGCCAAAAAAAAACTGAACCTAAAAAATAGCAAAAGTATCATAAATTATCGCGAGCACCCTGTACGTTCTCGAGTGAGTCAGTGACGAATCGATGATGGATAGTAAATTTCCGTTCCGTTCGCGCACGGAACCTCGATGCTTCAAAGGGTTAACGTGACCCAGACTATGATGACCTTGGTAGGTCATGATGCAGTGGTTAATGGGCCACCTTAATCCTGTGTGTTGTGCCCGCAGAGCCCTGTGCCCCCTGGCACGGTCGCCGCCGGTAAGAACGGCCTGCCTACTTCGGACGAGAACCTCAACCAGGAATGCTAGATCACGAAAAGAACTCGACCGCTAGACCCGATTTTTTTCTTGTCACTTGCGTCTGATTAATCGCCCCGTACATTTCTTCCCCGATTATTGAACCGGAGGGCTTTCGATCGACCGTATGAGGGACGAGGTGGACACGTTCATTATTAATTCAAACAATCGTGGCCAGATCGATCGGTTCGTTTTATCCCGTTGTTGCTTCGTATCAGCAATAACCAGGAGATTCCATTACGTGCCATACGAAGGAACTTTTCCATGCAATCGAGGTGAACAATATCGCGAAGACTGAGGAAACGTTATTCCTCTCACGGTGCATTGGTGTAACTGGATAGACATCTTTGTAAATGCGGAGATATGGCGTGTAAAGATCGAGCACGTGATCTAACGCGTGGAAATTCAACTGGATGGCGATTTAACGCGCGGCGAAATGACGTATTGTTATACGGCACGTGACTTCACGCGTGACGATGTGATATGTAGAGGTCTAATGATTGGTGATTCAATCTGAGATGATATATATGTTATATAGCACGTGGCGATATAGCACGCGGCGAAATAACGTACTTTCATACGGCACGCAGCAACCTAACACGGTGATATACGACACAGAGAACTTTCGTAGAAATTTACCGCGTCATGATCCAGTACGTGGTGATTCAACGCGAGGAATTTTAACGCGCGGCGATATAACGAGTGGCGATATAACGCGAGGAAATTTTACGCGCCGTGATCTAACGTGTGAAATTTAAACTCGTGATCTAACGTGTAGAAATTTAACGCATGGTGATCTAGCGCGAGGAATTTTAACGCGCGGCGATATAACACGAGGAATCTTATCGCGCCGTGATCTAACGTGTAGAATTTAAACGCGTGATCTAACGTGTAGAGATTTAACCCGTGGTGATCTAACGCGAGGAATTTTAACACACGATCATATAACGAATGGCGATATAACACGAGGAATTTGATCGCGCCGTGATCTAACGTGTGGAATTTAAACGCGTGATCTAACGTGTAGAAATTTAACGTGTGGTAATCTAACGCGAGGAATTTTAACGCGCGGCGATATAACGAGTGGCGATATAACACGAGGAATTTTAACGCGCCGTGATCTGACGTGTGGAATTTAAACGCGTGATCTAACGTGTAGAAATTTAACGCATGATGATCTAGCGCGAGGAATTTTAACGCGCGGCGATATAACGAGTGGCGATATAACGCGAGGAATTTTAACGCGCCGTGATCTAACAAGTAGTGATCTAACGTGTAGAAATCTAACGTTTCATGATTTAACGCGAGGAATTTCAACGTGCGGCGATATAACGCGTAGAATTTTTACACGTGGCTATTTAACGCTTGAAATTCTAACGCGTTGCGATCTAACGTGTAGAAATATTTCTCGTGGCGAAATAACGCGTGGCAATTTAACGCGAAGAAATTCAATGCGTAAAAATCTAACCTTCTGGAAATCTAACGCGTAGAAATATGACACCTAGGAATCTATCACGAAGATATGCCACGCATAGTAACAGCGAGCAATATAACGCGTGGCGATTTAACGCGAGGTAAACCAACCGATAAAATAACGAAGGAAAAAGAATCGCACGGCAATGTAACGTGTAGCCATAGAACGTGACAATGTATCGAGTGGTAATCTAACGCATGCCGATATAACACGTGGCCATATAACGCACGACAGTATCCTAGCATCCCTCCAAAAATCTTAGTTACACCAATGCATACGTGTACGTTTTTCCAATCGATAACGTGTATCAGACCACGTCAATTGATTCTTTTTCCACGCATTTATCCTTAAAACACTTGACGACCGATCATCGACGAACCAGCGGTCGTTTGTTTACGTATACGTGACGGAAGTTGAAGTTGTTCGAAGAAAATTAATAATAAAGATAGAGAACATAGGGTCGTCGGGACGGTTATTAAGCAAAATTTTGTTGGAACGAAAGGGGACAGTTCGCGATACCTTTTCAGATCGAGAAAATGGCCGTCGGAGAATTTTCGTACGATTCAACCAAATGACACCGATCATCCCATTATACATAGCGCAAACTCGCTCAAGGTATACTACAATTTTATCGCGGAGTTTTTATAAGAACGACATTTTGTCGCGAATTCAAATGTTAGATTGTAAGAAGTAAGGAAACGGGATTTCCTTTAAATCGATGAAATGTTATGCAAAACAACGCTTAGCAATTGTTTGCTACACACTGTAGATCGCAATAAGAAGCATTTAAGACTGGACGACTTACGGTTACATTTTTCTGGTCTGAAAAGGAGACGCGATAACGTGATACGCTTAAGTGAATAACAAGCGAATTCTCATTTTTCGTGGTCGTTTGAAACAGTGATGGGCAGATCAGGTGCCTGGTGGAAAGGTGTCGGAGATTACGATAAATAGAAAAATAGATATTTGAAAATTTGATCATTTAAAAGTTTGACAATTTTTAACTGTAGATATTTCTAAATTTTCGAATTTTTTACTGTGGAAGTACAGGTATTTAGAAATTTAGTCATTTGGAATTTGAACATTTTTAAGTGTGATAACGTGAAATTTGATAATGTGCAATTTGGAATTTGGGAGTTTAAAAATTGGAAATTGCGAAATTTTATAACTTCAAAATTTGATCATTTGAAATTTGGAATTCAAAAATTAAGAATTTTTAATTTTTAAGTCTAATAATTTGGAATTTTGAAATTTGTTAATTTGGAATTTGGAGTTGAAGAATTTAGGAATTTTGAAATTTCTTAATTTAGAATTTAAAAATTTGAATTCTAAAATTTGATAATTTTGGATTTGGAATTAAAATATTTAGAAATATAAGAATAGGTAATTTGTAATTTGTAATTAATTAATGTTGAAATTTAGGAATAAGCAATTTGTAATTATAGAAATGTGATAAGTAAGAAATTTGAATTTTCAAAAATAAATTTGAAAGTTTATAAACATTACAGATTTAATTACAAATTTATAAAGTTACCAATTTATAAATTTTCAAATGAACATATTTCCAAATTTCAAATTTGCAAATTTACAAGTTTATAAATTAACACATTTACAAATTTGTAAGCTTAGAAATCTACAATTTTACAGATTTATAAATTTGAAAATTTATAATCCTACAAATAGAAAAATACAGAAACATAGAAATTTCACCTATCTAAATTACCAAATTTTTAAACTTAAAGTTTCCAAATTATCGAATTTTTGAACTTCAAAAAAATTCAACCCTCCAAATTTTCAAGCTTTAAAAAATCCACCCCTCTAAATATTTAAACTTCAAAAATTTCCAACTCTCCATTTTTCAAGCTTCAAAAATTTCCACCTCTCCAAATTTTTCAACTTCAAAAATGTTCAAATCTACAAATACAGAAATTTAGAAATATCGAACTTGAGGAGCTGACAACCCACCAGTGCCCGTTGCCCATCATTGCTTTATAATACGATCCTAACGCATCCCAACCGGACAAATATAAATAAAACATATGAATAGCATAATAGCGGACTCATTATGCAAATCGATTAATATTGCGATTTACCGGTGGCCGAGAGTAGGTGTATTTTTGTTAAACCTGCGAGATGTACCGTGATTTCAGGGCTGTTTTGGGAATGGCCAACCATTGTACTAACAAAAAGCTTTGAATGTGTTGTAGCAGTAAAAATAAAATATATAAAATGAACATAAAAACCTCCGGATTATTGACTTCAGGGCCGCGTTACCATTAAACAAAATAAAAGCACTCGCTGAGCAAAAGAGGCCCACAGAGCTATTTATTTCAAAAACTATTACAAGAATATTGTTAATAAGTATCAAAATTGAAAAACAAAAATTTTTATTTTATCCAAAAACCTATTGTTTTTTTATTTTCGTTTTATATTGTTTTGTAATTTCAGATTGTAATAATATAAATTAATGCAGCTTTAAAAATTGTATTTCTTTTTTTATAATGTCAACCCTCATTCTTTGTATATGAAAATTTTTATTTGTGTGCAGGGCCCGAAATGATCTGTACGCGGCCCTGATTATCTTGTATTTACCCGATCTGAATTCAAATCAATCTTTCTCTCAAATTTAGCGAATTAATAACCAGTCATAAAGAAACGAGGAGAAACATTGATAATATTGTTAACAAATTTTTATTTTTTGTTTGCTTTGTAACATCAAGTTCTTTCCTTGATTCTTGTGCAACGAATGTGAATTTGAAAGATTGTCAATTTTCTTTCGTACTTATTTAGAATTGTGAATAAAAGTGTTGTGATAAATTGTGAATAAGGAATTATAATCGTTCTAGAAAGTATAGTAATGTAATGTCATTTTAGTTTCTAACCTAAAAACTCGAGGAGCTTTAACAAATTTTATATAAAAACAAAACGAAGCTCGAATGTCTTTTTTTTTAAATAAGTCGATATTTTTAACGATTCTTTAATTAATAAATTAAATTGATTTGAAAAATTCTTGATTAAGTAAATTTTAAAGCTTCACTGTAAGAGGTAAATGAAGGACACCATGATTTTAGGAAATATTTTATATGGTGCCAATTGCACATTTTATACAAAGTTTTAACTAATTATAAGGCTAATTATAAGTTTTAACTATTATTTTAAATAATTATATACAATTTTTATCTAAACATAAGTATACTTTTTGAAATTGCATTCATAATTGTGTTTTTTATTCTATCAATTTTTATTTCATAAAGAATTTACTGTAATATAATAAATTTAAAAGTACTTTAGTTATATCATTATATATAAATGTAAATATTTATAATTAACAGAAATTGATTTTTAATCGTATTCCGTAAACAAAATTTTATAAAATATATATTTTTCTTAAATTTCTTGGGAACAATTTTCACATTCATATTCGACGCACAATAATCTATGAAAGACACTTATTGTTGTAAAATAAACAATTTAATTTGTTAGAAATTAACAATTTTAATTTGTTAGAAAATAAATTGAAGCTGTAATATAAATACTGCAGGCAACGCTTATGAAAATGCTTAACTACTAAGAAATTAAACAATTTCCGTGACATGAAATGAAAAATAATTGAAAAATTAACAAGATATCAATCGTAACGTTAGAAAGTAATAACATTTAGAGGTTTACCTGAACTCGCCTACTCCCGAATAAAAAACCACACGATTCATATTTAGAATAGTGAGATAAAAATTAGAGCAGATGTGATGCATAAATTTTTAGTCGAGACGCGTACAATTTTCAATCTTGCTATTCTAAACTCACCTTGATGTTGATTATAAACACGTGAACAATGTTCAATGAACAAAATTTAACTGGAAACAAAACGATTGTATCGTTAAATGAACGAAGAATGGTTTTATTCAAAATGTAGAACTATTCGTTAAAAACTATTGTCGTTCGTTAAACAAATTATTGGAATATTCGAACAAAAGCAAGATTATTGGAATCGTATTCCAGTCTGTCGTTGATGATTGAAAATAATTGAATTAGTTTGAAAATAAATCGGCTGAATAAAGAGCAATGACCGAAGAATGATTAACACTAGAACAACCGGTGTTGATTGTTACCTAATTTTAAATTATTGCAAATAAATTAGAGAAATATATAAATAGTATTTAATACTTACCTAATTATTTCTGTAATTTAAAATAAATCAGAAATCCGTCATACTGATGGATTTGGTTGTTCCGGTGTTATTAACGCATTGACGTTGAGTAACATGTTGACTGCCATAGAAATGCTTAATATGAATTATGAATCATTGATCTTTAAAAGAAAAATGAATGTGAGAGGTTAGGATATGAATTCTTAAAAATATTAACTAGTTTTTTTTTAAATAATTCTCAATTTTTTGTTTCAAATTAGTGGACGTTAAAATTATAATGTTTTGAAGTAGTTTCTCTTTCTCGATAATTTCTTTATTATTTGAGGGACTTAAATTCATCTGTCATGGCGGCCATCGGCCACCATCGTTTCCGTTTAACACTTCATTTTGCTATCTCGAATTACCAGAGTAATTCTAGAATATATTATTCTTTCTTTATTAATGGTGTCTGGTCCGACACAAAAATTGTATAAAAATTATTTACTATATCCTACAAAAATTTACTTTACATATCAGTTAGCAATAACATACATTCAATTTTCCAAACTGACAATATGTTTTTGGTATACAGTACTATACAAAATTTAAGTACACCTACACTTGCATTCTACACTTATAAACTAACATAAAACACTTAATAATATAAACTACAGGGTCTAACACTTCGCCATATCTGAATTAATATGTACTTTTTTAACTACGGTTAGAAAAATTAATTAGAGTAAATTTTCATAGCACCTAACACATTTATAATAATCTCACAATCATCACTTCGAATTTCAGTATCCTTTTCAAATTAATTTTTATTTCCCAAACTGTATATGTTTTACATGTATATTATGTATTTTTATTATATAAAATTCATAACAATTCTATCTACTGAATTTTACGAGCAACGTTAATTTCTTTTACTTACAGACTCCGTAATTTACAAAATAGATGAAGAAAGTATTGCAACAATAAAATGTATTGCAACAGGGTGGAGTATGTGACAAAAAGGGTTAAATTATGTGTAAATGAATTATTAATACATTTTATTGGCACATGTTATCGTTATAACATGTTTTGTAACATTCGAATTAATCTCTATGGCAGTCAACGTGTTAAATATTTCAAAATCGATTCACAATCATAACTTAACTCACGAAAATAAACTTTCATCTACGTAGATCAGTAGAAATATCCAATCTAATGGTGGACAAGGACCGGGAACCCTAGTAGAGAAGTTTATAATACTCGATCATATTTAAATGCATCGAGTGACAAGATAAAATTCACGCGATCGCATCGAATATCCTTCGTACTGTATTTAGACCCGATGTAGACCGATGCTATGTCGTATTCCATGGTTTGGGATACTCTCGAATTTATTCGAACATTTCAACATCCAAACATTGGTCATAAATAGTTGTTGCGAACAGTGCACGCGTTAATAAATATAGCAATATGTCTGACTCGTTGCGATTTCATATCATTTTGTGATTGAAAGACCTATTTTGAATCTTGAGATTTAGTTAATAAATAGATTATAACTGTTTCATTATAAATAATAAATATTTGCTTAATTACTAAAAATATCTGAATCTGTTTATAGAACGAGAATGGTTGACTATTGCTTAATAACTGGATTATAACTGAGTAATTACTAAAAATATAGATTTGGATCTGTTTATGTTTCAATTGAAAATTTAGAAATTTTTAAAGTTACAAATTTTCAAATGTTTATATTTTTAAATTGACAAATTCTCTAAATTTAAGAATTCTAAAAATATCAATTCCCCCAATTTTTTTAAATTCTTAAATTACAAAATTTGTGTATAGCTAATTCCAAAAATTTGTGAGTTTTCATATCTCAAATTTTAAAATTTTCATATCCTTCATTCTTAAATTCCTAAATTTTCAAACCCTTCATTCTTAAATTCCTAAATTTTCATACCCTTAATTCTTCAATTCCTAAATTTCCGTACCCTTAATTCTTCAATTCCTAAATTTTCAAACCCTTAATTCTTAAATTCCTAAATTTTCAAACCCTTAATTCTTAAATCTCTAAATTTTCATACCCTTTATTCTTAAATTCCTAAATTTTCATACCCTTAATTCTTAAATCTCTAAATTTTCATACCCTTAATTCTTAAATTCCTAAATTTTCAAACCCTCAATTCTAAAATCCCTATTTTCGAATTTATAAGCTTAAAAATTGCACAAATTTGCTTTCCAAATTCGCAACTTCATAAATCTTAAAATCCTTAAATTTTTAAATTTCTCAATTAGTAACTAAAAATTTCCAAAGTGATGAATTAAATTTCCAAATCATTTTAAAATACTTCTAAAAACTTCACGGTAACCGAGATTATCGAAATTCCACAAACAAAAATTTTAGTTACGCCGATTTAGATAACCTTAATAACAAAATCACTCATGTTCAGAATTATTATAAAAGCACCGATAGGAAATCGCAACGATGAAAGTCGCTCGTCTGCACCGGGCCTTAAAACGATAGAATACGATCGATTCATAATCGTTACTTGTAGATACGTAAAACTATACCTGTTTGTTGCATACATCAGAATATATAGTTAGGTCTTATCGCTGATTTACACAGTCGATTGAAAAATGAGAATTAAAATATAAGGAACGGCGTGAACAGAGGGTGACATCGTGCGAACAATTCTCGAGAGATCACTTCTCACAATCGTGTCACATTTTGATGAATTCATGCAACCTACGCTAAGAAAGTATGTAATACATATTACTTCTAGTTTATTGCTTCCATACTGGCGATTATAATGTACTTCGATTCGATTAACCATCCGACATTAGACGACGATCGATATTAACTATGTAATATTTGAAATCGTTGTAACTGTCACGAGTAATCACTTCGTACGAATGCAATTGTATAACGAATATTCGGCATACCTGTCAGAAATAACAAAAAGAGCTATTATAATAATATTTTTGTTTTTAAATTTACACTCCGGGCATTTTTATTGTACCCACTTGCTTCCATTTGCGTAACTGATCTTTAACCTTCTAACTGCGGGGACTTTTTGTACTTTTAACCCTTTCCCGTGCCATTTATTTATCAGGTGCGTCAGTCAAGACTATTCAGGGCTATAACATTAAAACGAACAAAGAAAATTAAAATGTTGTATTTTATATTCAGGGATCCTTGATAATGCAACTTATAGTTGGACCTAAATTTCAAGTTGAAGAGTATTCAAAATTTGAGTAAGGTTTGTCACATTTCAGCTGTAAGTGCGTCACGAGTGAAACTCGCCAAAGCACGGGAAGGGGTTAAGTTTTAGTTTAACCCCTTGCCGATTTATTTATCGAATAGCTCTAATTCTTTACTAAAGGAAGTTAAAATGTTATGCCAATTTTGTATAAAATGATACTTGACTATACAAACAATAATTTAAAGCATATTGAAAATTGGAATAAGATCACATTTGAACTATGAGTGCGTCAGACTCGTCAAAGTATGGCAAGTGGTTAATCTTAACACTATTTCTACCACGATTTTGTGTTATACAAGGGTCGGCAACCTTTCTGGAGTTAAGAGCCATTTTTTCCCCGATGTGATAAATTATTTTTTTAAAGAGTCAAATATAAGTACATACATCGATATGTATTAGAAAAAATAATATAATATCTGCTGTGAAACATGTATTGATTGTGGAATCAAAACATTCTATTTTGCGTAGTAACAGAACATATAAGTCAACGTATTAAAGAAAACGGAAACAGTTTTTGGTTTTGAGTGTGGCGTCGGTGAGTGTGGAGAGCAAGGTTAGCTAGGTTTACATGCATGCGATCTGCCGCGCATTTTGATGTATGCGCAGGGTTATTATATTTGTTTAGCAATTGCAATATTGCAGTTAATTTTTCAATATGTACTATTAAACTACTTAAGAGCCACAAGTATGATTCTACTGAGCCGCAGGTTGCCGACCCCTGCTCTAAACTCTCGTAATAATTAATGAAGTAACGCTTGAACCAATATGTCTGATGCGATATAAATAATTTAAACAAGACTTAAATCACTTGACCCACTGCAGTTATCATTTGCAACTCTTGTCTACGCTAAATTTCACTCTAGTCACTCCCACTAGATTACATTCTAGTCCTACTAGATTTCACTCTAGTCATACTTCCAATCTTGAACCTCATTTACAATTAAATGTACATATACAAGATCTAGATGAGCTGGAAGAAAAACGCTGAATTAATTTAACAACTATTGTATGAAAAGTGAAAAAATTAATTGTGGAGAAATGATTCCACTTAGAGAATAATTTTAAGTTGAAATTTGAAAGGTGTCTTTTGACACCTCTTGGTAGAAATAGTGTTAACTAATTTTAATTTAATATTCTATTTTTAAAGATATTTTTTTGCATTTATTTTAATTTTCGTGGTGTATAAACTACAGCTGCTGTTTGATATTTGCAAAAATTAGCTTGTATATACCACGCCTCTATTTAAGCATGTGGTTTATAAATCACGTTCGCAGTTAAAGGGTTAAGAAAAACGAGGTTTGATATATTCGTTACACAACAATTTAGAATTATAGCTGCAGTACGTTCTTTAAATATGTTAACACATTGTGCACGGATTAAACAATATTTTACTTAATCTGATGGCAATTTTCACTATGTTTAGCAATTTATAGTATTAGCTTGTACATAGTCTGAAAATTGGCATTATTTGATTTTATATTAGCAATTATTTTCAGGGAATAAGGAAACAAAATTTTGTTTTCTCACCCTCTGAAAATTTAGTATACGGTGCAAGAAAAATCCTATCAAAGATTGAGCTTGAAATTTAAGGGGTTGCTCGAAGCAATTTTCCGTCAATATATTGCCTTCTTATCGACTTTAAACTACAATTTAAGTGTTTAGAGATGATAAAATTGATTTATAATGGAATTTTTCTAAGGAAGAATAAACAGTATGGTTTATTTATTAATATTTTTATTCAATAATAGCGTAAATATGCACGTATTATTTGTACAATATAAAGAAAATATAAATTGTAATATTTAACACGAACAAAATAATTACAATATCCAATGTAAACAAGATATAAATTACAATATCCAATGTAAACAAGATATAAATTACACTATCCAATATAAACAAAATATAAATTACACTATCTAATATAAACAAGGTATAAATTGCACTATCCAATACAAGCAAAATTTCAGTACAAGAAAAAACAAATATAAAAAATGTAAAAATGTGGATAAGTTAAAATATTGGAAGAAGCAATTTTATTTTACGAAGAAATTTTATCTGCAAAAGTAACGAAGACCCTGTTACCATAAAATAAGAGAAGAAATGCGGCAGAGAGATAACACACACAAAAATTGGATTTTTATTATCCTCTTAGGTGCAATGCTTAAATAAGTTATACGTTGGTTGCATGAGCATAAAATCCTTAAATGTATTAGGATATCGAACAAAGAAATGTATTACAAGCCGAACACGATATTTCGAACGAAAAGAAAGTTGAAATAAGCCTGAAAATTGAGGTAAGCTTGAAAATCAATAAATGGTGTAAGCTCAAAAATTAATAATTGGAATAAACTTGAAAATTAAAAATTGAAATAAGCCTGAAAATTAAGATAAGCTTGAAAATTAAAAAATAAAATAAGCTTAAAAATTATAAATTGTAATGAGCTTGAAATTTATAAATTGAAATAAGGTTGAAAATTAAAAAATAAAATAAGCTTGAAAATTAAAAATCGAAATAAGCCTGAAAATTAAGATAAGCTTGAAAATTAAAAAATAAAATAAGCTTGAAAATTATAAATTGTAATGAGCTTGAAAATTATAAATTGAAATAAGGTTGAAAATTAAAAAATAAAATAAGCTTGAAAATTAAAAATCGAAATAAGCCTGAAAATTAAGATAAGCTTGAAAATTAAAAAACAAAATAAGCTTGAAAATTATAAATTGTAATGAGCTTGAAAATTATAAATTGAAATAAGGTTGAAAATTAAAAAATAAAATAAGCTTGAAAATTAAAAATCGAAATAAGCTTGAAAATTAAAAGTTGTAATAAGCTTGAAAATTAAAAATCGGAAAAAGCTTGAAAACTGAAAATTGTAATAAGCTTGAAAATTAAAAATCGGAAAAAGCTTGAAAATTATAAATTGTAATAAGCTAGAAAATTATAAATTGAAATAGGGTTGAAAATTGTAAAAATCTTGAAAATTAGAAATAGAAATAAGCTGGAAAATGTAAAATTGTAATAAGCTTAAAAATTGAGAACTGAAATTAGCTTGAAAATTAAAAATTGAAATAAGCTTAAAAATTAAAAAAAGCTTAAAAATTAAAAACTGAAATTACCTTGAAAATAAAAAATTAAAATATGCTTGAAAATAGAAATAAACTTGAAATAAGTTAAACAATAAACACCGTGCACGATGTGTTAACATAAAAAGAGAACATTGTAAGGTGTACAATATAAAACTCATTCTTACATTAACAAAAGTAGGATATTATTTATACTACATTAAAAACACTTCGAAACAATTTTCACAGGGTACATCGTCGTATTTATTTTATAGAATGGAATACACATAAGCTGCAAAATATTTATATAAACATTTTATCGATGTTTTCTTTTTCGATTGACGTCACTTCGATGCACAGTTTTACCATCGCCATTTTTCTTTTTTAAATAAACAACATGTAGTTCGGCACACGAAGCATTAATTTGACAGCACACATTAATGGTAGATCTAGTTACAACAGCTAAGTTCTAAACGAATACGAATCCCACTTTAACTTTGATCTCGTTGAGATATTAGATACGTTTAGTAAATTTTCTTCAGTTGCGTGGATTAATAAGCACAGCGTGTACTTCACCTTCACAAATTACACTCGGTGGACACAGAAGCATCGCTGCTAATCACCGCTACTGTAAATCAAGGTCAGTCTCCGCACAATTTATAATTTATTGTAATAAAAAATAACATCCGATAATCAATATCAGATGTGTGAAACGTACAGCTTTTTATTACTCTTTGAAAATATATCAAGTATAATGGTAAAAAATGGACGAATTTTAAAATTCAACAAAAGAGAATATTTCCTTCGAGTATTCTTATTTGATAGTCATTTTTTATGCGACTTTTGTAAATTTATTTAATAAACATTAATAGCTAAGTATTCTTTAATTGAGATTTCTATTATTATTTAATGATTTTTTCATTGAAAATCTAAGTTTGATTGAGAGACTTTGTAATTCTGAATTGAAGTTCAATTGAATGATTTTTTTAATTAAAAATTGAAGTTTAATTGAACAATTTTCTAATAAAAATTGAAATTTAATTGAACAATTTTCTAATAAAAATTGAAATTTAATTGAATGATTTTTTAACTAAAAATTCAGATTTAATCCTTAATTCAAATTTGCCAAATTAAAGATTAAAAATTATTTAATCAGACTTCTCGACTAAAAATGACATTTAACATATTGAATAAAGAATAATATTAATTATATTTAAAAAATTACGGATATTATTTTTCGAACATTCACATAATAAAATAACACTTCTAGCACCTTCGTAAAAAAATAAATTACGCAATCCATTCATAACATATTTTAGAAGAATATTTTAATATTTAATATTTTAGAAGAATTTTATAATTCGATAATACATTTTTTACCATTATACTTTTGTTTAAAAGCACATTACAAAGAAATATAATGTACGCATTTTATACGTGACGTACAATTTTTGTGTATGAAATAATTATATTTTATTGGTTTACTAATGCACAATGCAAATAATTATTTAGTATCAATATATTTAATAACATAATTATTATCCATATGCAAAAAGTAACGTGACTATCTTTTATAGAACTCTATAAAACGTATAGTAAATTCTTCAGTATGGAGCAGAAATGATTTACTTATACTACTTGCGAACCTCTAATTCCGTTATTCATTCATTTCTTTCAGATTATTCAAACTGAAAGTGCATGTGTACGATTCTTCATTGAAAACTAGATTAATAATTCACAAAAAAATTGTTAAAAAAAATTACAACTTTGTAAGTCACAAAGTAATTACTAAACCTTCATCAATAATTCCTTCAATAGCAATTACTCTCAAAATTCATATCTTGTTATAATTTAACATTACCTTTTACAATTCTTACTTAATTTTCACAGAATATCATCTACAACGATTTAAATTCAACAATTTTAGGCCTGTTCCGAATTACAAATTGAAAAGCATGTTTTTATTCTTTTTAATCATCCCATATTTTAGTAGATTAACTGTCATTACATAAACGTAAAATATAGAAAGCGTTTCTATAATTCGTATGTCAACATCGATTTGTATCTTACAGGTTGAAAACGACGAAGAAATCAATGCTCCCGAACAGACAAAAGATGACTCGCCACAACCACCACCAAGTACTCCAACAAAGGCCCAGAACCTATCACCGTCGTCCTCCATAGTAACTCCTAGAGCAGTCAGAAGTGGTTTAGCAAGATCCCCCGAGTCAGCAGGATCTAGAAAAAGTGTAACCTCTCCAGAAACAGAAGTGGAAATGGGGGGCAAGAAGAGTCCAAATGTGGAGGATAGAAATACGGCAAAATCATCCGGTACTCCACGTTCCCCTAACAGTCCTCAATTAAAAAGTCCAGAAGACAAAACAGCAAAATCACCCGTTACTCCACGTTCCCCTAACAGTCCTCAATTAAAAAGTCCAGAAGACAAAACAGCAAAATCACCCGGTACTCCGCGATCCCCTAACAGTCTTCAATTAAAAAGTCCAGAAGACAAAACAGCAAAATCGCCTGTTTCTCCACATTCTCCCCAATCGATGACTCCGGACGACAAAACAGCAAAATCACCCAGTACTCCACGTTCCCCTAACACTCGATTAAAAAGTCCAGAGGATAGAACAGCAAAGTCGCCTGTTTCTCCACATTCTCCGAGTAATTCTCAGTCGAAGACTCCAGAAGATAAAACTGCAAAATCACCTGGTCCACGTTCTCCTAATACTCCTCGGTTAAAAAGTGCAGAAGATAAAACAGTAAAATCACCACATTATACCGAATCAGAGAGTCCAGAAGATAAAGCAGCAAACTCTCCTAGTCCACGTTCTAACACTCCTCGATTAAAAAGTGCAGAAGATAAAACAGTAAAACCTGTACCTCCATATTCTCCGAATAATACTCAAGAAAGTCCAGAAGATAAACCAGCAAAATCACCTGGTCCACGTTCTAACACTCCTCGATTAAAAAGTGCGGAAGATAAAACAGTAAAACCTGTACCTCCACATTCTCCGAATAATACTCAAGAAAGTCCAGAAGATAAAGCAGCAAAATCACCTGGTCCACGTTCTAACACTCCTCGATTAAAAAGCGCGGAAGATAAAACAGTAAAACCTGTACCTCCACATTCTCCGAATAATACTCAAGAAAGTCCAGAAGATAAACCAGCAAAATCACCAGGTCCACGTTCTCCTAACACTCGATTAAAAAGTGCAGAGGACAGAGCATCAAAATCGCCTGTCTCTCCACGTTCTCCTAATAGTCCGCAATTGAGTCCAGATAAAGTGTCTCCTCGTTCCTCTGGGAAATCTTCTGCGAAAGAATTGCGACTTCCAAAATTGGCACCTTCTCCCACACCACAGGAACCTATATCAGCCCCCGAAGCGCATTCTAAGCTGAGTTTACCAAAACTGAGCGTTGCACATTAATTAATAATCGCTTAGCGGTTGCACAGCACCTGATACGCACACAGCGGACTTCGGGTCAATTTGAAACCCAGAAAACTATCTTAGTCACGGTCAGAATCTTTAGGTTCCTTTTGAAGGCGATTTTTGGCTAATTGAGAGTGGTTAGAAAATTATGGTACTCGGTTGTACTATGTGTGTCCAACAAGAAGTCTTCTGAGTGAAATGCAGGGATTGATCGAAGTGAAAGGGTAATTCAGACGATGTGTTTAAATTACTACTGCATAAGGATAATGAATGATAGTGTTTAAAATGCTAGTTTAAGTAGTCACGTCTAAATACTGATAAAACTTGTACAAAATTAACGAGTAGGTTTGGAAAGTGTACCTTGTTTAACCCTGAACCTTTTCAGGAGACTTCTTGTGAGGTACGCTTAGTATTTAGTGGTTTGATAAATTATTTTATTCCATAAACTCTTTTCCTTATTTAACATTCTGAGATCCATAAAAATTACATCAATTTGTCAAGGACGTATAAAAATGAAAATGTAAGCATGGAGTTTCAAAAGAATATGGAGAAAATATCATGACTCCTTTGCTTATGAATTGTCCCCCATGACCTCATAATGTTTATATGTATCTGAGACGATTATTTAGCAGTTACTAAATACATATATTTATTCTGTATACCAATTTGCAAAATAATTTTGTACTAATAACGAACGCGGATAGTTTTTGGAACTCATTGGACCCCAATTTGGAATTATTCCTAAGGAGGCTGAAAAGTTTTGAATTAATTTATGATTAAACATTTGAAAATTTGAAGATTTAAAAGTACATATAAAGATTTGAAAATTAACAAGTTTGAAGATCTAAAGAAATTAAGATTTGAACATTTGAAAATTTGATTCATAACATTTAGGTTAGCACAACTAGCATCTTGCTACTAAGAACTTCATCACTTTGAAAACGAGCTTCGTAGTTTTTAGTTTATGCTATAATTTTTTAGAATTATTTCTGTTGACGTCGGCTATAATCATATAACATTTGTAACAAATATTATCAACAAAAAATGATTTCTCAAAAAATATCATTCAAGCCAAATATAATAAAGATATTTTCATTATTATATTTAGTTAACTTATATTGAGTTTACTCATTATCAACTTTCAATATTTTTAAATAATTAAAATTAAAACATTTCATGAACAATAGATATATTGGTCCCCCATGATAAAATGTAATTTGGCCTTGGGGACTATATTGATATCACATAACCTACAGCCACAAATTATCTTATTTTCTATAAATATACAAACACGCAACGGATATTATAGCTGGGAATATTTTTCCCAGAAGTAATCTTAGAAGAAAATTATGTTTTATTTATGTTTTCTTCTATAGTTCATGCATGTTTTAGCAGATATAAACATAATAATTTATTTCATTTTTCAAAACAGCTAGCTATCCTAGTTTATCTTATCCTAGTTTAAAACAGCTAGGAAAAAAAATCAAATTTTATAAAAGAACCAAATGGATGGGCCACAGCATCATTACATCCTCCATACGTTTTATTTTTTAAATAACATACTACATATATGATAAAATAAAGAAAAAAAAAATACATAGATAAGTTATATGATATTTATTCTTCTTCTAAAACTAATACAAGCAGAATTATGTTATTTTCAAATGTGAAAACTAATTTGTTTACTGCATACATTGATACGAATTGTATTTTTATTTCCTTTGAACTATATTTTTTTCTTGGACCTGGAGTCCGTTAAGTGAGAACTAAACCAGTCCATTGGACTTTCACAAATTTACTTTGATAAGTAATTAACATTATTGGAAACTTAAATATTGTAATTTCTAAATTAATTCCTTTTTCTACATTGTATGAATTTAGAGAAACAATTAGAACAAGCGTAAAATTGAGTTAAGTTGTATGCACTTTCTAGCAAATAATTTTCTATCGTATTAATGAATGTAGAACTGCTTCACACAAATGTAAATGACTGAAGGAATAATTAAAATGCCATAATGCAAAGAAAGTGATGGCTTGAAACACTTGCAAGCCAACTTCTTTCTAACGAAATTCATTCCGTCGCAACCTCGCATCTTTTACCTCAAAGATGACATTTTTAAGAAGGTTGAGAGTCTGAGAAATTTTGTAGTTTATAATTTATTCAATAAATACATAATCTCATGTACACGATGTTTCGTAAATTGTAAATTATCGATAAAAAGAAAGATAAAAGTATCAAACGAAGTATACAAAAAAGTATATGTCATCATAAAATTTCGCTAAAATCGATTAAATAAAATTAGTTATACAAATTTTGTAAACAAATGATTTGCGTTGAAAACAATTCACTACTTTGTCATTTATTTTCCCTATGCAATTTATGAAATATCTTGTGAACAATCTAATCGAAGTAAAAAATATTGTTATTTTAATTATGTACACGTATACCAAATATATTATTATGTATAAAACGAGTTTAACAATATGTAAATAGTACATCGTAATTTTACTGCACATAACATCACAAAATACAGTTCTGTTAATTATAACGCAAAATATTGAAAAGTATTATTTCCAACTGTAACCTTTGCAATTACTTAATTATATTTCCATCCAAATTGAGATCAAAACCATAAAAAAATCTATAAGAATTACGAATATACTATATTTGAGATACGGAATAGTGATAGTCATTAAAAATATAGACATTTCTAAGGTAATAACAATATATAGATAGTTCTTGATGTACATAGCAAAATATATCTTTATTGCATATACATTTTCAATGTGTTAAAATTGGAAGTACGTTTTACTAAAAAATTCCAAAAATATTTGACTGTAATAATTATATTATTGGCAGTTTTGTGCTGTTGTGAAAAAAGTACTATGAAACAAGATAAATTAAAAGACAATACAGAGCAAGTCACGAACTCTGTTCAGCTGAAATATTTCTGCTTTTGTTACAGAATAAGATAATACCCAATGTATTAAGTTTTATGAGCTCAAAGAATTTATATGTTGTAATATTGTAAGTTACACTGCTTCCATTGAAAATGTAAATATGATGAACACTTCACAATTAATTTAATTTTCGTAATTAAAATAATTATTTTGTTATAATAAAATTTAAATATATAAATAAGTACATAATTTGATATAATAAAATATGGTGAATTTTGAGAAAAAGCAATCAAAAAATACCTTGAAGTATTCTTCATACTTACACTTACAATTACACCATTGTAACTGTATGTGATTCAAGAAATGATGACAATGTTTGTATTTTCAGTTTTTCCATATTATTCAAAACAGAAATACTTCAAAGGACATATCTTGTGACTTACCCTGTTTATCTACATCAGTTTTTCTTTGGCAGTGGTGGTGGAACTAACGTAACTCCATTAAAATAGGGATGACTTAATCCTTTCTTTGCTGTTATCCTTTGACTGGGATCATAAGTCAGGAGTTTCTGTTAAACCAAGAACAACAAAGTAATCAAAATTGCTGTAATCAAAGAAAAACTGAATATGAATTATTATTTTATGAAGTATCATTCTTACCAAAAGTAAGTCTTTGGCATCAGAATCAAAGGAAGGTACAACTTCATCTAAACATCGGGGTTCCCACCTTGGAAACATTGACGTGTAATCACGTAGCTGTGACACTCCTGGCCAAATGCTCTCATCGGGTGTACCTAATGTACGAAATATCCTGAAGAGTTGATCTATTTCTGAATCACCTGGGAACAAAGCTCTTCTGGTTGCCTATGAGAATAATATTACTATTTTCAAAAATTAAAATTATTTATTAATTAGATAGTGTTTTAAAATTATTTCTTTCGCATAAAAGTAGTATTTGACAGATATTTTAGTTCACATACCATCTCTGCAAATATACAACCAAGACTCCAAACATCCACAGCATTAGAATAAAATTTGGTTCCTAAAAGTATTTCTGGTGCTCTATACCATAATGTTACTATTTCATGTGTGTATGTACGAACAGGAACACCAAATGTTCTGGCTAAACCAAAATCTGCCAATTTTATATGACCCTCCCGATCTATTAACAGATTCTGTGGTTTTAGATCTCTGTGCAAAATGCAACGAAGATGGCAGAACGAAATTGCTTTCAATAATTGATATAGATAGCTCTGTAAACATAACAGACTAGTCTTTGAACAATTCATATACCTATTTTCAGTCTTAACGTTTGAGAGCAATACCTTTACAAGAGCTTGATCTAATCCTCCTTTAACCGAATCTAATAATTTTTTCAAATCTTGTTGTAAGAATTCGAAAACAAGATAGAGATGATTGTCACCATCTACTACATCAAATAACTGTACAATATTTGGATGTGTAAGTTCCCTTAATAATGATATTTCTCGAATAGCAGTGGATGGAACACCCTCACTTTCCCTAATACAAATTAATATTACTTCATTACTCATATGGATTAATAACTGATAACAAACTTGAATACTAAGTTATTCTGTCATTTAAGTAAATATATTGTGTGTTTATTTACAGATAAAACTATTAATAAAGACAATATTTAATTTCCATTAAGCCACATGATTCATACATTTGATGAGCTTTGATCAAATAAAACAATTAAGTTTAAAAAATAAGCACATAGGGAAAATCCTGTTTGTATATTTGATGAATTAATTAAAAGATTATAAATTAAAAACCAGGCGAGCATAACACAATGGGACAAGCTGAATAATGTGGTGCTACGAAAATTTAATGTAACGTGGCCCCTGCAGATTCAGCTGACCCCAATGTGTAAGTTAGCAGATGTGTTAGCAATGCATAAGAAGCACAAGCTCAATGAATTATATTTATCTTGAAAAGTTATTTACATGGTTAAAGACAAAAACAATTATAGAGAAATGATCCAGTAACCCTAGAAACATGCAAATTATTTAGACATTTATAGAGTAAATAGAATATTAGTTTCCAAAACGATAATATATTAAATACCTAATAAAATATATAATTTTAATATAATAATATTTAAAATGAAATGTGTAATGTGATGTAGTAATTTAATCGAATAACTATTTTTAAAGGTCTATCAAATATCTAATATTTGTATGATTAAAGAAATGGAAAACAATATAATTTGCTTGTTAATAAAATAAAAAATTGGGTACAATATATTAATAGAAATTAATTATATCCATTGAATGTAAGATATACTTATTACACATATACAAGTAATATCATTCAAAAAACAATTACATTTAATTTAAAGTTCCATAAAATTATATTATTACATACATAGTCAGAAACTTCTAAGAAAAATATCTTTTTTATATTTCTGTATACACATATGTAAACAATAAAGTAATAATAAAGCTGAATCATACTTCATAAAAAATATCGAAAACACATATTTCTACGTGTGTAATACATTGTAAGATACACTTAAGCGTTTTTACTCTAATTTTAACAAGTTTAAATTATTATTACACGTATATTATGCCCATTTTTTGGTTAATATAAAATATAAACGACACATCACCTAGAATGAACATTCAAAAAATAACAAATTTTTATGTATAAGTATTACAAACGACGTACGTTTCAAGACGAATTTTTTTAAGTGCCACTAGTTTTCCAGTTAACTTATCTTTCGCTTTGTAAACCACCCCATAAGTTCCTTCCCCAATTTTTTCGATCTTGACGAAGTTGTCCATAACCTCAACGTCACGTTCGACGTTGTCGTTTTGGTTTTGACACTCCGTTGTAGCTGTCAATCTTATATCACCGTCCCGAAATTGTTTGTAACTGCGTGCCGACGAAACGCCGACAATCGATGCCGACGGTTAATAAACAACCTGAGCACCCGTTTGATCAAATTTCTTTGTTTATCAACACCGAAAAACCGCTTGACATGCGCATTTCATAGTAGCCATTTTTATTAAAAGGGTTTAGAATAATCGATTCGAGAAATCGATGGAACTGAACGATTGATCGCTTTATTAAATCATCGACGACGTAACAGGTGAACGAACCCGGTAACATTCAACTGCTTGCTATATTAGGATTATTACAAGACTTATTAAATTATGAATGGTTAAAAATGTCATTTATTTTTATTATAATGCAATTTTGAATTGTTTTATTTTCAGATGTGCAAGTTACCACACCCCAAATTTTCATATGATCAAATTTCCAAATTTCAAATTCTTTAATTTTCAAATTTCCAAATTAAAAAATGTTCAAATTATCAAATTTCCAAATCCCCATTTCCTAAATTTTCAAATTTCCAAATTCCTGAAATTCCAAATTTTCAAATCTTAATATTTCCATAAGCCTTAAATTTTTAAGTTCTCAAATTCTATAGAAATTTCCAGATTTTTTAAATTTCCAAATTTTCAATTAACTAATAATAATTAACTAATTATTATATTAGAGTAATTAAGAATAAAAATTGAACAAAGCAATGTCACTATGCGATATATTATATGTATTTATTCAAAGAAAAAAATGTTACAGAACCACAGAATGATAATATATTCATAATTATAACATTATTGATACAAAGTAACATGTAAAATATTGATGTAAAACAATGCAACAAATATTCATAAATATTTCAAATTTTAAAATAGTTAAATGGAATGATTCAGGCGATTTAAAAGCATTACTGCTTTTTACATTCAGAATTGGAACATAAAGTGATTACTAAATAGAATCTATCAATAATTTTGAATTAATATTTTAATTAATGCATTTACACTATATTAGGTGTAAATTTAATCTATTTTAAAAGAAATACTTTTGACTATTGCTTAATCATTTGAAATATATCTGTGTAATAATATGCAGATATTCATTGATTATGCTTATATACATATAGGAATGTATTAATATGTTATGTAGTAAAACACGCATTTATTATATTCTCAATATTTATCTTAATTTGTATTTCATTTTTATCACTGTAATCAATGTTATTCTTGATATATTTATAGCTCCAATTGGATAAAAAATAAAGACAGTGATATATTCTTGTTACAGATTATAATCTTTTAAATTCTTTCTCTAATTTTGAAAATAATTCATGTATGAAATTATGTTATTCAATTTATTATTACTTTCTTGGCTTACAGTACATAACATATTGTATTTTTCTCAATGCATTGCATAATATGCACAAAGATGCCGTGAATTATAGATATGATTTTTACCAAGTGTTTATAATACGTATTTTTTGATAGAGATAAAAATATATAAAGATTGGAATGTTCCAGTAATGTATCTTTATTAACCCCTTATTGCGTATTATATTGCATGATGGTATCTGTAATTATTTGTACGAATACATATTGTATATCTTTATGTCATATTCATCAAACTTTCATAAGCAACATTGGTTTTTGATTCATGATTTTATTTGCAAATTTTAGGTATTAAATGGGTGCATATAAAATATCGTTTGTTTTTGCAGTAAACTATTGTTTTCTCAGCACTTAAATAAATTAAGTGCTTCAGTGGTTTTTTACTGCATTGTTACTAAGTTCATAATCATTAAGAGAAATAGCTCGAATACCATTGATTATCCACAGTTTCAAAAAATATTTTTAGGTAATTAATAAAAAATATTAGGAGTTAATGCACACGTATGATTTATAGAATTGATTAATAAATTATCTTAAGAAACTCAAAGTTCAGAAGAACATTTCATATGCACCAACTTAATACAAGTATTGTTTGGTATAGCAGAAATGATGTTATATTTTTTTCATAGCTTTCAAAAGTCTGCATCAAAGGGGTTAAACTAGACATAGAATAAAATAAAAGAGAAATTGTAAATGTAAAGATAATGATTATATATTATTACTGAATTGATATCAAATATAATGAAAGCTTTAAATAAAATAAAAAGAAATAATATTGAGATGATAATTATAATATAAACAAAAACGAAAAAGAATACATCTGAAACAGATATAACGAACCGTGCAATTTCAGTGCACTAAATTCAAATTCTTATTTTATGATATATTTGTAATATGTATTCCAAGCATGAAGTATAATTATGCC
Source organism: Megachile willughbiella (assembly GCA_945859595.2). NCBI lineage: Eukaryota > Metazoa > Arthropoda > Insecta > Hymenoptera > Megachilidae > Megachile > Megachile willughbiella. The sequence goes on from OX243801.1 coordinate 10,537,298, forward strand.
CTTTTTGTACTTAAAATTTAAACTAATTGAAAATAACGAGCACTTTAATATGATTCGGAAGTATAACTATTAAAATATTAAATTAATATATTTTGTTCGAGAGCATTACTGAATAATTTAAACGATTTGATAGAATTATATTTTAACGTACTTTACATAAAATTTAAATATATGTATAATCTACTAAACTCATACTACAAAAAGTAATATAAGTTGCAGGAAGCAAATGATACAAATTACAGGAAGCAAATTATAAATTCAAGATTGGCAACATGGTGATTATAATGTCATTATAATATATATGGCAGTATTATGATAATATCTCAAGATGAAAGATTCTTGTCTTAATTATCACGCCATATTTGAATCTTTTTTCTGCATTAATATATTTGATTCAATAGCGAAACACTATTAATCTTTTATAATTCTTCCTTTTTGATTAAAACAATTCGTTTAAAAATAATTTGATGGAGATTTGTTTGATTGAAGTTTAATAGAAGGAAATCTGTTTTAAAAATACATGTACAATATGTACTTTATATTGAAGCATTTTCAAAAAGTACTGGTACATTTAGATTAAATATTGTTAAAATTTAAAATATAGAAAAATTGTTATTGAAGAGAAAATTAATTAATGAAGGATCATATTTTCTAAACATTTATAACCACTGTTTAGAAAGTATAATGTTTTAGCAAAAAATAATTTTGCTAGTGAAGAATAATGAATCATATTCAAAAAAAAATTTTTGGCGAATAAAAAAACTAAATTTTGTAGAAACGCGCTTGCGCAAATGTATCTAAGTATTAAACTACAAGGCGCATTGAGGCTTAGTACAATTGTTCTAAATGGATGACTAGAGCACACATTTTAACTATCGTTTGTCTAATGCGTTCTAAAACCTATGACTGTCCACTTTTCAAATGCATTGTATCTTTTTCCTGTTGAGCATTGTAAACTGCAGTGAAAGACAAACAGTTCCTTGAGAATTGTATTATATGCAATGATGTTTGTACTGTGAAATAAAAATTAATTCTTTGGTTCCTAACTAATCAAACGTTTCTAAGCATGAACCAAAATAATTCAAGTCGAGACATTCATTAATATTTTTAGTTATTAGCATTTCTGTAGAAATAAAAACTTTTTATGTGTAAAAGGTACGAATTATCTCAATAAAAATATTTATGCTAAGAAAAAACAGCTTTTTGATGTGGATTTAATTGATTTCTGTAACGTCTTGCCAAGAAAGCTGCAATCACCTGAAAAAGTGTAAATATTTAATTTACACCAAATCAGTCATTCTTATGTTTTAATTAATAAACTAGTGAATTACATTGAAACCTGTTATACATACAATATGTGAGCGATATAAAAAATGTTTTCATAGATATCAGTATGATAACATATATAGTAGAAATCACAACATGTAAGCACCCACCATCTATTAGAAGGATCATATGAGGTGACAGAGGATATAGCGATGGTGTTAGACTAGAGGAAAGCACTAGGATTAGCTCGTGGATCTTTCTGATTCCTGTACCGCACGGTCAACCAAACACCAACGAACTGTAATGGGTATACAAGTTAACATCTGCTAAGTAACACTATTCAGTGCAACAAAGAAACAGTTGACAGGTGTAATATATAATTTAAGCAGCATAAAATTTTCACATTGCTCTTTAAAAATGAATACGTTTTCTCTTAAAAATAATGCTATATGATAGAAAAAAGTTCATAACATTTACCTCTGTAAAGCTGAAGAATAATCCTATACTGCCACACAATTTAAAAGCATAATCGATTGTAGATTGTAGTTTCTGCATACATGATGGACATTCACAATCAGTATCAGTAGGATATTGACAGCAAAGTTTCTGAAATACAGAAACACAAGATTAGAAAAGATGGTTTTAAACCTGATACTAAAAACCATAGTACAAGTGAATGTTTCATTTCTAAACATTATACTATATACAGGTATTTGATTTAATTCATTGACCAGCAATTTATACACAAGCAAAAAGGGGAACATTGTTAATGATTTTAAATTTCCTACATTAATCTGATTTATATCAAGCTACAATATTATTAATAAATACAGATATAGTAGCTATGTGCAGTACTTGTTTAACCAACTCTTATGAGTCAATTAAATAAACACTGATTAAACGTTAGACTAATTTGATTGGAAAGGAAATTTTTCAAGAATGCCATTCTATATTTTGAATTTATCTCTCACATCTTATCTGTCCACTTGTATTATGATTTTCGATGAATCTTTCATATCCTATATGTACATAAAATGTAAATACACAATGAAATGCACTTACAGTTTTGCAAGATACTAGCTCTTTATCATTTAAGACTGCGCTGACAGTATCATTAAATCCACAACAATTGAAAGTAGTCTCAACCTTTTCTTTTAAATCTTGTCCAACACGTCTCCAACCCTAAAATTACAATATTTGGTGTTTTCTATAATGATGTTAATGATGGTAATAATATTATTAAAATTAATATTACCTGTTCTGCTAATTGTTCTTGTTGTTTGGTATTAACAGCAAGACAAGCACAAGCAATACTAAATTGAATCAAAAACAGAAGGAACAGGATAAGCATATACTGTTAAATAATATTAAGGATCATATTAGAAATGTATTATATAATCTTTATTAATTAACATTTTTAAATTTTTGTATTAAAAGACATATATTACCAAGGCTTATAACAATTCTTGAGATTTACTAATGTTAAATTCCATGTTAACTTTAATCCTAAAGTTATTATACTTACTGTTCCATATATATTTTTGTTATATATGAGTTTTTAATTTATTAAATACCTGGTGTTACAATATAGTAAACAATGAATTTTATAAAAATTATTTTAAGAATTCCTGGAATAGATACATAAAAAGCACATAAATGGATAAAGTCCTAAGCATAATTTCAATTCTCAAAAAATTAAATTAGTGAATTAAGAGTTATTTAAGAACTATAATAAATTATAATTTAAAAATACTTTAAATGAAACTATATGCTTAACATTAATATCTTTATTAATTTAACTAATTTTAAGTGCTATAAATACATAAAGTTATAAAGCAAAAATAATATTAATAAAAATGAAAACAATATGAAAGTATCAAAATGACATTTTCTATTATTAAATGCATTGTAAATACATAGTTACATAAAAAATATTGTACGTTCATATGAAATCATAAAAGGATACAAAGAACAGCAGAACTTGATGGTGTTTGACAGCACCGATGAGGCCAAGTATAGAAATAAGAATTAGTATTACACCACATGCTAAAATTCCTCCAATGATTGGAAGATTTGTAACTAAAGCCGAAGCTCTTCCATAAACAGCTACACCGATTAAAATAAACGCAACAACCTGAAATGTTCAACACACTTTAATATTACTATTTATGACACAAAAAGAGTATTCAGAATCAATTTAAATATCATTCTTAAATTTATATTTTTTAATAAACATTAATAGAAAAGTATCAATTTTATACAAATAACTTCGATTGTCCCATTATAAGGTAATAACTTTTCAAATAATGTAAATTTTCCCATTTTTTCAAATTATTTTAATTAATAGATTATTATCATTTCTAATGATATCGCAATATACAAGCCAGATAAGGCAAAATATAATATTTATTTAATCGAGAATACAAAATGAATAATGTTTTAATAATAAAAATACGATTAAAGTCAAAGGTTTTTGTTCAAAGTGTGCAAGCGACCCTATTTCCGGAAGTTCAGCTTACAATATAAAGGATGTTTAAGGCCGTCAATGCGTTTTTGGAGCACGTAAAGCCGCCGCACATCTTCGTATATGGGCTTTGTCCTCTTTAGTGTATTCACTCGTGAGAGTTCGTCGATTTTTTAAATGACGATATTCAGAGAATCTGAATACTTTGCTATTAATATCACGAACTAATAAAAAAAACACATATACATTAACTGGTGCAATGAACAAATATATCGCCACCCTTCCTCTGATGGCAGACACTTTGCGACTGCTCGCACTGCAACACGTCGAGTACATTCGAACTCTCGATTTCTCGTTCGATTCTAACATTGCGCGCGAAAAACAAATATCACAATTACATTTATTCGTTTCTTTTTATAAAATCATATTACAACAAGTGTTATTTGTCATATATTCGTTCGACTACTTTAAATAAAACATATACATGTATTTAGTTAGCGTTTCGATGATATTCTTACGAAATAAATTATATTGTCATGAATTAAAATTAAAAAAGCTTATTGCATACTTTTAGGTGAAATTTTTAACATGTTACAGAAGTAAACTTTTAATTTCATAACAAGTGCATTGTGTTGAAATGCAACGTAGAATGTTTCTTGTGGCTGTGAAGAATGTTCAGTTTCCGTCACGGAAACAAAATAGAGGTATCATAAATGTATCGCGATAACACGTAAAATAGATTAAGTATTCTTCGTGTCAGATTCAAATTAAACATTAGAGATAACCGGGTAAGTATGTATCAGTTTATTTTTCCATAATGTGTGGGATTTTTACAAAATATTTGAATGTTACTCAAACCTTTGTTCCTTGAACGTTCAATATCATAAATTTCAATGTACGTCCGGTAAAGTCGACTTTCATAAAACTGTTGTGTTAACGTACAGTTAAAAAAAGATTGGAAATTCTGTTCGATTACGTCGGAAATTTATCAATGAACAGATTTCATCAGACACATTTGTTATAAGTTTAAATATAGTAAGATGTAGGGGAACATGTACAAATATGTAATAATAAATAAATTCATTAATTAAATTTAATTTTTCTGCTTCATGATTAAATTAAATTTTCATTTCTTATATTAGTATGTTTTATAAGAGATTACATAGATTTTTATTTGATAAGTTGTATTCAATTTACTTATACGATTATTCGTTAATTATTAAAATGATAATTTTCAATACAAATTTTTAATTAATAACACATAATTGCAGTAACAGAGGAAAATAATTTAAACGAATTTTCTTTCTTCCTCTTTATAAATTGCATAATTCAATTAATTTTATATAATTTTACACCTATATTATTTTACGACGAAAAATTCTTTATCTAAGTTTCATTCGAGAAATGACTATTTAGATCTACATATATTGCAGTCTGCATTCAATTAAAAAAGACAGCTGTTTACGATATTAAGTTCCCAGAATATTTTCATGCATAGACGTTTCTTAACTATCAACTGATGTTATCTGCTTCTTCTTCAAACTTCAAATTTACAGCCTCGATACTTATATCACAGAACTAATATGCATTACTGAATCTGAAGTACTAACTGTATTTAAGCACATTTGTCATTATCAAGCTTTTTGTTTTCTTCTAATATTTTTAGTACTGTAGTAATTATTTAAAGAAACTTTTAATGAAAATTATTAAGATGTTTATTACTTTAAATATTACACTTTAAATAAGGTTTATTCAATTCTTCGCTATTATTTATTATTAATTATATTTTAATAGAATATGTTTAATGATGTGCACAATACGACATCTGATAACCGACTCTCTACTTTTCTTTACGTTTCCTCGTTACGGAAAAACTATAACAAAAGATCATGCAATATATCGAATGATCGAAGAGACGCTTTACTCATGTACCCTGTGGCCCTATTCCACAGTACACCCTAATTACACTGTACAACAGCCAACTGATTTCGTAATCGCCACTATGAAATTCTTATAGATTTTTGCGAGCTGAATACGAATCTGAAATCCGTCTTTCTCTAGAATATACAGTTTTTGAGATGATTAATGTTAAAAAAAATTACAAATTTTCAACTTTGGAAATTTTTTGTGCTTTTACCATAGCAGCTATTTTGTGGCTTTTTACACGAGAAAAAGCTGTGAACTTTCCCAAATAAAACGATATATATTGTTATTACATTGTAAACATTTAAACATGTTTAAATAATGGTCAAAGTAAGAAAGACACCAAAAACGCACCAATTTTTGCTGATATTTTTCAATTTATTTAAAAAACTATGGGTCTAGGCGAAAATCTAACCATCGTACGCGATTGAGCAGACATTTCTGCTGAAGAAATCATCAAGCGAAGTTACAAAATCACTTTCGTTTTCTTTTTATAAAAAAAATAGTTCGGCAAAACACGCGCCGCTGCCAGTGGTACTCAATGTTGGCGCGTTGCGCCGTTCAATTATTCCGTTACACCAAGACAGTAGGTAGGGCGACTATCACGCCGCGCCAACATTGAATACCACTGGCAGCGGCGCATGTTTTGCCGAACTATTTTTTTTATAAAAAGAAAACGAAAGTGATTTTGTAACTTCGCTTGATGGTTTCTTCAGCAGAAATGTCTGCTCTATCGCGTACAATGGTTAGATTTTCGCCTAGACCCATAGTTTTTTAAATAAATTGAAAAATATCAGCAAAAACTGGTGCGTTTTTGGTGTCTTTCTTACTTTGACCATTATTTAAACATATTTAAATGTTTACAATGTAATAACAATTTATATCGTTTTATTCGGGAAAGTTCACAGATTTTTCTCGTGTAAAAAGCCACTGAATAGCTGCTATGGTAAAAGCACAAAAAATTTCCAAAGTTGAAAATTTGCAATTTTTTTCAACATTAATTTTCTCAAAAAATGTACGTCCTAGAGAAAAACAGATTTCAGATTAGTATTCAGCTCGCAAAAATCTATAAGAATTTCATACTGGCGGTTATGAAATAAAAAAAAAAGTCAAAATTTGTTGTACAGTGTTATACAAAAAGAATGAATTTCTTAAGACAGTAATAACTCCTGGAAATACGCTCTAAAATCTTACTCTGATCCTCTATAATGCGGTAGAATATTAAAAGATAGCACATCTGATTTACAGAAGCTGGTTTTCATTTATGTGTGATACGAATTTTTCCTTATATCAGAGATGTATGATATCAGTTTTTTAATTGTACACAAAGATGATTCTTATAGATTCAACGACTTAAACACTAAATTCATCAAATGACTTTATCAACGATTTGTATACATTTCGTTTGCTTGTTTCCATTACTCATTTTTCTTGATAAGAATTCTCTGACGAATATATAAGTCTGTTTTACCTCTATAAGTAGTTAAAAATATTCATGTTCGTAGCTTTTATCGTTGCATCTCAGGACGACATTATTAAAGTTTCATAGTGTCGAAGGAGAACGCATATCATGCGAATCTTGGTGAATGATGCGAAGATCAGAAGAATGTCAGTATAGACGATGCTTAAAGTAGAAAGTTGTATATTTTAACATTTCGACTTTTTAATATCCCTCACCGATGGCTTCGCCTCGGCAAGCTCGAGAAAAATATACGATATTTTCAACTGTACTGTTTAAGAAAGAATGATTTAGAATGTTATAAATTATTTGTAGACGTGTACTAGCAGACGAAAGATTTGGACCATTCTTCTTAAAATTGGAACAAGCGATTCGAGCTTCTTTCAGAAGCTAGAGATTAAATGATGGTTATATTTAGTATTTTGCTTATTCGAGGTGATAATGAACATTTAAGAAGTATTTTAGTGGAAAAATATAGAAATTTAGAGATCTGAAAATATAGAAATATAAAAATTTAGAAAATGAGAAAATTAAGAAATTAGAAATAAATAGAAATATGAAATGATAAAATATTTAAATTTATAAATATTTGGCATTTCTGATTTTTAAAATTACAAATTTACAAATTTTCAAATCGTTCAATTTTCCAATCTTTAAATTTACATATTTTATGAATTGGAAATTTTTAAATATACACACTTAGGCATGTAGAAATTAAGTAATTTAGTGATTAAGTAACCTAGTAATTTAGTAATTTAGTAATTTAGTAATTTAGTAATTTAGTAATTTAGTAATTTAGTAATTTAGTAATTTAGTAAATTAGTAGTTTAGTAATGTAGTAAATTAGTAATTTAGTAATTTAGTAATTTAGTAATTTAGTAATTTAGTAAATTAGTAGTTTAGTAATGTAGTAAATTAGTAATTTAGTAATTTATAAATTTAGTCATATAGTAATTTAGTAATTTAGAAATTCAGAAGATTAGAAATGCAAAAATATAGAATAAAAGAAATATTAAAAAATAAAATATTTAAACTTCCAATTTTTCAAATTTCCAAATTTTCATACTCTATGAATTTTTAAATATAGAAATTTGAAGTTTCTAAATTTTCATACGTATGGATTTTCCAACTTTTAAATTAACAAATAAAACACTGAAATTTGAGAAATACATTAACTTCAAATTTTCCAATTTTCAATTTTTAAAATTGACGTATCAATACTTATGAATATTTAACACTAATGTAATTGATCTTCCTATCTTTCAAGAAAATTATAATAACCATTTAAAACAATCATTTCCTTTTAACGTGTCTATTTTGATAAGTTTCTGTACGCATATTCATTACCTCGTTTCACACACATAAAATACACTAAACAGTAATTAGTTTATTTCCACTTACAGGCAATATAATTAACGCTTCTTTCGCTGGTATATTAAATTTCAAGGTTAAGAAGACAAGACATTTTTCCATAGTCATAATTTAAACATACAGCTTTATTTTCACTCATCTGCATGAAAGGAATGGTGCTGATAGATTTATGTATACATCGGCGCGAAAATAATTAAATCATATTCAAGGTCGTTTAAGATGTTAGATAGCTGTACACAATTCCGCCCGTATGTTCTATATTCACCATCCACGAGAACTTCATAAACTAACAATTAAAATCGTTGAATAGCATAGTTCATAAAGAGTGAAAATTTCGACATAAGAGACCTTGCACCAATCACCTTGACCTTGACATATATCATAAGTCACTTTTATAACCTCATGAGTCACTTTTTCTGATAACTTATTGTCATTGTTTATTAAAAAATTATTGACAAAGTTAGATTAAAAAATGTACTGTAATTTATGAAAGAATATGGATCTCCACGTGAATGCTATGTTAATTATTTTAGTACTGAAACAACCTAAATATTTTAATCTACTCCTAACATAATTAATATTAGTTAACTTCTATTGTGTAGCGTTTAAATTACTATGATTAATACATAATTATTTCTATTTTGTAATATTTAAATTACTATGAGTAGTATACAATCATTTCCATTTTGTTAAATTAGGTTCGGATATTTTTGGTAGTATGTTAAATTTTATCGATTTTAATATTGAAGTATGATGATCAACAATAATATGTAATTTACATAATTAATTATAAACACATAATTAGTGTGTTTAATACGGCTGCACTAAGAATGTTTTAATTTAATAGTTAATAGTTTTAATCTTTGTATTTATTTAAACACAAATTATTCATATTTTATTACATAAATTTCTTTTACGAAATGTAGTATAGCATAACTTCAGTGAATATTCGAAATAAGTTGTAATCATGGCGAAATTGTAGACAATAATGGTGGAACTGCATGTCATAAATGGCGATGTTATAAATTATAATTATTTCCTATTCTTTTCGTTAAACACATTAAGAATCACCTTGTTAAGTAATAATTTCACAAAGATTAAAAGAATGCGTTTAAATTCTTCCATACATGAGTTAAATAACTCATAACGTTTATATACCTTTTTGGCGCCAAATTCAAAAAGTGATACCAGTAGAAAAAAAATTCGAATTGATGAACTTGTAAAAATTATTAATAATTTAGTTTTAATTTTACTATTTCTCTTTATTGTTTTGCTCTGTCAGTTTTATCTTTTCCCATCAATTTTAATGAATATTTGTATTAATGTTAATACGGCGAATAAAGTGGCTATTTTCAATTTTAATTCGACTTCTTCGGCACCTCTATTCCTGCTCAACTTTTTCCTTCTGATTTTAGTCAGCCGTTAAGTGGGGATCTGATTGTGAAAGAAGATCAACTGATAAAGTGATATATAAAATGTAGTACATCGTGATCAAACTTCCATTCCGTCTATAATGTGTTAGAAAGAGGCACGAAGAACTCCGACGCGGAACCGTTTTTATTTTTGGTGGCATTGTCGTGTCTCATCGTTATCTCTGTAAGTAATAACTGCAATTATTATCCAACACAATTTCATGCAAATTTACCTGACCAATTTATTCACTTAGCACAAAATAACATTTAACAACGTTTTCTACTTAATCATAAAGTAATTATTCGCACAGAATCATATAACTGTTTTGTAACGTGTTGAGTTCTACAAAAAGGCATGCGAATGATTTATAGAACGTTATACTAACTGTTACAAATGATATTAGATAATTTTATGTAGGAACTGGAGTCTGAATAGGTTAATTGCCTTATGGTGCAGTAAATAGTCCTTGTTATTTATCGCGAAAGGAAAATATAAAACCACTTAAGTTCAATTAAATTTGAGTCTCATAGTCAATCAGCTTAGTCATATTTACATAGTCGAGAAATCAATAAATAATAAGTAAGGCTAATTTGAAAATGGTGAACTTCGGCGACTGTTAAAAATGTTGATATTGATGTTGCCAAACAGTATTCATTCATCGTCTACAAATGATCTTAATGACTTTATGATAAAAATGTCATTAACTTTATTTGCACCCCGATTTATGGATTTTAAATGAAAGGTACAAGAAGTTTAGAGAAATATTTAAAAAGTTGTTAATGATGCGAGTAGCACTGATAGACAAATTTAATGAAAGTTTAACTAAAAACGAGGATCAGTTGCTATATTTATTGCAAGTAGTTCAACAACACCGGAAAGAATATCCATCATGCAATGAAAATGATTATTTGACAGAAAGAACTCTAGGACTTAAATTAAATACATGAAAGTATATTTAAATTATAAATTCGATAGAGTACCGGTAATTGGTTAATATAGAAGATAACTATGGATAAATAGTTTTAAATAAATAAAAAAGTGATACAAAAATTTTATTTTATCTTGTAAACTTTCAAATTGAGCGTTAAGTGTTTGAGCTCAAACATTGAAACTTTTTTATTTTCCACCATAAAATAAATTTGTGTATATTAAATTGTTTTTGAGCCACCCTAACAATTGTCAATTTAAATACAATATTTTAAAAATACATTGTTATTTAGAAATCTGCATTCTACAGAAGAATTAAGTATAAGTATATATTATAAGATTAAGGAAGTTCATATGGTAGTAGATATTAATTTTTGCAATTATTGCAGTCCGTGGTAGAAGAAATAAAAAAGATGGACAAATCGCGCATGAAATATTGGCCACAATACTTAGCCGCATTTACAGGTAAGATGCAACTATTATTTCTCATTTATTTCTCAATAACATTAAAGTGTTGATGGTATTGTAAACTTTTTTCAAAAACTGCTAAAAAAATAAAAATCACATTGAGTCATTGAGAAAATATCGTTACAATTTTTGGTAAAATTAGGCTTTAATGAACCTTCAAATATTGAATATTATTTTTATATTTATTAATATGCACTTTTCGCACTGTACATAATTGTTAAATTGTCACATATGTACAAAAATATTCAATTATACATTTAAACTAATTAAACAATTGGGGAATAAAATATTTAAAATAGTATTTATTAATTCTGAGAAACTATTGTATTATTAATTTTGACAATTTTTATTTTGAATTTTGAGAATTTATTTATTAACAGTAAATAAAGTTAATCGTTGTAATTATTACAAAAGGGATTTCAGTGAGCTTGAAATATACTGTCAAAAGTAACTTCCGTTACATAGGAAACCGGTAATTGGTAAAGTTACACGATTAACTTTGCTCATATATGAGTACAAACACACATTGTCTTTACTTTCTATGGTAAACGCCATAAGTTCAGTCAAAACGTGCGTACATGTGCTTGTAGATTATCGACACAAATTCCATATTTCAATATGACATATTCTACTACTCTTATATATGTACTATATCATCTTCTTTTTTATGTAATATTCCTTATGTAATACATTCAAGCATACTATACGTATTATCGTTATCATTTGTACGCATCATATGTACTTATCTAAATGTGAATATAAACTATTTATGGCAGAATATGTTAATTACAGTCTACATTTCACTGAAACCTTTTACGAATATATTTCATATTTTTTCTTATCTTTCATTTTCTTTATTTTACTGTAATTATAATTTCTAAACAATAGTATATATCTTAACATACTATGTATACCTCCTTATGTATTCAAAGATATATTTAAAACACAATTAAATAAATTTAAAAAAAAAAAGAAAAAGTGATACGTTAACAAAAAGATCAAAATGTTGACCTTTCTACTACCTATTCAAAACAGTAATTTGCTAAAGCAAAGTTACTAATAAATAGTATCATTCACTTTGATCGACGATAAAATACGAAATATCAATAACATCTAAAACGTAAACAGAACCAAAACAAGTAGTACAATATTTCTCAACTTATCGTCTAATATTATCACTTAATCCTTCAGCCTCTTAACTCGAACCGTTATCTGTTTCCGAATACAGCCACCTTGTCAATGACAATCGCCGGCTGCCACATCGGTTGGACGTCGCCCATGTTGCCCATATTAAAATCTCCGGACTCTCCCTTGCCATTAACCTCGGACGATGCTTCATGGATGGCTTCGTTATTTCTTCTGGCCTGTGTCCCCGGCACCGTGATGGCAGCATTCATAGTAAAATGGTTCGGTCGCAAAATGAGTCTGCTGTTATCGGGCATACCGTTCGCAATCAGCTGGATTCTAATCATCGTCGCCTGGAAGCCTTACGTCCTCTACATCGCAAGATTCTTCGGGGGCGTCGGTACGGGCATAGCGTACGTCCTCTCCCCCATGTACATCGGCGAAATCGCCGACAAAGAGATCAGAGGATCCCTGGGTTCCTTTATCAAACTAATGGTGACGTTCGGGGAGCTGTACGCCCATGCGATCGGTCCATACGTGTCGTACGAGGTGTTGGCCTACAGCTGCGCCATAATTCCGGTGATCTTCCTCCTAACGTTCAGCTTCATGCCGGAGTCTCCTTACTATCTGCTGATGAAGAACCGCGACCAGGAGGCTATGGACAGCTTGAAGAGTCTGAAGAAATACGCGACGCAGGATCAGCTGGAGGAGGATCTGGAGCAAATGCAGAAGACCATGATCCGTGATCTGAGCGACAAAGGACATTTCTGGGACCTCTTCAATACTCCGGGTAACCGGAAAGCTGTATTGATCAGCTTCGGCCTTCAAGTGGTGCTGCAATTCAGCGGTCTAGCTGCTGTGGAATCGTACACCCAAGAGATCCTCGAGGAAGCCGACACGGGCTTATCTGCCGCAACAGCTGTGATCGTCCTGAGCGCTCTTCAGCTTGTCGCCGGTGTGGGAGCGTCGGTTTTGGTCGATAAATGGGGTAGAAAACCGTTGCTCCTGATCACGACCTTGCTGGCCGGATTGTCACTGACCGCAGCCGGAACGTTTTACTTCCTGAAATTCAAGACGTCGATAGACATGACCGATTTCGGTTGGATTCTTCATGCCTCTATTATATTTTACGAGCTTATTATAGCGCTAGGTTTAAATCCGTTGACGTACATGATGCTCGGGGAACTGTTCCCGACGAACGTGAAAGGAGTCGCGGTTTCCTTGGCGAATTTGTGGGCGAGTCTGCTGGCATTCGTCGTCGCGAAGATGTATCAGGTCATCTCCGATTCCTGGGGAGTTTACACTTCTTTCGCGTGGTTCGTGATTACCTGCTTCCTTGGAATCGCTTTCATCATCTTCGTGGTGCCGGAAACGAAAGGTAAATCGTTGTTCGAGATACAAGAGAAATTGAACTGCAAGAAGAAGAAGAAGGGTAAAGATTCGAAAAAGATAAGTAAAAATATTCATATAATTACCGTTGCTTAATCAGGTAACTGCGGAATTTAGTTTTAACCCCTTGCACTATGACCTATTTGTCAGGTGCGTCAGTCAGAACTAATTAAACACAATATTAAAACAGACAAAGAATGTTGAAATGTTATGACAACATGGTATTACGCAATCGTTGACTATGCAAATTATAATTGAATTTGAACTCCAAATTGAAGCATATTCAAAATTCGAGTAAAATTGATCCCAACTCGAGTACCAGTGCGTCACGAGTCAGACTCGTCAAAATAGTGCAAGGGGTTAAACATTTCTGACGAACGCAAATTCTCACTAGAAACTTTACGACAGGATTTGCTCGATAAACATTAACATTTTGTTAATGTCGATCGAAGTGAAATAAAGTTTTAGATGGATACGTTGAACGCAGTTAACTGGTTAAATTATTGTCGCTATGTGTCTATCGCATGAACGGTTTTAAAGCATAAAAATACTTTCGTAAGTATTTAGAAATACTTGAAAATAATTACATCAGAAGCTTCTGTACCTACGAAAGTTAAACCGTTCACTGCATCGCATTTATTTACAATATTTACACATATTTGAAAGGAAATAGCGAGCTATCGATTCGACAGAAATTCTTTCTAAAATCTTGTTCATTAAATTTGTATTCGTGTTAAAAAATTAGAATATTAGGTTCGAATTGAATTTCGTATCAAGAGCTTCTGTTTTTCGATTGAACAGATTTAAAGGTCAATTTGCACTGATGCGTAATAAAGTCTTGATATAAGTGAAAATGAAGTACACGATATATGAGAAAAGATTCACTAATGGGGACTTCAAAACACCAGAAAGTATGCTCGTCGAGAAATGCAACGCGATTCAGGTTCTGTGACACAATACCAATGCAAGAATGAAAGTTTCTTATTTTTAATTTTTTTCTTATCAAATTTTTACCCATAGATTTTTGAGATCTTTCTGATTAAGATGAAACCAACCACGGTATAATTTGGACTTTATTTATTGACTAATTTTGTTTATTTTCAGTTCTCTTTTATGTAATTTTTGTCCACATATTTGTAACGTTTTCCTAATTAAAATGAGACCAAACACAACGTAATTCGGGATATATTTACTTGCAATAACAGTAATAATTACAGTAAAATCGTTATAAGCGAAACGCTTGAAATTGCAAGTAAATGTATTTGATCAGGAAAATGTCACAAATATGTTAATACTAGTTTCATAACAAAAAATAGAAAAGTTTTATTCTTGTATTAAGATCGTCTTCTGGGTATGTTACTGTTTGTTACGTTTAAAAGGTCATTTCACTATCCTTTTTTATATTAGGCATCGATCAATGTAGGAACTACACGATATAAGCGAAAGACTCGGAAGATTCACTTATATCGAGACTTTACTGCACATACTCCCTTTACGTGTCTATTCTTTTCATGAACGTACATATTTGCATTTTCAATTTGCGACACGTTATTTACGGCAGTGTAAATTGAACTTTAATTTCTGAAAAAGAGCTATGTATCTCTTCTCTGTTAACTTAGTTGTTAGTGTTTATTTTTTAGAGGAGGGCCCTTATATTCCATTTATGGAAATCTGCTTCGGTTGAGCACACAAAATCGTATAAGTATTATTGATTAAGATTTGAGAACAACAGACAAGTCTTTTTTATGAACTATCCTCTGCACAGAAGATAAATTATCAGCGTTTATTTGATAATTTTAGAAATAATTTTTAAATAATTTTCAAATAATTTGTGAATGATTTTTAAATTATGTGACTTATTTACAGGGATAATCTTAATCAATATTAACTTACTTATTATATCTGCTACTATATCTGCTCTAATCGAAGCAGATATAACGAAAGAGTGCGAATTTCTGTAATTAACAGTTTCTCGAAATTGTTTTGATATTTCGGAGAAATTGTTAGAAATTACGCGATATTTAATGTGTGAGCTAATTAGGGCCCCATTCGTGTAAAGAGCAAACTCGCATGACCATCTTCTTTCCCTTTTAGGCAGGGTTAAACGTTGAGACTGATAGATTGTAAACTAATCGTATTTATTTATCGCCAAAACGTTTGGGAACAGAAAAGAAGTTGTCGATTTAATTTCATTGATGGATTATGAAATTTTCTTGGGTTATTACGGAGATAACGAATAAATCGCGCCTTGATATTAATCGGTGAGGTTTAAATATAATTCAGTGATACGAAAATGTAAACACTAACGAATTTAAGAATAAATTGGGAGATTTTGTTTTCGACTGTAATATCTTCGTGATAACGGTTCTGATTTTGATAAGATAGAAATTAACGTTTTCGTTGACCAAGTTTGTGATTAATTATTTCTTGTAAGTGATGGACATATCAAACGATCAGAGGAAAAATTTGCGAATTCAGAAATTGATTAATTTATAGATATTGCAAGTTTTAAAATTTTTTAATTTGTAACTCGTAAAAATTACAAATTTGAGAATTTATAAATTTACAAATAATAAAATTTTCAAATTCAGGAATTTTTTAATTTACAGTTCAGAGAATTTACAAATTTTGGGATTTTAAAATTTGCAAATCATTAAACTTACAAATTTGGAAATTTTCTAATTTAGAATTGATTAAACTTATAAATTTTCGAATTTACAAATTCATCAATTAGAAAATTTGGAAATTTTTAAATTTAGAAAATTGGAAATATAACATTTTCAAATTTAGAAATTTTCAAATACAAAAGCTTGAAATTATCAAATTTCACAATTTCAAAATTTTTACAGTTTCAATTTTTTAAAATTACTTTATTAACATGAGAATCAGAACTTCTATAACTCAAAAATTAAAAAATTTAGAAACATTTCAAATTCAAATTTAAAAGTACAGAAAGTTAATGTGATTATTCATAAATCGAGAAACTTTTGATAATTCTGAACTATAATTTTTGGATGTACATCATTTAAATCAAGCAACTGATTTCTGTATACTAACCAATCGATTGCTTCGTTTATTAAAAACGAATATTTATAAGCATAATAGTAGAACCCAATTATTTGGAATAATTCAATTTTTCCATTTAAACTTCAAAATATTAATTCAAAATTTCTTTCATACTCATTCGACCATATTAACCCTAGATTTACGGACGATTAATATTTAAATTAAAACTAAAGTATAAAAATAAATAAATACTGTACAATACATAAATAAACATACACAATGATTATTTCGACGAAGGATAACTTACATTTTGGCAAAAGCTTCATAATTTTAAGTAAGATGTCTAAGATTTAGTGACACTAAATTTAATTCCGTAAATCTAGTGTTAAAATCGTGATACTAATCATCTAATATTCCAACGACAAACAAAGTGATAAAATTTGATTAATCCATCAAGATAACGAATAGTTCGACGGCTTTAAATTCTTTTCCGACGACTGATTTGGCGATTAGGTCCAACTTTTTATCCCTTTGAGGCAGGGTGCAAGATCATCAACTACAACGATTACGATTAAACGTTATCAAAGCGCGTCGCGTATTAAAACGCGAGTGTGAATAAAAAACGCGCATAATGGCCCTGATGCAACAAGGATATAGATGAGCACCGTGGCATGACTAACTTTATTTATTCCCTTTTAGGCAGGGTGAAACGTATTACTATAAGAATAGCTTCGGCGCAGAATATAATCGGCCCGATATAATTACATATTTGTTACTATTAACACCGTTATCGATCCACACGAAACTTTGTATATCACGTTAGCATGCATACGATAAGTTATTGCCAAACGTAGTGAGGCTCCTGGGACTCGACCTGCATTTGTTCGTCTGTCTATACCACGCTACACGCCGCCATTTTGGATCTCTCGACTTGAAATTTTGAGGGTAGACTCGTGAGACACCATAAATTTGCTGTATACATTTTAGCGGCGATCTGACGACAGGGACCTGTGTCGTCGATCGTCGAATCGATAAAAAACCGTGTTTTTATATCGTTTTCGATAATTTTTGACACAAAGAATCGACTGGAATCGCGTTAAAAGTTCTATAGCTCATCGTTGACGACAATGCTTGGTCGTCATTGACGTGGTCGTCGTGAAATCAACAATAATCGTGTTTGGTATCGTTTTCGATAGTTTCAGACACGTTTAATAGTTTCGAACGACTTTAAAATCTCTGCATCTCATTCTTGTTCTACCTATATATTTACAGTAGGTACTCGAAATTTGAAATACACGTTCGAATTCGCGTGAGGCGCCTGGAGACCCACTAGTTGTATACAGTATCGTAACCGATTAATGATAATGTTTTATTAATAGTCAATCGATATATTATCGTCCATTTGACGAATAAAAGTTTCGATTACGAACTTGTTATCGATCATGCATGTAACGTGTTTGTATGATGTTGTGGAACAGAATGTACTTATTGTAAAATGTTTCAACTCTAATTGCATGACTCTCTACACGTCCCTTTTAGGCAGGGTGCAAGACTCGAAATGTATTTCATATAGATTTCTACAATGTAGAAGTTTGCAATTTACGTTGACAATAAAATTGTTTACGTGAAAACTGAGTTATTTTTATTTTATTTTTAAATGGATACTCACATTTTGTCCTGTATAATATAGCATTTTAATTTTCTAAATATGCATGCACCTTCATTTGCTTTCCTTTTTTGTAAGGACTGCTTGAACACGGTAGGTATTTCGTTGTGTTAATTTTTACAGTGTGTTTTACTAGACTCCTAAATTTTGAGAATTCCAAAATAGACTTTTAAACGTATAAATTCCCAAGTTAACAAAATAAATTATGTAAATTTTAAATTTTCCAAAATTCTTAGCTGGTAGACTTGAAAATTTACTATTTTTGTACATTTAAATTTCAGAATTCTCAATTACTTAAATATGGAAAGATATTTAACATTTGAGATTTCTGTATTCCCATATTTTGTAATTTTTCTACACGTTAAGTTTTCAAATTAATAAATTAAAAAATTCACTGTCATTTAAAAATTTGTAATTATACGTAGAATTACTAAATTTTCAAACTTACAAACTATCAAATATCAAAGTTCTAAATTTAAAAAGTTCAAAGCTGCAAAATTGAGCAGATTAGTAATCTAGAAATTAATACATTTTTTAATTATTATTTAACTTTAACTTTTTAAATTTTAGCCTAAATATTAAAGTACGATACATAAGCTTGGATGTTACCACATTTTATAACGTGACTTTTTATACATTTATAAATCCATTAATACATTTCATGAACATACGTTATTATGAATGTAACTGTATGTTATGATGCATTCCCCCGTGTGTTTTAATATGTATGTGTATACAATTTAAAAATTCATTAATAATTGCAATTTTTATTTCCAGAAAAAATTTTTGGTAAAAAGAATAAGATTTTTTTATCAAAAGGGTGAAAATACGTAAATTTTATTACAATGGACGTTGATGTGATATTGTTGGTATAGTAGAGAATATATACAAAAATAAAAATAGTATGATAAAGAATGATGCATATGTAAATCGTAGGCCAACCTTTATAATGCAAATGCAGTGGTGCAAGTCAACGATCGATGCGCCACAGGTTTTATGGTTCTTCCACTTTTCATCAATTTTATTTAGTGCACTTTAGTATTTTATGTTAAAATAATAGGATTACGTTGTGTTTTTATACGTGTCAAAGGCAGCATATTAGCTACAATCATTATGTACACAGTAAAATGTAATATTAATATAATATGACTATATTAGTATGTTAGAATTGTGAATTGATAATAAAAGTTAATTTTTAATTTCATAAATTTGACAGCTGGAAAATTTGGAAATATGAGAATTCAGAAATTTATAAATTATAAATTTTGCAAGTTTGAATATTTGAAAGTAAATTTGAAAATGTGGAAATTCAACAATTTTAAATTTTGTAAGTTTGAGGATTTGAAAAGTTGGAGATTCAGAAATTCAGAAATTTTTGATCTTACCAATTGAACATTTGAAAATGTGGAAATTCAAGAAATTAAAAATTTTGCAAATTCTAATATTTAAAAATTGGGAAATTCAGCAATCTAAAAATTTGACATTTTACAAGTTTGAACATTTGTTTCAGATTTTAACATAAATATCTAGAGAGTAAGAAATTTAGAATCTTAGAATGTTAATATTCTGATAATTGTTTTAATTTATTAAAATATATACACTATGCAGCACTGTAATACGACTAAAGCACAGCATGTTAACGCGTTTATAGCTGCAAAAGGATTAAGAACAAGAATCGAGAGGAATTACAATAAAGCACGAAGCTTAAAAAGTAAAACTATGAACGTCCCTCTTGATCCCTCGTAAGACCTAGTTTTAAGTCGCATTTGCGGTCTTTTATGCATTAAGAAAAAAGGAAGTAAACACTTTATATATACAGGGTGTCCCATTTAAGTTGACATTGTAAAAAATCTCGTAAACGTGTGATTTAAGAAAAACAAATTGACACGTGTCCTATAGTATTTCGAGTGAGGAGTCAAATGGTATTACTAATTTTTTAATGCATGGACGTCTTCGAGATTATTTCAAGGTCATCTTGTCTTTTTTTATCACGAACCCATATTTTTTATTCCGGAATCATATTCTACGTGAAAAATGTATGACTTTTGTTTGATACATTTTGTTGTAAGTTCAATATTACATCTGGTAGGCGTACATCTTCAAGTGTCATTAGTACCTTAAGAATTATTGATGACACGTTAGATGGAAACAAATATCGAGACTTCTTGGATCGCGAATTACCTGTATTACTTGAAGATCTAAGCAGACAGCCAAACATATTTTAACACGACGGTTGCCCAGCTTATTATTCACGTATTGCACGACTAGTACTACATCGGGATTTTACTGATCGTTGAATAGGTCGAGATGGTCCAGTTTCCTGGCCATTGAAATCACCTGATCTTACATCATCCGATTACTTCCTATGAGGTTATCTTAACCAGGCAACATCTATATTTTCCGCTGAATCTCATGGAAATCTTATGACGGTTAATTTGGCCAATAAGGATAGGAGCAATTCCTACATAATATGCAGTGATTCGCTTAGTGTCTTAAAGGGGCTTGATGGCAAAGTCTTCTGCCAACGATCTTGTTCCTTGTTAAAAGAGATTAAGGAAGAACTAACCGCTTTTGAAACAATGGCTTCTCCTGGATGTAGGATTGAGTTTGTTTGGTTACATTCTCATAGGGGTATTTTGGGCAATGAACGAGCTGATGCAGCAGGTAAGTTAGTTTCGAGTTTAAACGAGGATTTCAATTTTAAGGTTCCTTATACTGATTTTTCTCCTATCTTAGGGGAGATTATGTGGAAAGATTCCGTAAATACATGGCTTGGTGGAGCTGCGTCCAAGGGTGCAGCGTATTTCAACACATATTTCGAGCACAACAGGAAGCCGTGGTTTTATAACCGAAATCTCTCAAGGCATACTGCAGTTTGGGTCAGTAGATACAGAGTCAATCACTACAACCTGGCTGCGTCTCTAGCTCGAGTGGGCATAACTCGTAGCAGCTCTTGCGAATGTGGATTTGAGCTTCAAGATCTGTGCCACATACTGTGGCATTGTCCTAGATTTAATGGAAGTAGAACTGTCTTGACCACTGAACTTTGGATGCTAGGATGGAAGGCCCCTTTTAAAACGGAAACGTTTCTGATTGGGCCTGACATGAGGGCCATCAAAGCTACTTCAAAGTTTTTAGTAATTAATAATCTTAGGACATAACAAACTAGTTTTATGGAGTTGCCCTTGTTAATCTCAGTACAAGTTTACATAAGGCTGTGATAGAGAATACAAAAATTTTTTCTTATCCTTTCTCTATACTTACTATTTTAGGTCCTAAGAATTTTATTTTTTCTCTCTTTGTATATTTTATACATATAGATTTATATATATATAAAACATTGTATACGGACTTATGGGCCAGCTGTGGCCTAATGTATTTATTATTTTAATAAAAAAAAAAGAAAAAAACAAAATGCATTATTTTTTACTTTTCCCCACAATCCACCCCAAGCTCCAATTCCATGATATCGTTCTAAAAATGCATCAATCTTTTACGGTTTAGGACTGCGCAGGGGGTCAAAGGTGTCATGCAATAACCGCAGATCCTGGCCAACAAATTTTCCACAAATTAAAATTGCTCCAATTCAAAAACTGATTACGTCATCGTTAAAAGTGCCTCATATGACCTTTCTACGTAAAGGGTTCCTTGAAAAAACGTACTGCGCAAGTCTATCGCTTCCGGTTTAGGACTGCGCAGGGGGTCAAATGTGTCATGCAATAACCGCAGATCCTGGCCAACAAATTTTCCACAAATCAAAATTGCTCCAATTCAAAAACTGATTACGTCATCGTTAAAAGTGCCTCATATGACCTTTCTACGTAAAGGGTTCTTTGAAAAAACGTACTGCGCAAGTCTATCGCTTCCGGTTTAGGACTGCGCAGGGGGTCAAAGGTGTCATGCAATAACCGCAGATCCTGGCCAACAAATTGTCCACAAATCAAAATTGCTCCAATTCAAAAACTGATTACGTCATCGTTAAAAGTGCCTCATATGACCTTTCTACGTAAAGGGTTCTTTGAAAAAACGTACTGCGCAAGTCTATCGCTTCCGGTTTAGGACTGCGCAGGGGGTCAAAGGTGTCATGCAATAACCGCAGATCCTGGCCAACAAATTGTCCACAAATCAAAATTGCTCCAATTCAAAAACTGATTACGTCATCGTTAAAAGTGCCTCATATGACCTTTCTACGTAAAGGGTTCTTTGAAAAAACGTACTGCGCAAGTCTATCGCTTCCGGTTTAGGACTGCGCAGGGGGTCAAAGGTGTCATGCAATAACCGCAGATCCTGGCCAACAAATTGTCCACAAATCAAAATTGCTCCAATTCAAAAACTGATTACGTCATCGTTAAAAGTGCCTCATATGACCTTTCTACGTAAAGGGTTCCTTGAAAAAACGTACTGCGCAAGTCTATCGCTTCCGGTTTAGGACTGCGCAGGGGGTCAAATGTGTCATGCAATAACCGCAGATCCTGGCCAACAAATTTTCCACAAATCAAAATTGCTCCAATTCAAAAACTGATTACGTCATCGTTAAAAGTGCCTCATATGACCTTTCTACGTAAAGGGTTCTTTGAAAAAACGTACTGCGCAAGTCTATCGCTTCCGGTTTAGGACTGCGCAGGGGGTCAAATGTGTCATGCAATAACCGCAGATCCTGGCCAACAAATTTTCCACAAATCAAAATTGCTCCAATTCAAAAACTGATTACGTCATCGTTAAAAGTGCCTCATATGACCTTTCTACGTAAAGGGTTCTTTGAAAAAACGTACTGCGCAAGTCTATCGCTTCCGGTTTAGGACTGCGCAGGGGGTCAAAGGTGTCATGCAATAACCGCAGATCCGGGCCAACAAATTGTCCACAAATCAAAATTGCTCCAATTCAAAAACTGATTACGTCATCGTTAAAAGTGCCTCATATGACCTTTCTACGTAAGGGGTTCTTTGAAAAAACGTACTTCGCAAGTCTATCGCTTCCGGTTTAGGACTGCGCAGGGGGTCAAAGGTGTCATGCAATAACCGCAGATCCTGGCCAACAAATTGTCCACAAATCAAAATTGCTCCAATTCAAAAACTGATGACGTCATTATTAAAAGTGCCTCATATGACCTTTCTACGTAAAGGGTTCCTTGAAAAAACGTACTGCGCAAGTCTATCGCTTCCGGTTTAGGACTGCGCAGGGGGTCAAATGTGTCATGCAATAACCGCAGATCCTGGCCAACAAATTGTCCACAAATCAAAATTGCTCCAATTAAAAAACTGATTACGTCATCGTTAAAAGTGCCTCATTTGACCTTTCTACGTAAAGGGTTCTTTGAAAAAACGTACTGCGCAAGTCTATCGCTTCCGGTTTAGGACTGCGCAGGGGGTCAAAGGTGTCATGCAATAACCGCAGATCCTGGCCAACAAATTGTCCACAAATCAAAATTGCTCCAATTCAAAAACTGATGACGTCATTATTAAAAGTGCCTCATATGACCTTTCTACGTAAAGGGTTCCTTGAAAAAACGTACTGCGCAAGTC
This sequence comes from Megachile willughbiella, assembly GCA_945859595.2. Taxonomy (NCBI): domain Eukaryota; kingdom Metazoa; phylum Arthropoda; class Insecta; order Hymenoptera; family Megachilidae; genus Megachile; species Megachile willughbiella. The sequence goes on from OX243801.1 coordinate 10,561,297, forward strand.
TATCGCTTCCGGTTTAGGACTGCGCAGGGGGTCAAATGTGTCATGCAATAACCGCAGATCCTGGCCAACAAATTGTCCACAAATCAAAATTGCTCCAATTAAAAAACTGATTACGTCATCGTTAAAAGTGCCTCATTTGACCTTTCTACGTAAAGGGTTCTTTGAAAAAACGTACTGCGCAAGTCTATCGCTTCCGGTTTAGGACTGCGCAGGGGGTCAAAGGTGTCATGCAATAACCGCAGATCCTGGCCAACAAATTGTCCACAAATCAAAATTGCTCCAATTCAAAAACTGATGACGTCATTATTAAAAGTGCCTCATATGACCTTTCTACGTAAAGGGTTCCTTGAAAAAACGTACTGCGCAAGTCTATCGCTTCCGGTTTAGGACTGCGCAGGGGGTCAAATGTGTCATGCAATAACCGCAGATCCTGGCCAACAAATTGTCCACAAATCAAAATTGCTCCAATTAAAAAACTGATTACGTCATCGTTAAAAGTGCCTCATTTGACCTTTCTACGTAAAGGGTTCTTTGAAAAAACGTACTGCGCAAGTCTATCGCTTCCGGTTTAGGACTGCGCAGGGGGTCAAAGGTGTCATGCAATAACCGCAGATCCTGGCCAACAAATTGTCCACAAATCAAAATTGCTCCAATTCAAAAACTGATTACGTCATCGTTAAAAGTGCCTCATATGACCTTTCTACGTAAAGGGTTCTTTGAAAAAACGTACTGCGCAAGTCTATCGCTTCCGGTTTAGGACTGCGCAGGGGGTCAAAGGTGTCATGCAATAACCGCAGATCCTGGCCAACAAATTGTCCACAAATCAAAATTGCTCCAATTCAAAAACTGATGACGTCATTATTAAAAGTGCCTCATATGACCTTTCTACGTAAAGGGTTCCTTGAAAAAACGTACTGCGCAAGTCTATCGCTTCCGGTTTAGGACTGCGCAGGGGGTCAAATGTGTCATGCAATAACCGCAGATCCTGGCCAACAAATTTTCCACAAATCAAAATTGCTCCAATTAAAAAACTGATTACGTCATCGTTAAAAGTGCCTCATTTGACCTTTCTACGTAAAGGGTTCTTTGAAAAAACGTACTGCGCAAGTCTATCGCTTCCGGTTTAGGACTGCGCAGGGGGTCAAATGTGTCATGCAATAACCGCAGATCCTGGCCAACAAATTTTCCACAAATCAAAATTGCTCCAATTCAAAAACTGATTACGTCATCGTTAAAAGTGCCTCATATGACCTTTCTACGTAAAGGGTTCTTTGAAAAAACGTACTGCGCAAGTCTATCGCTTCCGGTTTAGGACTGCGCAGGGGGTCAAATGTGTCATGCAATAACCGCAGATCCTGGCCAACAAATTTTCCACAAATCAAAATTGCTCCAATTCAAAAACTGATTACGTCATCGTTAAAAGTGCCTCATATGACCTTTCTACGTAAAGGGTTCTTTGAAAAAACGTACTGCGCAAGTCTATCGCTTCCGGTTTAGGACTGCGCAGGGGGTCAAATGTGTCATGCAATAACCGCAGATCCTGGCCAACAAATTTTCCACAAATCAAAATTGCTCCAATTCAAAAACTGATTACGTCATCGTTAAAAGTGCCTCATATGACCTTTCCACGTAAGGGGTTCTTTGAAAAAACGTACTGCGCAAGTCTATCGCTTCCGGTTTAGGACTGCGCAGGGGGTCAAATGTGTCATGCAATAACCGCAGATCCTGGCCAACAAATTTTCCACAAATCAAAATTGCTCCAATTCAAAAACTGATTACGTCATCGTTAAAAGTGCCTCATATGACCTTTCCACGTAAAGGGTTCTTTGAAAAAACGTACTGCGCAAGTCTATCGCTTCCGGTTTAGGACTGCGCAGGGGGTCAAATGTGTCATGCAATAACCGCAGATCCTGGCCAACAAATTTTCCACAAATCAAAATTGCTCCAATTCAAAAACTGATTACGTCATCGTTAAAAGTGCCTCATATGACCTTTTTACGTAAGGGTTTCTTTGAAAAAACGTACTGCGCAAGTCTATCGCTTCCGGTTTAGGACTGCGCAGGGGGTCATAGGTGTCATGCAATAACCGCAGATCCTGGCCAACAAATTTTCCACAAATCAAAATTGCTCCAATTCAAAAACTGATTACGTCATCGTTAAAAGTGCCTCATTTGACTTTTCTACGTAAAGGGTTCTTTGAAAAAACGTACTGCGCAAGTCTATCGCTTCCGGTTTAGGACTGCGCAGGGGGTCAAATGTGTCATGCAATAACCGCAGATCCTGGCCAACAAATTTTCCACAAATCAAAATTGCTCCAATTCAAAAACTGATTACGTCATCGTTAAAAGTGCCTCATATGACCTTTCTACGTAAAGGGTTCTTTGAAAAAACGTACTGCGCAAGTCTATCGCTTCCGGTTTAGGACTGCGCAGGGGGTCAAATGTGTCATGCAATAACCGCAGATCCTGGCCAACAAATTTTCCACAAATCAAAATTGCTCCAATTCAAAAACTGATTACGTCATCGTTAAAAGTGCCTCATATGACCTTTTTACATAAAGGTTTCTTTGAAAAAACGTACTGCGCAAGTCTATCGCTTCCGGTTTAGGACTGCGCAGGGGGTCATAGGTGTCATGCAATAACCGCAGATCCTGGCCAACAAATTTTCCACAAATCAAAATTGCTCCAATTCAAAAACTGATTACGTCATCGTTAAAAGTGCCTCATTTGACCTTTCTACGTAAAGGGTTCTTTGAAAAAACGTACTGCGCATGTCTATCACTTACGGTTTAGGACTGCGCAGGGGGTCAAAGGTGTCATGCAATAACCGCAGATCCTGGCCAACAAATTTTCCACAAATCAAAATTGCTCCAATTCATAAACTGATTACGTCATCGTTAAAAGTGCCTCATATGACCTTTCTACGTAAAGGGTTCTTTGAAAAAACGTACTGCGCAAGTCTATCGCTTCCGGTTTAGGACTGCGCAGGGGGTCAAAGGTGTCATGCAATAACCGCAGATCCTGGCCAACAAATTTTCCACAAATCAAATTGATGCATTTTTAGAACGATACAAACCAACACAATGTAGTTTATAACGAAGTTTTTAATTAAAAGTTTCATTTGGTTTAATATCATGGAATTGGTGTTTGGGGTGGATGGTGGGCAAAGTCAAGTTCATACTTTAACTGATTAATTCCCCGTGCGTAGCACGCGGCGTTCCACTAGTATAGGTGAAATTAATATGCGTAGTAACATTAAAGTCTTAGCGCTTATGTATATAATTGATTCTCGTTGCAACGAACAATGAAGAATTCGGTAGATCTGACGTGAACGTGTCAGTGATATTTGAAAGGAATTTCCAAGGATGCAGTGCGTTTGGAAAGGTTGCGTCATTGGTGTGATCTCGGGCTGGTGCAGCGGAAGACGTCGAAGAGTGAGTAGAAAACGTTCGTAGTAGGTCAGTAGCGAGTCAGTAGTGGGTCGACAGGGGGTCAGTTGCGTGTTCGCGGCGGGTCAGTCGCGGGTCTTTGGTGGGTCAGTTGCGGGTCTTTGGTGGGTCAGTTGCGGGTCCATAGCGGGTCAGTTGCGGATCCACTGTGGGCCAGCTGCGGGTCCGTAGCGGGTCCGCTGCGGATCCGCGGTGGGTCGACTGTGGGTTAGTTGCGGATCCGTAGCGGGTCGGCTGTGGGTCTGCGGCGGGTCGGTTGCGGATCCGTAGTGGGTCCGTTGCGGATCCGTAGCGGGTCGGTTGCGGGTCGGTAGTGGGTGCGTAGTGGATGCGGGTTTGTCAGCAGTGGGTCCATTTGCCCTTTCTGCGTTAAGCCTCTTTGTAAAAAATATACTGCGCATGTTTATCTCTTACGTTTAGGACTGCGCAGGGGGTCAAAGGTGTCATGAGATAATCGCGGATCCTGGGCAACCAATTTTCCAACAAATCAAATTGATGCAATTTTAGAACGATGAAATTGGAGCTTAAGGTCCCCGCGCATAGCACGCGGCGTTCCACTAGTTCTTTTAACGTTTACATTTAACTGAACAGTTGAATTATGTGACGTGCGCAGTGCAATGCGCAGTGCCATACCCAGTCCATAAATTATATGCAGTTATAGACCGTTTCGTGTTTTTATCGACGATGTAGATAACTTGGCCAAAAATTCAAAAACATGCGGCCAATACTGCAAGCGCTCGTAGCGGATAATCGTTTAACTATTATTGTATGGCGGAACATCTTTGACAGGCGCCTGTGTGCATAATCGAATTATTCGTTTTATTTCTTCCGGAAGTGATAAATTGACAAAAATCGAGTTCAGGGGATATTATACCATTTCAGTAAAACCCTGTCTGGTCAGTTTTCGGTGAGTAAATCTCCAAATTGTCTGTAAAATTAAAAATACGGCGCAACGTGTCTAGGAACCGCCATCTTGATTGCGTACATCTATGTCTGTCTCACGCTTACGTCTCATGAATTTTTCGTTTTATTCAATCTGTGATGTTTGTTGGCGTCCAAACGGACCAGACAGAGTATTGGGGATGGCTACTGATATTAGGACTGCTCGCAAAAAGTGAATTTATGCAACTATCGAGGCTCATTTCGAAAAATACGAAATCGTCTCTCTCTCTCGCACATCGTCTATACGTGCATGCCCCGCTACGTGTGAGTTTATGCACACAAATATTGCGAGACACTGGCCTTAAATCACACGTCTTTGAGATTTTTTACAATGTCAACATAAATGGGACACCCTGTATATAGAAAAAAGAAAAAACTAGTAATAAATAAGAAATTGAAATGACCCCAAGGTAAAAACAAATATAAATGTAAGGAACAGGATAATAAAATGAACGCTGCAAACGTGGACAATTAGCATGTATATTTTTTGCATTATAATAACCATTATACATAAATGTTATTACAATATAGAAACATAAACCTTAATATCTCATCCATTAACATCTTACAACGTCATCGGTATGATACAGATCTCGTAAGTCGAGATTATTATTACGATCTCACGAACAAAATCATTTTCTTTACGTACATTATTAAATACTTGGCGGGATTGAGCCGGTTAATTAAGTCGCAATCCCCTCTAAACAAAATGGCCGTTCGTTACATGCGAACGCAACAAACGATTTCAAGCTCGTGCATTATTAATTAGCACGATTCGTAATTTAAGACCTCGAGTTTCGTTTTTCGATCGATATCTGATCAAAAAGTGCACGACGCACTGTGCTAATACATTATAATTACGCTTCTATGTTTCTATCTCCGAAAAAAAAAACGATCGAGGTAATCGCAATCGATTTTCGAACGAATACTACCTTTTCGAAGCGAATCTTGGAATGCAAATTTTCGAGAAAACAAATATCGTTGGAAAAAACGTTAGATAGTCGTAGAAGGTAAAAACTATCGAATCGAAAGCAAATTAATCGTTTAATATCTACGTAAACGAGATATTTCTCTTATTACAAATTTTACTCTATCTCTAAAGGAAGACGCAAGAGGAGGAAAATCTGTGGAAATTAATCAGCTCGCAATTTAGAAACGTCAAAGACAATTCTTGCCTCGTTCCTTCGTTCTCTTCTTTTGCACGTAGTTCTTTTCGCAGAGACATTTTAAGCGATAAATTATCGTTTACTTTGTCAGGATGTTCTTCGTTACGCGGAGACATACATTCGAGTCAAATCACACACTGCACTTTGATTGTCAAAGGAAAAGTTGCTTTACGCGATTTTATCTCGATACAACGGTGATCCTCTCCGTTTTGGCACACACATTGTCTACGTATACTTACACTACTTAATCCAAGGGTTATCGCGATTAATTTCCATATTTTTATAATATTTCTTGCTCTTCTCGCGATTTTTTGACGACGTAGGAACGGAATTATCCAAATACGTAAAATTTAGATTTTAGGTACGTTTTAAGGTTAACAGAGTTAGATATTTTCTCTAATTAAAAGTACATAATACCGTATGTTATACAGAAAACTTATTCTTTAATACAGGACTACTATAACAACTGTGTAAAAATAAAATTTCTAAAATGATATTACATATATTCCTTTCGTTCATATTAACTTGTAAGATTATCATTGTTTTAATTTCTGTCTAATAAAGATTGAAATCGATTCGAGAAGAACATAAACGTATTTGAAAATGATATTTAATTTCATTGTAAAATAGTAAAACAAAAGGATAATCAACATATAAAAAACAAAAGTATAAAATATTGCATTAGAATAAATAAATAAAATTAATGCTATAATGAAATAAATTTTAAATCGATGAAAATCAGTCAAGTTTTTGTTCAGTCATATAAATTCGTGTTCACATAAATAGATTTGAATTTTACCGCCAGTTGAAGTCACAATTCATTTCACGACAAAATGGCGGTTTTTCCTATCACCCGTTTAAAAATCATTAAGCTTTAATTCCTTGTAACATCATTTAGATTTTAGCTAAAAATTTATTAAGTCCACATTTTTCAAATTTTTGTTTGTTTTACCACTGTGTAACAAGTTTCATAAAGATCTTGCAACAAAGTTATTGCAATAAATTTTGTAAAGACCTTGTAACAAGTTCTATAAAGAATTTACATTTGTTTTTAATGTCAGAATAATTTGTATAATTGTAACATTTGTTACAACAATTGTAACAGTTGTTTTCACATAATACAGTTTGTTATATGAATTTATGTTATCATTGCAATATTCGCGTTTAATGTCAGAGTAATTATTCAAAGATTATTGCAAATGATCGATTAACGTGTTCTTCGTCATTATGTTTATGAATACAATTGTGTTTAAAAAATAAAATATCTAAAATACATCTCTGATTAACGCCAAATGCAAATTGTATCATTTTAGGGATCCTCATATTAATATTAAATAAATGCTATGCAAACACATACTTGTATATATTATAACATATTATAACATTTATTATAACCTTATATTCAAACCTTGTTAGAATCACAAATTATTTCTTTTATATAATAAAACAGTTATTAATAAAAATTCATTTATGAACAATAGCGATTTTAAATTCTGATTTATAAATGTCCTCAATGTTTTAAACTTGAGTTTTTCATAAAATAACATGTGCAAGCAGTCATTGATTTGTATTTCAGTAGTTTTGGTTTTGTAATTTTTGTAGTATTTTAAATGAATCTGACGTAGGACAATAATTCTTCCATTTTTCATCGAGTTGAACTCGTTAAAATAAAAAATGCCACAAAAACTCCCATTGTTTCAGCTCTGTTCGTAAAAAAATCGAAGAGAAATATTATTTGGTATTTATATAACAAAAAAATTAATGAACATCGCTTATATTTCAATGTACACCTTCTCCAGTAATGTCGTGTTAGATATGTTATTTTTTTATACAGGTAAATATAAATCACTTAAATAAAGTAACATTTTTAATACTTTATTTTTTCAACATAAAATGATATCTTCTTGGAGTTATTTCTAGAATTAAAAAATGTTGGAATTTGTAGGATTAATTTTTGAACGCGGAATTTGGGAGTTTTTAAATTTTATGAGGATTTGAAAATTTTGGAATATGAATATTTAAAAATTTCGGAATTTAAAAACTTGAAGATTATAGGATTTTGGGGGATTTGGGGGATTTGGGAATTGGGAAATTTGGGAATATGGAAATTTGGAATTGCAGAAATTTGGGAATTGGGAAATTTGGGAATATGGAAATTTGGAATTGCAGAAATTTTGAAATTTGTGAATTTGCGATTTTAAGGAATTTGAAATTTAGTAAATTAAGAGTTTGGGATTGTGAGAATTTAGAAATTTGGGAATTTAGTAAATTAAGAATTTGGGGTTGTAAGAATTTAGAAATTTTGGAATTTGAGAAATTGGAAATTTGGTAATTTAGAAATTTGGGAATTTGGTCATTTGAAATTTTGAGAGGTTATGAGTTTAAAAATTTGAGCTTTGAGAATTTTAAAATTTTTAAATTTAATAAACTTTGTGAAGTTTAAATTTAAAGAATTAATTTCTTTTCTTAAACCGATGTTGTCTGTTTGATTAAAATCACGATCCGCAATTTTAATTCAAATTTGTAGTACCAGCTGTAGAACATTAAACGTACCATAATTTCAAATTAAAAATGAAATAGAAAACTGAATAAACAAACGTTCAAACATAAATTACTACAATAATTTATATAATACAATTCTATAAATACAATTCAAGAAAATCATAACAAAATCTTCGTTAGAATTTTGTAAAATTCTAAATTACAAATTGTAGGACTTAGAAAATAATACTTCTAGAGGGTCAAATGCCCCGTGATAACAATTATAAAAATTGGTTAGGTTGTTTTAACCTCTTGTGCTATAATAACAGGCTACGACACATTCGCAATCAAAGTGTAACAAAATTTTCTTACATTTTTATATTCTTATTTTAACTAAGTCTAATTATAATTCGCATACTTAAAGCTCATTGAACATAAAATACGCTTTGCACTCAAAAGGCTCACACTCACCACTCGAATAACACAACAGTTTTAAATAAATAAATCTTTAGTTTTACTTGTGATAAACATAGTGAAAGCGACAATATGGCGACTAATAATTCCTTCTCGGAAAAAATAACGAATTTTTTCAAGTAGAAACTTCGACAGCTTTTCTTCAGCCATTAACTTTCTTCATTCGTTTTAAGCAGCAATAAATATTTATATCTGACGCATCTGTAAAATATTTTAGTGCAAATGACTCTTTGGGGCACAGATTTCAGAAAATAAAATAGACCCAGCATTTTATTGCGTAAATTAAACAAAATTGGTATATTAACAAAGGAATCACATAATATGAAAATATAAAAAAATAATAATTCAGTTTAATTTATTGTTATAGGGTGGGTCTTCAATAATGTCACCAAACATGGGTTCAATTGCAATATTGTGGGTCTAAAAATGTCCCACCAAAAAAAAAAGGTGGGACATTTTTAATCCCGCCGTACCCCAAAGAGTTAAAAAATACAAAACTGTTCTCCAACACGTTCCTACGTCGTCTTTAACAAGCGTTGATCCATATATAATATCGCGTTAACAATAATACACGACGAACCAGGAGTTATAGTAATCTCTTCTTCTATGTACAGATACTCGCTGGAAGAAAATACTAGCGGCAGAGATTTTTCGCGTTAGGCCAAATAACCTGCGCCTCCGTGTTCCTCTTCAAAACGAGAACGTTAGGAGTGCATCAAGAGTATATTTATACTTTAATTCACGAACGGTCATCAGGGCGATCCCTGAGAAAATGTGATACGTTTTAATTAAAAAATAACAAGGTGCTGTTCGAAATATTTGAGCAGTTGACACAGTGTAAAGCTTCATATGCGTTCTTCAACTTGTTTAATACTTATTTTACCTTATGATTATGGTAATTGTTTGTTGACAGTAACATGTGGCAATGTTGTAAAATTTATTTGAAAAAATGATGAGCAAATCTACATTAAATAGTTAATCATTCTATTTTTTAATGCTGCAAACTCTTGTTATATTGCCACTGTTACTATTATTTTTAGTTTTTGAATTAAACAATTCTTTATTATTCAAGTATTACACAATTAGTTATTTTAATCTTTAATATAACAGAATTTTTTTTATTACCACTGTTACTATCACTAGTCTTCGAATTTGTTATTCACGAAAATCTATATTAATTATTCTGATCCTCAATACATTTCATATATTACCACTCTTACAGTAATTTTGTGTTTGAATTATATAACTCAGAAGAGTTATAAAAGAGTGACAAATAATTGTCACTTAAACAAGTCTACATTAAATTAATTCCGATTTTTAATACAGTAGACTCTCGTTATATTGCCCCTCTTTTATTCTCAATTGACAGATTGAGTTGCTCATTAACGAGTGTGCAAATCCTTCATTGAATCGCACTCTAAAGCTCCAATCATCAGGTGTCCAATAAAAAGGACTCTTTCTATATTGTCAATTTTCAGAAATTTTCACACCTCCATCAATTGCGATATAACAAGAGAATGTATTAGGAATTGTTATTAATTGTTTAACTGCAATTAGTTTTAATCCAGTTATATTTTTACTGTGCCAATATCTTAAATACCTTAAATAACACGTCTTCCTGTTCGTATCAATCATTGCCCCGAGAGATTGCCCCGATGCCCGTTCCTTAGTCGTTCACACAAGAAAATTTACACACACTGTGTGATATTAATACGTTTACTGCCACGGAGGTCGTCGGTGACACTACAAACTCAATCTGATCAAATAATAACGAAATTGTTGAAAATATTAATTATTTAAGGCAGTAAATTAAAGCATTATAGTGTGCTATACTAGGCGTAACTATTACTACTGTGGCAGATAACGTGTTAACCCTTGAACAATTAAAAGCCGGGTCAATTGTGACCCAGATGTTTAAAACATGTTACGTTTAACACACAATTTTGTCCGTCAGCATGTTAAACGTAAAGATATTTACCTACGATATCAAACATAAGGTGTTCATGTGTTCAAAAATTAAGGAATTAAATTTAAAATTGATTTTTCTGGGTTACCAAAGACCCGGCTTCACTGTTCGAAGCTTAAAAAAGACCCAAGCACGGTTTCTCTCTTGGTTCGAAAAAGCTGCTTATAGCAACGCTACTGGTGCTATTTGCCATAATATTTATGCCTGCGAGATTGGTTAGACGCATAAGATGAAAACTTTATAAATAATTCAAACCTTTGACTGTTCGCTATAAGATTGATTCGTTTAGTAACAGAGAGTATATCACTGTCCAGAATAGAAGTTGATAAAATGAAAGCCCTTTTTATTATTCAAATTCCAATAAACCCAGCAGTTTATTTTACATTGTGTTTTGAAGATGAATAGAATGTATTTTGAAAGATGAACAGAATGTTTCATACGGCGGATAACGCGTTCTGTTTTCAAAACAATAATGGACTGAATGATTTCATGAACTCCAGTTGGTTTGGCATGTATAAAGTATACTGTGTAACATGAATAAAAAATGGTACTTGCAATGAAAAATACAGACGTTTTCTTACTTGTATTGAATTGGTTAATTTCTATTTCAATAATTCCATTTAAATTTTATTTCAATAATTTAATATATTAATTTCTGTTGAATTTAATTTCAATCATTTTGAAATAATAATTGTATACGAAGTAAAATAGTATTTCAAATATTTATTCGAAGAAAGATATTTTGGATTCAGTATTTCTTCGTGGACACAAAATGGTGGTTCAGTTTTTTGTGTGGACACAAAATGGTGGTTCGAAATAATTTTAATCTGTACGCATAATAAAATATTTGAGTATTATTTTAACATCATCGTACTTATGTTTATATAAATGTAATCAAAATATTCAAAAAGTTCTATTATTAAAAATTAAATTTTGTATAAACAAAAATATGTAATGTAATCAAGATTAAGATAATTTATTACAGTTGTTTCAGAACTAAATACAGTGCAAACTATGTATATTATGTATACATGTAGAATTATTGAAGATGCTCAACTTTTTTAAATGGAAAAATGATTTTTGGTCTACCTTCTGCAGTAATATTTTCAGGTTAGGTAATTAGAAGAAATTTTTGTTCATTTTCATAATCGAATATGTTGTATTAAAAGAAATTTGATTTTACTTACCAAAATTTAAATCTTTGTATTAATAATGTGTGAGTAGAACCATTGCTGTGTCGCCATAATAAACTTTTATTTAAATACAAAAATTTTTAATTGTTTCTTATGCGTCTATCTTCGAAACATGCTTACCTTTCGATGGATGTTCCTGTACAGAGATCTGCATTAATAATACTGTGATATTTAAGTGATTATTGCCCGATATTTTCATATACAATTTCTGCTAGTCTTTCATTTTTAATTTTATCTAACTCAGATTAATTCCCACTTTCAAAATTAATTTGCTCCATACTTCAAACCTTTTGTACGATATTCAAAAATGTGAAATTTGTTCGAAAAATTAATTACCTTTGTTACTTGCAAATATAACAAATATGTTATATTGAATATGAAAACAGTAAAATAGTCTTCCATTTTCTTTTTCATACACGCGCCATTTATGATAAAGCTTCTTTTACGTGCCATTTATTGATAGTAATCAAGCAAACATTCTGTATGTTAAACATTGCATATCCACATACAAGATTCCTAACCCAGGAAGTGTGATATCATCATTTAAATATTTTTGCGACGGTAGAATTTGTCCTTCTGCAGAACAAATTATCATCAATAAATAAAACTTATATTCTAAGCAATTAGAATCTTGAACCATACTATGTATATAAAAATTCCTTTAACATTGTAAGTGGAAACATCGAGCAATAATTTTTTAAACCTTGATCAGTCGATCTATCAAACCTTGATCGAGTCGATGACCCAGTACCGAACTGTTCAAATATAAATTTTCAAACAAAAACATCTCACCAGAAAATAATATTCAAAGTTATTTCTAAATAAAATTTAGACAGCGAATATAGGATATCAAAAATTTTACACAGGTCATAAGAATTGTTATATCGACCGTTCAAGAATGAAATACTTTAATGCGGGTCGCTGTATTTCGCGTTAAAAAATCGAGGATCTTTGCGTGTTAAGCTGAGAGATGTTCCAAACGATTCCATGTAGAAAAACGAGATTTGTATCTCCTAGAAAATACACAATACATATTTACGGCTCAATGCCCTATTAGACATACTTATCGATCGCGATACTATTTTCTCGACAATGTCGGCCAAAAAAAATACGAACGAACGATCTAACATTACAATTGTACTCTACGTACATTTGATACAAGCATCAGTGTTCTGTGTCCACTGTCGTAACAACGTTTACTTTCGAGCTAACAAAGTGCAACGGGTCGTCGAGTTCGAAATTTCGATTTTTATATAAAGAGTTACAGATATAAACTGCATCTTACAGGACCGACGATCCTTTATGTTTCAAGATACAAATTTAAACCTACGGGATAGATATCGAAGAAAGTTGACTCAGGTCGGATTGTGCGACGCAAATACGTTCCTAGAAAGCTTCGATAATACTCTGAAAAATTGGCCACTTCTCTATACAACTTTTTAGAATAGTATACCAATCGTTTGACTAATTTACCTTTTTATCTGTTATCAGTTTTCCGTGAAAGACCTTTATGTTCAGAGCATGCTGTTTTGATTTTACAAAATCATAAAAGTATTCGTTAGGTTATTTTCAATTAATGACTTAACATTGTTTTTTGTTGCATATTTGCTGCAAAAGAGATTTTGTGTAAATCCATTATCTGTGGAGATTTGGATACATTTCACTTAGATAATTTACATTGTTTATGGAGATTTTTGTCTCTGAAGATTTGTAAATGTTTTTATGAAACATTCAGAATATTTTGGATATAAGCATACAACATATAAGCATTTGATGACTCATAAAATCTCATTTTGTATAAAATATTTGGACCCAAACAGTAATTAAATATAGAATTAGTTATGCAATTAAATATTAAACTGGAGACTCGAAATCAATTATAGAAATACAAATTTGTTGTGTGATGTAAATAAAAATCACGTTTTAATTCGGTTAGGAAACAAATAGAGACTGTTCTTCATTTTTAAAACTTAGTAAAAGAAAAAATTTTATAATTAAAGTACAGTATTTTGTATAACCTGAATACTATAGATATTAATAGATAACAGACAATAAGTAGATAATAGATAATAACATATCATAATAGATAATACTACTTTAAATTTTGTATACTCACCAACTGATAAAAGAAAGAATTTTTGAATTATGTAGATACAATTATGTTACTCGAAGCAATTCTACTGTTACAATTTATTTGATAAATTTTTAAATTTTCAGCATGCACTGAACATATACTTCAATATCAAAGAGCCCCATGATACAAACATTTTTGATCTGACTGTCCCCTGAGAAAAAGAGCAATGTTTCTTGAGGACGGCTGCCTTTAGAATAATAAGAGAAATAGTGTGTTAGCAAAATTGATAATTCGGCGTAAAAGACAAGAATTGACGAGATAGAAATTGGTCGAGCATCGATGGATAAAACGATTCATTTATGGAATTATAGTTCGCTAATTCTTTACTTTATCGCTACCATATTAACTATTTTTGTAACGTGTACCCTCTACTTGTGACGCGTATATTCAACTTCCTCGTACTTTTAATAACTTTTACAAAAAATTCTCGTGCGAGAGATAATATATTTTATTGTTCATCTGTTCAGTGTTTTTCCTCCACAAATCATGTCTATCAATTCATACGAATCGAATATTAGGTTGACAATTTTGCGAGCTATGTTTCTTAAATAATTATTTGTTAAAATTCAAGCCATCTGAACAAAATTTACTAATATTTCAAGAAAAAGATACATCTTATTTATCTTTTCTAATTCTTCGTTAATCTTTCTAATTCTAGTTGTTCTGTTTGTAATACAGTTTGTTATATTCATAATTTTACCGTTAGATAATTACCTCTTTTATGGAAAAAATTATGTAAAACTGTGTTGCGTTGAACATTTTATTTTTAGTTAATTCATTTCGGAAATATTTGACAAGGAAAAATGCTCTTTAAATTTATTCGTCACGCCATTTATCATTTTACATGTGGGTTTCTCAGTACGTTCATATTTCTGTATTTAGTTTTCGAAGTGTGGGCGACGATTTAGATCCACCGATGATAAGTATAATATTTCTTTATATCGTGATACTTCGAAGCAAACTACGTGAAAAGCTAACGAATTGTCAACCTAAATATATCATGAAAATGTAATTTTTCTTCCAAAATTATTTCGATTGAACCTTTTAGTTCCGTGTAACGATCGATCATATCCGAAAAGGATCGTTTCCCTTATTTCGTGTCAATCATTAATTAGATTCTCGTTCATCCATCGTTTCGACAATTAATTAACCGTTTCTATTAGCAGAAAAATTTACACTCAAGTGTTCGACAGAGTTCGAAGTTGCATTATTTTTTGTTAAATTATTATTTCTAAAAGACGAGGTCTCGGAAACTACGGTTGTTACAGTCCAATGATGAAACACTGGTCGCCAATGGTCAGATCATCCTTTGACCATGGCTAAACCTGAAATGGAAATGAGAGTGGCACAGATAAACTTTTCTAGTTAATATTGTTACAATAAAAGCTGTTCTGTATGTAGCCGACGTTGATTATTATGCGTTTCATGAGAAGAATGGTGGATGCAGTTGAATCGAGCGAAATCGAAAGCTTTTATATCCAGATTCGTAATCGGCCCAACTATTTTCATCTCGGGGTGAATATAACGCTGCTCGAGCGCAGATATATTAATAAGAAGATTGTCACGATTCTTAGAAAAAAATATTTTGTTTCTTTTATTAAATTGTGTAATCGATTCTGTACACTGGTGAGTAACGTAAGCTTCCGTAGAGAAAATGGCGACGAAGGGGAAAGTGTTCCAAACGTTCGTCGATTTTTAGTTAACTTATTTTTAAAACTAATAAATTTTAAATATTGATTTCTACGCATAGATATAATTTAAAATATAGAAATTTAGGTATTTTGATAATTTAGTAATTTTAGACATTTGAGAATTTAGTAATTTCAAAATTTAATTTGAGAAATTTGAAAATCTGAATTGTAAACTTGAGAATCTGAAAATTTAGAAGCTTTGGTAATTTGAAGATTTGAACACTTGTAGAATTGTAAATTAAAAAATTAGAAATTTGATTATAAATATCAATTTACAAATTTAGGATTTTAGAAATTTGAAAATTTTGATATTTGGGAAACTTAGTAACTTCAATGTTTAAACCTTGGGAATTTGGGAATATGAGAAGTCGGGAATTTGAGAATTTGGATATTTTACAATTTGAGAGTTTTGAAATTTTACAACTTGAAAATGTAAAAATTTGAGAAATTGAAAATTTTTCAGCATCATATGTCTGATCTTTCAAAATCAAAGACAAATTATAAAGTGCTGCTACTTCCATTTTAGTTTTTAAAGAAAGCCTACGTTACACAATAGTGTACACTCAACTTGCACTAGTTAAAAAATTTTCAATTTGCCAATTGAATGTTAATTGACAATAGTACCTCATCATTAAAAGAAACCCGATTACATATTAATCCCAAAGCAGATAATGTAATATCTTCATTTTATTCCCCACGTGACTTTTATATTTATAATTAATTAATTTAATCGATGAAAGTTAAAAGCATGTACAATGTAATTTTGTAAATCGCGACAGTATTCTTTATAATACATACATAGTGTCTAACAATTATTGTTCAACACTTTCCCCTTGAAGCGACATTAAATCGATAGAAGTTTTCTAATCCTCTTTTCTTTAATTCGAGACGATTCATATTGTACAAACAATTGACAACAACAATTATTTCAGCTACTTCTTTGGCTACGTCGATGCTTGGTTATAAATACATATTTCATTTTAACAGACTTTACTCGTTTGAGTACGTCGTAAAGTAGAGAAACAAATGAACGTGTCCTCTTGGAAAAAATTTATTTTCCTGGTAATTGTTTATTATACCAACTTTCCGTTAAAGTAAAAAATTTGCATGACTTACATAAATGAATTCATGTAATGAAGAATTAAAACCTGAATAAAATGAAATGAAATATTAACGTTTAATGGTTAATGAACTATTAATGAAACCTAATGAACTATTAATACTTAATAATATTAATTCAATCTATTAATACTTAATAATCCATTAAGGATTGAAATAAACTGATATCTAATTTTCTTTTAAATATGAACAAAATATTGAGTAAAAATTTTAATCGTTTGACTGCCAACAGCACAATTTTTATATCTTACATGCGAGAAGCAACTAATTTTGTCATGCTTTGCAACCACTGTTGCATTGCGAGTTGCTGTTATCTTAAAATGTGGTATGCTTTTCTTTTTAGTATGTTTTATACTGCATGTGTTATCAGTACGCTGCAGCTCATGCATAATTTTAACAATATCTGCAATTTTGTTACAATTAAATATAACTTCTGAGTCTTAAATCGAACTTCTATCGCAAAATGATAGAATATTTGTGTTATTACGCAGTTATGCTGTCTAATCAAGGGTCAAATATAACTTTTGAGTTCAAAGATTTGCTTTTTACTAAAATTTTATAACAGAATACAAAGAGTTTCTTTAAATTAAAATAAATTTTGTTTTGATAATATTATACAGTAGACTTCGTTTCATTTATTACGCCATCCATGATTTTTTTACAATATATTTTCTGCTTCAACACTCAAACGATTAATAAATCTTCATTAACACTAGAACTACAGGTGTGTGCTGCACACCTATTTTTAAATTGAAGATATAGTCGAAGAGAATGACACATAAATTTATAGAAACATATTAGCAGAATTCTGTAATAAAAAAAAGGGAGATAAAAAGTTAGTAGTTCTAGTGTTAATTAATAAGTAATAAACCTTTTTTAAATCTTTTAATTAAATTATGTTCATAACACAGTGGCACATCTTACAACAAAAATATTTCCAAACAAACTTCACGTCTTTTGGTATATCAATTTTATTTAAACTTTGGGTAATTATAAAGAACACCATAAGTAATAATTTTGCAGAATCATAGGACGCAATTTATTAAAGTAAAATACTCTTTATTCTTTTATGAGTGACAGAATAAGAGAATAAATTTCCTTTCTATTAACAGAAAATTTAAGCAAATAGACAAATTTCGTTCATTTAACCTTCCCCGACAGAATTTTAAAATACTTACTTTTTAATTAATAAAATGAAAGAAGAAATTCCGCGAGGTCTCGAATTCGCAAACCTTAAACCATGTACGTTTTCATATTATTCTAAGTAGAATAATAATTCTAAGTAGATTTTATATCATTCGAAGACAGTTAAATAAAAATTACAAGAACTTTAAATGTAAATTTCTTCCGTATTTTAAAGAATTGCGTTTTACGGTTTTACAAAATTATTACTTTTGTTGTTCTCTACAATCGTGCAAGGTTTCAATGAAATCAGTGTATCAAAGATCGTGAAGTCCCCTACTTCGATCCAAAGGACATTATAGTGACTTTTTTCCAACGAGGATTCGTATCGAGTTTTACAAGCATCTTTTAAACGTTTCATTTCGTTGTCGGCATACGATGCGCTGTGACCGATTTTCCGCATTAAAATCCGCTAAGTGAAATCGGTATACGCTGCCTTTAGCGGTCAAATTTTCGTGCATCGAACGAATGTGTAACACAATTTATTCTCGCATGATCGTCGACTCGTCGCACCAACAACAATAACGAGCTAACAAAAGCGACGTTCAATCGTCGCCGGTAACTTTACGTGTATTTTATCATCGTATTTCTCCTTTGTTCTCATTTTTATTTATTTATTTCTTCTAACCTCTTCAACGCGATTTCCCGTTCGACTAATCTCGTGCCGAGGGTCCGTCAACTACGGTACGTGATTGAATGAAAAAGAGAACTTGGACGTATCTTCGAAACAATGGGGATAAAACTATAGCATCGACTCCACTTTGTCACGGACTTGCCTCGAAGTTCGTGTTATTGACGGAGTCGACAAATTAGCCGCGTACCATGACGACATTGACAAATTAAACTCGATATCTTCTCTGCTGCACCTAAGACTCGTCGAATGAAATGCAATCGTAATAAAAGTTCGCCGTTTTCCGCGAAAGCGGCCGTCAATCCTGACGCTTCGAAACGAGCTTCCCATCCCGATACTTTTCTACTTGTTCTTCCTGTTACAACCTTATTCTTCCTTTTCTTCCTCTTCGTTCCGGATAAACTGCTTCAAAGGACGCGACAAAACAGACCATTCTTCAATTCCGGTACCGCCTTCTTTAAGGAGATGTCGTTGAGTTTTCGGTAACGAGGACTCTGTTGAGAGAATTCAACAGTTCCTCATTCTCTCGGCGCACTGGAAGAGCAGATAAACATTTCGTTAATCACGGCTTCTTGCTTGTTTATACGCCTTAAGCTTGGTTTACATTGAGAGAGTAAATGGTGGGGTGGTTAAGACCGGTAGGAAAAATCCGTTTACGGTACGCGCGTAAACGACTTAGGCAAATGGTGGACGCAATATAGAAAGTAACAGAAATTGAAAATGTTACTGGTAAGACTAAACGTTCACTGTGTTCGAATACTCAAATATTCTATTTTGTTTAGGAACAGGGCTATTACAAAAATACGAATATTCATTGTATTCGAATACTTGAATATTCAAATATTTTGTATCGGGTCTGCAAATTTATTGCAACTAAAATAGTTTACTGTGAAATTCAACCACATGTATTTATTTATCTTTATATGATAAGTATCGATTTCTTATTTTTTAAACTATACCTGTCATTATGACATTTACATTGCAAATTAATTTTTACATAAATTCAAATTTCGTCCATTTTGAGTAACGATGGGAATATATCTTTTAAAATCTACGTACAAATGAACTCTTTACACTGAATCTACATATCAATACATACATTTTTTTAAGAAATCAGCTTTTTTTAAAGTTGTATAATACTTCATCAATGTGTACTTTTGTCAATTAAACTATTTATATTCGTAGCCATGAAATTACACTTTGATAATAAAATTTATAGGTAATATATATACATTTTTTTATTAAATAAAAGTCACAAAATAAACTGATTTTTGATATGTCCTTAAACAATTTGTATAAATTACAATGCTAACAAATTGCAATTCAGTTTTGTGAAATATGACAACAAATTGTTATTTAGTTCTGAGAAATAGAATATAATATCTCAGACAATTCTCTTCAAATTTTGTCAAAAATTAGTGTCGCAAAATCATAATTAAATTAACCCTTGTGCGCTCCATCATTCACGGTTTCACAAGAATCGTGACTATAATAATTAATATTAAAAGTACCATGTGTAATTTCACAAAATAAGCTTTCAATATGCTCCAAAATTACACACACATAGTGATGTAAATCCCATTATATTTTTACCTACAAATTCATTTCCCGATAAATAAAATCGTGACGATTCAAAAAAGACCCTAAAAGACCGCCTAAATATACACCAGGATTAAATATACACCAAGAACCATTATTACAATTATTTTTATCATTAAACGTATCGTAAAAATTAACTGTAAAAAATTTAGGGTAAATGTTCTCAAAAAAGGATCCAACCATAATGACCTTGATATATATTATTAAGGACATGTTCCTGAGTAACTTTTCCTTATAACTTAATCGTCTCTCATTGTTTATTAAAAAGTTATTATTCATGAAAGATTTGTGCGAAATTTGACAAATACAATGCTAACCTAACCTAATTTAACATATTTTATAATATAATTATAAATGAACATCAGAGAACGAATACCAAGAATTATAAAACATACTATGTTGGGTTAGGTTAGGCCAGATTAATATATCTCCAAATCTTTATTGTTAGTAACTTTGTAATAAACAACAAGTGACAATTAAATTATAAGGAAAAGTTATTCCGAACGACAATCTTGATAACACGCTACTGTCACTGGGGGTCCCCTTCTGTCAATATTTACTAAATTTATTTTATTAGAATAATTTGAATAAAATGATTACATCGTGCACGATGTTCGGCAAGTTCCTTGGAGCCCATAGCAGGGCTCAAAAAGCTGCTGTGGGTTAAAGTAACGACCACCACAAGAACCGACGCTGCCAGCAGAAAAATAAATGTTCCCAGAACGATCATAGCAATTCTTCGATGACGTCTTGCCTGTTCCGTATCCTCAGCATCTTCCACGACCTTTTGTGTCTCCTTTATTTCGATCCTCAAAGGTCGAACTGAATCCTTCCTACGTGACGTACTTGGCCTCCGCGATTTTGATCTTCTATTTGTGCTACCTCTTCTACCATTGCCTGAACAATTTTTTTTTATCATTTACAGTGATTGGTTTCTTTCGTAATGTAACCGTTACATTTCCTAACGTCAGGGTCGGCACGAATCGTGTGGAGTATTTGTGACATAGTTTTGCATGGAATTTTATACTTGAAAGTTTGGAAGACATTTTGTTACGTTTTATTCTGATATTTTTAAATATTATATTTTCTCTTATATTTTCAAATTATTAAGTTTGCAAATTCTTTACTTTCTAAATTCAGGTTTATTAAACTTACAAATTCTCAAAATTTTAAAACTTTTTAATTGAAAAATGTTTAAATTATTAAATCTAATATCCAAACTTCCAAAGCTTTAAATTATCAAGTCTTCAAATCCTAAAATTTTCAAATTCCAATAATTAACACATCACTAAATTCTCATATTACTGTTATTAAATTAAAAAATTCGTAAACTTCTAAATATGTACATCTTCAACTTTACACATTACTAAATTACTTAATTATCAAATTCACAAATTGCTCAAATTTCCAAATTTAAAAATTGCTAAACTCGGTATCATTGAACTTTCAAACTTAAATTTCAGGATTCTCAAATCTGTAAATTCCCAAGTTTCAAAATAAATGATCAAATTTGCAAATCCCCAGTATTACAAATTTTTAATTTTCTAAATCTCCAAATTTTTAAGTTTTTAAATTATCAAATTTCCAAGTTTTTAACTTCCCAAATTCTCAAATCTTCAAATTTCCAAATTCCAAAATTTCTAAATTTCCTAATTTGCAAATTCCTAAATTCTGAAGTTCCAAAATTCCTAAATTTAAAGGTCCCTAAATTTCTAAATTTCAAAATCCCATGTTCAAAATTTTCCAAACTTCTTAATATCCAAATTCCAGAACTCCACACTCAAGAGAGATTTACCGCCGACCCTGACAACCTCATATATTTAGCGACTGTTTAAAAGTTGTATACCATCGAATAACCTATTGTTACAATTTACTCAATAAATAAATTTTGTACTTCATAAAAAACTGCAACTAGTACTCAATTTATACCAAAGACAGTCTCTTAATAATTAAAAAGAACATATTACAAAAATTTTCCCGTCCAAAAATAATAAAGTAAGTTTATATTCATAAACAATTCAAATGCCTTAAACTCAATGACCGTTACATAAATTCAAAGTACTTCAGTTCCGGACTAATAACCACAACAATCGACGCCTATACTTTTTAAACAATCAATACTTCAATTCCTCTTTGATACAACTCGTAGACGTAGAAAACAAACGAAATTTTTTCAACGTTACTACAATACCCCGAACAGATATCAGCAGTAAAAGGTTGCATGTCAAAAAGGACTGAGCAGCGATAAATCAATCATACTTTCAAAAGTGATCTATCATGCATTCAAAGGATTTTGTCAGTAGATGCAATTAACCCCTGAACCCGAAATCGTTATTACGTCACGGAACGCGAAGCGGTAACAAACAATGTACGTGCGTTTCTGATCGATCGAAAAGTCTGATGACCCAATTGTCTCCTACCTAACGGCGTTGGCCTGCTGCAGCTGTTTGTTCTCGAACGGCTGGATTGTACGCTGGAACGACGGCTGTGACGTTGATCGTGTTCCGAATTGTTTCTGGTCTGTTTCGAGTTACCGGTTTTCGAGTGACCGGAAACGTTACGGCGCGACTCGTCGTCGACGTTCGACGAATAAAGAGTCGAACGATCGTCCAATTGGAAACCGGCCGTGTCGGAATCCAACGGATAAAACGCGGTGCCGTCCTCTGTAGGATATAACGCGTAACTATTGTTCGATCTCTGACAATGATCGGGAGATGCCTCGTGAGAGATCTCGAACGACGTGTCGTCCATATAGAAGATTATTCGTTCCGATGACGTGCCGGATAATCGGCGATTTGTGTCGTTCTCTTGTGCCGATTTCGGCCGACTCGACATAGCGAAGAATTGTCGGCCTGAGAAATGCTTTTGACGTATCTGTCGGGTGGAAGTTTTCAGAAATATTAGTGATATCAGGCAAATTGTTCTGGAATGTGGAGGTGAAGTGTTTTCCAATTTCCGAAATTGGGAATTTAGGAAGTGGGGGATTTTGCAAGCTCGGAATTTGAGGGTTAGACTATTTTAGAAATCGGGGATTTAGGAACTTAGGGATTCTGAAAGTTCGCAGTTTGAGAGTTAGGTTATTTTGGAATTTGGGGATTTTGGAAGTTCGGAACTTGAGAGAAAATATTTTGGAACTCAGAAATTTAGGAATTTAGAGATTTTTGAGGTTTGGAATTTGGGGTTAGATTATATTAACAATATAGAAATTTGAAAATTTGATGATCTGAGAACTACGGAATTTAGGGGTTTAAGTATTTGTGATTATGAAATTTTCGGGAACTCAGGAATACAATTTGGGACTTTCGAAATTACGAGATGTAACGATTTGAGATATAGAAAATGTCAGAATTTGAAAATTAGTAGATATAGAAATTCACGAAGTCGAAAATTTCATGATTTGAGAATTTGGAGATCCTGCAAATGTAAATCTTGAACGACCTCTTAAATTTAAACTTTTGATCTCAAACCGAGGATTTTTTTACATGATATTCTAAGTTTTTAAAGGGTAAAAAGTTTGTTCTGCGTCACTCTACTTACAAGTCATCGATAAAATATACTCTACGATTACTATATCACTTTCTCGCGGTTGCTAGTGCTTTCATAATGATGCAGTTTACTGTAATAAACTGTGTATCTAGGGATTTACAAATAATCTCCGTGGGACACAAACAGAGCTTGATCTAGGATATTTTAGGCAGCTTTCCCGACTATTAATTCTAAGTGCGTCTAATTACAGTGATACACGATGTTCCCTTAGTATTATTCCTTTGAGGCACTTATGACGGGAAGCTCTATTTTCTTTTCTTTTTTTGTACCAATAAATTGCGTCTAATTAATATACATTTATAAGGTATATGAATGTAATATAAAACACTACTAAAAGGAATAATAATATTGAAAGAATTCAATAAAATTCAGAAGACAACGATACTGAATGTAAAGAGTTGTAAATGTAAATTTTTAGTAGCTAAATAGTAGTTTTAGTAATTTTTAGTAATTTAGTATTAAGTTTTTAGTAGTCTATTTTTTAGTTCAATAAATTACAAAAATGTCCGAGTTCAATGTTTTACTAAAAATAGATGCTTTATTAATGATATTTTACGAGATGTAACCTAAAAACTTCATTTTAAATTAGTGAACTGTTCACTATTAGAAATTTGTTAACTTATCTACCTTCTAACAATTGGCTTTTTAAAGTTATTAACAAATAAAGTGAGGGATAAATTTGGTATTCAAAACATAGAATTCGTTAACTTCAAGTTTTTTTTTATGAAAAATAGATAACGAAATTTTTCAATTAAATGCTAAATGAAAATAATTAAGAGTTTATATGGGAACATATTTTCGTGTACTGTGATATTTGGGCGAACTCCAAATTGACTGTTTCGAATGAAACACGTATTTGTATAATCAGTGCTTGATTAAATTTAACAGATAGTATCTCGAAATCTAGTTATGTAAACGCTGTACTTCCCATGTAGTTTAGTAACTAATAACACGAGCGTAGTTTCGAAGCATAATATATGCACCGTTGGGATTTCTATTACATTTACGATTTTAGATTAGTTTTATAGTTCTTTATGAAATGATTCTTTCAGTTTAAAGAATTGTAAAATAAGATCGATTTCGTGTGTACAAAGAATGTTAATCGCATAGTCTGCAATTAATTGTGGCAAAATTTTTATATGATGCAGTTTTGGAAGAAATATTTGATACATACTTTTTTGTCGAATTTTAGGGATTTAGACATTTGAAAATTTAGGAATTAAGAAACTTAGAAATTACAGAAATGAAAAATTGAAATATTGAGAAATATTGTAATATCAAATTTTCTAATTAACAAGTTTTCAATTTTCCAATTTCAAAGTTTTAAACTTTTCAATTTTCGAATTTAAAAGTTTAGAAATACAATAAATTCAGATACAGGAAAGTTTAAAAGTTAGGTAAGTTTGGAAATTTAGGAGTAAAAAAACATCATACTTTCAAATTATCAAATTACTAATTACATATTATTAATTCCTAATTACAAATGATAGAATTGAACAAATCAATAAGTTATCAAATTATTAAATGTTTCTAAAAAATTAAATATTATTAAATTTTCAAATTTAACATTTGAACAATGCAAAATTTTGAAACTAAATACAAGAAATTTCCAAATAAAAAGTTTTCAGATGTTGAAATTTGGAATTTACACATATTAATTTTACAATTTAGATGTTTAGAAATTTAAAAAATTTTAATTTCGGAACCTAGAAATTTTTAGTTAAAAAATGAACTATCCAGTGGTCACAAGTGGACTTCACTTATACTGCTATAGACGATGACTATCCTCTTACTTCCCACACATAGTGAAGCTATGTAAAATTTATTTTGAGCAACCACAATGAAATTTCAATCCCACGTATTCTACACAGCGCAAATTCCATATGGTATGAGCAAGATTTTATGCAATAGAAAATATTTGCAAGAACTATATTTTTGCAATAAAAGGAGAGATAATACTGTAATAAGAAATAAATTAAATATTTAATTACCCTGTAATATGATTTTGTGTCAATAAAAAGTATAAGAAAAATGATTTATTGTTTTTCTCTTTGATAACATCTATTAATGTAATATTAAAGTAATACTAAACTAAAATAATATAATTGTATTATGTAATATATTATAATATTGTAAAGAATAATACTATGTTAGTACATAATTTATATTAGCAATATAATGTTATATTAAGTTAACATTATATTAATAATGTTGTAATGTTATATAATATTATACATATAGAAAAATATCACCTAATATTATAAAATTATTAATATAAACTACTGATATAATTCTTATTGTAAAAATAAAATACTAATTATGCAATAAAAATTTTCTACAAAATCATTAAAAATATCCTTCCATGAAGAAGTATTTTTTCCAAGAGCATACTGTTACATTCTATACGGAATTTCAGTACTTATCAATAAAAAGAACTGTACATCCCTATATTGCACCCCCCTATGACCTCAAACATACAAGCCACCATTTCAATAATAAGGCATTTAAGCCTTGTAAACAAGTCCATTCATATTCGAAGGTTAAATTTTCCCAGTTTCGTATAACAAACCTTCACCAAACACGAAAAAGAAATTGGGTTATAGGGGGTCAAAGAGAGTAAACAGTATAAATATAGGCCTGAGATTGACAATTTCTCTTGCGTCACAAGCATCCTGCAATTTGCCAGGAGTTCAAATTTCGCAGAAGTTCCGCAACAGTCGTACAAAAGAAAGTCTTTTTTAAACGGCAACTCGAAAGAAGGAGAATGAAAGTATAACTAAGGACAGCTAAATACGTCGTGTCTATGTAGTGAACGTCACCCTTGAGTTTATTGCGACGTGTATTTTTAGCGACGGATCTAGCAGGCCACCTATCCGCTTTCCATGTCTCTTTCCTCCCCCATCGACCCCTCGTGTTTTGCATACGCTTGCGTCTTTCCGTGTGTTCTTTATGCAAGTGTGTGCTTGTTAAACTTGCCCACACACACGCACACGTACTACGGACATGTCGATAAACATACAGGGCCAAATATTTAGAAAATCAACGCCTACCGATTCAATCCAAATTATTCGAATATTCGCGCGCTAAAGAAGCCTAGGGATCGCGGCTTTTGTGTTCGCGTGTTAATAAAATTCTTTTCATTTTTAACGTAACTACAGATTTTCATATACTGATGCATAGCTTTTTTTCGCATACGTAACTTTTAATAGGTTAGGTTATTTTATGTCTGTGTTTTGTACTTGTGTGTTAATTTTACGTCCATGTTTTGAACTTGGTCAATTTTATGTCCGTATTTTTTGTATTTAAATTAATTTTACATCTACGTTTTGTAGATGTAGATTGTGTTTATGTAAAATTTGCATTCAAAGCAGAATTTTTTCTGTTTGTGCGAATTTTTTATTCAAATGATGTTTTTGCGTAAAAAATTGCTTCGTAAATACGCAGTTTTGAATATTTAGAAATTCGCGAGGGTTTTTAGTTTTTGAATGCTTTTCAAGATAAAAGGATTTTCATCTTTAATTCTCATTGAAAATAAAGAATGTGAAAAATGTAAATGTATTTCAACTGTATATTTTAAGGAGGAGTAACTTTTCTTTAAAAACTTGCTGCGTGAGTAAGTGACGTTGGTTATAAATATGAAATATGTTCTAAGCTTTTAATTTTGTAGTCTACGAGTTCTTTTGTGTGAATATGTTCTTGAAAAACGGAAGAAGAAACTCTCATCGTAAAAAAAAGAAGTGTTGAAAACTAAACAAGTTTAGTAATTCATGCATTTAGCCCAGGGGTGAGCAGCTGTGCAGCAAGGGCATAATATGGATTTACGAGTGATGTACACTCGTGAGCAGTAATGGACAATTTTTCGATATAGGAATTGAAAATTTGAAAACTAAACATTTCTATTTTACGTTAACAAATCACTAGGGTTCCAAATTTTTTAATTCTTGAATTTTGGAATTTCTAATTTCTAAATTCCTGATTTCTTTATTTCTAACTTGTAAATTACCAATTTGTAAGTTTGCCAATTCTAAAATTCTCATATATTTAAATATTTTAATTTCAAAATTCTCAATTTCTACCTTTTAATTCTTAAAGACCCTCACTTTAAAATTTATAAATTTCTAAATTTTCAAATCCCAAAATTTTTAATTTCTAAATTTAGAAATTCTTAAAATCTACAATTTCTAAATTTTGAGATTCCTCAAAACCTCTACTTTTAAATTTCCAATTTTATATACTTCCAAATACCTAAACTCCTAAATCTCTAAATTTCCCAATTTCTATAATTCCTAATTTGTGAATATTTAAATTGAATTTGGTTATTCGGGGATTTGAAAATTAAAAAATTTGAATATTTGAAAATTTAGGAATTTTTAAATTTGGGACTTTACCTACTCAGAAATTTATGCGTTTAGAAAATAGGAAATTACAAAATTTGAGAATTTAGGAACTCAGAAATTGATAAAATTCTAAAATTTCTGAATTTTCTATTATTTGTGTCCCTAAATTTTTAAATAGACAAAGTCATATATTCCCAAATTTCTAAATTTCCAAATTTCTAAATTGCCAAATCTCCAAACTTCTAAATTTGAAAATCCTATGTTTAACGACTTTAAATTGAAAAATCTGAAACTTGAAAATTTGAAAATTTAATCTCTCTGTATTTAAAAATTTCCAAATTTGTCTCAGTGTTATTTTATGTGTTCCTCTACCTGTTTACTAAATTTAATTGTTCTTTGTTTCTTGCAAATATCAATTCAACGATAAGTTTACGAAATTGAATTTCCTTGGTACGGATTGTGTAACCTGATGCATCAGTCGTACATTTCACTTGGGAAATTGCAGATTGAAAGTGGAAACTGACTATAATTGATTCGTCCCTTCGTTTCCGATCTTTTTAACGTGCTATACTATTGTCTTCTATCTCCTTCTGATTTGAAACGTGAAAGAGGATATAATGTTAGCATGAAATCCTTGTAAACTTAAGAATTTATAAGGGATGAAGTTAGATTTTAATTGTATTAAAAAGTTTTTTACCAACCACAAGTTAACACGTGCATATTTAATTCGTAATTAAATAATTGAGACAACAAAATTTTTTGTAGCATTAAAATTATATTTTTTACATACGGTAGTGAGTGGAAAGATTAATTTAAAAAATTACGTTCTGAGTATTTAACACTATTTCTATCACGATTTTGTGTATATCTATTTCGACCAAAAGGTGTCTTTTGACACCTTTTCGCTTGAGTGCAAATAATTGCCAAAAGTGTTGAGATTTCAAATTATCAGTTAAATGTAGATAATTTGAGGAATATTATGGGTACATTAATGTTTTTATTAGAGATTATCAGGTTGTAAATTCTAGCTTAATTCATCAATCTATAAAATATAGCGGTGTACACTAAAATGCAACATGGCGGAAATAAGCGGATATTAAAGTTATGACGCAGCTCCTGTATTTTCCGTTACAACTGAAATCCAGATTCTCTACTCTGATTATAATTGATATGACGCTGCAAAATGATGTTGATATTTATATGTAAAATGGTTTAAAATTAGGCACTGTCATAAAATCATTAAGGTGTCACCTCATGGTAGAAATAAACATATGCACATTTTTAGATCTAGATGAGCTAGAAGAAAATGATATGGCTGAATTAATTTAACAACTATTGTATGAAAAGTGAAAAAATTAATTGTGGAGAAATGATTCAATTTAGAGAATAATTTTAACTTAAAATTTGAAAGGTATGACACCTCTTGGTAGAAATAGTAAACAAATATTCTGCATTGAACAAATTTATTTACAGTAAGATCATATGATACTACAAATTTGGAATATTTTTTGAAAAGACATGACAGAAAATTGTAATTACAAAAGACAATAAATATTTTCAATAATTTGTTATGAATTTATGTTTGATAAAATACAAGAATTTTTGTGTGTTTTACAATAAAGAATTGTATTAACATTATATTTACAACTAAATTACAACTTTTTATTACTAAGTATATTTTAAAATAGTAAACGTGCACGTTGCACAGCAATAGTAAATATATTCTTAGTTTGTTTTGTGAATATGTTACTGTGACATTTATGTAAAAAATATCAAATTTACAAATTGTACAAAATGATATTCTTTATATAAATGGCATAATGAAACATGATACGAAATGTAGAACACATTGAAACTAGAGCTGTAAGAATTCGAATTTCAAACTTGAATATCATTGATATTTGAATTTGATTTATAGCCGCAATTGAAACTCTAATTATAGAAGAATAAGAATGTAGTAGATCCTTGATATATTGCCACGAATAAAGCTATAATAGCAGAACGTTCTTGGAATTTGCATTAGTATGAGGTTGGTCAAGAAGTTTCCTCCTTTGATATTACTATGGTCACGGATGGTTTACATTCTCTAGGACCTAGAGTATAGGCGGTGAACTGTGTGGAATGTGTGGAACACTCCACATATGGTACTTTGATGTGTATAGAATTCCATACTTAGGAATTTGGAAGACACTTTACTACTTTTTATTATAAAATTTTTCAATTTGAAAATTCATAAATGTCCAAATTTCTAAATTTCCGAACTTTTACATTCACAAGCATCCAAATTTTCAAATTTTTTCATTTCCAAATTTCTGAAAACTGGAGTTTCTGAATTTTCAAATTTTTAAATTGTCCAATTACCAAATCACCAAATTTTTTCCAAATCTTTTTCGAAAACATGAATCCCTGAATACTAAATTTGCAAATATTTAAATTCCTAAATTCCTATATTCCCCAATTCCTAAACTTCCAAATACCTAAATTCGCCAATTTCTATATTTCCAAATACCTAAATTCCCCAATTCCTAAATTTCCAAATACCTAAATTCCCTAATTCCTAAATTTTCAAATTCCTAAATTCCCCAACTCGTAAATTACCAAATACCTAAATTCCCCAATTTCTAAATTTCCAAATACCTACATTCCCCAATTCCTAAATTTCCAAATACCTAAATTCCCTAATTCCTAAATTTTCAAATACCTAAATTCCCCAACTCGTAAATTACCAAATACCTAAATTCCCCAATTCCTAAATTTCCAAATACTTAAATTCCCCAATTCCTAAATTTTAAAATTCCTACAATTCTAAATTTTAAAATTCCTAAATTTCCAAATCCCTAAATTTTCGAATTGCTACAATTCTAAATTTCAAAATTTCAAAATTTCAAAATTTCAAAATCCCTAAATTTTCAAATTTCAAAATTCCTAAATACTCAAATTTCTTTAAATTCCTAAATTTAATATTTTCCTAAATTCCTAATTTCCTAAAATTGTCATACCAAATAATACGACCTGTAAACAATATTAAACGTTATTTAAACTGTTCTATATTATAAATTAAAACAGAGTAAGTATATACAAATTATAACAACAAGTAGTATTATATTTAAACATTATTTAACGTTATCTAAACTGTTCTATATTACAAATTAAAATAGAGTAAGTATATAAAAATTGTAATAATAATTAATGCCAGATTTTCCGCCTTTTGGGCTCTGTATATTATTATGACGGAACATGTTTGGCATGTTATTTTTAAAGCTTCGCTGGGAAAGTTTTATGAATAAGACCAGCAAAAAGTCACTTTGTTTTATCCGCGTATCCGGCAGAGGTCGAATTTCCGGAAAATCGGGGCCAAATGTCTCGCAAACCAAAACAGTGCATTCAACCAACCTTCAAGAAACTTTTGAACGTTCGTTTTTATCCAGATACACGTGTTTCACTAGTCAGAGTTTTAAAAACAGAGCTGTGTTATACAGTGAAATTGCGATTGGGATTAAAAACAAAGTTGGAAGATGCTCAATAATTGAAATATTGTTAATTCGAGAATTTACTCTGCATATAACCTCTTTTGTGAATTCACGTAATTAAGTGAATTATTAACTATGAAGTACATGTACAATTAAAGTAGATTATTAAAAGATGTAATATCTTTACTCTGACAAGAATATTTTGAAAATAATATTGCATTTATATAAATGTTATTTACACAACCCTGTACAACACGTACACAACAAAAGAAGATGTTGTCTTCGATAAAATAATATTTAAAATAAATAATAAAAATACTTGAGGAAACGTACTATTACCATGTTAGATGATTCGTTCGAAATAATAGTATATTTTTATTTTTAGTGTATTAGTTATAATATATTTTTTTTACGTTAAGTTAAATATTATTCGAAATATTTATTTAATGTTACAAATCTGTAATTGGTATTTTAATACTATATTTCTGAATGCGTTAATTTCTCTTATTGCAATAAAACATTCGAATATTAGTTTCACGAGATTGTACCTGATACGTTATTTATTTTCGTACATGAATGAAATCTACTACGTAGTTGCGATCGTGTCGTAGTACTCATGTATATGCTTATATTGATTGCAGAGTGAGTCTAATAACTTCACAGAAATTGCTCCAGCAGTGATCCTCTGTAGTTTGTAATATTTTGAATTCAGTTCAGTAATTATGTACAAATTAATCTTCTTACATATTCAAAGAATACTATTTTTTATATATTTATTACTTTCAACAGCGACACATAACACCGCTAGAAAAACATGGGAATGGTTATTATACATGTCTCAAAAGAACAGACTAAACCACCAGTATTAACTGGGGTCTCCTGGTATTAACCCCATAGAAAAATGGCACCTATTAAATATTGAAATAAAAAGAGAAAAAAAATATAAGAAAACAGATTTACAATGATTTATTTTAGAACTAAACTTTAGTTCTAAATTTAATTTAGAATAAATTGGTAGAATCTATGCCAAAGAGACTACATTCCATTAAAACTGCAAAAGTAACTAGAACTTAAATACTAAACTTAAATAATTAGAAATTTTCTACTGAAACTGTTAATATCCAAATACTTGTTTGTCTTCAAATTTTCCTATTTATTATATTACTCTTTTATAACACCAAAAATTGTTAATGTACATATAATTTTTGTTTATAAGAAGCTATATTTAGAAGCAATTTTTGTTATTACTTATTTAAATGAAGTTATTGCAAAGAAACTAGGTGTACAGATACTTTTTGACCCCACTGTAAGTACACAGAAAAAATGTCATATAATTGATGCACGTTTAATCAGTTAACTGCATCAGACGTGTATATACGTCAATCTATATCTTTATTTCAGTACGATTGACGTTAACGAATTATTAATCTTTTATGAAATGAAGCGACTTTTGCTGCACTTTTTCTGTCAATTTTATAATAGGAGCCTTTGTCTTGCTTTCGACGTGAATACTCGTTGATTGATTTTGATTATCTTCTGGGGGATTTTTCAAATTAAATTCCGTAGTTAACTGATTGAGAATGTGAAATACTGTTTCAGGTAATTAGTTATATTTCGTAGGAAAATAATTATTTCAATTGATAACCCTAGTTGCTATATTTGCATAATTTATCTAGAATTCTAATTATTCGTATGATTTATTTGTAACTCCATTTATTATATTTATATAATTCATTTATAGCTCTAATCAGTATTTGTCTAATTTGTTTATAACTTCAATTACGATATTCACATAATTTATTTGTAACTCTAATTATTATATTCATGTGATTATTACATCACTGTTAAATTCACAAAATAACATTGCATTTAGACATAAATATTTGAATAACTATTACTATTGAAACATTAGGATTTCTGTTTAAGTTAAACAGTTTTTATTTACACATATTTCATATTTCTTTTATATTTTCAGAAGAATAAATTTAACATTTATGTATTAGCGAATTTAATGTAATTTAGAAATTTAGAAACTTGTAAATATATAAAGGATCTTCGAAAATTTGGCAATTTGAGAATTTGACAGTTTAAAAATTAAAAATTTTCAAATTTAAACATTTCAGAAGTTTTGAAATTTGAGAATTTGGAAACTTGAACATTTTCAGGCGTGTTCAAAAAATGAAGGCCACAAAGAATTTCTATTTTTACAGAATTCCCCGTACACATTGCAGACTTCCATATATTATTTAGTTTATATCCGACATAAACGTCTCTTTATACAGTTACAGTTATTACCTCTCTTCGCACCGAACAACTCAGTTTTCATGACTGTTGAAAAAATTCAGGCCACGAAAAATATCTATTTTTACAGAATTCTCCGTATTTTAAGGACCATTCACAGTTTATTTGTAAAAACGTCCCAAAGATATCCCGAAGTGTTGTATGCTCCCCTAGCGTACAGTGTAATACCCCATTAGGTCTTCTAATACGATTTGTAACGTGTTGTCTGGTTACATTCGTGAAAACAGATACGTGGCTAATGAACAGTCCGAAATTCTGATTCAGTTAGCACATTGCTCGGTGATCCCTCTTATTGTGGTACGTCAGATATTGATAATCGATAATACTCGTGTACTCGTTACCAATATTAGCGTATAGCAGCTCTCGTTGTTGTAAGGACATTCGCGTAATAATGTCAACGATGTTCCAGAAACGGGGACAAGCGAACGACAAACGTAATAGGTGATATAACCACATGAAATGCATCGGTTGTATCTTTGCTGTTAATATCGCCTAGTTATTCTATACTTAAATAATAGGTGGCTTCCGAATGACACCATCGAGTTCGTTAAAATTTTGTTTGCATAAACTTTCCATGAGCATTCCATATTCGTTGTCAAAATCAACGGGTCTCTTATGGTTCGAGATATTCACATTTCAAGTTCATTCCAATATTAATACAGTCTGTTGCACAAGAGCATGGACGCGATATCTGAGTGCAAGTAAATCTTTTCTGTAAAAAAGTTGTATAGGTCGAAAGTACATTTAAAGAACTTATACGCATTTGCTTAATAATGTGTCCAATCACCACCATTAGCGATTATTCTTGGGCTTACTTTCAACCAGCTTTGCAGCGTATGAGACAGGAAGAGACCTGCATATTTCTCGAATACGGCAAACTAGCGTCTTCAATTTTAAAATACGCTTTCCTCGGAGTTCGTACTTCATGAGAGACCAAAAATTTTCGATTGGATTGGCATCGGGGGACTGAGATGGCCAATCCAACACGTTGACACCATTCGCTGTTTTCCATTCCGTACAAAGGCGACTTTGATGTTCGGAGTCGTTGTCCTCTTGAAGTATCCAATGGTCTCTGGTTCTTTTAAACCAATGTTTCACCGATACTAAGAGACCCCTTTGGTACAGTTTAATCATCTTCTGAGCATTTAAATTATCCGGAAAGACGCATAAAGTTCCGAAACCCCGACGCATTAAGTTCCGTAGCTCGCTTCGAACCTCGATCACAGAGATCATCGACACAATTTGTCTCTTTATAACGTTGCACACACTTATTTACAAATTCGCGAGACTTGTGCAGATATTTTGCTGCGTTTCTAACACTCATTTTTGGCCCTTTCGGGTGTTGCCACAAGAATACTGCTTCGAATCGTTTACCGTATACGGCACTCATCTCGAAATGACTTGAACTTCTCACAATCAGTGACAGAAATGATACTAAGAGAATTGAAGGGCTAGTGCGTATTAGAGAAGACATTGTATGTTTGAACTGACGCAATCTTTGCTGTATTGCGTATCAAATTTATGTTGAACGCTTTTTATGCGACTTTCCTTCTTTCTTTTGAAATCTGTAAACAGTTCTACTTATAGCGGCATCATTGTCCCAGGTCGAAAGAAACAAAATAAGGTGAAACAAAGTAGTCTGTTTATTCTCCCCGTCTCAAATATCGCGTTTGCCGCCAAGTATTTTCTCGCTACCAGCCAAGTGGAAAGCATAGCAAAATCGGCGTCGTGCTCAGCGTGTTAATGGCGTTAGGTTAGGTTTTGATATGTGTATTTCACTTTGCATTAGTGTTTCAATGAACAATTATATGAGCAATTCAAGCATTAAAATACGAATATCTACCGAACCATAAAAGAACTGTTTTGACAATGGATATGGAATGCTCATGGAAAGTTGTATAACAAAAATTTCAGCACTGAATTCCATGGGGGTCATTCGGAAGTTAATAGGTTACTATTTTCGGTAGACGGAGGATTAACCAGTTTAATCCTCATTGTAAACGACGTGTATATAGATCAAAAATTGATTACTGTGATCAAATATTTACACTGTCATCGGGCGTTTCATTGTTAACTTAACAATTCGGATTGTTTACGAGTGATAGCAGAATTTATGTGATATCGGTGGCTGAAAGTGGATGACTTCTTTTGGAACTGTGATATGCAGATCAAGGGGACGTTGGGAGCCGTGGGTACTGATTTGCACGGTGTGGGTAATGGTGAGAGGTCTGGTCTATGGAGATGTTGAATTTCTATAGTTAAAAATTTTTAATTTCGAAATTTAAATGCCTAAAAATTTGGATATTTAGTAGGTTAGAAATGTGGGAGTATTAAATTTTTAAATTCGCAAATTAGAAATTTAGAAATTTAGAAATTTGCGAACTTATAAATTCTCAAACTTATAAATTTATAAACCTACAAATTCTCAAATTGAAAAAATTTACAAACCAATTTACGTGCCTACAACTTCTCAAACTTACAAATTTATAAATTTACAAATTTACAAATTTACAAATCTACAAATTCCCAAACTTACGAACCTATGAATTCTCAAACATAAAAATTTACAAACCTACAAACTCTCGAACTTACAAATTTACAAATTTACAAATTCTCAAGTTTTCATATTAAATTTCCTCTTAATTATATTCTATCAGAATATAAATTTTAGGCTCCGTATCAATTATAATGCATGTGATATTAACTATGTTTCTCACAAACAAAAACTTCATTGCAAAGTTACAATTTACAGTCGCATGAAAAAATGAGTAGAAAATATAAATTAAAATTTGTTTTGCGTCCTCATTTTTACAAAATATGTGCATTTGAAGGTAAAATATAATTATCTGGATCTTCATTTATTTCTATCTATAGATCTGTTCAATTTTCTACTTATAGAATTTTATGTACTTTACTTCAATTTTTAATGATCTTAAAATATGTAATATATGTAAAATATGTAACATAAGTAAAATAAGTAAAATATGTAAAATGTGTAAAGTATATAAAATATGAAAAATAAGTAAAATAAGTAAAATATGTAAAATGTGTAAAATGTGTAAAATATATAAAATATATAAAATACGAAAACATGTAAAATGTGTAAAACATGTGAGACATGTGACATATATAAAATATATAAAATATGTGAAATATGTAAAATATGTAAAATGCGTAAAATGTGCGTGATGAAAAGATAACACAGTGTTAAAATAAAGAAATAAAGGATTTCTAGATAACGATAATAAAGAGTTTTTAGATTCCACATAATCTGCAGCGTACTAACCATAATACTTCCTTAAAGGTTAAGCTAACATTTTTACTTGCAGTTATTATACCTTGAACTCTGAGATAATCACGGTCAGGCTTCCTATAATACTTGCATTTAGTGAGCTGTATAGAATATTTAGTAGTTGATTATTCGGTTGAAACTAATTCGAGATAAATGATCGAGTTGCTTGCTAAAGGGGAACGAAATTTGAGATAAATTATGAAGAAAAACTAAACCTATTTATAAATTTAAAAAATTTATCTGAACTTAAATTATATCAATTTACATTTCAAAATTAATTTTGCAATTATTAATTGATGTCGTATTACTTTGCTATTAACATCTAATTCGATTAAAATTAATATTATATGTAAGTATAATATGCATCTGTAGTAGTATAACAATAAAAGTACTCATTAAAACAATTATTAAATCTTTCTTTCAATATGCAAGTTTGATTTATACTGTAGGGATTTAGGGAATTGAGGTTTGGGGATTTTGGAGATTTCGGGATTTGAAGATTTGGGGATTTAGAAATGAAAGAATTTAGGGATGAGGGAATTGAGAAGTTGGAAATTTAAAAATGTAGGTATGTAGCGATTTTTGGATATGGGATTTTGGGATATGGGATTTTGGGATATGGGATATGGGATTTTGGGATATGGGATTTTGGGATTTCGGAATTTGGGGATTTGAGAATTTGGAGATTTAAAGATTAAAGAATTCAGGGATTAAGGGATTAGGATTTTGGAAATTTGAAACTGTAGGGATTTAGGGAATTGGAATTTTGGGATTTGAAGATTTGGAGATTTGGGGATTTAGAAATTAAAGAATTTAGGCATGGGGGGATTGGGAAGTTGGAAATTTGAAAATGCAGATATGTAGGGAATTGGGGTTTTGGGATTTCTGAATTTGAGGATTTGGAGATTTAGAAATTAACGAATTCAGGGATGAGGAGGTTTGGATTTTGGAAATTTGAAAATGTAAGAATTAAGAGAATTGGGGTTTGGGAATTTTGGGATTTAAAAATTTGAGGATTTGACAATTTCGGAATTTAGAGATTTAAGAATTTAGAACTGTAACGATCCGGTGATTTAGTGATTAAAGGCTTTGATGTTTTGGAATTGGTGTTCGCACCAATTAATACTTAAAAAGTTTGCGTAAGAAACTAAAGCCAAGTGTATCAGAATTCTCTGATAACGCTTCTCCGTATTTCAGTATTAACTTTAACACGCTGCCCTTTAATTTTCTTTCCACAATCTTTCCAGTAATAGAAGTAACCTAGACCTCTTTTTATCGTCAACTATTAACACGTTCAGTGGGTCACCGGGTTAGTAATCGTTATTATAACATACCATACCGCACATGGCCATTTTCACCGTGTTACCGTGTGATAAAAGACGAGTTATTTGAATACGAACAATTCGGAAGCAAACTTTTAAAACGTACTGCGTTTCTCTTCAAAGAAGTACTATGTCTACAGCGAAAAGTTTTCGAGATCAAGTTGTTAAGTCGATTTTCTCTGGCATTCAAGATGTGGGTTCGCTACACGCTATATCGTAAAATCGATCCACCCCCTTGTCGTCCGCACAGTTTACTTTTTTTCTCGTAAAATTAGCATTCGGTCAGCTGACAAAAATTTATAGCTGGAATCTGTTGGCAACGGTGGTAACGGTATCACGTTATAAATCTGCTAAACTGCGTGCAGTAAAATTAAAATTTGCATATTGTGATTCTGTGGTTTCAACGCATCTGGTGTTCTCGGAATATTTACTTTGATACATCGTTATTAATCGAATTTAATGGACTATTAATTATGTTTAATTAACTTCTTTATTAAAAGTAGTTTTATATTGTTCTCAGTATTATTCTTTAATGATGCTATTTAATAATTGTTCTTTTTAACCTTTTGTTGTAATATTCAGAAAAATTATATGCACTTTTATGTCTATTTTGCATTATTATATATTTTTTTTATTTATGTATATTTTACAATATTAGATATTTATGTATTTATGTATATTTTATATTTTTATACATTTGTTCATTTATGTATATTTTACATTATTATATATTTTTATATTTATGTATATTTTATATTTTTATAAATTTTTACTTTTGTGAACATTTTGCATTATTATATACTTTTTTATTTATGTATACTTTGCATTATTATATTTTTACATTTCAGTATATTTTACATTATTACATATTTCTACATTTATATGTATATTACATGACCATATGTTTTTGTAGTTTTTTTAAATATAGAGTTTATGAAAGAAAGAACATATTGTTGCAGAAATATATCTCTACAATTATCGTTTACAAGGAATGATAAAAGAAATAATAGTAAATATTTTCAATACAAAAAATAAATTTGTAAAGTTTGTAAACTTCGTAATAATGATTGCAGCAGATAATGATAATAGTAACAATAAATTAATAATATTTTATATAATTAATATATTATATAATAATTAATGTTTCATTAACCGAGGTTAATTATTTTACAAAATTATGTAATTAATTAAACTAAGTAATTATTTTTATGTAATTAATTAATTAAGTTAATAATTTCTTTAATTAATTAAATAAATTTTTGTAAAATAATTTTATAAAATTATTTAATTAATTAATTTTTAACATATTTCTAAATAAAAAATATTAGAATACCTGTCATTTATTTAAAAAATAAGTAAAGTTATTCCAGTTAAACCCAGATTCATATTTTTTAATTTAATCCTAAAAATTAACACGTTTTATCAATAAATCAATGCGAATGTATTTCGCAAAACTATTACATTCGTAGTTTATTGCATTCGAAACGACGCGGTTTACAGTGTCTCATAAACGAGAACTTTATAAAACAATTTCTGAAATGACAGCAGTGTCTGATGTGCTCTGTCATCGCTCTGTTGGGAACAGTAAAGTTCGAAGTAAAACATGTATTTCTGCCAGTCTGTGCATTTAACATCATCCTGTTGCCATTAAAGCATTTTCATGAGCTACCTTCTAATAAAATCCGATATATAAAGTGTGATATGTAAATACAAAAATAAATTTGGTACAATCGCACATAAGAAATTGTTCAGAGAAAAGTATAAATCATGATTACCATGAAATATTTGAAATTAGGACATGTTTACTTTAAGTATTGGAAAGTGAAATCGTTATGTCTGATTTACGATTATTGTGAAGATGTAGTGTAAATTGTACAGTGGAACATTAAAAGTTTGGATGTTTCCACATTTATAAGCATTTAAATTTAAGAATCTTCAAATTTATACTTTTTTATAGATCAGCTTTACAAATTTTTTAATTTACTAATTTAGTAACTTGCTAATTCCTTAATTTCCTTATTTCCCAATTTTCTAATTTCCTAATTTCCTAATTTTCTAAATTCCTAAATTCCAAACTTCCTAATTTCTTAATTTCCCAATTTCCTAATTTTGTAAATTCCTAATTTTCTAATTTCCTAATTTCGTAGTTACCAAATTTCCTAATTCCCTAATTTCCTAATTTCCCAATTTTCTAATTTAATAATTTACTAATTCCCCAACTTCCTAATTTCCTAATTTCTCAATTCCCCAATTCCCCAATTTCCCAATTTCCCAATTTTCCAATTTCCCAATTTCCCAATTCCCCAATTCCCCAATTCCCCAATTGCCCAATCCCCCGATTTCCCAATTCCCCAATTTCCCAATTCCCCAATTTCCCAATTCCCCAATTCCCCAATTCCCCAATTTCCCAATTCCCCAATTTCCCAATTCCCCAATTTCACAATTTCTCAATTTCACAATTCCCCAATCTCCCAATTTCCAAATTTACTAATTCCCCAATTTCCTAATTTCTTAATTTCCGTATTTCCCTACTTTCCCAAATTCCCAACTACCCAATTTCTTAATTTTCCAATTTTCCAATTTCTCAATTTCCCAATTTCCTAATTTACTACTTACTAATTTCCAAATTTCCTAATTACCTGACTTACTAATTTCCTTCTTATCTAACTTCCTAATGTCTTGCTTTCCTAATTTTCAAATCTCCAATATTCTCATCAGTCAGATAATAAAAAGTACCAAAATTAAATTTTCGAATTTCTGAATTTTTGTATTTCTCGGATTTTATAAATATCCATTTTTACATCTTTCAAATTTCGTACTGCAGTTCTGTGCCAGCAAATGGCGCGAAAATATTCACAAATTCCCACCAATGGTGCATCTAAACCTTTTACTGAACAAGTTTTTGCGACGCATTCATACAACAGCTGTTTCTTATTGCCTGTCAAAAAGTATAACACCACGATTTACTTGGAAAATCGTCACTCACTCGTTGGACAACGATATAAAAGCATACTAGATGGAAAAATTCGCAATCGTTACGGCGAAAGAAACGAGCGACTGACGCGATAAAAACGTCAGTCGTCGAATCGATGGTTCTTGAAATTCCGTTCGAAACAACACCACGTTTTTCCACGAAGTTGTAAATTTCGTTTGCGATACGCATTTCTCAGCTGCTTTTGTGCGTCAACGGGCAGATAATGTCGGAAAGTTTGGGAAATCGAAACAGAGACTGGCTGTATAGTCCAGAATATAATAGATTTAAATTGGGAAAATGGCGATATGGGGGTAGGAAACAAAAAGTCCAAACTTTGTTTGGTACATTTCCAAGTGTGCGAAGTATCGGATCTTGATATCTGAGAATTGAGGATTTGGAAATTTGAAAATTTTGGGGTTTGCAAGGTTCAAGATTTTAGAGAGTTGGAAGATTTGTAGATTTGGGGATTTGAGGATTTGGAGATTTGGAGATTTGAGGATTTGGAGTTTTGGAAATTGAAGGATTTAGGGATGTGAGGTTTGGGATTTTGGGGTTTGCAAGGTTACAGATTTTAAGGGGATTGAAAATTTGTGGATTTTGGCATTTGAGGATTTGGGGATTTCAGGATTTCAGGATTTTGAGATGTGGGGATTTAGAGATTAAAGGATTTAGGGATATGGGGTTTGGGATTTTGGAAATTTGAAGATGTAGAGATTTAGGGAATTGGCGTTTGGGGATTTTGGGATCTGAGAGTTTGGGGATTTTGGGATCTGAGAGTTTGGGGATTTGAGAATTTAGGGATTTGGAAATTTGGAAATTTTGCGGTTTGCAAAATTAAAGATTTTAGGGGGATTGGTAAGTTGTGGATTTTGGCATTTGAGGATTTGGGGATTTCAGGATTTTGAGATGTGGGGATTTAGAGATTAAAGGATTTAGGGATATGGGGTTTGGGATTTTGGATATTTGAAGATGTAGAGATTTAGGTAATTGGTGTTTGGGGCTTTGGGATTTGAGAATTTAGGGAATTGGGGTTTTTGAGATTTGTGAATTTGAGGATTTGCGAATTTGAAAATTTGAGAATTTAGGGATTTAAAGATCAGGAGATATGGGGATTTAGAAATTATAGGATTTAGGGATGTGGGGGTTGGGATTTTGGAAGATTAAAAATATAGGGATTTAGGGAATTGAGGCTTAGAGATTTTGGGATTTGAGAATTTAGAGAT
The DNA here is from genome assembly GCA_945859595.2 of Megachile willughbiella. Taxonomy (NCBI): domain Eukaryota; kingdom Metazoa; phylum Arthropoda; class Insecta; order Hymenoptera; family Megachilidae; genus Megachile; species Megachile willughbiella. Next base: position 10,603,788 of record OX243801.1, read on the forward strand.
TTGAAGATTTTGAGGATTTAGAGATTTAAGGATTTAGAGATGTGGGGATTTGAAGATTTTGAGATTTGGGGATTTGGGGATTTGGGGATTTAGGGATTAAAGAATTTGGGATTCTGAAAATATGAGAATGTAAAGGTTTTAAGGTTTGGGCATTTTGTGATTTCAGAATTTGAGGATTTACGAATTTAGGGATTTGGAAAGTAGGGAATGTCCGGATTTGAAAATTCGAGTATTTGAAAATCTGAAAATTTGTAATATTGTTCAATAGAAAATTAGGAAATTTGTGATTTTAGCCGGTGAAAATTAGTAAATTCGTAATTTTAGTCGATCGAATACATAAAAACTTCAGTATCTAGCCCTCTGCATCTTTGCAAATTAAAAAAATTGATGATTAATCTATATAAAAATTATTGTGTGATGATTTCACAATTTTCAAGATAACTAGTTCTGAAGTGATCTCCCATAAATTTTCTAATCCCTTAAAATGGAGGACAAGTGTTATAAAATCTCTCCCCTAAAATCTAATCCAAAATGTAAGCTTACATTGCATCGACAGAAAATTTGATAGTATGTAATTTTACTCTATAGAAAATTAGAAAATTTCTAATTTTAGTAAGTGAAAATGATAAAGGTGTAATGTTAGTCGATAGAATACATAATAAATTGAGAACTTCAGAATTTAGATATCTGGATTCTTGCAAATGTAAAAAATTCATAATTAATTTATATAAAAATTGTTGAACGCAGAATTTTGTGTGATGATTTAACAATTTTCAAGATATCTAGTTCTGAGGTGATCTCAGATAAATTTTCTAATCCCTCAAAATCGAATACAAGTCCTATAAAACTTCTCTCTTAGCAATTATACTAATCCAAAACGTAAGCCTACGTTGCACCCGAGCGTACGATCGAATTTGAAGCTTCTGCCAACAGTGCACATTCTCCATCATGATCCGGTTATATTCGTTCTTTTAATGACGTACATCAAAATCGAACGCGTCGGAGAAATCAGTCGACCACAGACTTGACCTGATTCTACGAGAGTGCATAATGATGTAAACGTATCGTGGAAAAGCGTCGAAACGTGTGCGAGAAAACGTTTGTAAGTGCGATGGCTGCACGCCTTGTATCGATCGGGAGAGTAAACCGAATCGCGTTTTATAACTGTTTACATTTCGTGCTTACCACGTTCGCTGCAGACCTCCTTTTCTGTTTTTTCTCCGTTTCCTTTTTTTCGAATCGTGTGTTGAAAACTTATTTCTTTCTGGGTCGATATAAAAGCTCGCCAGATAAATTTAAGTGGGCAAATCAATAAATTAACATTGAAACTACCAAACCGGTCAAATGACCGTTCCACAAGTTCCTTATTATATATTACATAATTTGTTGGAGTAATTAAGATAAAGAATTAATGTGTGTAGTAATTTATGTTTTGTCATTTGTTCATTTATTTTTTGACTTCTTTTTTTCAAATTAAGTAAATATTATGTTAAATGATAAACGTGAGTTGATAGTTTATGATATGATTTTAATCTTACATGGCGATATTTGGGTTTCTTCAGATTTTAGTACATTAGCCTTACAAATTGGCAAATGATAAAGTTTGTGCTGACAACCTAAAATATTTGATAAAATATGTGATGTATATTTGATATGTGATAAAATTTAATTTTGCAGGATGAAACATTTGTATGTACTTTTATAATTGATATTGTTATTAGGTATAATTTTAGAAGTTATTAACGTGTGTTTATTTTTTATTTTTGAGAATTATTGTTAATTTATTGATGTTTGTAGGGGATAATAAATTTTTATAAAGTGTAAAATTTAATAAATGCATACATTTATTAGACCATGTAGGAATTTAAATCTTTGTTGCATAATTTTCTTTATTTTAAAAAGAAATACGTCTCTGAGGTAATAATAAAAGAAAAAGAATAATGAACAAGTATTTTTTATTTGAAAAATGTATTTAAATAAATATGCTATAATATTGCAAATTTGCAAGGTTTCCAGAAAGCATTATAAAAACTGAAAAATAAGAAATATGTCTGACAATTTTATTAACTATGAAATCTGCAATTTATGTATGTTTGAAAAAATACAAGTCAAAATACACATCATATACTATTTTATGTAACACATTTGCAAAATTCAATGAAAGAATAAATAAGATTTTAGTAAAAGTATTATCTAAATACAAAAGTAACTATTACTAGAAAATGTATCAAATTATTTATTAGACAATAAATATGTTTAGCACAAAAAATTAGTATAGTAACAAGATTAATAAAGTAAGAATAAAATAGTATAGTAACAAAAACATTAATCTAATAATGGAAGTATAATATGAGTCTAATTGTTTAAAGAATGAGAATAAAAACAAAACAAATTTTGACTTAATAAATTTATAAATATTTAGTTACGTTATATTTATAAATACATATTTAAAGTACGAATCTTTTCATATTATACAACTCTAATCTAAATTTATTAATTCTTTTGTTTCAAACTTGTAATCTAAAATTAAATATGTAATACACTCGTGAGACTAAAATAGCACATCTAATTTATAGGTTATGTGACTGTCGTGCGCATTTGTGAATGCGCAAATAATTAACTATGATTAAACAGATTTTGAATCCTTAATAAGGTTTAACGACTTGATATTCTGAATAGAAGAATATTTATTTTTTACTTCTTGTTCGTTTAAAATATCATATTATAGAATTATCTCAGAAGATATATTACAGAATTATGAAACTGTAACTCTGAGAAGCTTTCGCTCGTTAAATAACGGGGTTCTTTATTCGTGATTAATTTTACAAATATTGAACGAGGATTTCGACTACAGAAAAGCGACTTTGCTTGATAGCAATATCGTCAAATATCTCTTTTGAAGAATAATGGCGGATTTCAACAATAAGGAAAAACGGAACAAAAGCCTGAGCATGACCGGAGCCTCATTTTTCAATAATGTTCCTTCAGGTACAGTCACTCACGAAAGTATTCCAACGTTCGAAGACTAAATTATTAAAAATTTAAATACGCACTTGCAAAATAATATTTCAACCAAAGGTGCTGTAGGCATTTATTTAATTATGTAAGGTGTACCCGAGAACAGTATAGTTTCGGTCTGTTAAATTGAATGAATATTTGCGTGGTCGATATCTTCGATCGGTAGACTGCGAACATCGCGAAAATAGAATAGTGTTATTAGTCTTCTTATACGTTTCAAATAATAAAAGTTCAATAGTTCCTAAACTGGATTACAATTTCCAGAGATTAAGATTATACTAGAAATAAGCCTTGCATAATTAGATAAATGCCTAAGTATAAATTCTAAGAACGTATACAGGGTGTCCCACAACTAGTGAAACTCCCGGAAATAGGTGATAGGGCACTTGATTCTGAACAACGTTTTCCTTTGCAAAAATGGGTTATGAAGCTTCGTTTTCGAATTATTAACGAAAAACACCGGCCAATCAGAGTCGTCCCCGCGTCTGGGCGCGCAATTCTCGCGCTCTGATTGGTCCGTGTTTATGCTTAATAGTTCAAAAACGAAGCTTCAAACCCGATTTTTGCAAAGGGAAAAGTTGTTCAGAATCACGTTCCCTACCACCCATTTTAAGGAGTTACACTAGTTGTGAAACACTGTACAATTTAAAAAAATATACAGAGCAGGTAGAACATTAAATATCAACTTGCATACAAAAATTGTATTGTAATTGTATCGTAAAATATTTATTGTATTGTAAAACGTTATATAGCCAAGTAAGGAGGTAAAAGTAAGGCAAAAATAAGGTGGAAATAAAGGTTAGGTTAGATCAGGTAGATGAAGGTTTAGGTTAGGCAGAAATAAGGATTAAAAGTTAAGATTATGGCAGAAGTAAGGTTAAAAGTTAAAAGTCCAGTAAAAATATTGATTAAAAAATAATTTACTAATAAGTAGCAGCATAAATTAATGTAGAAAGAACTATTCAAGTAAATGAATAAATATAATAAAGAAAAGAATGAAAAATGATTTTTTGTTTCTTTTAAATTGATTTTATCATTCTGATAAATATCAATCATCAGAGCACATAAAATTCTAGTTATAATATAAAGTCTTTAACTTCTTCGAAAGTTTTGTTCAATTGCTATCGAATTTTTGAACGCCAGTGAATATTTTTGTGAAGGACTGTGGCTTTAAAGCGATTCTCGAGGAAACGAGCTCTTTCGTAATTTCCAAAATCTATTATCGAAAACTGCTTTGAACAATGCGGGCAATAATGCTTAGTACACATGCAGTTAAATATAGAAGTGTTTATCATATGTGAGTAGATATTAATAATTCATATACCAGTTTAAACAATTTAAGGAGATATCAAATTTCTTAGGGAACTGAAAGATATAGATAAATGGAAAAACATTGTTTACTAATTATTTAAGCAATTATTAAAATACATTTTAATGATTACTAATATTAGTGTAAATGTGTTATTCATTTAAAAATAATAAATGTATTGTATAATGTCTAATGATATAATTGTATATATGTGTAATTAGGATATATGTGTATATGTTATGAAACATTTATAAAAAATATTTGTATAGCTTTATAAATGAAAGCACAAGGCTCGTTAAAAGTGAAAAATGAATTTCTTAAATTTGAAACAGAATTAAATTTTCAAAAAATTTTTATGCAAAATGAATTTCATAATTACGGTAAAAATTGACAATAATTTATTATTTAATATTAAAATAAAATTCAACTTTTTAATTTGTTGTACAATGTAATTTATAAATAACTTGATAGCAATGATAGTTTTGGCATATTGATGTATTAACCTGAAGACAAAGTAATCAATTTGTAAACCGTTTATTAATGAATATTCCAGAGCATGTTGAAAAAAGTATTATTCAAAACAGTTGATAGAAACTGACAGCAACAATCACTTATACAGTTTTGGTGGAATGTTCTGGTAACAATAAGAAGATTAATGGGTGTACGGTTCGGATCGATAATCTCGCGATAACCACGTATTTACATCGTATTATTAATCATTATTAAAGGGAAGAGAGGAAAAACTATTTCATTTTTCAGAAATTTAATGAATTCGATCGTTCAATCATTTTTAAATAATTATTTCATTATTTTCTTCTAACGTGGTATTAGATATTGTGTATAGTATTTTGTAGTTGATAAATTTCAACCTATTTTCTTAAATAGTTGATTTTGAAACATAAAGAACGTAAAATGTAAATTTCTCAAAATATCACTTATGGTATATAAATTTGACGCTGAAAAGTTTGATAAATATTATAATATAATCTTGCTATGTGGGTTCTATGTTCAACTTTTTTAATTTAGCAAATTTTAAGTATTCAAGTTTTCAAATTTTGAATTTCTCAAATTTTTAATTTTACAAATTATCAAATTTTGAATTCCCAAAATTTGTAAATGTAGAAATTTACACTTTCACCTTGACGAAGTTTAAAATTCTTGAATTTCAAATTTATTCGCTTTTAAGCCATTAAATTTATCAGTTGTGGAATTGTGAAATTTACAATTTATAAATTTTCAAATCGGGAAATTTGGAATTTATGCACTTGGAAGATTTGAAATTGGGGAATATGGAATTTGTAACCTTTAAAATTTTTAAATTGAGAAATTTGGAATGCATAAGCTTTGAAATTTCTAAATCAGAAAATTTGGAATTTATAACCTTTGAAATTTTCGAATCGATAAATTTGGTATTTACAAATTTTCGAAATTTCCAACACAGAAATGTTTAAATTAACAAAATTTTGAATTACTAAATTTGGAGATTTAGAAATTAATAAATTTACAAATTTACAAATTTACAAATTTACAAATTCACAAATGTACAAATTGAAATATGTAGTATTCAACTAAAAAGATAATATGCAACCTAAAAACTGTAGAATCTTTACGATAAATTAAATCAAATACTTCCTTTTCATTTCGATACGTCTGTAAGCGACTCGGAACTGGATATTAATTAATGAACAATATTAATTGAAAGCGATGAATTGATTGATTCATTACATGTTCAAACGAAGAACAAATACTGGATTTTCATGAAAGCTTCCCACGTTGATTACCCATGATGGTCACCAGTGACCGGCATTACAAATTCAATTAGATTAATTAAACGAAAAAACCTTTGAGAGCTTCTAACATTGAATTAATTAGCGAAATAAAAGATGAAATTGGACGATTTGATCTGAAGATTTTGTAATTTAGATTGAGACTCTATTTAGATTTCTGGAAGAATTGATATATTTCTGTTCTTAACACTACAACTATCAAAGCGATCAAATCGATCATTTTACACATTCTTTAATGTAAAATTACAGAATAATTAAAAAGTTCTTTATTTTGATTTACAAAATTTGTCAGTGTGGTTCTCTTGAAATCTGTGTTGATTTTCATGAAGATGAAGAATTGATATGTATCACTTCTTTATTGAACGTAGTGATGGGACTCTTGTTCGTTTGTTTGTTTGTCTGCACCACGCTACACGCCGCCATTTTGCGTCCTCTGACTTGAAATTTTGAGAATAGACTCGTGAGTCACTATAAATTTGCTGTATACATTTTAGCGGCGATGTGACTACAGGGACCTGTGTTGTCGATCGTCGAATCGATATAAAACCGTGCTTTTATATCGTTTTCTATAATTTTTGACACAAAGAATCGACTGGAATCGCGTTAAAAGTTCTATAACTCATCGTTGACGACAATACTTGGTCGTCATTGACGTGGTCGTCGTGAAATCAACAATAATCGTGTTTGGTATCGTTTTCGATAGTTTCAGACACGTTTAATAGTTTCGAACGACTTTAAAATCTCTACATCTCATTCTTGTTCTACCTATATGTTTACAGTAGGTACTCGAAATTTGAAATACACGTTCGAATTCGCGTGAGGCACCTGGAGACCCACTAGTTGTATACAGTATCGTAACCGATTAACGATAATGTTTTATTAATAGTCAATCGATATATTATCGTCTATTTGACGAATAAAAGTTTCGATTACGAACTTGTTATCGATCATGCATGTAACGTGTTTGTATGATGTTGTGGAACAGAATGTACTTATTGTAAAATGTTTCAACTCTAATTGCATGACTCTCTACAAGTCCCTTTTAGGCAGGGTGCAAGACTCGAAATGTATTTCATATAGATTTCTACAATGTAGAAGTTTGCAATTTACGTTGACAATAAAATTGTTTACGTGAAAACTGAGTTATTTTTATTTCATTTTTAAATGGATACTCACATTTTATCCTGTATAATATAGCATTTTAATATTCTAAATATGTATGCACCTTCATTTGCTGTATATTATCGTCCATTCTGACCCACTGGTTTATTTTTTAACTTCATGCTTAATTTCGAAGGGTTATACCCCCGTAGATTTAGTGTTGTGTTATCACTGTTACATGTAGTGTCCGTCCACATACGTCAATTTCTACTGTAACAGTCAATGTGCCAACGCGTTGACCGCCACAGTAAAAACTGACGTTTGTGGTCAGACACGCTATAATACAGATTATTAAGATGAAGGAATATTTCTCAATGAGTTTAAAACAATATATGTTCCAATGAGTATCCTCAGATAACGTTATTATTTCTTTTGTCGTTCATTGTATTAAATTATCGTATTAAATTTTTTAACGCTTAAATTTTCATTTCCCAACTTAATCCCCCATCTTTCAGATTATTATGGTATCACATTTTTAAAATTTTCGAATTTTTAAATTCTCAGATTCCAAATTTTCAAACTCTCAAGTTTTTGTTTTACAATTTTTTAAGTACGTAAATCTCTAAATTAGTAGATATGTATGCTTCACAAATTTTCAAATGCCTCAATTCTCAAATTCTCACATTCTCACATTCTGAAATAAATATTCAGATTACTAATTCTCCAAATTTTTCAGATTTTCAAATTTCGAAACTTCCTAATTTTTAAATTCTCATGTTTCTAAATTCCTAAATATTCCAACTCTCAAGTTTTTATTTCCTAATTTTATAAGTCCCTAAATTTTCAAATTAATAAATCTCCACAATTATTTTAAAAATTTCCAAATTCCAAATGCACAAATTATAAAATTTCCAAATTCTATATTTTAAAATTTCTAAATTTCCAAACTCTATATTCTAAAATTCCTAAATTTCCAAATTCTATATTCTAAAATTTCTAAATTTCCAAATTCTAAAATTCCTGAATTTCCAAATGCACAAATTATAAAATTTCCAAATTTTATATTTTAAAATTCCTAAATTTCCAAATTCTGTATTCTAAAATTCCTAAATTTCCACATGCTAAAATTTCAAATTTTATGAATTTCTAAATTTTTTAATTTCTAAATTTGTAAATTCTCAAATTTTCAAATTCGTAAATCCAAAAATTGTCCAAATTCTTCGAGTAATTGAAAATATATTCCTTTCCGCACAAATAATGTAATGAAACCTGTACCGGAGCAGAAAGATCTTGTAGGTTGTAGGAGACCGTTCGTAACTCGATTTTAACAGCATAATGGACACTCACCTTAATGGACCTCAAGATTGCTGTTTTGCATGTCAAAACGCTAGATAAAGGAAGCTGGTCTTCTTCATGCACCTTTCTATTCAATTTCGAGGTGTCTAAGAAATTTAAAAAAATGTGTATACACGTTTTGATTGAACTTCTCATATTATACTTGAAACTCAATATACGTAATATTATTAAAAATATCCACGCTACTTAATTCATTTATATTATAATTTGACAGATTTTCATATAGTACATAATCCAAATTTAATAATAGTTCAATTTATCGTATAATAAAGTATAAAAATCAAAAGAATAATATTAAATTTTCCTTTCAACTTAAACTTTCTTAGACAAACCAAAATTGCGTACATCAAGTTGATTATTTAAATTTCATTTTAAATAATATAAAGTAAGTAAATTCGACTATTAAATGTATTATTTATGTACGTAAAAAAATATGTTATAATTTAATGAAATTTTAAGTTACCTCTCAGCACCTAAAGTTTAATTGTTTGTACAACAGAAATAATAAAAAATTTAATACGAAAATTTCTATATTTTTAGATTTCAAGTAAAATTTCCTTCCCTCAACAAATTTGTGTTTGAAAAATTTTAGAAAGAAATTAGTTTTCTTTTTTAATTAATTTTAATTCTTCAATAACATTTTAAATCGATCTTTTGTCAAAGTTTCTACTACAACGTCACGTAAAAAGTTTTTGTTTAGTACAACTCTGGTAACATTTTAGTAAATAGGTGCATTCTCAATCGTAGAAGTAATAAACGAAAGCTGTTGATTTGACAAAACTTTGTTGAAAGTAATTACTATCGAATAATATTTCTATATGGGACTCTGTTTAAACAGTTTACGTAAAAGAAAGTTATGGACATTTGTTCTTATTTGAACGTTTTAAAATAACACTTCTCCACGTTCTGTATTTATTTCTTGAATCAACATTTCGACAGTTTTTGAAATACCATCGTGCAATATTCAACATTTCACGCCCACTTGAACAACGGTTTAATAAACTGGTAGCACTTGAGGTAGAAAAATATGCTAACGACGTGTGAGAGAGAGAGATCATATTAAAAATATTCATTCAACCAGAACAATTGCACTTTTATGAAAATATCGTACTTTTATGGCCCAATGAATCGCGATAAATCAAGCACTGCAGTGTTCGATTCCCAATAATTCGGATAATAAAGCGAGCAATTTGAACTGTTCTGTTGATTAAGGAAATAAGAAATTAAATAATAAATTGAATAAGGTATTAAGTAAGAAATTAAATAAGTTAAGTAGAAAATTCTATAAAAAATTGAATTAAAAAATTAGTCAAATTATACTGTTTACAACATCGTTACAAATGTGAAACTTCGTTTCAATATCACAAATTTATTTTTTTCTTATTCTTATTAATTCTACTTATTTGCGAGATAAAAAATTAATATGTACATTTATATTATACCGCTTATTTATTTTCGTATTTCACTTCTAATTTCAAATTATATATGCATTATTAAATTAAATATTAATAAAGAAATTTTAGCAGCTATTTTCATATTCAATAAAATGATGCAAAATGTACGAATAATTTTAATCTATTTCTTACGACCAAAAACGTTTTACTATGCACGTGCAATTTCAGTCAAGAGAGTGTCTTATTTTAACTTATCGATTTTATCTTACTTTACCTCTGTTTTCTACAAATTAGCGTAAGAATATGCAGAGTCCTAAAAACTTTGACCCAGTTCTCACCGTGTTCTCACGTTTCTACCCAAACAGATTCCATAATTCCCAGCTAATTCACCAGAAGGAAAAACAACTGAGAACACCTGTCACCGTTACTTTTACCCAAATTCACAGTATCGCGAACCTAATCAAACTCCTGCCTCCCCCGAATTACTTCGTTTGCACTCATATCTCCGTGAAATCGCGTCTGACCAATTTGATCGATCGAAGATAGAACACCGGGGAGGTTTTAAAGCAAGGGCACGTTTGGTAACACTCAGAGGGGTACACTCGTGAATCGACACTCGGTCCAGCGGGTCGAGTAGACCCGACAGCTCGTTGACCACGACGAACGAGGCGAGAAGGCTAAAACGATGAATCGCGGGATGAAGTTTTCGAGATGGTTCCACCACGGAAATCCGACGGCTGACTGGAGGATTCGCAGACGTGCGCCTTTAATTTAGAGGCGCGGAGCGCCCTCGAGCCCGCACACTGCACACGCCGTTTCTCCCCGACGCCTGTGTGCTCGTACGTGTGCCCTCTGCACGCTGTTGGTACACAAATCCGGCCCCGAAAGTGCTTTTTCGCGCTGGATTCAGTTGCACGAGTGCTACAATTCCGTCGGTTAATTGGCTGAAACTTGTGACGCGAGAAAAGCTAGGCCGTTTAAAGGACCGACTCGAGTCCGACCTGAAATCGACCGGCGTTTCAGAAAATACCCCTTCATAGGACTCGAGTGCCACCCGAGAGGGATTTCAATATATCGCGGCCAGATTCGAGTGTGAACACTAGAGATTTTGTGTTTTTCCAGACTCGCCGATACGAGGTTCGATCAAAATCGTGTGGACTTTTCGTGAATTGCACGCACGGTCCTTAGATGTTATTATTAAACTCGGGATTTCGTGGGTCTGTTTTTTTTTTAGAGATAATTTTAGGTACATTACAGGTTTCAGAATTGAATGGACGGGTTTTGATTCTTTTAGAGAAATGTGGTGACTATTTTTCGATTTTTAGAGAAAAGAGACGATATTTTGTTTAGGGACACGTTGGGTATTGAGAATTATTGGGAATTTGGAGATATAGGGATTTCGGGACATATGGATGTGAAAATATGGGGATTTAATAGTCTAGAAATTTGGGGATATAGGGAGTTGGGGGTCTAGGAATTCGAGGATCTTTGGATTTGAGGACTTTGGAATTTGGAAATCTGTGGATTTAAATAATTTAGGAATATGGGAATTTAATTAATGTAGGAATATGGAGGTTTAAGAAATTTAGAAAGTTGAGAATTTTGAAATTAGATGTTTGCAAATTTAGAAATTCGGGGTTTGTGAAATTTAGAAACGTGAAATTGTGCAAATTCAGAAATTTAAGAATGTACAAATTTGGGAAATTGAAAATGTAAAATTTGGGAATTTGGAAAATTTAGGAATATGGTGATTGAAGAAAAACTTGAGAATTTGAAAATTTGGAAATTTCGTTAAATCTTATGAATTGAAATTAAAATGAATGTTTTTCTAAATTAAAATTAATATTCTTATGAATTAATATTAAAATTCTTATAAATTAAAATTAATATTCTTATGAATTAATATTAAAATTCTTATAAATTAAAATTAATATTGTTGCAAATTAAAAATACAATTTTATGAATTAAAATTGAAATTTTTACGAATTGAAATTAAGATCCTTATGAATTAAAATTGAAGTTGTTATGAATTAAAATTAAAATTGAAATTCTTACGAATTGGAATTTAAATTCTTACGAATTAAAATTTAAATTGTCATGGATTAAAATTAAAATCCTTATGAATTCTAATTAAAATTCTTACGAACTAAAATTAAAATGATTATGTATTAAAATTGAAATTTTTACGAATTGAAATTAAGTTCTTATGAATTAAAATTGAAATTGTCACGAATTAAAATGAAAATTGTTATAAAATAATCAGAATTCGTTAAAGTTCACTCTTGTATTTTATTTTTAGAACAAAATGTTTTCAATAAAGTTCTGTTGACCTGTTCTTTATTTACGTGTCCTATCGTTATATCCTTGACTCGGTTTCAGAACACGTGAAAATTACTAACTAATGAAACAATTGTAAAACTATCAGGGACTTACCAGAGTTTACCCTACATTCAAAACTTTTATGGGTATTGTAGGCCGAGAAATATTTCGAGATGCTCAGTCCTTGTTTACATGATGCCTGTTGGTTTTTATCTTTCTAGACTCGAGTACTTTTACTACCTATAAAACACTTACATATAAAACACTTGTATATCGGGGTACAATCTCGAATTCTATAAATAGGTACTCCTTCTGGGTTTCAAAAGTAATTTGTATGGCTTAAATATTTTGGAAATATAAAGGGTATTCACTTCATTAGTAATCTGTATTTTTCTTTTAATGGAAAAAGTATTCTCTTTTATGGATGAAGTATAAGGAAAATGCAGGAGAAATACAGTATTTTTGTTCCAAAGTAGTGGACCAAAATACAGACTATCCACGCAAAAGCAAAATTAAATTTTTTTTATTATTTTGTAAATTATGCTATTGTTAATAAAATATTAAATTTTATCAATTTTAAAATCTTCAGTTTCATTAACTTTAAAATCTTAAATTTTCTTAAGTTTAAAATCTCCAGTTTTATTAACTTCGAAACCGTCAATTTAGTTAACTTTAAAATATTTAGATTCATGAACTTCCAAATTTTAACTTTTAATTTTATTAAAACCTTTACTTTTATTAAGCTTAATCCCTTTAATTTTGTCAACATTAAAATCTTCAGTTTTAATAACTTCATATCTTTAATTTTAATTCAACTAAAACCTTTAATTTTATTAGCAATAAATATAGTATAATATGGGGTAAGAATTTTAAAAATTAAAAAAAAAATTTCTTTTGCGCAAAAATTTTCATAAAAATGTATAAAAATTGAGTAAAATATTAATTTTCTTTTACATTGTACGCAGAAATTATTCATACCCAACTGCCTGTATAAATAAACACCAAAAACAGATCAACTTTTTCTGTCATTAATAACAAAACTTCCACAAGAATTGAATAGGTTGCATTTTAATGGCACCTTTAAGTTTCTTGAAAATAAAGTGGTAAGTCAGCTGTCAGTAATGAAAGCTCGCATCGCAACAAAAGACAAACTTTAATAAACACAGCTATATTCTCACCGAGAATCCAATTAATAATCGAACAGCCGAGTAAAACAAGATTTTGTTATCAATACGAATAATGACGAACGACGAAACGAGGATAGGTACTTCATCAATATACACTTCTTTATTTATAACACCTCTCTGGCCTAAATTTCCTCATTGATCTCTCGGTTTTGATGAATAATTGCGCTCGATTCGGAACACTTTTTTGTGTCTAAAAATATAATCAAGCCATAGAGCAAGTAGAAGCGCTATATCCGTAGTTGCAGAGGACAATAGGGCATTGATATGGTGAAACATTAACGCGTTGTAATTGCAATTCGAGGTGATACCTCTTGAGATTAGTTGCATATTTCATCGTTAGTACAAAGAACTGGTTTCTCCAGAGACACGTCCTATATATCTTAGATTCTAAACTTCTCGACAATATCGTCGAATGAAAGTCAATTGCAATATAACGTCGCAGCAATATTTCAGCTTTGAAAGCATACAATTGAAACGCTAGTCTTAAATTAACTCTTTGACTTATAATGTCCCCGTGACACATTACAGTTCAGGTACAACGAAAATTATATTTGCAGCTTGAGTCTGGAGTTTAATATCAATTATAATTTGCATAATCAAGGATTCCTTGAATTCCAAATATACCGAACATTTCGTTTTCTTATTTGTCTTAATATTGCAGCAATAGTTAGCCCTGACTAATGCAATTAGAGACAAAATTACTAAAAGTGATTTATCACAGTGATCACAAAATTATGATCACGATCAAACTTCATTCACTAGTGTACCTCCGGGAAATAGGTGGTAGGGTACGTGATTCTGAACAACTTTTCCCTTTGCAAAAATCGGGTTTGAAGCTTTGTTTTTGAATTATTAAACAAAAACACGGACCAATCAGAGCGCGAGAATTCCCGGACGCGGGAATGACTGTGATTGGCCGGTGTTTTTCGTTAATAATTCGAAAACGAAGCTTCATACTCCATTTTTGTAAAGGAAAATGTTGTTTAGAATCACGTGCCCTACCACTCATTTCCAAGAGTTACATGAGTTGTGAGACACCCTCTATAATCGTTAGTGTCCCGTTGACTCCCCTCAGCGAGAATTCAAGAATATCATTTCAATTTTTATTATGATTCATATTAAGTTTTTATACATTCATATGACATTATGTACATATTATTTTTAGAAGATAATAAGAAATAAGTTACACTTGAAAACTAGAAGTAGACTAGTTTTGCGTATACGTTACTGTGCTGAAGAATTGTATGAACGTTGAAACGAAGTTTAAAGGAATTAAAAATTAAACTTACTTACAATTTATTTAGTATTTTTAATTTTTCCTTGCTTTCTTCTACTAAGAAAATTATATTATCGTCGCTTTCAGACCATATTATAATACAATACATACATATACATATAGTCTAAAAACATAATTCGCGAGAAGTGAAAAGAATGCTTCTTAATTATTGCTTTTAATATTCCCATTCAACTATTAACAACAGATGTGTTTCATTTGTTTCATTTTTAATTCCATAATAACTTATAAATTATTATTTTAAAATTATGTTACAATTTTTTTATAATTTAGCAATTAAGAGCTGTATACTATAGTAATTATATACAATTCCCTATAATGAAGATAAACAATAAACAATTATCAATTATCCTGCATTATGTTAAAATTGTGTCATAATTTTCAGTGTAGTTTCATGGTACTTTCACACAATAAAAACAACTGTAAACAAAACGGCAAAAGTAATATCAAATTGATTAAATATCACCCGTTAATTTTCTTAACGTTCCTTTAATCATTGTAAGTTACTTTACATTACCGTATAACGTTACAGGAGAAATATCAACAAATCAATTCAACCCTGGCAACTTTTGAAGTTGCATTTACATCCCACTGAAGTATCTTTTTAAAAGTTGAGTGTTTCGCACACTTCTGTATAGAAAAGTGTTCTTAATGCGCGTGAATAGTCAGCGCAGTTAAGTGGTTCAGATTCAGAACCTATAAATGAAATGGTTTCATCGAAGTCATTATTTATTTCATTCGATGCAGCTCGAGTTAAAGTCTCTCTGTAAATCAATCAACGGCGATATACCTAAATTATGTAGCATATAAGCGATAAACTACGTAAACAGATATACATGATTAAACTCTGAAAGCTGATTTCTTAGATTTTAAATACGAAGAAAAGATTCCTTCGTAAATATTTCATTGAATACTTTTTCTTCTATGTATCGTGTACATTTAACGAATTGTTAAAAAATAATAAAGATTAATATATGCAATTTTTATACTTTCACTGATAGAAAGTCTACCAATAGAATAACGTTTATTGTCAAGCTTTAAAGTTCAAGTAATGTATTTTCTAGAGTTTTACAAACTTCAAGTTGCAAAACAGCATTGGAAAATTTATTTTATTTTACCTTCTTGACTTATGGTATCAAGTTACATGTCACGCACATTTCATTTTAAATCTACCCTAAATCTAGCACTATGTTAATTTTTCCAATAGTTACAATTTGTGACACTAAATAATAGTTCGACGATTGCAAAATTCAATCAAAGTCAAGTCAATGTAATAAAAAATGTCTGTTCATCCCTAAACTCCCCTCAAAATAGTCGCACTCGTGACGCACTCCACAATTAGACAATCTCGACTCATATTTTCATCATATTCAAATGTTTACTTTAATTCCAATTATTATCTGTCATTAAATGCAAAACATATCTAATATTACAACTTTCCATCTTAATATCGTAGCAATAATTAGGCTCTGCCTGATGCAACTGTCGAAAAAGTCGCAGGTTAAGGTGAAAATGTGATCGTCGAAATCGTTCATTTCGGAACCGCCATTTCGGAACCGCCAAATGATACGTCATGATGAGACATTAATCGCAGAAAATTGTTACGTTGAGCACGCAATTAGTTCAGGAGATATGGAGGGTCAAAGTGGGCGCATTCTATTAACGCCCCAAACCATGCGCTTCGAGCTACGAATTTCATACCAGCATGATAGGTTCAGACTTAATACCCAGGGGGTCCTAAGGTCGCTGATTACGAATCCGAAGATAGAAATTCAAAATGGCGGATCCAACATGGTGATCGATCAAGATCATATGAATTCTTTATCAAACTGTACTCATACTAGACTCATCTACCATCATTTTGTTTATTTACAAATAATTATAGATGTATTACCAATTTCAGAATTCAGTATATGTACAGTTAAGAGTGAATCTAATTTTTTTAGAGAAAATATGACAACCAAGAGAGAAACCTCGATTTTCGATTTGTAAGAAGACACTACTTTTGATGTTCAGGGAACAGATTGTTGATTTTTAGGGATTATTGGGGATTTGGAAAGAAGGTGGATGAAGAATTTGGGGATATAGAAATATAGGGATATGATGGTCTAGGAATTTTGGGATCTATGGATATCGAAATGTAGGGATATCATAGTTTAGGAATTTAGGGATCTAGAGCATTAGGACTTTAGCAATTCGAGGATGTTGGGACTTTGGGACTTTGGAATTTGGGAATTTGAGAATTTGACAATTTGGCAATTTGGAGATTTGGAGATTTGGCGATCTAGGAACTTGGGTATGTTGGAATCTGGAAGTCTAGAAATTTAGAGATATAGAGACTTGGAAGTCTAGAAATTTGGAGATCTATGGATATAGGATTTTAGGAATTCGAGGATATTAGGACCTTGAGACTTTGGGTTTTTGGAATTTGGGGATTTGGAGATTTAGGGATCTACAAACTTGGATACGTTGGGACTTGAAAGTCTAGAAAAGAGATATTCGGATTTAGAAGTCCAGAAATTTGGAGATCTAGGGATTTAGGACTCTAGCAATTTTAGGATCTTGAGATTTTGGGACTTTGAAATTTGGGGATTTGCAGATTTGAAGATCTAGAAATTTGGGGATCTAGGAATGTAGGAGACGTAGAAATTTATGGATCCTGGGATTTAGGAACTTAGAAACATGGGGATTTCAGTATTTGGGAATTTACGAATTTGAGAATTTGGGAAATCGTAAAATTGTAAAATTGTAAAATTGTGAACTTATGAAATTGAGAATATAAGAAACTGTGAAATTGCAAATTCCGCGAAATTGAAAATTTGGAAATTTGGAAAATTGGGAAATTCAAAGATGGAAATTTGAAAATTTGAAAACTAGAACATGTGGAAATAAAGAGGTCAAACAATCTATATTTGGGGATTTGGAAAATGATATACTAGGAAATTTCAAAAACTTCAAAAGATATGAATGCGAGCATATGCGAATTTCGGAAATTTGGAAATGCTAAAATTAGAAAATTTTGAAAAGTTGTAAAATTTACCGATTTGGAAATGTATAAATGCAGAGACTCGAAGATTTGAAAATTTATGAATGATTTTGAAATTTGAAAATTTAGAAGTTTGGGAATTTCAGAATTGAAAAACTTGAAAGTCATATCTGATTTATTCGCCAGATGCATCAAGCATAAACAACCATTCACGGCTACAATACACAAATAAAGAAAGTATCATATCTATTTTGCATTTAGCAATCCTTAAACTATGCTAACATAGAAATAAACCTGAACCAAAAATTCAAGTACTAAAAATATGAAAAAGGTTTATCATGAATGAACCGCGAGTGCGTCACGAGTGTTCCTTACAGTGTTACTAAGGGGTTAATATGAATCTAGAATATATTTCTAAATATCCACGATTCTCGGTTATACTTACAAGGGACATCACCCAATTGATACACGCCGATTTTAATGAAATTTTAATATGTTATAGAACTCGAAAAAATATTTGACACGTATTTTTTTTTATCGGCAAACATCCACTCTGAGGTGGTGAAAATAGCCCTTAAAGTTGGGGTTGAAAAAGCTATTTTCGCAAATATCTCGGGAACTAATAGACCTAGACAAAAAATTCAAAATGCAAAATTTTCTGTTTTTGAAGACCAATAATATGACGTAATTGGATTTTTTAAAAATTAGTTTGTTTAAACAATATGTTAAAAATTAACATTATTTTGCACATTTTTTTAATAAAACGTTGAACTATTTTGATCAAATTTCACATACGTAAACTATAGGTCCAAAGACAAAATACGGATAAATTGGAATTTTTAATTTCTCTCATGCAAATAATATTACTATCGTTGTAATTATACGTACATTTTATACATTCTGTTCGGTGCACGACTGATTTCTATATATAGTATCCTGGAAATCGTATTATATTACATTTTTTATACTATTTTAATCAAAAAAAGAATTTGAAGGTCCATAGGTGCCTCTATAAAACTGCGGTCCAAGTCAGGTATCCCATTTGCTCCGCGTTGTGGGCGCGTACTGGTGGCAGTATTCGACGCACGAAAGACCTAAACGCGTAAATTATACGTGCGTAAAGTGTAATGACTTTATGGTTAATTTAAATTATGCAATTAAAGAATTGTATCTGTTCTTTGAGTACTGTGCCACGTTTGTAAAAAATTTAGTAACTCTGGAAATACCTTATTTTTTTTATAATCTCCAGAACGGTAATTTTTATGTTGAAATGGTATTCTGAACTATTGAGAAATAATAGTAAATGTAAAAAGTGTATTTAGGATATCTATCTTAAAATTGAAATGGTAGTAGACCGGGGACGGCATCTAATATTGTTATCAGAGTATCGGCATCGGATAAATTAAACGAAGATCTTTTCAAACAATGGGTAGAAACAGTATTTTTTCGAAATTCGTCCGAAAAGAACATCTTATTACTAGACTCATGGACAGGATATGATCAAAATCTGATAAGAAATATCACCCCACCAAGTAAAACACTGACAGTTTTATACATTGCAAAAAACACTACTGGATTGACACAAGCTTTGGACGTATATGGTTATAGAATATGAACAAATTTCGCGCATAAAATATTAAACCTTGTACCTACGTTAGATTTACAAACTAATTTACACGCACGGAACACAATTATCAAGATGCGCTTTTTAATTCATGATCTGTTTAAGTACGCATGGTTTCGGAGTAATTACATCAATAGCAGACCGGAACATTTTGATAATCCCATTGACTTTAATTTCAATCAAATTGAAACTATGTCACTTTTGCAAGATATGCACTGACAAATACTGATATCCGTTTCAATTTTATAATACATAAGCTCATCACATTTTTTACATTTACTACCGTTTATAATAGTTTAGAAGATCATTTCGAAATAAAAGTCATAATTTTCGAAATTATAAAAAAATATGATATTTTCAGAGATACTATGTATATTTTTTACAATCGTGAGGCAATTCTTAATGAACAGATATAACTCCTTTAACTGCACGTACTCTAAATTATCATGAAGGTATTACACTTCACACAAGTACAAATTACGCGTTTAGATCTTCCGTACATCGAGTAATATCACCAGTACGCGCGGAACAAAGGGGATACTTGACTCGGGCCCCATGTTTTATAGAGGCACCTATGGACCTTCAAATTCTTTTTTTGATTAAAATAGTATAAAAAATGTAATATAATACGATTTCCAGGATACTATATATAGAAATCAGTCGTGCACCGAACAGAATGTATAAAATGTACGTATAATTACAACGATAGTAATATTATTTGCATGAGAGAAATTAAAAATTCCAATTTATCCGTATTTTGTCTTTGGACCTATAGTTTACGTATGTGAAATTTGATCAAAATAGTTCAACGTTTTATTAAAAAAATGTGCAAAATAATGTTAATTTTTAACATATTGTTTAAACAAACTAATTTTTAAAAAATCCAATTACGTCATATTATTGGTCTTCAAAAACAGAAAATTTTGCATTTTGAATTTTTTGTCTAGGTCTATTAGTTCCCGAGATATTTGCGAAAATAGCTTTTTCAACCCCAACTTTAAGGGCTATTTTCACCACCTCAGAGTGGATGTTTGCCGATAAAAAAAAATACGTGTCAAATATTTTTTCGAGTTCTATAACATATTAAAATTTCATTAAAATCGGCGTGTATCAATTGGGTGATGTCCCTTGTTAGCATTTATATACAGGGTGTGGCCGAACGGGTGGTACAGGAGGTGATACTACATGTAAAAATAAGTCGAAAAAAAAGAATAACATTTTTTCGCTTATCGCTTCATTTTCGAGAAAATTAAGTTCGAAAATTCTATCCAGTACGCGTGCACTATACCACCTTTAGGTTTGAATGTGTATTATAAATAAGAAATGTTAATGTTAATATTATTTATTGCTACCAATAGTTCTGGCACTGGTATTATGATGAGCACTAAGATTTCGTATACTTATCTTAGGATTATTAGCAACGGTATTAAGAACTTCTGTTTCTAAATT
Organism: Megachile willughbiella; assembly: GCA_945859595.2. Lineage (NCBI taxonomy): Eukaryota > Metazoa > Arthropoda > Insecta > Hymenoptera > Megachilidae > Megachile > Megachile willughbiella. The sequence goes on from OX243801.1 coordinate 10,624,612, forward strand.
TAGGGATCTTCTACTGCTACCAGACTTATGGTAATTGTGAAAAAACCACACTCAATTAATCTTTGCTCTGCCCTGTGTATCACTCTCCTGTCCGGATAGCGACGATTTGGAAATTGTTGCCTATAATATTCAGCTGCTGCTGTTGCATTTCCATGACAAGCTCCTAAAGCTTTTATCATATCGACATATTCGCGGTTGCTATAAGTAGACATTGTCACAGCTTGCCTGATCGAAACAGAATAAAAGTAGAAGAAAGTCGTATGGTTGAAGAAAAGATGTAAATATTAGAAACGTCAATATTAGAATGCAAAAGGAAACTTGTAGCGAACAATAACTTGGAGAGACAGTCCAGTGCACGCGTACTGGATAGAATTTTCAAATTCGATTTTCTCGAAAACGAAGCGTTAAATGAAAAAATGTTATTCCTTTTTTCGTCTTATTTTAGCATGGAGAATCATCCCCTTGGTTGTACCACCCGTCCGGTCATACACTGTAGAGATATAAATAAAAATAATCGCTCACCCATTTCGTCGATAATTGGTGCCATCCTGAGGGTGACTCCAACCAGGAGCAAAGACATGGCGAGAAGAAGGCAAGCGGTCGCGACGATCGTCCATCGAGCACGTGGAGGAAGTTCTTCAGGATCAACCAGCTCTTCTTGAGGAACTGCAGTGACCACTTTACGCCGTTTCCGTTTCCGCTTTCTGCGGGGTCGATGATACTTCTCCCGATGTGCCGCGATCTTCTCGGGACCGCTCAAGATTTCCTCTTCTTCCAACTCGTCCGCTATGTTCAACGCCACATAGTCGTCATCGTCGTAATGGATCTTTCTGCGAACACGAACATAAGCTGTTACTAATGGCTCTACCAGGTATTTCACGCGAATTCGGATGTGTACTTATAATATCGACCTACTGTAAACATACAAGTAGATCAAGAACGAGATATAGAGATTTTAACCCCTTGTCTTATGATTTATTTGTCAGGTGCGTCAGTCAGAACTAATCACAGCTACAATATTAAAGCAGGAAAGTTGAAATGTTATGTCAATCTGTTGTTAAGTAATTGTTGACAATGCAAATTATAATTGAACTCCAAATTGAAGCGTATTAAAAATTCGAGTAAAATTGATCACAGTTGAAGTACGAGTGCGTCAGGCTCGTCAAAGTTAAAGTCGTTCCAAAGGATTATACTTGTCTGAAACTATCGAAAACGATATCAAACACGATTATTGTTGATTTCACGATGACTCACGTCAATATACCAAGTATTGTCGTCAACCGTGAGTTATAGAACTTTTAACGCGATTCCAGTCGATTCTTTGTGTCAAAAATGATCGAAAACGATATCAAAACACGGTTTCTTGACACGGATCCCTGTCGTCAGATCGCCGTCAAAATCTAGACAGTACATTTAGAGTGTCTCACGAATCTACCCTCAAAATTCCAAGTCAGAGGACGCAAAATGGTGGCGTGTAGCGTGGTGTAGACAAACAGACAAACGAACAAGAGTCGTCCCATCACTACGTTCAATAAACAAATGATATACATCAATTTTTCATCTTCATGAAAATCAACACAGATTCCAAAAGAACCGCACTAACAAATTTTGTACATTGAAATAAAGAACTTATTAATTACTCTGTAATTTAAAATAAAAGAACTTGTAAAATGGTCAGTTGATCGCTTTAGTAGTTTTAGTGCTAGATTTTGGAACAACATATGAGTACCAAAAGTATGTGGACATCTGGAGTTTGCAACTAAAAACGTTTCTGTCGATGTAAATACTTTGCACAACAAATTATATATCTACTTAACCTATACATCTACATGTATATGTATGTATATGTATCTACATTTATGACAATAGAATATGTATTGAAATTTAGCATATTTGGAAACATTATTAATAAAAAAAAGTCTAAAATAATAGAATATAACAATTTTAACGTATATTTAACTGAAATTTGTTGGGGATATGAAACTTCTTATCTTTCATTTTCTTTAATTTACTAAAATTATTATAAAAGTACAAATTACATAAATAATTAATACTAAAATTGCTATAAAACTACAAATTACATAGATTATTATATAAACGTTCAAAACTATTAGCCAAATTAAAAACATGGTTATAGTTTATGTAATTTTACTTTGCAATTTTATGAAATTTTATTTAGTTTATGTTAAAGAAAAAAAAGGTCGTGTATTTTTCATCTGAATTTAAAGGTGCTGGGTAAATTAGAAAATTCTTGGAAAGCAATACAGTAATTAATCTTTAATAGATTCTGAAACGGATGCACTTAACGAAGGACTTACGACCTAAGGGAACTCTGCACTTTAGCGAAGTTTCGTTAATGACTAAATATATCAAACCTCTAACCACTGTCCTAACCGATATTCGTCAGCTAACCTCGACGTCAAAAGTAGTAATTATCGGTCTAATTATTATTCGATAATGTTGATCGATCATAATTTGTTCGAGCTAAAGGTTCTAATTACAGTTATAAGGCATTTGATTTCGACTGTTTTTCGACGTAATTGAATAATTCATTTACCTTAGTAATTCTGTTTATAATCTGAAAACGAAAATTATTTAATAAATTAGAAAGTAAAAATAAAAGAACCTAAAGGTAAGTTCTAATATTATACTAAATTTCTGAATATTGTAGTTTAAAAAATATTGTATTGAATTAATACAAGAATGAAATCAACTCGTTTTCATCAACATTTATAACTAATATCTTTCACTTTCAGCATTAACAATTCAAAAATAAATGAATGCAAATTCTAACAGGTAAAATGGAAGGTCTAAATAAAAATTATTAAAAACAAAATCCAACTTTGGCACAAGTGGCTTGATCCAGATATGTGTCAGGCGAAGATAAAACGTTCAACTGACGCATTCATAATATAGGTCATGTTATAATGCTCAAGTATTTCTGTACAACACTAAACTAAACAAAGAAGGAGAGATATATGCATTCTTTTGCATCACGAAAAAAATTTCAATAGTGTTACAGTATATTGCGCATTGCGGCAGCTACAATTAAGTTTCACATTTATATGTAAAATTAAATTCAGCCAAATTTATGTCACTATAAAACTTTAAGCTCAGTAGGATTTCATGATCATATATTAATAATAAGATTATACTAATAATATAATTATATAATTATACTAATAATAATACCGCTACACGTTAAAAGATTTTTCGAAACTTTTAGTCAATATTTTATTTAAAATGTTAGCTTGTCGCCCTAAAATGCAAATTGTCAATGAAAAATTTACCTTCAAAAATATAAACTAGCCCCTAGAAATGTAGACTGAACTACTGGACTAGAAATTATTAAAATCTCATATTTTCCTGCTAGATAACCGCAACTAAAGCCCCTGACGCAGGAAAATATCAAGTTTCCAATGTATTCAAATCATAAAATCTTATTTTAATATCGTAAAATCTCATTTTATTTCAAGTATATTTCCAACTAAAATTAATCTTATTATTTTCGGAAATATTTCGGAAATTATGTTGAAATTAAACTATAAATATTAAACGCAATCATGTAATAAAGCAGTAACTTTTTGACGAATTCGATTAACAATCGTAACTTCATTTTTTCTTAAAGCACATTTATCAATTAATCTCTAATTGTACATTAGTCGTTAATTAAATAAAAAATTGAACACCCATAATTGGTGAATACATAAGATAACTATTGGCAAATAAATAGTTTTCAATAAATAAAAAGGCGGTTACAAAATTTAATTTTTAATTGTATTTTGTAAACTTCTAAATTACTTCGAGCGATTTTTTAAATACAAATTTTTGAGCTTAAACTGTGAGAGGGTTTTTTTACACTATACACTAACTTTTTAGAGGGCGAGGGCAAAAAGGATTTTATTGAGCCACCCTGATATACACATAAGAATACTAAATACATTAAACGTATTTGTGTACTGCTGCTATATTAAAAAATGTAATAACATGATGCTTAGAAGGAATAGTTAGAACGACTACAATAAAAATTAACGATTATTGTGTTTCAGAATAAAGAAACTGAAACGAGTAATTCACAAGTAGAAAATCTATGATAAAAGTACAATCGTGTGTGCTCGAAATTGCAGCATCGTTATGCATAATGCATCGTTAAGTCGATCAAAGAAAGAGCTATAATGATTCTCGTGACAATTGCGTAGCTAGAAGTCATGGAGTGTCTTTACTTCCATACATAAAACCACGTAATTTTCGTACGGTACTCGACAAGCTATCCATAAGTAGTACAATCCAATATCAAGTCAGACTGTATTGATGCACGTAAAATGGCCATTATTCTGTTTGCATTTAACCTCAACAAAGAGGCGCATAAAGAAGGCAATAAAGTCAAACTATACAGTGTTCTCCTTTGTTTTCTACAGCACCCAAATAAATTTATTTAGGACGAACAACGATAATACATTTCAACGACTCTCTTTCATTCAAACATATAAATAAATGTATAGAATGAAATATAGATATTTCACTGAGAATTTTTTTCGGAGCACTTCTTTTAGAGCTGCGAAACAATCATAATTCTTACAGATACAATTATTGTATTTATATCTGTTGTTAATATTTAATCCTAATGATGAAGACAATTAAATGTTATGAAAATATCATCAAAATTTTTTTCAAATTTCCGAACTTTTAAAATAAACTTTCAAATTTTCTAATTTAATCATTTTCTAAATTTCTCATTTCCTAAATTCCTAATTTCCCGAATTCCCAAATTTCCAAATTTCCAAATTTCCAAATTTCTCAATTTCGCAATTTCATAATTTTTCACTTTTTCAATGTCTTAATTTTTCAATTTTTCCATTTCACAATTCTTCAATTTTTCATTCTCTTAATGTTTCAGTTTTTCAATTTTTCAACTTTTCAGTTTCTCAATTTATTAATTTCTCAATTTTTTAGCTTTCAATTTCCCAATTTCTAAATTTCTCAATTTCTAAATTTCTCAGTATCTCAATTTCTCAAATTTTCAAATTTTCAATTTTTCAATTTTTCAGTATCTCATTTTTTCAATTTCTCAATTTCTCCATTTCTAAACGTCTAAATCTCCAAATTCCGATCTTTTCAAGTTAATAAAACCGCATATTCTCCACACTGCAAAATTCCAAATCTCCATATTCCTAAATTCACTTCGCTGTTCGTTGCTACATCAAAGATGCAAACGAATTTATACAACAAAAATGACGAAAAAGTGAATGCTTAGAAGCGCGATCACGTTTCTCCGTGATCATTTACGACGACCCACGTTTCATTATACATCCGAACAGGCTTTGTTCAGCAGACGATTCTAGTATGAAACCGTATTGGATGAACATCTAACGAAGAGACCAGCGACGTGCAACCACGCACTGGGGTGACCCAGTTTCACGGTATATTGCACTTACAGGAGAATAGAGTTCCTTTCTTTGCAAACACGCCCGCGAGTGTCTCTCCGTCATCGCACGAAAATACAACGTGGAAAGGCATGCTTGTGGAAAACGGAAATGAGCGACACGCACTGTGAAAGTTAATTCTGTTTAATGAAACCTTTCGTCCAATGCCAGCTTAGACTATCTACGATTAACCCTTCTGAGACCAAATCATCCTTTTATAATAGCGAGTGGTAGTAGAAGCAATGTACAGTCCACATCGAATTAGGACCACTATTGTTCAGCATTTCACACGTTTTCACAATTAGAAGGCCTGTTCAATTTGTAATGCTATAATTTATTAGCTACCATGATACACTACTACTGTACATAACATTAACACATGTTAATATCTTGCATTTCCTTTGCTTTGGTCACAGCTCCAGCGTACTCCGTATACATTGATCATATACTTTATATCTTCATTTTCCCAAATATCTGTAATTCTTTTCAACTCAGATAATGTGGTTGGAGAGTTGTAAATTAGTCTTTTGAGCAGGCAGACATTTTCTATGGCATTCAAATTTCACCTGACGCGCTATCGATACGAACCTAACCTAAACGCTCGCACGGCCATTAATCGCTCACCACCCACACAATTTATTATCACGATAGCAACAAATTGCTATGTATATATCGTTATCAACGTATTTAGTAATAATTTTGCATGACCTAAGAATTTTCCATGTATGACATAATTATAGCCACAAAAGTGAAATTTTCGTACGTGGTCCTAATTCGATGACGAGGGACTGTACAGTTGTGGTGATCGGTTTTAGAATATTATGCAGGTTCATGTATGAAATTTATTAACTAAGAGGCGGATAAGGGGCAAATTTGTGAGTGAATTTGAAAATTGTGCGTATGAAAATTTGGGAAATTGTCAGATTAGTTTGGTAATCGGAAATTTGGGAATTTAATAATGTAACGATTAGGAAATTGGATATTTGAGAATTTAGAAAGGGGATTTGAAAGTATAGGAATTTGAAGATTAGGAAATTAGATATTCGAGGATTTGGAACTTGGGGATTTGGAAATTTAGACGTTCGAAAATTGAGAAAATTTACAATTTCATACTACAGAAATGTGGAAAATTGAAGAATTTGGAACTTACATATTTTAAAATTTCAAGATTAGAATATTGCAGATTTGAGGATTTTGAAATTTGGACATTTTGTGATTTGTAAGTCTGCAAATTTAGAAATTCGAGAATTTGAGAATTTGCTAATTTGTAGACTTGCAAATTTATGGTTCTGAAAGTTTGGGTACTTGTGAATTTGTAAACTTTGGAATTTGACAATTTAGACATATAAAAATCCATATTGTCTAAATGGGATTTAGAAATTTGTAAAAAACGATTTCAGTAGTAATAATTTTGCATGACCTAAGAATTTTCTATATATGATTATAGTCATAAAAGTGAAATTTTCGTACGTGGTCCTAATTCGATGGCCAGGGATTATAATGGCAAAAATAATAGGATGTTTAGAGAAGTAAAATAGTACTGGTGAAGTAGTAAAATAGTAAAGTAAAGTAAAGTAGTAAAAGTAAAGTAGTAGTAAAAGTAGTAGTAGTAAAGTAGTAAGATAGTAATGTAACAAGGTAGTAAACTAATAAATTAGTAAAGTAGTATGGTCGTAATAGTCAAATAATAAAATAGCAAAATAGCAAAATAGTAAAATATTAAAATGATAAAATAGTAAAATAGTAATGTAGTGAAATAATATATTAACAAAATATTAAAATAGCAAAATAGTAAAATGTTAAAATAATAAAATAGCAAAATAGTAATGTAGTGAAATACTATGATAATAAAATATTAAAATAGCAAAATAGTAATGTAGTGAAATAATATATTAACAAAATATTAAAATAGCAAAATAGTAAAATGTTAAAATTATAAAATAGCAAAATAGTAATGTAGTGAAATACTATGATAATAAAATATTAAAATAGCAAAATAGTAATGTAGTGAAATAATATATTAATAAAATATTAAAATAGCAAAATAGTAATGTAATAAGATGATGCAATAGTAGAATAGAAAAATAGTAAAATAACAAAATAGAAAAATAGCAAAGTAGCAAAACAGTAAAACAATAAAATAGTAAAACAGAAAAAAATATAAAAATAAAGTAATAAAATGGTAGTACAATATGTAGCATACTACTTGAATTATGAATAATCCGAATTGTTGTCTAGGATCTAAAATCCATATACAAATATAGTACCTTGTAGTAACTTAAAAATTCCAACAATTTCTTTAACACCGAACTGTTTAAAATATTAAATTAATTCCGTGTTATATAGTATATAATTCTTTTTTAATTAAGAAACGTTGAGTTACATTAATGAGTGTTCATGTTCAGCATTAGCACAGGGTGTTGAAGATTAAATTACTATAAATCATTATGAACAAAATTGCATTACGCAACAAATGCAAATGATGCGTCAAGCAATTAATTGCCACCATGTGTTGCTAAATAGTACATTTTGGAAACGGTTGTTTCCAGAAGGACAACTGTAAATATACAAGCCATCGTTATTAACTACTCTATATTCTAAGTGCCGATGTCAACCCACGAGTTGGCGCGAACAGAGGCTGACCCATGTGTTTAAATGAGCTATTACAATTGGTCTGAATTCTGTACAAATTTTCAAATTTGTAATAGGTTTTCTAGACTTTTGAATATCTAAATTTGTTAATTTTCAGAAGACAAATTTCCACCCTTCTAAATATCCAAATTTTAAAATTTCCATAAGCTCGAATTTCTACTTTTCTAAATATCCAAGTTCTCAAATTTTCATAAACTCAAATTTCTACAATTCTGAATATCTAAATCTGTCAATTTCTAGAAGGCAGATTTCTACCCTTTTAAATATCCAAATTTTCAAATTTCCATAAGCCACAATTTCTACTTTTCTAAATATCCAAATTTTCAAATTTTCATAAGCTCAAATTTCTACATTTCTGAATATCTAAATTTGTCAATTTCTAGAAGGCAGATTTCTACCCTTCTAAATATCCAAGTTTTCAAATTTCTATATGCTCAAATTTCTACTTTCCCAAATATCCAAATTTTCAAATTTCCATAAGCTCAAATTTCTACTTTTCTAAATATCCAAATTTTCAAATTTTCATAATCCAGAATTTCTACTTTTCTACATATCCAAGTTCTCAAATTTTCATAAACTCAAATTTCTACAATTCTGAATATCTAAATTTGTCAATTTCTAGAAGGCAGATTTCTACCCTTTTAAATATCCAAATTTTCAAATTTCCATAAGCCACAATTTCTACTTTTCTAAATATCCAAATTTTCAAATTTTCATAAGCTCAAATTTCTACATTTCTGAATATCTAAATTTGTCAATTTCCAGAAGGCAAATTTCTACCCTTCTAAATATCCAAATTTTCAAATTTCCATAAGCTCAAATTTCTACTTTTCTAAACATCCAAGTTCTCAAATTTTTATAAGCTCAGATTTCTACATTTCTAAACATCCAAGTTCTCAAATTTTTATAAGCTCAGATTTCTACATTTCTGAATACGTAAACATTCAAACTCCAACTTCGACATTTCTAAACCCCCAAATTGTCAAACCCCAAATTCCATATTCCCACATACCGATGACAACCCACGAATTGGCGCGTGAGGACCCAGGTGTTTAGAAGAGCTACAATTGGTCAGAATAGAAAAATGGACGCCTTACACGTATTTTCAGCGGTAGTATTGGCTCGAGCGATCGCACCAATTAGGCCAAGAACAATGACAGTCGGAAACGTCTCTCAGGTGAGCGAAATACTGTGAATTCAGCAGTTGTTATTATCATTATCATTCTTGTTTGTCGAAATGTAACTGGAAGTGTTCATGGTGGGGAGCTTCTTTTGGATCGATCACGCGCCAATTCATGTGTATATGTATTCACATAAATACTAGTCAATTGTATTTCTTTGAATGATATCAGAAAGTGAAAGAGATAAGTGTTACTGTTTCTTCATAGTCAATCTGGCAGCATATATAAACTTAACTTTACAATTTTTTTGGGTGATAAAGAGTGACCTTCAATTTGTCAAATGATATACTACATATGTACTTATTCACATTTCCATCAAAATAAAATATTTGTCAAAACAAATTCAGCCGTGTACAGTATAATAGTTGTCAAAGTCAATTTTGAAAATACATTTTCATGAGAAATGAAAATATTATTCATAGTTTTTTTTTTTGCAATAGTATATTGAACTTTTAATGCAACATTTGTCTACATTTTTCATCTTTCTAAATTACACTTTTGAATTTCTTAAAATAACTTTTTGAAATATTCACATATCCTTGACTGATCTATGCTTATCTTTTAAGTTAATAATTGTATTAAAAAACACTGACACTTTATATTTCATTATTTTGTAAATTGTACAATTGTACAATTTTCAGCGAACTGTTACAATAAGATTCGATAGATCTAATTTGATAATCTGAAACTTTTACATTTTTGAATTTCCAAGTTAAATTATATAAATTGAAAAATTTTAAGGTTGGAAAATTTGGAAACAAATCGATATTTCTATCGTCAGAAATTTTTAACTTTGCAAATTTCTTGTAAATTTTTACATATGAAAAATTGTATAATAATTGCCTAAAATACTATCTGATATATTGTCTTTTATTGTGTGTCTTCACAAGCAATTTACCACATTTGCTAAACAGGACATTTCGGAATAAATGGACCGAAACACACAAAGCATAAGGATTAGCCTCCAGTACCTCGCGATTTATTGCACCTGATTTCTCATTACAGAGGGTTCTTAAAGACATCGTTTACGATCTATTGCCAGAAAATGTAAGCGATTTACAAAGTGAAATAACTCAACCATAAAACATTTATTACACACTCACAAAAATATAAATTTCAAAATTTTCAAAGCTATAAAAAAATTCGTTCGAAAATTCTTTCACAGGAAAATTATATTAAATGTACAGCACAACATTATCAATAAATATATTGATTTAAAGTATTGCTATTATTGTTTTCATTTTTGACCTCGTTGGTATGTTAAAAATCTTGTGTCGCTTATATGATTTATGTTTCCATATGACACATGAAATATTCAATTTTAAAAATTAATTGTTCGTTTTTCAAAAAACGTTGCAAATATAAAGAATCAATTTTTTACTGCATATTTATCAGTTATTAGAAAAACGGTTGCGTGAAAATTCTACATTACTCCATATCTACTGATATCGCCCCTGCGAAGTTCTGACGTCAAACTTACTGAATATGTATGGGGAGAAATGAAAAGAAAGTTACCGAAGTATGAAATTTCAGGCAAAGAAATAAATTGCAGAGAACAATTTCTAATGATTTGTAATAACATAGAGAAATATTAAAATTCATCCATAATATAGCAAATTCAAGAGGTATAAAAATTCAAAATGGAGCAGATATTAATTATTAAGATATATTCATAATATTGACGGCACAAGTATAAAATTTTTCTGAGGGAATTAAATTAATTTTGAAGAATTTTTCAATCAAATATTTGACCTTATATAATATTTATACAAAAACCTAACCTTATGTAACAATTTTTATCACATTTATAGAACATACCTAGGACGTAAATAAATAAATAGCATTGAAAAACAAGGCGTTTCTAATTCAAGTTATAACTTTTCAATAAAATATTTAAAATCTTATGTTAATACATTTTCCTTATTTTTGCGTGTAGAATAAAAATTTGAAAAAAGCTTGAAGACCCTGTACGTATATCAATTACAACACGATAAAAAGTGCTTTTAAAAGAACATTACGGAGATTTTAACTGAAAGAACATTTATCATCGTTGAAAGTACAGCGTGAAAATCAAAAGACGTTAAATAATTCACACTTAGGAATATACGAAGTCATATTTCAAAAACTTTTCTGAACTCACTAGTCTGAATTTCATGGATAACACTGTGGCGAGACACGTAACTTTCTCGCGAAAGTTGGGTCTAAAAGTTGGAAATACTAGACGAAAGTGGATTTATTACTCAATATCGATAAATTTCGTTGAAACTCCAGTATTTGAATCGATAAATTGGCGGAATTTACGATACGATTAGTATTACACTTCTATTGCTAACCCCATAACCTACAATTTTCAAGGCAGTTGTTATTCGTGCCAAACTTAATGTACAATGTTAATACGAATAAAGAAGGGGAAAATGTTAGACACATTTTGCATTTGGCGATCCTTGATTATGTAGATTATAATTATTTGGTCTTTGAATACATATTACAGAGGATTAGAACTCAGTACAAGTTTTTAGTGATATAATAGTTTAAGGGTTTTTCGTTCCTTCACATTTGTAGTTTCAATTCTTGGGTTTCAGTCAATCCCTAGCAGCATTAAGACCCAAAGAGTCATTACATTCTAGCGAGAATTTTTATATTTATTGTTAGTCACTTCTGGTTGTCAGAACCCTTAACCTTTTGCTTGGTTTTATTAGCTACGGTCATTTTAAAGAAAACCTAGACCCACTTAATACGTCATTTGTATTTTCTCCATACGAATTTCAGCTAAACCAATAGAAAATTAGAAACTGTTTTCCCTCATCAATGTCACAAAAATTATACGCCCACTCCGAGATTTTGTGAAACGTAAGAAATCTTCGAAGAGACACTCTCGAGTCATCAGGTACAAAATCTAGTCGTTCGAAGGAAAATTCTTAGATACAGTCCATGTATTCACTCATTGGGAATTATAATGATTCCTCCCGTTGTTTAATCGTCTGCTTGCGAATTTCCATTGTACAAATAATCAGATTCAGAAGTATACACCTTTACAAATGTTTAAGCTTCCAAACCCTCCAATTTGTACATTTCTAAATTAACAAATCCTCAAATTTCTAAATTTGCAAATTTAACAATCACGAAGTGTCGAATTTTCCAGTTTTATAATTTTCAATTTTTCTAAACCCCAAAATCTCACATTTCCAGAGTGTCAAATTGTAAATTTTCTCAATTCTCAAATATATAAATTTTCAAGTCACAAAGTATATAAATTGACAAATTTTTAGTATCCAGACTTTTAAATTCTGAAATCGGTTTTTACAAATTTCCAAATCCCATTTAGACAATAGGGATTTTTATAGGCCTAAATTGTCAAATTCCAAAGTTTACAAATTCACAAGTACCCAAACTTTCAGAACCCTAAATTTGCAAGTCTACAAATTAGCAAATTCTCAAATTCTCGAATTTCTAAATTTGCAGACTTACAAATCACAAAATGTCCAAATTTCAAAATCCTCAAATCTTTAATATTCTAATCTTGAAATTTTAAAATATGTAAGTTCCAAATTCTTCAATTTTCCAAATTTCCGTAGTAAGAAATTGTAAATTTTCTCAATTTTCGAATTCTAAATCCCCAAGTTTCCAAATTCTCGAATATCTAATTTACTAATCTTCAAATTCCTACACTTTCAAATCCCCGAATTTCCAAATTCTCAAATACCCAATTTCCTAATCGTCACATTATTAAATTCCCAAATTTCCGAATACCAAACTAATCTGACAATTTCTCAAATTTCCATACTCTCAATTTTCAAATTCACTCACAAATTTGCCCCTTATCCGCCTCTTATTTAATAAATTTCATACATGAACCTGCATAATATTCTAAAACCGATCACCACAACTGTACAGTCCCTCGTCATCGAATTAGGACCACGTACGAAAATTTCACTTTTGTGGCTATAATTATGTCATACATGGAAAATTCTTAGGTCATGCAAAATTATTACTAAATATGTTGATAACGATATATACATAGCAATTTGTTGCTATCGTGATAATAAATTGTGTGGGTGGTGAGCGATTAATGGCCGTGCGAGCGTTTAGGTTAGGTTCGTATCGATAGCGCGTCAGGTGAAATTTGAATGCCGTAGAAAATGTCTGCCTGCTCAAAAGACTAATTTACAACTCTCCAACCACATTATCTGAGTTGAAAAGAATTACAGATATTTGGGAAAATGAAGATATAAAGCATATGATCAATGCATACGGAGTACGCCGAAGCTGTGACCAAAGCAAAGGAAATACAAGATATTAACATGTATTAATGTTATGTACAGTAGTAGTAATCATGGTAGCTAATAAATTATATATCATTTGAACAGGCCTTTTAATTTTAAAAACATGTGAAATGCTGAAAAATAGTAATCCTAATTCGACGGCCAGGTACATTAATTAAAATTACACCCAAAATTCAATTGTACTGAAAATACGAGATAAATTTGTCGTATTTCAATTATACTGTACGTCACGATATTCTTCGATAAAGGGTTAAGAATTTTTATGTATATTATAGAGTATTTCTAAAAGTAGAGAAAATGTTTTTGCTATTAATCGTATTTGATTTTAAAAGAATTAAGGAAGCAACACAATTGCACAGTTTTATTGAAGAAAAAGTGCACTCGGTTTTCCGGATAACATCAGTGTTTAGGAATGAGGTCAATTGATCTGCATCAGAAAGGTAGAAGTATATCGTTTATTCGACTCCGTGAACGCTTGATTAAACGCTCATTATAATTCACCCTCCGTGAAACCGCGGAAATGATCAGCAAACGATGAAATTTATTTATTATTCTCGTCAATTTGTCTTTTTCCTTCGATTTTAACACTGGAACGAAAAATGGCTGGTTTTACAACGTTATTTTTAAATTTCTATTTCGTGTTACATTTTTTGTTCAGTATTGATGTAATGACTTTTGCAGTGATAACTAAAGAAGTAATATAATGAACATGATTCTTTTAATTTACTCAAATATAAAATAATTTTGTTCTAGGCAGAATTTAGATTTTTAACGTTTAACTTGCTTATGGATATTTAATTGCATATAGTGTTTGTTCAGAGCAGTAATATTTATTAACAAATATGCGCTTCAACTACATACTAATTATGTATCAATTTAATTACAGTCCTATTTGAATCACATAATTCAAACTTTTCGATTAATTCAACTGGTAACTATTGTTATTGTGAATTAGCTAAATTACATTTGGTTCTGTTAAGATATTATAAATAAATGATACTACACTCATAATTGATGATTTTTTTGATTGAATTCTTTATGCAATTTCTTCTCACCTGCTAATTACTTTTCTATATTTCATTTCTTGTTAATTTGTAATTCCAGCTCGGTTATATTGTACTCTGTAATGGTATTTCTTAATTACAGTTTAATTACAATTACAGTAGAAATACGATTACATTATGTTGCATTGTATTTACATTGTAATTACATTGCAAATGTATCGTAATTGTGTTATACTTGCACTGTAATAGCAATAGCAATACAATAGTATTGTAATTGCATTGTAATTGGATTGTATCGCATTTCAATTTCATTGAATGAAATAGTCGAATTACGAATTGCAGTACGTTGTAATTCGAAACTCAAATATCTCATAGAATAAATAAATGAAAACCGAATACGACGTAATTGAGTTTTTTATAATTGTAAATCACGGAGTAACTCAATTAGAATCCACACAATTCTAGTACTGTTAACAATACAATCTTGTTATCTGAGTGCAGACCAAGTACAATTTGAAACAACATTATTGTTAATATATAATGTTATATTATATTATTGTTAATCAATAATATTATATCGCATATTATCTCATTTCATAATTATCTACACACATGTTTTCAAAATATGACTGTCCTATTCTATATCAAGAAATAATTTTTAATATAATCATATTGTATTTAAGATAACAAAATACTAAAATAGTAATTCAATAATTCAACCTGATCTATTTCAATTATACCTGTTGAGATAACTTTTCTCTTATTATAGTTTCGTGAAATAATCATGGAGATGTAATTAACAACTAACACTGAGAGACCATAAAAAATTAGCTTCCAAATTTAATGCTGAACTTGCATTTAAAAGTGCTGTAGATGAAATGAAAAATGATCCTATCATACATTTATTACCTGAACGCAAGTGGAAATAAATGGATGAATATTCCTGCAAGATAAAAGAACTAATTTGTCAATGTCAAATGATTAACAATAAGAGCTTTTTTTTCGAAAAGTAACACTCTTCCTATTTTCTACATCAGTAGACCTTTTTGATATAACAGACAGAGGAATATTTCACACAACAATAATAAATGACTTTAGAATGCTTTACGTCTGTTAATAAGTCGAGAACGTTAAATAAACTACATTAAAATAAGTTGAAGAACAACAATTATAAGATAAAGGAAGTCGTTGGCCTCGTGTAAGTCTAAGAACACGTCGAATTATATGTACTCGGTTAACTAAAGCAGTACTTTATATGATTAACTATGTTTAGTAACAGAAACTATTAGAAAGTATGGCGTTTATTTAATTTTATCTTGATGAAAGGTAGCATAATATAGCAATAATTTTTTTAAATTCTGGTCCTCCGCTATTTTCTCATCACATACTTTGATAAATAATTCTACGTTGTAATATATGTGGATATCAGGAGCTTTTAAGGACATTATTATTAAATATGAAAGGTCACTTGCAGTTAACATTCTTCAGTTTCTTTAAGCTTCTTATCTTATACAATGTTACATCTAAATCAATGGCATTGATCTTTGAGTCTTCGATAAGACGAAATTCTCGCTGAACATAAAGCGAAATAGAGTGGAACAGTCAAGCAGATAAACTTCAGAAAACATTAAAACTTCCAAGTTTATGGCGGAAATAGAACATTATGTAGCGCTGTGCAACTAGTATCAACACTATATAGTACGCGTTTAGGCCCATTCTATTAGGTCTTAGAATATAGTTATCATAGCGAGGGGATTAGACCTCGAACTAAGTTTTCTATCCATACAATAATGTACCGCTTTTAGAGTCTCCATACCCTTTTGTATACTTTCAAATCGGTTCTTTACCCGTAACAGCAATGACACCCAAGTAGTCGTTACATTCTATCGAGTACTTTTAGTTTATTACTATTCACCTCTGGTTGTCAGAATCTATGATTTTAACATTATTTTATTTGCAGTTTTCTATCCAGGTCGAAGTATTGCTTGATTTTATTACTTGCTATGATCGCTTTTTGAGGAAAAGACCCATCACATACGTTTTTCGACTTCCATTTCTACCCAATTTTGTGTAGCCAATAGAAATCTGTTTCCCTCACCCTCATTCGAAAAAATTATACGCATCGAGCCTTCTTTCTTGAAAAATTAAAAATTCGAATCTCAAGAACCTTAGTAACAACTCATGACATGCATTAACATAGTCTCCAACTTGGAGTGGTCATTCGAGTAAGGAATATAGTTTTTGTCTAATATAGATACATCACAGTTAATTGGCACACTACGTGAAATATTTAACAAGGCTCGAGGGAATTAATTTCAATGACGACTGTTAACAGTGCGAGTATATTCGTACGATTAGTCGTTATCAAATGGTGTGAAACACTTCTTTTCTAATTCAAGGGAAAATAATATTTATAGAACCTTTTAGTTTATTACTATTCCCATCTGGTTATCTGAAAAACTATTTTACAAGTTTCTCATTTTAAGTTACAAAAGTTAGGATAATTTTCCCGAAATCCATGTTGATTTTTATCAAGATATCGTTTATTTAGTTTTCAATTTCAAAATAAGTATGCACTATACGCCGATTTAGTGTTAATGAATTTTTCACAACCTCCTTTACGACCCCATTTTCGGTCGCGACCCATACTTTAACGTAGATCATTTTCTATCGATACTTTGCAGCATTCGACCCCGTATTTTCTATCGTATTTGTCTGCGAAGTACTTTTTCATACCGTATCGAGTGCCGATATCACGATTTATAATAGAACATTGAGTGAACTTACAATTGAGCTGTACTTTGAGAAAAGTAGCAGGCACTTCGGTGCAACTGCGGATATTCGCAGGAATCGCTGAGAGTCTCACGAGCCCTTTCAAAGTTTATCAATGCGAGATCTTGATCACCATCCATCCCGAAAAGTTCTAAACGTGAATCAAGACCGGCCTGAACGTCCTGGACAACACCTTGAATGATGTTCGGGTTTTTTGAGTATTTACGCTTCTTTCTTGGACGTCGTGGGCTTTCGGATGCTCTTCGTCTTCCTTTACCTGCAATTTTATACACGCTGCTTATTTTTCATTGTTTAAAACACAATAAAATATTTAGGAAAGTTTAAAATTAATATATATAAATACGTTTAAACGAATACATATATATTATTTACGAGTAAAATTAAAGTCGTTAAACATACTCTTTGTAAATATGATACGATGGAGATGAATGAAAAAAATGCAATACAGTATGTAGTTGGTTGTTTTTTTTTGTTGTTTTTATATTGTGTGTTTATGTGTGTGTTGTGTTACATGGTAATGAATAATGGGTACAAAGTTTAATACTAATTTAAGGGTAATTAAAGGTAGGACAAGTTTTGACGTTTTATAGGCACATTGGAGTACATTCATCATATATAATTGGTTTATTTTTCACTGAATTATATCTGCGCTTTATATCTCTTGAATTAATTATGTTAAAGAGACAATTTATATTTTTGTAATTAAAAATCTTGGAAGAAGGTTTCCCAAATTTCCAAATTACTAAATTACCAAAGTCCCGAATTTCCAAATTTCCAAATTCCCAAATTCCCAAATTCCCAAATTTCCAAATTACTAAATTACCAAAGTCCCGAATTTCTAAATTTCCAAATTCCCAAATTCCCAAATTCCCAAATTTCCAAACTCCCAAATTCTCAAACTCTCAAATTACTAAATTTCTACATTTCCAAATCCCCAAATTCCCAAATTACTAATTTTCCAAATCCCCAAATTCCCAA
Source organism: Megachile willughbiella (assembly GCA_945859595.2). Classification (NCBI taxonomy): domain Eukaryota; kingdom Metazoa; phylum Arthropoda; class Insecta; order Hymenoptera; family Megachilidae; genus Megachile; species Megachile willughbiella. The sequence goes on from OX243801.1 coordinate 10,642,926, forward strand.
ATTCCCAAATTACTAATTTTCCAAATCCCCAAATTCCCAAATTCCCAAATTTCCAAATTATTAAATTACCAAAGTCCCGAATTTCCAAATTCCCAAATTCCCAAATTCCCAAATTCTCAAACTCTCAAATTACTAAATTTCCACATTTCCACATTTCCAAATCCCCAAATTCCCAAATTCCCAAATTACTAACTTTCCAAATTTCCAAATTCCCAAATCCCCAAATTCCCAAATTCCCAAATTACTAAATTTTCAAATTCCCAAATTCCCAAATCCCCAAATTACCAAATTCTTAAATTTCCAAATTCTCAAATTACTAAATTCCCAAATTCTCAATTTTCCAAATCGCCAAGTCATCAAATTTTTAAAATTCTAAGTTCCCAAATTTCCACTCTCTCAAATTACCCAATTACCAAATTCGATTTACAATTTTCCAAAATTCCGAATTAAGAAGTTTGTAATCTCCAAACTAAAGAAATAAATTTGATATCATTCTCACTATCTCACGCGTCATCACTATCTCATACACTCGATCCGTTTATCACAGTTCGTTTGTTTTCCAAATAACATATTTTGAATTAGGCAAATGTACAGTAACCTTGCTGCTCTCACTTGTAACTTGGCTAGTCACATTGGCACTTGTTCAAAACAAGAATATCCAATAATTATGCATCCAACTATTCTAAAATCATCAACCCTTAATGGTCACACTTCACCAGAATAATCCATGTGGGACGTTTAAAACTCCGTCCACTAAAAATGTTTCTAACAAAGAAGCTACTCATTATTTTAACTTGAAAAAAGTCATAAATAAAGTTGTTTTAACACATTTCACAGCTGATTTCAGTAAATTTGAAAGGTGAATATGAAAAACAATTAGAGACGCGAAAAAATTGGAAAAATGACGGCTTTCGCAGAAAAATTCAAAATTTTGTTTGATTTTAATGTACAAAGTTAAAATTTTAGTTGAATGCTCTTGAGATATAACAGTTTGAGGATAAAAATAGCAAAAATACCGGTGTTTCAAAAAAGGTGTTTATTCAGATTTTATAAGGTAGTTAAAATAGAAGCTGAATTGGCTTGGGTTTCATATCCCAGTGTAGTTAAGGTTGACCTACAGTAACTTAGAAACGACATTTTTAATATTTTCTGTGCTATGTGAATTTTCACAGTTACAACAAATATTTGAAACCTGGTATACCTGGAGTTTATATAGTAATACTAAGTTGCACTATAATACTATTATATTATTAATTAATAATTAATATAACATAACACTAATATAATAGTAATTATATTGTACTCATTGTACCGTCAGTTTACATTTCTCCATTTTGTTCTGACGTTAAAAAATGTATATAATGTTTACATAAATGTATGAAACATTGTGTGGAAAGAAAGTTTTCATAAAAATAGTTTATTAGCAAATACAACTATAATGTGATCTGAAGAAATTATAGATAAGTCATCCAATTTCAAAAAAGTGAAAAGTTTTATTAGTTTACATGAACATCTCGTTCGTTCTCGTATTCTACAAAACACATCCATTAGTTCTACTATTTATTTCAGTAAAAATAGATCTACGATTCTTGTTCTTTGAATAAACACTCGTGTACAAATTGTATCTACACACGCGAGTCAATATTTTAAACAATTTAACTTTCAGCGCATTATTTATCGGTTGCACGTAACAGTAATGGTTGTCGTGCTTACGTTGATATTACCTTCGGTAGTTCCTCCGCCATTTTTCTTTTGCTACTGATACCATATATTACGTTACATAATAAATGTTCAATTTCGAAACAGTGGGAGCCCGACGCAATTTGATAACAAAAGAGTAGTGCAATATACATCAATTTGAAACTTTTAAATGACTGCATAAACATTTCATAAATATCTTTTGTTCGAAATGTAATTATTTGGCGGGAAAGAATTATCTGTATAAATATGTACTAATTTTATGTTAAATTTAAAATATGCACGACTTTTGTTTAATACCTTTTGTTGTAAGATGAGTATTAAACTTACAACAAAATTTCTTAAAATATCTAGTTGATTTTTCACGTTTATATCAAAAATATTTTTACTATTAAAATGACAACGTTACTTTCTTCTGAAAGGTTTTTTATTTCCTTTAAGAACATTACAATAAATTCTCGAAATTTTTACCCTCAACTTCTAGACGCTTATTAATTCGTTTAATAAAAGGCTCATGAACAGATAATAAAGTTCTTCTCGTGATACTACGACATGCAATTATAATTCGCTCTTTCATGTTTTCTGGTGTAGTAGGCGGATCGGAGTATACCTTTCCCTTAAGATAACCCCATAGGAAGTAATCGGGTGATGTAAGATCAGGTGATCTCGATGGCCAGGAAACTGGACCACCTCGACCTATCCAACGATCAGTAAAATCCCGATGTAGTACTTGCCGTGCAATACGTGAATAATAAGCTGGGCAACCGACGTGTTAAAATATGTTTTGACTGTCTGCTCAGATCTTCAAGTAATACAAGTAATTCGCGATCCAAGAAGTCTCGATATTTGTTTCCATCTAACGTGCCATCAATAATTCTTAAGGTACTAATGATACTTGAAGATGTAAGCCTACCAGATGTAATATTAAACTTACAACAAAATGTATCACACAAAAGTCATGCACTTTTTCACGTAGAATATGATTCCGGAATAAAAAATATGGGTTTATGATAAAAAAGACAAGATGACCTTGAAATAACCTCGAAGACGTCCATGCATTAAAAAATTAGTAATTGGACTCCCCACTGGAAATACTAAAGGACACGTGTCAGTTTTGCTTAAATCACACGTCTCCGAGATTTATCACAATGTCATCTTAAATGGGACACCCTGTATAAACGATACTCATAAATAGTAATTTATAAACATAATAATATATATGTATACGTATATTACACATAACATTTATATTATATTTCTACATGATTTTAATGATTTGCATCATCATTTTCAGCAAACTAAAGCTTCGAAATAATATGATATCGGTTGGTCCTGTTTTAGGTTATATGATTATGCGTTATTAGATCTGATCGTATAATTTCGTGGACGTATAAAATTAAGTTTTCATATAAGCGTTCGTTGTGTACAATGTCAGAGGTTCGATATTTTCCAGTTTCTTTTTTCACTTGCATCATAATGTGCATAGGAATGTTTACTGAGCTGTAGGTTAACGTAAAAATATTGGAACCTCAAAATGCAGGGCAAACATAGTTCTGTGCTGTAGTAATTTCGTGAAGCAGCAAACGAAACGTTTAAATTGGAAACTGCAACGATTATAGTCTGAAATAATTACAATTATAACGTTCCGTGCTATATAAAGTACGTCTGTTTTCACAGCTGCATTTAACATGTTAATCAGGGAACATTAGTTTCACGAACTACAAAATAATTCGTAGAACGTGTAACAGTTCTTTGGTAGAACTTCCACATGGAGAAATTTACTAGAAAATTATAAAACACTAAAGAAATTAATTTTATCAGATAATATTGTACCAATTTTTTGAAAGTAATAATTTGCAATAAAAAGATCACTCTTTTCGTATTTATCTAATATTTTCTTCAAATATGTTCAATTTTTGTTAATTAAAGTAATAACAAATTCTGATACAAAAACTGTCTTTTTAATATTAGATTATTATCTTCATCCTTTGCGTCCCATGTGAGTTACAGAAAGTTAAATATTAATTATATAATAACTTAGAATTACAAAATTAGAAGATTAGCAGAAAAAATTAAACAGCATTTAATGGTAATTTTATACAGCAAAAAAAATAATGAGCTTACGGGTATTTTTTTATAGAAAGTAAGATAAGTCTATCAAATATGGTATCCAGTTTCAATGGCCTTGACCTTTACATATGTAAAGGTCAATTTACATATGCAAAGGTTCAATTATAAAACAAAACGTAATAACTTAACCGTCGATCATTGTCTATCAAAAAGTTATTAAAAACTTATTTCAATTTTAATCAGAAATAAAATATTTTACTTTTAATTTTAATAAAAAAACACTACAATATTTTGCAAAAATCTTTTCCTAATAAAACTTCAATTTTCTATTTGCGTTCTGTCTTTTTTCCTTCTTGTACACTATGTACAAATTATAAATTACATATTTATGAAACACTATATGAAATAACATATAATGAAAAATTTTTTTTAATTTTGTAAAAGAAAAATATAATTAAATTTTATTCTTCAAATAAATACATGTAATCACCAAATGAATTTTATTAGACCTGTATTGAAACTATGTTTATTCGATCAATTTGATTCTCTTTGAAATTAAATCGCGCAAATTTATGATTGATAAAACTGAAACGATACGAGGAAACGTGCATATCGTCGAATATTAATGAGTGCGCCGAATTTGATAAAACAGCATTTTCATTTCAGCACGGCGTATCGTTTATCGATTTACATAGTAATCCTATGTTCACCATTCTTTGACGTAAGCTAATACTACGTCAAAATATAAACTGCATCGATACGCTTCAACATAGAAACAGATTTATTTTTGTACTGACTCAACGTTAATTTTAGGTACAAAGGAACGTAGAATACAAAGAAGACATTATCAAAAACAAACATTAAGGTATGGGATAATCAATCAAGTTAGTGATATTTCGTTGTTCTGTTCAGTTTTGACCGATGGTTGAGGATTTTATTAACTAAATTAAGATTCAGGTGTTGATATTCACGAACAATTATTGTTCATATTCTTATACAAATTGTGGACTGAAGCTGAAGCTTCTTTCGATAAAGGGTTAATGTAAGGGGAACCTACCACTATTTGACTATGATTGTATATCACGTACGTGGAATTAAAACGCTTTCATTTTTTGACTACAGAAATTTCTAATTCTCAAATTTACACATGTCCAAATTTCTAAGCATTTGGTTTTTTATTTTCAAAATTTTCAGTGTCTAAATTTACAGATTTATAGACTTGCAAGTTTTCAAGTTTTTATGCTTTCAAGTTTGCAAGTTTTTAATTTTTCAGTATTTCAATTTTTCAATTTTTGAAGTTTTCAAGTTCTCAAGTTCTCAATTTTTCAAGTTTTCAAGTTTTCAAGTTTTCAATTTTTCAAGTTTTCATGTTTTCAAGTTTAAAATTTTTCAATTTTTCAAGTTTTCGAGTTTTCAATTTTTCAATTTTTCAATTTTTCAAGTTTTCAAGTTCTCAATTTTTCAATTTTTCAATTTTTCAATTTTTCAAGTTTTCCATTTTTCAAGTTTTCAAGTTTTCAAGTCCTCAAGTCGCCGAATCCTCAAGCCCTCAAGTCCTCAAGTCTCAAGTCCTTATGTTTTCAAGTATTTAAATTTTCAAGTTCACAAGTTTTCAAATCTTCAAACCTTCAAAGTTTCAAATATACAAAATTTCAAATTCCTAAATTTTCAAATGTACGATCCTATGAATTTCTCAGTTATACAAATCCTATGATTTCTCAGTTATACAATGTAAATCGGATAGGGGGTCAGAAGTGCCTTTAGACCAAATTATTCAATGAACATATCAGTTAATAGACGGTTCAAAGAAAATCATTGTTATTAAGTATCAAGCCGCCACCCCTATTTGAAAGGTAGTTACAGAGCGAAACGCATTTTGTAGTTTAAGCTTTATATCTTTTATCGTACCATACTGAAAATTTCGAAAAAAATCAGGGATATTCTGCTCTATGGTGTACGTGTTTATGAATTTTTCCAAAACTTTTAACCGCAAAATGAATCTTTAAAAAATTCTAGAAGTTTAAAAATATTTTTCTTCTCCAATATCTAGTTATACTATCATCTTAACGTTTCATGAAGCCTTGTTCATATTTTTATAGTTTTAATAGCTTGTTAAAATTATTAGTATACAATTTTTCATATTCTATATAGAAATGTTATATTAAAAAATTACAAATCGATAGTTTCTAACTTTCCGTGTGACGTTACTCGTAGAAATATCAATTTAAAACATAAATGAACTTAGGTCACTTTCAAAATAAACGGCATATGTATTTATTCACTAATAAACTGATGCATTAACAAAATTACTGAGTTATTTTGTATCTTTTGCTTATGCAAAACATTTTCGGTGGCTGCGATTCGTGCAATACAATGGAACGTGTTTGGTGGTTAATTTTTGTTGACAGGTGAATAGTTTTGTTTAGATTCAGGTTTATGCCCTGGTGGTTCACTGCGCCACAATTTGCCACGAGATAAGCCTCGGGGCAGCTATGACAGACACGGTGAGATAAATAGAAGAGGATGCCTAGCTTATCCACTTTACATTTTATTCCTCTCTCCCTTAATGTTCTCTTGTGTGACGTCACCACGAATAATAAAACAACCGCCACAAGAATGAACTTTTGGACAACAGTTAATAATTTATTATGTAAATAATTTTTTTTGTTCGGTTCAATTACATTGGTAAAATTAGCGTTTTTCATTTCACTTTTTTTTAATACTCTTTCATTTTTTCAACATCCACCCTTTTATTTCACATTATTCCTTAATAATAATAATTCATATAATTAATAACTATTTCATTTGATAAATTATTTTATAACCTTTTCAGATTTTTCATTATTTTAACTTATAATTTTCTTTTATCTATGGAACCATAACCTATGATTTTCCGACAACTGCGTCAGAGTTAACTAATTATTGTTGCAATGTTTGGACAAAAAAGTTGTTAGGTATACATTTATGACATTTTAGGTGTATTGTATTTAACAACCCTCGAATGCGCAGATTATGATTAGAATTAAACTAAAAATTTTAATATAATGGAAATAACATCAAGTTTGTTACGTTTAAGTTCGGTGTATCACACGTGTGACACGATGTAAAGTAAAATATTTAATCAGCCATTTTGTATTGCGAACATCAATTTTGCAGACTCTAACCTTCAAATGCAACATAAATAATATTTCGAGCTCTCCTTTTGTTGTAAAACTCTGTCAGACGTATATTTTGAAATCGATTATTTAAACCAACCAATATCAGAAATATACAAATCGTAAATCTTTCAGTATCAATAATACTATCAACGATTCTCTCCATCATTGTTTGTCTTTCAAGAACAATCGCACAAAATTTAATGAAACAAACAGTATTTGAAATATGTATATCGTAAATCTGTGTTTACGAATTTCGTATGATCGAATGTACAGAAGTATTTTAAATATTAAACGTTATGTAGTATAATCGTATATAATATTAATAATTGTAATATAATTTAAACGTAAGCTTTTAATACTTATTAACAATTAAAATTTTGTTGATCAACTAAAATATTATTTGGTAGCAGTATCATATATTTGACTGCGTTAAAAAGTAAGTTGCGAGCACGATGTGTATCAGTAAACAAAATGGCCGATGCGTAAAGAAAATGGCGGAAGGAAATTTCGCAACTTGTTGATTTTTGTTGGTCAACCTGTTAAATTCACAAACTTTCTAATTTGGAAATTTAGCAGTATGGAATTTAGAAATTTGGAAATTTTAACATATTTTTATTTGAAAATTTGAGAATTTAAGGAATTGAAAACTTGTGAATTTGAGAGTGCGGAAATTTATAATATTGTAATTTAAGAATATATGAATTTGATTTGAACATTGAGGAAACTCAGAATTTTTTAATTTAGCCGTTCAGAAATTTGTGAATTTAAAAAATGAACAGTTTATAAATTTTGAAATCTTTAAATTTCTTTCCGATTTTAGGAAATTAAATTATTAAATTCCTAACTTTACAAATCTCCCTTGTTCTTAAATCTCTCAAATTTACAAATCCACAAATTCCCGACTCACAAAACTCAGAAATTTTCTATATAAGATATAGGATATTTCCTTAACCTCAGAATTTTCCGAAACTAATTTTTCAACGAATTTTGAAAATTAATTAAATACCAAAGAATGATGGTGCTTTTTTCTCATAGATTACCACTTTTCCCGAAGAAGTTTTCCCCTATGCAAATAAACATTTCAGTTGACAGATATAACATAATCATACAAAATAAAATAAACGAAATAAATTGCAACAATAAATAATAATAGATTCTTTTCACAAATAGTACGAATATTTATTTTTTATAATGTACTAAGGAAATGTATGAGTGTATCATTAAACAAAATTGTTAGCTTATTTTTGTAATGAATTAATGTTCGTTATGAACATCTGTTGACATGGTTTTAGATGTTCCTATACCTTTGTTATAAAGCATAATCACACTGCGGTCGTAATATACCACTGAAATGCAGCGAGCTAAAGGAATAAGCAATGAAAGGAAGCAAAAATAACAGTTCAATTATTTTAAGTACTGTACATAAGATTTTTTAGATAGGAGCCTGCTAATATTGTTCCAAAACTTGCTCCCTCATTGTAAGGTACCTTTTATCATTAATTATTTTTACGTCTTTATACTGTTCTCATTACATCTTCATATATAGGGTGTCCTACATTTCTTCTGTATATTTTATGAGCAAAGTTGAGGAAAAAATGAACATAAGCTTAGGAATGTTTGGTTAAAAAATTATAACATAGACACAAAATGACTGCTTTGCTGTTCGTGTTTTCAGAATAGGAATTCAGAAATTTGAAAATTTCAATATTTAGTCTTCTTTTAGATTTTGCATATTTGAACTTTGAAATTTAAAAATTTGTTGTGTTAAATATTTACAAGTTTACAGATTTACAGGTTTACAGGTTTGCAAGTTCACAAGCTTACAAGTTTACAAATGTAAAAATGTGCAAGTGTACAAATGTACAATTTTACAAATATACAAGTGTAGAATTTTGCAAGTGTACAAATTTACAATTTTACAAATATACAGATCTACAGATTAGAGAAAATCTTGTGTTTCTTTTATGCGTAGAGAAAAGTGAGTTGCATAGAACGGTGCATTGAAAAAAATATAATTAAAAAAAAGGGATTGACCTTCATATCTCCTTTACGTCTACGCAGAAGAATACAATAAATCAAATAATTTGCTTCTTGAAATCACGTAATTTTTGCCTCAAACATTTTTGTATCATCAAACTTTTGAATAAATGTATATTTGAGTAGATCTACGACACTCTGTACATTTAAAAGCAGTAAATGCATTCGACATATTGAAGCCAAATCAACGAGTTCCTAAGAAAGACTTCTTCATATTTGTTCATCGATTCTAATTTATACAATTATGAGAATCGAAATAATGCGATATCTGTTATGGATATAACGATATGGATTCCTTCACGATACTTTGGTTCTGTAACTGTGATTTTGCAGTTCTATATTGCAGTTCCGAAACAGTTCCATGTAGAATCGATACTCGTATCTACTTTGCAGCTGTCGAGAACCTTAGATATTTGAAAATCGATACCAGTATCGTTTCTAGAACCGCTTTAGAATCGAAATATAGAACTGGAAAATAACAGTTATAAAACCGATATAATATCGGTTCTGAAAAACTCAAGCGGAAACCGATACGAGCAAGAACCGTTATATCCGTAACAGTTATGACATTATTTCGGTTTTCATAACAGTTTCAAGAACCGAAACCGTATCATAGCTATTTTCAATCCCTAAGTCAGTCATCGTTGACTGCTACCACGAATTTAATCCTTATATCAATAATCCACATCCATGTGGACGTTTAAGAATTTATTATGTTTCTGTTGGAACACAATGGCGCATGCTAGAACAAATCGGTTCTGGAACCTCATTCGTTACGCTCTAAAATATATACATGCGTGTTTACCTTTCAAAGATTAAAATATATCGTCCATTGCAATTATTTATAAATGCAAAAACAATGTCGAATTAATTTATTACTTGATTATTAAGGTTAAAACTCGATTTTTAAAATATAACTCCTGAACATTTTTTTCTTCATATTATTATTTGATTATTAGGGTGGTGTTTAAAATTGGATTTTTAAAATATAACTCTTTGACATTTTTTTCTTCATATTATTATTTGATTATTAGGGTGGTGCTTAAAACTCGATTTTTAAAATATAACTCTTTGACATTTTTCGCTTCATATTATTTGATTATTAGGGTGGTGTTTAAAACTCGATTTTAAAAATATAACTCCTTAACATTTTTTTCTTCATATTATTAATCTTCTTAAAATTTTATTACATTTATTAACATTTTGAATGACGCCAGTTCACAATAAATTTGTGAGTCAACAAGTCGCATGTTACATGCCAGAAACGAAGAAGAAACGCTATTCATTGATATTAGTTTGACAATTACTATTAGCTGTTCACTGTTATTAGCTTTGGAATCGCAATTTGTTGCTGTAACCATCCAACTAGCTCAACATTTTTTCTTGCTTTGATTTATAGAATATGCTAGTGAAGTTCTAAGAACAAAACTAAAACACCCTGTAATAGCGAACAATAAACTATACATTTCGTATTTTTATCATAACCTTTTATTGTAATAAAATAACCTTGAAATGTTTCAAACCCTAGGTCAATATTCCCTTTTTTGCGAATGGAATATGTTAATAAAGTAAAATAAAATTGGGACACTATATATATGAGAATGTTATATAGTACGTGAATGTAATATTCAAATTATACCACAATCATTTTAGTTATTAACGTCAGAATTCATCAAATATTTATGAAAGGAGAAATATATAAATCCTAACTCCACCTGTACCTAGTACCTCAATTATTAACCTAAATTATTAACCTAAGATAATAATTAACCTTTATTGAATAATATGATAACATTAACCCTAATGATTAACCTAAGACCTTAAACATTGAAATAATCAATGAAATTTCAGATAAAAAAGCATTCTGCAACTACCACAAAATCGAATACCCGAATATATCGTTAATTTATTCAAAACATGTTCATACAATCTAAAAACCTTGCGTTATTCATAACTGTCCCATTATACTTCATTAAGCTCGCAAACCAAGTATTATAAATTGCCTCACACAGAAGCAAACATTTCACAGATACAGAATAAGTAAGACTAAAAAGCTTAATTAAAGCAATGAACATTGTGTACTCACCATGATGCGAATTATGATGATGATGTTCCGTGATGTCTCCGATGAACTCGTCGCACGGGGCTGAATCGTGTCTCCTGCGACGGCGATGATGATGATGATGGTGGTGGTGATGGTGGTGATGATGATGATGACTCTTCCTTCGATGTTGATGATTCAATGAGGAGGAGGCAGTCGAAGTGGAAGTTAGTCTGAGCCGACGGGGACTGGCTGGCGCGCTACCGGAACGTTTGCTCAATGCCGAGGATGCTTTTATTGCTTCCACCTTCGTTTCCACCAGAGCAGCGAGGACGGCTTCGAGACGTGCCACCTCCATTCCACTGCCACCGTCGTCCGTCGAGACTGCCTTGTCAGCGACATCGGAAGTCGACGGAGTCACCGTCATCTCTTCACCTGCTGTTGTCACATTACGTTCACCACCCTCGATGGTGACCACTTTTCGATAAGAAAGGTCGCGGGACTTCTCGACGGCCCGCTCACCGTACGGTCACAAAACCGACGACACGTCACCGCGTGACTTCCTCTTCTTCTTTCCGCGTTCTTCCGTGAAACTATCCGCCGAGAGCTCTCGGATAAATCGGGACAACATGAAGCTGATTACTCGGCCCTCGTTTTCATCGGTTGCTACAGACACCGCTGGTGTTTCTCGCTCCGAGCAGCTTTCAAACTTCCCGCCAAGATGATGCTTGATAATTTCTGCGGAATAGAACGCGCGAACACCGCATATTCGATGCTTTTGTGCGAGGTTCGAAGAGAATGTTAGACCACTATCGATAACCTTTTTCCCTTTATATCGTTCGAATAACGTTAACGTCACCGGCAATGGTAACGGTGACTTTCTTGCTTCTGCGGAATGGAGTTTTTACCGATGTTCCTTTGTTCGCATTAAACGTCCTTCGTGTACCCGGGTTAGAAGAAAACGACCGCAGAAGATTTTTCTCTTCCGTTCTGGTGTTCCGTGAGATTAAGAGCATCGACCATTGTGCGGAAACGAGATAAGCAGCGTAGCTCGTTTAAAAAAGAAAGATCAGCACGTCGTCGCTGCGTCAGGATGAAAATTATCTATCTTCCTGATTCTTGACATTTTCTTAATTACCAGCGATTCCGTAACGACGTTCGAGCACTGATTATATCGATTCGTTATCCGAAATATGATCTCTCTATATACGATTAAAGAAGGTGCTCGACAACCTCGTGACAAGCGTTTCCTCTTTAGTTAGCCGAACAAAATTGCTCCCTCAATCGATCAACCACATTATCTAACAACGGTTATCAAGAGTACCATGCTGTTTAACAGATCAACCAGTTCGCATTTCATTTCGCAAGTGGGTTTCGATAGAATTTGCTCGATTTCCGCCTCCATCATGGATAAACCCGATGCTCTTCCACTTCTCGATACAACCAATTGATCATTCGGGGCTGCGGATTTAACACACGATCGAACACGAAGAATCATCTACAATTCGTTTGAACGCACCGTGTCAGGTCCCGAAATTTTGTTCCGCTCCGGTTCAGCGAATAACGACAAAAGTTTATTCACTCGTTCACAATTTTCTACAAATTAGTACCGTTGCGACCCGTTGACCGTCGATACACCATCGAATCAACAGCGCTTACTTGAATCGGCGATATTTACAGCTGCTTTGCGGCGATTGCAGCCAACCGTAATCCTCTATGGCTTCGATCCGACGTAAATGTCCCGTCCGGTCTATACGGTAACAAGTGCCCTCAGAATGTTCAGAAAGTCCGTGAATCGACCGAGCAATCGAAGCGGCAAACTTAAAGGTGTATCGAGCTACGAGGGATTGACCGTCGTGACATCCTTTCGGAATAAAAGAAAGACCCCCGGAAAAGCGCCGCGGACACTTATTCCCGCGTGGCCAACTTCCCTCGACCCTTCCTGCTTTCTCGCGTACCTAATGACCTCGTTCCTTTGTGAAACGCGAAACGAAGCTTGGTCGAAACACGTAGCCATGTCAGGCAGCGTTCACTGCGATATACCGCCGGTTGGTTGTGTCAAGTGTTTTCGAAACAGGAAAAAGAGAGGCAAAGGCCGAGGGAAGCCACCGCTCCGAACGCGATCAAAATTTAGCCCGCAGTCCGAACGATTAGATGTCATTCGCTTCGCGGTACATTAGTGACAGTACGTTAATTGCACAGCGAATGAACGATTTTCTCGGATTTATCGAATCAATATCTGTCGCTCCGAGTAAGAATTCGCATATACTTCTTGTTGACGTTCGTTAAACTTTATTCCGGAAAGTCTTCGTCACCTGATGAGGCTCATCCCCATCGCAAAGATTGGTCGATCGACAGAAATGTCCGATCGGATCGAAGTTTAGCATCCCTCTGTAGTTCCGAAAATTAAGTCCTCGTAGGATCGTAACTACCCACGTTGAGCGAACGCAGCGAGGTCGTTAAATCTTGTCGCAGAGCATGTGTTGTTGAACCGCGATTCTCGAGAAATCGGACGATTGTTGGCCTTCTCGGAGTTGTTTATAAAAGCTCGGAGTTGAGGATTTCGCCGATAATTGTCGGACGAATTCGAGGTCGAGTCAGGAGAGTATCGGAAGGCCGCATCATAGGATTTCATGGGGGTAGCGTCGTTCATGGGCACTCGTGGGATGCCCGCGCGGTGATTCCCGGCGAATCCATAGCTCAGGGCCCGGTGACGTGTTACGAAGGGACGGACAAGGGTGCCTTCTCCGAGTGATACATCGCGACAGGTCCAATTTCGAAGGTGGCGTGCACCACATCGAATCACGACACGGCACGGCACGGCACGACACGCCACATCACGTCACGTCGGGCACGCTGCCACTACGTTGCTTCGTACGTTTCGTAGTACGATGTGTGTCGACGTGATGGCGCGATAAACGCACATCCCCGGCCGAGGGATTTGCGTGCGCGAGTGTTAGCGATCGCTCGAATACTGGGAAGCGTCGTGGAGCAGACAGGGTTGGTAGGCAGGTGGCCGGTCTGGCAGGGATGCGTTCAGCCCTACCCCTTCCTATACCGACATCGCCACTTCCACTTTGCTAGGTTATGCTCCTCTTTCTCCGCTACCTTCTCCTGGCATCCACGACTTCGACCTCCCTTCCTGCCGATACTCACCTTAGCGTATGTATCCGCAATCAGAGTGATACTGTGTTATATGATCACTTTTTGCCCCCGTAAAGTACGACCAATATCGGCGACCCTGGATTCTGGATACACAATGCGTTCGCGGAAAGATTTATACCTCGCGAAATTATGCGCTTCACCGTTCTCCGTGAAAAACAAAACGTGTAAAGTAAAAACCCGTGTTGGATGCTGGAATTTTTGTCTTCCGCGTACGAAGAATTAGTGCTCGCCCGTAAAATGTTCTTTCGCCAGTTTCACCGTTTCGGTATTTATGGATATAAAAATTATACAGGGTGAGTTACGGAAAATATAACACTGGAATTTTTTCATAGCGTTTCCTATAGGGATATAGAAAAGTTTCGAAGATGAAATAAAGCTGTTCGGTGTACATCAGGTATCTGGGTTTTTGGTTGATGTTTTTGTTCAAGGTTATTTTAAGATCAAGGTTAAACGGCACTTATTATGTAATAGCTAATGTAACCTTGAAACAACCTTGAGTGCAGAAATTAAAGCACAATACCAAACGTTGCGATTTTTATTTTGTGTAAACTATATTATTTTAATTATGCAAACCTATGTCGTATAAGGAAAATGTATTTTGGTGATACATGATTGTTCTGTGTAGATTAAAATTGCAACACATTTGAGGTTTTAATGTACTTCTCATATATTATCGGGTATACACTCAACTTTGATGTATATTCAAAGTACAATAGAAAAATTATGAATATAGACATATTTTGTAGCTATTTTGTTTCTTGATATTCTCGTTTATCTTCGACAGTTTTTCACTAGATTAAAGTAACGATTTGTAGAATGAATACTTTAAGTATATTTAATTGTTATTCACAATTTTAGTGTATTAAAAATTGCTGACCTTTAAACTGCGCAAAGTTATGAATGGCTCGTGTCACTTGTTTCTTGTTTAGAAACGTTCAGTAAAATGGTCTGCGGTGATAAATGAAAATGTGTTGGGACGATGTCAGAAAAATATGATAATTGTGTTGCATCCGCCAACCATGTAATCATTGCAGTATGATCCATAACGCTATCAAGATGAAACAATATTACTCTCCTCTTCACTAAATGGATCGTTAAAGTTTTAATTTTCCATAAACCGTTCTAAACAGTTGAATATAAAGCTTCATTTTACGTATATCAGAACAGCATTCCTATCTATAAACATTTATTTAATAAAATTTAATTAGATAATTTATTTATTTATTTAGATGACGCAGGAATTGATAGAACATTCGCATTCAAAATAATTGGATAAAATAACAACAAAATTTTAATATTAATTTCTTGTTATGGAGGAAATAGTAAACAAAATATTGCTTAAAGACATTTGGACAGTAAAAATCGTAAAAACAAGTAATCGATCTTTGTTAATATCAATTTAACAAATTTATTAAGAATAAATAACATTTGTACTAGTTTCTTTCATATAACACATACTAATTTCTTTTATATAATATTTATACTAGTTTTTTTATAAACGATTACTGCAATTTCGTTCTACAATAATTTTAACGTTTTTCGAAATTTATTTGTTGCATTTTCCTATGTATACTCTTCATTATTTACGTTAATTTGAAATTAATGAATTGCCAATAAAACAAATTTCATGATAAAATTGATTCAGAACAACAAATATTGAGATTTGTGATTTAAAATTAATGAATTATCAGTAAAAAAAATTTTGTGATCCTTCTTTGAGAATATTTTTATTAAAAATATTCTTTTCTTTAAAGTTTCCTTCGAGAATAATTTTATTTATGTCAAAATATCAAGCTGCTCTTGCAGAATATATATTTTGGATCAAAATACAAAATATTTATTTTTTCACTCTGCTCCTATATTTTCATTTTATATCAATGGATTCTAAATGAAAAGTTATTTTAACATCACAAGATTTTTATGGGAAATAGGTAAAGCAATGAGTCCTGAATAGAAAATTGTTTTATGATTGAAAGATTCTAAACATGTATATTTTTCTCCACATTTTTTGCATTATATATACGCTTTACATATTTATTTTTAATAGTACGTGCAAGAGTACAACGGATGTGTTATTTGTAACGCATATGCACATATCGTGCTTATGTAGAATGTCTATTTGATCAAACTAATTCGCTCTATTAATAAACTCTCATATCATGACTATGTAGGGCCGGTAATAATAATACGTAATCGATGCTAATTGCAGACCATATCAAAGCCTTTTTGTGATCTCCAGTTGCTAATTAAGCGTTAAATGTAGCAGGTTTTGACCTGCAATTCGAATAAATCAATTTGACTGTCGTGGCTAATGTGATGTGCGTGAAAAAAACAATGTGTAATATGTCTTTCAATTTTTTTGAAGTAAGAGCGATTTATTTTCTGCATATTGATAGGCAAACGGTACTAATTAACAACAGGAAGTTTAGAAAAAGTTTTGATAATTTTACTATTCACAAATTTCTAAATTTTCAAAATTGCAGATTTTCAAGTTTCGAAATTGCTAAATTCTCAGATTCTCAAATTTCTGAAGTTCTAAATTTTTATATTTTATACATTTCTGTATTTTTATATTTCGAAATTTCGAAACTTTTTAATTCTTAAATTCCGAAATTAGATTCTCACATTTCTAAAGCTTTAAATTTACATATTTTACAAATTTACATATTTTCAAATTCTTCAAATGTTTATGAAAAGTAGTGCAACAATACCAAAATGAATATCCATCAAGCAATAAAAATGATTACTTGTCAGAAAGAACTGGGACTTAAATTAAATAGATAAAAAAATATTTAAATTATAAATTCGACAGAATATCCATAATTGGTTAATATACAAGATAACTATTGACAAATAAATAGTTTTCAATAAATAAGAAGGCGGTTACAAAATTTAATTTTTAATTTTATTTTGTAAACTTCTAAATTACTTCGAGCGATTTTTTAAATACAAATTTTTGAGCTTAAACTGTGAGAGGGTTTTGTTACACTATATACTAACTTTTTAGAGGGCGAGGGCAAAAAGGATTTTATTGTGCCACCCTGATATACACATAAGAATACTAAATACATTAAACGTATTTGTGTACTGCTGCTATATTAAAAAATGTAATAACATGATGCTTAGAAGGAATAGTTAGAACGACTACAATAAAAATTAACGATTATTGTGTTTCAGAATAAAGAAACTGAAACGAGTAATTCACAAGTAGAAAATCTATGATAAAAGTACAATCGTGTGTGCTCGAAATTGCAGCATCGTTATGCATAATGCATCGTTAAGTCGATCAAAGCAAGAGCTATAATGATTCTCGTGACAATTGCGTAGCTAGAAGTCATGGAGTGTCTTTACTTCCATACATAAAACCACGTGATTTTCGTTTTATATTACCCATTCTTACTGACAAATCTTCAGTCGACTCGATATCAATAATTTTTCTTTTATGATCAATTTTAATAAAAAATTTGTTTTAACACCTAAAATTGTTTTTACCGCACAAAAAATTTGCGTGTATCAAAATTTTAGCAGATACAAGGAAAAGATAGCGGGTATTTTAATTTTGTAAAAGGACATGCTACGCTGGTTACATCTGCTGCGAAAAATCCTAGGAATTTTCATTATTTATAACTTAATCCCGGCTTTCCACATACAACTATACTGCGTCGTAAACCTTGACTGTAACTACGTCACTAAAATTATGTATTAATAAGACATACGGTTTAATAAAAAAAAGAATAGCAAAAATTCCGTAGCAAGGCTTTCGTTTCTAGTGCCTCATATATTTTCTACGGTGACTTTAAAGATTTTCAGCCGAATGCGTCAGGGATACCTTATAATATTTAACCTGTTATCTAAGATAATATTTAATAACTTCCATACCTTGATTCTGAATTGCAACAGTGAAAATTTACGTGTATAGTCAGACACTATACATTTTCAGTAGCATCTTTTAATATTTATTTTACTTTGTACACTTTCAAATTTAATGTTCTAATTTCAATTTAAAGTGTTCAAAGGAACCGTTGAAATCTTTTGAAATTTTTTCTAAAGTCGTTTGAATAAGGGTTAAGCAGATTGTGTAACCTTTTACGTAAAATTGCAGCGCATTATTTCACAGAGTTCAAAATTTTCGTTCCCTCTTATTATTTCATTATTTATGTTAAATTTGTGACGTCAGTTGCTGACCCACATAGTAGTGCGTTAAAATGAACTCAAAAGAAAAAGATGAAAGTATAAATTAAAGAGAAATTTCTAAGCTACATAAATCTCCTCAAAATTTTATATTTAACTAGTAAAAATGAAAAGAATAACAAATGGAAGTATCGAAGAAAATAAACCACAGGTAAATTCTCTTCTCTATAAATCGATTTATTATTTGAAAACGTTATAAATTGTCAGTTTTATAATAATTCGAATTTTTATCACATTGCCGTTTATTTCCGGCTGAAATACACAGTATGTCTGAAAAATAACGGAACTTTTTAAATAAAAAAAAATTATTAGTTACTTTGCCAAAATTAATTTTTTTTATTCAAAATACATCTCTTCCGCATCAATACACCGCTGGGCACGCTCAGGCAATGTTAACATAGATTTTTTTATGTCGTTTTGCGGAATCGCTTCAATCACCCTTGTCACAGCTGTTTGGACTTGTGTAACAGTGTCATAAAACGTTCCTTTCATGGCTAATTTCAATTTTGGAAAAAGGAAGTAATCGCATGGAGATAAGTCAGGCGAATATGGAGGATGTAGGAGCACACAGACTTGTTTTTTCGCCAAAAATTCACGAACTGCGACAGTTCTGTGACATGGTGCATTATCATGCAACAGAAACCAACTCCCTGGCGCTCGATATTCGGGCCTCACAAGAACGATTCTTTTCCACAAACGTTCCATAACACCCAGATAATATTCGCCATTAAGATTTTGTCCCTGTGGAACGAATTCCCGAAGTATAATACTTTTAGAATCGTTTAGAATTTAGAAAAACCCAAAACCTGGCTTTGGGTCGTCTTCCAAAGTATCACGACCGTCCTGGAATCGCGTATACCACTCGAACACACGTGTACGGGATAAACAATCGTCGCCATAAACATTTTTCATTAGTTCAAATGTTTCTGTAAAAGTTTTACCGAGCTTTACCGAGCAGAATTTAATATTCGCTCTTTGCTCCATCGTGATTTTGTGACACGGTGACGAAAGGTTCTGTCGCTTTAAACGCTATAAGTTTACAATTCGTTGCTCGATTCCAATAACGATTGGTTTGTTTTGTAGGGGAGGAATACTGTTTTCAAATAGCATATTGTTTTAATATATGGTGCTAGTAGCTTTCCTTGAATTTAAAAAGTTCCGTTACTTTTCAGACATACTGTGTAGTTGGCTATTAGAAGACATGTGTTCCTTAAACAACTCAGGACCTACAACTTGAAGTATGAGCCATTGAAAAAGCTCTGACCACTTCTACTTCCTTTCTTGTTAACGAGAATTTCTGTATGAAGGCACACACAAAGTTCCACGTCACGAAAAGACCGTCATTTTATACTTCGGAAAACGAAAACAAACATTAATGTTTTCCGATCAAAATATTTTTACAAATTTTCCAAATATTTTATAAGTCCAATTGGTTTCTTCAAATATTTACAAATTTGTCTGTATTTCTCGAATATCTAGTAAAATCAATTTACTTTTAAAATAATAATTGAATTCAGAATGTAACTGAATTTCACAATGTAACAATAATACGAACATGATTTAGTTATTAACGAATAAAAATTAATTCGTTACTTTATATATCTACAAATTGTTTCAAAGTTTCATCATTTCAAGCCACTTAATTAAAAACGTTCCATTTCATCTTTCACCGGCAGATCTCTAACTTAATTCTATACAGAAAACCTCTTAATCCTTATTAACGACTTTTTAATCCATTAACGACGATAATTAGGAGATAACAGAACCGTTTTATGATCCTCCAATATTTATTGCCTACGTATTCTGCACTTTTTTACGTTAAATATGTAGTTTTAATAAATTAATAATATAGTTTTTGTCAAACCTAAATTGAAATATATCAATTTTTAGTAGTGCATATCTCTGTTATTCGTATACGAAACGAAAATTGTAAATAATTATATAATTATATATAAACCCCTTGCACTATAATATCGTGTCACACTCATGACGCACCTTACAGTTCACACGTGACGTAACAGACTCATATTTTCATTGCAAATAAATTTTAGGTTCAATTCTATTTCCAGTCTTCAAAATCAACGATCGTTGTAAACAAAACGTGCCTAAATTTTCAATTTTCTTTATTTATTTTGATGCTGTTGCAAGAATTAGTGCGCTATGAATGACGTAACTGTCTAGAAAATTAACCTTTTGCACTATTTCCACGAATCTGATTCGTGACGCACTCGTACTTCAGTTGTGATCAATTTTACTCGAATTTTCAGTACGCTTCAGATTGGAGTTCAAGTCTAATTATAATTTCCATAGTCAACGATTGCATAATACCAAATTAACATAACATTTCAACTTTCTTTGTCTGTTTTTATATTGTGGCCGTATTAATTATTTCTAACTGACGCACCTGACAAATTAATCATAGGCCAAGGAATTAAAGGTTGAGAGGTTAAATACATCACTGTTACGAAACATGTATTCTAAATAAACTCATAAAAAATGAGATTAAATAATGATTAAACAAGATTTTTCATTGTTTTATGATCTACTTGAAGTTTCGGTAAATAAATTATCCTCGAATACGAATTTTCGTTGAGGGAAAGTTCGCGCAACTCGTATGCTACCCTTTCGCTACGAAGAGTATAGCACGCTAAGTACTAAAGATGAGCGTAGTCACTCACCGCAAAGTGCTTCTTATGCATTCAAGGTAAGTATAGTTACTCGTTAAAATTTCACATTAGTTAATAACTGTCTTGACATAATATAGCAGTCGAGCTATTGATAACACACATCAACACATAACCTATAAATATGAATTTTTAACCAAATGTTTCCTTCGGTTATGTGATATCTTGAGAATAATACAAGAAGGTATACTATTAATAAATAATAGTTATTAACATAGTAATATGTTAGTAAAAATATCGTGTGATGTGTTTTGAATCTTTTTCAATGTCTACAATGCTGTAAAAAAGAAATATGTTCATATTTATAAAAGGTGATTTCGTTAAAAAAATAAATTGTTTCCGTTTCTTTCAAACCATACCCTGAAATTTTTGTTTGTCATATGATTACAAGTAGGTGAAAAATCATTGCGTTAGAGATAACTGTGTATATTATAATGTAGTTAGAATTCAAAATAAAGGTTTCTGGTATTTAACACAATTTTTAACACGTCGCTATTTAAACTAATTTACTAATATATTGAATATTTCAATATTAAATTCATTATGAAGTATATTTGTGTAGAACTTCTAGCTATAGTCCATATCTATTTATATTTAAATAAAATATTTAGAATAAATAACTATGTTCAAATAAAACATAACAAAAAAATCGAGACTACTAAATAAATATATTCTTTTTGTTAGTAATACTCAAACATATTTTTAAAAGAACTCTTAATCATATACGTATAACCTTGACAAAAAATTAATAAACCATGAAAATTAATTATTAAATTAAATTAGGTCATTGTGCATGTTAAATACACGTGTATAAAGATAATTATCTTAAAGAAAAGTATAATTTAATATATAATATTTAATATCTTCCAAATCGTTATAAAATTATGAAACATTTAATTTCCGTGGTAAATAAACGAAATAAATTCGCAATAAATATTTTCCAGTAGATGGAAACAATTATTTAAAAGAGATTGTACAATTTTTATTTAGACAAATAATATTAAAAATTTATTAGTTAGATACGTGTATGAATACAGTAGAAACGAAAGTATTTTATAAATAACACATAATGTTTGGTATTCATTATAAAGTACTAATACTTGTTCTTTTAACTGGTTCATGATTTCTTAATTATTCGTCTTTATTGCTACAGCATAAGGTTACCGTAATTGAAACACATTTGTGCAATAAATGGCCGCATTGTATTCAGCTCGATTTACGAAGATATAAATAACGTTATTCCTACGTTATTAAAGTTATACGACAGGCTATAAAAGGAAGCTACTGTTTTATTAAACGTTCCACGAAGTTTACAACGCAAACTTTTCAGTCAATTTCGCGTCATTCGAGTTTAAATCAAAGATTACGAGTTCGTTTACCTAATACGTATCAATAAAATTTACGGAAGCTAAAATTTAAAACATCGAGAGCGATATCATCTGAATTACAGATTAGACATAACCTATTTACTGCCATAAGCTTCGTTTCGGGATTTTAATGCCAGAAACTTGTTTCATTACATTCTTCATTGTTTAATGTCTAGTCTTTATTGCCTCACATAACTAGAAACTTGTGTAATAAATTTTCTAACTTTTCGACGCACGTAAATAAATATTTCTTATTTTAGTTATGGTTCCATATACGTTACTGTAAAATGACACTTCGTGTTAATTATTATACTTTTATATAATAATTCTATGCTTTCGAAAAGGGCTCTTTAATTATATAATAATTACATTTAAAAAAATTTACATTAAAATCTCATTTTATATAAGATTATAATATTTTATATTATTTTTTTATATTAATAAAATATATATAATAAAAAGATTATTTATATTTTATATAAGATAATAATCAGGTGTATGTATATAAGATATACAATCTTATTTTATATAAGATTTTAATGTAAATTTTTTTACAATATGTATACATATACATATATACATTTTATTTTATACAAGATTTTATATGTATTTGTATAAGAACTAATTTTAATATCGTTAAAATCTTCAATAAAGGTATTTATAATTTAATAAAAAATTTTTTGTTATTAAATTGTTACAGTAAAATTTAATGATCAATTAATTGATACCTGAAGTAAAAGAATTGTTAAGTCCAATATAAGTATGAGGCACAATTATATCATATAGTAGAGTATGACTAAAATTTAATTAGACTTTTTCGTATGCATTTTCGTCCATTTTCCATGTGAGGATGTAAACGCAATGTTTAGACAGCATTTAATTCAGTATCAATAAAAAGTGAAATTTTGTTCTCTTCGCTTGTTAACTGACATTCGTAGAATCTTGGAAATGGAAGAAAATGGCGATCATTCAATTCAGTGTCGCAGAAAGATGATCGAATGCCATAAACGGAGAGGGAGAAATGATTGACGACGGTTTTTAAAGTAGGCTCTGCCAAGGAAAAATAAAAATCAATGTAACCAAGTTGTTCAGACACCACGCGGGCATTTTGTTCTTATCGAACGGCAAACCTATAAACTACCGCTGACGTCATCGAATACCTGCGTGTGAACGCGAGTGAAAAACAGAATTTTCCAATTTTTATATACAATACGTCTCGTTTAATATCTTCAGTGAAAGTAGGTCGTTTAAATTATCGGAGATGCTTATCTTGCGAAATAATATATTATTCGAGTAGCGAGATGAATTCTGCAGGAAACATGAGAGCAGAATCCTGTGACAACGGATGTTTTTCCGAGTATCAGTGTTCGCAACGAATTGCATTAAGCCAAATAAGTATGCTTTAATTTTGTACAATGGCTTTGAGTTAGACAACAAATTATTTGCATTAAATTAGATTAAATGCGAGAAACTATGATATTAAGTTAGTGTGCTCAATTATTAACTTCGTCCAAATGTTTCAGTATTTTCATTATTAAATTATTGGAAAGTGTTTCAAAATTTGAATTAACGCTTTATTTATCTTGCAAATTACGTGATATGAAAAATAACAATGATTTGATATTAACGTTATGTTTACACATTGTTTTGATATGATATTATCAATGATAATATCATAATTGTATAATGTCGTTTATTATAGAATTATTAATTATCATTCATGATGATATTATCATGATATTAACAATGATATGAAATGCTTGTACTTTTTTAAAAATTGATGAAATTATCGAAAATATTTCTTTTGGGACTACAATTTTATGTTGTGGCTCCTTAAAATACTGATTACATAATTTTTATAATTATTACATAAGTTATCATACAAATTTTTTAAACAGAAGATATTTATTTATTATTACTTTTAGTAGTTTAAAAATGTATCTTTTTTCAAAATAATGAATCAGAGGGATAATAAAATTTTAGACGTTAAATAATTATTATATCTTGTTATTAAATAAAAATTACGTATTTGGGTAAAATTTTGCAATTAATCTTTATTTGGGAAAATATATAAATACTAGAATTATACATGTGTAGTGATTTAACGCCATATTTACGAATTAAAGTGAAAAAATAAATAAGAGACCATAAACATGTTAACAAAATTCTTTATCTCGGTAGAAGTCGATATACATTTCGATAAAAGCTTTATAATTTAAGATAATAAATCTAAGACCCGCCATTTTGGCGAATAAATCTAATGCTAATATTTAAAACTGTGAACATTGAAAAATCCATCATTTTTATGTACAGTATCGGTGTAATATTTCTTTCCTCTGTTATAAATAAAAAATAAAGATACGTTATCGTATTTATTAAACCTTAAACATTGAAACATTCCCCTCGTTCTCGTTGTCCTCGGATTCTTCTGGTTCATCCGTCTATAAAAAAGGTAAATAACGAAATAAACTTTTAATCTTTCAGTAGAGAAAGACTAGGCCAACTTCATAAATTCTTGTGGTTCGTGAAAATTGCTTTATACGAGAAAGATGTATATTTACATACGACAATGTCAATGGCTGGCACAGACGGATAATACGTATATAATTTATTAATCGATTTATTCAAAATTTTCTAGTTGAAATATGTAAGAATTTATGAAACTCGGTATTAACAAAAAATATTGTAGTATATTACAAATATTTTTGAATAAACTGTTTGTCATAAATATTATAATATACTATCATTAATATGTAGTATTTAGTGTCTAGCATTTTAATATAATACACTAGAATAATTTTTATTATTATAAGGAAATTTTAACTATTACCATATATTTGCATAAATAATACGTCTACAAGGCGCTCTTTTTGAACAAATAATTAAATGCAAATAAAATAACAAAGGAGGAGTAAGTTACTTCTAATGAGCTCTCTATAAAATAAGTTCAGTAATTATTAAAATTTTTAACAAATAACTATATATCACCCTAAAATCATGGAAAATTCTCTTAGTTAGTAATTCATTATTTGCAACCTTCAGTTATTTTTCAATGAACCAAATAAATAATGTACATATTTCACCGGTGTCTATTAAACAAGCTTTTATATATACAACAAAATTATAATTCACAATGTAAACGGTTTTCAATAAGTAACAAACTTGTACCAAAACCATGTTATTAACAATAACATACTCTTACAATTAATACCAAAAGTGGTACAAGTCCATTGTTTAGACAATATTGTTGTTACAAAAATATAGATATATGGACAATTAAATCGTTTTTAAAACAACGGTTCAGTTGTTATGTGCTTATTTAGTATACAATTTAGGAAAAGAGAGTTGTAATAAAAGTCCTCAATTGAAATGTAAAGAATAATTATACACTCGTAAATGTTCACATTGCAAACAAATGTAGGTGTTTACACAAACGGACACTTTCCATTCACGCGAATGCAAACTATTCCTCGAACATCTCAAATAAAATAAACCAGAAACGTGTCGCTGAGTGCTTCTACCAATAACCGTCGATGGAATAAAACCATGTGTATAGTATACTACACACCATAGGAGATTCCTTGGTTTCGTATAAAGGCAAGCTTGAGCAGGGTAGAAATCAATTTGTGCGATCCTACAGGGCGTGGTTGTCAGTTCGAGTTACGTATAAAACCAGTTATTAGCTAAAGCCGATTTCAACATCTATGTTAACAAATAATACACAGTATGTCTGAAACGTAACGGAACTTTTTAAATTTAAGGAACACTATTGGCGACATCTATAAAAACAATATGCTATCTGAAAACAGTATTCCTCCCCTACAAAACAAAGCAATCGTTATTGGAATCGAGCAACGAATTGTAAACTTATAGTGTTTAAAGCGACAGAACCTTTCGTCACCGTGTCACAAAATCACGATGGAGCAAAGAGCGAATATTAAATTCTGCTCGGTAAAGCTCGGTAAAACTTTTGCAGAAACATTTGAATGAATGAAAAATGTTTATGGCGACGATTGTTTATCCCGTACACGTGTGTTCGAGTGGTATAAGCGATTCCAGGATGGTCGTGATACTTTGGAAGACGACCCAAAGCCAGGTTTTGGGTTTTTCTAAATTCTAAACGATTCTAAAGGTATTATACTTCGGGAATTCGTTCCACAGGGACAAAATGTTAATGGCGAATATTATCTGGGTGTTATGGAACGTTTGTGGAAAAGAATCGTTCGTGTGAGGCCCGAATATCGAGCGCCAGGGAGTTGGTTTCTGTTGCATGATAATGCACCATGTCACAGAACTGTCGCAATTCGTGAATTTTTGGCGAAAAAACAAGTCTGTGTGCTCCAACATCCTCCATATTCGCCTGACTTATCTCCATGCGATCACTTCCTTTTTCCAAAATTGAAATTAGCCATGAAAGGAACGTTTTATGACACTGTTACACAAGTCCAAACAGCTGTGACAAGGGTGATTGAAGCGATTCCGCAAAACGACATAAAAAAATCTATGTTAACATTGCCTGAGCGTGCCCAGCGGTGCATTAATGCGGAAGGGATGTATTTTGAATAAAAAAAATTAATTTTGGCAAAATAACTAATACTTTTTTTTTTTCATTTAAAAAGTTCCGTTACTTTTCAGACATACTGTGTACATCTTTTATATCATTAATACCAGACACATTAAAACTTACATATTTTCGTAATGACATAAACCTTCATTTGATTCAGTTTGTCGGAAAAAATTGTTTTATTTCACACAAAAATGTTATAAGTGGAATAATGTAAATATTACTTGTTATTATTAAACTAGCATAAAAATATCACAAAAAATGTTAAAGGTTTTAACAAAATAAGGATAGAAGTAATATAAATATTAGTTACTAAGAAATATTATAAATTAAGCTTAGAAATGATACAAAAAGCTAAAAATATTACAAGAAGCGTTAAAGGTTTTGATAAAATAAGCATAGAAATTATGTAAATGTGTACATACTTGCTGAATAAGCATATGTTGTGTGGCAATGTAATCCCGTCGTTGTTTTTCCGGAAAAGAAGGAGATAGTGGCCGTGGAAAGGTTTTATCCTCTGGATTGTCGCGTAATTTCAAGAACAAAGAGGTCACCATGACGAACGGCAGTGAAATTACTGGTATTTTCAGCTACACACACAATTATTCACATTTCAGTACCATTTAAAAAGAACTTACTTTATCGTTATTCTAATTTTCTCGAATATTCTACTTTCTCAAATTGCACTTTTGTGACCGCAATATGGGCGTTAATTTAAAAGAACAACACGGGACTGTTCGTTCGTACGTCGCAAATTTTTAACGAACGGGAATGTTTGTTCTGCTAAAAGAGTTGTACAAAAAGGATAGTGCAGAACAGTAATTAATGTTTTTTAGAATCGAATATTTGGAGAACTTGCTTAGTGATATTGACAAAATTACTGTTTTTTATGAGAAACTACAAATGACTATATTTAAATTTGTATTACACTTTGAATCACTGCCATGTGACATTCAAATACGAAGTAAGTTTAATGTAGACATATTTTCATTTCAACAGAGACATCTTCAAATTTCTAATTATTTAAAACAAAATCTCTATAAATACTTAAGAAAATAATATATATAATGAATGAAAACGTCAGTTTACAAACAGTGAAGTCCTTGACCTTTTTTTAAACGTCCCTTGAAATAAGAATAATTTCTTAGCATGAAAGTTTAACACCAAAACTACCAACGGGATCAAATGACAAATTTACAGATTTACAAAATTTGTCAATATGAAGAATTAATGTGTACATTAATCCATGTTTTATCGTTTGTTTATTTATTTTTAAACTTCAAAGTATGGGTTCTACCCCGGTAGGTTTAGTGTTAAAAAATGACTGTTATTCTGAATCTCTGTTACAAGATAAAAAGTTAAACAGGTAAACGTAATTACGTTTCTAAAGAAAAACAGTACACCATAATGTACGATCGCAGTAAATGTTATAGCTACGATAGTAGCCGCAGCTGTTTGTCCATTAATCACAAAAAGGTTTCCTCCTAGAACAGCTCCGGTTAGAAAAGTATTATAGCCCCAAAAGCCAGAATATACTTCATTAATCTCTACACCAAGTACGAGACCTAAAAGAATAAAAAGTATACCGAGTATTTTCATCTGGGTAACATTTACAAAACGGCTCTAAACTGAGAATCGATAAATTCAAGGTTTATACACGAAAATAGTATGATACCTGCCAATGAACCGATAAGTGCACCCAAAAAAGCGAAACCCGCCGTTATCGGTGAAAAAAGTAGAGCAGCTAAATAGACGATGGATCCTGTGACGACATTTTCAGCTCCTATCACCTGTGACGCCGACATTACGGTCCCCTGAAAAACCTGGAAAGCGTGTTACTAAATAATATAACAAAATCATATGTCAACTATTAGTGTACTGAGTTTATCAATGAGTTATACGGTGGGTGACTAACTTATACTCAAATAATTTTGTATTTTGTAATTTTTATCAATGGCACAGGACGGTTATTATGTATTGTGTATTAAAGTAATAATTGTTTAGTATTATATTATGTTTATACAAGGTGTGGCCGAACGGGTTTTACAACCGAGCAGGAGGTGATATTGCATGTAAAAATAAGTCGAAAAAAAGATTAACATTTTTTCGTTTATCGCTTCATTTTCGAGAGAATCAAGTTCGAAAATTCGATCCAGTACGCGTGCACTATACCACCTTTAGGTTTAAATGTGTATTATAAATAAGAAATGTTAATGTTAATATTATTTATTGCGACCAATAGTTCTGGTACTGGTATTATGATGAGCACTAAGTTTTCGTATACTTATCTTAGGATTATTAGCAACGGTATTAAGAATTTCTGTTTCTAAATTTAGGGATCTTCTACTGCCACCAGACTTATGGTAATTGTGAAAAAACCACACTCGATTAATCTTTGCTCTGCCCTGTGTATCACTCTCCTGTCCGGATAGCGACGATTTGGAAATTGTTGCCTATAATATTCAGCTGCTGCTGTTGCATTTCCATGACAAGCTCCTAAAGCTTTTATCATATCATATTCGCGGTTGCTATAAGTAGACATTGTCACAGCTTGCCTGATCGAAACGGAATAAAAGTAGAAGAAAGTCGTATGGTTGAAGAAAAGATGTAAACATTAGAAACGTCAATATTAGAATGCAAAAGGAAACTTGTAGCGAACAATGACTTGGAGAGACAGTCCAGTGCACGTGTACTGGATAGAATTTTCAAATTCGATTCTCTCGAAAACGAAGTGTTAAACGAAAAAATGTTATTCCTTTTTTCGTCTTATTTTAGCATGGAGAATCATCCCCTGCTTGGTTATACCGTCTGGCCACACCCTGCATGTAAAAGAAAGTACAGATGAATGCGTTATAGGAAAATAACAAAATATTTATTACAAATTAATTATTGTTTGCCGGATTTGGACACTAATTGATTGTATTATACCGTTTCTCTCAAAAAGGAGTTTCTTTGTCATAGTGTCGCCACTTGTTATATCTACTCTTTGGTACGGCGATATATGGCTACAATGACGCAGAGGAGTTTAAAACTAACAGCAGATTCCATTTTTATCTCCATATCCAATTTTGGTCGGGTCTTCACTAATTTCAAAACTATTCACTTTTATACCCATGTTTATTAAAACCTTTTCGCCTGTTTTAATCGCTCTGTCCTCGTGAAGTTTCGCTGCAACTTTTTCGACGTTTTGCAGATCAGTCAATAACGATCAAAGGCTTTATGAAACCTTTGCACTCAACTGTATCCTTTATGGAGCCATGTTAAATGGTATATCGAAGTCTACGAGTGCAAAGTGTTAATACACTGATGACAGCACGAAATTTTAGCTATGTAATGTGAAAAGAGGAATTTGTAAATTTTTGGATTTGTGGGTTTAGGGATTTGAGGATTTTTAAATATGACAAGGTGAAACATTGGGTACTTGAGGGTTTGAAGATTTGAACATTGAGGAATTTAGGGATTTCGAATATTGTTATTTGAGAATTTAGAAATTTTGATGATTGTTATTTGGGAATTTGGAAATTTGGAAATTTGAAAAGGGGAATTTAGGAATTCGAAGATTTGAGAATTTGGACATTTGGAAATTTTCGAATTTAGAGATTTGGGAATTTAAAAATTAGAAATTTGGGAATTTGAGGATTTAACGATTTAGAGATTTGGAAATTTAAGAATTTAGGGATTTGGCTTTTTTCGAATTTTGGAGATTTGGGAATTTGAGGATTTGGAAATTTAGGATTTTGAGAATTTGAAAATTTAAGGATTTAGGAATTTGGAGATTTGAGAACTTAAGGATGTAGAAATTTTTGAATTTAGAGATTCGGGTATTTGAAATTAGAAATGTGGGAATCTTAGGATTTAATGATTTAGAGATTTAGATATTAACTGTACCAAAGTTGGTCAAATAATCCGTTCACACATTTCTTATTTCAAGCTACAAAATTTTCGAAGATGTTTTTCATGAAAGCGTTGATTTTAATTGCGATATAGAATTAATGTGTTTGTACCATTATATTCGATCATTTGTCTATTTTAGTCACTTTTTATATTTTATATATTTTACATTTTATACTTTTATTTTTTCTTTCATTTTATTAATATTTTTACAATTTTTAATCATATTACCGGAAAACGTCTTTCAGTTTATGATATAAAAATAAAATCACAGTATTATTAAATAAAGAAAAGGAATGTAAAAATGGAAGTGTTTTCACTTAATTTCAAAATAAAATTTTGTGTTTTACTAAAACATAAGCACTTCAATTTCTGTCAATTTGTTATATTTTTATTATATTTCTACCAGATTGTTAAATGTCAATAATTATACTAAAGAAGAGAAACGTTTGTTTAATAATACACTTGTTAGATCACGTTTACAAATCAGCAAAGTTTCTAAGAAACCCGTATTTTTCAATTACCAAACTTTGCTTACAAGCACATAAATCAAGCCATACCGTTAATAATTTTTCCTTTATCTTTAAACTTCAACGTTGAAAGATAAATTGTCGAGTTTCTTCGGAAACTTTACAAAATACATCATTACTCTCTCCACATAATGGCACGAAGGAAAGTTTGAAATAACTTGGATTCAATTCCCAAACGGTTCAATATTTGAAACATCAAATCTTCCAAGGAGAAATAAAAATCCTCAAGTCCAAACAAACAGATATCGTCCGATTTTGTAAACGAGGTTCCAATAATGAAATTCCTTTCTCAAAGAAGTTCCACTTTTCAAAATACATAAATACGAAAGTTACGTACACTACGAAATATTTTATATATAACATTTTAAACTATAAAACAAATTACAATGTGTCAAACATTTCGTATTTTTACTCGTTCAATTTTTTAACGATAATCTCGACGCGTTGAGAAAAGCAGCCCGTTCCGTTTTTCCCAGCACGCTTCAGTTTATCACATAAACAAGCACGTTTCATCGTTTCTTATAGATGATAACACGTTTGGTCTCGCACCACAAAAACTATGATATAGCAAGACGAAAAAAATGCGGTGTGAGTCAGATTTTTTGAAGTGTTGACTCGTGAGATGCTATCTATACACGTCTGTTTATCGACAAAGTGGTATGAGTTTAGGAAAAAGTCGGCGGAGCAAATTTTTCCCGAGTGCGAGGAGTTTAGAAATTCTAAGATTTATGGATTTGGGAATTTGATGATTCAGTAGTTTCGAGATCTGTAGATTTAATAATTTGAAGGTCGGGATATTTGGAAATTTGAACACTTGAAAATTAGAGAATTTGGTGACGAGGTAATTAGATCTGAAGATTCGTAGCCTGAAAATTTGATAATTTGATATCTTAAAGATGTGGAAATTTGAAAATTAGAAAATTTGTTAGCTTAAATAATTTGAAGATTGGGAAACGTCAAGACTTTTGGGGGATTTGATATTTCGGTAGTTTGAAGGTCTTTAAATATTGGATTTGCAGGTCTAAAAATTACAAAACTCAGAAACTTGAAAATTAGAGAATTCGATAATTACGTAATTGGCGACAGTTTTTGCTGACCTTGTTGACGATAAAGATGTCGGATAACTAACGACTGTGAAACTCCAATAACCGACATTTACAGTTAGCGATTACTCAATTATTTCAACGGCACTAACAAGTATTTAGCTATAATTTTTCAATATTTAATTCGTCACTGCTACAATACTAAATAAAAATTTTTCTTTTTATTCTATTAAAATCACTTCCTTTTTCTATTAAATCGAAACTGAGATTTTGTCAATGACTGAGAAAAACACCAAATATGTATCAAATCATATAGCAAAACATATTCTACTTTTTCTAGTCAACTATTCACGTAAGAACAAGAAAATATGAAAAAGATGAAAGGCGATAACTAAATATGCCGATCATTATTAAAAGCAAGTCAAAATCCTGAAGCTGAACTGTTTCTATCATTTCCATTAATTTTACTATATTAACATAATATTATAATTTAAATATAATTATTAAAAATGCTTAGTGTTCTTTTACGTACTACTATAATTTTTAAAAATATTCGTAAATCGAATTCATAAAGAAACAGGTTGAAATACAAGTTTACTTCGATAATGGTGTAACCATAATGGAATTTCGACTAAGCGCACTTTCGTAATCACCGGCAGCAGTGTTAGAAAAAGAAATAGCACGATATTCATTTCTCCTTGAAAAATTCGACCCGATACTTTGAACCGCGTGGAACATGATCGAATAGTGAAAAGTAGAG
Organism: Megachile willughbiella; assembly: GCA_945859595.2. Taxonomy (NCBI): domain Eukaryota; kingdom Metazoa; phylum Arthropoda; class Insecta; order Hymenoptera; family Megachilidae; genus Megachile; species Megachile willughbiella. Next base: position 10,676,125 of record OX243801.1, read on the forward strand.
CACGTGTAAACTTTACCATTCCCCAGTCAATATGGGTCCTCGTTGCATTTTCTCCAATGAAACTGACATTGCCTGTCGTCGCATCACTTGTTGCATTGTCCTGGAAACAATAACAATGCACGGTATAAACAACTGATCATGTACATGGACGCGACACACATAACACGTGCATATACACGAACGCGATATCTTTGTTCGGGTGCACATAACCCTGTGCTTAAAACTGGGGTAGTTCGACCATTGACGTCCACGACCGAGAGAAAACTTCGGCTAAAACTACATATTCTCGCCGAGGAACCTTCTTTCAAGACGATCATTCACTGGATATTAATTTATGCGAGAGTTAAGGTATTAGGTCAGCCTGAAAGTTCCTACGTCTGCAAGCCGTTCGATGACCCTAATTCAATATTTTTTAAGAACTATTTATTATATTGTTCTAGGGTAAAGTTCCAATTGCGCTGAAATTATAATCAACCTTTAGTTAGAGAAGAAAGACCCTGAAAAGATTTTTGGGGTCAAACCTCGTTTGCACCCCTTCAAAGTTCGGACTAAATATATTTCCGGAATAATTGATTTTAGAGAAAAATGTTCCAAACAAAAAATGAAGCTCATGAAAAGCTCTATAAAAAAGGTTATATATATTTTTGACGTAAACGTGTTATTTTGGTTGTTATGACCTAAACTCGGTGGGGGTCGAATTGTCTGCCCAGTAATTTGACAATAAAATATGTGAAACATAAGAAATTATACGAACGAATAAAAACTGTGATCCCACCATTGTCGTAATATATGCAAATCCTATACTTGTTCCCCTAACAAATATTAGAATATTTTATATATGGCATTAAAATCAGGTACAGCAAAATATCGCGGAAACTCTCAGGATAACCCAATACTAAATAATCTACATAGCAATTAGGGGAAAGTTACCCAAACGGTACCACTGAACAGGCAACTCTCTAGCGAGTCTAAAAAATTTACTTGTTTTCCATAATTTAAAAGTATAACCATTTCACATCCGCAATATTAAGCTAAAAATTATGTAAATTTTGTTTGGTACGAACGAAAAAAATAAACTTATACCTTCAAACTTGTTTCTATGAGCATAATGTTTCTCAAACTTGTTAAACGATTTTTTATACTGCTTTTAAATAAACCAACTTCTAGTTTCATGCAAATATTTCACACAAAAATATCTTTGGTTAAGTGAACAAATTAATATTTATTGTTTTTGTTTTATGTATAAATCATACGTAAAATATATTTGTAAAATTCTGAATTAATGTTTTCTTAAAGTCTGTTATTTCCCTAATAATAATTATTATGATTTAACTTTTATTAATATAGGTTTACATGTTTTTATTTTTGCTTGTGTAGATTGAAAATTAATTAAAGTAAAATCGTACGGAGTATTTTACAACGATCTAAGACAACTATGTTTTTATAGTCATAAGAAATTGTCAAATATTACTGAGTATATGTAAATTTGAATTTTTAGTTAATGATACTTCAACGAAGTACATTAGTCTGAAAAAAAATCATAAAGACATTTTATTTTTCTTATTTTTTCTTTTGTTTAAAAGAACCACCCTTAGAAGCCTTCTAACAATACGTAACAAATAATTTTCATAATAGTTTTCTCGAAAAGTACGAAACATGGAAACTATTTCCACGAGTATTGATATAAAGTTTTTTTTCTAATTTTGAATATTGACATGCCAAGAAGAAGAAGAGAACGTAGAAAGTAAAATGGCAGCATCTAATGCTTGACGAAAGAATCAAAATACTAAAAAACTATTATAATTTGTGATACCAATGTTAAATTTGATAAGTATTCAATTTATTTAGAAGCTTTAACTAGTGCACGATTTTGTTACACAGTGAAAGCTGCAGTTTGCGAAGATGTGTGATTTGAAAAACAACAATGCGACGAGTAGTAAAGTGGATGCTATCGGAAAGACCGTGAAAGGGACTTGTTTCAAACAAACACACTTTGTTTTTCGCTCATACTTTGTCCATTTTCAACAGAGTGCACCAGTGCAAGTTGTTCATTTAGACGAAAGTACAAATCCGTGTTCTATTCATTATCACTATCCTGTATATAGTATAGTACCAACAAAAAGTTTGAGATCACTTTTTTACGTAAATTTTAGACAATTTAGTGCAAAATTTTGTATAAATCATCATTAATATATGTAATTTAGAATACATTTTATTTTTGAGAAGAGGTTTTATAATTCTTTTATGTTCAAACTACTTTTACATAAATCATAAGTTTGATTTAAAATAATTTGTCTTAAAAGTCTGTTATCTAAAATACATTTTCAGTATAAACAAATTGTATTTTTTCCAATTTATTAACAATAAATTATTGTACCATATATAATAAACTTGCATGTTACATGTTTTCATGTATCCCCTTTGGATTCCGAAATAATGTGTCAAAATTTTTAGGGGTGCTTTCATCCTTTAAAGTTGCATTTCTGTCGGTATAATCATACGTATCGCATTTTTGTTGTTTAAAAAATATACAAAGTTTTATCATAAACGTAGGAGACTTTTCTGTATCTTTACTTGTCAATTATATTCACTTGATATATTACAGAAATGGTTTATTTAATATTTAACATACGAACATGAAAAAATTAACGTCCTTCATTAAATGGGGTTCTGGAGATTTTTATTCTTGCTGTAATTTATTTGTTCGTCATTTGGTTACTCGAAATTCTTAATATTTTCAAATTCACAAATTTCCAATGGTTTGATACCATAGGCTTCACTTTCAAATTCTCAAATTCTCAAATTTTCAAATTCTTAAATTCTCAAATTCGTAAATTCTTAAATTCTCAAATTCTTAAACTCATAAATTTTAAAATTCTAAAATTCTAAAATTCTAAAATTCTAAAATGCTAAAATTCTAAAATTCTAAAATTCCAAAATTCTTAAACTCATAAATTCTGAAATTCTAAAATTCTAAAATTCTAAAATTCTAAAATTCTAAAATTCTAAAATTCTGAAATTCTAAAATTCTAAAATTCTAAAATTCTCTCACTCCCAAACTCTCAAATTCTCAAATTTCCGAATTTCCAAATATTCAAATATCAATATTTGTAAATCCTCAAACTCTCAAATTCTCAAATTTCCGAATTTTCAAATTAACAAATCGTCAAGTACTTTAATTTCATAACTCCCATTCTGAAATTTCTAGGTTTCTATTCGATCAAATCCCAAATTTCCAAAACAAGAAAACTAAACATTAAGAACAAAAAGTAAACATTATAACAATATTGATACAAATATGATCTGAATCTGAACATACCTGAATCAATGACCAACATATATTTCATGTGAAATGAAATTGAAAAATCGAAAAAATGAATAAACTAATTACTATAATGATTTTATATCTTAATATAAATGTCGGTCTAGAAATATAATATTACTGTTCATAATTTGAAGAAAAAAATTTAAGTTTACCATTTTTACGAGATCGATTGTTCCATAATAGCTTTCGAATTCATTCAATAGAATTTAAATGCATATAAGATATTCAATTACCATTCCCATGGTTGCTTGCAATTTCTCTGTTGTACCAAATCCATTGTCTTCCGTATAAAGAACAAACAGCAACGTAAATTCAGCCAGATTAAATGGCCATGCTGTGTACGGTATATTACTGTTACTAAAGGCTCGTCTTATATAAACGCTGAAAACGTTAACAACTATTAATTAATATACTTCCAAATATTACCAAATATATACCACAATGATTTGTATATCTTACGATTTATTTTAATTGTTTCTTGATAACTATAAAATGTTAAAAATTTATTTTTCAAATAAAACAAATTGTTTTAGTTCAAATTTTTCTCACCATTTAAAACGTTTTGAATTACACAAATTTTGAAAAAGTTTATATAAAAGTTAAAGTAGACGTGAATTGATAATAATGGTGATATAACGTGGGTATACTACTTGAAGCTATAAAATGCGTTCTGCCATAAAGCGAGACTATTATAACTGATATAACTGTAGGATAATATAAATCTGGGATTTCTTAAGTAGTGTCATGAAAATAAATTTTATCATTCCTAGCGAACAATTTGCACGCAGTAGGTCTGATTGTACGATAAAAATATAATTTATTGAACGATATACACAAGTTTATCTTACCTGAATATTATTGCCAAGATCGTCACAAGTATACTGAAAGAGTCGAATTCTCCATAAAATTTTGGTATGATAACATATGAAAGTGCGCCAACTAGTAACGGATTATAGACCGTTAAGCCGTTTGCAATGTCATTTTGCGAATCTCGTATTAACTAGAAATAAAAAATGTTATATGTATTCTTTTTAAATAAAACGTGTCATTTTCAGTGTACGTGGAAAGCGTAAAGGATTCTTTGCGAATGGTGTATGTAAATTTTTGCAAAGAGTTCCGCATTGCAGTAATATTGCTTCATCCTTGCAAAGCGATAGATTACGATGGAAGAAAAAAAGTAAAAAGATTGGAACCCGAATATTCACAAAGGATTTGTTAGCATCCTAAATCAAAGTGCAAACAGTAATTATTTATGAAGATGAAATCAAAACGAATATGGCCTCAAAATATTTTCAAAATTTACGTTTCTTCGCTGTATCGATATTTTGATTACTCTAATTAGTCTACAGTAGTTCTTTTTTCTATTATTTTAGTTAGCTCGATATTTTCCGTCGAATTAGTATGTATACGTTATTTTCGGATACTTTTGTTTTTATCTTCAATTTAGTACTACAATTAGATTGAAACAAAACTACTTTTGAACTTTGCACACTTTTATTACCGAAACAGGAGCAACTTCCAACGTTTTCCTAAATTTGTATCTTCATTCTTTGATATTTAATATCTTCTTTGTCATTAAAAATAACAAATTAAAGACGTAAATGTAAAAGAACGTATTTACAGAATACGTAGAATAAAAGAAAAATGTTTTCAGATACACAAAGTTTGACGCTATAAGTTGGTTTTGATTGTTACAAATTTTTCGCATAAACAATGTTCATTACATTCAATACTTATTACAGTAATTATTATAATAACTATTACAATAAATCTCGTTAATTTAAAAAACACCTTTTATAAATAAAAAAATGTTAATCAATTATTAATTTTAAAAAATGAATATAGTTACATACCATTGACAGCAACAAACCTAAAAAACCAGCACATAATCCACAAATGAGCACACCAGGGGAAGCCACTCCTAACGAAATTGCTATCAATAATCCGCTGATTGGATTATTTGTGATCGTCGTCTGTAATTTTGTGTATTATTTTGAATATTTGTTAATTACGTGTACAATCTATGAACTCCAATATTATACTAAATAACAGTAAAAAAGTAGTGTGTTAATAAAAAACATTACTAATTTTGATGGAATTTTTCAGTTAATATCACTATATCATAAATATATGTTTCATAGTACATACATAAAGATTAAAGTTTTCATGAATGTATGCGTATGAATAAAGACTGGAAACAAATAAGGCTATAAGTGCCAAAACTAAGAAGACGTTTTGTTTATTAAATTATTTATTAATAAAATAAATCACCAGTATTGCTGATGAAAACTATAAATAATTGTAGTAACATTTTCATCCTTATTTCCTGACACTAGCTTTCACATAAACACGCTTTTTATAACAAAAGTAATATTTTAAAAGGTGGCACTTACAGCCTTTTTTTACTTACAATTTTTAAACATTATTACAATAACAAACATTTATAGTTATATTTACTTATTTCGAATTTAAAAAATGTGAAGTTATTTGTATTAAAAGCTACTAATAACTGATACTTTACATGACTAAAACCTCGTAGAAGCACATTCAGCAAGAAAAGTATATTCCAAATGAAGCCCTCTTTTTCTGACAAGAAATCTTGTAGGATGACAAAGTTCCCAAGACATGCCACTGGTAAATATTCCTGCATTTAAACTATATTTATAAATATAAATTGAAAAAATAAAAATACTTAATTTAAAAAAATATTTACATATGTACTTGTTATGGCATTTAATTATGTTTTATGCTTTATGGGAATTGTAACGCCTAATACTTATATTTTGCAATTCAGTATTTTATACTTACTTGGTGCGTTGACTTTCGTGATCGGTATCTCGCACTCATAGTTGAATCACGTATGACTATAATTTCTACGAGGAGATAAATCCTTTTAACTGCTGTGCAAATGCCCCTACCACGTATTAGGTAAATTTATGATAGAGTCACGTTTTCTTTTTCGTTAGCAAAGCGATATCAATATCTAAAATTCTAATTAAAGAGATCAAAATACTTTACACTATTTTGTTTTCATTCTAACTTGAATGTTTACTTGTGTCAATGACTTATTTCAACTGAACATTCAGTTCGTATAAATAGGGTACAGAGAAATTAGCACGACTATCTACTAGACAATTAACACAATTAACGATTACGACAGGTGAAGTTTAACTTATACATTAACAAACTACTACAATTTGAGCGAGTTTTAAGTTTGGATGCTAAAATAAATAATAATGAGTGAAATAAATGCACACTTCATACGAATATAAATATTTATTTGTTAAAAAACTGTAAAAAAGATTTGTTTACTTTTCGTTATAAGATCAGTGTTTTTAATCGATCGTAGCAATTAGAGGTAAAAATTGACTTAATTCTAAAACAAACTCACAGAGAACGTAGAAAAAAATTATTTCATTTTAATTTTTACCTCTATTTACTATTAAGTTTTTTTAAAAATAGTTATGTTCATTTGGGTATAAAATCTATAGTACAAACTATTTACGCATCAAGAATGTAATTCGGATGTACAACTAACACGGGATCATCCTGTTCTTTATCCTTACTTTTTAAATCGCGCGTGGTCAAAGGTATTATAATTTGATCCTGAAAAGGGATTTAAATTAATTACATATTGAAATGATAATAAATTGAAGATAATCTAGAGTATTACTTTAATACGTACATGATATGTCAGTCTGTCAATAATTTTCTCAATAAAGTTTTTCCTTTCTAATAGTTCTTCTTCTGAATCTATTTGATCCTGTATTTGATCAAGATACCATGCCACTAATTCAGATTTTCTTAATCCACCTTTAGTCTCTTCTATACAAAAAAAGTAATATATTTTTATTTGAAATAAATATATACACGACAGTTTTATTTGTCATCTTGAATAGCTTACCCATGGCTTCACTTTCTGCGCGAGATTCTTCACTCCTCATGTACAATATCAACATGTTGGATAAATTCTTGTATTCTTCGAAAGACATCGTTAATTTCTTTTTCTGAGTTGGTACTTCTTGTGCAGCTAAAGGTATAACATCACAACAGAACAATGTAATTATATGTCATATACAAATCCAAATATACATAAATATAAATAAAAAATGTACGGGTTTCTGATGTATCATTATCGATTGCATTAAGTGCAGCCATAGCAGGTGGAGCTTCATCCAAGTGGCCGTCCACATTGCCTTCTTCTGCTTCTTCCAAATCTATATCAGGTTGTTCCACAGTAACAATACTTTTACTTAATAAACGCTTAGCTTCCTTCACATGCTTTATAGTAACTTCATCTGAACATTCAAGTTTAGCCATAGCTTCTGATAATCTGATAAAACTTTCAAGTTGTCGAACAGTGACTCTCCATTTTCCAGCTCCACCACCAGTTCTTTGCCTAAGAGTTGTGTAACAATCGACTAAATACTCTGCAGCTTCCTAAAAATGTTTCTAAATCAATTCAGTGAGCTCAAATAATAATAGGTTTCTGTTTAAATAAGTATAATAATACCTGACTTAGAACAGGTTTAAAGTGTTTGGCAAAATTAATATATCTAACAATCTCTGTTTGCGTATATACTGTTTCAAAATCCTGCCAATTATCGCAATGTAAATCGATGATTCTTTTAGCGATAGCATTATCCACGATTTCATTGCATTCGTCAACTATAATAAAGAACAAATCAAATCTGGACATAATAGGAGCTGTTAACTGAACATTTTGTTGCAAAGATTTCTTTCTATCGTATCGTCCGCCAATGGGATTTGCAGCAGCTAATATTGATGTTCGAGCATTTAAAGTTGCTCTTACACCAGCCTAAAAAGAAATATATTCATACTAATTATATACTATAATTTAAAAATTTAATAACTATTTTATAGTCAAGTAACCTTGGCAATTGAAATTGTTTGTTGTTCCATAGCTTCGTGTATAGCAACTTGATCCTTAAGATCCATTTTATCAAACTCATCGATGCAACAAATACCGTGATCAGCAAGCATTAAAGCACCAGCTTCAATAACGAAATCAGGAGATTCTTCATCTCTTACTACGGCAGCAGTTAAACCAGCAGCAGAAGATGCTTTTCCCGAGGTATAAATTGCTCTTGGAGTAATCTCAGCGACGCTTTTTAAGAACTGAGATTTTGCTGTACTAGGATCACCAACGATACAGCAATTTATATCTCCACGTAACGAAGTATTTTCTACCGTTGTCTTAGGAACTCCACCGAATAACATTAAAGTTATTCCTTTTTTAACTTCGTCGTTACCGTGTATCGAAGAAAATAAACTATTAACAAGATTTTGATATAAATTTTTATCACGACTCATTTCATATATACGATTCCATTCTGCTTCTGTCATGCGTTTCTTCATCATTTCTTGTGAGATTTCTTCCATATTTGTCTCAGTGCCGCCAAACTGTAGAAACATTATATATTAAAACATACATTTCTTATTAGCACTGTCAATTATAACGCTAATTTATTATACCCTGAAACTTGTCGCAGTAACACTACATGCTAAAAACGCAGTTTTATACGTTAATTCACGGGTCCCTAATGCTTTCAATCCTGTTAGGCCTTCTCCTTGTTCCATAGGGTTTCCACGTCTTGCTTTTAGATCAGGTTTTACACCAGGAAGAGAAAGAACTGCAACATCTGGTATTACTATAAGAGTTCCTGTAAAATCATACCTAGAAAACGTAAACAAAATTTTAACAAAACACCTAAAAAATTAATGATACATAACTTTCTCCATCAAAAGTACCTATCACCAGCTTGTACAGTTTCAACAGCCTCAGCTCGTAAAATCACTTCAAGTGAACGAGGAATACAGCCTCTTGGTAGTTCTGCTTGTATTTCTTGTATCCTAATTTTTTGAAAATCAATAAATACAGAATTGTCTACATCCAGCATAAAGCGTCGTCTGTTACTACACACTGGATTGTGACAAATTGTCGGATTTGTGAACTATAAATGATTATTTGAGTATTAATACAATTAATAATATAAGAAACGTAACTAAGAAATATTTATATTGTACCTTAAACTGTTGTTCTACATTTTTTATAACAGCATTGCAATCCATACAAATAAATGTACCGAACACTAATTCTGGGTGGACAGGATGTGTTCTTATCACTTGACCAGATATACGTATTAAGGTACCTAATTTTGCTGAATTTAACTCTCTTAATTTTTGTCTAGTCGGTACCTCCACAAAACTCACATAACATTCTAAATCTTTTCTTGATTCTGATACATCTTTGACAAAATTACATACTGCTTGACACAAATACGGATATACTCTAAAAGTAAGTAATATTTTTAGAGATAGAATAGTATATTACAGGATAGGATAGTATAGAACTTGATAGACTTTATTCAACATAAAAATAATAAATATATATCATATTCTGCACTATAATAATTTAACATAAATCATTTACCTATAATATTCTTCAACGATAGTTGTTGAAAGTACTTGATTATATTCTTCAACATCATCAAACGTAACTACTAATGTGCTATGTTCTGGACTTATAAGCTCTTTAGCTGGTTCAAGATATTTCACAATGCCATCCTCTTTAAATCTAATTAAAATCAAAATATGATTAACATATGATTTACCAAATGAATACTATTGCATTATTCAATTTCAGTAACATGTGAACTTACTCTTCAAGGAAATCTTGAAATAACTTTTGACACTTAATTCCGACTTCGTCAGATATACGAGTTCCAGTAGCTTGTGTATCTCCAGCATCCATTTTTTTATATAATTACAAAAAACAGTTCAACTTATATGCATTTAAACAAATATAATTAAATAACGACGTTCAACCATTCAACGAGGAAACAACACAACAGAATTTGGCGGGAATTATCTTTTGGTGAGTTCACAAACATCACATTCAGTTTCTATGGCATACATATAGGAGTCAAACAAATTATTGTTATCTTTAAGATAACATTTATAATAATATTAATTAAAAAGAGACGTTCAAATATATTTTTTTTAATGTCTATTATTTGTTGTAACTAATATCATATAAAGATATTAAATAGCAGCATCAACACCATCTGACGAAGAGCATCAAAACGAACGGAGAAAGAACACATCTTTTCAGAAATAAATGATTTTGATGTTTGTGGTACAAACCTATAATCTTATAGTTCTAGTGTATATTGAATAACTACATTACAGGCTTTATGAATCAAAAAACTAAGTTAGAGGTACAATTTTGTATAGACTAACACTGGAGGAATTCCAGTACATTTGCACCACTTGGTTCTAGGTTAGGTTTTTTGGTTCGGTTAGATTGTCATGTTTCAAAAATGTAGCAGTTCTGTTGAACATAGAAACAATGTTTTCTTCAAGAAAATTAAAGTGCAAATTTAGCTTGCAAGAGTATGCTTACTTTAAAAAATAAGATGTTTTATTTTTCATCCTACATTTCAGAAAAGGGATTTCAGGAATTATATCAGAATGCAATTTTACGTTCTTTAAAATTGAATTTTATATTGAAATTTACATTCATAATAAAAATACCGCAGTAATATAATATGTAAAGAAGATATAAAAGACAATTGTTTATTGTATGGTAATTAATTTAAGAAGTCAAAACTATTTTGTAAGCCTCATTCTTACACGCATTTTACAATTTGTGTTTTTGCGCACCCTGTCTGAAAACAGTGTACGACCGATTCCTAACAAACGCAAAACCACAGAGTAGACCAGAGGCGACACTAGACAAGGAAACCGCCCTCCTAGAGAGAGACACAGGACACAACCAATTTAAATGCCCAAGTCAAAAGAATCGGGAGTGCGCATGTGCATAATGTACAAGTATGGCGGTTAAAAAAGAATAGTTTAAACCTGCACATTCACCAGTAATTTATTTGTAATAAATATTTTGTTATATCTCTGTAACACATTCATCTGAAATTTCTTATGATATATAGTTTTTCATTTTCTTATAAATTATTTGTAATAATCATTTCCGTAATACATATTCTTCAAATATATTCTGTAGAGTAATCATTTTCGTATATTCTTTTCTTTTTCAACTTTTCAACGTCGTAAAATTGATGCAACTACTTTGAAAGACAATATTAATAATATACAGAAAATTTATTACAAATATATTTCAAATTATTAGAGGTTGACATAAAATTAGATTCACTTGATTTAAATTTCCCGCTCGTTTGTACAACCAATTTAAAGGGACAGCGTTTTCGAGAGAACAAAGGAACCGACAGAGAGTGTCGCCTCTGGTCTACTCTGTGGCAAAACTACCGAAATAAAAAATTGCATTTTTGAACTCGAATACTAAAGACAATGACTACAGTTATATCTTTGGTCAATGTTAAAGAATTGTGCATTGTGCCAAAATAACCGACTTTTGCGCTTTTCTGAGACGATTAGAATATTCTACGACATCGATAGAACTGATAGAATGCCATCATAATGCGCTAAGATTATTCGAAGAAAATGATATATACTGCATTCGGCGAAACTTCGGAAAACCGTCATGCTCCGATATGGTTCAAATTTTGCAAATGAACTCTTTTTTGCAAAGGAAGATATCTGAGAATGGTTTTTGGGGACTTGAAAGAAATTTTTTTGCTATTCTTATGTCATTCTTTATATCATCGACGGAATACAGTATAGTTCGCGAACTGTTATGAACAGATAATCCGCATTTTCGGATCCACGGCGGGCACATTGGGGGGGAATGTCTCCCAAACGCCCTCTTCTTTTGAAGAGAACTAATAAATAAATAAATAATCGGATCCACGGAATATATTGCAAACAGCATAAAATCAATATTAATAAATATATAATAAATATATAGCATATTAATCAATAAAATCAACATTAATTGAATTTTTACGAAAATGGAACAAGTGGCGCCATCTCACCGGCAAACAGGGTGAACTACACGTTTTTGAAACTGTAGTTTAAATAGTTCTCATCTTCTACTGCCAGATGGCGATACATAAAACGGAAACCCTTAGCCTCATTTCCGGTACCAGGTGGCAGAGAACGTGATTCTGAACGAGATTTCCCTTTGTAAAAATAGAGTTTGAAGCTTTGTTTTTGAATTATTAAGCAGAAACTCGGATCAATCAGAGCGCGAGGATTACGTGAGAGCGACAGCTTCGAGCCTGTCGGCTGAGCGCGAACATGATCAAGTGCCTTTAAATAATGGACAGAACAATTAAAAATAATGTCCACTTATTCATTTTTCGTGAATAAGTGATAAGCCATTTTCAATTAGATTCACCTATTGTTTAAAAATAATCCTGTTCCACTAAAATTGCGTTCTTGTGATTTCATCAATCCTGATCTTTCGTAAAAAGTCATACACTGCACAGTATACATTAACCATGTTTAGTAATAAAAACTATTAGAAAGCGTGGCGTATATTTAATTTCATCTTGATGAAAGGTAGGGTAATATAGCAATAATTTCTTAAAATTCTGGTCCTCCGCCATTTTCTCATCACTATACATTGATAAATAATTCTACGTTGTAATATATGTTGATATCAAGAGCTTTATAGGTCATTATTGATAAAAATATGAAAGGCCATTTGCAGTTAACATTCTTCAGTTTCTTTACGCTTCTTATCTTATACAATGTTACATATAAATCAATGGCATTGATCTTTGAGTCTTCGATAGGACGAAATTTTCGCTGAACATAAAGCGAAATAGAGTGGAACAATCAAGCAGATAAACTACAGAAAACATTAAAACTTCAAAGTTTATGGCGAAAATAGAACATTATGTAGCGCTGTGCAACTAGTATCAACACTATATAGTACGCGTTTAGGCCCATTCTATTAGGTCTTTGAATATAATTATCATAGCGAGGGGATTAGACCTCGAACTAAGTTTTCTATCCATACAATAATGTACCGTTTTTAGAGTCTCCGTACCCTTTTGTATAGTTTCAAATCGGTTCTTTACCCGTAACAGCGATGACACCCAAGTAGTCGTTACATTCTATCGAGTACTTTTAGTTTATTACTATTCACCTCTGGTTGTCAGAATCTATGATTTTAACATTATTTTATTTGCAGCTTTCTATTCAGGTCGAAGTATTGCTTGATTTTATTACTTGCTATGATCGTTTTTTGAGGAAAAGACCCACCACATACGTTTCTCGACTTCCATTTCCACCCAATTTATGTAGCCAATAGAAATCTGTTTCCTTCACCCTCATTCGAAAAAATTATACGCATCGTGCGTTCTTTCTTGAAAAATTAAAAATTCGAATCTCAACAACCTTAGTAACAACTCATGACATACTTTAACATAGTCTCCAACTTGGAGTGGTCATTCGAGTAAGGAATATAGTTTTTGTCTAATATAGATACATCACAGTTAAGTGGCACACTACGTGAAATATTTAACAAGGCTCAAGGGAATTAATTTCAATGACGATCGTAAACAGTGCGAGTATATTAATACGATTAGTCGTTATCAAATAGTGTCAAATACTTCTTTTCTAATTCAAGGGAAAATAATATTTATGGAATCTTGACCCGACATGCATTATCGCATTTTATACATGTAAACGTAATATGTAATACGTGATCGTAGATTCCTGTTTTCGTTTAAATTGAAGGAAATGGAAGGGACATAAATAGGCGACACATTAAAGAATCGAGACGCTACGGTTGGAAGTGATAGAAACGGCAGAGCATTAAACGAGCAAAAATGGGGTTACGATTTCCTGTCAGTAGTATATTGTCATCAATCATATTTCTAATTCTTATATGTTTAACGGACGCCGAATTTACTAAAACAATATGCCAAGGTACGTACAATTTTTTCGTTTTATCGCTTTCATTGAATACTAGGGTAATTACCTAGCGTTGTTCGAGTTATTCGTGGAGGTACAAATGTAAAGCTAAGATTACCCATACCGCATCAAATTATAGTTACTTACAAACTTCTAATTTTTGAAAAAGGGGTTATAAGTTTAATATCTTTTATTGCTTTAAATACCGATTTAATACGATTTACCGCGTTCGCTGCCACGTTTATCGATAATCGGCAGCACGAATTTAATTCGGTTAAATAATTAAACAATAAAGACAGCGAGGTAGCACTGAATATCGTTTAGAATCGTATTAATAATGCAAAATAGCAAACTGAAGCATTGTATTAAACAGGTAACTTTTAATATCTACAATAATCTGTGTTATGTACTTTATTCATATATAAGTGGATATTTATACTGTAACAAGTGAAAAATATACATCTGTTGTGAGTTGCAGGCGAACCATGTACAGTCAACGGGTTATCAGGTATTGCTACATATCTGAAGAAATGTAAATCGGTTTTGGACGCTTTCCGAAATGGATCTCCTCTATCTGCGGTTGGATATTATTTTTTTGAACCCATTGTGTGCTGTCCGTTTGACGGACCATTACCAATCACAACTACTAAATCACCATCTATAACAACAACAACCACAACAACTCCGCAACCATCATCTACAACTACAACCACAACAACTTCTCAACCATCATCTACAAGAACAACCACAACAACTCCACAACCACCATCTACAACAACAACCACAACAACTCCACAACCATCATCTACAACAACAACCACAACGTCTACCGTATCACCATTTACAACAACAACTACAGAACCTTCGGATGCTGTAAGGATAGTGAAGGAAAGTAGGTGTATTTTCAATTGTTTCAATACGAGTACAATGAAGCCTCGATATAAGCAAATCTTTCGGGTCTGAACGTTTGCTTATATTGTACAGTTCATAGATTGATTAGTGTTTTGCCAAACGTGAGACGGACAACTAGCGAAGGAAATAGCCGATCGATCGAATGTAACAAATAGTAGCATACTCATGAGACAATTTTAATGCAAGGATAAAAAATTTTTATTTTTGATTTTTTGTTATGAAACTCTTTCCAATATATTTGTAACATTTTTCTGAGTAGTGTGAGACCAAGCGCGACGTAATTCGAAATATATTTACTTGTTATTCCAAGCGCTCGCTTATGATGAGAATTTTACTGTAATAAGTTAATTCCAGTAAATATGGCCTATATTACGACGTGTTTAGTCCAATTTTAATCAGAAAAATGTCAAATATCTATGGGTAAAAGTTTAATAACATAAAAATTAGAAATAAAAAATTTTCATGCTTGCATTAATATTGTTTCACGGATGTACGCGAACTTGGATCACGTTACATTTCCCAGCGGGCGTACTTTCTGCTGTTTTGAAGGGTTTTACCCCATTGGTGTGGATAGTTTCTTCGCTTATATCATGTAGATCATTTTCGTTTATATTGAGGCTTTCGTATAATAAGTTGTGTTTCAAATTGATGTGTGAGAAATGTTTGTAATATTTTTCTATGATTATATCACTCATGTTATGATCATGTTATGTGTTGCGAGAGCTATCTTTGTTCAAATTGTATTTTCAAATTAGTGTATCAAATTAATTGTTTCAGAATGCAATGAATACAAGTTGCGAAGAAACTTCAAAGTTACCATGGGAAGTGTGGCAAAAAAAAATGAATTTCCACACATGGCTGCGATTTTTATCTCCGAGATAAATATCCAAAATTTTAAATGTGGTGGTACTTTGATTTCTGAAAGATATGTTGTAACCGCGGCGCATTGTAGTTCCAAATTCAATATGTAAGTATTTATGTTGGTACTCGTCAATACATTATCTGAGCGATTATTGGCCGGCCATTATTTTAACAGTGCGCCTGATCGTGATTATTTTAAAACACGACTAGTGATCGTAAACAAGATACGATTTATAATCAGTTATTACCGTTTATAGATAAACGCTTAGATTTTGAGGAGCATCCTAAATTCATTCTACTTCCTTCTAATTATTATACGTTACAGCAATCAAACTTACGTTGTTTTGGGAGTTTTGGAGCTTAACATGGTGAACTATGACACGAATGGGGCATATCAAATTAGCGACAAAATAGAACACCCTAAGTACAAGCAATATCCTACGTATTGCGATATTGCCCTTCTCAAGTTAGAAACTGACGTAAACTTCAATGGGAATGTATTTCCTGCATGTTTGCCTTATTCTTCCTTCGAAAATTATTCTGATGCAAACGTTACTGGATGGGGAAAAACTGCGCAGAGTAAATAAAAAAAAAACGCGACAAACAATTTGCGAAGTACTATTCACTTCTCTTTCTTATTTTTCTTACAGATAAAACCGAGCCATCGTCTAATCTCTTGAAAGCTAAACTTGCTTTGGTATCAACTGATGATTGCAATGAATCTTTACGCAATGCCAATAGACTGTATAAGTCTACATTATTTAACAAAGAAACGGGTATTTCGGATGAGCAATTGTGCGCTGGTGGCAACGGGGCAGACACTTGTCAGGTATAGTACGAATAATTATATTCGACAAGATATAATGAAGAGACGCATGCAAACAGGACAATTCATTTGAATCTTGCGCTTAGCTTCAGATCTTTAGATTTTATCATTTTTTAAATTATTATTTCTTCATAACTCTGACGACGGCTTTGAAAAATGTGGTAGGAGCAGTGTTTGTCAAAACTTTTCGAATGACCTCATGAATTGTGAATGTGTACTCTAGACCTATGAACCATAGAATTATCGTGACATTAATATTTTTCTATGTTTAATTTTCTATACAGGGCGACAGTGGTGGTCCGTTGTCTATTTGGCACGAAAATAAACACTTCTTAATCGGTGTTACTAGTTATGGTAATGGCTGTGGTAAGTATCCCAGTGTATATACAAGAGTTTCCTCCCACATTCCATGGATACAAAGTATAGTTTGGCCGAACGCTGGTTGAAATCAACTAGATGATGTGTGCAACAAGTTATCATTTGAGACGTTTGAATATTAAAATTAATGACGTTTGATGTAGATTTATTTTCATATTGAAAGTAAAGTGAGAATATGAACTAGAAATGGATGAAACAAAAAATAGTATATATACTTATTATTTATTTTTACAAAGGCTAGTGTGTATTTCGGTAAAAGCATCATCAACAAAATTTGTAAGATGATGCATTCTGCACGCAGTGTTACTGGATTTTTCGTATGATTTTAATAAAATCGAAAATAGACGATAATGTATTCCGAAAAGTGTTATTAATTAACTAATAATGTTTCGAAGGTATTAATAAAGGCAGTCGATAAATGCAGAAATGGAATTCAAAGTTTAGTTTTACCAGTCCTCACTCCTAATCGCTTTCTCAGCAATTTCAGGCTGTTCTTCGGAAAACCGTCATGCTCTAAATCGCGGTCAAATTTTGCAAATAAGCTCCTTTTTAAGAAAGGAAATATCTGTGAAAACGATTCGGCTGTACTTCCGAAAACCTCCATGCTCCAAATTGGCCGAAATTTTGGGAATAGGTTTCTTTTTAATAAAAATGACGATTCCGAGAAGGATTTTTGGCGACTCGAGAACAAATTTTGTATCATTTGGGTGTCACTCCCTACTTTACCGACACAATTATTACCAGGCGGAATACTTGAGGCAGATTTGAAGACGATTCTGATGCTACGAGATCTGCTATTTTCTATTCTTTTCAAGAGGTATTAATGTATTAAGAGTAGTACTATATGTATAACTAGGTTAGGTTAGGTTAAATTAGGTTAGGTTAATTGTTGGGGTGGCCATTGTAGAAAGCGTAGATAACAGTACATGCAATTACTACATCAATAAAATAGGGAGTGTCACCCAAATTAAAAAAATTTTTTCTCGAGTCGCCAAAAATCCTTCTCGGAATCATTATTTTTATTAAAAAGAAGCCTATTCCCCAAATTTCAGCCAATTTGGAGCATGGAGGTTTTCGGAAGTACAGCCAAAAATTGATAATAGTTTGGTAAAGCTGAAACAATTCGAAGTTACTTAGTCTTGCACTCCGATGTAATTCGATTCATATTATAGTCAATTAAGCTAATAAAATCAGCTATATTAATAGATTAGTACCAAAGTGTGGCGACACCTACATCCGGTCAGGCGTTCGGTCGGAAAGTGCATTTCCGCACGTAGGAGAGTCACATTCTCTTGTGGAACGGATAGCAGAATAGACGCGCGCTTCGATTAGAAAGAGTATTCAAAGTTTTGTATCATAGCTCAATAGGTGCGCGATCAGTTTTCAAAGTCAGCTAGTAAACTTACATAAAGGAATTAAGACTTTGTAATTAATAAATTAAAAATCGTTCCACTCCAATTTTAAGCGTACAGTGTAATTTATATTTCTTCTCCCTTCTACGTCGGTAAAGTAGAGTTCTCAACAGTGAAGAAAAGCTCTACAATAGTGTGGTGATCGTCAGCTTCGTCAACTTCATACTGTCGGTTATGAAGATTAATGATGTCTCGCCGTCGATCAAGAAGATCTCTTTATATTTGTAACAAATGATTGGTCTCAAATGCAATCGTCTATTGATTCGTTTGCAATTATTTAAAAATAATAGAATTGTAAAATTTATTCATTCATTCATTCTGCAAATAACATTACATTCGGAAACACGTCAAAAGCTTATATTACAAATTATCCCAAATCAAATTAAATAAAGTTAATTTCTATTTCAAATCATTTAAACAATTTAATTAATTAATATAGGAAAAATAAATCCTATAATAGAGATATATATGGCGCCATCTAGCGGCAGTGCATAGGAACTAATGAAACTACAGTTTCAATAACGTGTGGTTCATTCTGTTTGCTAGAGAGATGGCACCACTTGATCCATTTTCATGAAAATTTAATTAACATTGATTTTATCGGCTTTATTCACTATAATATGCAGCAAATTACATCGGAGTGCAAGACTAATTAGCTTCGGAATGTTTTGACCTCACCAAACCATTATCAGTTTGGCTTTTGGCGATTCTAATTTAGCGATTATAAGCTTGAATGTTTGCGCTGTTCACCGTCTGGTAACGCCACTAGTAGTGTTTTCAACTCACGTTTTGATATTAAATTTTTTAAATTTACAATTATAAAATGTGCGTAATTCTTTTAATATATTATATTATTCATTTAATGGTGATCTGTTAAGGATACTCTTCCTTACTGCTGTACATGTTAAAGAATAATAAAACTTCGATATCAAAAGAATTGTGTATTTAAACAATTTATATTTATTTTGTATAATATGGTACGGGGCATACTTTTATATTGAAACAATATAATAGTTATTTAATTATTTTTAACATGAAATTATGAGCCCTCTGAAATAAAATGTTATAAGTTTTTAGATATCTGTTTTGTTAAAACAACGAATGAAGTGAAACTGGTGCCGGAAACCAACGTTTTCGGATATTCTTCAATTTATTAAAAAACTTGAGGCTGTGACAAAGAATCTGGTCGCATTACGAGATAGAACAGACATCTTTATGAAAGATATAAATAAGAATGGTTTGTCAATTATAAAATACAGTCAATTATAAAATAATTATAATTCTAAAGTTCTCTACACTTTAAAATCTAGGACTTTATTCTTTAGGACTAATTCATACTGGACTATAATTTTTAAAATATTATCTAAAGTTTACAGCATCTGGTGATATACAAATTAAGAATCCTAATACCCCTAAATGGTAACGTCCAATTGACGTTGTCAAAAACGTAGTACGATGTGAGTAAAACGTGAGCAGAGATTTCGTAACAAAAAACCATAGAAAAAGAGAAAGCTAAGAAATCTTTCAGTATGTAGATAAATACAGTACTTACACATTTCCTGCCATTGACAAGACTTCGCTTTTAGGGCAAACAGCATTACAGGGTATAAAAAGTTCTCGATGCGTATGCTGTCGTTTTAGTTATTTCAAAAACCCTCCAGAATGTTGGTCTACCTCGACGACGTCATTATTTTATATTTGGTAAACTGTATTCTCATTTTATATTACGCTCTTATTATCTATTGCAAACATGCGTCATATACATTGACGTCTTTATAAACGTATACATAGTTATTGACTTATTAAAAATTTTAATTGTATCAGTTAACGAATACTAATAAAAAATCTTTTTAAACGGCAAACAATATTCTTTTAACTCCAATGTTTTAAGGCTTCGGTCAGTAAATCGTTTCATTCGTTATTTGTCATTAAGTCCATTAACCTTCGGAAAGAAATCTTGTGTGAAATGAAACTAACGTAGGTGACATAATAAGGTTGCTTATGAAGCTTGAATAAAGTATGCATAAAGAGAATATACAAGACTGGAACGTTTATGAAACGCGTGAAAATAAGGTTTTAACCCAGCATATTACGTCAGTTTAATTTATTTACACGAGTTAGTAGTTTCGGAACACTGATCAAAAATTCGTAACATTGAAAATATGGGGAATGTTTATGAAACACACCGTGTAAGAGTATCTCAATACAAAAAATAAAAAGCAAAAATTATCCGATTCAGGTAACGTTTCTCTGTCCGGCCAGTGGCATATTGACAACAGAGGTACCTAGAGATTTCCAACCAGTGACAAGTTTACAATCCCCGCCCATTGGTTACTTACCAACTACGAACACCGTGTCCCCAAAACTTTCGCAACACGCTGTTTTCGCCAACCGTGCTGTGGACAATGGCTTGGAAGACGTCGGGGACCCAGGTAGAGGTTTTACAGAAAGACAAACACAAGCAGGGTATTCATACCTGAAACCACTATTGATCGACCTCAAGTTACCGTCCAGAGATCAGAAGATTAAATCAATCACCGATAAGCAAAGGTAAGGCATTCACTTTTCAAGATTGTTGAAGTTCGAGGGACAATACGACAAATGTTCTATTGTGTCGAATAGTGGATTTCGAAGGCAAAATCTGACATAATTTGGTGGCATAAAAGAGCATACCGCAAACTGGTACTTGTAGCACATCAGTCTGAAGTTTGATCAAAACAATTATATGAACTTTTTTTTTCATTTATTTATAATCGCATCAACCGCTCATGGGTTATTAGCGACTCAGAGTATGTTTACAGCTTGTTGTACAGTTTAGATGCTTTGAGGTATTGCAGCATGTTTTGAGGTGACTTTTCGTCCTTCAGGTTGTCCTTCAGAGATGGTCTTATATCGAATCGCAGTCTGTAGTGTATTTCTTGCAGTGGCTGATGATGTGTTCTACTGTCGTTGTTGTTTTTAACATAAAATGGTCACTTGAGTCAATAGCCAACATGTATGGCATTTGCATTTTGAAATTTGAAACTTCATGAGCATTATATGTATAAACGTTATTAACCGTAATTAACGTTTGATTACGATTAGCAAAGGTGGCTTAGTGATTTCATTAATTTAGGCTTAATTTTAACTCTGTGAAGGTGATATGTTCTCTTAAGGCGTAAAACCACTCTAGAGCCAGAAAAAAGGACCTTTTGACAATTTATTTTGGAAGTACGACAAACGGAAAAGAATTTCTTTTCAGTGGTTTTACCCCTTAAATTGTTAGAAGTATTTTGTGCATATTAGAAGAACTGAAATTATTTGACTGTCACTATTTGGAACTTTGGTAGTGTTGTTTGCAAATTCCGTTTTGTGGATCTTCAGAACCATGTTAAAATATGAACTGACTCGTGAAACATTCTCGGTACGAATTTAATCAGTACTACTCGTATGTTTCTGTATTTAAATTACTTGAATTGCCAGAAGACTGCTTTTAATAGATTTCGATGTTCAAAATCGTTCTATGTTAACTATATTTATAATACCATACTAGATACCATTATAGGATACCATTCGCTAAAGAAGTTAAAATGGCGCCCGAAAACGAAATATAGCAGTGGTATTCTTTTTACATGGTCCAATTTTTCGCTAGTTTTATTCAAGGACAGAAAATACGTATTGTCAGCATTTTAGCTGAAAATAATCTACAATTATATTTTTTACGATGACTGGATTCTGTTACTGATCAAAAGAAGTAGGACGCGAGAAGTTGGAAGGAGGAGACTGTTGCATTGTTCCTTTCAGTCGAATGTCTTTCATGTCATTGAAACGAACTTATTTCACGTTCAACTAACCGTTGTGAGAAGAGGCTAAATCGAGCGGAACAAATTATTCTTTTCGTTAAGGTAGAAAGAGTCTACTATAATCCTATGCAATTGGCACAAAAAGAATTATAAACGATTCAGATAGCGTTACTAATAAGAACAGTACGCGATTTGCATTCGAATTTTGCACACGGGGTTGTTCCAAAATTATTCGCGTCCTTTAAATTCGTTTAACTTTACCTCTCGAACATTTGAAAACATACAAATTACGTTAAATGATCGAATTTAATCTCTTACCTTATAATCCTTCGATGAATCACATGTTATTATTTTTTAACGTATTTTTAACTGAACGGAATTTGAATAGTTTTTACTTTTTTGGAGGTTATAATACTATACATATTCTAAATTATTTATATTTTGATATTCATTTATCTAATATTTATATTTAAATATTGTTCAAATTATCCAACTGAGTAATATACATTTATAAATGTAATAATTACTTTAAATCGCAGTTTATGTTTACTTGCTAAAGATGAAGTTTGAGAAAGAATAAAATAAATATTAAGCACATAATAATTATTAAATTATATACAATTTATAATATACATGTGCATAATGTATTTATGTGTAATATGTACACATATAATAATTATTATTATGACACAGAAATATATTTATAAATTAATATAATATTAATTGTACTATTTTTTTCTTCACCGTTTTAAAATATTCATTTTTTCGAAATAATCAAAGAATATTGTTATCAAACAGGGTATTGAGTAGATGTTTTGAATGCACCTACAGCAGTAATTTAGCAAACTGAAATACGCATGCAACTTTTACCAAGTAGTCACCACTTTCATTTCTTGTATACTTGAACTGTCTGATGGAAACACTTGGGAATATGTATTTTATTCAGGCAACAGGAAAGTATTTGAAGACATAACTCATAATTTGTTTTAAATTCTGTTGTTTTAAGTATTCAAAAGCTGAATATGTTACTCACTTCAGGTATCGATATTTTCTTTGCTACATTTATTTATACATCGATTGCTTAAACAACTGATAAAAGTTACATTGTATAAAACATTTTTTCGTTTTTTCTTTATGAACTGGAAAAATATGTTTACATTATTGGTAGTTATTTTGTATAATAACATAATAATATTTGTCATTATTTATTAATATTTACTATTATTATTATATATTTATTGTTATTTTGTTTAATGTACAATAAATTTGTTATTTTGAAACACTCAAATTTCTAAGTTTACAAATTTGGAAATTACTGTTTTCAAATTTTCAAATCTATAAATTATTAAATTTGTAAATGCACACATTTATACATTTCTAAATTTTCTAATTCTTCAATTCACAAATTACCAAATTTCTGAACCTACAAATTCTCAAATATTCGAATCATCAAATTTCTAAATTCCCAGATTTTTAAATTTCTAAATTCTCAAATTTTCAAGTTTCTATCTTCTTCGTTTCCTAAATTACCAAATTTCTAAATTTCTAAGTTTCTAAATTTGTAAATTTGTAAATTTGTAAATTTCTAAGTTTCTAAATTTGTAAATTTCTAAATTTCTAAATTTCTAAATTTCTAAATTACTAAATTTGTAAATTTTCAAATTTCCTACGTATCAAACTCCAAAATCCATAAATTCCCAAATTGAAACCTATGAAATTCTCAAATTGTATCTAATATTCCAAATCCTAAAATCCTATATATACAAAAATTCTCAACTTTCACAGTAGCTAAATATCCAAATACCGAAACTCTCGAACGTAGAAACCTCAAACTCCCACCCGTTTATCTCCAAACCCTCAACTCCCCTTTCCAAATACGAAAGTTTAAAAATTCCAAAACAGTCCCCGTAATAATACAGATTTCCCGCGAGTGAACCAATGAAGTGACATCTCTCTCTGATAGCTCATCTCGAATTTGCAGTTCGAGGTCGACGAAGCAGGTGCAAACGAGCCACGGAATATCGACAACTGGCACAGTTAAAACGTCGATAAATGGTGGGTCGAGGCTGCGATCCGGGGTCGAACATCATCCCCACGTTCCTCAACGATCTTCCTCGTATCAAGTTGTGGAAGAGCGCGATGAATACCTAACGGACGATTCGGATCATGCAGGATTGGTCTATCGTGGGAAGGCTCAGACGACGAATCCCCATCGTAATTCGCAAGACATAACGACGGTCATCAAAGCTCTCGATCACTTCCTGAGCGGGGTTCTAAACGATGATAGTTACAACAGCGAGCTACATCCACCGCCCAATCCTGTTTTAGCCCTGGTCCTATCTCGATATGGCCGATACGTGCTCGGGGCACGAAACCCTCGCGTGTACGCGCACATGGCCGTAAACAACATACACAACAACAAACCGTTTGGTAGCTATAAGCTCGAATGCGACCAAGTGCCCACCTACGTTCGCAGATAACATCTGCGAATGTTTCGTGGACATAGAAAAAATTGATAAATGTGCGCGTAGCGGATATCTGATACGAAAGAGAACTGAAAGATGGATGGAGCGAAAATGGAAAGTGAAAGCATTTGTGACTGTCTTTGGGAGCGTCTATATTATGACAGTTACTTGCGACTTCTGCTTTATTTGTATTGTGAATGGTGGAGTAAGAAGGCAAGAGAGGAGATAAGCCACTTTCTTTTACGGATTTTTGAGAAATTGTTATTTTGGAGGTGTGCGAGGATAGGGATTTGGGGATTTAGTAGTTTAGGGTCTTGGGGATTTGGGAATTCAGCGATTTGAGGATGCAGGCATTTGGGAATACAGAAATTTGGGGATTTGAGGATGCAGGTGTTTGAAGATGTAGGAATTCGGCGATTTGGGGATGTAGGGATTTGGGAATGTAGGGATTTAGAGACGTTGGGTTTTGGGAACGTTGGAATTTGGGGATGTAGGTATTTGGAAATGTAGAAATTTGGGGATGTAGCGACTTGAGAATGTAGGTATTTGCGAATGTAGAAATTTGGAGATATAGCGATTTGAGGATGTAGGCATTTGGGAATGTAGAAATTTGAGGGTGCAGCGATTTGAGGATGCAGGTGTTTGAAGATGTAGGAATTTGGCGATTTGGGGACCAGAGATTGCAGGATTTTGTAACATGAGAACCTTGGAATTTGGAAATACAGCGATTTGGGGGTCTAGAAATTTGCGGATGTAGCGATTTGAGGAAGCAGTTATTTGAACATGTAGGAACTTTGTGACGCAGGTATTTGGAGACGTTGGGTTTTGGAAACGTAAGGATTTGGGGATGCTGGGATTACGGGATGCAGGTATTTGGGAATGTGGAAATTTGGGGATGTACCGACTTGAGAATGTAGGTATTTGCGAATGTAGAAATTTGGAGATATAGCGATTTGAGAATGTAGACATTTGGAAATGTAGAAATTTGAGGGTGCAGCGATTTGAGGATGCAGGTGTTTGAAGATGTAGAAATTTGGCGATTTGGGGATGCAGAGATTGCAGGATTTTATAACTTGAGAACCTTGGAATTTAGAAATTCAGCGATTTGGGGGTCTAGAAATTTGGGGATGTAGCGATTTGAGGAAGCAGTTATTTGAAAATGTAGGAACTTTGTGATGCAGGTATTTGGAGACGTTGGGTTTTGGAAACGTAAGGATTTGGGGATGCTGGGATTTCGGGATGCAGGTACTTGGAATTGTAGGGATTTGGGAATGTAGAAATTTGGGGATGTAGCGACTTGAGGATGTAGGTATTTGCGAATGTAGAAATTTGGGGATGTAGCGATTTGAGGATGTAGTCATTTGGGAACGTAGAAATTTGAGGGTGCAGCGATTTGAGGATGCAGATGTTTGAAGATGTAGGGATTTGGAGACGTTGGGTTTTGGGAACGTAGGAATTTGGGGATGCAGGTATTTGGGAATGTACAAATTTGGGGATGTATCGATTTGAGGATGCAGACATTTGGGAATGTAGAAATTTGAGGGTGCAGCGATTTGAGGATGCAGATGTTTGAAGATGTAGGAATTTGGCGATTTGGGGATGTAGGGATTTGAAGACGTTGGGTTTTGGGAACGTAGGAATTTGGGGATGCAGGTTTTTGCGAATGTAGAAATTTGGGGATGTATCGATTTGAGGATGCAGACATTTGGGAATGTAGAAATTTGAGGGTGCAGCGATTTGAGGATGCAGATGTTTGAAGATGTAGGAATTTGGCGATTTGGGGATGTAGGGATTTGAAGACGTTGGGTTTTGGGAACGTAGGAATTAGGGGATGCAGGTATTTGGGAGTGTAGAAATTTGGGGATGTAGCGATTTGAGAGTGCAGGTACTTGGAATTGTAGGGAATTAGGGGATGTAGAAATTTGGGGATGTAGGGATTTGAGGATGTAGGTATTTGAGAATGTAGAAATTTGGAGATGTAGCGATTTGAGGATGTAGATATTTGAGAATGTAGAAATTTGAGGGTGTAGCGATTTGAGAATGCAGGTACTTGGAAATGTGGGAATTTGGCGATGTAGGGATGTGGAGACGTAGGGATTTGGTAATGTTGGGATTGCAGGATTTTGCAGGTTCGGAATCTTGGAATTTTGGAATTCAGCAATTTGGGGATCTAGAAATTTGAGGATGTAGCGATTTGAGGATACAGGTACTTGGAGATGTAGGAATTTGGCGATGTAGGGATTTCGGAACATAGGTATGTGGGGATGTAGTGATGTCGAAATTTGGGAATGTAGGGATTGAAGGATTTTGTAACTTGAGAACCTCGGAATTTGGGGAGTCTAGGGATTTGGGAACATAGGTATATGGGGATGTAGTGATGTCGAAATTTGGGAATGTAGGGATTGAAGGATTTTGTAACTTGAGAACCTCGGAATTTGGGAATTCAGCGATTCGAGATCTATAGATTTGAGTATGTAGCTATTTGAGAATGTAGGGATTTAATGTTGGATTTCTGTATTTTGTCAAGAAAATAGTTTCTTTCTCCAGCAGACCTGGTACAAGCAAAGCACGAAACGCAAAAATTCGACTATCTATTTGCAAGGCCACTGGCAACACTTGTTGAAATAATGTAGACGCTCCCGTTGTCAAATATAAAATCTTGAATGGTAACGTAGGTAGCATGTTATGAATTATGTATCGGATTTCTTAGGACCGAACTAAGGGTTTTAATTTTACTTTTTCTTCGACTACCGATTTCGTATATTAAGCAGATAAATATGGAATACAGGCTTTCGGGAATAGAAAGTCACGTGTGATTTGTTGACATGAAGATACCATGAAATAGCACTCATTGCGTGTCTTTTGCGAAAGAGAACACTCAATTACATATTATCGTCGCATTGAAATTTCTCACTCTAATATTTTGAAAAATTATTTGTCTTTATGATGCATTATATCTAGTAACAGGATGATGAGTTCTATCATCGTCATTTGAATGTTTCAAAGCAACCGATAATCTGATACTGTCTTTGTAAGTTCTAAATAATCATAGATAAAATAGTTTTAATTATATTTAAAATTATCTCATTGTAATTTTATTAAAGATTAGCAATTTTATTTAATTGAACTGAATGGTTGGGTTAGGTTAAACAATTAGATTTTTTGGAAGAAATAATAATGTAAATAATAATGTTAATATACTTTACGCGTGTGTACTCTTAAAATTGTTAAAATATTATAAATCTTAAGGAATTGTTAGATGCTTGTAATATACAACCATAACTTTTGTCATCAAATAGTTATAAATAATAATAAAGTAATGTTAATTCTACACAAAATCATCTCTTTTCAAGAGTAATTAGTAAATATTCCATTAACACATAAATCTGATTAAAAAGAAATTAGAAACTAATTTTTGATTTGAGAAAAATGAATTTCTATTTGTTAGTAAACTTGCTATTACTATTAATGTTATACATAGAAAATGTCATAATTTTATTGTTTACAGTAAATAATAAACACAATGAATGCGACTTTATTTTATGCACTTCTGAAACACTCAGTTATCATACTATAAATTTTCAAATTCGTACACATGTAAACTAAGCGTATAAAAAATTCATGCATTTCGAAAATAAGTGTGCAAAGAAATTTATATATTTGGAAACTAAGTGTATATACACCTACGTATATGTTATTTATTGAAGTATTTAACACTTTTACTGTCGTATATGGCATTTAAATTTCTATACAGATCCAACATCTATATGTATAAAAAATTTACTTTTCTAACTGAAAATATTTGGTAACATTGGTTAAAACTGAAAGTACTAGCATTTTCAATTTTCAATTCAATATATCAGTGAATGCGTTAAAACGTAAACAAATATTTGGTGGTCTCTTGATAGTAATTTATGTCTACAAACAATATTCATTAAAGTTCTCAGGGCGATAGTTTTAACTTTAATTCAACGATTAATCTACTTCCGTTCATTGAGGTTGCTTAAACCGCAGACTCCGCATTAAATCAACCCGAAGTTTGCCCTTCGCTGACGTTGCACTGATTAATTATCCAAACGACAGTTCGGCTAGCCGTATTAAAGAAAACTTTAACTCGCTTCCTTCGTGGCCCATTCTAAATTTAATCAATATCATGCGGATTTACCCTTGAATCTACCGGCAATCGGGCTTGGCGCGAAGTTAATTGGAGTAGTTTGAGAGGCCGCTCGAGAAACCCCGATTAAGCACTAAACTACTCTCATTACACCTTCCTGTCTCTCCGGAAACCTCTCTAGATACTACTAACTTGATTTCATTGATGAAAGCCATGTACCGGTCTCGACCGCTGTTGCTCTTGTTCAGACTACGTCCATCAGATACACGCTACTAAATAAATCTTTCCGATCCAATGCCTCTATTACTTAAAGCGAAAACTTGTTCTTCAGAAAAGAAAGAACAATTTTATAGCCTGACAGTATAGTTGAATATTTATGACGCACTCCTTTTATACAGTTACCGAGATTGTGAAGATGATTGATATAAAAATATCGATAACAGTGTACAGGGTGTTCTGGAAATGCTAGAGTTGCCGGCTGTTTTGATAACAAAAAAATAAAGATGCTGACAGTGTGGAACTAGATTACTAAATTTATGTTTTAGAGAAATTTCATTATTCTTTAAATTCATCTGTAATTTATATTTCGTTTCCCTTTCTGTTTATAATTGATATTTGATACTTGATGTTTAATGTTTGATATCAGGTATTTGGTAGTTGGTACATGGTACATGGTACTTGGTACTTGGTACTTGGTACTTAGTATTTCGTATTTGGTATTTGGAATTTGGTATTTGGTATTTGGTATTTGGTATCTGGTATTTGGTATTTGGTATTTGGTATTTGGTACTCGGTATTTGGTATTTGGTATTTGGTATTTGACATTTGGTAATTGGGGTTTGGTATTTGGTATTTGGTATTTGGTGTTTGGTATTTGGGATTTGGTATTTAGTATTTAGTATTTGGTATCTAGTATCTGGTATTTGGTACTCGGTATTTGGTATTTGGTGTTTGGTGTTTGGGATTTGGTATTTGGTATTTAGTATTTGGTATTTGGTATTTGGTATTTGGTATTTGGTGTTTGGTATTTGGGATTTGGTATTTAGTATTTAGTATTTGGTATCTAGTATCTGGTATTTGGTACTCGGTATTTGGTATTTGGTGTTTGGTGTTTGGGATTTGGTATTTGGTATTTGGTATTTGGTATTTGGTATTTGGTATTTGGTATTTGGTATTTGGTATTTGGTATTTGGTATTTCATATTTGGTACTTGGTGCTTGGTCCTCGTTACTCGATACTCGGTACTCGGTATATGGTATTTATTATCTGATGTGTGGTTTTCGATACTTCATACCTGATACCTGATACCTGATATGTGACATTTAATACCTGATACGTGACACTTGATACTTGATACCTGATACTTGGCACTTGTTATCTGAGACTTGATGCATGATACATGATACTTGAAACCTGATACTTGATACTCGATACTAATTCTTGATACATTATACTTGATATCTGACAGCTTATACCTGATACTTGATACTTGATACTTGATACTTGATCCTCTATACTTGAGACTTGATACTTGATTCTTGATATCTTATATTCTACGTATTCTCTTAGTTATTTAATATTTCATGTATCGTATTTCATACTTCATAATTAGCATTTTAAAAAAGTTAACATTTTATCTTCTCCAGAAACGCAGTTCTGGTATAGAAAAATGTAAGTGATTTTTTCAAATCTGTCAGAGTTTTAATCACTATAGTAGGCAACTTTGTTTATTCCACACGTATACATACAACGTACACAAGAGCATATTTATAGCACTTTGAAGAACACGTGTTTGTAACATTAAGTGAAGCAACATAAAAGATTGTAAACCTAACGGAGAGCAATCAAATATGCACATTCGTACGATCTATTCGAACAGTACACGTTTTTAAAGAATCCATAAAAAAATTTGTTAAAGTACATGTCTCGTTGACTAACAATGAATCTCCGTTGAATATATTTCATTGTAGACAATTACTATACTCCTATTTGTAAATGATATTATAGTTAATACCGTTTGCATTACGGTTAATGCTGTTTGAGGCTCTGAGGTAGCTACAAGCCGTGTCCAGGAGCAAAATGTTCTCAATGTTTGACCAACATTGCAGGTAGCTTCATCAAGGGTCTGGAGACACGCTACAACCGTACAGTGTACAGTACCAGTCCCTAATGAAAGTGGCAGTAATAACAGTCAACACAATATCAACCCTAAAACAGTGATATAATATCTTATGTGCGTACTCATTAATGTGTCGATGCATTTAACATCAATTAATTAATTGGCTTGAAATTAACAGGATAAAGTTTATAAAACAAATGTATGCGAGGCAGTGAAGTAATCAGGACTTAATTTCAGGACGAATACAAATGTTTTTATTAAAAATTACGATGATAATTATACTCGTACAGTTAATATTAATTATAATTATACTTGTACAATTAATACAAGTAAAATTATTATTATATTGATTTATTTAAAGAATAATGGCAAGTTATAATTAAAGTTAATACGATTATAAATATATTTAAAAAATTAGTAAATTTTAATTATGCTCATACAATTAACATAATTATAACTATACTTATTTTAAGTTAATATAAGCACAATTATAATTAAATAGATTTATTTAAAGGATAAAATCAAGTTATAGTTATAATTAATACAATTATGATTGTACTTGTACAATTAACACAAGTAAAATTATATTTATATAAAATTACTTAAGGAATAAAATCAAGTATTCCTTGCCTTTGCACAAAATTCTATAAATACCTCAGTATCAAAATTGTCACAATATAAATAAAACGGATGAGTTTAAATTGGGAGAAGATTGTTAGAAAATATTCTAGCGATTTTCTTTTTCTTTGTGGGGTACCAGGCCTCCTCTTGTTACGCTACTGGTACGAGGTTCTACCTCACACAGAACTAAACGACCTAATATTTATCATTTTGTAATACCTAATTTCGCAGGTAATAAAATCTGACAAACTACACATTTTATCCACTGTAAACAGTTTTACTTCCGATTTAAAACATAGGGGCCATGCAATAGATTATCCTGCATTACAGAATAGTAACAATAATTCATTCAATCTAGCTGTTTCATCGACGTGATAAATAGTTTTATTAATTTTATTTGATTAATACAGAACGTATTTCTTGAAATGATAAACGAATTGCTCGCTGTTAGTAAAAAGGACGGAAGATTCACGCGGAACATGAATCGTGTGTACAAACTTGTGAATAACTCGTAATTTAACGAATCACCAAAAATAAAATCGCCTGAAAGGGGAAAAAAGGGGAAAAACGAATATTTCGTAAAGTGCTGTTGGCCCGTATCACGCTCTAATAAGCGTTTCGTGAATGTGCAGACGTTCGAATCGGGCCACATACAGATAAATACATCGTGAACGCAGTAGTTGCAGACATTTTCAGAGGCCGTTTAATTTCCTCGTCTCCGGTATACTTGTTGCGGGATCATAAAACGAACGATGAGGGCTTAAGTGGTGCTTGATTGCTGTCCGTCCGCCAGGAAACCAGATTGTCTGAAAATTGTATTTTCAGGACGACAGTCTCCATTAGCTTCTTCGAGCTTTACCAAAGGAAATCGGTAGGCAGACAGTAATAGCTTTGCTAATAACTGTTCCAACTATCTGGAGACTTTCACAATTAGTTCACATGATCAAGCTAATACTTTTGCTTCTCTTTTAAATATTGTGTTTATAAGCTCATCCTCTTGCGATGAACAAACAGGGATTGTAGTAGACATAAATATCACTGAGCATTGATAAGCAGTCCCTGGCCATCGAATTAGGACCACTATTTTTCAGAATTTCACATATTTCCCATAAAATTAAAAGACCTGATCAAATTGTAATGATATAATTTATTAGCTACCATGATTACTACTACTGTACATAACATTAACACATGTTAATATCTTGTATTTCCTTTGCTTTGGTCACAGCTCCGGCATGCTCCGTATAAATTGATCATATGCTTTATATCTTCATTTTCCCAAATATCTGTAATTCCTTTCAATTCAGATAATGTGATTGGAGAGTTGTAAATTAGTCTTTTGAGCAGGCAGACATTTTCTATGGCATTCAAATTTCACCTGACGCGCTATCGATACGAATCTAACCTAAACGCTCGCACGGCCATTAATCGCTCACCACCCACACAATTTATTATCACGATAGCAACAAATTGTTATGTATATATCGTTATCAACGTATTTAGTAATAATTTTGCATGACCTAAGAATTTTCCATGTATGACATAATTATAACCATAAAAGTGAAATTTTCGTACGTGGTCCTAATTCGATGACGAGGGACTGTACAGTTGTGGTGATCGGTTTTAGAATATTTGTGCAGGTTCATGTATGAAATTTATTAAATAAGAGGCGGATAAGGGGCAAATTTGTGAGTGAATTTGAAAATTGAGATTATGGAAATTTGAGGAATTGTCAGATTAATTTGGCATTCGAAAATTTGGGAATTTAATAATGTGACGATTAGGAAATTGGGTATTTGAGAATTTAGAAAATTGGGGATTTGAAAATGTAGGAATTTGAAGATTGGGAAATTAGATATTCGAGAATTTCGAAACTTGGGGATTTGGAAATTTAGACATTCGAAAATTGAGAAAATTTGCAATTTCACAGTACGGAAATTTGGAAAATTGAAGAATTTGGAACTTACATATCTTAAAATTTCATGATTAAGATATTGAAGATTTGAGGATTTTGAAATTTGGGCATTTTGTGATTTGTAAGTGCAAATTAAGAAATTTGAGAATTTGGTAATTTGTAAACTTGCAAATTTAGGGTTCTAAAAGTTTGGGTACTTGCGAATTTGTAAACTTTGGAATTTGACAATTTAGACCTATAAAAATCCCTATTATCTAAATGGGATTTAGAAATTTGTAAAAACCAATTTCAGAATTTAAAAGTGTGGATACTAAAAATTTGTAAATTTATATACTTTGGACTTGAAAAATTATATATTTGAGAATTGGGAAAATTTACGATTTGACACTCTGGAAATTTGAGATTTTGGGGTTTAGGAAAAATTGAAAATTATGAAACTGGAAAATTCGACACTTCGTGATTGTTAAATTTGCAAATTTAGAAATTTGAGGATTTGTTAATTTAGAAATGTACAAATTGGAGGGTTAGAAGCTTGAACATTTGTAGAGGTGTATACTTCAGAATCTGATCAATTATACAATGGGAATTCGAAAATTTGAGGATTAATAAATTCATGAATTTGATATGTTAAAAAATTTAAAGGTTTCATACTGTTAGAAAATTTGTCAATTTGAGATATAAATATGTGGAATTTGTAAATTTGAAAATACAAAATTTTAGGTATGGTACATTTGAGAATTTAAAAATATGAGTACTGCAAATTTAAGAATTTTTAAATTTGGATAGTTCAAATTTCGGAATTTAAAAATTTATATACTATCGCTTTCGTAAATATAAGAATTTGTATACTGTGAATTTGTAAATTTAAAAATTGATGTATTATAAATTTTTTACATTGTACCCTGTGGGATTTGAAAATTTTTAAAGGGTACAGCCGAATAAGGGGATCAAAGTGGCTTTAGACCAAATTAATCAATGAACATATCAGCTAATAGACCGTTCAAATTAAATAATTTCTGCCAAGTATCAAGCGGTTACCCCTACTTTAAGGGTAGTTATATTGACCACCATTTTATCGAAGAAAAAGTGTGTTCGTAAATAAAACGCTTTATTAAAAAGGCAGAAGGTAAAAATTATTTTCTTGAAACTTC
Organism: Megachile willughbiella; assembly: GCA_945859595.2. Classification (NCBI taxonomy): domain Eukaryota; kingdom Metazoa; phylum Arthropoda; class Insecta; order Hymenoptera; family Megachilidae; genus Megachile; species Megachile willughbiella. The sequence goes on from OX243801.1 coordinate 10,710,827, forward strand.
TTCGTCCTTAGCACTAAGTAATATCCCTTTATAATCCGTTAATCCTTCCATTTTCTTTAAACCACAGTTCGCACAAAATGAGCATACGCGAAAACTTTTCCGCATCGTGTTCTACGGTTTGCTGAAATATTCAAAGGAAACAGGACGCTCACAGAGAGAAGGAACGCGATGTACCAAGAGGGTACAAAATCGAGATCTATGTTTGTATATAAAATAAAAACGGGAAACTGCTGATCCTTTGTGTTCTCGTAAATCCTTCACGCGACTCTGAGCTTGCTTTAACGACCGAAACGGGACCGCGGTACAGGACAAATAAAATGGCTCGTCTGTCATTATTTCCAGCGCGATGTGCGAATTTCCTTGCATTTCTTTCGGTTCCGGTAATCCTTAGAGTTTTTTTAGAGACTCTTCAAAGGCTACGAGCCATGGTTGAAGCTGCGGGGTGCGCAGTCTGAGTCGAACCGCAATAAAAAGCAGCGAGGTAGCAGGAATAAAATATGAGAAATACCCTCGGATCTTTTTCCCATGACGGAGTAGAAAGAAAACGAGATGAAGACGCAAGATGGAGTCCCTGGAAAAAGAGGAGAGACCGTATTAAAGCAATGTTCTACCGGGATGCGAAAGAGCGCTGTTATTAAACGTTGCTCTTTTTTCGTATTACGCTGTTGGGAAATTTGCGGAATTTCATCGTTTCTATGTTTCTGCTACTTCGATTTATTTTTTAAATTACCTTGCGATACTTCGCCATTTTAAGTAGTTAACCTCTTGGACTACGATATCGAGTCAGACTCCTGACGCACGTTACGGTTCAAATATGACAAAATTAAACGTATTTGCATGAAGATCGAGTTTTGAGTATGATACCAATTGCAGTTCGTATAATGATCGCTAAATCCAAAATATATAGAGCATTTCAACATTCTTTATTTAGCTGAACGCTGCAGTAATTAGGCAGCTCTGACAGACGCACCTACCTAACTTGTAGGCTAAGAGATGAAGACAACTTATGATAACACGGTTACTATTCAATTTTTAAGTCGTTTTAGAACAATGTAACTAATTGGAATGTCATGAGTGACTTTTTAAAATTAGATAATTAATTAGGGAAACTCAGTAATTCAGTCGTTTGAGAGCTTCAAAATAACAATTTCTTAAAAATAGGTCCTACTAAAAATTCAAAAATAATCTTTTAGGAATACTAATTGTAACAATGTTCTGTTTATGAAAGACTGAAAGATGGCGCACATACTCGTCTATAATCAAGGCATAACGTCATCAGTTTCGACTTATTTTCTTTTACTTACCAAGACTTGAATTTACAAAATAGTTCAAGAAAGGAACTCTCAATAAAATGTATTGCAACAGTGCAGACTGATATTTGGTATTTGATATTTGATATTTGATATTTGATACTTGATACCTGATACCTGACACCCGATATTGGTACCTGATACCTGATATTTGATATTTGATATTTGATATTTGATACTGATACTTGATACTGAAACTTGTTACTTGATACACGATACTTGATACTTGATACCTGATACCTGACACCCGATACTGATACCGGATACCTGATACCTGACACCTGATACTGATACCTGATACCTGATACCTGACACCCGATACTGATACCTGATACCTGATACCTGATACCTGACACCCGATACTGATACCTGATACCTGATACCTGATACCTGATACCTGATACCTGATACCTGATACCTGATACCTGATACCTGATACCTGATACCTGATACCTGATACCTGATATTTGATATTTGATACTGAAACTTGTTACTTGATACACGATACTTGATACTTGATACCTGATACCTGATACCTGTTACCTGACACCCGATACTGATACCGGATTCCTGATACCTGATACCTGATACCTGATACCTGATACCTGATACCTGATATTTGATATTTAATACTGATACTTGTTTCTTGATACCTGATACTTGATACTTGATACTTGATACTTGATACTTGATACTATAAATTTGAGATTTGTTATGGTAAATCATGGCGCACCTACTCATATATAATCAAGTCATCATCAGTTTCAACTTAATTTCTTTTACCTCCCAAGTCCTTAATTTACAAAACAATTCAAGAAAGGAATTCCCAATGAAATGTATTGCAACAGTGCAAAGTGGCAAATATATTTTTCGTTTATTATAACTAGTAAATAAATGAAAATTATATAACCAATCTATCTGAATTATTTATAGGATCCAAGAAAAATGTCGAGCCACATATAGAAGTGCAAAGGGTTAAAATAAAGCGTCTTTTTCAATATACATATACATGTTATTTTTACTTTGATACGTAGTAAAATATGCTGAATGTCTGATGAATATGAAATAACACGGCACGTTTGCTATTGACACTGTCATTTCAAGGGTATTCCTCCTTGAAGACTCCACCAATAATAAACCTATGAAGTGATATGTATGTCTCCTTTCTTTTCTTTTGCTATTTCACAGATACATTGTTAAAATGTATATTTTCAAATTATTTTTTACTTTCCAGTACGATTTAAAAATTGTTATTTTATTTTATCGCATAATGTTTCGATAGGGTTAAGAGCGGGAAATTGTGTCGGCTACTTTAAGACATTAGTATTCTCTTCGGATAAAAATGTTTTAACGACGCGTGCAGCTCGGATCGTTATTCGTTTGGTGAATTCAATTGTTTGTCATAAACGATACGTTGAATATTTCATCGCAGAATTGCTTTGATACTCGGTTCCTTTTTAAATAACTTTTGAATAAAACAAGAGCAAGAAATAGCTGCTTACAACGGAGCTCTTTCGTCTTTGTAAACTTTGAAAGGAATCCGTTTGGAAACGAGAATGCTCCTCGATACACAAATCTCTTTATGCTACCGAACGTTGCTAATATTTCTGCTTTCTATATTTTCTCTGTAAAATGGTGTCAGAATATCGAAGCTCGAACGATATTTCTTCGAAAGTCATAAAAACTAAATTGATCTTCATTTGATACCAGCTTACTATAATCACTTTATTTATTATAAACACTGAGAAAAGAATTCATTACATGTATTCTTCTTACACTTATGTTTAAATTGAAAATAAATACATAATAAAATTGTAAGAATAAATAATGTATAACAGCTAAACTTACACAATGCTTCTGTGTCTCAATGAAGGTAATATTTTGACGAGAACTTAATTTTGTTAACAGAAAATAAATCTAGAAAATAAACATTATCTAACACCGCAAAACACAAAAAGATTCTTTCAGCAATATTTGAAAATTGATTGAAGCGCAAACTTAAATATCTCGCGATAAAAAAATGGATTTGCGCCAGTTTCAAATGATAGATGGCGTGATATGAGAGATCTCTACTTTCGCAACGAATGAACCCAATTAATTTGAGTTGTCCAGTTTCTTCAAGATTTCGAAACTGCTCGGCAGAAACACTTAGTTGCATGGAACGGCAGCCAAGTCTAGGGAGTATGCTGGGTGCGACAAGATTACCTATTACAAGCTCCATTTACGTTTGCCAGGCTGTCAATGCGATATAGGGCACGGCATTATCATGCAGCAAAACCAGTTTGTATCGTTTTGTAGTAAAATCTAACTATTTCCTGATCAATTTCTCGTTTACGTGTCTCATTTGTTGACTGTATATTTCTGCAATGGCGATATAGCCTGGTTTTAGCAACTTGCAGCAGAAAATTTTATGCACGTTTCGCCAGATACACAAAAGGAGAATTATGGCTAGAATTTATGGGCCTGGAGCAAAGGCATACATATATTATTGAAATTATCTAAACGGAAACAAATAATCTTATCTCTGCTGTTTGTTTTTAATTAGTAAGTCGTAAAACGTTAAATTAACGTTTTTAGTTAGTAAGTATGAAAGTTTTTCTTGTTTTACAATGCTGTGACACACTTGTGTTCGGATGTGACAAACTAGACTTCCATTTTCATCGCAAGTGAATTTTAGGCTCAATTGTGGTTTAATGACTTGCATATGCAAGGATTGTTGAATTCAAAATATGCCTAACCTTTTAACCTCAAGTTCTCTCACTTGACTTTATATGACGTCTAAATGTGTGGGGATAAGGAGAATTAGAAGTTAGGACAATTTCAATAATTTATTTATTATGAATTTGAAAATTTATGAATTTAAATAAATTTGACACTGTAATAGTTAGTCAGTTCGAAGGTTTGAAATTTTGATGATTTGTAAATATTAGAATTTGGATTGAGATTTGGAAGTTTAAGAAATTTGTGAATTTTGAGGTTTAGAAATTTAAAGTCAGGAAATTTGAAACATTTAAGAATTTTGGGGATTGGTAGCTTGCAAGCTTTGAAAATTTGAGAATTGTGAAGTTTTTCAATTTGAAAATTTGTGAAATATGAAAAATTGAGAAATTGAAAAATTGAAGAATTGAAGAATTGAAGAATTGAAGAATTGAAGAATTGACGAATTGAAGAATTGAGGAATTGAAGATTTGAAAAATTGAAAAATTGAAATATTGAAATATTGAAGAATTGAAAAATTGAAGAATTGAAAAATTGAAAAATTGATGAATTGAAAAATTGAAAAATTGAAAAATTGATGAATTGAAGAATTGAAGAATTGAAGAATTGAAGAATTGAAGAATTGAAGAATTGAAGAATTGAAGAATTGAAGAATTGAAGAATTGAAGAATTGAAGAATTGAAGAATTGAAGAATTGAAGAATTGAAGAATTGAAGAATTGAAGAATTGAAGAATTGAAGAATTGAAGAATTGAAGAATTGAAGAATTGAAGAATTGAAGAATTGAAGAATTGAAGAATTGAAGAATTGAAGAATTGAAGAATTGAAGAATTGAAGAATTGAAGAATTGAAGAATTGAAGAATTGAAGAATTGAAGAATTGAAGAATTGAAGTATTGAAGAATTGATGAATTGATGAATTGAAAAATTGAAAAATTGAAGAATTGAAGAATTGAAGAATTGAAGAATTGAAGAATTGAAGAATTGAAGAATTGAAGAATTGAAGTATTGAAGAATTGATGAATTGATGAATTGAAGAATTGAAGAATTGAAAAATTGAAAAATTGAAAAATTGAAAAATTGAAAAATTGAAAAATTGAAAAATTGAAAAATTGAAAAATTGATGAATTGAAAAATTGAAAAATTGAAAAATTAATGAATTGAATATTTGAAAAATTGGAAATGTAAGAAGTTGACAATATATAAATTTATAAATTAAAAAATTTCTAATTCGAAAATTTCTTAATTTAGGAATTTGTGTATTATTTTAAACTTTACATTTAAATGAAATCCACGTGGCAGAGGAAGCGAGTACTTGAAAAGGAAAATTTCATTTCGTATTTTCAACTTAATTCTTCACACAGAACCTGTCCCTACCTGTTCGTATAAATATTTCACATTGCATATCACAAAATTTATTTCATTAAAAAAAAAGCGAAAAATAGTTTAAATTTTGAATACGGTGGTCAACTTTCAAGGCAACGTTATGCATATTTTCGTTCGAACATCTATCATATTGTCATAGCAAATCGAATGCTGTCTCGACTGTTTCGTGACCAATTTAGACGGCTATATATTTTGCGTAAGATATCGGGTTATTTTAGAACTTAAAATGAGTTCTTCTTAAACAGGTTTCACACCTTTAGCGACGTGAATTATAATATCGTAGGTGTTGTATTTTCTACAGCAAACATGAACAGAACTCACTGTATCATAATGCTTGTAAGATTTATAAACGTTCGCAACGTAAATGAACCTTTTTAGTATTATATCGTGTACCGTTAACAATAACCAGCTAATGTATGATCGTGTGAATGGCTGAAATTGGCGATTTATATTCTAAAACTCATGAAGGCAGACAATCAAACGTCTATAAATTTGCGAAATAGCTTTTATTCGTGTTTAATGGCTACTATTCAATAAAGAGGTATTTGCAAAGTTGTTGGTAAAAAATATTGCGATTGATTGCCCGCGAATGTGTTTTATTGCATAAGTTGCACCTTAGCTTACGTGCACCTGATTCACGCTTTTTTGTATTGACATTGTTGCAAATTTGGAAATTTGTGATTACGGAAACTTGACAATTTGGAAAAATTCTGACGGAAAATTTTGATAGTGAAAACTAGGAAATAAGAAATTTTGGAAATTTAGTATTTGGAAATTTGAGGATTTTGAAACTTGGAAATTTTGGAGTTAAAACGTTTGGAAATACAGGGCTTGGTAGTCGGTTGATTTAAGAATTCGGAGAATGGAAAGTTTGGGAAAATATGGAGATTTGAAAATTTAGAAACTTAGAAATTTGACGATTTCTTGATTTGCAAATTGGTAGAATGGAACATTTGGAAATTTGAAGACGAAAATTTAGAAATTAAGAAATTTGGAAATTTGAGAATTTGCAAACTTGAGAATTTGCAAACTTGAGAATTTGAAAATTTGGGATTTTGCAAATTTGAGAAATTCGAGAATTTAGAGATTTAGAAACTGAGAGAGTAGGAAATTTAGGGATCTAAAAATTGAATGATCTGAGAATTTAGAAATTTGATGATTTGTAAATTAGAAGTTAGAAAAATGTAAAAATTTGGTATATTTGGGAGTTTGGGAATTTAGAAATTTAAAAATTTAGAAATTCAGGTCAGGAAAATGTGAACTTTTTTATATCTGAGACCTTTTAAATTTAGAAATTAAAAAATTTGGAAATCTGGAAATGTGAAATTTAAAAATTTCTAAGTTAAAAAATGTAAAAAGTTGAAAATTTTACGATTAAAAAATTTGAAAATTGCATCTCATTATACTGCCTCTGACTGTCAAATTATTAAATATTTTACTTTTTTTCAATTTTTTAAATAAAAATGATAGACGTGAGCAGACTATAATAACAAGGTATATTAACTCTTAGTAAAGTGTTACACAGGTACAAGTTAATAATTTGTGTTTCCGTCTTGATAATATGTCATACATTGCGTTTAGGAATTTTTTGTTTAACCAAATACCCATAATCTTTGTTTCTCGATCCGGTAATTTGGTAATAGGTGAGAAGTAGTGATTTGAGTATGCTCCAAACATTTCCAACGACATTTATATCGTGCCAATTGTGTGGCCGCGGGAGTTCTATCACTCTCACAGTAATAAATCAATAGCAATAAATAGTAAGCTATCATATCATAGCAATAAATCAGTTGATACGTACACATGGTCGTCTACATACGTGGTAACTATTTAGGTGGCCAAGGACAATTTGCTTTTATGACATAGTGATATATTTCGAGACAGTAGCGGATCTAAAGCGCGATTTTAATATGCGACTGCTGTCACCTCTTTTATTACAAATTGATTTACAATAGCGATCATTCTGTTTGAAATGTTTTGAATAATTTTTGTACTAAGGATATTTTCTATTATACGGGTGTTAACACGGTGGTACAATTGAAAACAATGAATCAATTTGGAAAAATAAGTAAATATTAAATAAAATTGTTTCGTATATGGCTTTATTTTCAACAAAATTGAATTTGAACATTTTTTAAATAAGTGACATACGAAAAGATTATATTCTATATTTTTGCCTTACTTTTTCAAATTCCTCTTTTCGGTTGTACCACCATTTTGAAAACACCCCCTGTTTCCTTAGATATTTTCTCCACTTTGACTGCAATTTTTCTGCTTATACACAGTATGTCTGAAAAGTAACGGAACTTTTTAAATAAAAAAAAAAGTATTAGTTATTTTGCCAAAATTAATTTTTTTTATTCAAAATACATCTCTTCTGCATCAATACACCGCTGGGCACGCTTAGGAAATGTTAACATAGATTTTTTAACAGTGTCATAAAACGTTCCTTTCATGGCTAATTTCAATTTTGGAAAAAGGAAATAATCGCATGGAGATAAGTCAGGCGAATATGGAGGATGTTGGAGCACACAGACTTGTTTTTTCGCCAAAAATTCACGAACTGCGACAGTTCTGTGACATGGTGCATTATCATGCAACAGAAACCAACTTCCTGGTGCTCGATATTCGGGCCTCACACGAACGATTCTTTTCCACAAACGTTCCATAACACCCAGATAATATTCGCCATTAACATTTTGTACCTGTGGAACGAATTCCCGAAGTATAATACCTTTAGAATCGTTTAGAATTTAGAAAAACCTAAAACCTGGCTTTGGGTCGTCTTCCAAAGTATCACGACCATCCTGGAATCGCTTATACCACTCGAACACACGTGTACGGGATAAACAATCGTCGCCATAAACATTTTTCATTAATTCAAATGTTTCTGTAAAAGTTTTACCGAGCTTTACCGAGCAGAATTTAATATTCGCTCTTTGCTCCATCGTGATTTTGTGACACGGTGATGAAAAGTTCTGTCGCTTTAAACGCTATAAGTTTGCAATTCATTGCTCGATTCCAATAACGATTAGTTTGTTTTGTAGGGGAGGAATACTGTTTTCAAATAGCATATTGTTTTTATAGATGTCGCTAATAGTGTTCCTTAAATTTAAAAAGTTCCGTTACTTTTCAGACATACTGTGTATATTTACGATTTACTCCATAGTTTAAGAATATGATGACTTTTATACCAAATTGACACTTGTCGATTCGATTTCAAGGGTTACAACTCGGAAAACAAAATGTCGCCTTCACGCTACTCGTCGACACTTTGGCGCCACGACCGCTCATTTACTGCCACATATCATTCCATCATAGTTGACGTTATCAGATTACAATTAGATAATCTATTTCCTGTTCAACCAGTGATATATTGTACCGTACATAACCTGGAACACTGCAGGAATAAGGAAGCATATGTGGAAGGTTTCATAAGCCTTTCTCTGATTTTAACCAAACCTCTTTCTAAAATAACGTAATTTTTCATTTATCTATTGCAACTTCAGATTTGCTGTTACTATTAATGTTCGGATACTGCAGTATTTATTTCTTATGGTAAATAAGGGATGATTTCTGTATCATACTATTTATTTTACGAAAATATGAATAATTTATTACAGATTGAAAGGACTGCTTTTTAACTGTAACTTTACTATAACGCTTTATTAATGTTCGAATATTTTGTGAAAAATAAATTTAAACATAAAATGTAGGAAATCTACAATTTTAATATTTGATTGCAAATTAGTTTGATAATTTTATGCATGGGTATATTGAATACAATGTCATTCTTCATTCAGTCTCGTTTGTAATTCAACTTTTGAATTTATCGACGTTTTCCTAATTCTTTTCTCTAATTCCCATAGATTCTTTATGGGATTTGTAGGAACCTATCTGGATTCTGATAAAATTCTAAGGTACTTTATATTTCCGTATTATTTGCAATTTTCAGTCAATTTTATTTAAATAAATATGTATTCTTATCTAAAATATCGTCAATGAATTCACCCCACAATAAAAATTCACCTCGTTCAACCATAGGTGTATTAAATAAGCCTAACTAATGTATAGAACTAGTATGAATACACAATTAATTGAAAGACACGAAATAACATACATGGCGTTGAATACTTGAATAACTACAAATATTTACGGAAATGTGCCAATACAGTATATTCCAGGACTTTTACCACTCTATTCACGTACTTTGTTATTTCGCAGAAACTAGTTGAAAAAAGTAGAAAGAGAATAGACCAGAGGGCCATGCTAGTTGATGTTCATGAATGGTTAGACCGAATCAGTGCACGGACATATGAGTTCACGTCAAGCTGTAGAAAAAAAGCAATGTCCATTGAAATTTCGGTTGGTCAGCATCGATACTCTTTGCTTCACAAAGCCCTGGGGATGGAGCGTCGATTTGTTTTGGTGTCGCGCGTTTTGTTTTTCCTGGTTCGTCCATTAACTTGCACATCAACTCAGAACACGATTATCCACATCCGGTGATCCATCTCTATCCGAGGATCCGCGTCAGCTTTAAAATGCCGGTGAACGATGTGCGCATCGAGCGAAAAAATATTGTTACGCTCTGTAAAAAAGATTATTCAAAATATTTTGTTCGGCCGCCATGAATAACTACCCGATATGAATGTGGTTTGGTTATCATCGGGGAAAATTGCCAGTGAAAAGCTTGTTTATTCTACTTTGCTGTGTAATATTGTTTGCGAATGATATATAGATTTATTTATCGAAATATTGAGCGAACAGTATTATTAAAATGTGGAGAGAACTAATGTATGCGTAATTTTACTTTTCTTCTGATATTATTTTCATAGTTTTTTGTATTCAATTTTATTTTATGTACAAAGATTATTGTTTTAACTTTGTGGGGTTAGGTGAGTTGTCCTACCTTTTGCTTAGCCTTTTATGTCTGATGGGATATGTTTTAATACACCTCGAAAAGTTGACGTTGTTTTTATTTTCTTTAAAATCGTGTGTAAAAGGGTTAAGAAATATTTGAAGTTCCTACTATTTTTACTAAATCTATTATTACTAAATATAAATAATTATTAATAACAAACTATGTAAATTACATAAATAATTACAGATAACAATTAATAATGTAGTACAAATAATTACAAATTATTGATATTATATAAATAATTGGTACTAATTAATATTATATAAATAATTGCTAATAATTAATATTGTATAAATATTTATTGGTAATAAACACTATTAAACACGATATAATAAAATATTTAAATGCTACATAATATTATTATTTTAAAATACTTTCAGTAGTTGAATATTATAAAATATTTAATAATACTAATAGCTTTAATAAGAATCAACTAAAATATTGTAAAAAAAAGTGTTGAAATCATCTCTCCGGATGTCATCAAGAAATAGAGGTTACGAAAATGTCGAAACAAAGAAATAAAAGAGATATTGATCAATCTTTTTTACTTATTAATGTTATACTAAAATATAAAATAGATTAAAAACAATATTATCGTAAATATTTCCTTTGTTTTAACATTTTCTTCGCCTTATTAGAATACAGAGTATCCAAAAAATAGTGTGCAATCTGAGAACTGTAGATTTTGCAAGTGAAAACAAATAATATATTTTATAACTTTATAAACTGCAGTTTACAAAAATTTCTCTCTCTAGTGTGGGATGAAACTCCAAATTGAAAGCTCGAAAATTCATTACCAGCGAATCATTGACACGAAATTGTTATAAATTGTTCATGTGGTGGGACAGCAGCCTTGTAATTAGTACCTCGTCTGGATATAATTGGCTCTGCTCATGTTAATAGAGATTTAAATACCGTGCTGACAACTGACAACAATTTATAAATTTGCTTTGATCTTTCATCCTTAAATCGGCCATTACATTATACAGGGTGTCCCATTTAAGTTGACATTGTAAAAAATCTCGAGGATGTGTGATTTAAGAGAAACAAACTAACACGTGTTATTTAGTATCTCGAGTGGGTAGTCTAATGGAATTACTAATTTTTTAATGCAAGGGTGTTTTCGAGGTTATTTCAAGGTCATCTTGTCTTTTTTATCATAAACCCGTATTTTTTATTCCGGAATCATATTCTACGTGAAAAAGTGCATGACTTTTGTTTGACACATTTTGTTGTAAGTTCAATATTACATCTGGTTGGCGTACATCTTCGAAAGTGAATATATTGTACATTATTTTAAACAAAAATTATTGAGATTGTATAGTTAAATGAATATGGCCGGCAACTTTCCATTCACACGTGCTGTACATACATACGTGGTATACGTAGCTGCAGTGTCTGCATAATTCAAGTTCCAACAGTGGTTCGACGTGAAAATGCATGGAATTTTATTAAATTTCGTCGTATTGAATATAATCTCTCGAAACCAATATCCGAATTTTGAAACATTCATACGGCATTTTAAAATAAAATATATTTTACATACTGTGTTGCTTAATTAATAAAATATTGAAATAAAATATTGACAAACTGAAGATAATCTTACTAGTTTTAGCACGTATTCTATGAAAATTATGAAAACTATTATCATCCAGTTCTGTAAACTTGGTATCAAGTCCAATTATACACTATTGTAATATGCATAGTTCAAATGTTGCATAATAGCAAATTAGCACATTTTCACTTTCTTTGCCTGTTTTAATACTGTAGCTATAATCAGTTCTGACTACCGCAGCTGACAAAGAAATCATAGTACAAGTTTACTAAATATTCCAGCATAAGTTCCTAAATTCCCAGATTCCCAAACTAAACCAGATTTGAACTCTTCTATAAATCACACAGATTTTATTCTACATAGTATGTCTGAAAAGTAACGGAACTTTTTAAATTTAAGGAACACTATTAGCGACATCTATAAAAACAATATGCTATTTGAAAACAGTATTCCTCCCCTACAAAACAAACCAATCGTTATTGGAATCGAGCAACGAATTGTAAACTTATAGCGTTTAAAGCGACAGAACCTTTCGTCACCGTGTCACAAAATCACGATGGAGCAAAGAGCGAATATTAAATTCTGCTCGGTAAAGCTCGGTAAAACTTTTACAGAAACATTTGAATTAATGAAAAATGTTTATGGCGACGATTGTTTATCCCGTACACGTGTGTTCGAGTGGTATAAGCGATTCCAGTATGGTCGTGATACTTTGGAAGACGACCCAAAGCCAGGTTTTGGGTTTTTCTAAATTCTAAACGATTCTGAAGGTATTATACTTCGGGAATTCGTTCCACAGGGGCAAAATGTTAATGGCGAATATTATCTGGGTGTTATGGAACGTTTGTGGAAAAGAATCGTTCGTGTGAGGCCCGAATATCGAGCGCCGGGAAGTTGGTTTCTGTTGCATGATAATGCACCAAGTCACAGAACTGTCGCAGTTCGTGAATTTTTGGCGAAAAAACAAGTCTGTGTGCTCCAACATCCTCCATATTCGCCTGACTTATCTCCATGCGATTACTTCCTTTTTCCAAAATTGAAATTAGCCATCAAAGGAACGTTTTATGACACTGTTACACAAGTCCAAGCAGCTGTGACAAGTGTGATTGAAGCGATTCCGCAAAACAACATAAAAAAATCTATGTTAACATTGCCTGAGCGTGCCCAGCGGTGTATTGATGCGGAAGGGATGTATTTTGAATAAAAAAAAATTAATTTTGGCAAAATAACTAATACTTTTTTTTTTATTTAAAAAGTTCCGATACTTTTCAAACATACTGTGTACATGTTTCTCTTATTCCTCCAAAAGAAATAACACGGTCTTTCGGTCGAAGCATATCGCGCAATTTGTATACACTTAAACTTCAAGCGTAACGCCGCTCGAACATATTCACGTGGCTCTGTGTAGTTGGCGCTGTATAATAGAATGGAAAACATCTCGAGATCCCACACGTGACGCGTCCAAGTAGCCACTCAGTTCTAGTCGAGTTCCTTCTCATCGTTGTATGATTCCAGCTCAATTACAAGCGAGTAAAAGGTGGTACAAGTGAAAGCAGCCTGGGGTGGTTCATCCGGTGGTAACGTTGAAGAGGCTATGATTTTCTTCCGTGGCTGGTGCAATTCATTCGGAGGAGGGGAGAGGAGGACGGCGAGAAAGAGCTGGAAGAAAGTGCACGCACCCAGGCCACCGTAATTGCCACGGTGTTTATAATTGTTGCACACTCCTCTGCTCTTTGTACGGATGCCTTTTCAACCTTCTGACTCGTAACCCTCCGTTGCGGGCCACTCCGCCGTGGACTCTTCAGCATCGTCGTGGCGGGTCGAGACGAGAAATTAGTCTGCGTTTTCACGGAGCCGACTTAATAGAGAAAGAGACACATACACGCATATAAAGCGAGTAGAAGAAAGTGGCCTCGGCATTGTTCTCGCGTGAAATCGGGCTACGAATCTCGAGATGTCTCGCGGACCAAGGAGCTGCGCCGCGAACGAGTTTCTACGAGCTCGCGATGAAAATTATCGTCGAGCATGTACTGCTGGTCATTTGTCGCGAAATATGAACCTTCTTGTTTGTTCTTTAGTGTGCCTTCAAATCGGTGCTGACTTTCTTAGCTACACGCCGGATGTACACTCGGGTGCAATGTAGGCTGCACATGTGTGTGAACTTGGCTATTTCGAAATTTCTGCATTCAAGTTTCCGAATTTTTCGAATATCTAGATTTATAAATTTTCAGTATTCAAATTTTCCAATTACCAAGTTTTCAGATATTATTCCTAAATTTTCTAATCATGGTTCAACTGGCTTGTGTACATTATTTTACTGTTCAAATTTTCTACAATTTTATATCGATTTTCAGGTACTTGTCAATGTCAATGATATATAATCACCTGTTGCGTTGAATATTTAATGTTCTTAATGAAAATTGAAGGAAAGTCAAATTTTGTTTGAGTCATCAAACTAGTTGCGTACGAAGAGTTAATTATGACGTATTAAGTGTTGTTCAATTAGTTCCATTATAATGTGTGGATAATGGATGTTTAACATGTATATGTCCGAATCTGTAAGGTATAAATAAAACATGTAATTCATGAAATTCACAGAGTGTAAATACATTATTTATGTTTACTTTGCAGATTTCGATGCATCATAAATGCATGAACATCCGCTGTTTATTAATGAATAAACCTGCCCCGATGTGCATTACTTCAACTGTCGTAGAGCGTATAAAATATACTCTACTTTCAAATTTTTTAACAGATAAATTTTTAACTCAAAAAATTTCCACATTAAAAAATTGTCTTTTGTAAACCTTGAATTGTAATATTTCAAATTTTCAGAATACCTCAATTTAAAAATTTCTAAATATTTCTAAATTTTATCTAATTTTTATCTCACAATCTTTCAATTTCCAAATTCTTAAATCTCACAATTTTTTAATTTCTAGATTTGCAGATCTCAATTTAAAAATTTTAAAATTTTCAAGACTGACAATTTTTTAAATTTCAAATTCTGTAATTTCCAACTGCTCGAATTTTTAAATGCTTCAAGTACGGAATTGAGAAATTTGAAAACTTGGCAGTTATTAAATAGAGAAATTTGGTTATTGTGAAGTTGGAAACTCTAAGAACGAAAAATTTGAAAATTTCGGATTTGTCAAAATTGAGGATTTAGAAATTAGAATAACTGGGAATGAAAGACTTGTAAAATCAGAAATTTGAGAACTCACAAAACGGAATTTTTAATAATTATTAGTTAGAAATTCAGGAGTTTTGTAGATGTAGCACTGGAACATTGAGAATCTTCAAATTTTCAAATTGGGATTTGCAAAATTGAAAAATTTCCGAATTTGCAAATCCCGCTCTAGAAAATTTGAAAATTAACAAATCGCCAATCTTAGAAATCGTAGAATTTAGAAATAAGGACATTACAAAACTAGAAATTTAAGAATTTGTGAACTGGGAAACTTGGAAATCGACAATTTTGAAAATTTGTGAATTTGTGAACTGACAAATTTGAAAATTAACAAGTTAATTTATTTAATTAATTTAATTTAATTTAGTTAATTAATTAAAAACCAGGAAATTGAAATTCCTAAAAAAGGAAATATCAAGGAAATCGGAAAATCGGGATAATAGGAAATTGGTAAATTGGTAAATTTGAAAATTCGAAGCTTTAAGAATCGAAGTATTAAGAAATAGAGGAATTGGAAATCCGAAAAATCTAAAAAGTCAAAATTGTAGAAACAAAGAATTATGAAATTCTAAGTTTGGTAATTGTAAAAGCTAAGAAATCTAGAAATCGATAAATTATTTATTATTCTATAACTATGTAGAATTTTTTTATAAATAAATAATACAGCTGAAAGAGGGACCAAGCTCCCATGGGCCAGATTTTTTTCGCGGAAGGGATCGTAATTATGTTCGGTATAAATTAAAGATCCTGATTATGCCTCTCTGAGAACCTCGGTCCCGTTCTCGAGAAAATCGGGTTCAAAGGTTCATTTCCGACAGATAATCTAGTACTTCTACACGTGCGAGGCTGGTACGCGCATCGGCAGTCATGTAATGACCATCATCTGGTATTTGTCCTACGGACACATCCATCCAGTTTGCCAACCCTTCTCTTTGCAACATTTCCGTTACTGGCAATATTCGATGAATAAGCGATTTTGTTTATCACTTCTTTTATTCTTCTTTGCTTCCAAGTTCGTCAAGGTTTCTATTTTCGTGTACCTGTTCCCAAATACCTACAGGACTCTACTCTAGAATGGCTAGTTTCAAATGTTAGACTAGTCGATCAAATGTTAGACTAGTCATTTGAAGGGTCACATTGATTGTGGCGCTATCGGACCTTTGGACCCGATTTTTTCGAGAACAGGGTCGAGATTCTCGAAGAGGCATATATTTGTGATCAACGAGACCTTTAGCGAAAAAATCTGGTCCAAACTTGGCCTCACTCTGTACACATTCTGTCTTCTGACAGAGACTCAAACAATAAATCGCGATTCACTTCACCTCTGTTTCTATTCGCTTTAAAAATATCTCAATCATCGAATTATCGATATCGTCACAGTACCATAACATTCAGTAGCACCGTTTAAACCTGTGATAACTTCGATAAACCCGGGACACCCAGTATGTTGTAACAGATAGAAGTAATCAGAGCCGATCCAAAGAAGTCCCGGTAAGTCTTACAACTTACAAGTCGAGTTAACAAGTATACAGGGTAGTTCGCATCGATCTTCGGCGAAGAAGACGAATCGATCGGTCGCCGTTATGGGTTTCGCAAGGAAGGCGCTGGAAGGCAAACGTCGTCGTTAATTTACTCGTTGAAGCAGCAAGTGCGCCGACACCCTCTCCAAATTTCCTCTTCCGACGTACACGCGATTCGATCATGTCGGCCTACGTTACTTTGCCGTCGGAACACAGCACAGGAACCACTTATATTTGTGTTTATTACGTCGAGATGTGACGTCACTTCCTGAGGGAAGGAGGACGGAATAACCTCATCACCGTATCCCACAGGCGGCAGTGATTCCCCCTTTGAATGGAGCCAAGTGGTTCGCAGTGCTCTCTTCCCCTCCCTGTCTTTAACTGCTTCCTTGCCTTCCTCTCGACGTCCTTCCTCTTTCTCTGCTACAGTGAAGTTCCGATATAAGCGAATCTCGCATCTGAACTTATAACAAATATGAGGCTCGCTTATATCAAATAGTAGTCATTACAGGAGATATTCTGACAAAGAAACTGCTTTCAGAGAGAAACGGAAATGTAACAAAATGAATGTGCAAAATGCCTAGTGTGCAAGTATGACGTTTAGCAAAAATTACTTTATACCTGCACATTCGTCTATAATTTATTCGCAACTTATTTATAAGAAATACTTTGTAATTTGTAATAAATACCACTAAATATTTTGTCCTTCACTGTAACATTTTTAGAACAATTTCCTTCCCTGTGAAATTGTTGTAAAAGTTACCTTAGAAAATATTGAGTTTATTAAATATATTTAAGTGCTATATTTAAAACTCTGTCTCATTCTAAGAAAATTTTCTTTCACGTTTACCCACGCGGTAACAAATTTTGTTGCATTTTCTTTACTGATCGCATATTAGCTATTTAATTATGTGGTAAGAAAATTGAAACGTTATACCGGTATATAATTTATCTTTGATAATGCTGCGCTTTGTAACACAACCATCCGCTCTTTACATCGATTTCCCATATTTTCCTTATACAGAATTGTATTGCATATTCTACTTAAGCAGAATCTTTCGTAAATTTTATTTTTCACTAATCTCATTCTTGAATCTTTCGTTACGATAAAAGAAAATTACCGTCGACAATTTATTCTGTTCGATGTTGCAAAATCTCTGACACAACCTTGTGTTGTATTACAAATGCGTTTACCTTGTTAACATCGTTAGGTAAGATTTATTCCAATCATTCAGATCGTTTAAAGTGTACTACAAAAAGATTAATCTTCTTTCAATATATGTTTGATACATAGTCCGCTAATTAGAAAAAGGAACTGGCTTTTATATAAATCAATATAAATCAATAACAGCAATCAAGTCTTCTTGAAAGTATAATTCATTCAACTATGATTTACAGAATTTATATTATAATTTTAATGTTGATATTAATATTACAGTTTTCAACTGTATGACTGTTGTTATTAACGCTATTTACACAACTATTTGTAGTCGGTAAAATCATTTGAAAATATTCTGCAAAATACTTAATACTTCATCAGAGGATTAAATTTTTAATTATGAAGCATAAATTAATGTGATTTCGGATAAAAAGAATTACTTTTGAGTCCGTTTGAAGAGAGTTGCGCATTTACAAATTATTTAGCTGCGCAGATGAGTAAGCGCATGCGCAGAACATACTAAAGCTGCGCATGCGCAAATGTCTAGAAATGAATCTGAGACAAAAATCATAATATAAATATTGTAATTCTGATTGTGGGTGATGTATGTCAAAAATAACTGAACGCAAATGTACATAGCAACGTAATAACATTATAATGCACAAAATGCCACATGTGATGCACATTAAGTCATCACTTATTGTTAATCTCATTTATCGAAGAATGCCATGAATTCTTGCCATGAATGAAGAATGAATGAATGAATGCTGAATTCTTAAATATTTACAAACTCTATTATTTTACTATAAAATCTTTAAACCTGACTAGGTATCTCTTCACTACATTCATTTCTTACTATTCCACTAATTTAATACAAAAATTCAAATTAAATTCTGAAACAATATTCAATATTTCAAACCAATATCTGCTATAAAGCCAGTTTAATTATTAACGTGTACCGAAATCAAACTTCATGTGCCAATAAAGCATTTTTAAATATTTAAACGTGAACACGGAGTTCTCATGCCAAAAATAAGCAATAAATACTGGTCACAAACATTTAATGCACCCGGGGATATTTAATTCGATCCTCTTCCGTTACGAAATTAAATTACTTCGCTTCATTAGAATCAATTAAGCAACTACCGTGTCAAAAAAGAGAATTCCCGGTACTAAATTAGTGTACAACATTCTCTCGGTTTCATTCTTTCGTATCTCGAATTAAACTTATTTCCTTCGGCGAATTCCTTCCTCGCATTCGCTACTTAAACACACGAGTAAAAATATCCGCGGAAGGCATTTGCACGGAATTCGCATAACAGCTTTGAAATAGAATTCTGTGCATATTGTACTGTCTTATGCGTGTTCTCTAAATGCTACGACCGATATAAAAGATAGATGTACCATTTGTTGCCATTGTTTTACTTAACTTAAATTATTTATTTATCTAAATGCGGATTATGTAGGCACTATTACCTCTTAATTTGTACATTTTAACATTTAATCGCCATGTCTGCAGATTCCTAGGCAATCAAATTCCTAGCCTTTTAATTTATATGTGCTAATTCCTGTATTTCCATACATCTAGATTTCTAAATGTTTTCAGCTTTAAATTTCTTTTGTTTTCACATTCTTTAATTCTCAAATATCTAATGTCAAATTTCTAGGTCTCCAAATATTTAGGTCCTGAAATTATCAGCTGCCACGTCTCTTAGTTGTTAGATTTCCGTATATCTAGATATCTAAATACTAATGTCTCCAATTACCTATGTCCACATATCACTAGACGTACAAATTCCTAAGTTTCTAAAATTCTAGATCCAGAAACTTTTAGCTCTGTAAATACTTATGTACACAAATTTTCAGATTTCCATATTTCTAAATTTCCAGACTTCGATATCCCAAAACACCAATGTCCGTATCTTTCTAGACGCACAAATTTCTGGATCCACAAATTTGTAGCTTTCCGTATTCCAAGATTTTTCAGTTTCCAAGTCCCCAAATTCCGACGTCTTTTAATTCTTAACCTATTCCTGAATTTTGAAATTTCGAGAAATTCTTAAAAATCAGTAAATTGGAGGTTCCTTTTCACTTGATTGCAACATCTTTCTTATGGAAGGTAGTTTTGCCGCTGACTGTACGTTCCGTACACACACCTAACTCGATGTTCGTCTGACAAGGTAGATGTTAATTTCAGCTCACTCCAACAACTTAGTTATTAGTCCTGCAGATATATCTCCAGAAATACCTAAAACCCAAGGAAGTGGAGGTCCCTTCCGCTTGGTTGTAACGTCTTTGCTATGGAGGACAGATTTGCTGCTGACTGTACGTCCCATACTCGTACCTAACCCGACATTCGTCTGACAAGATAAACGTTCCATTTAGCCAACTATAGCAACTTAACTATTGCACTGTCAGACAAAACTCCAGAAATCCTTAAAAATCATCGAGTTGGAAATCCGCTTTAACTTGATTGCCATATGTTTCATATGGAAGACAGGTTTGCTCCTGATAATAGGTCCCATAATGCACCTAGCTCGACATTCGTCTGACAAGGTAGATGTTAATTTTAGCTCACTATAGCAACCTAGTTATTTGGACTGCAGATATATCTTCAGAAATCCCTAAAAATCGAGGAATTGAAGGAGTCTTTCACTTAATTGCCATATCTTCAGTATGGAAGGGATATGTGCTCCTGACTGTACGTCCCATACACGCACCTCACACGATCTTCGTCTCACAAGGCAAACGTTCCTTTTAGTTAACTATAGCAACCTAGTTATTTGACTGGTAGACAGATCTTCAGATATCCCTAAAACCAAAAGAATTGAAGTTCACTTCTTAATTGCCATATCTTCCGTATGAAAGGGATATTTGCTCCTGAATGTACGTCCCATACACGCACCTCACACGATCTTCGTCTGACAAGGCATACGTTCCTTTTACTTAACTATAGCAACCTAGTTATATGACTGGTAGACAAATTTTGAGAAATGCCTAAAACCTAAGAAATTGGAGATCCCTACTTGGTTGTAACGTCTTTCCTATGGAGGTTAGATTTGCTGCTGACTGTACGTCCCAACACGCATCTCACACGATCTTCGTCTGACAAGGCAAACGTTTCTTTTAGTTAACTATAGCAACCTAGTTATATGACTGGTAGACAAATCTTGAGAAATGCCAAAAACCTAAGAAATTGTAGGTCCCTACTTGGATGTAACGTCTTTCCTATGGAGGTTAGATTTGCTGCTGACTGTACGTCCCACACACGCACCTAACTCGATATTCGTCTGACAAGGTAGACGTTAATTTCAGCTCACTATAGCAACCTAGTTATATGACTGGTAGACAAATGTTGAGAAATGCCAAAAACCTAAGAAATTGTAGGTCCCTACTTGGTTGTAACGTCTTTCCTATGGAGGTTAGATTTGCTGCTGACTGTACGTCCCATACACGCACCTAACTCGATATTCGTCTGACAAGGTAGACGTTAATTTCAGCTCACTATAGCAACCTAGTTATATGACTGGTAGACAAATCTTGAGAAATGCCTAAAACCTAAGAAATTGGAGATCCCTACATGCTTGTAACGTCTTTCCTATGGAGGTTAGATTTGCTGCTGACTGTACGTCCCATACACGCACCTAACTCGATATTCGTCTGACAAGGTAGACGTTCCTTTTAGCCAACTATAGTAACCTAGCTATTTGGCCGGCAGACCTCTACCCTCGACGATAGCGCTATTTAGCGTTCCAGTGGCGCAAGTGCAAAGTGTCGTGCCATTACAGGGTGGCAGACACGGCGCTCCATTAAGCAACGTACGTTCCACGTATCCGTATTGGAGACGTGTGCCGTAGCATGGCCATGAAACGAATAGAAGGATACGCGTGGGACGGGCAGAAGGGTGCAGGAATAGCTGCATTTCGGCGAAGCACGCCTTTAATTAAGCCGAAAAGAGGGACGTGTATTGTCATTTTCAAGCCAGCGCACGATGTATCCAGTGCACGGTACTTGGCTGACCAGTTTACCACAGACCCTCCTACAGTAGGTGTGTGCACTCTCGCGAAAATTTGCGCCATTCCGTTTCATTCGCGAAACTTTGCCGGCGGGGACCAGCGAAACCTACCTAACGAGATCTTCCGCTCGAGCTCCTCACAGAGAACCGAATCATTCCTCATTCTTTTTTCTACATTAGTTGCATCTATGTGTGTCGTTTTTCTCGTGTACTACGATGCCACTCGATCGAACCGTTTCAGTCTTTTTATTCCGTCCGTTTAAATTTTATTCTCCTCTTTAGAAACACAACTTGTGTTTCGCACGTAGATGAAACTGTAGTAATGCCTGATACTTGATGGATCTTGTGTTCGGACTTTTAAATCCTATATTTCTTTTTTAACAAATTTTACATCTTTACAGAAGCGTTGTTTATTTCATCTGATTTGTTTGCAAAGAAAATCTCCAATTTTATGGGAATATTTATTATGGTCTTAAATGATTGTTATATGTTTATTTTGAGATGGTGCATATGTTTGAAATTGTTAATATTTCATTAGCTTTATTTTATGTCTTAATGTCTTTTTATGTAAAAACTGTTAGGTAATACCTGATACTTGATGGGTGGCTTCGAAATTTGAATTACAAATTCTTTACTGTTTTCACACTTTTTGATTTATTAAAATGAACAATTAACAATTGTAACCATTTATTGTCAATAAAATATCAATGTTCAATAATCAATCGATATTTCTATAGTGCACTTACAGAGAAAATAAATGACCACCCTAATAAAAAGTAAAAATCTAAAGGCACAATTTTTTTGAAACAATAATCTAAACACTTAATTGATAGTACAAGCCGAGTAATATAAAAATAGTTAATAATAGTTTCAAAAAATGAATTTGTGTTATATAATTCATGGTCTCAATTGTACTCGTACATTTCCATTGAATTTAGTTTTACTTTCATTTACATAGTAATTAAAGTAGATTTTGGAGATTGCAAATTTTGCTTAAGAGAAAATTCAATTAATTTCGTGATGTGTATACATTAGGATAGTATTACAACTACTTTAACAAGCAAGACAAATATATATTGTTATACCCGGCAGGAGGATGTATATTTAACAGAATAACAGAAGTTTAGCAGTAATACAATTGACAGAATCGAGCAAGTCCAAAGTGTTAATTAATTGGTTATAATAAACTTAGAACCATTGCTCGCAAACTAGTTAACTCTAATGTACTAAACTAATATTAATGATACTCTGGAGATTCGAAACGCTTCTGATAATGGTATACGAATCCATCATGTTCTGAAAGTGGAGAATTATTTTACGAATTCTAATACAAAGGAATATTCGAATAGGTAGGAACTTTTTCTGGGATGAACTAAGTTCCCTACTTTTATTAATAGCATCAATGATTCATACTTGGCATAACCAACTGACTTCTGATAATTTGCAAGTTCGGAAATTGAAGAATTTGAAAAATAGGCAATTTGGAAATTCGAAAATTTAGAGATTAAAAAATTTAGAAACATAGTTTCGACGTCTAGAAATGTAGAAATCTATCAATTTATCAATCTATCGATCTATCAATCTATCAATCTATCAATCTATCGATCTATCAATCTATCAATCTATCAATCTATCAATCTATCAATCTGTCAATCTGTCAATCTATCAATCTACCAATGTAGTAATGTATCAATGTATCAATGTATCAATCTACCAATCTACCAATCTATCAATCCATCAATCCATCAATCTATCAATCTATCAATCTATCAATCTATCAATCTATCAATTTATCAATGCATCAATGTATCAATGTATCATGTATCAAATTATCAATCTACCAATCTACCAATCTACCAATCTACCAATCTACCAATCTACCAATCTACCAATCTATCGATCTATCAATCCATCGATCCATCAATCCATCAATCTATGAAACAATCAAACTATCAATCCATCAATCTATCAATTTATCAGTATAGAAATCTAGAAATCTATAAATCGAGATAAAAATATCTCGAATTAAATTTGTATACTCGATTCCTGATTCATTGCTTCGACCTTTGAGGATGCAGATTGTACGAACGGGGTCGTCGGATTAACATGAGAACCAGACCTTGTGGCGTAAATCGTGCAACGGTGCTTCCAAGCAGAATACCTTGGTTCTCATTCCCGTACTTGAATTACTGGACATTCCAGAAGGCAACCTTCTCTACATGATAGAATCCAGGACATCAGTTTTCATGTAAACACAGATCTTCGATTAATAAAAAGCTTTATAAACTAATTCAATATTCGTCTTAATTTGTGCTTCTGAATTCTGTTTAATTTATGTTGCATTCTTGTTTTTTATTTTATTTTCTACCAATTTTCAGTGCGTTTTGCTACCAAGTTGAGGTACCATGTTAAACTAGTTGTTTCATTTGCAGTGCTCAAACTTTCAAATCCGTAAATTTTCATGTTAACAAGTTCAGGAACTACGAAACTCGCAAATTTTAATATTCAAATGTTTTCCAATTTACAGACTTTAATATTTAGAAACTTTTTATTACAGAAGTTTTAATATTTAGACATTTTTTTATGTACAATTTTAATAATAAGGAATTTTTCAATTCTCAACTTTTACTATTTACACATTTTTTAGTTTGCAAATTTTAATACTTAAAATTTTTTTAATTTGCCGATTTTAATATTTAGAAATTTTTAAATTCACATATTTTATAGTTTATAAATTGTTAAATTCTCAACTTCGAATATTTAGAAATTTTTGATTGTATAGAACATAATATTTATAAATATTTTAATTTATACCTTCTCATCTTCAGAAGCCTTTTAATTCTCAAATTTTAATATTTAGAAATTTTTTCATTCACAAATTTTAATACAAAATTCCTTAGAAACTTTTATACTTATAAATTTAGAAGTTTACAGACTATTAAACCAATAAATTATAAAAATTATTATAAACTTTCTGATTTATAAAATAGTCGAAATTCCAAATTTTCAGTTTTGTTTCAAAGAGTTAACGTTATCTTTCCCATTAAAATATTCCTGCAATCTCAATTATTACAATTTACAGGTATCGATAAAGGAAGTAATTGTGTATTATGCATTAACCTTGTATGTACATTACTCGAGGTTGTTCAGAAATTGTCGATACCGTTACGGGATATACCTACCCTAAATATCAGGTCCCGCATGGAATTCTATCGTTTTTTGTGTCGGTGAAAGAAAACGCAGCAGTTTGATTGCAAAATAACCTATACTCATCAAAATAGGCAGTATTATATCTAACAACTTACTTCAATCATGTAATCAGTCTATAGATTCGTGTAAAATTGTGCCTACTTAACCTCACAATACTTAACCAGTTATTAACTGTAAAATTACTAGTGAATACATTACAGACTGTTCAATAATATTTCTTTCGTCTCTGTTTCTGCATACCATTGAAGATTATAGTCCTGCACACGAATGAATTCACTTGACAATTTCTGACATTAAAAAATAGCGCTGCACTTAAAAAGTTGAAGATCAGTTTTGACTATTACGTCTTCGTTAAACCAGATCGAGTTCTATTTGAAATGTTATACAGTGTGTGACCGGACGGGTGGTACAACCGAACAGGGGGTGATTCTCTATGTAAAAATAAGTCGAAAAAAGCAATAACATTTTTTCGTTTAACGTTTCGTTTTAGAGGAAATCGAATTTGAAAATTCTATCCAGTACGCGTGCACTGGACTGTCTCTCCAAGTCATTGTTCGCCACAAGTTTCCTTTTGCATTCTAATATTGACGTTTCTAATGTTTACATCTTTTCTTCAACCATACGACTTTCTTCTACTTTTATTCTGTTTCGATCAGGCAAGCTGTGACAATGTCTACTTATAGCAACCGCGAATATGTCGATATGATAAAAGCTTTAGGAGTTTGTCATGGAAATGCAACAGCAGCAGCTGAATATTATAGGCAACAATTTCCAAATCGTCGCTATCCGGACAGGAGAGTGATACACAGGGCAGAGCAAAGATTAATTGAGTGTGGTTTTTTCTCAATTACCATAAGTCTGGTGGCAGTAGATGATCCCTAAATTTAGAAACAGAAGTTCTTAATACCGTTGCTAATAATCCTAAGATAAGTATACGAAAACTTAGTGCTCATCATAATACCAGTACCAGAACTATTGGTAGCAGTAAATAATATTAACATTAACATTTCTTATTTATAATACATATTTAAACCTAAAGGTGGTATAGTGCACGCGTACTGGATAGAATTTTTGAACTTGATTCTCTCGAAAATGAAGCGATAAACGAAAGAATGTTATTCTTTTTTCGACTTATTTTTACATGTAGTATCACCTCCTGTTCTACCTGTCCGGCCACACCGTGTATTTCATTTCGAATAATCATGTTTTATTCGAATGATCTATAGTTTAGAAAGTAAGTGCCTGGGGGGATTAAAATGAGACACCCTTCAAATAAAACTGATAGTGAGTCTAATTGCAGAATTATTCGATTTATTAGATCGGAACGACGTAAAATAGGTTTTCAATTAATATAATTGCTGGAAATGAACGTGGCTGGTTTCAGCATTCAGAGGTTATTTTCTGGTTGGTGAATATGAGTGTTTAATATCTCGAGATCGATTTGGTTGTAGGCGAGTATGATCGCTAATTAGGATATATACAGGGTGTGTTTTTCCGCAAAACTTTGGCATATGAGCAAAATTTCGAAATAAATGTCATGGGCTCTTAAATACTTAATAAATTATTAATACGAAATGACAACGGATTTGATATTCGATAGCACATTTCTCAGTCTTTTATGTATAGCTGTACCAATATGTTCTATAAATAATTATGATATGTGAAATAAATAAATTTGAAATAAATATGAAAGCACTGAAAAGTGACTTGAAATATACGAAATGTATAGTTCTCATTTGGTATTACATAATAAAATTACTGTCGTATCTTCGTTTTATAATGCATTCAAGTGTTATGTTTACACAATGATTTCTATGTTCATATGACTGATTTTTATGTTCATATGAACGCTGTTTTATATGTACATATAAACATTGTTTTCTTATTTTTATTTACAGAATAAGTTGGTAAAGATATACAAAAGTGGATCACCTTGTATGTGATTGAGCCACTATTTTTCAGTACGAACATTTTAACAAAGAATTTAAGAGCCTCTATTCATCTAACATTTTTTCCATAATTTTGATCATACTCTTAAAATTTTGCCTGAGAAAACTGGGATATTAAATATATTAATTCAGATTAGTTGAATATATGAATACTCTTGCTTATAGAATCAATTTTTGTTATTTCATGAGTGACTTGAATCAATATTACTAGGTAATTATTTGTCTATGAATAGTTAGACTTGCAACAACCGCAGTATATTAAAAACATGCGTATATTAATAAAATAAATAAGAACTAATTAAACTAAGTACAAGGGGTTTCAAAAAAAAATCAAGTAGAAGACGGAGGATCATTAGTCATATAATTTATAATACACACCGCATATTCACCATATCTAAATTAAAGTAGCGCATAACAGAAATAAGAAATAATGAAATTAACCTAAAAGTGTCGGACTTCCTCAGAAAAAATATTACCACTAAGCCTACATACTTCGAAATTAAAAATGCAGTTAAGAAATAAACAAATAATAAAACGGAAATTAATGTATAGATTAATTCTACATCTTTATGCTGATCAACATTTCAGAGAAATCTCCTTAAATTTTGTAACTTACGATAAAAAAACTTGTGAAACCGTTATTTGACCTCTTCGATAGTTTTAGCACTAAAGTAGTCCTACAGTAATCCACCATTATATATTCTGACGAATTAATTTTTATTTATTTTGTTAATAACATTTTTGAAAAATATATCAGAACACTGAACTATATTACCGTGAACACCGCGTATAAATCACCCTTGGTATAAATCGAGCATGCAATCGATGTCCCACGGTATCTGGCTTAAGGACATGTCACGAATGGAGCTCATTCTGATTTAAATCTCATTCCGTATTCCATAAAAAAAGTTTGAACAGGTGGAAGGTCGTGGAAATTGCTTGCCGTTGGAATTTGATTTCTATGAATGACGCATTGTTGTGAAATTATGCGAGGCTCGTTCAAGTTTCCTAAAATCTCCCTCGGTGAATCGGCAGCTTCTTTTTCTCGCTTCTGATGGTCGACTGTCGTCATTAGGACTTTACAAGCTGGACGCGAACTCTCCGAAGGGATCGTCTAGGATGCGCGAAACGTGCCGAGAATCGCGACTTGCACAAGCTTCGAAAAGAAAGCTTCAACGATTCTAAAGCGACCGTTATACATCTCGCGGGGAGAGGTTTCGTGGCCTCTTATTCATTGGGAAATCGACGCAGCGTGGCTTGAAAGTAAAGACGGCAAAGGGCTCCGTCCTTTGGTATAAATTACGGATTTCTCGAAACATCGAAATCCTTAACACGATTTCTACCAAGGGGAGCCAAAAGACTTTCAAATTTTAACTCAAAATTATTCTCTAAGTTGAATCATTCCTCCACAATTAATTTTTTCACACAGAAGTTGTTAAATTAATTCAGCGATATTAAGTGTAGAAAAATACGAGTAACTGAGTCACACCAAGAATGTTTCACGAATCAGTTCAAAGATCGACGAAAAAAAAATCATGTCAGAAAAACGTTATACAAATAATTCATTAAAAATTTGATGACGATCATTCAAAATGTTCAAATTTCTACATTTATTGATGAAATTGTACAAAGTTCAACAAGACGAAGTTCGACTTAAAATATTGACAAAGTGACAGAGCAACATGTAAAACGAATTATTTCAACCTTGAACGTTCGGTTCAGGGTCGAACGGACGTCGAAGATTGCGGTTTAATCGTGCATTGGTTTGTACCGAATGTAACGAGCCCCCCCGTCAAAAAAGGAACACAAGGAGCAATTTTACAATGGCCAATCACGCTGCTCACGATTTAATTATGCTAATGCAACGTTAGGCGTCCTGACAGAGGTTGCTTGGCTTTGCAATGCCGGCGGATCGACGTAATTGTCGCTGACTTCTTAATAGCTCGAGCAATTATTCCAACGAAGTACTGGGACTTGAGGGGAAGTTAATTCAGGTCGACGTCGGGATACAATTTCGTCGTGACACCGTAACGATTCGTGCCGGAGGCGATGCTCGTGTGTACAGATGTATTCGCCGACGCGAAATTTCCCCGTCCGGCCCGCGAGAACAGAGCTGTCGTTTAAACGAATAAAAATCCTCCATTACGCGGCTGCTGGTATTCTCGTTCAGAGACCAAGAATTTCTATGCTCGTAAATTCCGCCTGCGTCGACGATCTCGTTGACGCGTGGGTGGCTCGAATACCGTCAGCGCACGATGTATTGCGGATTCATGTGGAAATTCAATTCTCGGATACGCGGCAAGGTTAAGCGTATTTTACTGCTAGCTGTTAAGACGTTGACATCTATTTTAACGCGGGAATTAGTTCCTCTTTTACGGGTTACCTCACAAAATTTCGCAAGTTGAACCTAAGGGGTACATATTCAGGGATGGGGGTAATTCATCAAATAAGTTGCAGTTAGCATTGTCTCTCCCCAAAATATTTTCTTTAATTTTGCAACGTTTAACATTGTACGAGCTTTTTCTACTGTAACCCTCATCATTCATTCTGAGACATCGTTTAATAGCCTACAAGGTTTTCGGCAGGTGCGTCAGTCAGAGCTGCATAATTATTACTGCAGTGTTAAGATAAATAGTGTTGTAATGTTAGGTATATTTTGGATTTAACCATCTTTAATTATACAAACTGTAGATGGTTGCATACTCAAATCTCGATTTTTATGCAAATACGATTTAGTTTTGTCAAACTTGAGCTGTAACGTGCGTCATGAGTATGACTCAATGTTGTAGGACAAGGGGTTAAGGGACCGTTTACACTGTGCCAGTAAGCCGTGCTACCACAGGCTAGTAGGTAGTCGAATTTTTGCGATTCTTGCTTTGCTTGTACCAGGTCTGCTGGAGAAAGAAACCATTTTCTTTCCAAAATACTCAAACCTCTACATTTTCAAATGCCTACGTACTCACATCTATAGAGCTCGAATCGCTGAATTTCCAAATTCCGAGGTTCTCAAGTTACAGAATCCTTCAATCCCTACATTCCCCAATTTCTACATCACTACATCCCCACATACCTATGTTCCCAAATTCCTACATCGCCAAATTCCTACATCACCAAGTACCTGCATCCTTAAGTCGCTATATCCTCAAATTTCTAGACCCCCAAATCATTGAATTCTAAAATTCCAAAATTCCTAAGCTGCAAAATTATGCAATCCCAAATTCTCAAATCCCTACGTCCCCAAATCCCTACGATCCCAAAACCCAACGTCTCGAAATACCTACATCGCGAAATTCCTACATCTTCAAATGCCTGCATCCTCAAATCGCTACATCCCCAAATCCTACATCTCCCAAATTCCTAAATTTCCAAATCCCTGCATCTCCCAAATTTCTACATCCCCAAAACCTTCATCTCGCAAATTCCTACATCCCCAAATTTCTACATCTCCCAAATTCCTACATCCCCAAATTTCTACATCCCCAATTCCTACATCCCCAAATCCTACATCTCCCAAATTCCTAAATTTCCAAATCCCTGCATCTCCCAAATTTGTACATCCCCAAAAGCTTCATCTCGCAAATTCCTACATCCCCAAATTTCTACATCTCCCAAATTCCTACATCCCCAAATTTCTACATCCCCAATTCCTATATCCCCAAATTCTACATCTCCCAAATTCCTAAATTTCCAAATCCCTGCATCTCCCAAATTCGTACATCCCCAAAAGCTTCATCTCGCAAATTCCAACATCCCCAAATCCCTACATCCCCAAATTTCTACATCCTTAATTCCTACATCCCCAAATCCTACATCTCCCAAATTCCTAAATTTCCAAATCCCTGCATCTCCCAAATTCCTACATCCCCAAAACCTGCATCTCTCAAATTCCTACATCCCCAAATCTCTACATCTCCCCAATTCCTACATCCCCAAATTTCTACATCCCCAATTCCTACATCCCCAAATCCTACATCTCTCAAATTCCTAAATATCCAAATCCCTGCATCTCCCAAATTCCTACATCCCCAAAACCTACATCTCTCAAATTTCTACATCCCCAAATCTCTACATCTCCCAAATTCCTGTATCCCCAAATCTACATCTCCCAAAATCCTGCTTCCCTAAATAGTTAAATTCCCAAATTCCTACGTACCCAACTTCCTAAATCCCGAAATGCCTACGTTCTCAAATCCGTACATTCTCAAATGCCTAGATTCCTAAAATTCTAAATCCTGAAATTCCTACACCTCCAAAATTTCAAATCCTCAAATTCCTAAATCTCCAACTCTCTAGATCTCTAAATTCCTAAATCCCCAAATTTGAGATTTCTACATCACCAAATTCTAAAATTCCAAACAATGCCTAAAAGGAAATGTTTTTTTTTCATACACCTGGTAGAGGCAAAACTAGAAACGAAAAAAATTTGACTACTGGCAATGTTACTAGCACGGGTTATTGGCATAATGTAGACCTTAGGGAAGTTTCTTCTGGCTCTAAACAATGATTATACCAGCGAGGATGTCCTCAAGATCAATTTGTATTGCTGAAAACATTCTTATACTGCCTTTTGCTGTGAGAAGACAAAAGAAACCTAAGATACACCTAACCTAAGATATTTGAAACGCACCCACGAAATTCATTTGGTGAAACCTCATACCTTCACCGAACCATTTCAATTAGCTAACATGTGCATTGGATAACATGTGATATTGTGCAAAATGCCCGTAACAAGCATCAATCTATAAAATGTCTGTCATTATACCGAATACCTAGAGGGTGGTTAGTTAGGTTAGGTTTTAAGAGTCACTTTTCATGATGTTGAAAGATCTGGAAAGCTACGTGATAGTTGAAAGTCCATATGGAACAGAACAATTATGGACCTCGTTTCGGGTTAAACCAGAGATTTTGGGTTAGATTAACCTAACCTAACTTAACACGCGGCCCAATTGTGGATATTATATAAAATGTCCGGATCATTTGCGAAATACCTGCCCATTATGTACATTGCCCGAAAAATTGGGCATTCAACGTAATGCCCGGTCATTTTACAAAATGGCCACGTTATACATATTGCTCGTAATATATTTCCATACTGACTTTTACTGTTAAGTACTCTTAAGCTATTATCATTAAATCATTTTATTTTACATTACTATTATTAAATCGTTCTACTTGAAATTAATATCGTTACATCGTTATGTTTTAACCCCTTGTTCTACAATATCGTGTCACACGCATGACGTACACTACAATTAGAGTGTGATAAACCACACTTGTATTTTTTTGAATGTTTGGTTCAATTCTAATTATAATTTCTGTAATCAAGGATCGCTGAAGACAAAATGTACTTAAAATTTTAATTTTCTTTAATTGTTTTAACGTTGTAGCGATAATTAGCTAGCTGTGAATGACAACTGTCTAAAAAATTGTAGGTTACGAGGTTAAATTATTAAAATGTGGTAATAATAAATTACTTTAAGATCCAATTAAAATCATTAATTAATAGTAACATGATCGATGATTAAATAGTCTTTTGACAGGGTGCAAATTAATTTTAGACAAGATTATCACTGGATTTACGGATGTTTGACCACACATTGTTAAACTGAAATTAAATTAGGAAAATAAATAAGGGATGAAGCACGGAGTAACTTGTATAAATCATTCTATTTTACATTATCATCATTAAATCGTTCCACTTTAAATTAATATCATTAAATCGTCCTATCTTAAATTATTGAAATGATGTAATAATAAATTAGTTTAAGATCCAATTGAAATCCTGAATTAATGATAACATGATCGATGATTAAATAGTCCTTTGACAGGGTGCAAATTAATTTTATTCAAGATTATCACTGGATTTACAGATGTTTGACCATACATTGTTAAACAGAAATTAAATTAGGAAAATAAATAAGGGATGATGCGTAGACTAGCTTATAATTCTTTATCACACAAAAATTTATGAAAAGTTACAAAATTTATCAGACAAAAATTAAAATACGTTTCGACAACAGCGTGAAAAAATGTGCTTAGTAAAATTCGCAAATGCGGAGAATGCGAATGTATTTTAATTGAAACGTTAAGCTTCTTGAGAGCGACGCTACGCACCCTTTTGTTCGTTTTATCAAAATGCAAACACAGTTCAGAACCGGAGGACAGGTACATTTCAGATAGCAGAAAACGACAACTTGTCGAGCAAATATTGTGCTGCTACTACGATTACTATTACTGCAGGTTTAATATTTGATGTGTACCTAGAGGTACGTCAATATTTTATCGCCGTAAAAAGAGATTACCACTTCTGTGAATGAAACCGTATGTAGATCTTGATACGGATATTTATTTGCCAAACAAACACATGAGTTGCAATACCAATTTGTATTGATAACAATTTATTTACGGTGCTTTGGATCGTAACTCAACGATATTCGATCTTATTAAGATTCTATCGTATCAGCAGCTGTTATTACGTATCATTTACCATTACTTGAGATTTCGTATCAGATAATTATAGTTACTGGCTTTTGCTTTGATCACTTCTTTTTTTTATTTTAGTTATGAGCTTACTTTGGTTATAACTGTGGAGTATGACGGTTGGTTTACGATATTGAGTAATCAAATATCTTTACTTGAACATTTTTTAGTTTTCTAATTTTCAAGCTTCTCGAATTTTCAATTTATCAAGTTCTTCAATTTTCCAAATTTCAGAATTTAGGAATTCCCGTATCCTTAAGTTTCTGAATTCCCAAATACTCAGATTCTTGAATCATCAATTCCCCGAATTTCTAAATTTCCAAATACAGAAATCCTCAAATTCTCAGATTTGTAAATGCAAAAGTTCCCGAAATGTCAAATTTTTAGATTCAGAATCTCCCAAATTCTCAAACTTCCAAGTCCAGAAGTCCTGAAATTGTCAAATTTCCAAATTCAAAAATCCTGAAATTGTCAAATTTCCAAATCCACAAATCCCCAAATTGTCATATTTCAAAATTTCCACATCCTCAAATTTATAAATTCCAAAATATTCAAATTTTCAAATGCAGAAATCCCCAAATTGTCAAATTTCCAGATTCAGTACCCCCCAAATTCTCAAATTCCCAAGTCCTGAAATCCCCAAATTGTCAAAATTTCAAATTTAGAATCTCCCAAATTGTCAAATTTCCAAGTCCAGAAATCCTGAAATTGTCAAATTTCCCAATTCAAAAATCCCCAAATCGTCAAATTTCAAAATGTCCACATCCTAAAATTTCTAAATTCCGAAATACTCAGATTCTCTGATTCTGAAAATTCAGGAAAATTTTTTAGTAGAGAATCACTCGTCAGTGCACATCATGTACCACGTATACCGATCCCCATTCGTATTCTACGAAATGAAACTGTCGAGATGTTTTCTTGGAACATTGTGTTGAAAAATTGATATGTCGTATCGTGGGTGGGCCAAACGCTTGTCATGTACAGATGGCAAAGTCGTACGCAGATTTCGTTTCTTGTTTAATAAATCATAATTTCTTTGAATTATTCTAGCGGACAAAAGAAATGCTTCGTTCAATTAGTCATTATGAATAGTATCCTGTATCAAATTATTTCATCTCACATATTAATTACAGTCCCTGGCCATCGAATAAGGACCACTACAAATTTTCAGCATTTTTCACGTTTTCCGTAAAATTAAAAGGCCTGATCAAATTGTAATGATATAATTTATTAGCTACCATGATTACTACTACTGTACATAACATTAACACATGTTAATATCTTGTATTTCCTTTGCTTTGGTCACAGCTCCGGCATGCTCCGTGTACATTGATCATATGCTTTATATCTTCACTTTCTCAAATATCTGTAATTCCTTTCAATTCAGATAATGTGGTTGGAGAGTTGTAAACTAGTCTTTTGAGTAGGCAGACATTTTCTATGGCATTCAAATTTCACCTGACGCGCTATCGATACGAACCTAACCTAAACGCTCGCACGGCCATTAATCCCTCACCACCCACACAATTTATTATCACGATAGTAACAAATTGCTATGTATATATCGTTATCAACGTATTTAGTAATAATTTTGCATGACCTAAGAATTTTCCATGTATGACATAATTATAGCCACAAAAGTGAAATTTTCGTACGTGGTCCTAATTCGATGACGAGGGACTGTACAGCTGTGGTGATCGGTTTTAGAATATTATGCAGGTTCATGTATGAAATTTATTAAATAAGAGGCGGATAAGGGGCAAATTTGTGAGTGAATTTGCAAATTGTGAGTATGGAAATTTGGGAAATTGTCAGATTAGTTTGGTATTTGGAAATTTGGGAATTTATTAATGTGACGATTAGGAAATTGGGTATTGGAGAATTTGGAAATTTGGGGATTTGAAAGTGTAGGAATTTGAAGATTCGGAAATTAGATATTCGAGAGTTTGGAAACTTAGGGATTTGGAAATTTAGACGTTCGAAAATTGAGAAAATTTGCAATTTCACACTACGGAAATTTAGAAAATTTAAGAATTTGGAATTTATATCTTAAAATTTCAAGATTAGGATATTGAAGATTTGAGGATTTTGAAATTTGGGCATTTTGTGATTTGTAAGTCTGCAAATTTAGAAATTTGAGAATTTGAGAATTTGAGAATTTGAGAATTTGGTAATTTGTAAACTTGCAAATTTAGGGTTTTGAAAGTTTGGGTACTTGTGAATTTGTAAACTTTGGAATTTGACAATTTAGACATATAAAAATCCCTAGTGTCTAAATGGGATTTAGAAATTTGTAAAAACCAATTTCAGAATTTAAAAGTCTGGATACTAAAAATTTGTAAATTTATATACTTTGGGACTTGAAAATTTATATATTTGAGAATTGGGAAAATTTACGATTTGACACTGGAAATTTGAGATTTTGGGGTTTAGGAAAAATTGAAAATTATGAAACTGGAAAATTTGACACTTCATCACGTCACCCACACAATTTATTATCACAATAGTAACAAATTGCTATGTATATATCGTTATCAACGTATTCAGTAATAATTTGTATGACCTTAGAATTTTCCATATATGACACAGTCATACAAATGAAATTTTCTTATGTGGTCCTAATTCGATGGCCAGGGACTATACAAGGTATCACAGAATTTGACGTTCATGTTTTCCAAAAATTAATAAAAATTAAAAATATAGCTACGGAATCAGGATCGATAAAGTATGCAAAACTCTACATGCGTTTTGTTCGAACTTTCTTTGAAGACCGTGTATAGAGTAACAATTTAAATTATTATACAAATTATTATACAAAATTTGGTGTACGAGTAAAATTACAAACTTACGTTCATGCGATAAATTATTTTTTAATTTCCGAGGTTTTTAATTATTAATTGAATCTAAACGAGTAAAATTAAAATGACGCTTATAATTTACAATATTGTCAATTTTGTTACTTTCCCAAAATCCTAAAATCAATCTCAGTAGGCCATAATCAGTACGGCAGAATTGAATAGCATTCCATTCATTTTCAAATCAAACCACTGTGAAAACCTAATTTGCGTAGACCGTGTAGCTATGTTCCATTGCAAACTCGCGTGGAAATTAATTTGTCAGCTATATTTGCTTAATAGTAATTTCGACAATTTCTTAAAACATCTAGAACGTGTATATATTCACTGAATTTCATAAGATATCTACAACGTGTTTATGCTCACTCATCTCATTTCTTGAAACATCTACAACATATTTATGTTCACGCATCGTAACTCATAAAACATCTACAGCATATTTATGTTCACTCATCGTAACTCATAAAACATCTACAGCATATTTGTATTTATAATGAAATAAAAAGTCAGATCAACTCAAAGAATAACTTCCCTGCAATAAATTCTCGAAACAGTTCTTCTTTACACATTTTCAAAGATATAAGTAAATACTCTCTTAGCTACGAGGCAACGTTTTAACTGCAATAAATTACACAGAAAGAAACTGTTTCAAAGTGTATGTGTATAATGAAGGGCGTTCAGAATAACTTTGATAAAAGTGTTGCCATTAACGTAGCTTAATATTGCAGATGAGAAACTGAACGAAACAAAATATTTCAATAAATGATCCAATGAAGATAATATTAAATACGGGCTCCCTGAAAATTATTAATTTTATTTCACATTACAAAAAGCTTAAAGGCTATAATATCAATTTTTCTCGTTATTCGTAATTATTGTAAAAAATCCAAATTTTCTGCAATATAACTAAATAATCTTGTCCTGCGTAAAATCATTATTTTAGGTTACTTTTACATTTAGAATTATAACATTAAGGTAGTATATGATTTAAATCACTTGTACTTGAAATTAAAATTACTTACTTTTTGATCTAATACTAATCGTATTATTTTTTTAGTCAATTTAGATATATTAATTTTGATGAAGATAAAATACACATGAATCATACTTTCACATGTTGAAAAAATGGTATCTGATTCAATACACATTTTGATATTACTTTTTAGGTGATATCAAGAAAATCTTATCCCTTTGAATACAGTTATCAGCAGAATCAGTACAGAGAGTTGAAATTTTTATCAGACGTCGATCTATCTATCTTTGTAAATATCACATGCGTTAGCAGATTCAGTTCATAAAAAAAATCTGAACCTGAGAAACAATAATTCCGAAAAAGTTCATCAAAAAGATTTAGTCTCGCCAACCAACAACAGAAATACCCCAGAACGCAGAGGGTTAAAATAAAAAATCTAGGATTCATTATTTAAAAGTCTTTCCATAAATCGTTCAGCTGATCTGGTCGTCGAATCACGATATGGTTGTCTGGTACAATGATCTTTCCGAATATCGTCGTTTTCGTAATCGGGTAAACGCTTTGCCACGTCGAGGAACTCCTTTCAACCGGTGAACACGTTGAATGCCAAGCACAGGGTATTGAATAACGTACGCACCATTACCTAAGGGACTTGTAATTCGATGCGACCAGTAAACGTCGTCACCATTTCCCCCTTTGCCTTCTGGTTGTAGCGCTCGACGGGACAACATACGTGATCCCACGCGTAACCATAGGTTTCATTGATCGTGTACACTGTTTGTTCGACCATGTACATTGCACCGCTGACGGACGCTGCTGCTTCGTTTTATATACCGTCTTTCATGTGATCATGCGACATTGGCTGCATGAGATTCTTCACTTTGGCTACGCGATCAAATTTACCGCTACACGAGCCGCGTCTCTCCCTCCGTGTACTTTGAATTTGTAATCTCCTGTTAATGAACAACCCTGCTCGAAAATTACACGAGTACGGTACACGTGACTCCTCTGCTGCGCATTTAACACTAGATTTACGGACGTCTGATGACCGGTTACTTTTCAATGGAGAATAAATTAATAAGGGACACGCGAACTGCCTTGTACATGTACATCGCTTTTAATTGCGAATGAGGTTCAAGATTGGAAGTATGACTAGAGTGAAATCTAGTAGGACTAGAATCTAGTGGGAGTGACTAGAGTGAAATTTATCGTAGACAAGAGTTGCAGATGATAACTGCAGTGGGTCAAGTGATTTAAGTCTTGTTTAAATTATTTATATCGCATCAGACATATTGGTTCAAGTGTTACTTCATTAATTACGAGAGTTTAGAGCAGGGGTCGGCAACCTGCGGCTCAGTAGAATCATACTTGTGGCTCTTAAGTAGTTTAATAGTACATATTGAAAAATTAACTGCAATATTGCAATTGCCAAACAAATATAATAATCCTGCGCATACATCAAAATGCGCGGCAGATCGCATGCATGTAAACCTAGCTTTAGCTAACCTTGCTCTCCACACTCACCAACGCCACACTCAAAACCAAAAACTGTTTCCGTTTTCTTTAATACGTTGACTTATATGTTCTGTTACTACGTAAAATTGAATGTTTGGATTTCACAATCAATACATGTTTCACAGCAGATATATTATTTTTTCTAATACATACCGATGTATGTACTTATATTTGACTCTTTAAAAGAATAATAATAATCGGGATAAAAATGGCTCTTAACTCCAGACAGGTTGCCGATCCCTGCTTTACAGTCAGACGTTAATTACAGAAACTGTAAGTTAGAATCAAACAACGCTACCCCTCTTTGACTCTCATCAGTAAATTTCACAAGAGCAAGAGGTTATCTCCAGAAATTTTAATACGGTTTATTTATCTAATATCTCAATAAACTTGTGTCATTGACACAAACAGTGAATTTTTGAAGTATTCTGTATTTTGATTATTCTATATTAATTATTCTGTATCTTGACGAAAGTTAACACACATTCAGGCAGGTACTTTTCTGTAATTTAAACACGGTGAACAATTAAAAATAATTTCAGAATTCAACGAATTTTTTAATTAGTTCTCGAGTTGCTACCAGGTAACAGCAAAAATACCTCCGAATGCACCGAGTTAATTTCTAACACCTGTTCACCTTTGTTGCTGAGGGTATTTTCAGGCAGAAAAGTGGATCAGGTTTGGAGGCTCGGTAGGATGTGTATGAGCGGTGCTCTTTAACGTCTCTTACCGCACGTACACGTACACGTATAATGGACTTAAACCAATTCCGACTCGGTGGTACAAAGTACTCGCACGGAGCCGTCTGTACCACCCACTTAAAGCTTCCCGGTGTGGTGGCAACAGCAGTACAGTCAAGAGAAACTATACCTCCACTATGAAAAATATGAGAACCACGGGAGGATGTCTCTTACTTTTTGGAATCTTGAAATTTGAGGATGGATTTATAATTTGAGGATGTTGGAATTTGAAGAAATAGGGATTTGGAAATTTACTGATATCGGGATATAAGATCTAGGTCTAAGGATATCGAAATGTAGGATGGTTTAGGGATGTCAGAATGCAGGATCTAGGTCTAAGGATATCGAAATGTAGGATCCACGTTTAGGAATGTTAGAATGCAGGATCTAGGTCTGAGGATATCGAAATGTAGGATCCACGTTTAGGGATAACGGAATATAGGATCCAGGTCTAGGGATATCGAAATGTAGGATCCAGGTTTAGGGATGTGGAAATGTAGGAACCAGATTTGGAGATATCAAAATATACGATCCAAATTTAGGGATGTGGAAATATAGGAGCCGGGTTTGGAGATATCAAAATATAGGATCCAGGTCTTGTTTCAGGGTAGATTATAGAATCTCAGAATTTCAGAGACAAGGAGCTAGAGATTCTAGGAATGTAGTGATACATTTATTTGAGAATTTACTGATATGAGGATTCAGGGATTTGAGAGTTTAGGAACTTGAGAATATACGCACTTCAGGGTCCAGAAATGTTGGTACCTATGAACTTAGCGATACGTTGTTTTGGAAATGTAGGAATTTGGAGATGTAGAAATTTCAGAGGCCATGAACTACAGAATTTAAAAATTAGAGATATATTTTAGGAATCTACTGATATGGATATTTGAGTCTTTCAGAACTTGAAACTTTCAGAATTTAAAACTATTTTAAATTTCAGAGTCTAGGATCTTGAAATCTACGGACTTAGGGATACGTATATATGGAAATTTAGAATTTTAGAATTTATGAACTTGGGAATCTAGGAATTTGATGGTTTAGGAAGTTGGGAAACTAGGATTTTAGGGATACATGTATTTGAAAATTTACTAATATGAGTATCTAGGTACTTGGGAGTTTAGAAACTTAGGGACTTGCGAAATTAGGGGTATATAGATTTGAGAAAGAAAAAATTTTAGGGTCTGGAACTCAACAATCTAGGAATTTCAGAATTTACACGATTCACGAATTTAGAGTGTATATTTGAGAATTTACTGATATGAGAATCTAGGAACATCTAGGAATTTGGAGATACATGTATTTGGAGATTTAGGAATTTCTAGGGATTTAAGGACTTAGGTATTCAGGTATAAATATTTAAAATTTGGAAATTTCGAAATTCAAGAATCTAGAAATTCAAAAAACTACGAATTCTTTTAGGAGTTCGGAAATAAGGACATTTAGAAATCTGTATATCTACAAATCTACCGAATTTGAAAATTTTTTAAATTGAAAATGTGTATATGGAAATTTGATAATTGAAAAGTATAAAACTTTTGACACTAAGAAACGTGCAAATATGAAAATCTGTGAATTTAAAAGCTGTCAAGTTTACAGAGTCCAGCCGAATAATGCGTAAAAACAAGCCACGCAAATCCACCTGAAAAAATAACAACGAAAGAAGGATAGAATTTTGTAACATGATGTGAAACTGACAAAGAAACTACCCTTAGAAAAGAACGGAATCACACAACCAATGTAAATGGCCATGCAAAGTGAAACGGGATGGAAATAAAATTTGGACATGGTATTTCGAAAAATGCACGTAGTGTGCAAATATGACGTTAAGCAAAAAATGCTTTGTACCTAGCATATTCGTCTGTAATTTATTCGTAACTTATTTATTTGTAATTTGTAATAAATATAAGTAAACATTTTGTTCTTGTAACACGTTCACTGGTAATTAATTTGTAATAAATATTTTGTTATTTTCCTATAACGCATTATTCTCTATTTTCTTGTAATAAATTTCTATCTAAGTTATTTGTAATAATTATTTCTGTAATATACATTCTATATATATTCTTCGAATATATTTTGTAGAGTAATAATTTTACATGACTCTCTTTTATGTTTCAGTGTTGTAAAATTAATGTAAATACTTCGAAAGCCAATATTAGTAATGTACAGAAAATTGATAAACAGATTTCTAATTGTCAGAGGCTGACATGAAATTAATTTGATTTAAATTTCTCGCTCTAACCAATTTGAAGGGACAGACTTTGCCGAACATCAAAGGTCTGCCACCTGTAATTCCACCTCTTTGCTTATATCGTTCTTGCATCAATTGAAGATAGTTGAACGTAGAAAAAAATAGCGAGCCAAGGAAATGTCCGAATAACAAAAAAAAGTAATACATCGAGAAAAGTTTTACAAGTTGAATCTTCATTACAGTTAAACATATCTTAAAAGAAAAACATCTAAAGTACTCAAGTTTCTGTAAATATTAATATTTTAATTTATGAGAGTGTTGATTTTGTTATCAGAAATGTAAAATGAAAATACAACTTAATTTTTAAAACAATCTCAACAAAATGAAAATTCATACACTAATTTTGTTACTGCATTATCAAAAATGTAAAATGACTCTGTTATCAAAAATGTAAAATGAAAATACAACTTAATTTTTAAAATAATCTCATCAAAATAAAAATTCATACACTAATTTTGTTACTGCGTTATCAAAATGACTCTGTTATCAAAAATGTAAAATGAAAATACAACTTAATTTTTAAAATAATCTCATCAAAATAAAAATTCATATACTAATTTTGTTACTGCATTATCAAAATGACTCTGTTATCAAAAATGTAAAATGAAAATACAACTTAATTTTTAAAATAATCTCATCAAAATAAAAATTCATATACTAATTTTGTTACTGCGTTACATGAGAAGCAGAGTACAAATTCACGGCTCGACATGATGCCATGAAAGATTAGAAGAAAACATTTTCTGTTAGGACAGATTTTGTTAAGGTTCAGTTGAAAGGCACAACACATTAAAAAAAAATAAATGTCA
This sequence comes from Megachile willughbiella, assembly GCA_945859595.2. NCBI lineage: Eukaryota > Metazoa > Arthropoda > Insecta > Hymenoptera > Megachilidae > Megachile > Megachile willughbiella. The sequence goes on from OX243801.1 coordinate 10,753,384, forward strand.
CTAGTTAAAACAAAATTTTCGTTAAAGTCGAGTTTTCGAAGGTGCAAGATTGAGGCAGATGCCAATGTAAACAAGATGGCCGCAGAGAAAGAACCGCGACGCAGTCGAAAAACAAAAAATGGCAGTCGAACATCAAAGATACCGCTTTTTATTGTACACACTCTAAACGTGAAAGCATCTATTTACACCTTTAATAATTTACGTTTCATTATAATATTTTGTTCAAATACATTTTATATACAGTACATAAACGCTTCTTGCTGCTAACCTACCAGGGTTTTTATGAACAGCATACGCTGCACCGGAGTGTACTAGCTATATCACAGACTGCAAGAACGGCTCTCTGTTAATGGCATCGCGGCGATGTTGAAAGGCGACGCATCGATGTCTGCGTATCGGTCAGCATGTCGGCAAAGTAAGTACATACTCCTCAAAGAGAGTGACTTGCTAACCACTCGAATGTCAACGGTTATTCACATCGAGTTAATAGTGACCATGGTCAGGGTCGCTGTGTAATTGACACCGCACTTCATTGCATTTACCGTTTGAAATGGAGAAGCTTGTCTGTCCATACTTTGCAAACGTTTCATTTGTTTTCTCTGTTTACAGCTAATCGAAACAGGATTCTTTTTTGACATCTATCGATTTCAGAATTCGGTTATATGAAGAACTTTTGTCATGAAATATTTTTTCAATGGATGCACTTCGCCTTTGTTTAATTTTTATATTTCTGAATGTTTAAACGTAGGTTAAAAATTTGTTAACTTGTAAGTTTTCAAGCTTTGAGATTTTCGAGATTCCTAATTGCGAAATGATTTCGAATTTTTAAAATCCTATATTAGTTCAGGATTTTAAATTTTTTAATTTCTGTATTTGCAAATGAAAATTGCATGTTAATATTATACATGCGGTTAATAATTATATAATTATATAATTCTTACGTAAGTATTTTATTACCGATCATACAAGTATGTATTTTGCATTAAATTACATTAAATTATCTCATTACTGTTATGGAATAATTATGCTAATAATATTTCCGTGATTACACGGATAAACCGATGATTAGATACCCGTCTCGTTACTGAAAATGCGTAAGCATTTAATGCGTCGATAATTTTAGTGATATTTCACAGTTTGCATGCGATAGGTTAAGTGACACGAGTCGATGACTAACGGTGCTAACTTTACCCTATGATTTTCGTCAGCGGGAAACACTGATCCCCTGTTTTTGATAACGACAACGAAACCGGCGTTATATTACACAGACGAATACAAATGGTCGTACGTAATTCTATTTCAAGCATGTACGTGACAAGAAATGCGCACGAAATCCACGAAAAAGCACTGGTATCTTCCCATCATATTTTTAAACCGACGAAACGTACTTTTACTATCTTCCGATCATATTTTATATGTATTGTTTACATCTTCTCATTGTATTTTTATAGTAAATTTATAGTGTATTTAATATAAATTGTTTTTAAATTGAATTTAAATTGTATTTAATATAAATTGTATTTAAATCGAATTTAAATTGTATTTAAATATACTTAAATTGAATTTAAATTGTATTTAATATAAATTGTATTTAAATCGAATTTAAATTGTATTTAAATATACTTAAATTGAATTTAAATTGTATTTAAATAAAAAATTAATATTTTCTTATTATATTTTCAAGTCTATAAAATATATTTTTGATACCTTCCGATTAAACGTATATTTAAATTGACAAAATATATTTTTTATATTTTTTCATTATTTTTTTAGATCGATGAAATACATTTTTGATAGTTTCATAGCTTTAAATTGACAGAAGATACTTTCTGCATTATATTTTTAAATCGATGAAATTTTTTTTGGTCCTATTATATTTTTAAATTGATACATTTTTGACAGCTTATAGTATTTTTAATTCGATGAAACTTTGGTAGCTTCTTATTTTTAAAGAAGTATTGTTTGCATCTTTCCACTATTTAAATCGACAAAATATAATTTTTTATCGAAAACTCAGAATATTGAAAATATGAAGGGTTTGTACACGCAATGTACTGCATATCCATTATAATGCATATCCGTTAGTCGCATTTTTATTTCGAAAATTTCTTGTCAAATTCAATCACCAGATGCAGAAATGTTTAACTTTCATCAGAACCATATAATGTAATCATTCTGTGGAAGCACAAAATATTAAACTGAAAAATCTGCGTTTCTATTTAAAATATTTCTCAGAAATTGAAGTTGCAAGGATACAAGGAATACTGGGCATAATTTGCAGTCAAGACCTGTGATTATTCAAAGTACGAGGGTTTGGTGTATTAATGCGCTGAATAAAATTTCTCCTCGCAAAGAAGAGAGATGTCTCCATTATTTACGAAATAAGCTTACACGACGCGATGCATGTCAGTTACATTGTATATGAAAGTTCTACCATACCGTAGATAATGTTCCACATAGTCCGTGTAACACGATTCTGCAATACTACGAAACACCATTATACTATTATTCAATTTGAGGTACAGCCAGCTACGCTTTCCAGGTTGGATCTCAGATTTCAGTAGGGTAAAACGCGATCCAAATACGCGACAGTGATTTTGCGAATTCTTCGCTGCAGCCGCATCCACGATTTACGCGGAATCCTATGTACGTGTGGGCTTAGAAAACTACCCTCGTCGATTGTCGACGATTTGCGGTATTTACGTCGATTATCGTCTTCCTGCGATTATAGTACAAAGACCTTGTCCCAGCGATATCCGGACTCTCGCAGTTGCACTCTTCGGAGAGTGCAACGTTATGCCTATCCTACGACTTCGTAATCTTTGGCTATTTATAAACAGAATTCACGTGCGCACCTTAGATTTTAATGGACATTTATATTTTATTTGTAGACTACGCTTCTGCACTCAAGGTTCACTTCTTTTTAGTTGTTCCATACTTTTTAATTGTTATATCATTTTATTTCTACAGCTATTTATAATCATATTCGTGATATTGTTTAATAGAAATAATTTTTAGGTTTCACGGTTTAGGAAATGCGTTATGTATATATTGTTGAATGAGACAGATATGTTTATTCTTTTATTTAGTCTACAATTTTTAAGTGTCTATTATTATTATTTACAACGACATTCATGATATTGGTTAACAGAATGAAACAAGAAAATAGGTTCTCTGTTTTTATTTATACTATATATTTTAAATGACAGCGTTATTTAATTTTGCTTCTACCATTATTATTTACACTGACATTCATGACATTGGTTAACAGAAGTAATTTATTTTAGGAAATATGTTATGTAAATATGTTTTGTTGATGAGACAGAAAGACTGGTTCCCTGTTTTTACTTATTTCACACATTTTAAATGACAGCGTAATCCTATTTCTACCATCATTATTTACACCGACATTCATGATATTGGTTAACAGAATGAGACAAGAAAATAGGTTCTCTGTTTTTATTTATATCGCACATTTTAAATGACATAGCGTTACTTAATTCTATTTCTACCATTATTATTTACACCGATATTCACAATATTATTTAACAGAAGTAGTTTATTTTTAGGTTTCATGATTTAGGGAATGTGTTATGTAAATATGTCTTGTATGAGACAGAAAAGTAGGTTCACTGTTTTTACTTATACCACAAATTTTAAATGACAGCGTTATTTAATTTTGTTTCTACCACTATTATTTACACCGACATTCATGACATTGGTTAACAGAGGTAAATAATTTTTAAGTTTCATGAATTAGGAAATGTGTTATGTAAATATATCTTGTTCAACGAGACGGATAGGTTTTTTTTTTACTTGTCTCACTTTTTAAGTGTCATAACGTTATTTAATTTTGTTTCTACAGAAACACCGCAATATCTCAGTAAATAAGAGATAAAATCTTTCACATAATACTTCGTCATAAACAAAGGATGATTATATTGTTGCTTCACGTCGCAACAATATTAATACTTAAACTTCAAGTATGTCGTTAAATATGAAGCATTATTGTGTTTCACGGTGTTTAAAAGTTTCCACAAGGCAAGCTAAATTAGTTAAATTGCTAAACAGAGGTAAATTATAAAATATGACTTTTGATATCTAATTTGAAACATTTGCTAATTTCTCAGTAAAATATTTAGATTATAGTTAAGGCTAGCATGAGTATCGCATCGTTAGGTTATTTGGGATGTTGCTAATAACACAAACTGAGCTTTGTGTGCTCTGCACATAGAGTGATCTAGTAATTCCTTTGAATTAAATCTGATTGAAAACACATGTTTAATCTTAGATAGCTTAGTTCAGAGGTTTAAACCACAAAAAGTCTTGTTGTGCAAGGAATATGGTACCCCGGAAATAAAGTAGTACATATATGAATTCATACATTTCACGTATGCTGTCTAAGCATTGAGGGCAGTATCAATAACCGAAATAATCACACGAAGGTAGAAATTTAGAAATGTATAGAATTTAAAATGCAGCGATTTAGAAATATAAGGTTTTGAAAATATAGATAATTGGAAATACAGAAATTCATATTTTTAAACTTTATATTTCATATTTTATATTTTATATTTTTACATTTCAAATTTTATATTTTATATTTAAAATTTTAATATTATTTTTTTATTTTTATATTTTTAAATTTGAAAATGAAGACGTTTAGTAATTTTGGGGTTTGAAAATGTAAGAATTTTGAAATGTAGAGATTTAAAAATGTAGAAGTTTAGAAATATAGGAGGTCAGAAGTAGAGAAACAAGATTTAGTAATTTTGAAGATTGGTGATTTAGAAACTTGCAAATTTGAGTTTGAAAAATTGGTGATTTAGAAATTTAAAAATTTGATAATTTGTAAAACCGAAAATTTGGGTACTTTGAAATTAAATAATTTTGTAATCTCAAAATTTATAAACTAAGAAGTTTAAAAATACTGTAACTTGAGAAGAGTAGAATATTGTAACGTAAGAAATTTAGTAAAATTTGACAATTGGGAGAAATCGAAATTCACTAGTTTGATAATGTAGAAATTTCCAAGAAATTTAGAAACGAAAAATTTCCAAGAAATTTAGAAAATTAAAAAATTTCCAAAAAATTCAGATAATTTAAAAACTTCGCAGAGATATAGAAAATTGAGAAATTTCGGTGAAACTTGAAAATGTGCAAACTCAAGAAGTTTTCGCATACAAAATGACCTTCCAACATCGAAAGCAATTTATGGCAGGTGTCTCCCTCTATAATTATATTTACTCAGAAAAAGTGAGTGCTGCATCGAAGTGTACATCCTTTTTGTTAATAAACAAATTGAATTAACCAATTGAAATTTTACAAATTTACAACAAATTTCATGGATCAATTTTCAGTAAATATCTGCATACAATAATGATTATTTAAATTTTCCAATAATAATATACATTTAAATAAATTTGAATTCAATTCAGATAGAAAAGCCACTGAAATATTTTCCCAGCAAACTAATATTTTTTAAATAACTGTAACAATTATCTGACAATTTTCAGATTAAAAATTCCTTACAAATTACGACACATTTTTTACATTAAGGCTGCAAACAAGCATACTTCAACGATCAAATTGTTTTTTGTAAAAAGCCTGGAACATGAATCTTTATCGCGTGTTTAACGGTTCCCTGAAGGAATCTGTTAATGATGGTGCATCACATTCCGGATATGATAATTTTTCTCAAGGAGAAATTTAATTCGTACAAATTATCTGATCCCAGGTGCACCTGACATCTTGTACCGAAAACTGTATTTTGTACGTCATTTTTGGTTGTGAGCTACAAAAGCTGAGACATTATTGTGAATATACTTTTAATATATCGCAAAACAACGGCCATTACAGAAATTACAGATAAATATTGATACGAAATTTTTTTATTGATTATAATTTCAAACAGTTTGTGATAATTAGCTGTTTAAAGACATGCAAGAAATAAATGGAACTTTTCGTATGATTGTTGCGATTCTTTTTATTTGCACTAACTGTTGCAGTTTCATTTATTTGTACCAAGTATTGCAATTATGTTTATTTGTATTAACAATTGCATTTTCATTTGTTTTTTACCAAATGTTGTAATTTTGTTTATTTGTATTAACTTTTGCACTGTTGCTTATTTGTATGAACAGTTGCAAGTTTGTTTATTTTTATTTTTGTTTCAAGTTTTACGTCGCATCTTGTATTATCTGTTGCAATTTTGTCGATTTGTATTAACTGTTGCAATTTTATTTACTTGTATTAACAACTTGTATTATCCACTGTTTATTTTTATAGTTTAATTTCAATTTCTGCTCTCAACTTAAAATTAAAAATGAAGTAGAAGAATAAATAAATAAACGACTAAACATAAAATCGTACACACATCTATTCTTCACCTTAATGCAAAACAATGCATGTTTCAAGAAAAGCATCATAAATTCTGTAACTTACAGTTTGAAACTTGTGGAGTGGTCATTGAACTGTTCTGGTAGTTTTAGTGCTAAACGTATAAAAATCTAGAGTTAATACAGAAATATTTCCAGAAAAATATTTGCAGAGCAACGAGCTAAAATTTTGCATCGTTCTAAGAAATCGAAGTTGTCAAAATTCAAGTAGGTTGAAATAATTTCGAAGTTTGCTCGGAAATTCAGTAAGCGGAAAAATACATCAAATCATATCCTATCATGATTCTCGAACTGTGCTCAAACTTTCCTGGCACATGGCACCCCTATAGTTTATACTCGCGTAAATCCATACCCGATTTTCAATCATCCAAAATATTACGGTTTATGAATCTGTTACGACAGACAACGTCTAGTTTACAAATTATTCTCTAAGTTGAATCATTTCTCGCCAATTAATATTTTGACTTTTTATACAATAGTTGTTAAATTAATTCAGCGATGTCATTTTCTTCCTGCTCATCTAGATCTAAAAATGTGCTTATACTTATTTCTACCGTGAGGTCTTTTAACATCTTAAGGATTTCAAATTTAAACCATTTTACATATAAATATCAACACAATTTTGCAGCATCGTATCAATTATAATCAGATTAGAGAATGCTGATTCAATTGTAACGCAAAATACAGGAGACGCGGCATAACTTTGATTTTCGCTTATTTCCGCCATGTTGCATTTTAGCGTACACCGCTATATTTTGTAGATTGATGAATTAAGTTAGAATTTACAACCTGATAATCTCTAATAAAAACATCAATGTATCAATAATATTCCTCAAATTATCTACATTTAACTGATAATTTGAAATCCCAACAGTTTTGGCCATTTGCATTCAAACGAAAAGGTCAAAAGTTACCTTAAATAGGGACAGTCTGTTCCACAAGAGCGTTGACGCGATATCTGAGTGCAAGTAAATCTTTTCTATAAAAAGGTTGTATAGGTCGAAAGTACATTTAAAGAACTAATACGCATTTGCTTAATAACGTGTCCAATCTCCACCATTAGCGATTATTCTTGGGCATACTTTCAACCAGCTTTGCAGCGTATGAGACAAGAAGAGATCTGCATATTTCTCGAATACGGCAAACTAGCGTCTTCAATTTTAAAATACGCTTTCCTCGGAGTTTGTACTTCATGAGAGACCAAACATTTTCGATTGGATTAGCATCAGGGGACTGAGATGGCCAATCCAACACGTTGACACCATTCGCTGTTTTCCATTCCGTACAAAGGCGGCTTCGGTGTTCGGACTCGTTGTCCTCTTGAAGTATCCAATGGTCTCTGGTTCTTTTAAACCAATGTTTCACCGATACTAAGAGACCCCTTTGGTACAGTTTAATCATCTTACGAGCATTTAAATTATCCGGAAAGACCCATAAAGTTCCGAAACCCCGCCGCACTAAGTTCCGTAGCTCGCTTCGAACCTCGAGCAGGGAGATCATCGACACAATTTGTCTCTTTATAACGTTACATACACTTATTTACAAATTCGCGAGATTTGTGCAGATATTTTGCTGCATTTCTAACACTCATTTTTTGCCCTTTCGGTTGTTGGCACAAGAATGCTTCGAATTGTTTACCGTATACGGCACTCATCTCGAAATGACTTAAATTTCTCAGTGTCAGAAATGATACTAAGAGAATTGAAGGGCTATTGCGTATTAGAGAAGACATTGTATGTTTGAACTGACGCAATCTTTGCTATATTGGGTGTCAAATTTCATAGATATTGCATCGACGCTCTTGTGGAACTGTATACACAAAATCGTGGTAGAAATAGTGTTAATACGGAATAAATTCTGCCGCCTAATTAAAAGTGAACCACGTTCAAACCTATTACTTTTAAACTGCGATCCATATCGGAATATTTACCTAAATTAAACTAATTAAACAAAATCAGAATTCACATCAAATAATATCGATGCAGTGTTGAATATTTAATTTCTTTTTCGTATCCAATTGAGAATAATCCCCGTTACAAATCTGTCTTGCGAAACGCGGCAATCTACAGAGGAATTCTCTCTGACGCAACGCATAAAAGCTCATCAAAGTCTGTTACAGCAATTCGGGAAGTTAGTTCTCATTGCAACGAAAGCACCGTTAATCTTTATCGATCGATATCCACGAAGTTATTAGCAGTTCGACGAACGTAGAACACTCGAAACGACTGTTCTAGAACCGATTGCTCTTTCAAGTAGAGGCACTCGTGCTTACGCACAACCAATGAAACCCACGATACGCACGATGTGATTATTATTGCCTCAGAGTGCGGCTCAGTTTGATACGGCATGGTATTATATGGTGTCCAATCGCAGACGAAACGCGATATCTTAGGAAGGTTTACGAAAGAGGCTTCTTAATGCTTCTGGAATGGTGCTTGACCTAAATAAAAAGCTACTTCGACGTGACCAGTTTACCGTTCCGCGGCTAACATTTGCCGTTCGAGTGCGATATTTATTTAACTCGTTCCGTAGCGAGCTTTCGCGGGATAACATATAAGTTCATTTAACACGGTGTAGTTACGAAACGATGAATGATTTGCGCGGAAGGTTTGTCGCAAATCATACAAGGAAATATGCAGGCTGTAACGTGGAGTGTATTCAATTTCGAGTACAATATAGTATCTTGATGAAAGTATGGCGACTCGGTTCACTGCTCTTAACACTGGCCGATAAGTCAGAAATCAAACACCTAAATAAGTGCATATTTCTTCACTTACTAACAAGTGAATTGCATAAGCTTCGGAATACGGTTCGGATGTGAACATTATATGCGATAAAAATATGGAAAAATTATGGTATTTATAGGTGTTAATCAAAAATCCAAATATACAAATATCCAAATACCCAAATAATTAAATTCTTGAATTTCTATAACCTTAATTTCGAAGTGTTACAAATAAACAGACCTCCAACACTAAAAACTGCAAAGACATTTTAATTTTAATGTTAGCGAGTCCGCTCTCCACATTTTGCTCTAGAAATCCACACATGCTAATGTGCAGCCACATTCCTAAAATGCAATAAAAGGCGATCAATGATTCTCTCTTCCGATAGTACCAAAACTTTATACCAAAGCGATAAAAACGATGTTTAACTGTTCGGTTTCTGTCGGACCACCCTGTATGACTCGATAACATTTCCTTTTCGAATTCAAGATAATTTAAAAACGTTTTACCGTTATTCAGAGTTCCTTTTCCACTTAGTCCAAGTTATTTAGATCAGAATCGTCTCCTTTTTGTCTGACTATTCAGCTAGGAACCAAGTTAGACAGAGTACGCTCCTTGTCTAGCCAATAACGATCACGAGACCCCTCATTGCCTCTTCATCCGACCGATCGTACAGAGAGGGAAGTATCCACTTGGTCTTGTCACCCCAACATTAGCCGTATCGCTTTTGCTGAATCGTTCGCACGAAAATAAACAATCCGATTACTCGGTTTAACCGTACACGTGCATAAACGGAACATACGGCGAATAACACTTTACGAGAAGGCATTTTTAAAATTGGAGAGAAAGCGGCGGAAGTTTAGTAGTGGTAAATCGGTCAGTTTCGGATGCGTTCGGCTCGTGTCGGCTGAAGACTTTCGTCAGCGTCAGCAGACATCGTAGATTTTTTCATGTGTACCATTTTGGATGCAAAATGGAGAGAATATTTAGTAATAAGTAAAAAAAATTGTGAATAGAGAAAGATATAAAATACTAAATTAGGCATTATATAGACAATAAATAAATAACAATTTATTGCATACAATCTTGTAAATTTATTTGTGTTGCTTCAAATGTACATAACCAAATTTATATTATTTATTATACCATAATATATTTTATAATGTACAGAATTCTCATTGTATGTTCTTTTCTTACAAAATATAAATTACACAAATTTTTTTCATTTTTATCTAATCACAATTTAGTATTTTAATCTTCAATCTATTTACATACGCGTGTAGCATATTTTCTATAAAATCAAATATTTAAATATAAATATAATTTATTTATAACAATGTTTAAATATAAATAAAAATTTGCCATAAATATCACTATCATCCTTTTCGATCGCATTTTATCATTTCGACCGAATGAGTTTCGGCTATGTCACGTGATTATCCGAACAGCGCCGAATAGAAGCGAAGTTAACCGATGTGCTAGTACTCATATAACGAATCTTACTACCCCGTTGATTTTATAGTGCTATATACACGGTTTCAACAGAAGCGATCGGTTTCTCGACGATTTTCCGTTTTTTTTTTTTTTTTTCGTGCTTCTATTGTTCGCTATTTGGAGTGACCGTGCTGTTAGGTCAGCAAGTCGTTCGGTACGGGGGCTATCAAACGCGATATTGCGTTTACCTTGGACGAGCACCAGTAAAGTTGGGTGGATTCGATAATGCGTGTTCGTCCATGACGGTGTTGCGACCAGCTTCGAGGCTGTCATAAAACTAAATGAAGCGTTCCGGGCTCCATTTCCTCCTTCATTCCTCGCTGCCGCTTTTTTACCATCTGTGACCCGGCGACCTTCCTTCTTCCGCAATTTCTTCTACCGGGTCGAGAATGGAATCGCTGCTCGAAATAAACTACGGTAACCGCGACAGTTTCATTGTGAATTGTAAATTGCGTAAAGGTCTGAATCGATTGTTACGGTGTACCTTTAAATTCTGCTACCACCTGATAGCTCGTAGGAACGAAAATCCTGTAGAAGCGAGAATAAATTTTATGGCTGAATGTCGTCTTATTCTGTGTACAAACCTTGACTGGAAAGTATGAACCCATTGTTGGTTTGTATGTTCGAAACGGACGATATGAGGCAAATGATACCGTTATTGGACATGTAAGAATGTGATCGTTTAAAAATAGCCATTATTTTATCAACACGTACAGGGTTCTGCATAAGATATTTATCATTGTTTGTTGCAGTTCTAAATAAGTCCTTTGAGATTCTAAGTGAGTTTTAAACGCAATATTGAGTATTTATGGAAAAATTATTAATGAAAATGACGTTTGGTTTGATGTAACTTAACCATCACAATATATTATAATTATGTAGATGAGAAATGTGTGTTAGTGTACTGTTAATTACATGGTTTTTGTTAATTTTATTCAATTATCATATAGATTAATATACTTTGTTAATGAAATTGATGATTTTCGAATTATATGTGTATTTAGTAATTCATATGACTTTGGGAATATATCATTTATCTTCCAAAAATCTGTCATTATACTTGCTAATAAGTAGTCTAACACATTAATTGCAGCATTATACATATACATTGTGGGTGACGTACAAATTTCCAAACAAAATAATTTTATTATTAAACATTTACCAAATTACGTCGTATTTTAGTACTATGAATAATCAAATTATAAATATAATCAAATATTATGAAAATATTTCGTAAGATTACAAATAAAAATACATAACAAAAATTATACCGTAATATATTCGGCTAAAAATAATTCCTATCTAAGGTGCACTTGCACTACTTCCAAAATAAACATCGTCAGAATACTATTAATTACCTAAACTTTCAAATATTAGGGAATTTGAGTTATTTTGGCTAGATTGCTTGCAGATGGAAATATCACATCAAGTTTGATGTATCATCTTCATTATTCTCAAAGAAAAACTTTCACTACTTTCAAAATAAGCATCATACCAGTACCGTTAATCACTCGAATTTCCATTGGCCATATATTGAGGAATTTGAATTATTTTTACTATAAGTTAGAAATATTATATTTACTATTGTTATCATCGTCATGTTTCTCGAAAAAGGATTTGCACTTCTATCAAAATAAGCATCATTCCAGTATCGTTAATCACCCAAACTTCCATCGGGCATAAATTAGGGAATTTGAATTATTTCTACCATAGATTATTTGCAGATAGAAATATATTTTTATCAATTGTTATGATGATCATGTTTCTCGAAAAAGGATTTGTACCTCTTCCAAAATAAACGGCTGCAGGAAATAAAGGGAGAATGAATGAATGGCAATTTCGCAGGTGTCGCCAAACACGATATATCGATTGTTCGGCACTAAAAGGGTTAAAATGAATGTATTGCATCGTATCCGTATCTTTCCCCTAAGAGTATAGTTATGAATACAAAGGGACGGTACAGGTAGAAGAAAGAAGATAAGGTCGAGGACATCGGCGAGGACGATGACGGCGAGTTTCGGCGAATGCGTCCGTACGTATACATTGTAACGAACGAGTATTTTCTGCCGAGCAGAATACAAACTGCACATTGGCTCCCTCCCCTTCGTCCCTTTACACCGCGTGGCTCACTCACCCTCCCGCACGTGCAGACACATTCGCGGGGGTGGCTTCGGATTCGCCCCCCGAAATGAGAGTCTGTTTTAGTGTCGCGAACGTGTCCGTCGGTACCGTCTCCGCCTCCACCTACGTTTCTCTCTTTATATTCCCTTTTTCGTCCTCTGTTCCGCTATCGTTACGTCCGTGTATCACGCTCGCACCCGTTGCTTTGGCGTATCTTCATCTTTATCGGTGGTGTCCGCAAGGCACGTTCTCTCGGAGTGCACGGAAACGAGGTGCAGGCTGTCGTCCCGACTGCGCCTGCTTCCTGGCGGAAACGCGACATAATGCGCCTCGTACCGCACCCCAACGATGACCAACGTGCCGTGAAGAGGGCATCGGCCGCGATGACTTTTTAATCACGACGCACGCTGGAAGTTCACCCTTCGAACCGCGGTTTCTACTACTCAGAGGCTCTCAACGTGGTCCATTGTCGTTACATCGAATCTTAACCTTTTCGCTCACCAATTATTTATACCTGTAAAAAGAGCATTTTATTTTGGACACCATACACAGTATGTCTGAAAAGTAATGGAACTTTTTAAATTCAAGGAAAACTACTAGCACCATCTATTAAAACAATATGCTATTTGAAAACAGTATTCCTCCCCTACAAAACAAACCAATCGTTATTGGAATCGAGCAACGAATTGTAAACTTATAGTGTTTAAAGCGACAGAACCTTTCGTCACCGTGTCACAAAATCACGATGGAGCAAAGAGCGAATATTAAATTCTGTTCGGTAAAGCTCGGTAAAACTTTTACGGAAACATTTGAATTAATGAAAAATGTTTATGGCGACGATTGTTTATCCCGTACACGTGTGTTCGAGTGGTATAAGCGATCCCAGGATGGTCGTGATACTTTGGAAGACGACCCAAAGCCAGGTTTTGTGTTTTTCTAAATTCTAAACCATTCTAAAGGTATTATACTTCGGGAATTCGTTCCACAGGGACAAAATATTAATGGCGAATATTATCTAGGTGTTATGGAACGTTTGTGGAAAAGAATCGTTCGTGTGAGGCCTGAATATCCAGCGCCAGGGAGTTGGTTTCTGTTGCATGATAATGCACCATGTCACAGAACTGTCGCAGTTCGTGAATTTTTGGCGAAGAAACAAGTCTGTGTGCTCCGACATCCTCCATATTCGCCTGACTTATCTCCATGTGATTACTTCCTTTTTCCAAAATTGAAATTAGCCATAAAAGGAACGTTTTATGACACTGTTACACAAGTCCAAGCAGCTGTGACAAGGGTGATTGAAGCGATTCCGCAAAACGACATAAAAAAATCTATGTTAACATTGCCTGAGCGTGCCCAGCGGTGTATTGATGCGGAAGGGGTGTATTTTGAATAAAAAAAATTAATTTTGGCAAAATAACTAATACTTTTTTTTTTATTTAAAAAGTTCCGATACTTTTCAGACATACTGTGTGATTATATCGATTATGCATGCCTTTGTTCGATCCAGCAACCGAGTTGTTCACAGAAACATTTGTTATAAATAAATCGTCATTCCGTCATGTTGAAAATAGAACAAATTATCGACGTAAATCAATATTCGATTTATAGATTAATCGATAGACAAAAGACTACTTTGTCAGTAGTTTATATAAGACGTGAACACCGTCCTGAATTGCTATTCGTTTCAATCAGTTGTATCGTTGCCATCGTGTATTAATATCAGTTTATTGTAATTTTATTTAATAAATCTTAGAATGTTATTTGGCTTTAAATCCACATAATAATTCGTTGTCGTATCCACTTCATAATCTTAACACGTCACGCTAGAAAACTCGCCCTTAAATATCATTAAATCTTGACATCAATTTAATAGTTTACTTGTTATTTTCCTTATTATGGTTTTGCTGAGCAGTTCTTTGAATTAAATTAGGATTTAACAGTTGTATATCTCCGAGATATTAGTAGAAACTGAATTTATGGTTGTGACCATATGACAACGTGTGCAAACAATAAAGTTTACCCGAAGGTATACCAGACACTTATTTCGTGTTTCTAATGTATACCTAGTATATTATATCAGGACGTCATGGTTGAAAGGGTTAATTTACTCTCGAAAGCTTACTTTACCGTTTGGTTTATTACAATTTGAACAGGTATATTTTAAAATTAATCAATGTATATATAAATCTCAATTCAATTTCATGTATGTTTATGTGCTGGATTCAAAATGTTAAACTCTCCGAAGGTCCACAAATATTTCCAAATCCCCAGACATTAAATTCCTAGATTCTCGAATTTCAAAGTATGCAAGGTCCATATAATTCCATCGTTCAAAACGGAGAATAGTAATGGACTTTTCAAAATGTTACTCCAAAAACGATTAACAACTGGCTCTCTTAATAAAGTACCATAAATACCATAATTTATACTTCTTTAAAATACAAGGTGTTTCAAGCGAAGAGGTTCAAAAATATTAGTTTAAGCACTCCTATAAAAATTGTAAAAAAATCTCACAATAAAATCAATAATATTTCTATGAATTTGAAACATACGGAAGTTAAAAATGGAATATTCGCAACCGTATAATTCAAAGTTGAAAATGAATAAATTTCTGATTTGTTACAGAACGACCATTTAATACCGAATATTGATGAAACGATTAAACAGCAATTTCCATTAAACGTTAAGCTTTAAATTGATAACGGTATAAACGCGATTCCGCAGTACTTTTCTGTCATCTACATTTCGAAGACCATTATTTGACATGTAATAACCTAATATTATCACGATTATGAATACTTGTTGCTTCCGTGCTATCATTTTTCGGTTGGTTCGCGAGCATTCATGAAATTGCAGGTAATTGAGCTCGAAACGACGAAAGTATGAGCCACCGTTGAAACGAGTTTCAAACATTCTACAAGAGGGGCAATATATAGGATATGGAAATTTACGGGCTAGTGCGGCAAAGATTAAAGGATAATTCCAAGTAGTTTTGTACGCACTCAAGCTTCGTCCATCTGTTTGAGATAAGGAGAGCAGGGTATTAAAAACAGGGAAGTTCAGGAATTACTGAAACATCGGATGGTCCTCTCGTTCGTGTTCTCTTCGAGTGGTTTTCACCGATTAGCGCTGGCTGCCTTTGACCGAGAAAACGAGAAACTGTATATAGCCGTACGGTTTGAAGGGTCTCGAGTGAATTCAGGACGACAACAGAATGGAATGCGGTGTACAGTCAAGAACAAATCTGGCTTCCCCAAGTAAATGATACAATGCGCTTCGACTATGTTTTTCCATTACATGCGCTAAGAGTTAAATTATATAATGATTTATATAGAGATTTAAATTAGGATAATTTTTTATGAATCTTATAGAAGATTCTATGGTAAAATATTTTTTTTAATAAATATTGTTACTATTATTTTGTATAAGCTTTGGTACACTTGTTTGTGGGCTGTGAGTGGAGTGAAGCAGAGTTTATGGTTACGTAGATTGAATAGTCGGTGTGTTAAAGGCCGTATAGTAGTTTTTGTAAGATTGCAGTCATCCCCGCTTGGGGCGCTGCGAGAGTCGGTTTTGTATTTTTAATAATTTTGTAATGGGGTATATAAGAGCGTGCTGATCTTGAAACGCCATTTTCTGTATGAAGTAAATAGAAACCGAACAATGCGCTGGATTGTGGAAGGGAAAATAAAATGCTTATGTAATAAGTTAATATATAAGTAAACTAAGATTTCACTTCGTTAAATTTTATAAATTTTTAATTATTTAAATTGTCAAATGTACTGTCAAATTCTGAAATTCGCAAATTCCCAAATACTCAATTCTTTGAATTTTCAATTTTCTGTATCTACAAATTTCAGAATTTCTAATTTTTTGAATTTCCAAAATTTATCTATAAAATTAAATATTTCATTTCCAAGATTTTCATATTTTAGTTTCTGAATTTCTATTTTTATAAATCCACAAATTTCCAAAATTACTAATTATTCAACTATCTAAATTTCTAAATTTCTGAATTTTTTTCTCCCAAAATTCCTAACTTTTCGAATTTCTATTTCTCTAAATCCCTAAATCCTGCATTCCCAAAATTCCAAGTTATTAGATCTGCAATTTATTAAATTTCTTATATCTCCAAAACTCTATATGTCCAAATTTCTATATTTCCAAGTTTATAATTTCTTCATTTTCATATTACTCAACATCTATATTCAAAGCTTTTTAATCTTAAATGCTTGTAAATTGCAATATTGTTAAATTTATAGCTTTAGCAATTTCAAAATTTAATAACCTGAAAATTAAAAAATTAAAAAGAAAATTAAAAATTTTTTTAATTCGTACGATTGTAAATTGAAAATTGCCAAAATTGTAAATTAGCAATTGGTAAAAGTTTCGACAATTTCAAAATTTGATAATCTAAAAATTAAAAAATTTCTAAATTTATAAGTTTATAAATTGCAATACATCTAAATTTATAGTTTCGACAATTTCAAAATTAGGTAAGCCTAAAATTAACAAATTTCTAAATTTGTAAACTTGTATATTTAAATATTGTCAAATTTATGATGTCAACAATTTCAAAATCCAATAATCCAAAAATTAAATAAACTAAATTCGTAAGCTTGTAAATATTGTTAAATTCATGACTTGTGCAATTACAAAAAACTTGCTAGCTTAAAAATTTTAAAAATTTCTACATTCGTTAGCATTTAAATTGAAATATTTATAAATTCATAGCTTACACAATATCAAAACTTAACAGCTTAAAAATGAGAAAAATCTCTAAATTCCTTAGCATTTAAATTGAAATATTTGTAAATTGCTTGCATAATTACAAAATTAGACAGCTTAAAAATTTGAAAAATTTGAAAGTATCTCAATTTTCTGATTTCAAAATGCCAAAACTTCAAAATTTACTAAAAAGAGAATAAAACACCGAATGATGGAATCTTTCCCTATATTATCATTTTCTCGGTGGAATTTCATGATGCTCGTACTGTACGTTTGCTTTGACAGCACAATTCACTATGGTGCATTTTGACCACTTTCTCTTCGGTTAACCTGTAACATATGTTCATGCGACTCTATGACACAGGTGTAGATTCGCACTTGTTTGTTTACAGCCACCCTGTTTGCTTACATCTGTCTCAATCCTGCACCTTCCAAAATTGGACTTTATTAAACATACGTTATTTATTTGTGTCCAAAAGTACATAACCACCCTGTGAAGTCTACTGATGACTGCTGTAAAAACTTCATTTTTGCAATCATAGAGCCTCGAATTTATGAAATCGACTCGTCACTCTCTCACATCGCATACACATATGGTCCCGTTCGACCAGTCGATTTCATAAATTCGAGGCTCGATGATTGCAAAAATGAAGTTTTTACGAGTACAGCAGTCATCAGTAGACTTCACATGGTATCATATATTTTTGGACAGCAATAACGTATGTTTAATAAAGTCGAATTTTGAAAGGTGCAAGATTGAGGCAGATGCTAATGTAAACAAAGATGCAGAGAAACAAATGCGAAGCATTCACCTTCTCGTCCAAACAGCTTCGTAGTTTCCTTGAAAGGGTCGTTCCACCATTTCGATAAATTGCAGATAATTACTGAATGTCATAATATTAATCGGTGATTTCGAAATATCAAATATGTCAGAATTATTTGAAAATTCTCTGATTGCTCACTCCCGTACAATTAACACGTAATCACGAATCTGACCTAACTACTTTTACTTTACGTATTCTAATTGATTATTCCTGTAGAATCACCGTGCAACCATAAAACGAACGCTATAAGTTTTATCTATGTTTCGAAAGTGATTACCTTACGCTTTAGACGTACATGTTCTAATTGCTGACTCATGTAAGACTAGCACGTAACCATAAAACGAATAATATAATTCTTGTCTATTTTTCGAAACGGTGTGTTTTATAGATACATTCTATGTTTTAATTGCTTAGTCATGTACAATTAACATGTCACGATAAAACGAACGCTATTAAGTGGATAACATGCATTCTTGAAATCGATTAGGTTACAGTTATTTTTAAATATTCCAGCTGCTTGTCTAATATTTATATTTATGATCTAATTATCAAGAATAAACGTATATCAATATTAATTATTAAAGTTTTGAAATCTCTTGAGTCAAAATAATTGTGATTATTAATTGACTTTGAAATATTTATAAATTACAAAATTAATTTTTAGATATGTCAATAGAATAATTTTTTATGAGTTCAATGTGAATAACTTTGTAGTAGATATTTTGTAATATATGAATTATTCTAATTGTGTATAAATGGTTTTGTACATAATATACGTTTTAAGTATATTTACTGACAATTTGTTGGTGAATATATTTTATAAATAATTCTCGTAAATTTTGATGAATTTGCTATAATTATCACGTGACTTTTTGTGGGGAGTGAATAGTTTGTGAGCTTCTAGTATTTAACAAATTTGGTAATTCGGAAGTTTAGAAATTAAGGAATTCTGAAATTATGAAATTAAGAAATTAAGAAATTAAGAAATTCAAAAATTAAGAGATTTGAAAATCAAAAAATTCAGAAATTTAGAAATTTAGAAATTAAGAAATTAAGAAATTAAGAAATTAAGAAATTAAGAAATTAAGAAATTAAGAAATTAAGAAATTAAGGAATTAAGAAATTAAGGAATTAAGAAATTAAGGAATTAAGAAATTAAGAAATTAAGAAATTAAGAAATTAAGAAATTAAGAAATTAAGAAATTAAGAAATTAAGGAATTAAGGAATTATGGAATTAAGAAATTAATAAATTAAGAAATTAAGAGGTTTGAAAATCAAGGAATTTAGAAATTAAGAAAATTTAGAAATTTAGAAACTTAGAAATATCAAATTCTTAAATTAACAAATTAAGTATTGTCGGATGTATAATAATATTATTTCCTAATTTCCAGATGTACAAATTTTGAAAATCAGAAATTGAGAAATTAAGAAATTAAGAAATTAAGAGATTTGAAAATCAAGAAATTTAAAAATGTAAAAAATTTAGAAATTTAGAAACTTAGAAATATCAAATTCTTAAATTAACAAATTAAGTATTGTAGGATGTATAATAATATTATTTTCTAATTTCCAGATGTACAAAATTAGAAAATCAGAAATTCAGAAATTTCATCACATAAAAGCACCAAACTTTCAAACTCGCGACCGCGAAGAAATTTGCAAATTCTTATACTTAGAATCTCAAAAATATACAAATCACAAATTCTCAAATTTCACTTCCGACTGTCCCTCAGTGTCCGTGGATCATGCATATATTTCTCCCTTGCAAGTAGCCTTGCCCATACCAAAAACCTCGGAAGAAGCTTACCAGAAAACTCGAAATAATCCGTTCATTTAGCAGACTAACAAAATCGATGAAACCAAAGATTCACTTACCGTTTACCTCTAACCAAACGCTTCGTTACTATAATTACACGAAAAATCAAAAAGTAAAGTGTTCGACCTTTAACCGGCTCAGCTATAAATAGGATAAGTACACCACACGCAGGTGATGGTCAGTACACGAATAGATCAGAAATAGTCTGGGAACAGACAATTCCTAGAAAGGGTAATACTATTCGCGAACTGTTCGCGAACACTAATGGAGATGCTACAACTAATTCTGGACGTGATATGACGTCAATACGAAATTTGCTAGCTGAATCGGTGTCTAAGAAAATTAGCAGACATTCACAATATCGTAATACCTTCCCTTTGATGTGTTCTGTTTGCAAATCCGATTAATGGACAAAGCAACATCGATTAGAGAATACGTTTCCGCACAGCAATATTGTCGCGCGGTATAACAGCCTATAATCCTATATTGATTTTACCGTCTCCATTGTTTTACCACTTTCTCGTTGTGTACTTGTGATTTGTCCGCTTATTAGTTACACGATTAGGAGGTTGCTACAGCATTCGATTTAGTATACGTGCAGAGGGCGAACAGGCCGAACGTATGTTCCAGGATGTAGTCTATAATCGCTTCCTGTGCTAGCGATTGGACGGTAGCAAGGGGTCGATTGTACGTATCCGTCACGTATATACACGGGGGATGTGTTTCAAGGGACACAATCGATTCGTGGATCGATATTTCCTAATATAACTGCTTCGACTCAATCATATTTCGTTCCAGTCGTTTGCTCGAACCGTATCCTATTCTGTGCGCGAGTTACACGGGTAAACGTTGTTTAAAGGAAATCGACGGTTCTCGGAAAATTCTTTGGAAATAGAAGTGTAGCATGTCTGCAATAAAGTAAATGTTCCGCTGGTTAAACGGTTAAGGAAACGGTTTACAGAATTGCAAGTACTTTTATATTTAGACGCAGTTCTAACTAAATACGTTCACACGAAAGGGTAACATTTTTGGATGTAATGATAAAAATGTACATTTATGAAAGAAGTTGTTTTAAATTTATTCAAATCTGAAATTTATGTGGGCGAATAATTAAATATTCATGGTAGGTCCTAGCAAGTATTATTGTTCCAGATATTAAATGTATTAAATGTATTAGCTTATCTATTACTTTCTCGAATATTAAATATGTCTTCTTTTAATTATTACTGTCTTAAACATTAAATATGTAGTAACTTAATTAAATCTTCAGACATTGAATATGTATAAATTGAATTACTTATAAAAAACGTCAAGATGACAATATTTTGTGAAGTAAAGGTATTTTATTTATAATAAATTCAATTTAATAAATTATTATTTTTGTTAACTGGATTAATTTTGATACATGGAACGTTTTACTGAAGATTTGTAAGTGCCTATTTTAAATGCCTTTACTGCTGTACAAACGTTCTTTGAATTGACGTATATACACGTCGTATACAGTTAATTAATCAAGAACATACTTAATTCTTACTAATATATGTGATATTAAAACATCTACATGTAATTTAATAACTAAAATAAAGAAAGAAATAATAATGTCAAATCGTGTAATTAATTTGTATATAATTCTAGATTTACGGAGGTTTAATGACTATTTATATTAAAATTGAAATTAAACTATAAAAATGTATGATAATACGTAAAATAGCTTATAGAATGATTCTTCTTCTCGATGAAGATTTACATATTGACAAAAATTTCTTAACAATTTTCATAATTTGGAGTAAGAAATCTAAAGTCCGCCATTTTTGCGGGTTCCGTAAATCTAATATTAAACATGTACACATTCCAAAATATAATACGAGTAAATGATAATTTTCTTATTTTTTAATGCGTATTCTTATTATCAATTATTCTTTAAAACAAACACATATCATTCAAAAAATTGATCGAATTACAATTTTTCTTGATTTACGAAAACTTTTGGAATGAAATAATCGAATTAAATTATTTCTCTAAAACGAATAAAAAATTATTTAAAAAAATAAAACTGCATAATGTCATAGGAAATTAACTTTTATGCTTAAGACTCACAAAGAGACCTCATGACCTTTGCAACGTCGATTACATTCAAACTTCGTACAATTATAGAGTACTTAAAAAACAATAATTCTGCAAAATTATAGCGTGCAACTCTCCAAAATAAGGGAGAAATTTACGTTAGAAGTTCATCAATAATGGTGGCCCGATGGAGAAACGCTAGTTTTATTATACCGAAGTCTATCAGCTACAGACGATTTAAATTTATATAAATTTCTTTTTCAATTTTATCCTATGTACGAGCATATATAATTTTCAAAATACGACAGTCATCTCATTACATGTTCATTAGTTAGAAATTTAATTAAATATAGATATTCTCCATTTTCTTCTGTATATTTTATTATATACATGAACATATACAGTTTCTAAATTATGATCGTAATATTATTACATGTTCAATGCTTAGAAAAAGCATTAATTAAATGTAAATTTTCCCATTTATTTTATTACATGTACGAACACATACAGTTTCTAAAATACGACAATATTTAATTACATGCTCAGTGCTTATGAAAAGGAAATTAATTAAATACAGATTTTTACTTTTAATTTCATTTACATCGATGTGTACATAAAATTCGATATCCATTTTAATGTCTTACACTATATAATTATATCGCAAATAAATTGCTACAGTCTCCTTATCGATTTCGTGTTTTCATTCTTCGCAATTGAAATTTTATTTATGGAGAAATAATCGTTTTTAGAAGTAATATATTTTCATAACCTAGCCGGAAATGATTCGATTTTTGCTGTTATTAGCATCATGATCAGTTTACAGAGAAAATACGTTGTTCACAGAATCCTGTTAATCAGGTTCATTACCGATAAATGAAGTAGCATTTTCATTAGAGGATGCTTTCTCATTATGATCATATTCTTTCTTGAAAAATTCACTTCATCATGTCATACTTCTACGTCTTCCGGTTTTCCGATACGTTCAACATTGTCTACGAAATTCATTGAAATGAATCATTCTATTTCCAAGGAGCGAATTCTTTATTTCATTTTGGAAATATTGTCATATTTATATTCTATAAAATATCTATAAATATTTATAAATATTGACATATTTATATTCTAGTAAAACTTAAGGAATGCGATTAGAAAATCCGCCATATTGATATACACCGAGTGTGATTTCAGATGGCGGTAAATTTCAAATCTATTTCTGCAAAAATCTTGTCATAGTAAAACAACTTTCTTTACAATTCAATATGAAATTTTAATATTTAATATATTACAGTATTAATTATAATAAATTGTAATTGGCCGAAATCCCTTTAAACGTACGATTAATCTTCATTGATAAATTGTTTATAAAAATTTGTGTAAATATATATAGATATATAGGTCCGTTAAAAAAATTGCAAAAGTAAAGTTAGTCATTTTAACGGGTTAATTATGTCTTAGCATACGAAGGTAAAATATTTAACGTTCTGTACTAATGGAGTACCATTAACGACCCCGTTACTTTTTATTGTTATTCTAATTTATTTTATATTATTTCTATTCTAAGCATAAATTTGCAAATTCCTAAAATTCAAAATTTACAAATTTTCAGGTTCATAAATTTTCAAAAATTCTCAAGCACATAGATTTATAAAATTTACAAATTGGCAAGCTTATAAATTTACAAAATTTTTGAATTGTCAAGCATATAAATTTACTAAATTTTCAAATTGTCAAGCTTATGAATTTACAAAATTTTTAAAGTTTTGAGAGTCCAAAGTGCAAAATACCTACATATCTCAATTTCCAAAGGTATTAAATTTTCCACAAATTTGTAAAATGTTGAAATCTCTAAATTACCGCATTCCAAAATCTCAAAAATTCCTAACTTCCTAAATCCCCACATTTTTCAAAATTTTTAGAATTCGTAAATTCAAAAATTCCAAAATCTCCGTTTTTCCAGAATACTTTGTTCCCAAATCTTCCCAAAATTTCCTGTTCCTCCATACGTTTAAATTTCCATAATCCCCAATCACATCCTAAAATGTTTATACCCCCAAACATCAACATTCCCGAAATCTGTGTATCTAGTCCGTGGAAAGATTTGAAAATCTCAATATTTTGCAATTTGCAATAGGGGTGAACGTTAATTAAGCTCGTAGAATTTTGCATATTCCGTTGAATGCGTAATTCGAGTAGATAAGTTGAAGGAGGGAAAAGAAAAAGATAGATTCGCTACCGAAATCCGGTCGAGTGTCGAAGGGGGCGCAATGGAGGGATAAATGGAAGGAAGGGCAAGGGAAGCAGGGGCGAATCAGTGCGAATGGAAGTGGACGTTAGGTCGGTTAGGTCGGTTAGGTCGACCGATCGTCCTCCACGCGTCCGGCAGTCGGTGGATGAGTCGGAGCCTCGAAGACGGCCGAACGTCCACGAATATCACCGAAGCGACGAACCCTCGGCCCTCGGCGGAGCGTCGCCCCACCACATCCAGTCGTACTGCGAATGCCACGTTGTGAGCTTCGTATTCGCGGTATTTCGGGACTTTTCACTCGACCAATGAATCGAACATCGTTGTCACGATAGTGTATTTGTTTCGACGATTGAAACCGGTGCAACGGAACATCGCGGACTGAGTTACAACGTTCAACGAAATTGGAATTCCACGTCGTTTCGTCGGTAATTTTCAACGGTGTTTCTCGCTCCGTTCCGGCTGTCGTTCGTTTTTCCCCGTTCGGTCTATCGTAGTAGCGTGGTGCCACGAGAAGGAAAAGCATCGGCAAACCGAGCAC
Source organism: Megachile willughbiella (assembly GCA_945859595.2). Classification (NCBI taxonomy): domain Eukaryota; kingdom Metazoa; phylum Arthropoda; class Insecta; order Hymenoptera; family Megachilidae; genus Megachile; species Megachile willughbiella. Next base: position 10,778,339 of record OX243801.1, read on the forward strand.
CGTGTGTTCCCCTTTTGTTTTACGATCGATCTTGAATTTAAAAAAGTGTGTACAACGTGCAAGGATTCGCGATGCGACAGCACCGGGAGATGCTCCATTCGCAGCGGCACCGGCAACAGGAAGGACAAGACGTTCGAAGAGCAAGATAGGCGAAAATAGAAGGAGGCATTAGAGCAACGTACTGCCGCCAACTTTCGACAGGATTCACTCGAGGACGAACCTCGATAAAGGGACGTTTGTCTCTCGCTCGTAACGTTTGAAAGGAGCGCGCGGTTTCGAACGAACACTCGTTTGACTGGTGACACCGTTTGTTGTTTACCAACGTCAGTGCGGTCAGGTATTTAACGTCGATTACTTAAAGGAGCACGGAGGAAAGGAAAAGAGTAAAAGAGAGGAAAGAACGCGCGAGTGCGTTCGTCGCCGAACGTACAAGGAGAACGCGTGCTCGCCAGGTAAAGGGAAAAGGAGCAAGTCGGAATAAGAAAGGTAAGCAATAACGGCAAGTGGGCGCGCGAGATGCATTCCAGATGAACGATGACGCCGCACTGTCTGTAAGACTCGCGTGATTTTCACATTGTATCGCGCTTGTCCGTCATTGTCGTGTGTCAGGAGGTATCGACGATCGTCGGGCGGGTTATGACGCGCGCTTAACGCACTTGGTGCACGAATTGAAGCGAGCGTGTGTCGATCGTGTACAACATGGAGTCCGACACGGCGACCGACCTCGAGACATCAATGCCGAGGAAATTCCGTAAGGAATCCTGTCGAACGGGGGGTGCAACGCTCAATTGGCTAATGTGCGCCCTCTGTATCACCAGTTTGGCCGTATCCGGTCTGCTGATGTACAGGGAATTAGGGTTGGAATCGCGAATCGCCAGTTTGGAGGCTCGCATTCAGGTTCAAGAAACACCGGACGTTCTTATCCAGAGGCTCAGGAGGGAAGTTCAACAGCAGCTGGAGGCGCACCGATTTGCCACGGATTCGAACGTTTTTCGGAACAAGCGGGACACGTCCGACTGCAATTGTCCACCAGGTAAGTCCCAGCTTCCTTCTTTCACCCATTGTCTTACGGTTTTATTACCAGCTCTGTCGGAATTAACTGCGTTACTGTACTTCTCACACTTTTACTTTCAATTAGGAGGAATAGCTTTAGTTCAGTTAGGAGAAAAAACTTCCCAAGAGACTTAGTGCTAGTTTGTTGTACGTCATTATACATATTAATCATTGTTTCGCTCGTTTCAGAACACGAATATCGTTCTGAATATTACATACGTAAAAATTGAATTTTTGATCGCCTTTCGTCGACTTCGATTTTTGTGTTGTCAAGGTCAACAGTTTGAGTACTTCTTCCGGTTATAGTTTTTGGGATATTTTGAAAATGCTCGGTTTGAGTTATGAAATCGGCGGTGTAAGCCGTCAATCTCATCTGTCTTTTCAAGCATACGTTGAGGAAATAAAGAAAGTAAATAAAGGAAAAGATATGACACTTGAAGTATAGAAGGAATATCGGACAATTTTTCTATTATACACATAAAATAATATTGAATAATTCTGCAATTATTTCTTGGATTTAGTATTTAATAAAACAACTATTGGAATAATTTTGTAGAACGTAAAAAATTAGTAATCTTTACAATGGTTCAGAACTTGGTCAGCTTGATCAGCATTCTGATATTATCGCTCCATTATGCGACACATGATGAAACAGTATTTTATTGTTTTTTTAGGGGAAGTAAAAATCGTCCAATAAAATTAAACTCGATTAATATACTTATGTTAAGTTTAATATGGACTGATTTCATGATTATTTTAAAGATATAAGATTTGATAATTATTTTGAAGATTTGATAATTATTTTAAAAATATAAAACTTAATAATTATTTTAAATATCAAGTATGTATATTTTTTAAACTCATGAAATATTAAATTAACGTAACATTACTTTTTAACAAAAAATTCGTCTATTCCATTTTACTAATATTTCTTTTTCATCGGATTTTTTAATGATCTTATAATACCTTATTTTTTTTAAATACTTCAAAATGTTGACTTTTGCAACAGTTAGAAATCATCGAAATTAAAAACCGCTTTTCAAACAGTTATTAGGTTGTTTTTCACGTTTTTTGTTATTTTTAGCACATTTTTGTTATTTTTGGCACGTTTTGTTATTTCACAAAGGACAAACGAGACATTCGTATTTAGCATATTAATACGAGTAAAATAGTGGTACATTATGCACAAAAAACTTGACGGACCAACATTAAGATCTGACAATATTTTAAATAGTAGGGCCAAAATATGAATATTATTAAAATTTTCTAATTAGGAGACCTAATATGGAATTTCTTTAAAAGACCGTAATTTTCGATTGAAAACACTGAACCTTTTAAAAATGAGATACGTATTTTGTATACTGTAGACTAAATTAGACTAGATTAATAAAAAGTATAATAAAAAAGGTTCGATTCCTTTATAATCAAATAGAACTTATAAACAAATAAAATTGTACAAATACACAGGTGAAAAAATGAGTTTCTGATGAGACACAATTTGGTACATTCTTGAAATTTTTTTCCATCTTCATAAATTGGACGTATCAGATAGTATTACTTCATAACCATAACTTTCATGGGATCATCAACACTGTACACTTCATAATTAAGCATAAAAAGCAAATTGTTAAATCTGTTATCGGATCCCACGAAGATTGTGATGCTGAAGAAAAACTTCACGTCCTTAATTTCAAAAAGAAATACAGAGAAAATAAATTTTAGGATTAACTTGTTAATCGACTCATAACAGCAATTTGCAACGTTCCCATACTCGAAAGCAATAAAATTATAACTTCAAGGTTAAATCGGTTATTTAATCATGTACAACAATTGAGTTTTATACTCCATTACATGGACTGCTATAATAATATCTACGAAAATGGTTATGCAGTTGAGGTGTTTGTAATTTAATCGAACTACTTGGAAAACTTTCTACATGTTTCACACATATGTGTTTGCTCAACATGTTTAATTGATTACAATAGCAATGTGTAGTAAATACATGTACGGTCCGTTACGAAATGAAACAGTATTCTTATGGTTTTGAAAGTTTTATAAGCTGGGAAATTAACAGAGTTTATTAACTTTCATGTAACTTTACTGTACGTTGATTGAAATGTTATTTAATGTAGTTTTATATTTATTTTTGTTGCTGAATGTTGTGAGAGATGTTAAAATAACTTTTGTTTTTACTCTGTGTATTATTGGACACTTTTTAGCAAATGAAAAAAGTGTTCAATAGTACACAGAGTAAAAACAAAAGTTATTTCAGCAAATCTGTAAAAAACTCAAGTTAAAATAAATTATGTTTTTCCTTATAGATGTCGAATGAAAACATATTTTTGATTCATTATACTATATATATTATAGGAAAAATATTATTGAATATTTTATCATTATAAATTATAAATTAATGTTTGAGGTGAAATATTAAATAAAGTCAGGAATAAATTTGGCATAGGGAAGAAAAATTTGGAAGATCGAAATTTTACAGTTTTGAGAAATTGGAGATTTAGAAAATTTAGAAATGTGGGGAGATGGAAATTTAAGGTTTAAGAAAATTGAGAACTTGAGAATTTGAAATAAAAACTCGGGAATATCGAAATTTGTCGTTTACAAATTTGAAAATTTAGTAATCTAGGAATTGGACTTTTGCAAGTTCAAAAATTTATAAATCTAGGAATTCGACATTTGCAAATTCAAAATTTAGAAATTTGGAAATTTGTAAGTTTGGTAATTTAGCAAATTGGGAGTTTGAAAGTTTAGAAATTTAGGAACTTGGAAATTTTCAAATTTGGGAATTTGGAAAGTTTATAAATATGGACAGACAGAAATTTAGAAAATTGGAAGTTTAGAAATTTTCTAATTTAGGAATTTAGAGATTTTGAAATTTAGAAAGTTTAGAAATATGGACAGCAAGAAATTTAGAAATTTTTTAATTGATGAATGTGCAAATTTGAAAATTTAGTAATTTAGGGATTCGAAGATTCAGAAACTTGATGAATTGAAAATTTAGAACATTTGCGAATTTGACTAGAAATCTTGGAAATTTGAAAATTTGAGGTGTTGTAAATTTATTATAGTAATTTAGAAGCTTGAAGATTTGAAAATTTGACAAGTTGAGAGTTCAGAAAATTTGTGCACTCGACAATTAGAAACCTTAGAAATTAAAAAATTTTTACATTTAAAAATTGGAAATTTTGCAAGTTGAGAAACTTTACAAGTTGTCAATTAAAACAATTTGTAAATAGATAAATATGACGTTTCAACAATTTAAAAAGTTTGAATGTTTGCAAATCCTTTATTTAAGAAATTTTTAAATATAGAAATTCAAAAGTTAAGAAATTTTGCACTTTAGAAATCTATTAGAAAATTTCAAAATTCCGGAATCTAAGAATTTGGAAACAAATTTATTTTACCTCGAAGGGGTCAATCCGAAAATCGTGATCTTGATGTTCGCATCTTTTCAGCGAAGTACCCTCGGTTTTGTCAGCTACTTTCACAAATGGGCCTCCTTGATTATTCCCCGTCTTTGGTATCCATTTATCTTTCTCCGGTGCGTCTTTTCGTGGTCTTTGACACGAAAAAAGGCGCGCGTGGTACTTACAAAAGCTGAGATGCCTTACCAACTCGTTGAATTGTAATCACGTGCATGTATATGTATCTTCGTGTACACGAGGAAGTAGAGGGTGGGAAGAAAGTATGCGTGCAAAGAAGAAAGAGAGATCTTTGTCTCGAAACGGAGCAGCTTCGGCTCGCGGACAAAGGACCCGCGATCTTGAGAATTTCGATCTTGAGAATGCTCGAGAGAGCGAGTCTCGTTTTTCAAGATCGCCCTGCTCTGCCCTTTGCACCGCATATGGAGAGACCATGCTCGAGAATGAACTAGTGGCTTGACAATTCAAACTTGGCAGACATCTCGCGAGAAAACTTCATTTTGTATGCTTGCATTGCTTTCGTCGTTGCGTCGGTGTACAAATTCGTTTCGAATAAGCAGAAGTTTCCTTTTCATATTTTTACATCGAACGTTCAACCCCTTGTAACATCGTCACGTAATGTGAAATATGATAAACCTTACTGTAATCTTGAATACCCTTCAAATTTAAATTTGTGTAATTGTAATTTGCATAGTACAGGTTCGTCGAGTAAGACACAACATTTAAACTTTCTTTATTTGTTTTCATATTGTGGTACTTGTAACGTTGAGTTAAATTCGTGATGCACTTTATGTTTGAAATGTGATAAACTTACTGGAATTTTTAATACTCTTTAATTTGAAAGTTAGGTATAATTTTTGCGTGAGAGTTCCGAATACGAAATGGACGAAATATTTTAACTTTCTTTATTTGTTTTCATGTTGCAGTAGTGAATAGTTCTGACTGATGGACTTGACAAATAAATCATACGAGGGGTTAACAATATTAATTCTTGCGAATCGTGTTATGTAAGCCTTAGAACCCTTTAGTTGAAATAAACTAATCTTTGGTAATTTAGTAGAGTGTATAAACAAAAATTTAGGAATTTAGCATAATTGGCTATATTATACGTTACTGGTATTGTAATAATATATTGGTACTGTGCGTTTCAAATGTAACATTTAAGTCGCATTTGCAGCAGGATTAAATTGAGTTCCATACTAATTATAATTTATACAAGTAAAGATCACTAAACCTTAAAAATACCTAACATTTCAACTTTCGTTATTTATCTTGATATTGCAGTAATAATTAGTTCTGACGCAACTGCCGAAAGAATTGTAAATTCAGGGATTAAACAGAAATTCCGAACGAAATTGTCGATCTTGCATAAATGTAAGTGCTTCATATAAATCTATTCTATATTTTCGAACATGGTTCTGCAATTTCCGGAAAAATGGAAGTCGTTGCTTTCAAATATACGAAAAATAGAAGTTGCGGCTTTGAAACATATGAAACTAATATCGAATTATTTTTAACCCCCTGGTTTATGACATCGAGTCAGATTCGTGACGTTACATTTCAAATGAAACAAATATAAATCGTATCTGCACAAAAATTGAATATTTCGAATTGAATACCTACTATAACTTGTACAAATAGAGATTACTAAATTATAAATGTACCTAACATTTCAACTTTCTTATTTATCTTAAAATTGCAGTGATAATTAGTTAGCTCTGACTGACGCAACTGCTGAAAAAATCGTAGGTTAAAGGTTAAAAACTACAGAAATACGGTTTGTGATTTAGCTTACCAATTCTCTGCTTCTCAACATATTTGATGCATTTGATACTCACACAAATGCACATTTTTCTGTGGAAAATAAATAAAGCAATGAGAGCCAATCGGAAATTTGTTCTGTCATTAAATGGTTCCAAAAACGTATTTTTCACTTTAGCACATATGTTCTTCAAACACATATTTCTACATTTTTTGTACACTGTATACATACTTGACAGACTAATCATCACGTTTGAAGTCAGATCATAAAACAATTGATAACTAAGTTATTAATAGCTTCCTCTTGTCAGTTCTTTTTTGGTTTTACAAGTTACACGTACACAGGAATTTTTTGTACACGACCTCGCTTTCTTGTTGTGAAAGAAGTGATTAATCATTGTGTGTTGGTACAGGTGACCTGCGCGTAACAAGATCGTTAGGTTCTTAAGAGATATCGTGTTATACAAAATAGAAAATTCGTATAAAAGACGTTAAATTTTAAAATTAACGAGACAGTATGTACTGATTATTATACATATATGTTTATTAAAATTAATAGCAACCAAAATATTTTTTGCTTAATATTCTTTTCTATTTCTAGGATGCATTTGAAATTTTACATAGATTTCCCACTTGTTAATTAATTACTTTAACTTTTCGATTATAAATAATTCTAGTAAATATATGAGCACATGTTTAATAAGAAACGATTAATTGTCGTAAATATTATTGAAAATAAAATTAGCATATAAAAAGATTTTCCGTAACTTCAAATTGGAATTTTGAATTTTCTTTCTGACAAAATATATGAAAGTATTTTTCATTCTGATCAAATATTATCATCTCTAACTTTTATGTGGTCGTAATTTTTGATCGTTAATTTTCCTACACAAGTTTACTCTTTTCGTTTGTTTACATTTTCCTCGCAGATTTTCATAAATTTGATATTATAAAACTGTATACATATTTATAAAGTTCTCTCCTGAATTTTGCGCTTCTTTCACCGAACGGATCTGTATTTATTGACCCATAAATAACCTCCGTTGTAGGTGGAAGATACTTGCCTTTTGGAATGAACCTGCGACGCGTTTTTCAGGCAATATTTTTTTGTATTTCGGTAGTAACTACATGTAACATATGAAATTATTGTTCCTAAAATGCAGTGGGTTCATAAAAACAAGTAAGCTCAGCTAGTTCTTGAACGTCTCTTACTTGGAAGGAAGTAAACTCGTACGTTATACTAGGTATCATACATTCTGCATTTATAAATTGTAACGAAACATTTTTCCATCGCAAAGAGAACAGTCTTCACTATTTTCTTACATGGCTGCACGTTGCAAATTTTAGTAAGAAATTTTGAACCTTGAATGCAATTTTTTAAATTGGTTAAATTATTGCAATTTTCTTGCGTCATCGTATTCGTTATGGTATCATATTTATGAAGGACTTATACCACTAACACGAATAAAATTTATAATCTATAAATGATAAACATGTATGACTCGATATAAGCTTTATTGAACACATCATCGTTGGTGTTTAAAAGAAATTGACAAATTGCTAAACTAACATGACAAATGATCGTAAATAACGATGAAATACTTAGATATACTAATCTAATACGTTGTTTACCATATTAAAACCGCTAAAAATTTTGTTAGATAGCATTTTCAAAGAAATTGACAAATTGGTAAACTAACATGACAAATGATCGTAAATAACGATGAAATACTTAGATATTCTAATCTAATACGTTGTTTACCATATTAAAACCGCTAAAAATTTTGTTAGATAGCATTTTCATTTTTAACAGCTCTTATCAGTAAGAATATAGACGCATGATTAAATGCATGCGATTGAGCATGAATTTATGAATGAATCTGTGAATATAGATTAATGACAAGATGAATGAATATTATTAAATATGAATGTAACGAATGAATCAACGATATGATGTTATGACGTAAGTGAGTTCCAGTGGTTTTGAGATAGGATTACATGGTAATAGAGTTGAATGTTAGTTATTGAATGAAAGTGAAAGAGTACAGACGTGTATAATTAATTCTGATGAAAGCAAAAGTTTGTAAATTAAGTTTCAAAGTTTAATTGAGTTTTTAAAAAGCTGCTTGCATTTCTAATACGTTTTGACAGTATTTTACCGTCGTTTTCACGTTTTGATCAGTATTTTATCCTTATTACTGTAATAATTTATTGCCACTATTATCCATAATTTCAAGTACGCATTTAATACCGGTGTTAATTATTAAGTATGTAAATGAATGAAACTTAACAATATTTACGAGCGATACATTCCCATTGAGATTCAAATGTCACACATATATGCATACATGGAATCAAAATGCGAATACTTGAAATTGTTTACGACTAAATTTGAGAGCACATGGAATTCTAGCTGTTTGATTAAGTTTATATCTTTTCATGCAACTCAGAGAAACCATGTTTTTCAAATGGTATAATTTTTTAATGAATTTCGGGATTTTGCAATTTAAAGATCTGGGGATTTTGGAATCTCGGGAATTCTGGATATAGTGATTTAAGAATCTAGGGATTTCGGGAGCTAGAGATTTTGAGATCTAGGAATTTCGGAATCTAAGGACTTGGGGATTTTGCAATCTAGGGAATTCTAGATATAATGATTTCGAGGTATAGGGATTTGGGGATTTTGCAATGTAGGGATTTCGGAATCTAGGGGTTTGGGGATCTAAGAATTTGGGAATCTAGGGATTTCGGATCTAGGGGTTTTGAGGTCTAGGGATTTTGAGATACAGGGATGTTTAGATCTAGGGATTTCGGAATCTAAGAATTTGGGGATTTTGCAATCTAGGGAATTATAGATATAATGATTTCGAGATCTAGGGATTTGGGGATTTTTAAATCTAGGAATTTCGGAATCTAGGGATTCGGAGATCTAAGGATTTGGGAGTCTAGGGATTTTGAGATATAGGGATGTTTAGATCTAGGGATTTCGGGATTTTCAGATCTACGGATGTTGGGATCTAGGGATTTTGAGATCTAGGGATTTTTAGATCTAGGGATTTGGGGACTGCAATCTAGGGAATTCTGGGTATAATGATTTCGAGATCTAGGGAGTTGGAAATCTAGGGGTTTGGAGATCTAAGGATTTGGCGGCTTGAGAATCTAGGGATTTCGAGATCTAGTGATTTTGAGACCTAGAAATTTCATGATCTAAGGTATTTGGGACTTTGCAATCCAGGGAATTTTAGATATAATACTTCCGTGATCTAGGGATTTGGAAATCGAAGGATCTGGGAATTTGGGACTCTAGGATTTCGGCATCTAGTGATTTCGAGATTTCGGGATTTGAGAATCTAGGAATTCGGAGATTTGCTGTTAGGGGATTATTTTAGGATATAGGAATTTGGGGATCTCAAGATTTCGGGTTTTAAGTATTTTAGTGTACAAAAATTTGGGCTCTTGGAATATCGAAATCTAATTACTTTGAAGCTGTGAGATATAGAAATCGTGTTTCTATGTCATATGCAGTTCAGAGTGAAATTTTTAATTTGAAACTCGCACGGGAATTTCTCTAATTCTCTGGTTGTGTCGGAGAGAAACCATGTTGCAGGAATGCCGTGTTATATGCGGATTGCTTGTACAGTTGTATCGAGAAGCATGTTACGTTGAATAGAATCGCGTTAAGCATTCATGTCACTCTCGGAGCGTCATCTAAATGTCAGTGTGCACTTTGAAGCTCGTGCTACATCGGCATCCTATGGTTTTCGTGTTTCGACATTCTTTTCGCGAACGCAAGATCGCGGAAGAACGAGACGATGCATCTCACGTTCGCCAATCGGTTAATGAGCATTATCAGACATCGGACAACGCGTTCTGCATCATTCATTAAACTACCATTTAACTGGCGCCTAATCAACGGACAGACGCGATCTTGACATTCTTCGAGTTAACGCGCGACGATGTTTTGTTCTATTAATTATGTTCCTCGTTTATCGCTAATCGGGGTCGCGAAGTCTGATTAGCAATTTGTGTATTCTGTGATCAACTGAAACTATCAAATCGGTCAAATGACCGTTTCTATTTATCATTTCTTCTCTAATAAATTTTTTTCTTATAATTTAATAAATAAATTTATAATTTATTCCTTTTGTCGTAATAGTATAATTAAAATAAAAATAAAAGTTTTTAAGGGAATAGGGACTGTTATTCTTCAAAATTTAAATATATAAAATAATTTTATAGATCTTATGAAATGACTTTATTCAATCATAAAGATATTGATGTTATTCAATATAATTTTCGCTTAATGATTCAGAAGTTGCAAAATTTGATCTCTTGAAATTTGCGTTGATTTTTATCGAGATAAACGATTAATGTGTATATTAATTTATATTTACATAAATTATATTTATTTATTAATATATTATATATTAATTTGTTAATTATATTTATTTATATTTATTAATTTATAGTTCCATACAAAATATTAATAATTACACAAAATAAAATATACAAAAGAAAATATGAAATTAAATTCCAGTTGAAATAAAATTTTATTTCAGCTAAAAATGTCTAAATTAAGATTTTCGAGTTATTTAAAAAAATTCAGTCCCATTAAAAATTTTTAATCGCAAAACCGGTGAATTTTTCAGTTAAAGAAATAATTATTTTTTGTTTTCAAATATTTTATATTCGAAACTTGTTTTGTTAAGATTTTAAATAATGCACAACTCTGTACATTAAGATTGAAATATAATACAATGGTTATGAATGATATGACACTAAATGTCGACCATGTGTATTTAAGTAGGTATTTATCTTGTTAAAAGTAGTAAAATTTAATTTACACCTAGTAAGTGTCATGTTAAAGTTCATTTCACATATTTATGTGGATAGTTATTAAATTACGTTGACACTTACTATCCATAAATTTAGTATATTATACATATGTATTATAGTACACTTATATAGTACAATTTACATGAGTCAAAATTACAAGTTCAATATATTACATAAGTCGAAAATACAAGTCCAGTATATTATATAAATCAAAATTACAAGTCCACATCGTTTTTAACATTCAGAGTTCCAAATGTAGATTCCTATTTTACGTGAAAGCAAAAATTTTACTCTTTCAGATAAACGTATTTATATACCACAATTTTATAGTATAATTCCATATCGTTTAAACATAAAGAAATTGCAATTAACTGCTTAATCATTTAACGATTTCTAAATTTCTAAGTTTGTAAACTTGAAAATTAAAAATTTTCTCTTCAAATTTCTAGAATTTTTAAATTTGTAAATTCCAAACTATAACAGTTCTAAATACCTATATTTTAAAATAACTAAACTTTTAAGTTTCTAAGTTTGCAAACTTGAAAATTAAAAATTTTCTCTTCAAATTTCTAGAATTTTAAAATTTGTAAATTCCAAACTATAACATTTCTAAATTTCTGTATTTTAAAATAACTAAACTTCTAAGTTTCTAAGTTTGTAAACTTGAAAATTAAAAATTTTCTCTTCAAACTTCTAAAATTTTTAAATTTGTAAATTCCAAACTATAACAGTTCTAAATACCTATATTTTAAAATAACTAAACTTCTAAGTTTCTAAGTTTGCAAACTTGAAAATTAAAAATTTTCTCTTCAAATTTCTAGAATTTTAAAATTTGTAAATTCCAAACGATAACATTTCTAAATTTCTGTATTTTAGTATAACTAAACTTCTAAGTTTCTAAGTTTGTAAACTTGAAAATTACAAAATTTCTAGAATTTTAAGACTTGTAAATTTGAAAACAAAATATTTATAAATTTCTGCATTTCTAAAAATTAATTTCACATCACTTTTAACATTCAGAGTTCCAAATGTAGATTCTTACTATTTTCCGTGAAAACAAAAATTTGACTCTTTCAGATAAACGTATTTATATGCCAGAATATTAATTCCACATCGTTTAAATATAAAGGAAATTGCAATTAACTGCTTAATCATTTAACGACCGAGACAGCTTATAAAAACACGGATCGATTCAAGCACGCGAAGGAATAAAATGCTTGTTTCCTAGTTCGATCCTGTCGGTTTCGAATATTCATGAAAACTTTTTACCGATCGTGTTTTTTTTTACGGGGGATGTTTCCGAGCCAATGAATTTAACAGAAGGTAATAGCGAGAATAACAGAAACAGATGACCGAAGGTAAATTTTACTTAGGTACAGATTCAACTGAAGTGAAGATGTCATCCTGAAACTATCGGACTCGGAAATAGAGTTTACGGCCGATAAATGTAACTGCGACACGGTGGCTACAGAATTACGCCGGTCAGTATAAATTATAGAGTTATGAACGTCGCTTGTGAACCACTTTACATCGGAAATCGACCTTATTCCTCGATAAAGCCTCCACTTGATGCGCCTTCAATTAGCGTTTCATCTGCAGGTATAATAAAAGCTGAAACACTATTGGATATATTCATCTTTGAATGTACATTTTAAATTAACGATACATTTCGTGATTTATGCGGTAACTAATGTCGTTTATTCCATGCCGGTTGAGTAGGGTATAAAGCATCGCCATTACTTTTATGATGATATACAAGGAGAAAGTTCGTGAGAGTGTTTATTGTAAATGGCCAGATGTGCCTGATAAAATAGTTTATTAAGAATAATTGTGGGTTGAATCATTAGATTATCACTTTTATTGATTTTTAGGCATTCGTTTATTTCATGGAGGATTTATTTCTGGTTGAGGAGAGTATAAAGCATCACTATTTCTATGGCGATACACAACGAGAAAGATCAAGAGAGTATTTTGCAAAGTGCCAGATATAATGCTAGATAAAATATTTTATCAAAAATAATTCTGGATTGAAGATTCTCGATTTTATTGATCTTTAGTAATTCATTTAGTTTTTAAAGAAATATAAATCAAGTATCAAAAGCAAAATCTGGTTTTGCTACAATAAATACAAGAAATAAAGAGGAAGATCTTACTAGTTTCGATGCTTAGAAATTTTGGGGGTTTTCAATCAAGAATTGGAAGACGTACAAATTTAGAACTTTGCAATTTAGGGATCTAGGGATTTGGAGATTAAATATTTGAGAAATTAGAGATTTACAAATCTAGGGAATTGGGGATATAGGTATTTTAAGGTCTAGGGAATTGGGAATCTAGGGATTTGGGGATTAAATATTTGATAATTTGGAGATTTCCAAATCTAGGGAATTGGGGATATAGATATTTGAAGGTCTAGGGAATTGGGAATCTAGGGATTTGGAGATTAAATATTTGATAATTTGGAGATTTCCAAATCTAGGGAATTTGGGATCTAGATATTTCAAGGTCTAGGGAATTGGGAATCTACGGATTTCAAGTTATAGTGATTTTGGAATATAAGAATTCAGAGATTTAGGGATTTCGGAATATATAGGGAATTCTGGATATACTAATTACCGGGTCTAGGGACTTCTGGATATAGTGATTTCGAGATCTAGGGATTTGAAAATATAAGTACATGGGGGTTTTGGGATTTAGGGAATTTTTAACTTAGGGGTTTCATGGATTTACTGATTTGGAGATGTACGGATTTTGAGATTTTTGAATCTAGGGAATTCTAGTTATAATAATTTTGGGATCTAAAGATTTGGGAATTTGTGAATCTATAGAACGCTGAATCTAGGGATTTCGGAATCTACTGATTTACAGATTTTGGGATTTCAGAATCTAGGGATTATTGGATTTAGACATTTGTGGGGTCTAGGGATTTCTGTATCTAGTGATTTCGGATTTTAGGAAGTTTAAAATATAGGAATTTGGAGTCTAGAGGTATCGAAATCCAGTGACTTGATAGCTCAAAGATATCTAAATCTGGTAATATGAAAGTTTAGTGTTATCGAAATTTAGTAATTTGGGGATCTAATACCCAAACAATTATAGTACCTAAAGATCTAGTGAAATCTAGAGAAACCCTGTATTGAAGCTATCCATACAGACAATGCTGACCAATAATAGAAAAATAATAACTGCAAGAAATTTCATGCACCGCTTAGCAAGAAGGTTCAGAGTTATTTCCTTTGTACATAAAAAAATAGCTTGGAGCGCGCAGAGCTAATTAAAAAGGTTGCACCATAATGAAAAAAGTGTGCGCGCGTGTTAAGGAACGGGGGACTGCGAGAAGGCGGATGAAAGGACGAGGGAAATATCGTGTAGGCACACGTCGTTTTTCCTTTCTTCTCGTCCAATCCGATCCCTATCTAGTCTTTTTTCCTCTTTTCTCTTTGTGCCAGCTTCTCTCTTATCGTTTCTTCGTGCACAGTCGTCTGTGGCAGCAACAAAGGGAACGACGTAGCTCCTAACTCGCGGCATTCCGAAATTGAGATGTGCGAGCTGACGCACGAGCATCATAAATCTTTCCCTCCCTCGTTGCTTGGCATATCTATTCCCTCCCTCGTACTCTCCCTTTTCCTATAACATCCTGCCAGCCAGGATGAGGCGAACTTGAACTTTTCGCTGGTAGACGACGAATCGTTTCTGATTCTTGTTCCGATCGGGAAACTCGGCTAACGCCGGCTACGTCCAAGATAGATGTATCGACAGGTGATACGGATAGAGTTGGCCCGCGAAAGGTGAAAAGATGCCTCACCTCGAAGCTTGCTCTTCCTAATATTTGGACGATTTTCAATCGAAACTGGATCTTAACACTATTTCTAACACGATTTTGTGTATACCTACACAGTATGTCTGAAAAGTACCGGAACTTTTTAAATTCAAGGAAAACTACTAGCACCATCTATTAAAACAATATGCTATCTGAAAACAGTATTCCTCCCCAACAAAACAAACCAATCGTTATTGGAATCGAGCAACGAATTGCAAACTTATAGCGTTTAAAGCGACAGAACCTTTCGTCACCGTGTCACAAAATCACGATGGAGCAAAGAGCGAATATTAAATTCTGCTCGGTAAAGCTCGGTAAAACTTTTACAGAAACATTTGAATTAATGAAAAATGTTTATGGCGACGATTGTTTATCCCGTACACGTGTGTTCGAGTGGTATAAGCGATTTCAGGACGGTCGTAATACTTTGGAAGACGACCCAAAATCAGGCTTTGGGTTTTTCTAAATTCTAAACGATTCTAAAGGTATTATACTTCGGGAATTCGTTCCACAGGGACAAAATGTTAATGGCGAATATTATCTGGGTGTTATGGAACGTTTGTGGAAAAGAATCGTTCGTGTGAGGCCCGAATATCCAGCGCCAGGGAGTTGGTTTCTGTTGCATGATAATGCACTATGTCACAGAATTGTCGCTGTTCGTGAATTTTTGGCGAAAAAACAAGTCTGTGTTCTCCAACATCCTCCATATTCGCCTGAATTATCTCCATGTGATTACTTCCTTTTTCCAAAATTGAAATTAGCCATCAAAGGAACGTTTTATGACACTGTTACACAAGTCCAAGCAGCTGTGACAATGGTGATTGAAACGATTCCGCAAACCGACATAAAAAAATCTATGTTAACATTACTTGAGCGTGCCCAACGGTGTATTGATGCGGAAGGGATGTAACTTGAATAAAAAAAATTAATTTTGGCAAAATAACTGATATTTTTTTTTTTATTTAAAAAGTTCCGTTACTTTTCAGACATACTGTGTATTTAAGGTGTCTTTATCGTTTGAATGCAAATTGCCAAAACTGTTGGGATTTCAAATTATCAGTGAAATGTAGATACTTTAAGGAATATTATTGATACATTGATGCTTTTATTAGAGATTATCAGGTTGTAAATTCTAGCTTAATTCATCAATCTACAAAATATAGCGGTGTACGCTAAAATGCAACATGGCGGAAATAAGCGAATATCAAAGTTATGCCGCGACTCCTCTATTTTCCGTTAGAACTGAAATCGGGATTCTCCAATCTGATTATAATTGATAAGATGCTGCAAAATGGTGTTGATATTTATATGTAAAATAGTTTAAAATTAGGCACTGTCATGAAATCTTTAAGGTGTCAAAAGACCTCATGGTAGAAATAAGCATATGCACATTTTTAGATCTAGATGAGCTGGAAGAAAATGGCTGAATTAATTTAACAACTATTGTATGAAAAGTGAAAAAATTAATTGTGGAGAAATGATTGAACTTAGAGAATAATTTTGAGTCAAAATTTGAAAGGTGTCTTTTGACACCTTTTGGTAGAAATAGTGTTTTTTCAGTCTTCGTGTTATCAAATGTCTACATTTGCAATTTGCAAGTCTTCCTAATTGTGTTTTGTCAATTTGTGTATAAAGAAATTCGATATTTTATATTTGAGAATTTATAAATATGTGTATTGGGAAATTTGATATTTTTTATTTGTGCCTTTGCAAATTTTTTAATTGACCTTCTAAATTTAGAAGTGAAGGAACTTGAGAATTATGATTTCTAATTTTTATGTTTTTATTTATCTAAATTTCCAAGCTTGTAAGTTTATAAATTTATAGTTCTGAAAATTTATTATTTTAACAATTTTATATTTCAGTACTTAAAAATTGTTAAACTTCTAAATTTGTAAATTTGTAAATTAAATTTGTAAAAATTAAAATTGTCAATTTGTAAAAATTAGAAAATTTCTCTTAAAATTTGTAAATTCGAAAATATATTTCTAAATTTCTGTATTTTAAAATAGCTAAACTTGTAAATTTCTAAGTTTGTAAACTTGAAAATTACAAAATTCCTTTTAAAATTTCTATAATTTCAAGATTTTTAAATTTCAAAATAAAACAATTCTAAATTTCTGCATTTCTAAAAATTAATTTAATTTAATTTTTATTATTAATTTAATTATTTTAAATAATTTTAATATAAAATTCTTGAAATTTACAAATTTGATATATCTCTGTCACTAAATTTCTAAATTTCCAAATTAAAATATTATAATTAAAATAAACTCTGAAACAAAAGATTTGAAGAACTTTTTCCATAAACAATTACACAATTTTTCTTTACTTTAAAGAAAAAATTGATTTATGTAAAACGGAAAGTTTTCAGATTCTTGTCAAGAAAGAAGAATATGTACTTTGAGTAGATAGATAAAAGTTTGTTAATTTCCTGAAAAATCGATGGTGCTTCATAATACAAAGTAATTTGTCTTTTATTGTTTTAATTCGAAGCATCAGTAAAAAAGGAGAAACTTTTATCATTTCAATCAGCGACTGGTCGAAGTTTCTGCTGTAACAACAGAACTCTCCTTATTTAAATTTATTGAAAAATTTTCTTCTTCTTTTTATCAATCAACAGCAAAGTGTACTTACGGCTTTAAATTGAATATCGAAGAACCTTTTCTGTCAAGCAGAAATTTTCACGAGTACATAAATATGTAAATTGACAAATGAATAAGTTGCAATGGCGGTGTTTATTCAGAGTTTTTAATGAATTATGCTTGGATGCGTTTACATTAAACTGAATTTATGAATTTATTAGTAGTTTGCTTTCTTTTATAGTATAAATTGAATTTCTTTAGAGAAGAGTTTGACATTGTTGGTAAAAATAATAAAATTATAAGATCTCGATTGCTATAACTATCAAACTTATATGACAAGTATGCGTTTTTTAAAAATAGTTGCTTTCATAAAATTAAATTGAAAAGTTTTACAAAATTATAATATAGTTATTTTTAAAAATAACAAAATTATAATATAGTTATTGTAAAAAATTAAAATTCTAACTTTGTCTCAAAATTAAAAATACAGTTTTTTTAATTTAATCGGTTTTATCGGTGAAAAATGTTTTAAACAACCTTTGTTATTTGATAAATTAACATAATGCAAATTTTTATATTTCACATATAAAATAATAACCTGACATAACATCATTTTCAATTATGAAATATTTATATTCTCAACACGTTATATTTTTCTATAAACAGGAAGTTATTTATTTATGTTTATATCTCATAAAATAACCTAACATCATTTTCAATTATGAGATATTTATATTCCTAAAATGTATTATATTTTTCAGTAAGCACAAATATTTATATTTTTATTAATTTGTATTTATATTAAGAATATGTGGTTTTGGTGACATTTCATGTATCTACCCACATGGGACGTTTACGACCCCATTAAACAAAGCTACTTATTATTTTAACCCGAAAAAATTCGAAATAACTTTTGAAAGTTTTAACACATTTCACAGCTGATTTCAACAAAAACGTTGAATATAAAAAGAAAGATGAAAAAGTTGAAAAAGTAACTAAAAATAAATAAAAAGTTTTCACAGAAAAAAGCTTTTTCCGATTTTTATAGAAAGAGCTAAAATTTTCGCCGAACTTGAGATATAAGTTTGAGGAAAGAATAGTAAAAGCAGCGAAGCTTCAAGAAAGCTATTTATTCAGATTTTCAAGATAAGTGGCTAAAATTGAAGCTAAATTGCCCGAATTCGTTTCATCCTTCAGTTTTTACAAAATTTCTCGCAAAAAGAAAGAAATAAGAAATACTGCTGGCAAAGAGTCACGACAAATGTCGAACGGTCCTCCTATTCCGAAAACGAATATCCCGAAAAGAAAAAGCCGGGAGAGATGCGTAGATCGATGGGTAAATAAATGATGCCCGTCTATGATAGAAGAAGAGATCGCTCAGCGTCGCGTGTCGTTCGTTTTTTCGTGATGGAAAAAACGAGGAGGAAGCTTCAGGGTTTATAGAGGAAATCCTTAATATCGCCGCTTAACCGATAGGTAGATGCTGTTGATTTAATGCGGGGTGAATTACTACTTGTGTCGGGGTAAAAGCGCACTTCGTTCTTCGGTGTCTTGGAAAATTGATGGCCGCTGTAAAGTTTTTATCGAGGAGACGCCTTTTTCCCCTTCGGAATCGATGAAAACGTCCGCTTGTCTTGCCTAATTCGTGGCCATTTGTTTGCCTTTTTTAAATCTATTCTCTAACGAATTTTAGGGATCGAGAATTTACGACTGCAGCTACGGACTCGGGATTATGATAATTACGATAGGGAGGGATTAAGTGCGTACCTAAGAATTTCAACAGTTTCTATGCTTTTGTGGTATGTTTTAGAAAGTTGTAGTTTAGCGAGAGTATTGTATTATTGTGTAATTTGGGAATGTTAGATTATTGGGAATTTTTAATAGGTGCTAAGTTCATTAGGCTTTGATATTAACTGGAGAGTGTGGTAGACTCTTTTGGGGGAAATGGTAAGGTAAGAAGGGTTTACTGCTTGATTTTATGTGATATTTTAAATGTTTGAATATTTCAAATCTTATAGAATTCGGAAATTTTTAAGAGTAGAATTTTAGAAATTCGGAAGTTTGAGTTTGGATGTTTGAGAATTTTAAATATTGTAGTTCAGAAATTTAAGAAATTAAGAATTTGAGAATTTGAGTTTGGAAATTTGAAAATTTGAGAAATTAAGAATTTGAGAATTTGGGAATTTTTAGATATTAAGAATTTAAGAATTTTTAGAAATTTGGAATTTGAGAATTTGGGAATTTGATAATTCGAGTTTGGAAATTTCAAAAGTTGAGAATTTGAGAAGTTGGGATTTTGGAAATTTTAGAATTTTAGAATTTTAGAATGTAAATTCGAGAATTTTTCGATCTGTGAATTTGAGAATATAGGAATTTAAAAATTTGGGAAATTGGGAATTTTAGAATTTGCGAATTTGAGAATTTGAGAATTTGTGAATTGAACAATTTAATTACTTGAAAATTTAAGAAATTAAGAATTTAAGAATTTTGAGAAATTTGAAATTTGAAAACTTGGGAATTTGATAATTCGAGTTTGGAAATTTCAAAAATTGAGAATTTGGAAATTTGAGCATTTGAGCATTTGAGAATTTGAGAAATTTGGAATGTGAGAATTTGGAAATTTGAGCATTTGAGCATTTCAGAATTTGAGAAATTTGGAATGTGAGAATTTGGGAATTTTGAGAAATTTGGAATTTAAGAATTTTGAGAAATTTGGAATTTGAGAATTTGATAATTCGAGTTTGGAAATGTCAAAAGTTGAGAATTTGAGAACTTGAAAATCTTAATATTTGAGGAATAAAAAATTTAAACATTTGAGAATTTTAGAATTTAAAAATATTAGAATTTGAGAACTTAAGAGTTTGATTTTGGAAATTTGAGAAGCTGCATATTTAAAAACTTGGATATTTTAGTATTTAAGAATTTGAAAATTCAAAAATGTAGAAATTTCGAAATTTGAGAATTTAACAATTTTCAAACACAGATCTTCAGAAATTCAATAATTACATAATTTAGAAATTTATTCGAATGTGTACAAATCTAAAAATGAACAAATTTATTTGAATATATAAACATTTCAAAGTTAACAAATTTAGATATTTAAAAATATTGAAATTTCAAAATTTTCAATTTTTCGTATTTGATCTCTGAAAATCCTAGGCCACTTTCACCAATATTATCGAAACATCGTAAATTATCAATAATATATCGATGTGTCGATATATTGATAATCGATAGTACCTCTATGATCAGACGAATATCATAACGGTGGGTTGTATTAGTCAGGTTTGGGTTAGGGTAGAGCTAGTTTTGGGTTGCATTTTGGTTAGATTTGGGTGAGGTTTGGTTAATCTAACGCAGCATCCACTAATGCCAAAAATCTGTTATATACGAGGGTCTGTATCTTCCGAACCAATTAGATGTCTTCAATAATATCGACCTTTGCCCCAGGTCTCGTAAACTCTAACGCGACTGTGGTCATGTTACACCCATTTAGAGCATAAATTTCTAATTTATGAACGATAACTTTACCAAATACTGTTATGGCTGGACATTATCAAATACCACGAAAATGGTACAAAATGATAGAGTTTCCAAATATCTACAAGATTCTTATCTCACAGTAATAAAATATTGATACAGTATTTTTTTTTTAATTTTTTACTACAAACAGAAATCTCCTATAAGTATATTCGAAAAAATAAAATGTGAGTAACATTACAAATGAAATAAGAATATTCGGAAGTGATGAGTAAAAATGTTATATGTAAAATTAAATTAATGTAAGAATATTCAAAAATCAGAAGTAAAAATGTTATATATAGAATTAAAAGTAATATAAGTATATTCAAATATGAAATCTAAAAATGTTATAAGTAAAGTTATAAGTAAAATGAGTATATTCAAAAATAAGATATAAAATGTTATGAGTAAAATTAGAAGTAAAATAATCATATTCAAAAATGAAAGTAAATATGCTATAAATAAAATTTTAATAAAAAGAGTATATACAAAAGTGAAAAATAAAAATGTTATTACATGGAATTAAAAATAAAAGAAGTATATTAAAAAATAAAAAGTAGAAAGTTACAATTAAAATGATAAATAATGTAAGTACGTTCAAAAAGTGGAAATAATATATGTAAAATTATAAATAAAATAATTATATTCAAAAGTGAAATGTAATATGAATAAAATTATAAATAATGCAACACCAATTATTCCTTGATCCAAAACAGTTCTGAAGTTATACATAGATTACATTTTTTATTACTTAATGTTCAAACATACATATTTACTATAACTACAGCCCGTGGCCATCGAATTAGGACCACGTACGAAAATTTCATTTTCATAGCTATAATTATGTCATATATGGAAAATTGTCTTAGGTCAGGCAAATTATTACTGAATACGTTGATAACGATATATACATAGCAATTTGTTACTATCGTGATAATAAATTGCGTGGGTGATGTGATGAAGTGTCGAATTTTACAGTTTCATAATTTTCAATTTTTCCTAAACCCGAAAATCCCAAATTTCCAGTGTCAAATCGTAAATTTTCCCAATTCTCAAATATAAAAATTTTCAAGTCCCAAAGTATATAAATTTACAAATTTTTAGTATCCAGACTTTTAAATTCTGTAATTGGTTTTTACAAATTTCTAAATCCCATTTGGACACTAGGGATTTTTATATGTTTAAATTGTCAAATTCCAAAGTTTACAAATTCACAAGTACCCAAACTTTCAGAACCCTAAATTTGCAAGTCTACAAATTCTCAAATTCTCGAATTTCTAAATTTGCAGACTTACAAATCACAAAATGTCCAAATTTCAAAATCCTCAAATCTTCAATATTCTAATCTTGAAATTTTAAGATATGTAAGTTCCAAATTCTTCAATTTTCCAAATTTCCGTAGTGTGAAATTGTAAATTTTCTCAATTTTTGAATGTCTCAATTTCCAAATCCCTAAGTTTCCAAATTCTCGAATATCTAATTTTCTAATCTTCAAGTTCCTACACTTTCAAATCCCCAAATTTCCAAATTCCTTAACAATAAAAATTGTTAAGGAAAATATTAATGTTTGAGCGTGTCTGTTCACTTTATATGGGAAATGCTTAAAGAAGCTGATGAGTTCTAAACTTTTAGTTGAAGCAACTCATCTCTTGTATGCGAGCAATTCGCCTATGTAGTTTCAGTTAAATTGCTAGCTATCTCAGAAGCGCAATCTATGGTGCAAGAGATGGGAATGATGCATTGACTGGCATATGCCTACAATGTACGCGCATACCCATGAATATGAACAACTTCCTGAAAGATTATTAATAGAAATTTGCAGTAGATATTTCGCTTGCATAAATTTTCAGACTTCGCTTTGACATGCCTTATGTTGTGAAATTTTCAGGAGAAAAAATTCAGCTAAATTTTACTTACGTAAATACAAGTTACGAAGTACAGATCAAATAAATAACTACATGGAATTTCATGGTGGACAAAATAAATCGTCATAAATATAGTGACAGCAATACTTTCTGATGTTGAAATTGCTTGTTTTTTGTACGTAGAAATTGTAGGAGTGTTCTTTTGTGTACGTTATATAAAATAAATAAATAACAAATATTTGAAATAAATTCGAAGGTTTTTAATTGTTTTGTGCATGAAACTGTGAAATTCTTAATATTTTTTGTAGTCAGTTGTGAGTTTATAAATTTTTAAATTTGGATGTTTGAAATTTTTAGATTTGTAGATTTGTGGATTTGTAGATTTGTGGATTTGTAGATTTGTAGATTTGTAGATTTGTAGATTCGTAGATTTGTAGATTCGTAGATTCGTAGATTTGTAGATTAGTAAATTTGTAGATTTGTAGATTTGTAGATTTCTGGATTTATAGATTTATAGATTTATAGATTTATAGATTTATAGATTTATAGATTTATAGATTTATAGATTTATAGATTTATAGATTTATAGATTTATAGATTTATAGATTTATAGATTTATAGATTTATAGATTTATAGATTTATAGATTTATAGATTTATAGATTTATAGATTTATAGATTTATAGATTTATAGATTTATAGATTTATAGATTTATAGATTTATAGATTTATAGATTTACAGATTTATAGATTTATAGATTTATAGATTTATAGATTTATAGATTTATAGATTTATAGATTTATAAATTTATAGATTTATAGATTTATAGATTTATAGATTTATAGATTTATAGATTTATAGATTTATAGATTTATAGATTTATAGATTTTCAAATTTGTAATTTTGTTAATACGAAAATTTAGTATTTTTATTTTTAAATTTCTTCATTTCTGAACTATTCTATATATCAACTTTCTCAAATTTTAAAGCTTCTAACCAAATTGCCAAATTTCTAAAACTCCGAATAAATCTCTTAATTCATAAATCTTATAACGCGATACTTCATAAATTCGGTAATCACAGAAATTTAGAAATTCAAGAATTTTGAAGTCTCCAAACAGCTTATCATTACATGCTGTTAATTTTCCCATCACTAAATAAACACAATAAGTTTTTGAACGCAAATTAAAACAATTTGTTGATTCTGTATGTTGATGACTGTAATCAATTCCGTGTATTGATTTTGTAGAACATAACTTGCAGCGAAATGTTATCTTTGAAGTATAAAAATAACTCAACGCATATCAACCTATATATAAATAACTATAAATACTCTTCGATATTGTATGTTAAATATTATCAAATATTATTAAATACAATATGAAATATTAATTGTGTATACATAATATTAAATATTAAATATTATTACGATAATAAATATGAAATATAATACACAATATAAAATATTAAAAATTATTTAAAAAATTTTATAATTCAATACAAATCATTTATACGGAAACATAACAACGTTTTCAGCCCCATCTCTATATCCTCAACCATAAAAATTATAGATGGCCTGTCAAATAAACGTCACGAGTTTTTGAGAGCTTAAAAATACAATTTATATTGTACCTCGTTTAAAAACCAACGGGTCTGCCATTATTGCCTCCCGGGGTCAGACCGGCGGCAATATGTATCGCGTATATCGCGTGAAGGGCTGCAGTGTATTTTAAACCTTCAAAAAGAAATTTTGTCGCTGTATTTAACAGTTATCGGGGAAACAATATGGAAACACTTTATACGATCCAGCTCGCTAAATAATGCATGCTATATAATGCCGTTAAATATCGTGACGTGACGCATATACAGCGAAAAAATGAAGGTTTTAACACAATGGTGTTGTTACGCGCTAAAATAAATCTCAGGACGTTTCTCATTGACCGAATTTTGTTTACAATAATGTATAATGTGGAACACTTGAAATTTTTATTTCTCGAGTTGTTTGTCAAGAAAATATTTTACGATGAAACTTAAACTGTACAATAAGTTTTTTCGTTTTTGTTTGGACAAATAACTGTTACGATTCAATTCAATATTTTAGACGAAGTGTACGTGTTTTATAATAAAAGTTGTAAATTTTACGATAAAAATTATATATATAATAATTTTATTTAAATTAAAAATTAAATTAAATTATTTAAATTAAATTAAATTTTAATATTAATTTTGTCTTTTTCGTGCTAAAGATATTGAAATTTTCAATAAAAGAGGAATAATTTGTGACAAATAATTCACACATTATTCACCGTAGAAATATTACACAATTCAGCGTCTATATTTATACAAGAAGATGGATTCAAGTATAAATAAATCAATGGATAGAATATCCTAGTTTTATCCACTGTTCCTATTTTAAATACGCGAGCAAGCTTTCTAACGGTTTGAACTAAATGACATACTTTTCATTTGAAGACTGAAACTTTATCGATATTTATAAAATAATATGTTCAAAAATGGCGATTCTAACTATAGATGTAAAAGCACACGACGTAGATGAAGAGCATATATAATTTTTACTTATATTTGTTGGTAAAACATTGAATAAATTATGGAACGAATTCTCTACAACAGTACAAATTAAAATAAATAAAATAGAATGATATTTGTTTACGATTTTATAATTTTTATAGGTAATTGTACTTAAGGAAGTGTCCACATTTTAAGCGACAGTGTATAGTACACTAGAACGGTATAAATTATTATATTCATTTGATATAAAAATATTATTTAATAACATTTAATAAAATCTCTTTTCCAGCCAACACTTTAAACAATTAAATTAAATAGTAACAGTATTAAATAATAAATATACATTATCAGCCCAAAATACAAAACAGTCCAATAGTGTTTACAAACATGCTTACGGTTAAAATGAATATAGGGTTGTAAACCCTATCTTGAAATAACAAAAGATGGGCCCTATTTTCAAAATAAGAGGGTGAAAATAGTTGAATACTTCACTGTATTAGTTCCGATAAACCTACATGTGGTCACAAAACGCATCTTCCGGAACTTTTCATGCGGAACTTCACGCTTGTCAGGTCATGAGTTGAGAAAAGGTCGGAGGGGCAGGGTAACTGAGTGTCGCATTTTCTAGCGACGACATTGCCTCCAAAACTTCTGAGAAGAAGGTGCGATTTACGATTGGTGCACGTGCGTCAACCGTGCAGCTGCCTTGAAGTTTATGCTCAAGGACCTCTCTTACCGTCGACCAAACTTACAGGCAGCTTTGTATAACGGACTGGCTCTGCCCTTGTTTCGCGCGACTTCTCCAATTTTTTCCCTCCTCGACGTTTCTCCGGCTATAGATGCACCGGTGCTTCACGTCTATCGAGATGTTACATCAGCGCAGTAATTGAAAAGCATTCGAACAGAACTATTGTACGATTCATCCGTCTGACATTGTATATTAAGTAAATACTGATGTCAAGTTGCCATAGTTGTACGCTATGTCGGGGGTTCTTAAAATTATATGGTCCGAGTGATGGCGGGAACTGCTACTTTTGAATCACTCGATTCGATCACGTTCATTTCAAGGTGATTCTTCGTGATCTGATTGATACAGCACTTTTCACGAATATATTATTATAACATGGTCAAGCTAATATAATTTTCTTATTAGGAGAAAGAGAAGGAAAGACTAAAAATAATAAATTGTAATTGTAGGTTTAATTTTTAATTTCTTTAAACTTAGTTCATAAAATGTATACGCAAAAACTACTTCTAGTTTTCAATTGTAATTTTTTATCTTTGAAAGTAATATATAATATAAATATATACAGAATGTCATATAAATGTGTAAAAATTTAATATGAATGATGGTAAAAATTGAATTAACATGCTCGAATTGCCACTAAAGGGCGTCAGTGGTTTAACAATCATATTTAACGCGAACAACTCCTAAAGTGCAATCTTTCGCATCACGTCAAGGAAGCTCATGATCATTATTTTCTGATAATTATGATAAATCACTGTCAGTGATTTTGCGTGCCATCTCTACCAGGAACTCCATCTTGAACAACATTTCTTTGCGGACACAATAATTAAATTTTTACTAATTTTTGTTTAATTCTGTTGATAACTAGTTAACAACGAATACAAAAAGTCTTGACCATGTAGAATTTTTATTAAATAAATTACTAGTATGGAAGCGAACAGTTGTGGGATGTTAATATGAAAATTTCGCGGACCACAGTTTAAGAACTTCTGCTCTCTATG
This sequence comes from Megachile willughbiella, assembly GCA_945859595.2. Lineage (NCBI taxonomy): Eukaryota > Metazoa > Arthropoda > Insecta > Hymenoptera > Megachilidae > Megachile > Megachile willughbiella. The sequence continues at coordinate 10,805,493 of OX243801.1, forward strand.
ATAAAACTATAAAATGTACCCTTCATATAATTTATAAGGACATAAATTATACTCTTATCGGATGGAATATAAATTATTATAATTAACTTGATGTCAGGGTATAAATTACTCCCTTATAATTTATATAATTGATATAATTAATGTACAATATACATGTCACCAGTCGATATAATTTTAACCTCTCAACATTCAAATCAAATTTAGTATAACTTGAAACTTATTATTCCGTTTGAAATATTGTTCAAAGTTTTTGTCACTCACTGCACGTTAAATTGAATGCTGAAGAATTCCACTATCTGACGGAACAAAGCATGGCTGTATAATACGTTTCGAATATTTGGGTCACGATTCACCCGACTCAGTCATTCGAGGTTTAATTGCATTCATTGTAGTATAGTTTGCAGAATTAGTATGCTCTGTGATTCACGAAAACTGATTTGATATAGAGGTACGTTTCCTTATTGTTTCCCGCACAGAATATTAGTAAGTGAAACTTGGCAAGTCGATGTAAAGGAGCAGTGACATTTTCTTGCAACTGTTTTGTACGTATCTCTGTACATGCATCTTCTTGTACATATAATTTAATTATTTAAACCTTCAAATACTGTAGTACAGAAAATTATGAAATACAGAAATAACGGTTATTTTTAATAAAATAACTAAAACCATTCATAGTATGAGATCTCTATCCAACATTTCATAAATAAATATTCAGTAGTCTTCGCGTGATGACACGACATACATTAAACTCAGATTTACACGTGTATAAATTACAACTTATACTATTACAACAATTACTATTATACAATGAATATACATTGTATAATAGATGTTGACGCAAAAACTACTGCACCGGTAGTTCTAAATGCCCGACAGGATTTGGCATAGAAGGAGCGTGAAATATCACTTATGCTGATCTGAAGGTTAGGTTAGGTACATAACCTTCAGTATTTTAAGTATGGCTTTAGTGATATCTTGAATATTTTGAATATAGCTAGTTTCTAGACATAGCAAATAGTAATCCGAACGTCTAAATAATCTTCTAAATTTTAGAATTTCTAAAATCTAACACAATTTTGCCTCTTACGGCTGAACTTTACGCTGCTTCTCTGTACGTCAGAGTCCGACCCGTAAACAACACTACAATGTGTGACAATGCTGTTCTCTACGCGAGTACATTTTTGTAATTTTTCCCAAAGATATGATATACTTTAACTTTGATAATTTACTTTTTTAGAAAATTCACAAAATATGTATTTTATAAATGTTTCCAATATCGTGTATTAGTGCAAAGAGGTACTCCCATGGTGTCTAAACTACTTGGCCTTACCTTTCATTTACATGTAACATACTTTTGTGGGATTTGTTAATACTGTTATAAAATGTGGTGAAGGCAAAAAAGTGTGAATCAAAACATATGAAAACGATCATTCAATTGAAACGGTGAGGGAGTCAGCAGAGCGAGCCATGGCGCTATGTAATCTACGATGACATTCGAAAGCCACTATAGTGGACAAGCGTACAGAAAGGTGGTATCCGTGAAAGCCACTATAGTGGTGCATTGTGCCTAAGAGGTTAACCCCTTCCCTTGCTATTTATTTATTAGATGCGTCAGTCAAAACTAACTATTCAGGGCTATAACATAAAACGAACACAGAAAATTAAAATGTTGTATTTTATATTCAGGGATCCTTGATAATGCAAATTATAGTTGGACCTAAATTTCAAGTTGAATAGTATTCAAAATTTGAGTAACTTTTGTCACATTTGAGCTGTAAGTGCGTCACGAGTGAGACTTGTCAAAGCATGGAAAGGGGTTAATGACACGAAACTATCGCGTATGATATATACACAATATGTCGGAAAAATAACGGAACTTTTTAAATAAAAAGAAAAGTATTAGTTATTTTGCCAAAATTAATTTTTTTTATTTAAGTTACATCCCTTCCGCATCAATACACCGTTGGGCACGCTCAAGTAATGTTAACATAGATTTTTTTATGTCGTTTTGCGGAATCGTTTCAATCACCCTTGTCACAGCTGTTTGGACTTGTGTAACAGTGTCATAAAACGTTACTTTCATAGTTAATTTCAGTTTTGGAAAAGGGATGTAATCACATGGAGATAATTCGGGCGAATATGGAGGATGTTGGAGAACACAGACTTGTTTTTTCGCCAAAAATTCACGAACAGCGACAATTCTGTGACTTGGTGCATTATCATGCAACAGAAACCAACTCCCTGGCGCACGATATTCGGGCCTCACACGAACTATTCTTTTCCACAAACGTTCCATAACACCCAGATAATATTCGCCATTAACATTTTGTCCCTGTGGAACGAATTCCCGAAGTATAATACCTTTAGAATCGTTTAGAATTTAGAAAAACCCAAAACCTGGCTTTGGGTCGTCTTCCAAAGTATCACGACCATCCTGGAATCGCTTATACCTCTCGAACACGCGTGTACGGGATAAACAATCGTCGCCATAAACATTTTTCATTACTTCAAATGTTTCTGTAAAAGTTTTACCGAGCTTTACCGAGCAGAATTTAATATTCGCTCTTTGCTCCATCGTGATTTTGTGACACGGTGACGAACGGTTCTGTCGCTTTAAACGCTATAAGTTTACAATTCGTTGCTCAATTCCAATAACGATTGGTTTGTTTTGTAGGGGAGGAATACTGTTTTCAAATAGAATATTGTTTTTATAGATGACGATAGTAGTGTTCCTTGAATTTAAAAAGTTCCGGTACTTTTCCGACATACTGTGTACATATAAGATGTATTAACTAGCCTTAGTCTTTCCTGCAGTGGATATTGTTAGCTATTGGTATTGGCAAGTTTAGTTGACCGTCGGAGTCCCAGTTAACTTCCACATTATTCTAAAGGACCTGGACTGTCTCTGCTGGTATTCCCGGGGTTAAAAGCCAAGTAGACCAGAAGCTTTCGCAGCCACTCGTCCCGTTACAGTGGGTTAGTTTGAGGTTGACCGCCGTGCATAGCAGCCAACATTTGCCATGCCTTCATTCGCACGCTTTAAAGGGATTTAAAGGAATGCATGTCACTGTCGAATGCGATCGGAAACTCAAGAATGCGGGGAGGACAAGTAAAAGGCAGTACTGATATATTTTTTATTAATAGATCAAAGGTTAGATAAGGATATCAGAAATCGCACGGTTAGACTTGGTTAATAGTTGATGAGATCGAGTAAGTTTTAAAATTACATCGCGAATTTTGACTTTTGTACTTATTTCAGTTCAAATGGTAAAATTTATAAGAATTTTGGAAGATTTTGGAAATTGATGATCTGGTGAATTAGAAATATGGGTATTTGAGAATTTGAGATATTTAATAGTTTAGACATGTGGGAAGGTGTGATGGTACTTTTGGAGGGTGGATAGTGATTGGGGAACATGGACATTTTTTAGTTTGGCATATTTGAGAATTAGTGAATTAGGTGGTTTTAGAAGTTCGAATTTGGGAATTTGAAAATTTGGGAAGATGGGAATTTGAAAATTTGAGAATTTGAGAAAGTAATGAAACTTTTGAAACTTGTGAAGTTAATAAAAATTTGTGAAACTTGCGACAATTTGTAAAATCTGCAAACATATGTTAAGTTCAAGAAATTGTAAAATTTTGAAATTTAGAAAAATTTGAAAAGACATTTTGGAAATTAAGAAACTGTTCAATTGATTAATTTTGATACTCAGAAATCTAAATGTATTAATAAAAAATTTGGAACATCAACCATTCCCAATTAACGATACGCATCAGAAAACAGCAAACTGGCGGTCTTATATCTGGTCTCCGTGCGATCGTTCGAACGTTAAATATAAAACGATAAAAAGAAGCGAAAGAATGAAAGCACGGTTGAAAGGCTTACAAGAAATAGAAAAGAAAATAAGAAAGGCAAATACGTCCGTGGACTAGTAAGAAAAAGATAAAAATTGAAGAGACGAGACTATCGAAGCTACGGCGATGATGGTGGTGGTAGAAACACTTGGCTCGGAAGTGGTTAAATTTGCATGAATCGCAACCGGTCGTTACGTTTCAATGCTTACCCAGCTGCCCTCCGTTCGCTTAAATGTCGTTTAATTAGTCGAAACGGCTTATTCGTGTGCACTTACGACGACCAATCCACGATGTTTTCTTCGCTTGTTAGATGCACGATCACGAACGAAAGCAGTTTGTTTCTGTTCTGCCACGGATAATATAATCTGATAGTGCCCATCTACGGATAATGGAAATTTACGGATAACTGGAAAATACCAGGCTTTCTCTCCTTCTTTTTACCTCGGTAAATTGCAATAATGAAGAGTATCATAAAATTAGGTACAGAATGTCTCATTTTAATCTGGCGATTGAGTTTCAATCTGTCGATGCAGTATATTTTTAATATTCAAACACTATTGTATACCGTCAATTAATACAGGGTCTGGCGAGACGGTACAACCAAGCAGGGGATGATTCTCCATGTAAAAATAAGTCGAAAAAAAGGGATAACATTTTTTCGTTTAACGCTTCGTTTTCGAGAGAATCGAATTTGAAAATTCTATCCAGTTCGCGTGCACTGGACTGTCTCTCCAAGTCATTGTTCGCTACAAGTTTCCTTTTGCATTCTAATATTGACGTTTCTAATGTTTACATCTTTTCTTCAACCATACGACTTTCTTCTACTTTTATTCTGTTTCGATCAGGCAAGCTGTGACAATGTCTACTTATAGCAACCGCGAATATGATATGATAAAAGCTTTAGGAGCTTGTCATGGAAATGCAACAGCAGCAGCTGAATATTATAGGCAACAATTTCTAAATCGTCGCTATCCGGACAGGAGAGTGATACACAGGGCAGAGCAAAGATTAATTGAGTGTGGTTTTTTCACAATTACCATAAGTCTGGTGGCAGTAGAAGATCCCTAAATTTAGAAACAGAAGTTCTTAATACCGTTGCTAATAATCCTAAGATAAGTATACGAAAACTTAGTGCTCATCATAATACCAGTACCAGAACTATTGGTCGCAATAAATAATATTAACATTAACATTTCTTATTTATAATACACATTCAAACCTGAAGGTGGTATAGTGCACGCGTACTGGATAGAATTTTTGAAATTGATTCTCTCGAAATTGAAGCGATAAACGAAAAAATGTTATTCTTTTTTTTCGATTTATTTTTACATGTAGTATCACCTCCTGCTCGGTTGTACCACCCGTCCGGTCAGACTCTGTATAAACTATATATTAATACTATATATTATGTCTACTTGTACATAATTGAGTTGTATTTTTTGTTTTTTATTGTAAGGCATATCCTTGTTAATGCAAATTTTATTTATTCAACATGTTGACCGAAGAGGTTGAATGATCAGGTATTTTCAACAAATCTTACCAAACATTTTCATAGTATTTTAATTCTAAGTAGTTAATAACGTGTATTTCCAATGAGACAAAGAAATTTTTAATGATATAGTTGATAGATTCGTATGAAAATTTAAACGTCACATATGGGACCTGGTCAAAATTTGTCGTATGACAAATATATTAGGAAATGTGTGTTTACGTAATAAAAATATTTTGATATGCATCCACATTTCTCGGTTGTATGTCTTTAGCTTTGCTGTTTAAAGACATATCTTAAGCAAGATGTATAGTATACTTAAAAAATCTTTAAAGTCAATTTTTTGTAAGTAAGTAATTTGTAAGTAATTTTCAACGCAGGAAGAAGAAATACAAAATATAAAATAAAGAGGTAAATGAAGAAGAAATACAAAGGAGGACAAAAATACTTCATCTGACAATTTCTCGCCATGAAAAAGAAATCGACTCTCTTTTAAATTTAAATAAAATGGCAGCTATTATGTTCTTTCAAGGTTATTCAAGGTCGAAGCGTACCTTTGTTAGATCTGTAGAAATTGTTTCGTGTTTGCTAAATTTAAATCGGCCTTGTACATCGATATAGTGATTGATTCTCCGATACAGTGATTGAGTCTCCAAATGCCAGTTCCATTCTCCCAAAAGTTTCACAACTGATTTACCAGTTGGTATCCTTCATATTTTCAGGTATAGTGATTTCTTGCATTTTTTCTTTTGTAAAGACTCGGAAGAAATATGTGAACGTGTCAGATTCGAAAACCTTGATGGAATTCTACTTCCTTTACCCGTTCAGCAATTAGGAAACGTGTTCTTCAGAGTTTCATGAACTCGGTAATCATTATGGTTGCGAACATGATCGTGTTAGAACCACATTTGTAATCTTGTAGCGTGTGGAACGTCTTCATGATTTTGTAGCTCGTTAAAATGAAATTGTATCTCGATTAAAAAACTATGGACAAGAAAAATTTTACAAACGTTAATTTTAATAAAATTTAAACAATACATGTTAAAAAAAATTTCTATTATGATCTCCAAATAAATAAATATATATAAACCATTATCCTTAAATAAATATCTGTAACCTTTAAATAAATAATCATTTTGCAGAAAACTGCACAATCAAATTTGCCATAAAAAAATTTTTAATTATACTTTCTAGCATTATAAAAAGTTTTCAAGGTAGTAAGAAAAATATATTTTTTATCCCCAAATTCGAGGGTTGTTTTCACACCCTAAATATGGATTGGCAACAAAAAGAACGAATAGTAAATATTTTTCGAAAACTACGTACTGTGCAAGTTTCGTTGAAATTGGTCATCAGTACTTTGGAAACCAACCTTGTTAATGACCATCTACTATGCCGGTCCATATATTTAACGACCATTGGTGTTGACGGTTAACCCATCTGTACCACTAGGGATTTTAGTAATGCACATTCGGTAATAGATATTCCATGTTTGTAAACATACGCTCTGGTAAATCGCATTATATGTGTGATTAACGCATCATGTTTATGAACCTGTGATGAGGAACATCTTGTAATCGTGTAAATCAGGGTTTGAACAAATGAACCGTTTATTTTGAAAGTGGGCCAAGTACTTTTTTTATTACTGCGAGATATTTAACACATTTTGATAAATTAAAAAATATTCATAAATAATAAGAAAATATTCATAATAGACAAATTTTTTGTGATAATAATAATAATTTTTAAAGTGCAGGCTAAACAAGGTTATTATTCAAAAATGGACTTTATTTAAAAATTAAGCAAAATTACTATAATTATTGTAATTGTCAATTAAACTGGTAATATTTCAATTATTCAGATATCTCTTCTTAATTTCTTTGAATTATTTTACTCCGAATTTTCATCATATTCAGATCCTAACTCCAAGGTTTTTTATTACCCATTTTCATGGATCCTATTTTTATAAACGTACGTCAAATAATAAAATTCCTTGGAAATGAGGTTTTAATTGCACCGTTGTTATTACCCAGAAAAATATTTTTATTCTTTTATTATTACGTACCAACTTTCAGATGCATAATTTGAAACCATTTTGTGCCATATATTTTTTTTTAATAAAAATAAACGATTCGTAATTTTCAAATAACAGTAACAAATCAATTGCTATGTACATATCGTTATCAACGTATTTAATAATAATTTGTCATGACCTAAGACAATTTTCCATATATGACCTAATGTTATATCCATTAAAGTGAAATTTTCGTACGTGGTCCTAACTCTGAGATAGAGATTTTCGTACGTGGTCCTAAAAATGAGATAGAGATGTAGACATGTAGTGGCAATTCATGGATAACCGTAAACGGAGAATTTAAACAGTTTGTGGTATAACGATGAAAACGATTGAAATTACCGTTTTATAAAATGGGATTTTGGGAGTATCAAATTCTAAATGGGATTTGGAATTTGGGAAGTATGGGTCTTGAGAGATAAAATTTTGAAAGTTGAGGGTAGTTTTGAATTTTGGGATTTTAGAATTTCTGAGTTTTTGACATTTTTAGCTGTTTTAGGAATTTAAGGATTTGAGAATTGGGTCTCTGGATTTTTAGAATTTTGGGATCTTGAAATTTTGGGATTTTGGACTGTAGGAATTTTTGGATTTTAGTACTTTAAAATTGTAAATAGGTCATAAATTTATTAATTTGAACTTTGAAGTTTTAGGATTTGTGGATTTTTTAATTTTTGTATTTCAGAATTTTAGAATTTTAGCATTTTAGCATTTTAGAATCTTAAAATTGTGGAATTTTAGAATTGTGAAATTGTGGAATTTTTAAATTATTTAAAACTAACTCGAAACCAGAGTTCTTCCTGTTATAACGAAGCGAGAGCAATGAACTTGATTTACGCCCTGATTCGAAGGGATAAGATTGTTTCGCGCTTTATCGCCGCGAGTATATATTCGGAGATGAGCATTGCTCACGAGATGACACATTAAAGTGTCAGTGGTTGCGAATAAAGTAGGAAAGTCCAAGGGTACAGTTCAAATCGCAATTCGTATTACGGAATTTACGATACTCTTTCCGTCCAGGGCTCTTAATAAATGTCCTAAAGCGTATGAAACGCATTTTACGGTCGTAGAACGATAATAAAGCCAGAGTATTTTATCGCGGCGATGGAAATACACTCTTTGCGAGTCTACATTTTAAATTACCTTTAATGTTGGCAATTTCCTCCTACATACGTCGAGCTCGCGATTAATTACGTTCGAAGGACAGCATACTGAAACAGATTAAAAGGTACGAGCACATCAATGACGGACGTGTTTCTTTCTCTTTTTTGGTAATCGGCTGAACTACCTATTCGAAGTTATCCGGAAATTAATTACGGTATCTCAACAACATGCTTTACGGTTTCTTCGACCAGGCTATCTATTCGTTATTGCTTTTTCTTGAAAGTTTAAATGTTTCTTGCGTGTAACGATTCTTGATTACATAACTTTTAACTAGAATTGTGATTACTGTGCTTAAGGGTATCCTTAGATAATCGGTGTACAGGGTGTTTTTAATTTTATGATACTAAAACAGTGAATCTGTAACTCTTTGCACTTGAACGATGACACCTTCATTATTCGGTTTAATACAAGTATTTTTTTAACTAAATCAGTCCATAATATTCGAGGAGCCTTCAAAATTAATTTACTCGGAAGCTTCATATTACTGTACAGGTTTTACTTATTTTTTAAATCCTTGTAATCGAAAATATTTGCAGATATCAATGAAACTTGTTGAAGTTTCGTGAATTCTGAAATTATTATTTCTCTATTAATAATTGCCAGTACTGTTTGTTTCAGTATGTTTACATATACAGGGTGTCCCAGATTTCAGCGATCAAATGTTGATACATTCTGTGTTGAAATAAGAAAGAAAACATTGATAACAAAGAAAACACTAATATTATTAAAATTGAAATGCAAACCCTCTCGATAACAAAAATCATCACTTTCAAAATAAGCTCAGTCGACCAAAGTATACCGTAATTAAGAAAACAGTAATAGAAAATAGCAATATCGAATATTCGTCATGTATTTTATTCGACACTGTGTTATCTCCAAGATAGCCATGTTGCACATACTTTGGCAGGTACAACTGTTTGATTGTTAGTTCGGTACGAAAACGCGTGTCGAGCGACATCATCCATGATCGACGAACGAAGTTATTGAGTAAGCACGGCATGCTGCATAATTAGAAATGAATCGTTGGCAAAATTCGAGGCTTGGACGAACGAGAGGACCGTGGAGCTATTTCCCGTCTGATTGGATTCGAATGCGCCGGGATTCGCGTGCAGGGGTGTGGTGTACATACATCGTGCAGGGGTAATGTACCGAGCACGTGTACCCCGTGTACCGAAATTGTCGAATGAATCACGTTCCGACGGACAAGTGCTCGCGATTCTCCGATACCGAATTTGAGACCAGTGCAAACTAATCCAAATCCAAGATCAACGCCGGAACAGGTTCTAGATAGCCGAGTAATTCTCCCTACGTAATCGAAAAAGGTTAACAGGACGTACAGATCGATGATGAAGAACTTCAAACCGTGTTTCGTCCATGAATTTTCATCAGTCATAACTGTACCCTCAGCTTTAAATTCAATTCTCAGATCAGATTTTCTGATTTTATCTTTTATTGTCTGTAGTACTTTTTAAAATGAACACTCTTCGCAGGAAAAAAGATTTCTCTCAGGTTTGTAGATTTATTATGGAATTATGATTGTAATGTAGAAGTTTGTGTAATTTTAATTACATACATTTTTTGATACTCGAATTTTTGAATTTTTTGGGTTTTTATTTTTGGATGTTCTTTTTTAGAGCTTTTAATCTTGTGAACTTTCAAGTTTTTAAATTTCTGAATACTTGGATTCGCAAATTTCATTTACTAGCTTGACAAGTCTCGAAATTCTTAAATTTGAATGTCTTCGAATTTTCAAATTTCTACATATCTCACTTTTTAGAAAAAAATATTTATTTTCATATTTTTAAATATTTAAATTTCCAAGTTCCTTAATTTAAATTTCGAATTTTTGAGTTTGATATTTCCAGACATCATTTCCAAACTCCTAAATTTCCAAATTAATAACTTTCCAAAATTCTAATCTTTCAAGTTTACAAATTTCTAATCTTTCAAGTTTACAAATTTCTGAATTTCAAAGTTTACAAATTTCTAAACTTCCAAGTTTACAATATTTTAAATTTCCAAGTCTCCAATTTTCTACACGATCTCAAAACTTTCAAATTGTAACACGTTCAAAATTTTGTAATTTCCAAATTTACCAGTCTCCAATTTTTTATCTCTCAAAATTTACAAATTTCTTTATATCTGTGATTATACGCTTCGCAATATACCTGCATGTAAATGTATATTGAGTTTAATACGCATTGCGTGCTACTTCCGTTAAATTCATCGACTCTATTCGCATTAACGATAGTTTAATGGTCTTGTCGATATTCCGTTAAATATCAATAACGTATCGATAAGATACGGATAATCGATAGTCATATTTCTAGGTCTATATAGTTCAAGTTCTACAGTTGTATACAAGGTGTTTCATAGCAACTTGTTGAAACTAATTTATTTTCAAGTACATATATTTAATACAAAATATGCAATTAGTTTTCAATGAATAAATTCTAAAAGACTACATATGCATTATAACAAAATGTTTTTATGTATACCTTTTTTACAGATTTAGTAAAATGAAGAATTAATAGAAAAAATTTCCAAAACATGCACCCATCATACAATTCCTTCCCGAAAACTATACAAAATATTTTTTAACCTCTTTCTCTACAATATTGTGTCACATTCGTGACGCACAATAATATGTGACCAGTCTCGTGTTTTCATTGCAATTGAATTTTGAGTTCAATTCTAATTATCTTCACAATCAGGGATCATTCAATACAAAACTTAACTTTTATTTCGACATAACTGCCTATAAAATTGAAGGTTAAGGGGTTAAATTGACATTTGTGACATTTGTTACGTTTGTAATTATTGCGACTGAATCAATCACTATTTTCAACGGACCAAGTAGTATCTACAACCCTGAATAATTCCGCGACAAAATGATCGATAATTCCGGGAGAAATAATTCAAAAGATGCAAACCACACGAACAAGTATTTAAAAACTTGAATAACATTGTGCACGAGTGTACGTAAATAATAAACTTCTACCTTTTTAGAGTACTTTTGCTTACAACTCTATGCGTTTCATTTGTTACGAAATCCCTATAAGCACCGCTATAGACATTTCCTCACACATTTCCGCTAAGAAAAGAAAAGCACTCGATAAGGTATACATTTTCTTCCGTCGCAAGGTTACCCATCTTAACACGCCTGTTCATACTTCCACTAAAGCTAGAATAAAACTGTGGAGTTTCGAATAAACGATTACGGTCCAACGGACACTTCACAATGTCATAAACGCTGCTGACATACCGTACGCCCGCCACAAAACGAACTCTAGGAATTCAGAGAGACAAGTCTACTTTCTCAGTTTTTCAATCCGACGTGTGACAGCCGTAAACAATTGTTTGCTCGTTCCAAAAATATGTACGAAGCAAGGAACACTTCCTGCATTAACCGAGCGCAGTCGCATTTCTTTATCATCCAGGGTTCATCTCCTGGCGCGAACATTTGGTATCAGTAACTTACTATGGAACACCTTGTATTACGTTTCCATTGCTTCTAAACAAGGACGCTCAGACATCTGTGCATAAAAATATGTTGAACAGAAGGAAGAAGAGAAACGAAGCTGAGTTAGCCTGACTCTTAGGCACCAAATCGAGTTGGGGTACCCTGTATTTCTTACTGACTGTATTTTTGATACATATGATAATACATTTGATACATGTAATATATACATTTGATACATATATTAATGGTGGTTTCAACAAATACATTATACTCCATGTCGCTTTTACTGGAACGGTGATGCTGTTAGGTGGGAAAAGCGAATGTCGTAATTAGACGCGTGCGAAATAGGGAACGTGTTCACCGCTGAAACGACAAATATTTCCTCTTGACCGCATTTCCGAAGCGTTTAGCATCTAGGCAAGATATCTGCTCGCTGTCTCGACGCGTGCAACCCTGAAGGCATAACAGTTTCTCCCTGGTAGATAGCGACGACACACGGCGATGCAGCTCACGCTGCTACGTACTGACAGCCTCTGACGTGTAATGGACCGTTCAAATCCGTCCACGTCGTCGATCTTCAATAACGAGAGATCGTTTCTATGGTTACACGCGATCAATTGCTATTCGACTTGACTGTTACTCGGTTGCCACCAAGCCCTGTTATTGCTTCGACAGAACGTCAAGAAATGTGTCGTGCCATGCACGCGGTGTTACTTTGTATGCTCATGTATCCTGTTCTGGTATACCGGATGCTCGAGTTCGGATCGAATTTCAAGAATATATGAATACCTTCATTTTACTATCACGTATCTCGAAAGAAATGATATTTTATGCGGTGAGAATAACCAAGGCGAACGTTCACATTACCGGATGTTTAATTAGTACTTCATCATCCACTATTCATTGCATGTGTCCCAGTTGTCGCCATATTTTACCATGATATTTTGTACGCAAAAATGAGGATATTGGAATGTAGTGTAGGTATTTGGGAATGTTGGGATTTGGGTATTTAGAGATATGGAAATTTTGGAATTTCAAAATATAGATATTTTGGGTGTTGAGATTTTCGTATTTAGGAATATAACAATAGGGAAGTAGGTGGTTTTGGGATATGGGAATCTAGGGATTTAAGGGTACCGATATTTGCAAATGTTGGGATTTGAGTATTTAGACATATAAGAATTTAGGAATCTCAAAATATAGATATTTAGAGGTGCAGAGATTTGGGTGTTTAGAGATATGAGATTTCAGAAATTTCAAAATATAGATATTATGGGAGTTGAGATTTGCGTATTTAGGAATACAACAATAGAGAAATAGGTGGTTTTGGGATATGGGAATCTAGGGATTTAAGGGTACCGATATTTTCAAATGTTGGGATTTGAGTATTTAGAGATTTAAGAATTTAGGAATCTCAGAATATAGATATTTGCGGGTTTAGAGATATGAGATTTTACGAATTTCAAAATATAGATATTTTGGGTGTTGACATTTTCGTATTTAGAAATACAACAATAGGGAAATAGGTGGTTTTGGGATATGGGAATCCAGGGATTTAAGGGTGCCGATATTTGCAAATGTTGGGATTTGAGTATTTAGAGATATAAGAATTTAGGAATCTCAGAATATAGATATTTGGGGGTTTAGAGATATGAGAATTTACGAATTTCAAAATATAGATATTTTGGGTGTTGACATTTTCGTATTTAGGAATACAACAATAGGGAAATAGGTGATTTTGGGATATAGGAAACTAGAGATTTAAGGGTACCGATATTTGCAAATGTTGGGATTTGAGTATTTAGTGATATAAGAATTTGGGACTTTCAAAGTGTAGATATTTGAGTATGTAGGAACACAGCAATCTTTAGGGAAATAGATGTTTGAGGATTTTGGGATGGAAATATAGGAATTTAGTGATAGATATGTATGTAATTGGGAATATTGAGATTTGGGGGATTAGACATATAGAAATCTAGGAATTGGTCAAGAAATTTGTGAATCTAGGAATTTAAGGATGCAGCGATTTGGAAATTTGAATATTTAAAAACGACTTCGACGTTTAGAAATGTGAAAAACTAAGAATCTGGAAATTCGAGAACTAGAAAAGGAACCATAATTTAGAAATTTCAATATCTACAGACTAAATACTTGGAGATCATAAATCAAAAAAATTGTCAATTAGAAAAATATGAATACATAAATTTATGACCTTGTAACCAAATGTTGAAATTTCCATGGGTGTCCTTATCGAAAGGACCCGCTAGGTTGCAGGCGGGTACATTCATCATCTGTCACGGATTTTACCTGCGTCGAAGATTCGAATGGAAATGTTTTTGTCCCGAGTAACCAGAAAGAGTAGCGAGCGAGAAAAAGCTTTCTCGCTTGACGTCGTAGAAAATGTCAAATCCGCCAACTGACTGGTTTATGGTTTTACGAGCGGGTCGGAGTTTTCCGTTGCCGCCATATTCCATTTAGCAAAGTTTCAGTTGTTGGCAATGTACCGAGTCTCGGCGGGCTCTTCTAATCAAGCAGAGTAGCAAAATGTCGAGTAGTTGTCGCGATCGAACGGGAAGAAATAATTTCAGCTTGTATCTCGTTCGATCGTTCGCCAACCCGTCCGGGTGCGGTCATTGTTCGAGGAACTCGATTCCGCTATAGTAAAACGCCTTAACGCGATGAAACGGGGAGAAGTTGTTGCCGCGTTGGTATGCCGGCACGTTGCGCACGTGCACGTGTATCTAGACGCATTTATATAAGAACATCGGTTCGTAGGTAGCTCGAAGAAGTTGACTCGTTTGTCAACGTCTACCTTGCGGTCTACCTCGATTACCGAATATCGCAGGACAAAGCGATATTACCGACCCCTCGTTAATTTTCACCAACTTGATACTTTGCGAAGATATTCCGCTCGAGATTCATCTTCCTTGCATTTAAGACGGTATTTCCTTGCGACGGTAGCTTGCATACATCGCGTTGAAATGATGATGTTTGGGGGAGTCCGTGGTGCACCGTGGACCATTGACTAGGTAGACCATTTGTCAGCTTCCAAATTTGGAATTCATTTCTGAATTCTTCAGTTTATTGGACTGTTGATATAGTGTGCAATTCTCAAATTTCTAGTATTTCATGTTTGTGGATTTTTGAGGTTCTAAGATAAACTTGACGATTTTAACGTTTCTTCATTTTCCAACTTTTTAGTCTTTCAATTTTTAATTTTTCAATCTTCGAATTATTCTACTTTTACAATTAAAACTGGTCACTCTTTTAGTTATCTAATTTTTCTTTTTTATTTTTTAATTTTTCGAGTTCTCGATTTCTGAATTTCCGCTAAGAGAAGTCAGCCCTAACGATGACAGTTGAACCGCTCTTTAAATCTTCCGCATCACGGTCGCTGACCTAATCGCGATTTTATGATCACTATGATAAATGTTAGTGATTTTGCACGCTATCTTTAATTCAGAATACAGTTAATCCAAAAATCTGGTGTTGGGGTATAAAGCATCGAATACAGCACATGCCGCTCTGATTATTCTTTGCCTACGTTGCTTACATTATGCATGGAATAATTTTTCTTTTCATCTTTATGCATCCTTTCTCCATTCGTCAGCATCTAAGTAAACGAGAAGCAAATTTGTTTGGTAGAAGGAAAGTTTGCCTCGTTTAACGTTCTTTTAGCAACGAAATAAACGTTCACCATTATCCGATTGTACCGGTATGTTAAATAACGGATAGATTGTTGGATTTCCGGTGCCTACGCAAATTACGCCGGGGATATGGTAGGTGCATCTGTTAACATTGATGATAGTTACGTAGTGTACAGTGCCAATTAGACAGTGTAAAAGAAACCACGAGAGAGTACGTATTTTACCTAACGCTACACTTATAACAGTGTAGGAAAGTGCTTATCATTCGAAATGAGATAGAGATGTAGACATGTAATGGCAATTCATGGATAACCGTAAACGGAGAATTCAAACAGTTTGTGGTATAATGATGAAAACGATTGAAATTACCGTTTTATAAAATGGGATTTTGGGAGTATCAAATTCTAAATGGGATTTGGAATTTGGGAAGTATGGGTCTTGAGAGATGAAATTTTGAAAGTTGAGGGTAGTTTTGAATTTTGGGATTTTAGAATTTCTGAGTTTTTGACATTTTTAGCTGTTTTAGGAGTTTAAGGATTTGAGACTTGGGTCCCTGGGTTTTCAGAATTTTGGGATTTTGGGATCCTGGAATTTTGGGATTTTAGAACTTTAAAATTGTAAATAGGTCATAAATTTATTAATTTGAACTTTGAAGTTAGGATTTGTGGATTTTTAAATTTTTGTATTTCAGAATTTTAGAATTTTAGAATTTCAGAATTTTAGAATTTTAGAATCTTAGAATTTTAGAATTTTTGTTTTAAAATTTTAGAATTTCAGAATTTTAGAATCTTAGAATTTTAGAATTTTAGAATTTTAGAATTTTAGTTTTAGAATTTAAAAATTTTAGAATTTTAGAATTTTAGAGTTTTAGAATTTTAGCATTTTGTGGAATTATTTAATTTTTGAATTTTTGAATCCTGGAATTATGAAATTGTGGAATTTTTAAATTATTTAATTTTTGAGCCCTGAAATTGTAAAATTTTAGGACTTTAGGCTTTTGGAATTTTAGAGTTGTGAAACTTCAAACTTTTAAGGTTTAGGAATTTTTGAATTTTTAAACTTCTGAACTTTGTAGTTTTGTAGTTTTGGGATTTGGTACCTTCGACCTTTAGAATTCCAGAATTTTGGAATTTTAGAATTTGAAAATTTTGGTAACTTGATGTTTCGGGAGTTCAGAATTATAGAAGTCTAGAATTTTAGAATTTTGTAACTTTGGAATTTTAATATGGGAGTTTTTAGAATTTTAGAATTTCAGTGTGGCAGAACTGCAGAATTGTGGAATTTTAAACTATTGAGATTTAGGAATTTTGGAATTTTTATACTTGTAAACTTTGTAGTTGTGGAGTTTAAGGATTCTGATACTTTCGATCTTTAGAATACCCGAATTTTCGAATATTAGAATTTGAAAATTTTGGTAACTTGATGTTTTGAGATTTTATAGTCATAAAATTCTAGAATTTGAAACTTTCGTAGCTTAGGAATTTTAAAATGCTGGTTTTGAAGTTTTTAGAATTTTGGAATTTCAGAAATTTGGACCTACAAATAAAAATTTGGCCTCACAAGTCAATATGTCATCTAATTTTATCGATATTTTTGCGAACAGCGTTCACAAAACAGTGGACCCCCTAATGGGAGGAAGGGTGTGATTTTACATACCATCCCTAGTAAAAAGATATTTGTTAACACCTTTGTTCTATCACCTTCATTAAGTATCAAGTTTCGCAATCGCCACACCGTCTTACGGGATAGACTGCTTGTTTCAAAATTGCAGTTTCATCCGCAACCTCTTGGTACATTTAATACGAAAGTAAATGAACTTGATGTTCAATGAGTGTGTCTGTCGCTACTGTTCAGTGTCTTCTTGTTCTCATTCGTTGTCTGCCGAAGTTTCTTTGTGGCCGAATTTCTGGTACAAATGCGAAATTATGGAATAAGTTTGTCTCACCTGGGGCTTCGTTTTCCAGAAAGTAACTTTGGAACTTCGTCGAGTATATATTTGCCTCGAACCTCTGTGTTTTAAACAACCACATACGTGTTTGTAATTACGAATTCGAGGCTTGATGACTATGTGTTATTTGTTCTGCACTTGTAAACAAATTCAGTAAATAAGATAAATTTGGTGGCAATCATTTGTTTTACTGTAGATACTAACTACATCATTTCACCTTGTTGATTCTTGAATTTTTATTAATTCAATATGATCTAGGTTATTTGTAAAAATTTTGTAAATAAAATAAATTCATTTCACCTTGTTGATTCTTGAATTTTTATTAATTCAGTATGATTAGGTTATTTGTAAAAATTTTGTAAATAAAATAAATTCATTTCACCTTGTTGATTCTTGAATTGTTATTAATTCAATATGATTAAGTTATTTGTACAAATTTTGTAAATAAAATAAATTCATTTCACCTTGTTGATTCCTGAATTTTTATTAATTCAATATGATTAGGTTATTTGTACAAATTTTGTAAATAAAATAAATTCATTTCACCTTGTTGATTCTTGAATTTTTATTAATTCAGTATGATTAAGTTATTTGTACAAATTTTGTAAATAAAATAAATTCATTTCACCTTGTTGATTCTTGAATTGTTATTAATTCAATATGATTAAGTTATTTGTACAAATTTTGTAAATAAAATAAATTCATTTCACCTTGTTGATTCCTGAATTTTTATTAATTCAATATGATTAGGTTATTTGTACAAATTTTGTAAATAAAATAAATTCATTTCACCTTGTTGATTCTTGAATTTTTATTAATTCAATGTGATCTAGGTTACAAATTTAGTAAATAAAACAAATTTGTAGGGAAGTATTTGTCTTGCTGTAGATATTAATTAACTCATTTTATATTGTCGATTTTTAAGTTTTTGTTAATTCAATATGATTAAATACTATCATTATAAATATAAGCACTGGCAATGATGAATATTTATTTGAATACAATAAAAAAGTTGAAGTATAATATTCTGCCAGAAAAGTAGAATATAATATTATAATATACTATATTATATTATAATTATTATACTAATGTATAATATGATACATATCATATCATAATACATTATAACATTATGATATTACAGTATTATTATATTATAATTATTACACTATAATGATATAATATTTTATTATAACACAAGCACCTATTATTATATTATATTTCAATGTAAAATTTGTGCTCTTGTACTATTTTATTATATTCATCTATAAACTTGGATAAATTCAAATTTTTTTAGTAATTTATATTATGATCTTAAGGTTTAGATCTTATGTAGTAAGATATCCTATAAAACTAACCTTAAAATATTTTAGTAAAATATTATAAAAAATAGTAAAATATTTTACTAAATAAAATATATTATAAATAAAAAAATTGCAGTTTTGTAAGTGGATTTGCAAATGTAAAATTTATCACGAACACCGGTTTTCTTATTTTTGCCCAAAACATCGTTCATCGTAAAACTTTTCGTCGCCCTCGTAGTTCATAAAATGGAGGTTTGAGTGTGTATAGAAACCTTGAATAGCTGACGTTTGAAAGGACATACATACTTACTTCAAACCTCTTGGCGTTAAAATCACATAGCTCAAATGTACACTTCGTGATCCAAAGACGATATAAACGTTTTTCCTTCGTATTGTAAATCGCGTTTAGTTATTTAACTTTATTGGTTTTAGCACCTTTATACGTTCCAAGTGTTGTTAATAAATATTTATATTATTTTTTGACCCATGCTATTATTAAATACTTATTTTATTCTATTATAGAAATTATATTTTCTATTATAAAATTATGTAAACAAAGACATGTGCTTTTTTAAGATATTTTGGGTAAATATTAACACAAGCTACCAGGGTATAATTCACATTTAAAATTTAAATTTAAATTGAAAAATAAATAAAGGAACGATAAGGTGCAAATTTATATACACATTAATTCTTTATCTCGATGAAAGTCAACATAAATTTCAAGAATACCACCTTAACAAATTTTGTAAGTGAAAATAAACAAAGACAGGTGCTTCTTTGAGATATTTCAGGTAAATATTAACACTAAAGCTACCAGGGTATAATTGACATTTAAAATAAAAAATGAAATTGAAAAATAAATAAAGAAACGATAAAATGCAAATTCATATCCACATTAATTCTCTATCTCGATAAAAGTTAATATAAGAAATTTTTATAGCGGTCATTTAACCATTTTGGTAGTTTTAGTGTTAAACTTAGTAATCTATGATTAACAATTAATATTTAAAAATATATAAATGCTTATACTATAGAAAAGTTACTTTACATTATAAAATGATATAAACAGAGGTTATATTTTGACAATTTTTTATCGAATTGTGAACTAGTGATATGGATTAGTTTCTGCATAAAATAAACGTGATATAATATGATAAAAAGAGTGAATTATATATTCCTCTGTCCTCGTTCGGTGTCAACTTAAAATAGATGTGTATCTACCACAATACAGTCGATTAAATGTCAGCGCAAGGGGTTGACATTTTATCGATTATTAATTGACAACCTGTGTGAAAGGACAATGGTAATGGTTTAAATATAACCGTAAATATATTCTACTGAAATGTTCGTAGTCTGTCCAGACTATGTTAAACATAAACTAGCTAAAATTGAAAGAAGTATATTTTTTATTTAAAAAAGATTTTCATTATCGAACAATTTATGACGGGAGAAATTGTCATTTTCAAGATTAATACTTTTTTGATCTTGCGATAGTAATATTTTTATTGATAGTGATATTTAAGTTTTATAATTGTTATGATAGATATATTTAATTTTCATAATTATTTTAATACGCATTTTATTTAAAACACTGGAAACTTGAAAATTGTTCAAAATTTGAAAACAGTTCGAACAATTACATAATTTTTGACATTCTGAATGCATTAAAAATTGTAGAACAGTATTTTTGAAAATTGAAAATGCTGATGATTTACTGAATGAGAACACTTTAGTTATTTTTATTAGAAAATCAAGCAAATTTTTGCGATATGGTATCGAAAAATCTTAAGTGATTTTAGATATTTTTGTCGTTAAAATAATTTTGCAAAGCTAGTCCCAATTAGATAGTAGATTTTTTTATCTATTTTTGTATGCAAAAATTTTTAAATAATTTTTGTGAGTCAAATTTATCGAGTTCAATACATAGTAATGAAAATTATTACTCTTGTGTTTTCTGCACAAAATAAAACTGTAAAATATATTTATAAACATCAGTTGTGAATAATAATGTATAACAACAGTGTTGAATTATGAAGTGTATTAATATTCAATATTAAACAATTGAATTATTTTTGACCCGAATGCCTCATCGTCATATTGTATTTGTAAACATAACAAAATGAAGAGTTCTGCATACAAAATTTGAGTATGACCTTAAAAATGTATTTATTAAAAAAAGAATCTAAACAAAATTTGAATATGACCTTAAAATTATGCATACAAAATTTGAATATGACCTTGAACTGTATTTATAAAAAAAAACCTAGCACACTGCGAACTCTTATTCATCGATTTGGATGAAACTTTCTGAGTTTATAAAGTGTTTCAAGATAGGAATTACGATATGCTCCATTTGTGCCCAATCGTCCTCTAAAGATGTGAAAACTAACTTCAAAATCAAACTGGCACCTTAATTTTGTCGGATATAGCTCATAACATAAAAGACGTAGAGAAATCTGTTTCCAATAAAACTTGAACGGTGTATAAAGTTCTACAAACTTGCTTCAACGAAATTAAAACAAATTTGTTTCCTCCTTTTTTTGTTAAAGGAAAGTTTCTTTCGGAAGTTTGATAAAGCTGCTTGGATAAACTGTACTAATCCTGGCACAAACAATTTAATTAAGGATTAATTACATGATGATATAAGATTTATAGTATTTACAAGTATTATTTAAGTATATCAGTTTTTTTATATATTTTATCGAAAAAGATTGGAATACTTTATTAAAAAAAATTGTTTAAAATTTTTATTTTTTAACGTGCTACACGTATAAATGCAATTGTGATTAATTTTCTCAGCTTGTAATTATTAATATATATTTAAAATATTAGATATAATTATAATTTGCAATATTTTTATTATTAGTACAAATTATATAATATACTATTTATTTACTTTCTACATTGCAGAAAATATATATTCCCCTGATAAATACATACAAGAAATTAGATGTTTAATACAGAAAGAACAGAGTTTATAAAATTAATAAAATGTAGTCGAAAAAAGTTCAAAGAGTTACAGAAAGAGTTTCAATGTATACAAAAGCTATTGATCGTATTCTATCATACATTATATGTATAGTACATTATATTCAGTCGTTTAACACGTTGACTGCCACACTGACGCTGTAAAACATTTTCTTGCATATTTTTTAACAAATCTTACCATGATCACAAGATTTTATTATATTTATTATATTTTATTTATATTCATAGCTCCAAGTAATACGAATATTTCCAATTAGGTTAGTGAAAAAATTCACATGTGATTCATATGGAAAGTTAACTTCACCCATGTGTGCGTAACGTGGCAGTCAAAGTGTTAATTATTCAATAATTATTATATTATATATTATAATATGTTACAACATAATTATTTATAAAAATTGCCTTGCTTAGTTCCATATTTACCTATACTTTCACAGGCAAAAATTATAATAAACTAAAGGAAAGTAAAAGAAAATATTAATAAACCAATATTTATATGAAATAATAAGCCTTTTGCATAGTAATTCAAGCTTAAAACATGAAAAGTTTCTGTCCTACCTAATAACACAAAATAAAGAAAACGAACTTCTGAGAAGAGTGAATGAGCATAACAGATGTTCCTCGTACAAATAGAATCCTCGTTTGACAGTTTGATCAGCTGACTCTTTTTTTCAGCCTACTCCGAAAAACTAGACGTTGAAACTATCCCGCTAGTTTTCAGTTTTGAAAATCATTATTTAGTTTCATAAGCTGCGAACGATATTTCTGCATCGGAGGCAGAAACGAACGTCAAAATTAACATATCCACGCTTCCCAACATCTGGATAAGCAAAAGCAGCGATAAATTTTTCAACGCGGGGTCGTAATGGACCTTTTCTTTACTAGTCGTTTGGTTCTATGATTTCGTGAGATGCGTACATATAGGTTAGATTACGTTACGTTACTAAATCTATCATAAGTAGATCTGAAAGCGAAAAACAGAGTTGAAAAAATTTCAACTTCAGTTTGTCTATAGTTACTACACAGTTACTATACAGTTAATAGTATGCAGTACTTCTATATTTGTTACTATACAGGGTGCTTTCGAAATGATGCAACCAGGGGGTGAATTTACACGAAAAAATGAGATAAAAATGTGAAATACATTTTTTTCGTATGTCACTTCATTTTCGGAAAAAAATTGAAAATTCACTGAAATTCGGTTCAAATTCACTCAGTGATTTTCTCTAAAATTGAGTTGACAATCAACAAATTCAACTCTGTACTTTATACATGCTGTTTTCGAAATGGTACAAAAGGAGGATGAATTTACATAAAAAAAATGAGGCAAAAATATGGAATACATTTTTTTCGTGTCACTTCATTTTTTTAAAATCTGAACAGTTTCAGAGCGTTTATAAAAAAAATTTGTTCACGGCACATGAAATGATAAATGCAACAACTTTTCATTACTTTGAGAATTAATGAATGTTGTTAAATAAATAAATCTAATCATTAATACTAAAGTTCGTTATCAGTCGTTCATATTATGCATATAGATACTAATGTTTAATACGATGAATTTACTCGATGATAAGAACACACATAAGTAACAAACCTCATAAAGTATGAAGTAATAAATTCATTTAGATATTAATAATTATATCTGTCGATTTATAATATTTATTTACTGTAGAATTAAACAGTTCATTGATTTTATTTTCTACTGTGAACAAACTTTTTTACAAATACTTAAAAAATGTTCAAATTTTTCTTGAAAATAAGGTTACATACTAACAAATTTTATTGCATATTTTTTACTTATTTTTGCATGTTCACACATTTTGTGCCATTTGGAAAACACCCTGTATGACAAATTTAAAAATTTTGTAAAACAAATAATCCAAACGTGCTCACTAACGTAAAAGTCTGATATCAACATAATTGCCAGAACCTTGCGAAGGGTATCGATACATCAGAATGTGGGTAATGCTTCGATATTATACATGTTCATCGATAGACTTGCTTCACCGATTTTTCGGTTGTATTTTCGAAAACAACCTGTGTAGGAAGTGTTAGTGTACTTCAGTACTACTCAAACTGTGTTCCACAGGATGTGGTTTCACAAAATAACTAAAGGATTCCTTAATCATACATTCCTGACAGAACTGATTGAACTTCGATAGATTCTCTATGGGATTTATGTCTAAGTGGACAATATAAAATTTTTGGATAATTACATAACAAATATTCTTGCATTATTCTGTGCTTTGAATCACCATCCTCTTCAAATTTGAAGATACTTTGTGCTTCCCTATAGTCATAATAAAGTCCATGAGCCATAATAAAGTATATATTCCAAATGACCATATATAAAGTCCAAATATCTATTTTTATGTAAAATATCGTCGAGGAGATCAAAGAACGTATTTTCCAAAATTTGTAAAGCTATGTATCGTTTCGATACTTTGTTCACGAGTTCATTGCACTGTTAGCTACATTCTGTAACATCGATACGTAAATCGTAGCAACAAATTGACGTGGGATGGTTATTTTTACCCCCTCGTGTAATGCTGATGATTCAAAAGTGAATCACCCGGGCAATGATACCGGATCAAAGATAGTTTTGTCGTAACTATCGAATGCTCGTTTCGCAGCTATCAATCACGTTTAGCTGATATGCCGTTGCGTGAAAATGCGTTTTCCACACAGGTTCTGTCGAAACCCGGTTGCTGTTTTTCACAGTCGATTGACGAGTGGTCAGACAAGTTGCTCGAGTAATAAATACATCGTGATCGCGTACTCCTATTGTTTACGATAAATTAAATTTTTTGGTTATAAATCATCGGCGGCGACAGGGCCGATATACAAATCTCGTAAATATGCATTTCACAGGTCGATAATGTGCAGCGGGATCATATATTTTCCAATATTTCATCGTTTCGACGCTGCGTATATCGACGATCGGCTAATTTCGACCCTTTGACACGGATACGTTGCACAGAGAGAGACCCGTTGCTGCCTGATATTTTGGATATCGATAGCTCTTTTATTAACTCGCATAGCGATGCGATCGAACAAAGCCGAAGAGTTGTGTTCAACGGAAGAGGATTCAACATTACATTGTTTATAGTTAATTCTGCCATTAAACACTTGCTTTTAACATTTAAAAATTAAAAATATAGTAGACAAATAAATAAATGATAAATTAATGCAGATTTTAAGATTACCCATTCAACGAATTTTGTAACTTAAAATAAGGAATTTATAAAACGGTTATTTGACCGGTTTGGTAGTTTTAGCGTTAAATTGAAAATGAATAAGTAAAGTGAAGCATTAATTATTATACAGTTATTGCGTATGTTGTATACAGTTATTATTTAGCTCATTAAAATGTGATAGGGATTTGGACGAAAGTAGAAGAAAAATTTTGTGATATGAAATGAGAACTAAAGTCATTTTTAATGGTTGGTAATTCTCTTGTTAAATTTTTTAATTTAAATGATATAATATATCGAGGGTACATTTTGCATTAAGTGGAGGATTTAAAAATTTTGAGAATTTGAAATATTACAAAATTGCATTTTTGCTATATTAATGTAAAGATTAAAGATTTTGAAAAATGGTTACACAAA
The DNA here is from genome assembly GCA_945859595.2 of Megachile willughbiella. Classification (NCBI taxonomy): domain Eukaryota; kingdom Metazoa; phylum Arthropoda; class Insecta; order Hymenoptera; family Megachilidae; genus Megachile; species Megachile willughbiella. Next base: position 10,831,039 of record OX243801.1, read on the forward strand.
CGTTTTATTTAATATTCTTAACATAAATTCCAATTATTGACTATAGTAAATGACATATAACAGAATTCGGTGACAGAAAAGTATTGCAAAATGTCACTTCCGGTGTATCAATGGAGAGCTTAAAGTGTAGTATAATAAAAACGGCTACATCAAATTTTCATTAATATTCTTAGTAAGAAATGGCTGATTGTCAGTTATAATAAGTAATGTCTATTTTTGAAACATTGTGACATGTTCACATGTTGATATGTGACATAATTTGATGACAGAAAAGTATCGCAAAATGTCACTTCCAATATATCAATGTAAAGCTTATAGTTCAAAAAAGAAGACTACATAAACTTTTCATTATCATTTTTAATAAGAGATGACTGATTATCAATTACAGTAAACAATGACTGATTTCGAAATATGTGACATCTGACATAATTTGACGACAGAAAAGTATCGCACAATGTCACTTCCGGTATATCAACGTGGAGTTCGGACTATAATAAACACGATTGCACAAATTTTGCATTAATGTTCCTAACATAAAATAACTGGTTACCAATTACAATAAATAGTGACTAATTTTGAATGTCATTAAATGTGTCATTTAACACAATTTGATGACAGAAGAAGCACTTCCAACATATATGTATAAAACTTAAAGTTTTTTAAGATTATATAACAATGTACACAATATTTATAGATTTTGACAGACGTTACTTGTTTCAAAATCAGTTATTTAATATAATTGACAATTAATCATTTATTATTAAGAATATATGTCAAAAGTTATACAGTCAATTTGATAACAAGAAAATGACTCTTAACAGAAAAATAACACTTATGAATGTGATATTAGTTTAAAATGAACACAGAAGCACAATACTATTAACGCGGTAGACTTCCATTTTATTGCCACTGTATAAAAACTTTCGCGCGCATTAATGGCGTCGCGACACCATTATAACGCATAGGAATCCATAGGGACTGCCATAGTATTAAAGAGAACTTTTTGGATAACTCAACAGATGATAATTCCTAGAATTTTCTGTTCTCTCGTCCGTGAAAATATGATGAAAGTCTATTATACTCGGTGGAGTATTCTTGATTGAAACAAGGAATAAATTAACTAGTTTCGAAATATCTTTGAATGATTTATTTTCGAAATATTTTTAAATTAACTACTTTTAAAATATCTGTGAATATACTAGTTTTTAAGTATCTTTAAATTACCTAGTTTTTTAATTAATTTGTTTTTAAATATTTTATAATTAACTAGTTTTTAAACAATCTTTGAATTAACTGCTTTTTAAATATCTTTGAATTAACTAATTTTTTAACATATTTAAGTTAACTTTTATTACTTATATTATTATCTTTTTTATTTTTGAAATATCATTAAATTAACTGTTTTTAAAACATCCTTGATTGAACTAGTTCTTAAATATCTTTTAATGAACTAATTTTTGAACATCTTTAAATTAACTTTTATTAGTTATATTATTATCTTTTTTATTTTTGAAATATCATTAAATTAATTGTTTTTAAAACATCCTTGATTGAACTAGTTTTGAAATATCGTTGAATTAACTAGTTTTTAAGTATTTGTAAATCAACGAATTTTAAAATATTTATGATCAAATAGTTTTTAAATATTCGTAAATTAACTAGTTTTAAAACGTCTTTGAATTAATCAGTTTTAAGTGTCTTTGAATTAACTAGTTTTCAAATATCTCTAAATAAACTATTTTTTAAGTATCTCTGAATTAACTACTTCCTAAACATCATCTAGTTAAAAGTTACTCGTTCACTTTCATTCAAAACTTTTGTTACGAAATCTATGAATAAATTTTCAGAAAAAGCCAAATTTCAAATACTTTCATTTAACTCAACACTTTTGTCTAAGAATTATTTTAAATAACGCCCACTGAATGAATTACATAAACGAGATTCGTGAGTAAACTCATTTCAATTTTGACCATACAAGAACTAATTCCCCGTAGAAACTATTTCATCGAACTTAACTTACACCATTCTTGAACCTAAATTAGAAGACATAATTTAAATTTGTTACGCTCTATAAAAAACCTAAGAATCTCCACCCACAGATAGAAAAGTACGGTTGCTGATCGTTAGCATTACTAATTAGGCATGTGTGACCAATTACGTTCATCCCTGTAGCTCTCGCTGAAGACCTACTTCGGCTAGATCAGTCGTTATTTTTTGTGATATAGGCGGTAGGAAAATAAATGCGTGAAAAGCGGGGTCAAGATGAAAAAAATAAACGTTAGGGAAGTTGTGTAAACCATAAAGTGGCGGGGCGAGCCGTTGTAGAAGCATTAAAGGTCTCCATTTTCCGTTATCTGCTTCGGCCGTAGCGCGTTTAAAAATTTCGAACTTCCTCGCTCATTTCCTTTCCGCGCGAACAAAGGCCGTTTTATTGCTCGCCAGGATGTCCCGTTATCTCCGTTGTCTCTCGATGTAATGCGTTCGACCAACAACGAAATCGAATAAAACGGCCACAGAGGAAAGCTTCGATTTCCCGCGAAAAGAAATTGCGGATAAAGGGTGGAAAGTAATGACGTGTGAGCCAGAAGAGGTCGAAAGGCATCGGGAGCCTTTTCAACAGGCTGTCGATTTGTGTCTGCATGAATACACCGGTAAAGCTCATTTTACGCGTACACGCATTCCCTGCAAGCCAACCCTACCAGTATGTGTGTACTTCCATTTACGCTTCAAGCGGCATCCAATTATCGCGAATCTCTGAAAGAAGCCTTCGTGAACGAGTCCGTGAAGAGGAAGCTAAATTCTTCCTCGGTGACCGAATCGGCAGATTATTTTTTACCTCTCTTCCTGACTTTCTTCGGTGAACGGTGAAATCCTGGGGTTTCGTGGATTTTGTAATTGATTGATCCTTTGGACTCTTGCGTTCCGATGTGTTGGGGGTTGGGTGAAGAAATTGAACGTTTTCATGAATGAAAGGTTTACTAATTACAATCTTAGATCATTCTCAAACTCTACTAACTACAATTTCGTATAAGAACGGAATGCAACGACGTAAAACCTCGATTTGACAGTTATCTTTCTGATCGAGCCTTGCTCTCAAGTGTATTCTTATTCTAATGGGGCAAGATTACTTGGTCATTCAACAGTTTAATAATTTATTAAAGTTTAACGTGGAAATTTTATGAAAGATACCTAAAGGATTCGCAGTTTTGTGATAGTTAATGTTTTATTTTAACATAGGCAGAAATATGGGTTTGCAGAGCAAAACTTTTAGGCCTTAAATAAGAAGAGTTTTGAAGTGCGAATGATCTTTCGCGTACCTTATCTCTCGTCGATGTACGTGCACGCGCACCTACGTGTCCCTGCCAAATGCCTATGGGAGTCGGAACCCCAGATTCGTTTCTACAGGGTGTTCCTCATATTAGTATTTGAAATCCAACTTATAAAATATTGTAAGAAATTTAGAATTTCTTGGTCCTAAGAAAATGTTAAAATGCCACTATTTTGTCTTATAACCCTTCTGTTTTTATTTGAACATAGACAAAATTAAAAAGGTTTGCTGGACTAAACTTTTCGGCCTTAAATAACAAGAGTTCTGAAGTGCAAGGATCATTCGAATGTTCCATGTGCTGGTCACGTGCTAAAATGATCCAAAAACAGCAAAACACAGCCGTGGATTTCAACCATTTTTATATCATTGGAAGATGGTTTCGTTTGCGACATCAGCACTCTAGATCAGACATATTTAGCTGTGGAATAAACTATAATTTGTCCTGATTTGGATGAAAAATAAAGGAGAAAAATTTGGACCGTGTCATCATTGTATCTGCCATCCATGGATTGCATTCGATCTATTGTATTGCATCTTTTTGTCCTATTATCGATAAAACGGTGTAAAATACGTGACAGGTGTGGTAGGACAGGTACAAATGACGTGGCGTCTGATTAAAACAATTGCCAACGTAAATCCCGTGTTGTCAGATTGAATCATGGATTGAATCGTAGTATTGTATATATATGTCTATGGATTTAGCGACATAACTTGAACGACTTCTGTACTTCAATTGCGACGATCCTTTCTGAAATATGATGCGAATTGAGAAATTTCCAATGCACTGTGATTTCTTTTTCTATTATTTAGTACATTATTTCTGCTGCTTATTAATAAATAATCAAATGATAACGTCATTATATGACTTGACAACGCACATAATGCAAGTTGTGCACTAACGTAGTGTTCTTTTTAATATATTTTTTAATTTTTCACTGAAATTTTTAAAAGATAAATTGTGATTAATGATCATTGAGTTAGACATATTTGCTTTAGTTATTTTATCTAATCATTAATCATGACTGCTGCATTACTTGCAATTAGTAATCGTAACCATCAATCACCAACAAGATTTCACGTCAGTTGTAATCGATAATCATCAATCAGATTACTGTTTGCTCGACTCTGAATTTGCCTAGAAGGAACATGATTTGTCAAATGACAGGATTTGTAATTAAATTTGATATTAATATCGCACATTGTTCATTTAATCTATTATTATAAAATATTTAGAGACATAAAAATTTCTAGTCCTCGTATGTTTTAATTATGTATTAATAAATTATCAAATTTTTTAGTTTTTAGATTTCCTATTTGGTAATTTGGAAATTTGGAAACTTGAAAATTTAGTAATTCTCTCAAATTTCTGAATTCAGTAATGTAAAAATTTACAAATTCGATACAGTTTAAATTTGGTATGTTTAGAATTAAAAAATGTAGAAGTATAGAAAGATTGGGGGATTTTGGAATTTTAGAATTTAGGAATTTAGGGATTTACGGACTTAGGGACTTAGGGATTTAGAGATTTAGGGATTTAGGAATTTTGGGACTTAGGGGTTTTGGAACTTAGGGGTTTTGGAACTTAGGGATTTGGGACATAGGGATTTACGGACTTAGGGACTTAGGGATTTAGGGACTTAGGAACTTAGGGATTTAGGAATTTTGGGACTTAGGGGTTTTGGAACTTAGGGATTTGGGACTTTGGAATTTAAGGATTTAGAGATTTAGAGATTTAGGGACTTAGGGACTTAGGGATTTAAGGACTTAGGGATATAGGGACTTGTGGTTTTAGGGACTAACTTAGGGATTTAAGGATTTAGGGATTTAGGGATTTAGGGACTTAGGAACTTAGGGATTTAGGGACTTAGGAACTTAGGGATTTAGGGATTTTGGAAGTTAGATATTTTAGGACTTAGGGATTTTTGAACTTAGAGATTTAGGGATTTACGGACTTAGGGATTTAGGGATTTACTAATTTACGAATTTACGAATTTTGGAAGTCCGGAGTTTAGGGATTTAAAAATTTAGAAATTTAAGAATTTAGAGACGGAAAGGTATATGGATTTAGGAATTTAGGGACTTACTATTTTAGATGTTTAGGAATTCCGGAATTTTGAGATTTAGAAACTTGAGAATTTAGGAATTAGAAGATTTGGGCATTTTGGGGATTGCAGAATTTATTAAGAATGTTAGAAATATCAGAAAAATCAGAAATATTATAAATATTGTAAATATTACAAATGCTACAAATATTAGAACTGTTAGAAATGTTAGAAATAATAGAAACGTCAGGAATTCTAAAAATATGACAGTGCTACAAATATCAGGAATACTAAAAAAGTGACGAATAGTAAAAATCCTTGAAATATTAAAAATATTGGAAGTACTACCAATTAGTATGTATATATTTAGCGAATATATTTTACAATTAGCAATTAGTATTAGAAGTACTAGAAATGTAAGAAATATTAATATTAAAATAGCATAAAATTAATTAAATTCTTCAAGTTTCAGCTCCGCAATAATCGAACGTCAAAGTCATATTACAAGAAGTGTTTAAATATTGAAGTCTTTCATACAATTTTCAAGACATTTTATACAGACTTCGAAAGCTAAAATGTCACTTCAGTGATCAATCAGTGGTCCGCGTACATTGGCTGGTGGTTAGAGTGTTTCATTTCGTGGGCTTTCCACTTTGGGTCCGTTTACGTAGTACTGCTTCCTTCAATCTAGGCCAAAGTAGTAATTTAGGGTAGTCACGCTAAAGTTGTGATATCACGACATGTCACTTACTATAGAGTTGGCGTTTATTTAAAGCCTTAAAATCAAAGTAGCCCGAGAGATGCAAAATCTTCGAAATTACAGTCGTATCGGAAACTCTTCAAATTCTCTCATTTCTTGAATCAGCTCTTCAAATTACTCGTTTCTCTTTAATCTCTTAAATCAGTTCTAGAAACTACTAATTTTGTCTCGTCTCTTGAATCAACTCAAATTACTCATTTTTCTAAAGACACATAGAATGTATATGAAAAGTTGCAGAAAAGATTTATTTATTAATGTAATAATACATAAATTCAGTATGTACTGCAACAATTCAGAACTGATGTTCATCTGATGAGCAGGGATAATGTGAATCAAGGCGATTTAGTGTTATGTAAATTAAGGATACTTTCCTGTAATGTGTATTTTTAAATAGAATTATTAACTTGCATAGAATTGCAGTATAAGTTATTAAATTATCGTCACAACATACAGAGTATAATGTTATTTGATGATGTTTAATATTAAACTAATTTAATTAATATTAAACTATTAAAGATGTAAATATGAAAGATAGTAATGATCTTGACAATATTAGAAATATTAAAAATATTAGCAAAATTACAAATAATTCAAATATTAAAATTAAATAAAAAATTGGAAAATTAAAAGGCTTCAAAATGTGGAAATATAGAAATTTCAGAATTCAGAAATACCTTGTCTGTTTGATAGTTTAGAAATTTACTAATTTAGAAACTAGAAGATTTAAATTTGGGGATTTTGGAGATTGAAGAATGTTAGAAAAAAATATTAGGAACAATAAATATGTTGAAATATTAGAAATAATAGAAGCATTAGAAATAGTAGAAATATCAGGAATACTAAAAATATAACTAATATTGAAAATATTAGAAATACTAGAAATATTAGAAATGTTAGAAATACTAAAAATATTAGAAATATAAGAAATATTAGAAATACTAGAGATATTAAAAATATTAGAAATATAAGAAATATTAGAAATACTAGAGATATTAAAAATATTAGAAATACTAGAAATATTAGGAATATTAGAAGTATTAAAAATATTAGAAACACTAAAAATATTAGAAATACTAAAAATATTAGAAATACTAGAAATATTAGAAATATAAGAAATATTAGAAATACTAAAAATATTAGAAATACTAAAAATATTAAAAATACTAGAAATATTAAAAATATAAGAAATATTAAAAATATAAGAAATATTAAAAATACTAGAAATATTAAAAATATAAGAAATATTAGAAATGTCAGAAATACTAGAAATATTAAAAATATTAATATGAAAATAACATTAAATGAAATAAAATTAAATTGTATATTAAATTAATATTAACCTAACATGGCGCAAAAGCACTTTCCTGAATTCCATTCATGTCGATCCATCCATGTTTCGAAATCCGTCATTTAATACGCAACAATCCGGCATATCATGTCTCATTATAAAGTAATAACTCATTGTATGGTCCACATGTAATATAACTACTTTCACTGAATACATACTGCATGGGAACTACAATACTATCCACAACAATAGCCTGTCAGGAAATCCTTAGAACAACAAACAATGAGTATATAATCGACTATCACATACGTACGGTTATACATATGCATTTTACCTTGATTAACATATTGAATAACATATTTACGTTGGATCGTTGAATGAAGATGGCAGTCATAAAGGAGTCACGTGACTGGTTTACACGCTATAATGGACTCTGGGAAAAGTGTCCTTTATTAGGATAAGGTTATGAAAATGTGGAATATTTGACTACTGGATCTACAGGTGTCTTGCGAATCGAGTATTTAAAATTTCGAGTACCTATTGTAAATATGTGGGTAGAACAAGAATGAAACGCAGAGATTTTAAAGTCGTTCCGAACAATTAAATGTCAAACTATCGAAAACGATATCAAACACTATTACAGTTGATTTCACGAATAAATTTTAATATTTCTCAATATTTTAATTTCTAAACTTGTACACTTTCCAATAACAAGATTTCTTAATTTAAAAATTTACAAACCTCAAAGTCGTAAATTTTTTAATACTAAAATTGCAAGACTAATTTTTATATTCTCAAATCTTTAGGTCTTCAATTTTTTAAATTCTTAAATTGCAAAAGTTTTACATATTTCAATTTTCAAATTGCAAGATTTTCAGTTTTTTTAACTCTAATTGCAAGATTTTCATATTTTTTAATTCTTTAATTGCAAGATTTTCATATTTTTTAATTCTTAAATTTCGAGAGTTTCAAATCTTTAAATTCCTAAACTCAAAAATCTTGAAATATTTAAATTCTCAAATCCCAGTCTTCAAATTTCAAATTTCCAAATCGCAGTCTTCAAATTTTTAGATTCTCAAACCCCATGAACTTCAAATTTTTAAATAACCAAATCCCAAGATCTTCAAATATTTAAAATCCCAAATCTCAAAATCTTCAAACTCCTTAATTTTCCAAATTCTACAGATTCTTCAAATCCTTAAGTCTCCAAATCCCAAATCTTAATATTTTCAAATTTTTTATTTCCCAAATTATAAAATTTGCAAATTCACAAATATATCTAAATTCCCAAATTTCTAGGTTTCTAAATTTATAATTTCCCATTGATCTAAATTCATCATCTGTCAAAAGATATTATCAAATTAGTTAAATGTCACATAACCACAATTTTTAGCGCATTCAAAAGATTCTTAATAATATTCATAATATATCATACGCGATAGCTTTCGAGAACAACCAGACATCTAAAAAGGTCAAGCAGACATATTGAAACTTTCTGTTACGCGGCACATTTGCATACCATAATTTACGCTGTTAATCCCGTCGGATTTAAATTAGAGTGCCGAACATCTTGTAAGTCGGGAGCCGCGATACCCCTCCATCAATCAGTTACGTGATTTATTTGACCACACATGTGAGATCACGGTGAGAAACATTTGGTGTGTGACAAATTAATAGCTTCACATTTTTTAAGCAAACGGTACCCGTATAAAAGAGAAACGGACATATTCGTTGAATTTTTTATTTATTTTACAATCATGAGATCAATTATCCTGGATTGAAACGCTATTAATTTTTAACCGTTTATAAAACGTATTCTACAAAATGCATTTATGAAATACGTATAAAATTTCATTTTATAAAATGTATATCGAATTTTATTTAACCGTTTTACTTTTTAAACATGTATAAACGTATCAATTTTATTTATTATTCATTTTGTAAAATACGTTTATAAAATTAAGGTATATGCACACGTTTATATAGTACTATATTAAGTTATTATTAGTTGGCACTATATGTACATATATGATCTACATATATAAAATTTGTTGAGTATAATCTATATTGTGTATATAAAGTGAGTACTGTTGGCTAAAATAATTCATACAATTAATTTATAAATTTTTACTTACAGTAAAAACAGTGAGTACTGTTGGCTAAAGTAATTCGTACAATTAATTTATAAATTTTTACTTACAGTAAAAACAGTGAGTACTGTTGGCTAAAGTAATTCGTATAATTAATCTATAAATTTTTACTTGCAATAAAAATAGAAATAAAAATAAATTGTACTTACAGTAAAAATAAAAATAATTTTATTTACAGTAAAAATAAAAATAAACTTTTACTGTTGGCTAAAATAATTGATACAATTAATCTATAAATTTTTACTTTCAATAAAAATAGAAATAAAAATAAATTTTACTTACAGTAAAAATAAAAATAAAAATTTATAGATCATGGCTTTGAACTGACACTAAGAAGGTAAACCCGAAAGAAAACAAATGCATCAGCATTTAAATATAGATATTTCCTTAATTTTTTGACAAAATAAAAATAGCAAACATTAGAATATAACAATAAAAAATAAGGTAACAGAAGTTGCATTATTTACAATATGTATCGATACGCTTAAGTAAGAAAACAAATGCATCAGCATTTAAATATAAATATTTATCTAATTACATTTGACAAAATAAAAATAGCAAACAGAATTTTACAATAAAAAATAAGGTAACGGAAGTAGCGTTATTTAAAATATGTATCGATACGCTTAAGTAGTAAGATAGAGTGGACAGGGTAGAAAAAAAGTGATAGCGAAGAGAGATGAGTAAGAAGGCGGCACCTCGATGTCGAGGACGATTGCCGGTGAATGACGAGCATCATTAGTTCATCGACGTTGTCAATGGATTCATTGCTGCCCATTACGACGTCAAATCCTCTTGTACGATAATCTAGCGATAATGAGAGCTCGTTAAAGACGAACGGAATAACAGGGCGTGTACCGGTGTCGCGGAGGATCGATGCCTCGCACACGTGGCACGCTGCCTTTTCTATTTTTCTTCCCTTCCAATTTTCCATTCCTCCTTTCGTTCCTTTACCTCTTTTTCTTCCTCCATCTCTCCTGCTCCCCCGTGCCGCTCGTTTAGATCGTTTGTACGATTACTCTTCCTGCTTCTCCTTCTACAGCGTTCTTTAATTCATTCTTGTAATACGTCCGCGAGTTATGAGAGCCACCGGCGGACGAGTTGTCGAGACAGACAATCTTTGCGTTTTCATTGTCATCGCTGAACTCGACTGCAATTATCGACACGAATCGATCTTGAAGCTCGATGAATTCCTGCCAGAGCGGAGGTTCGTTATTCACGCTTTGCACGGATTACGGAAGCGTTCGACGATCGTTAATAGGTGTTCGAGTATTGTATGCACACGGAAAGCATTTAACGATTTAGGTCGGCATACTGAACTAGGAACTATGCAGTCATCTGATTCGTACAAGAAATACTCTCCTCAGACCTGTTCCTTTCTAGATCGATTAATCGTTCTACCTTTATTGCATTGTCACCTCCTTTCCTCTTTATTAACTCGATTGTTGCGGCAGTCGTAGTTAGCTAATCATCACTGCAATTTTAAGATACATAATGTCAGGTTTTTGGGATTTAGCCTATGATTTTCTCGGTTGTTGCGGCTGTCAGCTAACTGATCGTCACTGAAATTTTAAGATATATGTCAGGCTTTTGGGATTTATATTAACTTATAATATTATTAGTTTCTAATAATTTTAACACTTTGCATTTCTTCATTCCTTTTACCCACATCCTTAACACTAGGTTTACGGACGTTTGATGGTCACTTGTATTTAAATTTGAACTAAAGTAGAAAAATAAATAAATTGGGGACGATATGTGAACTGCATAAGACATTGATTCTTTAGCTTGACGAAAGTTGTCATACATTTTTACAAAAATTTCTTAATAAATTTTGTCATTTAAAATAAGAGATCTATGATTCGTCATTTTGACGGGTTCCGTAAATCTAGTGTTAATTTACAAAATAGATCAAGAAGTTCTCAATAAAATGTAACAGTACGGAGTATGTGAAAGATATATTTTTTCATTTATTATAAAACGATAATAATCTAATTGTTTGAATTATTTATAAGATCCAAGAGAAATATGATGTGGAGTCGCACTCGACATAGGAGTGCAAAGGGTTAATGATTTTACGGATGAGCAGTTAGTTTTAGATTAAAAATACAGCAGAACAACGAGTAAATAAGGGATGAAACATAAATTAATTTATACTGTTATTCTTTACCTCGAAGAAAGTCAACACACATTACGAAAAGAGTATCTTAATTTCTGTAATTTATAACAAGAAATCTAAGGTACGTCATTTTAACGTATACATAGTGTTATTAAACATATATGTATCAGTAGATAAGGGATTATGAGATATCAGTAGTATCTTATTAATTTTTGAATTTATCTCCGTTTTTTCATGTATTTTCTATTTTGCATAACACGATACCTTGTAAGAATCTAACAGTCTTGTTATGCTCAGGTCACCTGTACCAACATACAATGATTAATCACTTTCCACACCAAGAAAGTGAGATCATATATAAAAAGTTCCTATGTACGTAACTTGTAAAATCAAAAAAGAACTGACAAGAGGAAGCTATTAATAACTTAGTTATCAATTGTTTTACGATCTGACTTCAAATGCGATGATCTATCAAGTATGCACAATGTATGTATACAATATACAAAAAATGTAGAAATATGTGTTTGAAGAACATATGTGCTAAAGTGAAAAATATGTTTTTGGAACCATTTAATGACAGAACAAATTTCCGTTTGGCTCTCATTGCTTTATTTATTTTCCACAGAAAAATGTACATTCGTGTGATTATCAAATGCATCAAATATGTTGAGAAGCAGAGAATTGGTGAGCTAAATCACAAACCGTATTTCTGTAATTTTTAACCGTTAACCTACGATTTGTTCAGCAGTTGCGTCAGTCAGAGCTAACTAATTATCACTGAAATTTTAAGATAAATAAGAAAGTTGAAATGTTAGGTACATTTATAATTTAGTAATCTCTGTTTGTATAAGTTATAGTGGGTATTCAATTCGAAATATTCAATTTTTGTGCAAATAGGATTTAAATTTGTTTCATTTGAAATGTAACGTCACGAATCTGACTCGATGTCATAAACCAGGGGGTTAAAAATAATTCGATATTAGTTTCATATGTTTCGAAGCCACAACTTCTATTTTTCCTATATTTGAAAGCAACGACTTCCATTTTTCCGGAAATTGCAGAACCATGTTCGAAAATATATAGATTTATATGAAGCACTTACATTTATGCAAGATCGACAATTTCGTTCGGAATTTCTGTTTAATCCCTGAATTTACAATTCTTTCGGCAATTGCGTCAGAACTAATTATTACTGCAATATCAAGATAAATAACGAAAGTTGAAATGTTAGGTATTTTTAAGGTTTAGTGATTTTTACTTGTAGAAATTATAATTGGTATGGAACTCTATTTAATCCTGCTGCAAATGCGATTTAAATGTTACATTTGAAACGCACAGTACCAATATGTTATTACAATACCAGTAACGTATAATATAGCCAATTATGCTAAATTCCTAAATTTTTGTTTATACACTCTACTAAATTACCAAAGATTAGTTTATTTCAACTAAAGGGTTCTGAGGCTTACATAACACGATTCGCAAGAATTAAATTGTTAACCCTTTGTATGATTTATTTGTCAAGTCCATCAGTCAGAACTATTCACTACTGCAACATGAAAACAAATAAAGAAAGTTAAAATATTTCGTCCATTTCATATTCGGAACTCTCACGCAAAAATTATACCTAACTTTCAAATCGAAGAGTATTAAAAATTCCAGTAAGTTTATCACATTTCAAATGTAAAGTGCATCACGAATTTAACTCAACGTTACAAGTACCACAATATGAAAACAAGTAAAGAAAGTTTAAATGTTATGTCTATTTCATACTCGACGAACCTGGACTATGCAAATTATAATTACATAAATTTCAATTTGAAGGATATTAAAGATTACAGTAAGGTTTATCATATTTCACATTACGTCACGATGTTACAAGGGGTTGAATGTTCGATGTAAAAATATGAAAAGGAAACTTTTCGTTCTTTCGATAGAACAACCAATGCAAGCATACGTTAAAATCCGTGTTATTATTATTAATTTTAATAAATTATTATCGTGCAATTTTATTCTGTTATCCTAATTGACTTAAAATTGATAAAACAATAATTTCTTTTTTGTCTCTAATTATAATATCACTCAACTAGTATAGTTAGTAAAGTACTATAATACCTTACTATCCACAGTACTGTAATACTTGCTATAGTACCTAAGTTTTTAGGACTTAGGACCATATTTGTTCCCATCTTTGCTCACCAGTTCTGTCATTTCGCTTCTTTATTTCGCGTCCACTTGTTTCCTCCTTTTTTTCCTTGCCAGTTTCTCCGCTTCCTTTCACGCTGCTCTCTTTTGTCTAGTTACACGCGTTTCCCCATTCCTATTTCGTTAATAGATGTTTCGCCCCTTTTTCGGTTTTATTCTTTTGATATCCCCTCGTTTTTCCCTCTTTGCATTGTTGCGCCGCGCAGTCCCGGGAACACTAGGCTTCCCCAGGGAAAATGGCGGTGCAGGGAAAAAAGACACCATCGTTCGTTGATCTCTAATTAGTAAATTTTTTAATTATCAAACTCTCAATTCCATAAGCTTTTATGCGATGAAATTTAAAATACTAGAGATTTGGATACTAGAAAATTTGGAAATTTGGAAATCTAAGAAGCTGCAGAGTTCAGTATAAGTTTGGGAATTTTAGGAATTTGATGACTTGAAAGTGTAAGGATTTTGGGCACTAATGAATTTGAAAATTGGAAGATTAAGAGTTATACAAATTCAGAAATAAATGAATTTGAGGATCTAGGAATTAAAAAATTTGCAAATTGGAAAATTAGAAATCACACAAAATTAGAAATAAATAAATTTGAGGATCTAGAAATTGAAAAATGTAAAAATTTGAAAATTAAGACATACAAATTTAGAAATAAAAAAATTTGAGAATCTAGAAATTGAAAAATGTAAAAATGTAGAAATCTCAGAATTTGAAGATTCGTAGATCTCTAACTTTAAAAATTTATCAAATTTCCAAATTTGAGTAAAGTTGTTACTAGCTGTCCCACCTTCCCAGACCGAAACCAAGTGACAGAAGTCTCCACCCTTAAGCCTATTTTGAATAAAAAAAAAGCTCCGTTGTACCCGAGTGTATCTACCTCTCTAAAGACATCTTACAGAGACGTCTGTTCGTTTCTTCTCCAGTTTCATATCCCTCTTAATGCGATTTATGTGACAACTTGCAGTCCACGTCGCTGTCCGTCATTTTCTTTGTCGGAGGTTACAATTTTCTGCGAACTTTTTGCGATCGTACACCGTGTCCTGTGTCCGTAAGTCGCTGTCGATCAGACTGACGTACACGAGCCGTTACTTATTCGCGTTTATTCCATCAAAGCTCGATCAAATCACCGGCAACGGACTCTCACGCCACTCTTGTGTCGTGATTCGTGCTCTGTCGTCATGTTCGCTCTTTTTCTCCATCGTTCTGTCGTTTGCTCTCCCGCTTGTTCCCGAGTGCAAGTGCACGCGCGTGAATTGGTGCGTGTATCGTGCCTGCTAGATAGCTGCTATCGGATCCTCTTGCACGCGCCATCGACGTATCACGATTGAATGCGTTAGTAACATGGAAAAATCCGATTAAATACGCTTAAATACGATCGTTGGATGGTTGTAAACGTGTACGCTTCGCAAAGATGGATTTGCGTGGTTAGCAAGATGGTGGACGCGTTCGAGGGATGATAATCTTTTGTGCTGCTGAGCGGAAAGTGGATATTGACAAACTTTCGTTGAAACCTTTTTTGTATTTTATTCTGTAAATTGGTCAATTGCAAAAATAGATAGTCATTGAATTAGAACCACGTAATTAGACGAAACAGAAATTCGATGCAGCAGGATATGTTCACTGGAAGCAATATGTGTATTCGAACACGTACGCTCGAGCGCAATATACGCTTCCTTTAAATACAGATACATTAATAAAGCTTAACATTTTTTAATCTTCATACTTTCACATTTTCAAGTCAGTAGGTTTTTAAATTTTACAATTTATGAACTTTCGAGTTTCCCAATTCTTATATTTTGAAATTTATAAATTACTGTCCACGGAATCAAAAATATTTTATACGGCGAAAATATGTTAAAATTAGACATACAGTTTATAAGTTGATAATTGTATTATAAGACAGTGTGGATATGTTAGTAGTTGCAATTATTACAGTGATATTATTTGTGGTATAATTATGATTATTCTAATACTAGTAATTTTTAGATGGTTTTTGTAACACTGCCGTTTTGCCACCGTTTATTTTGAAAGAGGAACACTTTTTAAAAGAATAATGATAACAGTAGATAAAACTTAATATATTATTATATGGAAACAAACTACAGTTAAAATAATTCAGATTCTTCAATATTTGGGCGCTGGAATTTTGGGTGATTGAAAACATGTTTATTTTGAAGGGGGTGCAAGTTCTTGAAATTATTTTCAGCCAAATATATTACGATATTTAGCTCTGGTAAATTTGAGTAATACAGGCAATTGAATGACTACAAATTGTATAATATTGGTGACTCAGTTGTAAATCTCAGTATGTTAACAATCCATAGTCAAAATAACTGAAATTCCTAATATTTGGAAGATGTTTGATTAATGGTTGACGATCTAACACCTACATCGCATCCAACTTTTATTTTGCTGCAAACTTTAGGATGCATCGTTTTATAAATTGCAATTGTATTATAATTATACCGAAAATGTAAAAAGACGATAGTAAATAATAAACCTTGAAAAGATAAGTCATGAACATAACTACAAATTCCACAATTAAAAACTGGCCAGTTGTAAGTTTCAAGTACTAGGTACATTCGTGAAGTTTTAAATTGTGCGCTTGTTTCAGCTTTAATAAATTCTCCAACGTAGTACGCGATAAAACAAGACATACTAGATAAAAAATTTAAAAGGCTATGCCGTAAAGGCAATTACTAAACACATTAGTCTCGATTGATCGAGAAACGATATGTTACACGTTTGCGTTAATTTTATAAATTCATATTATCATTGTTACTTTTCAACGTATAGTTCGTTTTGTTAAATTATAACTTTTCAACTCAAACTTTGATAAGATTTTTCTTATGCCATGTACTGATTTTATAGAGGGAGAGATCGAGAAAGAAAAAGTTGTTGAACTAATAAAAACTTTACGTATAATTGGACTGTTTATATTGAAAGTTATGTGAATTCATTTTCTTTGGTTTCTGGAAAATTAAAGATTAGCATATTAGCCAATTAAAAAATTAATTATGTCAAGTCTAGCAATGTCTCTACTAATTGATCAATATATAATTTGATTACATAAATTTCTTTCAGGCAAATTTAACTAAAATAATATATATTTACAGGCTGTAAATGGACTTACACCACTTTAAGATAAAATAAAAATCCTTTAATTTAAATTATGAAAAATTAAATATCGTAGTTGTTTATGAAGAATAACGAGGAATTAAATACGAGTAGTATTTTTTATTTTGAACGTTAATTATATATATTGTTAAATTGAACATAAGATTGCTATTATTTATTTACTCTCTTTATGTGGCAGATATTTATATTTTAATATAAGCTGCTCCACATCCTTATATTTTTGGCATTATTTCGTCTACATTGTTTTATCGTTATCATAATAATCCTGTTGTGTGTACAAAGTATCTCTTTTTTATTTTTCAATGTCTATGAAAATTGCACTTCATAATCAATGGCTACGCAATTTCTGTTATC
Source organism: Megachile willughbiella (assembly GCA_945859595.2). Lineage (NCBI taxonomy): Eukaryota > Metazoa > Arthropoda > Insecta > Hymenoptera > Megachilidae > Megachile > Megachile willughbiella. The sequence continues at coordinate 10,848,424 of OX243801.1, forward strand.
GGCCAATTTTAAATTGAACAACTCAGAATTTTTTAAGATATTAAATATTGACTGGTTACAAACAAAAAGTGTACGCTGAATTAAGCACAAATTACTAAATATCTCATTTTTTTTAAAATAGACATCACTCTGAAAATAATCGATCCAATTCATGAATATACCAGAAGAAGTGTATTATCTAAAATAACAGCTCGTAGTAACAATCGAAGCATAAACTTGTTTTCATAAATATACAAATAGCGCCATGATTTTTATTACACGCCGTTAATTCGTGCTCTCGCGGAAGCCAGACTGATTGGATGGATTGTCATCGATAATCCTTTCCGCTATATGTCTCATCGTCGATCGAGTATCGCGTTAATTACAACGCGCGACCGTCAGTTTAAAACGTCGAGCATTTCAGATATTTCATACGCAGGAGAAAAAAAAATAACAGCTGACAAGCATACGACACAGAGCTCGTCGGGCGAGTGGGCGTTTTGCATATTCGATGACCGCTCGTCGATTTGTAAACGAGCGACGGGAGAGCACCGTTTTACATTCGACAAAAGCGTCGCGAACGTATCTCGTATTAATTGCAGAATTGCGTGTCCGCGTTTGTGGCCGTTTGTCGGTTCTCGACCATCGTATCGGCGGTAAACGAGGAGAAAAATTCATTACCATTTACGTTGGCGAATTACACCGCCCTGGGGGATTCTCGAGAGGTTTGTTTCAGCTGCGACTGAATAACGAGTGTCGCAACTTGACTCCGCTCGATTCACCCTTTCGCCGCTGTTTTCACCGAGAAACACCAGCTTCTCCCTTCGCGGGTAATGTATGGAACGTCAGGCTTCGTCGTTACGTCGCGAGAGGTCATTAGCAGGGTTAAGTGAAAAAAAAAAAGAAAAAAGTTGGCGACATTCTCGTGTTAGGGTAGCGAGATGCGGCTACCTGTCGCGTTCCGCAGGATTCATGGACCGTGTAAATTTTGATCGTATATGTTGCACTCTTGCGATGCCGGTGAACTTGAGGAATCCTGGATCGACTCATTTATTCATCTTCGTAATTTGACGAAGTTTTTATAGGAAATAGCGAAATAATATAATAAACTTTTCACTTTAAGAACCTTTAAAATGGAAAAGTCGTTGAAAAACAATTCATTACACGCATATAGACCTTGTTGGTACAGCAGTTGAAATAAACTGTATCTTTTTAACTTGAGACTTCAATGTTAGAGAGAATTGACGACTCGATCATTTTTGCAGAATGAAAAGATTCAATTTTGTGTTCTTTGTTTTATTTTGAAATAATAATAATTTGTATTGTATCACGTGTGATGGGATTATCACCAATTCCATAAAACGGAAACGGGTAACTAATTCTCGCAATCTTAATATTTCATGTAAATTTAATTCTAGTGATTCTATTCTAAAAATCTAAGTTCAGTTTTATGTATGTTTAAATGTAGCAAAAACTACAGAATATTTTTTTACGAAACTTTGCTTAGAGGTATATCTAATACTGTAGACGGTTTTAGGATAAGTTTTGTGGTGATCAAAATGAAAGAAAGAAAAGGTATCTTAACCATAATTTGACGTGCATTTTAGCGCCAAAAAATGACGTTGTGTACGTCACTATGACGTCATACGGATTGCACATTCTCTGTTATGACAAACGCACAAAGAATATAGTATATCAAACTATAATTAGATGTGAAATTTTAGCGCTTCTAATATTCTAATTTAGACAACAGTTTTTTAAATATTTAATATTTAAATAGGTTTGAAAAGTAAATCTGATTGTTGATCTCTTCTTCAAAAATAAAGCACGAATTTCATGAATATTTTATTCTCTATTTGAATTTTGCAAGCGATATTTAATTTTAACCTTGTGAAGCGGGTAGACCCGTTATGTTTACGTGCAAGTTTTTAATTTTTATAATTTCAACTCGAATTAGTTAACTAGGTTTCCGAATATTTTATGACTAGTTACGTTTTTATTGAAAATTAGGTAGATAAATAAACAATGTGTATAATGTAAATTAGTTCATATTAATGATTCTTTATTAGGATACATTTGACGGTAGTTTCTTAATAAATTCTGAAATTTGAAATAAGAAATCTGAGATCCATTCTGACGAGTTTTATAAAAATGTTAATAAGCATGCTGAAACATATTTTTGATTATGTTATATAAATTTTAGAATTTACAATATTCAAAGTTAACAAATCCCTGCGTCTTCAAATTTCTAGATCTTAAATCTCTGCATTCTCAAATTTTACCTATACTCAAGGTCTCCAAGTTCTTACACCTCCAAATCCCTAGATTCCTAAATCTACGTCCACAAATTTCTAATCCAAATCGCTAGATCGCCAAATACTAATCTTTCGAAATTGCTGGATTCTTAAATACTAAATTTTCCAAATTGCTAGGTTCCAAATGTTAAACTCTCCAAACCCGAAGGTCCACTAAATTCCTATATTTTTAAATTCCTAGACCTCCAGTTCCTAGACTTTCGAGTTTCATAATATCCAAGGTACATATGATTCCATCGTTCAGAACTGAGAATAATAGTGGAGTGTTCAAAATATTATACAAGGAACGATCAAAAACTGACTCTTCACAAAATACCATAAATACCACAATTTACATTTCCAAATTCCTAAACCTCAAATCCCTAGATTCTCGACTTTTATAATATCCAAGGTACATATGATTCCATCGTTCAGAACTGAGAATAATAATGGACTGTTCAAAATATTATACAAGGAACAATCAAGAACTGACTATACAGTCCCTTCACAAAGTACCATAAATTCCACAATTTACATTTCCAAATTGCTAAACCTCAAATCCCTAGATTCTCGACTTTCATAATATCCAAGATACATATGATTCCATCGTTCAGAACTGAGAAAAATATTGGACTGTTCAAAATGTTACACCTGAAATGATCACGAACTGACTCTTCACAAAGTACCATAAATACCACAATTCATGCTTCTTCATTAACCCCTTGCATTATGATTCATTTACCAGGTGCCTCGGTCAGAACTAACCAATCCCAGCTACAATATTAAAACAGACAAAGAAAATTGAAATGTTATATCAATTTCTTATCATGCAATCGACTATTCAAATTATAATTGACCTCCAAATTGAAGCAAATTCGAGTAAAATTGATCACAGCTAAAGTACGAGTGCGTCAGACTCGTCAAAATACTGCAAGGGGTTGCAAGGTGTCTGAAAGTGTTCAAAAACAATCTTACAAAAAAACTACATATCCGTAGTAGTTCGTTCATCCATTACAAAAAACTACATATCTATTTTTATAGACCTAGTCTAAATATTAAAAAAAATATCTCGAATACGCAAAGTGTTTCGAGGGAAAAAATCTCGGCGCGAATTTCAATTTATTAAATCCCGCCGCTGTTATTGAGCCTTGTTTACAACGTACTTTGTTCTCATAAGTCGGTGTAAGACTGCCGGCTACACGGTCACACAGCATCGTGTCGTGTTTTTTAATCTCGCACTTTTCACCCCATGGGCGGCGTGTTTCCGACCGGTGGACGGATTTAATTTCACTGAATTCCGTGAGAATCAGGAAGGTCGACGTAGCAACGCGGTATATTGCCATTCCTGAGCGACACATCAGACGTCTGCCAAGCGAACGCGATCAAACGAATAGAACGTATTTCTTGCTTTTTTCTGTTCGCCCGCAGTTTTAACAACGGTGCACTGTTCGTCACAGCGTGTTACGACGGAAATAAATGCGTCACGGGATAGGAAGGAAGGAAGGAAGACGGAAGAAATGAAAAGCGGTAGTTGACGGGGGGGTTGGAAAGAACGGTACCAATACTTATGTGCCACCACCGGATTCTCATCGCCCCCAACCACGTACCCGTAGATACGAAACCACCTAGATTTCCACTTTTCAAGGGGATACGAAATGTATGGGCTCTCCAGTGTATACGAGCTCTGGCATCCGTTCCTTCACCGTGGATGTTAGCTATACTTCACATACATACCTTCACAATAGAAGTCCAAGTCTTCTCGGCTTTGTGCGCTCCGCTCAGATGCAATCGGATTATTTGGTTTGATTATTGGAATTTCTGTGTCGATTTCTTCGTGCCAGCCGACCGATATTTTGACGTTTCATAAATGCAAAGATAAATCGAGTTATTCAGGGAGGAACTCGGTTTTCGAGGAGAAACATTCGAGTTTATTAACCTATTGCCGCGAGAAGCTTCCATGAGGTTTTCACCCGCATTCAATTTTATAAGGAAATGTCATGAGAAATGATATATTCTAGGGATGCGATTATTGCACCTATAGTTTTTTATCTTCTGCCATACGGCGACGAGTTCCACTCGTGACGCACTCAGGAACGTGATAACTTTTTATATTGTTTTAATATTCCCGAATTTTTTATATTTTCTACATTTTTTATATTCTTTTTGATATTCTAGAATTTTTGATATTTTTGGTATTTTTGATATTCTTTTTGATATTCTAGAATTTTTGATAATTTTTATATTTTTTATATTCTTGAATTTTTTATATTTTTGGTGTTTTTGATATTCTTTTTGGTATTCTAGAAATTTTTATAATTTTGATATTTTTTATATTTTTTATATTTTTTATATTTCTGATATTTTTGCTGTTTTTGATATTCTTTTTGATATTCTAGAATTTTTATATTTTTGGTGTTTTTGATATTCTAGAATTTTTTATATTTTTGGTGTTTTTGATATTCTTTTTGGTATTCTAGAAATTTTTATAATATTGATATTTTTTATATTTTTTATATTTTTTATATTTCTGATATTTTTGCTGTTTTTGATATTCTTTTTGATATTCTAGAATTTTTATATTTTTGGTGTTTTTGATATTCTAGAATTTTTTATATTTTTGGTGTTTTTGATATTCTTTTTGATATTCCAGAATTTTTGATATTTTTTATATTTCTGATATTTTTGATGTTTTTAATATTTTTGATATTTTTTATATTTCTGATATTTCTGATATTTTTGATATTTTTTATATCTCTGACATTTTTTATATTTTTTATATTTTTTATACTTTTGATACTTTTGATATTCTTTAATTTGACGTTTTAATTTAAAGTCCTGTTATAATTTGTATAGTCAAGAGTCACTGAATATAAGTACAAGATTTTAACTTTCTTTGTTTCTTTTAATATTGTAACAGTGATTAGTTAGGTCTGACTCGTCACACTCATAATTCACATATGACAAATCTTACTAAAATTTTGAGTCTACTCGAATTTAAAATTTCAGTACAATTGTAAATTACGTAATCAAGAATTGCTGAATATAAAATGGATATAACATTTTAATCTTTTTTATTTTTTGAATAGATTTGAAAAATTAAATTTCTACATTTCCAACTGTGAAAACTTCGAGATTTCTACATTTCTAGGTTTCCAAATTGAAAAATGTAGAAATGTGAAAATTTGTATAACTTATAAATTCGAAAGCTTGCTAAAAATCTCCAACTATATAACTTTAGGAAATCGAAAATTCATATTTTTAGTTAATTTGAAATTACCTTGTACATTTCAAACTTTGTCTCGAAATATCTTATTTAATAGAGTAAAATATTTCACAAAATATCATTGATTTTTTGAATCTTTAACAAAGTTCTTATTTATATAAAAATCGCAGAGATTCATAGAACTTGAATATATCATATCACCTGTTATTGTTTAATATAATATTGTCCTCTACCGCGAGTTTCAAGTTAAGAAAAAGAATGCAATAAACACCGAAAATAAATAAAATCAAATAAAAGTGGAATAAAAGTACAAAGAACGACGTCATGTACGTCGTCTTCCATTGATTCACCCTTTCATTCCAAATACCAATCTTATGAGATTTCCACGGCAGAAAACGCTCGAGAACTCCGTTTCTTGGTCTTTGTACTAAAACTGCGGATATCTGGTAGCCAATCACTGTTCTGTGACAGTAAGCTTTTTCGAAAGAGCTCGAATTGTCCAATAGAATGATACTCTACACGAGTCTCTCAGATTTTCTATTTTTGGTCTCGCAATTTTAGAAACTGAGCAGAAAAGCGTTTATGACACTCGACAGAAAACACAGGAACTCAGTGAATTTCCAAATTCACTGAAATTGATTCCTTTCAAATTCACTGTCAGAGACTTTCTCTAAAATTGAATTGACAATCAACAAATTTAACTCTGTACTTTACACAGGCTGTTCTCGAAATGGTACAAAAGGAGGATGAATTTACATAAAAAAAATGAGGTAAAAATATGGAATACATTTTTTTCGTGTCACTTCATTTTTTTAAAATCTGAACAGTTTCGGAGCGTTTATAAAAAAAATTTGTTCACGGCACATGAAATGATAAATGCAACAACTTTTCATTACTTTGAGAATTAATGTATGTTGTTAAATAAATAAATCTAATCATTAATACTAAAGTTCGTTATCAGTCGTTCATATTATTCATATAGATACTAATGTTTAATACGATGAATTTACTCGATGACAAGAACACACATAAGTAACAAACCTCATAAAGTATGAAGTAATAAACTCATTTAGATATTAATAATTACATCTGTCGATTTATAATATTTGTTTACTATAGAATTAAACAGTTCATTGATTTTATTTTCTACTGTGAACAAACTTTTTTACAAATACTTCAAAAATGCTCAAAATTTTCTTGAAAATACAGCTACATACGAACAAATTTTATTGCATATTTTTTACTTATTTTTGCATGTTCACACATTTTGTACCATTTGGAAAACACTCTGTATGACAAATTTAAAAATTTTGTAAAACAAATTATCCAAACGTGCTCACTAACGTAAAAGTCTGGTATCAACATAATTGCCAGAACCTTGCGAAGGGTATCGATACATCAGAATGTCGATAACGCTTCGATATTATACACGTTCATCGATAGTTTTGCCACGAATCCAAAGACAAGAATCTGGCAAAACGGATAGGAATGAAGACTAGAGTATTGTGGGCGATCGATAGTCAACCTGGATCTGAATGCGATAGCGTCGGAAAGGAATGTTCCAAAATAAAGTGTCGGCGATATAACCCATCCTTGCAGAAAGCGAGCTTAAGTCTTGGAAGCTTAGCTAGCGAATGATCTTCCGCGTACCTTATCTCTCGTCGATGTACGTGCACGCACACCTACGTGTCCCTGCCAAATGCCTATGGGAGTCGGAACCCCAGATTCGTTTCTACAGGGTGTTCCTCATATTAGTATTTGAAATCCAACTTATAAAATATTGTAAGAAATTTAGAATTTCTTGGTCCTAAGAAAATGTTAAAATGCCACTATTTTGTCTTATAGCCCTTCTGTTTTTATTTGAACATAGACAAAATTAAAAAGGTTTGCTGGACTAAATCTTTCGGCCTTAAATAACAAGAGTTCTGAAGTGCAAGGATCATTCGAATGTTTCATGTGCTGGTCACGTGCTAAAATGATCCAAAAACAACAAAACAGAGCCGTGGATTTCAACCATTTTTATATCATTGGGAGATGGTTTCATTTGCGACATCAGCACTCTAGATCAGACATATTTAGCTGTGGAATAAACTATAATTTGTCCTGATTTGGATGAAAATTGAAGAAGAAAAGTTTGGACCGTGTCATCATTGTATCTACCATCCATGGATTGCATTCGATCTATTGTATTGCATCTTTTTGTCCTATTATCGATAAAACGGTGTAAAATACGTGACAGGTGTGGTAGGACAGGTACAAATGACGTGGCGTCTGATTAAAACAATTGCCAACGTAAATCCCGTGTTGTCAGATTGAATCATGGATTGAATCGTAGTATTGTATATATATGTCTATGGATTTAGCGACATAACTTGAACGACTTCTGTACTTCAATTGCGACGATCCTTTCTGAAATATGATGCGAATTGAGAAATTTCCAACGCATTGTGATTTCTTTTTCTATTATTTAGTACATTATTTCTGCTGTTTATTAATAAATAATCAAATGATAACGTCATTATTTAACTTGACAACGCACATAATGCAAGTTGTGCACTAACATTGTGTTCTTATTAATTTTTCATTTAAATTGTTAAAAGGACCACATCTATAAAATAATCAGTTTTGAGAAAAGTTAAGATAGAAACGTATTTTTCTAATATATTTTTGTAAATTGTAGCAGTTACTTTAATCTCCTACTCTTTCTATTTCCGTTTGAAAAAAATTGCGAAAAGTGAACTTGAATATTCGTGAACTTGAAATGAAATTTGTGAACTTGAAAGTTTGATGATTTGGATATGTAAAAATTTGTGAAGTGAATTCATGAGCGAACACGATGGAGTTACGAGTGATTCGAAAGTAGATCACCCCATCTCTAGCTGCGACTGTACATTCTTATAGTAGGATATCAATAAGTTATCAATAATCGACAGTCTACATTGAATCGCGAAGACAGCGTGCAGCATGTGTGCACCGCCATAACACGCATCATCACCGATACCGAGCACAGATGCTTTGAACGCGAGAGACCAGGCAAACGGATTAACCACGGCAAGGTTCGGCGAATTGAATTTAATATGGTGATTAAATCGGCTCGAAGACAGCTCGAGCTATCTTCCTCTCGAGATACCGCTTGCAAGACCTTAATCAACGTGCTGACGCTTTCGTTGAAATTACAGAGCGTCTGTTGCCGAATAGGGCGAATGGAATTAAAGAAAAACATGAGTTACAGGTTGCCTTTACAAATATCTAAGCTCGCTGTTTATTCTTCTTTATCTTCTTGTTTTTCTCTTGAATAATGCAACAACAGTGGGAAATATGCAACCCCTATAGTGGCTCGTTAAGGGAAAGCGATTCGGTGCAGTTTTATTAAATTTTATGAATTCTTCGTCTCTTCAATTTTGTTATATACAGGATATGTAGTAATGAAATATCCTCTTGAGTGGCTCGTTCAATTTGACATTGATCGAACCTTTTTTGTCTGGCAACGAAAATGCAGGTGGGTAAATTGAATTTTTCAAATTGAAAATATTTACAAAACATTTTTATAAAAACCTTGACTACGGTACCCATTTATGAAATTCGCAAAGTTCAAATTTCTTCCAACTCTTTCCGAATGTGGGCCAATTCGCATTTCCACCAAAGTGAATTTGGTCAAGTTCCCAACGTCTTCCTCGACGCATGTCCGTGCAGCAAGGTTTACAAATTATGTACAAGATGCTAGGTAGCTGTAAAACGACGGTAAACTTGCAGAGGCTACGTCAATATAGGTAACGGCCAGGTAATAGACGAAAATCGACGCTTTGAACGGTTCAACATCTTTGACCCGACTAACGCTAGTTTAGTGAAGTTTAACGTTGAAATGGAGTTCTTCGTAGCTGCCGCGATGTTAGATATATACCGTACATCAACGTGATCGCAAAAGGTCTAGGCTATATTGAGGTTGCCGATAGTATCCGAACGGAAGCCAAGTTTCCGTGGAATGTGAAGTCAATTTATCTTTTGTATGTCCTGCCAACGATCGGCCCTTTTAAGGTTACGTGTCGTTTGTCCTCGACAAATTCCACTTGGCCAGACTCTAACAAGGAAATCTATCTCTCTAGTCGACCTTAACTGACACACAATTGTTTTATCCTGATCAGTATGACTGCGATTGTAGAACTGTAATTTCGTGCAATTGTCTGCTGAGATACGCTTCTATATGTGAAACCTTGGCGAGCTTTTGCACTTTCTCTTATTATTTTTCTACGATTTAATTATGCAATGGAAAATATGGTGAAATATGTTCTTGACTTTTTGTATGCAGAGTAAAAAATGCATTCACTGTTTAATTGTGACATATACACACAGATGCACATATACTTCATCGTTCTTTTTAATTAAGCTTCTATTTGTGAGATCTGACTAAACTGATACATTTTGCAATTTTTCATTTTTGTCATTTTTTTTCGGATTAATTCTGCAATACAAAATATGTTGAAATATGTACTTGACTTTTCTGTATATACAGGATGTTCCGAAAACTTGTAATCATACTTTCACTGGCTATTTCACATATCCTTGCTTTTGAATTAAGCTTGCACTTGTGAGATCTGAGCAAACTGATACATTTTGAAATATGACGGCATACTACATTAACCCTTTGCACTCCTTAATTTCTTTTATCTACCGACTCCTTAATTTACAAAATAGATGAAGAAAAGTGTTCTCAATAAAATGTATTGCAACAGGGTGGAATATGTGACAAATTTTTCCTTCATTACAAATAATAAATAAATGATAATATACATACTCAACCAATCTATTTATCTGAATTATTTATAGGATCCATGAGAAATATTCTGTCGAGCCATACTTGACATAGGAGTGCAAAAAGTTAATGAATTTAGATGTTCGTTATTAGTAAGCATACATGCAACTGATTTAGAATTTAACCGACAGATGTTGAAGTTCACTTTCATAAAAGTGCACAACTTATAAAAACCTCATTTTTATATTTTCCAAAAACTAGTATACTTTAACGTTGTTCAGTCACAAGTTACTATTCATTTTGTATTCATGGTTTCGTCAGCGCCCACGTTTCGAGAATCTCTTCCGTATCGAATTTGGAAATCTACGCTCGCGAAGAGACATAAACTCACATGTGTACGTTCACGTGGGCGTATGTCAGTCGAAGAATACGAACTCTGACCATTCTAGTTGGTAATACCGGTCGATCGAAGTCTCGGATCTCTTCAGCACGGACTAAACTGAATTTGATCAAATTTAACGTCAAATTGGGTTCCTTATCGTTCGTAGCTACCTGCTGAACTACCTCGACATATACAATCGATCGAGCATACGCGCATTGCTATTGAACGGATACAAAGTTCGAAACGGAAGTAGAATTTCCATGAAGCGACACACCTTTCGTCTCGCTTCGGAACTTAAATTGCGATTAAGATTTAAACCGGCGAATAACCGAGAGGAGTACACGCGTCAACGCTTCTTAATGAACATCGTCGTAAGTTTAATCGACTGAAGACATTTCACTGAGGATAACTTCTACTCGCCGGAAACAGATTAAGCCTCTCGGAAGTTTAATTGATCGTACCACTTGTTGTACGGATATAAATTTATACTTCTGCGATCAATGCGGCCCCACGTACAATGCGGATACGTTCCGCGTAATAGGGGGATGTTGCAAATATAATCACAAATCCGCCATTTGTGATTATGAGATCAATTTTTACAACATTGGGTAACTTATGCGGTTCGTTGACAAATTTTAAGTATTTATTCCTTTTAGAATCAAGTAAAGTTCTATAAAATAATTTGTGACGTGAACATCGTACACATGTTTAAAATTTTAACTTTTGGTATGAATGAAAGTGTTTATAATATAAATGGAGTATGTACATATTTATAAGAAATTTTGATTTCTTACATTTTTCAGTTGCATGAATCAGAAACACCCAAAAAGTGTACGAAATTAATTTTTTTAATCGTACCACTTGTGGTACGGATATAAATTTATACTTCTGCGATCAATGCGGCCCCACGTACAATGCGGATACGTTCCGCGTAATAGGGGGATGTTGGCATGTTGAACTAAATAAACTTGATACGACTGTTTGTATTGTGCGCCTCTTTTGGTGCGTAAAGCGGGACTAGTGGCGGCGCCACTAGTGGTCGATCTTCCGATGTTTTGCCGATCTCTTCCGTTGCGTCCGCGTGCCGGTCGTGCGTGCGAAAAATGCGGATTTTATATATTATATAGTACAAGTTACTAAAGTTCATTAAATTCAGTGTTTTCTTTTATTATATTATGTCTATAATTATATGTATTGTAACCTAAAGTCTGTTCTGATTTACCACCCTCAGACCAGTGCAATAACCACGTTCATCTGCTAATAGGTTATGGGCCCAGATGCACGTGTTGCACAATGGCAGATATACGTTTTTCAATCACGAAGCTGAACAATACAAACTATGAAGTGTGGAAGAGTAAAGTAGAGTTGTTGCTCATCAAGGAAGACGTATGGCACACGGTGATCGAGGATGTACCAGCGGATGCAAATCCAAACTGGATTAGGGCCGATCATCAGGCCAGGGCCATCATCGGCCTTTCATTGGAGGACGATCAACTAATGCACTTTAAAGATTCTGCCACCGCTAAAGAAGCATGGGACATGTTAAAGAAATACCATCAAAAGGCATCCCTGAGCAACCAGGTGCACCTGCTTAAGAAAATTATTAACCTAAAGTTACCAGAGGGTGGTGATATGGAACGTCATATTCATGAAATGTTAAGTCTCATAGATCGGTTGGCAGCCATAGGGGAAGTACTAAAAGAAAAACTCATTATTTCTATAATGTTAAGTAGTCTACCAGATTCTTACAGTACCTTAATTACGGCTCTGGAGACTAGAAATGAAAATGAGTTAACCCTACAGTTAGTTAAAGGAAAATTGATTGACGAGGCTACAAGACGTAAAAATTCTAGAAACGATTCACAAGAAAGTGACAAAGTATTAAAGATGACGCATAAAGATACACCTGGCTCAAGCCAATTTAAGGATAAATCAAGCTCATTTACTTGCTTTTTCTGTAAGAAGCAGGGGCATACAAAGAAATATTGTATAAAATATAAGAAGTGGAAAGAGAGGAATGGAAATAATTATAAACCAAAGGCGGGTCAAGTTGTTAATAAAGAGGCGCATGACAAAACCTGCGCAAGAGATATGTGCTTCCACGTTGAAACCAAAGATACTGCATGGAATGAAAATGATTGGTGCATCGACTCTGGAGCCACAAGCCATATGTCACATAATAAAAACTTTTTTACATCTTACAGAGTGTGCAACAAGGAAAATGTAAGGATGGCGAATGGTGCGTATGTAGAAATCCTAGGAAGAGGAGATGGCGAGATCACATGCAGAGACGTTGAAGGGAATTCTGTATGCATCCCTATAAAGGATGTTCTTCATGTTCCACTCTTAAAGGAAAACTTGATATCCGTTAAAAGACTGACAGAGAAGAATTTTGAAGTTACTTTTACCAAAGACATATGCGATATTAAATATAAGGATAAAATTATAGCTAAGGCTGACCTATGTGGGGACCTGTTCAAGTTAAGGAGTGTGGAGAAGGCTCTAGTTGTTACAAATCAACACACTTCAAATTGCCAGCATACTTGGCATAGAAGGTTGGGACACAGAGATCCTGAAGCCATCCGATTAATGGTAAGCAAAGATATTATTAAAGGGGTCACTATTAAGGATTGTGGGATAAGGGAAGTTTGCGATACATGTGTTAAGGGGAAGATGACTAGAAAAGCTTTCCCCCTTAAGAAAGAAATTGGATCCAAACAGATATTGGAATTAATACATACTGATGTTTGTGGTCCCATGCAAACTATCACCCCAGGTCAGAAACGGTACATACTAACCTTAATAGATGACTACAGTAGATATACGGTTATATATTTGCTAAATCACAAGTCGGATGTCACTAATAGAATTAAGGATTTTATACAAGAAGTAAAGACAGAATTCAATAAAGTTCCAAAGATTTTCAGGTCAGATAGAGGCACAGAATACATCAATAAAGAATTACAAGACCATTTTAAAAGGGAAGGCATAAAACAGCAATATACGGTAAGCTATACACCCGAACAAAATGGAGTGGCTGAAAGGAAAAATCGAACTCTAATGGAAATGGCAAGATGCTTGTTGATTGATGCAGGACTCGATCGGAAATATTGGGGTGAAGCTGTGAATTTTGCAAATTATTTACAAAACAGGTTATTTACGAAAGCAACTGGGACAACACCTATTGAAAGGTGGTACGGAATGAAACCCGATCTCAGAAACCTGCACATTTTCGGATCTAAAGCTTATGCACATGTTCCAAAACAGTTGAGAAAGAAATTGGATAATAAGGCCATAGAATATAAGTTTGTTGGAATCGATGGAAATTCGAAGGGGTACCGACTCTTAGATACAGATACAAACAGGATTGTTGTCAGCCGTGATGTAATTTTTACAGATACTATGAATGATACAAGTCTTCAAGAACGTAGTACTGTTATAGAGGATGTTGAAAATAACGGCACAAATTATTTCAACGTTGAACTCTCAAACGATTCTTCGGCCGATGCGGTTGTAACTGAAGGTATTGATGTAGAAAATGAGGAAATTGAAATCTCAAGCGACTCTTCAGCTGATACGGATGTATCTGAAGATATTAACGAAGAAAATGCAAGAAATAACAATGAAGAGGAAGGCCATACGGAATCAAGGAGAGGTCGTGGTCGACCTCGAATCATAAGAACAGGAAATAAAGGTAGGCCACGGAAGGTGTATGTTGAAACCCGTAGCAACCGTGAAGACTACGCAGGGTATGCTACCGAAGTTCCTGTGGACACTGCCATGGCGGGAGCGGATGCAGATGAGTGGCTACTGGCTATGGTCAGTGAAATGAGGTCCATGTTGGAAAAGGACGTTTGGGATGTTGTCGAGCGACCTAAAGAAAGAAACATTATAAGTTCCCGGATGGTTTTGACCAACAAATATGGACCAGATGGAGGAATTGACAGACGAAAAGCAAGATTGGTGGCTCGAGGATTCAGCCAGCGTCCCGGGGTGGATTTCACTGAAACCTTCGCACCGGTGGCGCGGTTGGGTTCAGTTCGGTTAGCCGCTGCCTTAGCAGCACATTATAAAATGAAGATACACCAGATTGATGTAACCACCGCATATTTAAACGGCTCGTTGGAAGAAGATGTGTACATGGACATACCGGAAAACACACAGAAGATACTAACGAAATTAATCGAATCAGAAGAAGAAAATAGTACAATCTGGGTTACAGCCAAGAGGATGTTACAGCAAGTAAAATATGGAAATAAGGTTTTAAAGTTAAAGAAAGCTATATACGGTTTAAAGCAAGCGGGACGCCAGTGGCATGCTAGATTAGACAAAGAATTGAAATCTTTGGATTTAATTCCATCAAGTTTTGACTCGTGTGTCTATCGTCGTGGTAAAGGGGAAAATTTATTCCTGGTTATTGTTTATGTTGATGACATTATCATTGTATCTAAAGATTTGAAAAAGATAGAACACTTTAAAGATTGTTTGTCTAGGGCTTTCTCTTCCATAAGGGATTTAGGAGACATCAAGTATTGTCTAGGAATCGACTTTGTAGTTGATAAAGGAACAGTAAAATTAAACCAAACAGTATATATTAAGAAATTATTGGAAAGGTTTAACATGAGCGGAGCCAACCCGGTCAAAACCCCAATGGAACCAGGTATTGCGCTCTCTAAAGAAGGACCTGTATCAGATACTGAAGAGAAGACGTATCCTTATCGCGAACTAATAGGTGGTCTTATGTATTTAGCCGTTGTTTCTAGACCAGACATTGCCTTTGCGGTGAGTTATTTGAGTCAATTTAATAACTGTTTCCGTAGGACTCATTGGGAGGCAGCCAAAAGAGTATTAAGGTATATTAAGGGGACGATTGATTATTGTTTAACCTACAGATCAGGTTGTGGATATTTACAGGGCTTCACAGATGCCGACTGGGGAGGTTGTATAAACGATCGACGCTCCTTTACAGGTTATGTCTTTTATTTTGGTGGAGGTCCATTAACCTGGGAATCTAAAAAGCAACGAACGGTTGCACTATCCACTACGGAGGCGGAATATACCGCTATTACTGATGCCTCGAAGGAAGCTGTATTCTTAATTAATACCTTTTTGGAACTCGGGGTTCAGGTTAGCCCAGACATTACGGTATATAATGACAATGCGAGCGCACTCAAGCTAATTAGTAACCCGATATACCATGCGAAAACCAAACATATGTCGATACGCCACAGTTTCATAAAAGAAATATTGGAAGAGGGGAAATTTAGACTGGAGTATCTTTGCACCGCTGAGATGACGGCCGATATTTTGACAAAAGCATTAACTGGTCCAAAGCACATTAAATGTACTCAGAAATTGGGTTTGATCGCTTAGGGTCGTATTAAGTTTAAGGGGAGGTGTTGAACTAAATAAACTTGATACGACTGTTTGTATTGTGCGCCTCTTTTGGTGCGTAAAGCGGGACTAGTGGCGGCGCCACTAGTGGTCGATCTTCCGATGTTTTGCCGATCTCTTCCGTTGCGTCCGCGTGCCGGTCGTGCGTGCGAAAAATGCGGATTTTATATATTATATAGTACAAGTTACTAAAGTTCATTAAATTCAGTGTTTTCTTTTATTATATTATGTCTATAATTATATGTATTGTAACCTAAAGTCTGTTCTGATTTACCACCCTCAGACCAGTGCAATAACCACGTTCATCTGCTAATATGGCAGAATTTTTTGCAAATTTTAAACGGACTTTAAATTGTAAATATTATTACAAAATAAAAAAAGTGATCTTTCTTTAATTTGATTTTGATTTTGAATGTGAAAATAGTTGTATGTTCATGTAATTGGAAGTTTAATGGAAATTGATTGATTTCTTTTTATTTGAATATGAAAAATGATTAAATTAAACTAAATTACTGTTTCTAGGTTTAAATTTGAAATGGAATGCTGTTTGTTAATATGAATTTGAAATTAAATTAAACTAAGTTAAAATTTTTTTTATTTGGGTTTAAAAATAGATTATATTTAACTAAATTGTATTTTAACTAAATTAACTAAATTGATAAATTATATTTAACTAAATTATTGTTTCTTCATTTGAATTTGACATTAAATTAAACTAACTTGTCGTTTTTTATTTGAATTTCAAAATCAATTAAATTAAACTATATTTTTGTTTCTTAATTTGAATTTGAAGTTAAATTAAACTAAGTTACTATTTTTTTTATAAAATGTCACTTTTTTAAATCTGTCAGTATAACTGCTTGCATGTATTAAAAATTTGGAAATTCCAGGAGAAAGCATTTACAAATAAAGAAATTTAGAAATTTGACAATCTAGAAATTTGGTGATTTGAAGATTTAGTAGTTTATCGATTTCAAATTTTAGAAATAAAAAATTTAGAAATTAAAAATGTTGAGAATGCGAACATTTGAAACTTTGTAAACTTGAGAATCCACAAATTTGAGAATTCAAACGTTTAAAAATTAGTAAATTTGAGAATCCACAAATTTGAGAATTATAACGTTTGAAAATTAGTAAATTTGAGAATCCACAAATTTGAGAATTATAACGTTTGAAAATTAGTAAATTTGAGAATGTATAAATTTAAGAATTTGAAAATTTGTGAAGTTGAAAATTTGGGAATTTGTGAGATTGATAATTTGAGAATTGGATAATTTCATAATTTTATAATTCCATAATTTATGAATTAAAAAATTGGAGCATTTCATTTGATAATTCGAACAACGTAAGAATGAAGAAATTTGAAAATGTACTAAAATTAAAAACATTAAAAATCTGGTAATTCATAAACTAGAAAATGTACAACTACTTAAATCACCTCTACCTTCGTTTAATTCGGCAATATCTAAACGACGCCGTCAGCATATCGAAGTATCTCTACTATCCCAACATTATCGATACGTATCGATAAGGCAATCGCATATTCACAGCTCCGCAGCAAAGACGTCCCGAAGAAACATCCGTCGTCGGTAACTCGTCGAAATTCAGTTTGTCGTCTGTCGAATCTGCGGACGCGTGAGGGGTCGTCGTTTCGACGGCGTCAGTACGCGACGCACAGCCGGTGAGGAGTTCGTTGTGAATTGGAGTTCAATTGGGGATTGACCCCTCCGGCGCAACACTTCTATAATTACATTTCGCATTCCTCGATGTTACGAGCAACCCGACGAGCTCCAAACGAGCACGACATGCTCGTCCGAGACCGAGACCGGTTTCTTCTCTCTGCGTTCGTCCACTAATGTTTGGCCGAGTTCGTGATGGAACGACACGAAAAGCAGACTGTTCAAATCTCCCAGACTGCGGAAAAATATTGCTCCAGGGACTCTCTGAACATCGCTGTTCAAAATAGGGACCCTCAGAAAATCACTGCTCGAAATAGGGACTCGCTGCTCAAAGACCCTTACTGGTCAAACGAAGGACCCTTAAAAAAATCCTTAACACTAGATTTACGGAACCCGTCAAAATGA
Source organism: Megachile willughbiella (assembly GCA_945859595.2). Taxonomy (NCBI): domain Eukaryota; kingdom Metazoa; phylum Arthropoda; class Insecta; order Hymenoptera; family Megachilidae; genus Megachile; species Megachile willughbiella. Next base: position 10,866,530 of record OX243801.1, read on the forward strand.
CGGATCATAGATCTCTTATTTTAAATGACAAAATTTATTAAAAAATTGTTGTAAAAATGCATGTCAACTTTCGTCAAGCTAAAGAATCAATGTCTTATGCAGTTCACTAATCGTCCTCAATTTATTTATTTTTCTACTTTAGTTCAAATTTAAATATAAGTGACCATCAAACGTCCGTAAACCTAGTGTTAAAATAGGGACTCTCCCAAAGAGTCCCTAGACCAGGGGTCGGCAAGCTGCGGCTCAGAATCATACTTGTGGCTCTTAAGTAGTTTAATAGTACATATTGAAAAATTAACTGCAATATTGCAATTGCCAAACAAATATAATAATCCTGCGCACACATCAAAATACGCGGCAGATCGCGTGCATGTAAACCTAGCTTTAGCTAACCTTGCTCTCCACACTCACCGACGCCACACTCAAAACCAAAAACTGTTTCCGTTTACTTTAATACGTTGACTTATATGTTCTGTTACTACGCAAAATAGAATGTTTTGATTTCACAATCAATACATGTTTCACAGCAGATATTATATTATTTTTTCTAATACATACCGATGTTATGTACTTGTATTTGGCTCTTCAAAAAAATAATTTATCACATCGGGAAAGAAATGGCTCTTAATTTCAGAAAGGTGGCCGACCCCTGGTTTAAAGTAAAAGAAACCACTCCCACCGTGACATGTCGGCAAATAAGAAAAATATTGACAATAATAATTGCATTGTTTTTGGACTAATTGATGTGCGTGACCAGAAGAGCCAATAGTTGCTACTACTGAAAATACGCGTGAGTCTAGGCGTCCATTTTTTTATTCTGACCAATTAGGACTGTAGATCATCCAAATACCTGGGTCCGCCTCCTACGCGCCAACTTCTGGATTAACTACGGTATCTACTTATAGGTCATTGATTATGAAATATCGCATTTCAAACTATCGGTCTGAGGAAATTTAATGACATAAAAGTACTATAAAATTGTTTTCAAGAAGTGATTGAATCATTATTTAATAAATCGCAAAAGTAGTTATAATAGTTTTCATTTTTATAATAATTATAATACTTTAATATTCATTGTCACTTTGAAATTTAGAATTTCATTTCATTTTACAGCTCTCTAATTTGAAATTTGAAAATGAAATTTTGATTTTTAAGTTTAGAAAGTTGAGAACTTAGAAGTTAAACAAGCGGAGAATTTGGGAACTTGAAATTGGAAAAATTTGGAAATTAGAAACTTCAAAATTTAGTGATGTAGAAATTTAGACATATGGAAACGAAAAAAATATGGAAAATAAATTTATTAATTTAGAAATTTAGAAATTCAGAAATTCAGAGATAGAAATTTAAAGCTTCAGAAATGTAGAAATTTAGAAACTTGGAACTTTAAAATTTGAAAACTCGAAAAAAATAATTTATCACATCGGGAAAAAAATGGCTCTTAACTCCAGAAAGGTTGCCGACCCCTGCCCTAGACAATGACATTTTTTGAGAACTTACATTTGCTACCGCGGTCCAAATGAAGATTTGAACATGAGCCATTTTGAAAGTAGCCTTTATTTGTCAGTTGTTAAATCCTTGCAATATCGTGTCACACTTGTGACGCACACCACAGTTGGCATGTGATAAACCAGACTCGTATTTTCACTGCATTTCAGTTTTTGGTTCAATTCTAATTATAATCTGTGTAATGAAGGATCGCTGAAAATATACTTAACATCTTAATTCTCTTTGGTTGTCTTAACGTTGTAGCAATAAGCTAGCTGTGAATGACGCAACTGTCTAAAAAATTGTAGGTCAAGGGGTTAACTGGAATAACATGTACCACTTGATGTTGACATTAAAAATATTTTGCGATTAAGTATATTCGGAGTATACATATTTCTACCATAAGTATACCATGTTATGGACATATAAATTTTCAGTTATTTTGATAGTTGAAAAATTCATGTAGTAATATGGATATATACAATACATTTATAGCTGACAACACATTCATGTATTTATATCAGACAAATTCGAAATTTGATAATTATTATAAATTGTAGAGATAAAATAATGTATAACATACTACTAAATTTTATTATTTGTTAAGTATATTTATGCTGTATCTTTTATTTAGGAAACATCGTTCTTAACCAGTTAAATTCCGCGCTGTTACGTAGAAAAATGGCAGCCCGATTCAAGATCGATACCGTTATTCCATGATTCTGATTAGATGTTCTCGAGACGGAATGATATACGGTCGCTGATGATTCAACTGAACTTCTCGTTTCAAGTAGAATCTGTCAATGATAATGATTGACGGCGAGATGGAACATTGGTGCGGTTTAATTTATGCTTCGCGCACAGAATGCAGGGTAATTTTGACCCAGGAATATGTGCGTAATGTAGAAGATATATTTATGACAGTTTATTTATAGGTTATTTAAGTGGTCGTGATACAATTGGGAAGAACCTTATTTCTTTTTACAAAATAAATTAACAATAATTATAATTATCTTTCATGTGTTTGGGAAACTTTTGTTTGGAAATTGTTCAAAACCTTTTTAAACAAATTTACGGAAAACGTCAATTATAATTTCATTCACTCATTAATTAAAAAATTAGTGAAAAAATTATTAATTTCGCTGTAAGGCATTTTTGTGTTATACTTTTTAAACGAAGTCTGCCATTTGTGATTATAAGAGATGAATATTTGCAACATGGTGTAACTTATGCATCAAATAGTTCATTTACGAATTCCAAGTATTTATTCCTTTTAGAGTCAAATAAAATTACCTAAAATAATTTTTAACGTGAGCATCGTTCACGTTTAAAATGTTAACCTTAACCTTTGGTATGAATGAAAGTGTTTCGATTTTTTAAGAAATTTTGATTTTTTATATTTTTCAGTTGCATGAAAGTGTACGAAATTAATTTTTCAAACAGTCACTAAAATATTTCTTATAAGCTACTCATTATTTTAACTTGAAAAAAATTATAAATAGTCTTTGAAAATAGTTTTATCATATTTCACAGCTGATTTCAGTAAATTTAAATGTTGAATACGAAAAAAGTAGAAAAAATGGCAGTTTCATAGAAAAATTCAAAACTTTTATCTATTTTAATACAAAGAGCTAAAATTTTAAGGGAACACTCTCGAGATATGGTTTGAGGAAAATAGTAACAATACTGGGGTTTAAGAAAGGTATTTATTCAGATTTTCAGGATATAAAGTGGCTGAAATAGAAGCTAAATTAGCTTGGTTTCGCACCCCAGTTAAAAGTCAATTGCAAAAATATGTGTCATATATGAAATATTAACTAGTAAGAGTAATAAAAACACAATATAATTTTGTTCATAACTTTCCATATTATTTCCGTAAAAGATGTGTCTCTACATTTAGTACACGTATTTGTTCACAATAAAAAAGCATGCGGTAAAATTAATGAAAGAAATTGAAAATTTACTGTCCCCAAGTGAGAGAGATGTACTGAAATAAGGTTAATCATCGCTGCAGAATCTAGAACATAGGATCGCGCGACATTGAGGTTGTTGTCGAGTCTTTCAAAATGAGTATTGATTGCGGAAAAATAAAGGCAAACTGCATATTATACTGCCAGTATAAATGATAGAGTAATTAAGGTTAATTGGAAAAATCCAATTTTTCTGCTCGTGTAAACGATCGGACAGGTGGTTGATGTTGTACACGTGTAAGAAGATTGTGATGGTAAATTACAAAAATAATATATTTCATATTATCTTGTATAATGTAGAAATTATCCTCTATAATATATAATATAAATATTTTTTATAATATAAAATATAGGCAATTGCATTTTGTACCTGAACTTCATTTTGAAACACGATTTCTTTAAAATTTGTTTGCATTATTAATATTAGTAACATTCGATAAATATAAACGAGATACAACGATGTATAAAATTGGAAATTAAAAGCTGAAAATGTAGAAAATGATGAATTTAAAAATTGGACATTTCTCAAGTAAAAAGTGTAGAAATACATAGAATTGGAAATTTGAAAACTTAGAAGTGTGTAAAATTGTAAATTTATAAATTAAGAAACTAAGAAATCTATGTAGTGACAAATTACAAAATTGGAAAATATATAAAATTGTGAATTTGTAAATTAAAAAATTTGAAAATGTACATAATTGTAAATTTAAAAATTTGGAAATGTATATAATTGTCAATTAAAAAATCTGAAAATGTACATAATTGTAAATTTAAAAATTTGGAAATGTATATAATTGTAAATTAAAAAATCTGAAAATGTATATAATTGTAAATTTGAAAATGGTGAATGTATAAAATTGTAAATTTCTAAATTACAAAAGAAATATATACAGTTTCTAGAAATGTATACAGTTATAAATTTAGAAGTTTGAAAATATATGAAATTGTGTATTTTTGAATTTTAAAATTTAAGAAATGTATACAATTGTGAACTAAAAAATTTGAAAGTAGTTGAAAGTTCCAAAATTAAAAAATTCCCCACAAATATGACGCCTTCAGAATCAGAAAAACTTGAACATAAATTATAAAAAAAGAAAAAGACTAAAAAAGACTTTGAACGATAATTAAAAAAACTATATAATAACTATTTCCTTCAGTCGATTTATAATGAAAAATATAAAACGTATAATTAATTATTTGTTATTATTTACCAGAATTAATTCCACTCATTTCTAATCTTAACAATTGTTTTCTTCCACAAAATCAAAATTCATAAATTAATAATGAACCTTAGAGAAGAAATTACACGTATGTTACACAGGTAGTTACACATGTGTAATAAAAACGACAAATAATAACGATAAGTAGAAAAATAATAACAACGTGAAACTTCTACTTTCTTTATTTCGTTTTACAAACAAAAAACCGAGTAAAATTTCAGGACTGCAAAATTTTGTCTTCATTTTCGATTTATTGATATTCTGTCCCGTTATATGGCTGCATTCATTTACTCATTTTTATTCTTCCCTTTTGTATTCATGAGGGACTATAAAAGCTAAGTACAAGCTATCCTTAAGAAAAGTTAAGACCGCGTCTCGAAAGAAATGAAACCGTTTGGTGTAGGAGCAACGACATTTAAATGGACGTTGTGCGTAATTTTTCCCCTGCGTGCTGCACCTTTCTAACTTCTTCTTTGATCATTTGTGTTGACATTTAAACGATGACTACATGAATATAGACATGTACCATCTGACTGTTTATTGAATATCTATCGGTTACTCTTCATGGCATCATCAATTTCTGTTTTACATGTACTTATACTATTGTATGATACGGATATTCTTTACGATTTTTTAATGAATTCGAAAATTTACTAATTTTCTACTCCTATATTTTTAAAAATTACAGTTTTACACATTTGCAAATTTTCTAATTTTCAAGTTTACGATTTACACATTTTAAAATTATTTAGTTTTGTAATTTTACAAATTATCATACACAGTTACAGATTTTCTGTTTTTCTAAGTTTTAAATTTATAATAATACATATTGCAAATTTTCTATTTTTCTAATTTTCAAATTTATTATTATATATGTTTGCCAATTTTCAATTTTCCTAACTTCCAAATTTATAATTGTACACATTGCAAATTTTCACATTTATAGTCTTGGACATTTGCAAATTTTCTATTGTACTGATTTTCAAATTTATAATTGTACACACTTGCAAATTTTCTATTCTTCTAAAGTCTCAAATTTATAATTGTAATACAACTTCTTAATATTTTTTCTTTTGTTTCAGGTATGTACAATATACATTTTTGACTGCTGCACGTTCCTCGACATCAGGTATTTTCTATTCTCATAATCAATCAAATCAGCATGTTATAACATAATCAAAAAGATGTTAAATTAGAAGAGGTATAATCATACCCCTATGAATTAACATACCCAATGAAGTAACAAAAATAAAGATTGTAGATCATGTACAATGTAAATGATTCTGCTATCATATATTGAACTTCACTCTTCTCCTCTAAAATCTAAGTTATTCTTTATTTCCAAAAATTAAGATCTTCAGACCACGAGAATGTAGCTCCATTCACGTTCTAAGAAATCATTTCGTAATTTCGACCATGTGCAATATAAAACTTCCCCCGCAAACAAAAAAATCGCAACTTTTCCTATCTGCCAATATTTCCCCATAGAATCCGATTAAAAGTCACGGCAGCGTGTAACTTCTTAACAGCTAATGATACTTTAAGAAATAAATCTCTTAATAATAGCCTTTCAAACTTCCCCGTTTTACGGTAATAAATTCCGAAATACGGCGCAAAGCACAAGGGGGACAAGTTAACAGTCAACTTTGCGACGGCAATTTCATCGGGTCGACACTGATAGAGTATATTAATAATTTCCTTCGAAAGGGTTAACGTTCGAGCCGGCCGACTAGGAGTCCACGTTTGAATTGCTTCGAAGAGTCGTTTAAGTATTTTAAGGACGCGTCACCGAATTATATACACCCTTTCGAAATAGCTTGCCCATTCATTATAGACGAGTATCGAGTTTCTATACGGTAGACCGCAACACGGTAATACGACGAGGTCGAAGCAAGGGTGCGTCCGTGTACAACATTGGCGCCTAATTTTGAGGCTTGGTTTGGTCAGGGCCCCACCCGTGTCATCTTGAAACGGCTAGGTATGCGTCCATATCTAACGAGCCAAGATGGCAGCCTCCGCCTTCCTTTCTGGCTCTCGTCAGTTTACCAGGCAAACTACTCGACCAACACAGCCTCGTGAATGGAAAGGAGCCGAGAGGACGGAGACACCTTCGTGTCCTACCTGTCGTATACAGGGTGGTCCCCTAACTATCAGCAACTCAATTTGTTACCTGAGAACCAGACTCAACTTCGTTTCTCTTCATCCTTCTGTTCAATCGATTTTTATGCACAGATGTCTAAGCGACCTTGTTTGGAAGCAATGGAAACGTAATACAGGCTGTTCCTTAGCAGGTTACTGATACCAAATGTTCGCGCCAGGAGATGAACCCTGGATGATAAAAAAATGCGACTGCGCTCGGTTAATGCGGGAAGTGTTCCTTGCTTCGTACATATTTTTGGAACGAGCAAACAATTGTTTACGGCTGTCACGCGTCGGATTGAAAAACTGAGAAAGTAGACTTGTCTCTCTGAATTCCTAGAGTTCGTTTTGTGGCGGGCGTACGGTACGTCAGCAGCGTTTATGACATTGTGAAGTGTCCGTTGGACCGTAATCGTTTATTCGAAACTCCACAGTTTTATTCTAGCTTTAGCGGAAGTATGAACAGGCGTGTTAAGATGGGTAACCTTGCGACGGAAGAAAATGTATACCTTATCGAGTGCTTTTCTTTTCTTAGCGGAAATGTGTGAGGAAATGTCTATAGCGGTGCTTATAGGGATTTCGTAACAAATGAAACGCATAGAGTTGCAAGCAAAAGTACTCTAAAAAGGTAGAAGTTTACTATTTACGTATACTCGTGCACGATGTTATTCAAGTTTTTAAATACTTGTTCGTGTGGTTTGCATCTTTTGAATTATTTCTCCCGGAATTATCGATCATTTTGTCGCGGAATTATTCAGGGTTGTAGATACTACTTGGTCCGTTGAATATAGTGATTGATTCAGTCGCAATAATTACAAACGTAACAGATGTTACCAATGTCAATTTCACCCCTTAACCTTCAATTTTCTAGGCTGTTATGTCGTAATGAACATTAGGCACGTTTTGTATTGAGTGATCCTTGATTGTGAAGATAATTAGAATTGAACTCAAAACTCAATTGCAATGAAAACACGAAACTGGTCACATATGTAGTGTGTGTCACGAATATGACAATATTGTAGGGATTAAAAAAGATTTTGTATATTTTTCGAGAAAGAATTAATTTTTGTATGAATTCCGATATCTTGAAAAAATTATAAAATTATAAAATATCAAAAGTAAATGTCACAACATGTAAAATATACATTATATTTGAATAGAATAATTGTATAAAATTACACTGTAATACTTTACAAAATATTTTACATTTTAGAAAGAAAACATGTATGCTGTATTACATACAGAGACACATCCATGCATTCTGCTATAAGTATTGCTTGTTATATCGCAGAGTATACCTTATAATAATATTTCATTTGTTAGACTCAGTTGTCACAATAAAACTGGGTTTGTCCACTATACTAGATCATAAAAGTAGACTTCTATCATAAAAGAAACTTATTGTACCCGTTTCCTGTACAACATCAGGGACATCCGGTTAAAAAATATGATACACTCGAGGCGCATATACGCGAGTTTATAAGTTTTCCGCGATAAATTTCTCTCTCAGCTTTTTGCTGTAATTTAGCGAGGCTGCTTATTTTTCACCTATTTTTCTCCCCCTTTCTCCATAACATTTTATACGCAAACGAACAGGACGGCCCTGTAATATCGAGGATAAAAATCTTTACCGGCTTTCGTGTCTCGGTATACGATATATAGGGTGAGTCACTAATTATTAGCAACCTAAGCATTTTCCTGTCATCATACAACAGCAATAATTTTTTCATGTTTATTTTACGTGAATTGACATACAATGAGTCATGTGGAATTTTGTATCCCTTCAGTAGTAGAGGGACTTCCAAAATGGCGGAACATTGAAAAAGAGGGTGAACGCGAAATACTAAATTAAAAATGTATAATAAAATTTTTCTTACACTCCTCCGTTTTTAGGAAAATTAAATTTGAATATTTAAGCATAGGTAAAAAAGTTTTATAACATAGAAAATGACAAAGTCAACAAAATATTTGTCAATTCAGCAAATTTAGTTATTAATATTGATAAAATATTTTTATTTTCATTACTTATGATACATTTTGTTATTTATGTTTATTATAGTTTAATAATAATGTGAAGAATGAATGATAACAATCTTTAGTGATATTAGTGAATGATTTATTTATTTAATAACACTTATTTTGGACTTCATCTTAATATTTATTGTTTCAATAAATAAACTTTTTCGGCAGAAGACATTTTAGTAAAACAGCTAAATCATAATTAATATTAAATCAGTTTTGTTTAATGGGGTATTTTTAACGCTTCCATATCGTATACATTTGATTCTACAAAATTTTCATTTTAGCAAAATTATTTTAATGTTATACATACTACGTAAAGATAATTTTGCTTTTAATATTAAATGGTTCATGTCGAAATGCAGTGTTATTTCCATCGCGATATTTGTTCTCCTCGTTAATTTTATATTTATCTTATATTCATATCGGTGATTTCGCATAACGAAGTGTAAAGCAAATCAATATTCAAATAATTCAAATTTTATTGTCGACGAACCATATATTTACTGCGGGCCGAAAATTTTATTTCATTTCCAGTTGGTTTATTAATATGAATAATACCGTTACAATTTTATTTTGCAATATCACGAGAGAATGCAAGAAAAATATTGAACAAATTTTATTTTTACATACAGAAGGTATTATATTTGGGAAACGCCCTTTTGTGAATTTGACAAAAATATAATTTCATTTGTGAAAACTTTAATTGAACAAAAATTGTGTTTAATAATCGATTGCCACTTCGTTGAGCTTAATTAACTGAAAAATTGTAATTTCCACGTTATTAATAAGAGTTGCAATTAAATTTTTATTGATTCCTTCCGACACTCGTTTTTAATTATTGAACCGTGGAATATGCTTTGTTCTCTTTATAAATTCGGTTCGCTAGTATTCTCCATACATTTTCAACGAAATATATATTTGAAGAACACGTCATTTATCATTTAATTAAAATGTGAATGGTATTTCATCATTCTTTTGAAAACAGGAGAGCAAATATGATCGTAAAATTCCGTGGCGTTTTGTACTATAGCTCCTTGCAATTGAACAATTTTCAGATGTATTGAAATTTTTCGTACCATTGAACAGTCGAACAAAAACCTCATTGTCAGAATGTTGGAAAAAAGTGATTAAAAAGTTAATTAAAAACCTTGTTGAAAGTATGAAAATCGCATTTTCCTGTTATTTAAACGCAATAGAGTTGCATATGATTATTATAAGCAAGTCCTATCGCAATTAATTACTAAATAAACGATTTTTTGGCATACTTCATTATGTTACAATTTTTGTGGCTTTGTTATTCGCGCACTCGTCTGCGCATGCGTTTGCTGACTTGCGCATGCGCAGTCCAATCTCTGCGCAGATCTCAGCCGAGTTTGCGACTACGCAGATCTGGAATCAACTCTTTTAGTTTTAAATCCCTATTTATACATTTTGAATACCTACTGAAATCTTTGTCAAATGAAATATTAACTATTTTATACAAAATTTCACATTTATCACAAGAACATCGAACAATTTCTCTGAATAGAAAATTGCATTATTAATTCTGTTATTTTCATTTGAATGTTGGCGCGTGCTTTTGGATCAGCTTGACCACTTCTATTTATAAATAAACATATTTTCGTACAACAAATAGCATTTTCCGTAGAACGAACGATAACTCATTGTGTACGTAAGAATTGCAAACTTTATATTCCTTGCATTCTTGAAAAAAGAGAATATACCAATAAGGTAACCGAAGATGAAACTTATAATTTTGACCTACAGTGTTGCAATATTGCATATTGAAAATCAATAAACTGTTCGGTTACTACAATACCCAAGATTTTCTTCGCGAGTACAAGAAATACAATTGTATATAATTATACACAAATTATTTATCGAATTTAGCGATTAATGACAGATTATTATACAGTAAACGTCGTAACAATAAACCGTGGCTTATTGCATTTGTTAGCTAGATTAATTTACAAACATCTAACATGATTAACGAACGAAAGCGTGAACGTTATGTTAATGCACATTTGCTACTTTATCGTTTGAAAGTTAACGGAACAATAGATAGTTACTTGCACAACGGGTCTTTTAATGCGTAACGAAACTCGCTAGAAAGTCTTTACGATTTGTGTTTCCTGTGTGGGCGAAATCGAAATTATTCAACATTAATCATGCTCCAAAGAACGACAAAATAATGCAAAATAGTAACGTCGCTTTGATTTATCGATTCAAATAAATCTTTCTAGAAATTAGGAAATCAAAGAAATAAATCAGGAAAGTGAACATTCACATAATTTTCAAATTAAGATTTAAATAAAAGGAAAATATTTCAGAGTTATAACTCATTTTTGAAAAAAAAATAGAAATATGTGAAATTTACAACTCGATGGTCTCGGAAAAAGTTTAATATTTATGCACATTCTTTTAGTAAAAATAGTTAATAAAAGCAATTATTTCAAAAGTAACAGAAACGTATAAAAAGAACAGAAACTAATTCGAATAATATTTTATTTTAATTAAAAGTTGTTTATTATTTTTGGAATATTTTATCCAAAATTTTTATTCGAGAATCTAATATATTTATTACTGAAATTGAAATTCGTGATTAAGTATTACAGTAATGTCTGTTGCGAAATGCAATCTCGAAAATCAGAGTTTCGAGATCAATAAAATTACGTTTGAGACAGTTTCTTATTTATCAGATCCGAAGAGGTCAATTAGGTTCCCGGTTTTTAATGTAATTGACTGTAGATTGATGTCACACCAGGGTGCAAACTTGTAAATTATATTTGAAATTATAGGTAGAGGTCTAACCGGTTTGCAGAACCAGCAATTAGATATCAGCTATGCTAATAATACGAGTTCATCATGTTGGAAAATAGCATTTCTTCTAACACTAACAGATAAAAACAACTGAAACGTATGCGAATGCAATTCATTATGTAAATAACGCAGACACGATGGTGTAGTTTCAAACCGTTCAGCAGAAGGTGAGGACTATTAATTTGTTTGATTAAGGAAAACAGTAAATTGCCGTAGTTTATTGGTACACCGAATTTTAGTAAAGATTCATAAATGTTAGATGTGAAACATAACTCTTTAAATGTACATTCACTTTTAACGTTATATACATTTAAATATACATATAACGTGATATAGTGATATAGTTAAATACTTTTGAATTTTGGAAATTAACGAAAATATAACTGGTTGCGGTTTTTAATATTTGTTGAGGTTCACAGAATTTCTAATTTTACGAACAAAATAATAAATTCTCAGGTTTCTAAATTTTCAAAGCCATAACTCTTAAAAATTGTTTAAATTTAAATTTCTTGATTTTTTAATTTTGATATTTTCAAATTTTTATATATTTCAAATTTATTGAATTTCTTGAATTTTACTCATTTTCTAAATTCTCAAATTCTGAAATTTCTAAATTTCCGGATTTTTAAATTTTATGAATTTCTTGAAGTTTTGCACTTTCGAGATTTCTAACTTAAAAATTTTCAAATTTCTCAATTTTTCAATTTTCAAATCTTCAAATCCTTGAATTTTCCGGTTTCTCAAATTTCCATATTTCCAAATTTACAAGTTTCTAAATTCTTAAATTTTTTAATTCTAATATTTCTTAAATTTCCAGAAATTCCCAAATTTCTTACGTTACCAAATTTTCTGAATTTATCAAATTTACAAATGCTCGAAAATCGAAATTTCCAAATTTTTAAATTAAAATATCAACAAATCTAAAAATTTCAAACTTCCAAATTTTCACATTTTCAAATTTCTCAATTTTCCTAATTTCCAAATGTCCAAATTCTTAGAATTCTTAATTTTAATATTTTTTAAATTTCTAGAAATTCCTTACATTGCCAAATTTTCTGAATTTATCACATTTCCAAATTGTCAAGAATTCCAATTTTTTAATTAATGTATCACGAAATCTTCAAATTTTATAACTATCAAGTCTCTCCAAATTTTCCTAATCCTGAAATTCCCAAATTTAGAAATTTCCAAGCTCACAAACTTTCAAACTCCCAAAATTTTTAAAATCGTTCAAATTGCTCAAAAAATCAAGATTCCAAATCCCAAAATAAAAAAATTTTTAAATCTGCAAATTCCAAAAATTCTTAGTTTCAAAATCCTAAATTAAATAATTCCGTAAATTCCCCAGTAAAAATAAAAATTAACCTAGCAAGAGCGAACAGTAACAACACCCGTTTCCCCTATATCACTATTTTTCCCAGGGAAGTCTACCATGTTCACTATCATATATGCACATCACACAATTCTTAAGAATAGGTGAAGCACAGAATATTTTCAAGCATTATATAAAGAAAACGGTGAAACAACACGGAACAGCGTCAACACTCATACTTAATAGACGGTTTAATGATCGCTTTAATTTATCTGGTTCTTTTTATTCTATCCGTTTCGGCTCATTGCGTTTCTCCAGAGCAGCTGTGATTTCTTCGTCTATATAAGCCAGCTGTTTCCTTAGAAATTCAAACATAAATCGCTTTCTATTACCTTCATGTTGAAATTCAACTCTCATACCTACTTTACATACACGTACGCACATTACTATCACAAGTAAAATATTTTATTGTACATTGAGCAAGAAAAGTAGAGACTGAATGAAATGTAAATGATTACGTATGGCTATAAAAGTCTTATCTGTTTTATCCTAATATTCTGTTATTCAAACATTCCATTATCTGAGTCATTGGGAATTTAGAAGTCTTCAACTTTCTAATTTCAAATTTAAGCACTTGGAAATGTATCATTTTCGAAATTTTTAATTTAGAAATTTGTAATATACCATTAAATTTTCAAATTTAATAATTTGGAATTTTGGGACATATACTATTAAATTTTCAGATTTTCAAATTTAGAAATTTGAGACATCTAAACCATCAAATTTTCAGATTTTCAAATTTAAAAATTTGAGACATCTAAACCATCAAATATTCAGATTTTCAAATTTAGAAATTTGAGACATATGAACCAACAAAATTTGATATTTTGAAATTCAGAAATTTTAGTCATATGAAACATCAAATTTTTATATTTAGAATTTTGAAACGTACCATTAAATTTTCAGATTTTTATATATTGAAATTTGAGAGATATAAACCATTAAATTTTCAAATTTTCATATATAGAAATTTGAGACATATAAACTAACAAAATTTCATATTTTCAAATTTAGAAATTTTAGTCATATGAAACATCAAATTTTTATATTTAGAATTTTGGTACATGTACCATTAAATTTTCAGATTTTCATATATAGAAATTTGATACATATGAACCATCAAATTTTCAAATTTTCATATATAGAAATTTGAGACATATGAACCATTAAGTTTTGAAATTTTCAAATTTAGAGTTTTGAAATATGTACCATTACATTTTCATATTTTCAAATTTCGAAATTTGAGTCACATGAACCATCAAATTTTGAAATTTTCAAATTTGAAAATTTGCGACATATGAACCATCAAATTTTGAAATTTTCAAATATATAAATTTGAGACATAAAACATCGAATATTCAAATTTTTTAATTTAGAATTTTGGAACATATAATACTTCAGATTTTAAAATTATAAAATTTTCAAATTTGCAGATTTGTAAAATTAGAAATTTGAAATATATATGCCTTTAAATTTCCTAACAATCAAATTTTCAAATTTGTAAATTTAGAAATCTGAAACTTATAAACCTTCAAATTTACAAATTAGGAATATTAAAAATTTGGAAATGTAAGAATTTGAAATTTCCAGATTTATCAATTTTAAATATTGAAGTTTTATCAGTTAAAAGCTCAATGTATGAATCTCTAAATTTAAAATTTCGAGAATAAAATATTTAGATATATAAAATTTGAAAATAAAAAATTTAGAAGTTTAAAGTTTGTAAATATATTATTTATACACATAAAACATAAAAATTAAGGATTTAGAAGTTTTAAATTTGTAAATAAAAAATTTGAAAAGAAAATTAAAAAAATATAAAATTAGAAAAGTTTAAATATTTAATTTAATTTTAAAGAAAAGTTAGAAACTTCTAAATTTATAATTATACACAGCATGTAAATTAATAATATTTAATAATAATCAGTCAAAAGACAAAATAATATTTTTATAAACCTACTGTCACAGCACATTAAACATTAAATGTGAGTTTAACCTAAAGCAGCATAAGAGACGTGTAAATAAGCACATTAACGTTGTTATGCATTAAACGTTTCATTACTAAGCCTTAAAGTTCTGGGCGTTAATTCAGTTATCCTGAAACTATTAAATTATTTAAGTAAACTGTAAGCGCTTAAAGCAAATTTGTAAGTAGGTACATTAGATCCCGTGTATCATGTTTCGTTTGTTATTCATTAAAAACTTTTTGATTAATACACTGTGCTATCTCTTTGCCCCGGAGTGTATGTACCTACTGCCGTAGAGAAAGGGAAGGGACATGAATAAACGAGTCCGAACGAACTCTACCCTTTATGACTAATTGCAAGGGTCGAAGTTGTTTGTAGAAAACGTTTTGCTTTGAGCGACTACGGAAAATCCTGTGGAAAACAAATCAACTCGATGTAAACGCTCAGCTGATTTTTAATTAGAAGAAAAACTGATGAAAACGGTTGTTTATCTAATATAGTGGGTGGCTAAATTATTATACACGAACAAAAATTCCATATTTTGTAACTTTTATTTATGGAATAAAGCGAATATTTTTACCGTAACGTTATAACATATTATAATATCTTTGCAACATAGTTAATTGTTATAATGTCGTATATTGTCATAGTATGCTATTCTTCAATAACGCATGTAATTAATAGAAAAAAATGTAAGTAAAGGTAAAAATAGTTCTGATCCTAAATAACTCGTTATTTTTGAGAAAAATATTTCTGCAACATTATTGGAAAAACGTTGTCATTGTCGATTAGGATTGGTAGTAGGAATTTTCGTAACTTATAGAATTTATGATAGATAAAATTCTTATATTCCTAAATTGTCTAATTAACAAATTATAGAATGAAACTTCTGAAATTTCCAAATTTTTTAATTTCCCAAATTACAAAAATAAACATTTTTTTATTTTTCGATTCTTCGGTTTTTCCATTCTTCAGTCCTTCAAATATTGTTCAATTGTTCAATTTGTCAAATGTTCCATTTGTCAAATGTTCAATTTGTCAATTTTTCAATTTGTCAAGTTCTTAATTTTTCAATTCTTCAATCTTTCAATTTCTTAATTTGTCAATTTCTTAATTCTTCAATTCTTCCATTTTTCAATTCTTTCATTCTTCAATTTTTCAATTTTTCAATTTTTCAATTTTTCAATTTTTCAATTCTTCAATTCTCCAATTCTTTAATTTTTCAATTCTGGAATTCTGGAATTCTTCAATTCGTCAATTCGTCAATTCTACATTTCTACAATTCTGGAATTCTTCAATTCTTCAATTCTGGAATTCTTCAATTCTCGAATTCTTCAATTTTTCAATTTTTCAATTCTTCAATTCTCCAAATCTTCAATTCTTCAATTCTTCAATTCTTCAATTCTTCAATTTCTTAATTTGTCAATTTCTTAATTCTTCAATTCTTCCATTTTTCAATTCTTTCATTCTTCAATTTTTCAATTTTTCAATTTTTCAATTCTTCAATTCTCCAATTCTTTAATTTTTCAATTCTGGAATTCTGCAATTCTTCAATTCGTCAATTCGTCAATTCTACAATTCTACAATTCTGGAATTCTTCAATTCTTCAATTCTGGAATTCTTCAATTCTCGAATTCTTCAATTCTTCAATTCTTCAATTCTTCAATTTTTCAATTTTTCAATTTTTCAATTTTTCAATTCTTCAATTCTCCAAATCTTCAATTCTTCAATTCTTCAATTCTTCAATTCTTCAATTCTTCAATTCTCCAATCCTTCAATTCTTCAATTCTTCAATTTTCAATTAGTCAATTAGTCAATTATTCCATTATTCAATCCTTCAATGTATCATATGTTGAATTGTTCAATTGTTGAATTTTTCAATTTTTCAGTGTCTCAATTAATTTTTTATTTTTTCAATTTTTCATCTTCTTGACTTCGAATGTTTCGATTTTTCACACCTTTTGGCTTCACTGCTTCTATTGTCCCCGTGTTCGAAATTTAGAATGTTATAGCTTAGAATTTCAGGTTTTATATATTACGTTTCATGGGTTCAGGATTTTAAAGGTTTATGGTTTAGAGGATTTATGTTTTTAAATTCTTTAAGGGTTTATAGTGAAATTGTAGTTAAGTTATCTGCTATAATTAAGTTTTTTATAGTATTATTACTGAAAAGTGACATTTTTCGGTGTTTTGTTATTTCTCGTTTGAGATGACAGGGTTCCAGATTCAAGGGTTTGGTTATGTCTGGCAGTGACACTTCAAGGTACAATTATTTGCTCATTTTAAAGTAAATTATTCAATTTTCACTCACCATGCATTATATGAAAAGAAGAACTTCGTCATAAATCTCCAATCAGATACAGAACGCGAAAATTTCAGAAGATTTCAGTCTAAAACAGAATTAAGCGAACAAGGAGAATAATCAGGGCAATGCAAGCGACGAGCAAAATGAATTAGGGACAAAGCGATTGAGAAGTGTGTCGATTTTCTCGAAGAATTGAAATTCGAGAATCCTTGGCCGGTTACTGAAGCGTAATCAAACGGAGGAAAATTCGAAGAATGTTTCCCAGAGACGAGACCAGAATCAGCTTCGACGGGCTAAGAAGAAAGCTTGCGACATTTTATCGAGGATTCGATAAGGGTTTTCTGCCGTAGAAAGGAAGGAAGGCATCGTGTCCCTTTTAGCTGCGTTTCATGGAAATCGGATTCTTATCGTTCGGAAAAGAAGCGAATTGGTGCCAGACCGAACTCCAGCCAGCGTTTCGTCGATAAGTGTCGAGACGATAAGATCTTCGGCTAAATGATTTTTCGCTTCACCGAGACTATTGGCGCGTTTCGATGTGGACAGAATTCATTTTCGATCGGAACACTGCTGTATCTCTTATGGGGAATGGACGACGATCGATCCGATCGTTTCGCGATTATTTGGTCCGAGATTGTGTACGAAATAAATTAAATGATGTAGAATTACATGGCATTTGATAGTATAATCCCTGCCCATCGAAGTAGAAACACGTACGAAAATTTCACTTTTATGGCTATAACATTATATTGTGTGAGAAAATGTGCATTCGATGTGAGAGAGTAAAACGTGCAAAAAGATTGAAATTATATACATTAAATATTATGACAAAATTAGCCTTCAATATTTTTCCCTCACATATGTCATATATGGAAAATTGATTTTTACACATTTCAAGATTTCTAAATTCTTGAATTTTCGAAATCGTTATTTCTGAATATTAAAATGTCTAATGCCCAAAACTTATGAACTTTCACTTTTCTAAAACAAGTTTTGAAATTTTCAAACTTTTACATTTTTATATATTAAATTATCGAATTCCTAATTCTAAATTACCAACTTACCAATTTTTAAATTTCATATTTCTAAACTTCTAAATTTCCAAATTATTAAATTCTTAAATTTTTCAATTTTTAAATTCTTAAATTCCTAAATGAATAAATTACCAAATTACCAAATTACCAAATTTATAAATATTGAAATTACCAAATTACCGAATTACAAATTACCAAGAAACCAAATTAACAAATTACTAAATTTACAAATTATTAAATTACTAAATTAACAAATTACCAAATTACCAAATTACTAAATTACCAAGTTACCTAACTTACAAATTATTATATTACCAAATTTACAAATTATTAAATTACTAAATTACCAAATTACCAAATTACCAAATTACAAATAACCAAGTTACCAAATTAACAAATTACCAAATTACAAAGAAACCAAATTAACAAATTACTAAATTTACAAATTTACAAATTATTAAATTACCAAATTACCCAGTTTACAAGTTATTAAATTACTAAATTACCAAATTATGAAATTACTAAATTATCAAGTTACCTAACTTACAAATTACTAAATTACCAAATTACTAAATTACAAATTACCAAGTTACCAAATTAACAAATTACTAAATTACCAAATTATTAAATTACTAAATTACTAAATTACTAAATTACTAAATTACTAAATTACTAAATTACTAAATTACCAAATTACCAAATTATCAAACTACCTAATTTCTAAATTTCAAACCACTAAATTACCAAATCTGCAAAATCTGGATTTCTAAATTTCATAACCCGCAATTTAGTAAATTCATAAATATCACATTTCTGTACATCAAAATTGTATATCCAAACACACAAATTACCAACATTTCAAATTACAACGCTTCGTAAATTTATAAATTCCAAAATTCCATGCCTCTAAATTTCCAAACATTTAAATCAATAACATCAAACAAATCTTCACCTCCATCAAATTATACAATTAAAACAACTCTAAAACGTTTCATATCCTTACATATAATGAACACAAAGCAAAAGATGAAATCAGCAACAGGTGTTCCTTAATAAGTAAAAAAAAATTAATACCCCACAATTAAAACTTCATTACGTTCATATCATTTCCGTAAACGAATATCAACAATCGTTCACAGACTATTAATATCGCAGAAATACTTATCGCAACGTAATTAATGACAAAAGGTTCTCGTGTCAGAGCGTAGACCTACTTCTCGAATCGTCACCGACATTGCTCGTTGACCGAGTTGTTTCTGGTCTTTTTTAAATCACTAGTTCTTTCCCTTGATGCTTAATGTTCTTGTTCATACTAACGACCGAGAAGCATCGCGAAACGTGGATTAATTCAGAAGAACATCACGAAAGTAAAGAGTAAGGTTCTGTCCTTGTCAATTATTCCGATGCAACATCCACGCTTTTATTTCGCCGCCATTCATTATCGAAACATCCCTTTGATGATCGTACCCTCCTTGACCCAGTAATTTGTAACAGCTTTTAGGAGGATTCGTTCCCAGAATAATATCTACCTACTCTTCTATAATCTCTCTATCTTGGAGCACCTTAAAGCCTGTTTCGAACATCCGACAGGTATACGACCATAATCATCGAGGTCGAAATCTAGGCCTCACCGAATATTTTCGACGCATCTCTTCCAGCGATTAAGGACATAACGACGAAATTTTTGTGTGTAGAAACTACGGATTAAAGGAAACAAGATACGTCGTTGAATGGATGATCAATTTTTGAATTTTTTAGTTCTTCAATTTCTACATTTGTCAATTGTCTATTTCTAAATTCCTGCAAGTGACAATTTTAAATATTTGACTTCTATATATGAGAATTTTTGAATTTTTTAGTTCTTCAATTTCTACATTTGACAATTGTCTATTTCTAAATTCCTGCAAGTGACAATTTTAAATATTCGACTTCTATATATGACAATTTTTGAATTTTTTAGTTCTTCAATTTCTACATTTGACAATTGTCTATTTCTAAATTCCTGCAAGTGACAATTTTAAATATTTGACTTCTATACATGACAATTTTTTAATTTTGGAATTTCTACATTTGACAGAAGCTATTTCCACATTCCTACAAGTGACAATTTTAAATACTTAAACTTCTACATTTGACAATTGTGAATTTGTAACATTTCTGTGTTCAATAATTTTATGTTACTAAATTGTTACATTCGACAATTTTAAATTGGCAAATTGCTCCGTTTGATTTAGAATTTTGGAATTTCTACATTTGACAAAAGTAATTTCCGCATTCCTACAAGTGACAATTTTAAATACTTAAACTTCTACATTTGATAATTGTGAATTTGTAACATTTCTGTGTAATTTATGTTACTAAATTGTTACATTCGACAATTTTAAATTGGTAAATTACTCCGTTTGATTTAGAATTTTGGAATTTCTACATTTGACAAATATCAGTTTCTGAATTCCTACAATTGACAATTTTAAGTATTTAACTTCTATGTATGACAATTAAAAACTTTTGAATTTCTACATTTGACAAACATCAATTTCTAAATTTATACAATTGATAATTTTAAATACCTAAACATCTAAATATGATAATTTTAAACTTTTGAATTTCTCATTTGGGAATTTTTAATTTCTATATTTATATATTAGATTTTTTTTCATTTGACAATTTTGTATTTTCGAATTTTCACATTTCACACTTTTAGATTTTTAGATTTCTATATGTAATAGTTTAAAATCTTTTTAAATTTCTGTATTTGAGAATTTTGTCATTTTTCATTTTCACTGTTAATTTACAAACTCTAAATTTCTACATTTAGCAACTTTAGATTTCTAAATTTCTGTATTGGAGAATTTTTAAGTTCCCAATTTCTGCATATGACAATTTACGATTTCTAAATTTCTATATTTAACAATTTCAAATTTCTTAATTTCTATATTTAACAATTTCAAATCTCTTAATTTCTGTATTTGACTATTTAAAACCCTGTAATTTTTACATTTAACCATTTAGGAATTCATAATTTCTACATTCCATAATTTAAAGTTTTTAAATTTCTTTTTGATTTCTTAATTTCCATATTTGTGAACTGTGTAATTATAAATTTCTACGTTTGACATTCTAAAAACTAAACTTTTTCATTTGCCAAATTAAAAGTGGAAATGTCCAGATATGATACTTACACATTTGTATATTTCTTATTTTCTGAATTTTTACACTTTCAAAGTACAATTTGGAAATTTAGTAATTAAAAAATTTAGATATTGAGAAGTTTGAAAATTTTCATATGTATAATGACGTGTTTTGGAAACAGAAATTTGAGAATCTTGAAGTATTTAAATAAATTCGATGAAGTTGCCACGATTCCATCGTTTCTACAGATTACAAGAAACACGATACGTCGTTGAACGAATGATCAATTTTTTTTGGTGAGCTAACTGGAATTTCGAGACGACGTTAGACGATCCTCCAGAGAAATCTAACACGGAGTGTGAAATATCTTATGGGGATTTCACGTCTGACCAGAAACGGATGTATACGCTTAATATCCAGTAATTTGATACATGATTCTTTTGTATTTCTTCTGAATTTTATTTATGTTTAATCACCCTGTTTTTATTTCTGTTGTGGAATTCGAGATTAGTTGCATTTTTGTGAAATAATTGATTTTGGTGAATTAAAGTATCTTTAATAGGATCTGAAAAATTCCTACCGTTGTATGTGCAAATATAGAAATAAAACATGATTTGATAATACAAATAGTAATTTCTAGTTACAACATCAGAGTATTTTAGTATTGGATCAATGTGACAAGACGCGTACTCAGCACTGCCGCTTTATTGCACAAGAAAGTTTGAAACTAATATCTTCACCGAATGTTTGAAAGTACGTTTTACACCTGAAAAAAGAGATGTATCCGAAAGTTTTTCGGAAACAGTGCTTTCCATCTTTTAGGCTACAAGTAGGGCGACATCCATTCAGTCAAAATGGCAGCTACATTCGCTGAACAGAAGTAAACTTTTAAATCGTATCCTAGAAACCATGCTATTAGTTATTGATACGTTATCTCACTGTTCACTTCTTTTCGGACACCTTGTATCTTCTCAATATTTTATTATTATTTATTCGTGTCTTACCATTATGTTATATTTATTATTCATCAGTTTCAAGTAGATACAAATATTTTAGATATGTGGACAATTTTGAGGCATGGGCAAATTAAATACTGAATTTTTAAAGCAAATCTTTCGAATAATATTAAGGTTAATGAAAATGGCTGACACAATGCGAAATATTATTACTCGAACATATTTAGTTTTGTTTGAACTTCGAACTTAATTTATCTCATCTTTAAACTTCAAACTTAATGCACCTAATCTACAAACTTACATTAACCTTCGGACTTATCTTAACCTTAACCTTCAGACTTGATTTACCTTAACGTTAACCTTCAGACTTAATTCACCTTAACGTTAACCTTCAAACTTAAAATGTTATATTTATTATTCATCAGTCTCAGGTAGATAATACAAGTATTTTGGATGAGAGAACAATGTTGAAACGTGGGCAAATTCGATAGTGAATTTTGAAAGCAAATCTTTCGATGCCCGCTTTGTCAACGTTAATGACGAACAGGTCGTTAGAATTCGGATGACGGAAGATGTTAATTAAGGTTGGCACAAGTTTCACAACAAACAAGTTATAACTTTATTAATAGTTAAAATAATGAGTTAATCAGAAAGTTAAACTATTGAAGAAGGTTTGTATCGCAAAGGTTTGCGAGAATCTGTTAGGGGCAACACGTTTCTCTTAAATCACCTCGGCAAAGGTGGACAGACACGGATGAGAAAATTCTAATTGATTGAATTTGTAATGTGACGTTTTAGCAAAGTAACCGCCTACAAACTAACGGCCATCTTCCGGTAACATAAGTACCACAAGTGATGTGTACACGAATTTCCCAACGCATCGACTGTGGCAGGTAATAGCCTGGTGAAACCCTTCGAATCTACCAAAACATGCTGAAATTAAAGAAACAAGCTAAAAATACTAATTCAAGAAAAAAGTGGCAATTGTCGCTAGAACGATTAAAGAAAAATAGTCAATGTTCACATAAACTAATTCTTGCTATGGATTAATTCAGAATTGTTTTGGATAAAGCCATTTACAGTGTTAATCCCCGGAACTGTTTACATACACCGCGATGGGAAGAAAATAACGACTATTTACAGCTTGATTAGTTTCTAAAATCGAAAAATTATATGGTTTGCAATTTACCCTGAAACGTAAATTGTTCTGAAACGAAGGAAGGTTTCTTACATTGTCGTGATTGGTCTTTTTACTTAAACAGAAAAAGGCATCACGGAAAAATGCGGACAGCGAGCACGTAGGCGTAGGTGTGCTCGCTTAAATAATAAGATGGTGGGTGAGCGGGACTGGTAAGCAGTATCGAGCGATAAATAAACGGCGATAAACGTCGTTTCAAGGAACGTACCTGAAGTATCATCTTCTTCGAGATACGCGGTTGCGCGTAGGTGTCGTTAAATATTCCGCAGGAACAATGTGTTTCTTTCTTCCAGAGAAACCCTATGGCGTATCCGTTCCCGTACCCTGTTCGTTTTAATATATTTAGATGAACGCAGCACAACGCTTCTTTACATATTTCTGTATTCACACGCTTCTGCGGTGTTTCGCAACCGTGGAAAATATCGTAAACCACTTGAGGAAACATGATTCTCATTCTTAGTTACCTACTTGGAATGCGTATTTGCCAATTGTACTTTTAATAGTGGTGGCTAATAGTTGTAACAGTTTAATTAATTTTGTAATTACAAGGTTAATTAATTCAATAATTGACTAGAGTTTGATTGAGAAAATGAAGAAAAGAGATTTTCAGTCCAACCATTAAATTTAGAGAATTATAAATGGAAATTAGAGTCGTAAATTAGAATCATAAATTTACACAACTATAAATTAAATAAATTAAAATTGTAAATTCTGGGAACTATAAATTAGAAGTTAGCCTAAATGAAAATACAAACATGGTGAGGATCTATCAACTCACTAATTTTATTTGTCTTCTTGAAACAAGGAACGTTCTAACTTCACTAGTTCCTAAATAATACAAGTAAATTATATAGCAGTGATATAATAGTATTTAAAAACATTGAACTATTTTGTTAAGTATTTAAAATTTGTACATTTTTAATTTACTCAAAAGTTATTTAATAAATGTAGAAATTTCCTAACGTCTCTACAAGTCCTATCATATTTCCATGTTATAAAATGACCATATCATATCAATCAAGATGATCACATCAATCAAGATCGTAAACAAAATTTAAATTGAACGAATCCTCGCTGTCTTCAAGGTCTCACACGAACAAGTAAGCATCGAAAAAGCTGGGAAGAATGTGTGGACTCACAAGAAGGAACATAAGAGATGTAGTAGATGAAGATACGTACAATCGGCAATAGCGGAACACCATTTGTCTGCAGGACATAAAATACAGCGTTGTGTGTGATGGGTTTCCCGAAGGATGGTGTTTCAGCAGAGATAAAAATACTCTTATATTATCCAACAAATTACGGTCTTCTTTGGCGTACAATCTCGTCCATAAGTCTAGTCACATTTGCTATAATATTATCAGCTTTATGTTCCTTAACACTGTTAAACACCTGCTGTATTAACCTCTTAACCTATCATTTTCTCGACAGCTGCGTCATTCAGTGCTGTCTGATTATTGCTGCAATTTTGAGACAAATAGTTAGGTATATTTTCAATTTAACAAACCTGGATTATTAACCTAGATTAACCTACAAATAATGATTAACCTGCAATAAGTATCAAATTTAACGCGTATTAATTTTAATCCTGTTGAAAATGTGATTTAGGTTTGTTATATTTGAACTGCAATGTGCGTCATGCATGTGACTCCACATTACACGTTAAATTAAACGATTAGGGAAAATTCAGTATGTTTGAAAAACTGTAGAAAATTTTATATACCGGGGAATCTAGAAACCTACCCTAACTTTATCTAATTTATTACGTTATAAATAATCGAGACGAATAACGTTAAACAATTATATTCGTGGAGGAATTATATTTTCTACATTTTTGATCCGATTGGTGAAGTGAATGCAAGAAGTAATTTTTGCAAATAAATCAATTTTATTTATTTTTGCGAATAAATTAGTTTGAATTATTTTTACAAATCAATCAATTCGTTTACTTTCGTAAATAAATTAGTTTGAACTATTTTTGCAAACAAATCAGTTTAAACTATTTTTACAAATAAATCAATTTGAATTATTTTTGCAATTAAATCAATTTGAATTATTTTTGTAAAGTGGTCTGTTTGAACTATTTTTACAAATAAATCAATTTGAATTATTTTTGCAAATAAATCAATTTGAATTATTTTTGCAAACAAGTCTGTTTGAATTATTTTTACAAATAAATCAGTTTGAACTATTTTTACAAATAAATAAATGTGAATTATTTTTACATAAATCAATTTGAATTATTTTTGCAATTAAATCAATGTGAATTATTTTTGCAAAATAAATCAATTTGAATTATTTTTACAAATAAATTAATTTTATTTATTTTAGCAAACAAGTCAATCTGTTTTATTGTTACAAATAAATAAATTTGCAAAAATTTTTAAACAAACGTTCGTTGTCATGGTGAAATACGTCATAGCTTTGCAGTAAATCATTTAATCCACTCAGTTGCATATTAATTCCATAGTTTCAGGTCAATTTCGAGAATACAAAAGTGACATGAAATTTTAAGTTTCGACATTGTGTTGCTAATTCAAAGTACCGACGCTTAATGCAATTTGCAATATTCGAAAACACAATAATGCTTTTGTAACATGGTAACAATAAACGTAAATTGGAAAGAAAGGTTAATGGAATATTTCATTATAATTACACGTAATGTGCTGATTATGACCCCAGAAATTATAACCATAATTGCTGCGAGTTTTTAGAACATACAATGAATATTTATCCAAAATTACTTCTATTCTGTCATTTGTTTACCTGATTAGATCACAAGAAGAAATAATTTTAATATCTACTTGTTTTTCAAATTTTATCAATTGAAGACAAATTTGTAGGTGGCTATTGTAATTTATCTGCGCAGTGGCAGAATTTTTACTTTACGTTTCTTTTTAATTAAATCAAAGTTTTACGGACTTTATGTTTTTTAGTATTACTAAAAGTTTGAAATGTGAAAGTTTGTTAGTTTCCTCATAACATTATCGCAGCTTTGTTTACACTCAACTTTGCTATCATTTTTTACTCGTTTCAAACGAAGTAGTGGACTGAATATTCTGCAGTTTCTTCGTTTATTTATTCATTATACTGAACACAGGTTTTAGCATTTATGACGTGTTATGTTTTCTGATTGATGTGTAGTTGGGGAATTTTGGGAATTTTAGGTGTTTGAGATTTGGAAAATTAGGGGTTTCGGAATTTGGAGATTTGGAAACTTAGGGATTTCGGAATTTGGAGATTTGGAAACTTAGGGATTTGGGAATTTGGAAATTTGTGAGTTTGTGAGTTTGTGAGTTTGTGGATTTAGGATTTTGTGAATTTGGAGATTTGGAGAATTTGTGAGTTTGTGCATTTGTGGATTTAGAGATTTGGGATTTTCAGGATTTTGAGATTTGTGGATTTGTGAATTCGGAAATTTCGGATTTTGATATTTGAGCATTCGAAAATTTAAGGGTTTCGAGATTTTGGAATTTTGAGATTATGAGATATGAAGATTTCGAGATTTGTGGATATGAGGATTTAGGAATTTGTGGATTTTATAATTTAAAGATTTTTGGATTTAGGAATTTGGGAGTTATGGGATTTTGGGATACTAAGATTTTGAGATGTGAAGATTTTGGGTGTTGGAGTCCGAAATTTGAAGATTTTGAGATTATGAGATATGAAGATTTCGAAATTTGTGGATATGAGGATTTAGGAATTTGTAAATTTTATAATTTGAAGATTTTTGGATTTAGAAATTTGGGAGTTATGGGATTTTGGGATACTAAGATTTTGAAATGTGAAGATTTTAGGTGTTGGTGATTTCGGGATTTGGGAATTTCAGTGTTGTAAGATTCTGGGATTTGGTGATTTGTGCCTTTAAGAATGTTAACGTTTAGATTTAGTGATTTTAGTATTTTGAGATGTGGAGATTTTGGGATTTGAGTATTTGGAGATTTGTTGATTTAGAGATATAGCGATTTATGAATTAGGAGATTTAAAGATGTTGGATTTATACATTTTGAAATTTGATTGTTTTGGTGTTTGGGCATTCAAGAATTTTGAAAGTTTAAAAATTTGAAGAGATAACGTTTTGGAAATTTATTTATTAAAAATCCCTATTCCTCTTTGTGTCCTTACCTTTCATTTTGCTTTACCCAGTCTCAATTTTCAGGCTTTCAATTTTTATCTACTCGATATTTCCTTTTGTCAGTAATCACTCCAATTGTCAGTATGCCAATAATTTTACACGAGAAACATTCACATATCTTCTTCAGAAACTAACGAGAATTAATAAATCAACGTAACGACAACGTAAAACTCTATTTACCAAAATGAAAATCTTAAACAATACGCATTGTCGTCGCTTTCATTGAATATACGATATAATCATAGAGATAATAGAGAGCCCAAACAGCAACAATAGTGATACGGATTATCACTTCAACCCCATTTGCAACGCCCTTCCCTTGACGCTTAATTGATCAGCTGGCTAATTAAACATTGACTGGCTGATCAATGATCCAGAACATGAACATGAATACGGTATACAGGGCGTACTTCCTGACCTGTACCAATATTGCTGTATCTTCAGACTTTGATGAAGTTATCTGCAATACTGGCAAAACGTTGGCAATACTTCGTTACTGCATACAGTGCCCGGCCATCAAATGAGGACCACGTACGAAAATTTCACTTTTATGGCCATATGTCATATATGGAAAATTCTTAGGTCATGCAAATTATTACTAAATACGTTGATAACGATATATTCAAAACAATTTGTTGCTATCGTGATAATAAATTGTGTGGGCGATGTGATGAAGTGTCGAATTTTCCAGTTTCATAATTTTCAATTTTTCCTAAACCCCAAAATCCCAAATTTCCAGAGTGTCAAATCGTAAAGTTTCCCAATTCTCAAATATATAAATTTTCAAGTCCCAAAGTATATAAATTTACAAATTTTTAGTATCCAGACTTTTAAAAAGAAATTGGTCTTTACAAATTTCTAAATCCCATTTAGACAATTAGGGATTTTTATATGTCTAAATTGTCAAATTCCAAAGTTTATAAATTCACAAGTACCCAAACTTTCAGAACCCTAAATTTGCAAGTTTACAAATTCTCAAATTTTCAAATTTCTAAATTTGCAGACTTACAAATCACAAAATGTCCAAATTACAAAATCCTCAAATCTTCAATATCCTAATCTTGAAATTTTAAGATATGTAAGTTCAGAATTCTTCAATTTTCCAAATTTCCGTAGTGTGAAATTGTAAATTTTCTCAATTTTCGAATGTCTAAATTTCCAAATCCCTCAGTTTCCAAATTCTCGAATACCTAATTTCCTAATCTTCATATTCCTACACTTTCAAATCCCCAAATTTTCAAATTCTCAAATACCCAATTTCCTAATCGTCACATTATTAAGTTCCCAAATTTCTGAATACCAAACTAATCTGACAATTTCTCAAATTTCCATACTCTCAATTTTCAAATTCACTCACAAATTTGCCCCTTATCCGCCTCTTAGTTAATAAATTTCATACATGAACCTGCACAATATTCTAAAACCGATCACCACAACTGTACAGTCCCTCGTCATCGAATTAGGACCACGTACAAAAATTTCACTTTCATGGCTATAATTATGTCATACATGGAAAATTCTTAGGTCATGCAAATTATTACTAAATACGTTGATAAAAATATATACATAGCAATTTGTTACTATCGTGATAACAAATTGTGTGATGAGCGATTAAGGGCCGTGCGTTTAGGTTAGGTTCGAGTATCGATAGTGTGTGAAGTGAAATTTGAATGCCATAGAAAATGTCTGCCTACTCAAAAGACTAGTTTACAATTCTCCAACCACATTATCTTAGTTGAAAAGAATTACAGATATTTGAGAAAATGAAGATATAAAGCATATGATCAATGTATACGGAGCATGTGGGAGCTGTAACCATACCAAAGGAAATACAAGATATTAACATGTGTTAATGTTATGTACAGTAGTAGTAATCATGGTAACTAATAAATTATATCATTACAATTTGAACAGGCCTTTTAATTTTACGGAAAACGTTAAAAATTCTGAAAATTTGTAGTGGTCCTAATTCGATGTCCAGGAAAATTATATTTGAAAATTTTTGCCCCGTACTTTGACATGTTTGACTCATGACACACTCAAGGTTCAAATAAACCTTCGTCAAATTTTTAATACGATTCCATTTAAAGTTTAAGTCGAATTATAATTTGCATAGCTGAACATAAAATAGTCATAAGATTTTAACTTTCTCTTATTTGTTTTAATATATGAATGATTAACAGTGAATAGTTAATGACGCACCTGACGCACCTGGCAAGAGATTAAATAATAATTTTTGCAAATATAAGCCTAAAAACTCTCATCGTCAATAAACGGTAAACTAATTCTTCCATAATTTAGCTGACTAAATAAATAAAAATTTAGTAATTCTGTATTTGTGGTATTACATGAAGATATTGTCACTGTAGCAAGATATTATCATTTTGTATACTGCGATAAGTTTGTAAAATCTCTCTCCAGTCAGTAATTTTATTTTGTCTAAATCTAATCATCTTTTTTTAACGATACTTCATTTTTTCTGTTTGACAAACTTTCGAGTAATTTGAAACGGATCTGATCCCACAAAAATAGGTCAGATCCTTATGAAAATTCATATGTCATCTACATATGAGTGGCATGGAATGAAAATATTGAGGTAGGTGCACATAAAGAGACGCATTTTTATCGATCTTGGTTATTGCTGCAGAAATTTAAATGTGGATAGGGCATTCGATGCAATAGAAGCGAATTGTATTTTAAAAATTGTTGAGAGTCGAAAAATATTGTGCAGAAAGAAGTTGAATGCAATAAGATTTATCTTTTTGCGATTTTAATTTTTTTGTAAATACAACGATGCGTTTGTAGAATGCGAATAGAATATTTTGAAACTTTGAGAAATTGGGAAGTTGAAAATTTGAAAATTTTGAAGATGCTTTTGGAACTTGGAAAATTTAGGTCTTTGAACATTTGGAAATTTAAAAATTAGGGATTTGGAAACTTGAGAATTTCGGGTTTGGAAATTGTGATACTTGGGAATTTGAGAATTTGGGAGTTTGGGAATTTGGAAAATTTAGGTCTGAAGATTTGGAAATTTAAAAATTAGGGATTTGGAAACTTGAGAATTTCGGGTTTGGAAATTGTGATACTTGGGAATTTGAGAATTTGGAAAATTTAGGTCTTTGAAGATTTGGAAATTTCAAAATTAGGGATTTGGAAACTTGAGAATTTCGGGTTTGGAAGTTGTGATACTTGGGAATTTGAGAATTTGGAAAATTTAGGTCTTTGAAGATTTGGAAATTTCAAAATTAGGGATTTGGAAACTTGAGAATTTCGGGTTTGGAAATTGTGATACTTGGGAATTTGAGAATTTGGGAGTTTGGGAATTTGGAAAATTTAGGTCTTTGAAGATTTGGAAATTTCAAAATTAGGGATTTGGAAACTTGAGAATTTCGGGTTTGGAAGTTGTGATACTTGGGAATTTGAGAATTTGGGAGTTTGGGAATTTGGAAAATTTAGGTCTTTGAAGATTTGGAAATTTAAAAATTAGGGATTTGAAAACTTGAGAATTTCGGGTTTGGAAGTTGTGATATTTGGGAATTTGAGAATTTGGGAGTTTGGGTATTTAGGGATTTGGGAATTTGAGAATTGGAGCATTCGGAAATTTGGGAATTTAGAAATTTGGAAGTTTGGGTGTTCGGAGATTTGGAAATTGTTGCTTTTGGAACTTTGGAAATTTCAGTATTTAGTATACCCAGTAAACATTTACAGTAGACGTCACACTAAATGTAGACACTAGACATTCGCACTAAACGTACACAGTAAATATTCACACAAACCTTCACAGAAAACATTTGCACTAAATGTAGACACTAAACATTCACACTGAACGTACACAGTAAACATTCACATTAAATGTACACACTAAACATTCACAGAAAACGTGCGCACTAAACGTTCACTCTAAATGTACACACTAAACATTCACAGAAAACGTGCGCACTAAACGTTCACTCTAAATGTACACACTAAACATTCGCACTGAATGTACACAGTACACATTCCCACTAAACGCAAATATTTGACCATACCTCATGATATACCTTGAGGTAAACTCAAAATTTCTTTCCTCCTCACATGTAAACTTCAACTAATTGTAAAATCAGTAATGTACAGAATAAATTTTTTTATTTTTGGACGTAACGTCGATCATCAATTACCGAAGTGTTCCTCCAAATCCATACAGATTGCGAGGAATTTCTACAAATCGGGTATACGAATCGTATACGATTATGTTACGTTTCGTAGGATGAGCATCGGGCAGGCATCGATCGAATAAATGGCGATAGCTATGCCAGAGGGTCTGAGGGTATTGCATACACAGGAGGACCGTGGCATTAACCGCGAACGCGGCCTAGAATGCGTTACAAAGCGTTCGATCGGATTAAGCGGCTAATAGGCAGTCTATAATAATAATCCCGACATAATAACGTGGTATTACGCGAAGGATCGGGCTGCACCATATAATTTCGTCACGGTCTGCTCCCATCCCAACGGCGAAGGGGCTAACCTAAATCTTCGTTTCGCACGTTCCTTCATCGAGGAAAAGGATGATCGGTTATCGGTTTAAGGAGATCCACGTTTAGTACTACCTTTTAACTGTTTTTCGATACTTACCGATGTCGTATCGTTTTCGGTATAAGGTAAATGTTCCCATTAGAGACCGCCTCCCTGTTCGTGAACAGTTGTTCATTTCGTTTTATCAGAAATGGTAACTGAGATCTTCCGATATTACAGTTACAAGTATTTTATTTACTGTTTTAATGGTTTCTTTATTAAGGTCTTTGTTAACGTGTATAATTATCGTACAAATACAGGATACTGCGATAAAAATAAAATATACCACGATATAAATACAATATACTGTAATTGTATAAATTACAGTATACTGTAATATAAATATAATATACTGCAATACGAATATAATACTACAACATAAATTACAAAATAAACTACAATTACATTCATAAAATAAGTTAGTTAATACCTACCGGGTATTTTCAAAATGGAGGTACAAAGAATCACCATGGAAAAAAATATGCAATAAAATTAGTTTGTACATGGCTTTATTTTCAAGAAAATTGAATTTGAACATATTTTAAGTATCAGTAAAAAAGAATTCTAATTTCCAAAGTAACAATGAATACAAAAGTACTCCGAATATTAGTTACTGTTGTTGAAAATATACCAAATTATCGACGTAAATCATTATTCGATTCATGAAGTAATCGATTGACAAAAGACTACTCAGTCATAGGTTTATATAAACCGTGAACACCGTCATGAATATCTGTTCTGTTCAATTTATTGTGTCGTTGCCATCGTGTTATAAATATCAGTTTCTTGTAATTTTATTTTAATAAATCTTAGAATATTATTTGGCTTAACATCCTTATAATAATTCGTCGTCGTCTCCACTGTATAATCTTAACAACTGTGATACTACGAAAGTGTATATGTCGAGATATTTGTTTCCGTAATCGCCACTTTTTGCCCGTAGTCTAACGACACGAGGGGCCAAGAGCAAAGAGTAGAACGCGTGAAGCGTGGAAATTCAATTTGCGTTTAATCGACTCGAGCAGTTCGACAGATTCATCGTCGCACTCGAAGTCATTGAGAGCACGAAACGCGAAAAGGTAAAGGAGACGAAGAAACCGTGGAGGAAAGGACGAAACGGTTAACAGTGTTTCCAGCTGGCAGAATATTTCTCGTCGCTCGTTTCGTGTCGCCTTGCCATGCCAGCGATTTCGAGGATCCTCGACGAGGAAGGGAATCCAGCAGAGAATGAACGTCTGGCAAGGCGAGAGAGGACCTCTTGGTCGCTAGCGATTCGTCCACAATTTTCACTCGTCTGACTTGCATCTTTGAGCCGTCTTTCCGTTTTTACGGTCCTCCTCTTGCTCGTGTCCTCCATTCTTCTTACCCCGCTTCCAGACGCGTTTCGACCATCAGATTCTGCTCTCCGCGCGACTCGGTGGGAGAGACAGGTCGAGAATCGTGTATACCGGAGAATCCTCTTTCGATGTTGTCGACTCCTCGCTCGTCTCGAGTTATAGTTGTCCTCTACGTGACATCGACCCAAGAATTATACGAACTCGATATGTTCGGGAGTGGAACGTATTAAAATGGGAGCGAATGTGTCGATTGTTCGCGCGAGATGACCTCCTACTTTTCACTGTATGGACTACACTTTAATTTCTACAATCTGTCGCCTATAATAATAAGTTCTTATTAAGAACTTGTTTGCTACAGTGTAAATTGTGTAAATTTTTCGATTTTAGAAACTAATCAAGCTGTAAATAGTGCTCGCTGTCCGCATTTTTCCGTGATGCTTTTTTCTGTTTAAGTAAAAAGACCAATCACGACAATGTAAGAAACTTTCCTTCGTTTCAGAACAATTTACGTTTCAGGGTAAATTGCAAACCATATAATTGTTCGATTTTACAAACTGTAAATAGTCGTTATTTTCTTCTCATCGCGATGTATATAATAAAACAGTTCAGGGGATTAACACTGTAAATGGCTTTATCCAAAACAATTCTGAACTAATCAATACCAAGAATTAGTTTATGAGACCATTGACTATTTTTCTTTAATTGTTCTATCGACAATTGCCACTTTTTTCTTGAATTAGTATTTCTAGCTTGTTTCTTTAATTTTAGCATGTTTTGGTAGATTCGAAGGGTTTCACAAGGCTATTACCTGTCACAGTCGATGCGTTGGGAAATTCGTGTACACGTCACTCGTGGTATTTACGTTACCTGAGGATGGCCGTTAGTTTGTAGGCGTTAACTTTGCTAATACGTCACATTACAAATTCAATCAATTAGAATTTTCTCATCGGTGTCAGTCCACCTTTGCCGAGGTGATTTAAGAGAAATGTGTTGCCCCTAACAGATTCTCGCAAACCTTTGCGATACAAACCTTCTTCAATAGTTTAACTCTCTAATTAACTCATTGTTTTAACTATTAATAAAGTTATAACTTTTCTGTTGTGAAACTTGTGCCAACCTTAATTAACACCTTCCGTCATCCGAATTCTAACGACCTGTTCGTCATTAACGTTGACAAAGCGGGCATCAAAAGATTTGCTTTCAAAACTCACTATCGAATTTCCCCACGATTCAACATTGTTCTCTCATCCAAAATACTTGTATTATCTACCTAACACTGATGAATAATAAATATAACTTCTTCAGTTTGAAGGTTAACGTTAAGGTGAATTAAGTCTGAAGGTTAACGTTAAGGTAAATCAAGTCTGAAGGTTAAGGTTAAGATAAGTCCGAAGGTTAATATAAGTTTGTAGATTAGGTGCATTAAGTTTGAAGTTTAAAGATGAGATAAATTAAGTTCGAAGTTCAAACAAAACTAAATATGTTCGAGTAATAATATTTCGCATTGTGTCAGCCATTTTCATTAACCTTAATATTATTCGAAAGATTTGCTTTCAAAATTCAGTGTTTAATTTGCCCATGCCTCTAAATTGTCCACATATCTAAAATATTTGTATCTACTTGAAACTGATGAATAATAAATATAACATAATGGTAAGACACGAATAAATAATAATAAAATATTGAGAAGATACAAGGTGTCCGAAAAGAAGTGAACAGTGAGATAACGTATCAATAACTAATAGCGTAGATTCTAGAATACGATTTAAAAGTTAACTCCTGTTCAGCGAATGTAGCTGCCATTTTGACTGAATGGATGTCGCCCTACTTGTAGCCTAAAAGTTGGAAAGCACTGTTTCCGAAAAACTTTCGGATACATCTCTTTTTTCAGGTGTAAAACGTACTTTCAAACATTCGGTGAAGATATTAGTTTCAAACTTTCTTGTGCAATAAAGCTGCTGTGCTGAGTACGCGTCGTGTCACATTGATCCAATACTAAAATACTCTGTTGCTGTAACTAGAAATGACTATATTATGTTTGCTATAAAAGAAAGAATGCAGAATTTGAAAAGAAATAAATCACGGTCATTCATCGCTATTCGAAAGTTAGTTTTATGAAATAAATAAAAATTGTTTCCCACCGCTTATT
This sequence comes from Megachile willughbiella, assembly GCA_945859595.2. Taxonomy (NCBI): domain Eukaryota; kingdom Metazoa; phylum Arthropoda; class Insecta; order Hymenoptera; family Megachilidae; genus Megachile; species Megachile willughbiella. The sequence continues at coordinate 10,902,322 of OX243801.1, forward strand.
TAAGTGAAGAACCCTGTATGTCGATGTCATTGATTTTCTCCTTAAATAATAGTTCCATTTTCTCAAAAGTTTCACAATTAATCTGCTAGCAGATATCTCTTGTGCGATCCTTCATATTTTCATGCGTCGTGGGTTCTGCTCGACACACTTTTTCTTTTATGAAATCCCACAAGAAAAAGTCTAAAGGGGTCAGATCTAAAAACGTTGCAGGAAAAGGAATTCTGCTTCCTATCCAGCGACCAGGAAACATATTATTTAGAGTTTCACAAACTCTGTAACCATTATGAACGGGAAAACCATTATGTTGCAACCACATCCGTTACCTGTTATCGTATGAAACATCTTCGAGAAGATTTCGCACCTCGTTAGTTAAAAAGTCATCGTACAGTGCTCCAGTTAATGTTTATTTTTAAAATATGGACCCACAACGTGACCATACCGTGCACATATTTAATGACCATTGCTGTTGGAGAGCTAATATTATTGGAGATTTTAGTAACCCACACTTGGAAATAATCTAAATATCTATATATATAATACGCTATGTCTGTCCGTTGCTACTTTCAATCTCGATAAGGGTAAAAGGTAGAAACTTGATATTTTGCACACATATAGAACTCGCCGAGATAGAGTCATAGCCTTTTAAATTTTTCTGATTGGTAACCTATGACCTGAACAACAAGGTGTCATAGGTAACGCAGTAAGTGGTTGAAAATATTTATGGGATTACTAATTTTTATATGAAATGATGTGTGATGTGATGTGTATTTGAATGATGTATGTGATATGATGTGTATTTGAATGATGTATGTGATATGATGTGTATGTGAAAAGTATATTATGCATCATATGTCATCATCTTTTGAAACTTCAATTGCTTCAAGTTTAACACGATATTGCAGTGTATTGTAATCTTTGTTCATTGTTTCGAAAACTAAACACTTCGTACGAAGAATATTAATGAAGTGTTTACATATGTAGTCATTTTCATGAAACATCAAGCTTCAAATTGATACGACGTAAATGTTATCCCGCGATACTAATATGTCATTAAATCGTGCTAAAGCCTGTAATACGAAATCCGATGTTTGATATACAAGTACCTAATATTGTACGTGCTCGGTGAAGTCGATTATTCGTTGACGTTGATGCGTGTGTCTTTGATATGTTAAGTACCGTATGATTGAGGTGCCAGGTGATGTCCCATGGTGTGAATAGCGATTAGGAAATGATAAATAGTTTTGAAACTCGAAAGCTGTATCGTCAAATATAACGAAGTTAAGTTCTGTTATACGCAATTACTAAATTTTCAAATCTCTAGATTTTTAAATTTGGATACTTGGAAATTTAGATTTATTAATTATCAAATTACTAGATATCTAAATTCGCAAGTGCACAAATTTTACAATCTCTAGGTTTCTAAATTTCCAAATGTCTACATTCTCGAATTCTAGTTTTCAAATCTTTGGATTTCCAAAATTTTCAAGGGTCCAAATTTTCAAATTTCTAGATTTGTAAATTTCTAAATTCCTAAATTTCTAAATTTTTAAATTTCCAAATTTCTATATTTCCAAATTTCTATATTTCCAAATTTCTATATTTTCAAATTTCTATATTTCCAAATTTCTAAATTTCTAAATTTCTAAATTTCCAAATTTCTAAATTTTCAAATTTCTAAATATCCAAATATCTATTTACAAACCTTCAGATTTCGAAATTTCTAAGGATCCAAATTTCCAAATCTAGATTTCGAAATTTTCTAGTATCCAAATTTCTAAATCTAGATTTCTAAATTTTCAAATATCCAAATTTTCAAATCCAGATTTCTAAATTTCCAAATATCCAAATTTACAAATCTAGATTTCTAAATATTAAAACGTCTAACTTTTCATGACAGACATCCAATTTCCTGCAATATAAATAGATGCTACCGTATGAAGTTGTAATAGTACGAACGAGGAAGAATGAAATAAAATGCAGTTTGATGAATTTTTCGAAGTAGTAAGAAATGTTCAAGGTCCTTACAAAATAGTGATATCGGAACGTATAAATTAGAAATGTTACTATCGGAAATGTATTTGAATGAGTTCTTGAAATATCCGAGTTAGCTGTACTTAATTTATTCAAAACGTTATATCGCATGTGACATTAAACGTTTAGCCGGATTGACAAGCGACGCGACGTGCCGCAGAAATTTATATTAAGCCAGTGTGGTCATATTCTGTAATATTCCAAGTACAGAAATATCAATGTAAAATACATGTTTGAAGTGCAAATATATCGAGAAATTATAATTATGCATATATCACGAAATGTTCCGTTTTTAAACACGAATTAAGCAAGAATTAATTAAACGCAGGATATATCGTTCATAATAGATCAGTCTCTTCGGATATCTGCGAACTATTCATAACTCCGAAAAGTGATTCATATATAAATTTTCATGTTTGTTTTAAAACTGCTTAAGAAGCAGATAATTCAGTATGGAAAAAAAGACAATAATTTACTCAAATTAAAATATTTTATTACAACACAATATTTATTTCATTTATTTAATGATCAATAAAAATTCATATTTTTAATTTAATAAGAACCTTAATCATTTTTTACTTTTTATTACAAAATTATCTATCATTGCTTAATTTTAATGTAAATACTATTTAATCAATTTTAGTTACTCAATTTTATATTACAGTAATCATTTCAAGTTATAATTATTACATTAAGTGCTATTATTTTATCAACATTAAATTTTGTTGTTAAATTAAATAATTTAATACTAAACAATATTATAAAATAATAGTTCCTGAAGGTTTTATAGATGAATTTATGTCAATTGTCATTTTAATAACATAGTACAGCAATGTTTAAAATTATTATTAAAAAATTACTACTTCATGTTGATTTAATATGTACAATAATATTAGTAGTAATTGTACATGTAGTACTAAATGTACTATAAGTAATGTAAGATATAGTCAATTCTTAATTATGTTCATTATTTACGTTGTGAACTGGTCTTAAGGAACTGCCCGCAATTGTAAGAACATATATACTTATAATGTAGATAACAGTGTCACCAACTTACCGTCACAATTGCGAAAGGTAACAGTTGGCCGTCACGGTTCAGTAACACGCTGCATGATACAACAGAGACGCAGTCCGCATTTATAAAAACACGGCTATTTGTTTAATGCAAGTGGTACATTTTGTGCACCGATCCGTGTAGTTAAATGTTAAACGAGAAATAAAGAACAGTTGGCACACAATAAGCGAAACGAAATCGATAGTGAATTAAAACTCTTTCCATTGCTGTTAACACCTCACTGTGTACACTCCAGTGAACCGGAAAATAATTTCGTGAAATAAAGAAAAATTGATCGGTTAAACATTTTCCAATAAATATATTTCTGATACAAATTATAATTTCACTTTATCTTCAGATAACTTATTATTACGTTTTAAATACTATGGCTTTTTTGGAGTATCACGTAGGAATGAAAAAAAAACAATATTATGGGAAGAAATTTGACAATTTTTGCATACAAAATGAATTATCGTCTGTTTTGTGAAAAATATTTGTAGATTGTCAAAAGCTTATTTACGAGTTTGCTTATAAATAAATACTGTCCAGATGAATTAAAGGAACGTACCAATAATCAAATGAAATTTACAGAATTAATGTCACGATTTTCTGCTAAAAAATTAAGAATATGTCTGATGTTATTTCAGCAGATGTGAGAATAACATTACTTAAAAGCATTATATATAATAGACGATATTTCGTTTAATACATAAATTTTATTACGTATTCAATTTTAAGGTAAACTCAATAGGATTTATAATCAGAAGAGTGAATTTTGGTCCAACTCAGATGGATATGCGCATTCGCGAATCATATTGTGACTCGATCTGCGCAGATTGCAGAGCGCATGCGCAGATCAGTAAGCGCATGTGTAGATCAGTAAGCATATTGAGATTAAGCCTGCACAGCTGAGTATTCAAATGAATTTGTCAGATGAATGAATTTTTACAACAAAAATTGTTTTTAATAATCAGTTATTACTCAATTTCGATTCATTAACTAGAAAATTTGAATTTTCATGCTTTTAACCGAGTTTTCAATTAGTTTTTTATTAACTTCTTCCCACATTGATAGTTTTTAATTTTTGGAACATTGAATATTTTTATATTTCAGATATTTATATCTATTTAACCTTCTGATTTTAATATTTTATAAATATTTTTATATTCCAGATATTTATATCTGGAGAACATGTTGACAATATTAAAATTGAATATTGTAAATATTTTAACCCTGTTGTGTATTTGCGTTGCAATGAAAGCAGCATTATTCTATTAAAATGTTGTTGATATTTCTTCATTTCGATGAAGGTATGTAAGCAAATATAATTAGAAAATTCCTTGACGGTTTCAAGGGTGTATAGTGAAATATTCCACGGAATTTTGTAATCGCATTTACTTCCTCACCTACACAAAATAATGAACTATTACTCATATTTTGAGAAAATAACTATTCACTGCATTACAATATAACATAAATTAATATTTCAATTTTCAAATGGTCAATACGTTCTTGAAATATAAATTCAATTGAAAATGTACTGGAAGTACTAACGAAGCGAACTTTTGAAGAGAACAAAAAATACTCGACGGTTTAATAATTAGAAACCGTCATCATTGGAGCGTGGGAAATCAATAAACGTTAAATTAAAAATATTACTAAGAGCATGAAAATCACAATTTTTCAATTAATTACGCGGAATGAGGCAGCAATTATTCAGAAACAGTTTCTGTCGTAATTAGTTGGTAAATAATTAGTCATTTTATAAATAAATTTACACTTTCAGAACTTGTACCAACTTACAAATAACATTTTTTATAAAATGAGCAACAATGCATTTTGTATGTAAAATTTGCGAAATTTTCGTTCGTAGTGTTCGTAGTCTCAATTTTATGTGATAAAAGAAATGGTTGACACTACCCTTACTTTTTAATAAATTACATTTATTTTTGTCCTCTTGCTTATTTTTTTGAGGGAGTCCTAAAAACAAGCATGTCAAAAAACAATTGTATGAAAAAGATTTGACGCTTTTACATAAATCTATTTTACGCAAAATAATTTCATAATGGTTAAAGAAAACAGAATTACCTAAAACTAATATTGCAACAAAAACTTCAAATTATACACGTACAATTTTATAGAAATTGCAATATACACTTTAAAATCGTACATTATGAAATTAAGGTGCCAAGAATTGGATACTCTACTTCAAAAGGAAAAATAAGAACTATATCGAATTGAGGACATCTGGTAGCGAAACCGAGAAATTCCGTATTTCTCCTGCGAAAAAAGACGAGGACAGCAATAATTTTGCTGACGCCAGATTTTCTAGAAAAGAACCAATATTTTCGCTTTCATTTTCAAACTATTCTCTGCATAATTATGCAGGTCGGTACACAGTCCGATTTTGCAATTTGGCTCTCAAAATATTATAAAAATATATTTTCACTTTTAACAAATCTTAAGATTCGAATTGCAAAATGGGGTTCTGCAGTCTGCATAATTACACGAAGAACATTTCGAAAAAGAAAGCGTAGGAAAATACTGCTTCTATGCTTGAAAATTAGTGCTGGCGAAACTATTGCTCTCCTTGTCTCTCCTCTACAGAGCAATGCAAGAGAAACAAGGATCGCATTTTTCGTGGACCATAACCTTTTAAGCACGGATTTAAATCCCATACTGTAAATACAGCACGTAATGAAAATACTAGGATGATCTTAAATTTGCTTAATTTTTGTAAGTTTGTCATTTGACATACAAAATTCATGGTATAAGTATGGCAATAACTTTGCAATGCCTTGTAGCATCGCACGTCTTACAGAGTACATGCAGATGACTATAGTAATCTGACGAATTCAAAAGATTAAAGCTGATTCAGATTTGGTCCGTCGTTCTGTTGAACCCGGTAAGCTAGCTAAAAATGAAGCGAACTTATAATTTTGAAGAATGTAGATATTTCTGGGAAATGTTGGAATTGATATTGATGTGTTATGCTTCCATAAATTGTCTCAATACGTTTCGTCTGAGATATCCGTTCGTCCTCACAGCCGAGTGTATTATGCCTACAATGCAACGTACCGGCTTGATTCGCCTCGATACGGTCCACCGGGTAACCTCAATTTCCCTAGGTCACAGTAGGTACACCCCTCTCAGGAGACACAGGATTACTCGGGATACCTATTACGGACGAATTCAGCCTATCGTTCCTATCAGTACTGAATAATGCGAACGCTATTCCTGAAATGAATTTCGGTCTCGAAATGGGTTGTCCCTGTCTCGACGCCGCGACGTGTATTTGCGAACATTTGATTATCGATTCCTTAGAAACTGTGCTACAATTGTATTATTGGATGCGAGAAAAGTACTGAAACATTTTCGTCCTTTTTGCATAGAATGCATTATTGGATTTTCCACCCTTTTCGGTATGTACATCAGGGGGGGTATTTAAATGGGAACATCTGAATGTCTTGGTTATTGATCGACGTTCGGAAAAATTGTAGAAGTTACCCCGTTTTAGGAGACGAATGCAGTGATAGAAATGATTTTTTGTGAAGGTCGTTTAAGAAATTTTGTGGTAATTGCGATTCGTTTAAAAGAAAGCGTATAGGTTCTTTTGTATAGATCGATTTTTGAAACTAGTTTGGAAATTTTATGATTTCAGAATTAAGGTGAGATTTACATTAAGATTTTATTAGGACGGTTATAAAGACGGTGATTTAAAAAATTTTTAATTTTGGAATTTGGTAGTTTAGGAATATATTGATTTATAAATTTTCAAGTCCAGAAATGTAACAAAATATAAATTTTCAAGTCCAGAAATTTAACAAGATATAAATTTGCAAATCTATTAATTTATAAGTATAGTAATTTTCAATTTTTCAAGACTAGAAATTTAACAAAATATTAGTTTACAAATTTTTGAATTTATAAATATTGAAATTCAGACTTTTTCAAGTTTAGATACTATCTCAACATGAATTTGAAAATTCGCAAATTTATAAATATAATAATTTGCTATCTTAGAAATAACTACAAATTTTCAATTCTAGAAAATTAACAAAATATCAATTTGAAAATTTGAAAATTTATAAACACAATAATTCACCAATTTAGAAATATAATAATGTATAATAGATTTACAAATATACAATTTTTCAAGGTTAAAAGTATAGAAATACAATAATTTAGGAATATATAAATTTACAAATTTATAAATTTAATAATATGAAAATGTAGAAATTTAGAAATATCAAAAGTTTAGAAGTTCGATTATTTGCATAGCTAAAAATGTAGAAATTTTTGAAATTTTAAAACTTGAAAATTATCAATCAGAAATGTGAAAACTTAAGAATATAAAAATTTGGAAATTTGCAAGCTTAAGAATTTGGAAACTTGAAAATTTAATAACATGAAAATTCGGAAATTTGAATATTCGGAAGTCCATAAATTTTATAATTAAAAATTGAAAAAGTTAGAAATGTGGAATTGTGAAAATGTAGAGACTTAAGAATTTAGGAATTTGGGAATTTTGAAATTTTGGAATTTTGGAATTTTGAAATTTTGGAAATTTGTGGATTTAGGAATTTGGGAATTTAGGGATTTGGAAATTTGGGAATTTGGGAATTTGAGAATTTTGGAATTTAGGAATTTAGGAATTTAGGAATTTGGGAACTTGGGAATTTGGGAATTTGGGAATTTAGGAATTTGGGAATTTGAAAATTTGGGAATTTAAAAATTTGGAAATTTCTGAATTTGAGAATTTAGGAATTTAGTAATTTTGTAACGTGAAATCATAGAAACTGAATAACTTAAAAAATCTAAAACGTTTGAAATTTCAAAAATAATACCAAACAAAAAAATTTCATTTCACCCTTCAAAATATGCCAGTGACCTTAACATTCTATCAAATGAAAATTATTTTGTTTAATTATAATATTTTATTTAAACAATTTCAGAGGACTAAAAATAGAATTCCTCCCATATACAACATAATTTTCGCGTCCTACTATAAACGTTTCGAATGTGTTAATAACCGAGCTGTCTAAAATAATTAAACTTGATTAATCCAACCTTTTAAAAGCACAAACTCGTGGTGTAACGCTCTTCGCAACACGCTGAAGTGAAGATTTTTTCAAATGAAATTGCATCAACGTGATTCGTGAATCTGAATCAAGCGACGTCGTTTATGAACAGAAATTACGAGCGGTCTAATTAAGGCCATTTCTCGACTAACGTTCGTTAATGATCCAGTAACGCCGTTTACATTACATTACGTGACACGTATAGCACACGTGTCGAGTTGAAGTACTGCATAACTGTTCATTGTTTGGTCTAGCGTAAAGCAAACGTTGTTAAAGCTTTGGTATTGCCTAATATATGATTTTATAAATGCTGGCTTTCGATATGCATCGATTTATTCCATGGTGGACGCAATCCATTAGTCAGAAACATTGATTGAACTCATCAAGTGATCATTAACTAGAATTGCATCGTTATCGTAACATTAGATCAATTGAAACAATTGATGTGGATAATAGTGATTTATTCGATTCTGATGTTTGATAAACATCTGCGGAATTTATTAACTCTATTTTTTATTTTCAATCACTCAATTTTTATATAACATTATTTTATTTTATGAAATATTTTTTTATTATTTGTATTATCAGTTAATCTGTATATGACGTTACGCCAAAACAATACAAAACATATGTACAATATGTATACAAGAAATGTGAACTTACATTTACACATATGTCTATGTCTATATCGATACAAACATTTAGTAATATACATTAATAATATATTAGTAATATATACATTATCGATAGATACATTAATAATATTTTAGTAATATAATTTTAAAGTCAGTATACTGAAGGCAATTTTAATTTAATTAATTATTTAATTTAATGAATTATTGAATAGATTAGTCTTTAGATAATTATTTATACATTTGTGCATAAAAATTACGTACTTGTTAATAATAAGTTGATAAAGAGTAAGTACATTTTCTTGGGCCACTGTATTTAATATTTTGTTTCATTAAACAAATTAATGACAAATTTTATTAAATTTCTTTTTGAATTAAGAAGTTCAAAAATAAATCAAAAGGTCACGAATTTTTTTAATTACCTTTTGTATCATATAATATACTTGAATTATATAATTGTGCATTATATTTTGAATTACATAATTTATTTGAATCATACCAGTTTGAATTATACAATTTTGAATTATATTTTGAATTATACAATTTTGAATTATATTTTGAATTATACAATTTTGAATTATATTTTTAATTATACAATTTTGAATTATATTTTGAATTATATTTTTAATTATACAATTGTGAATTATATTTTGAATTGTATAATTTTGAATTATATTTTGGATTGTATAATTTTGAATTATGTTTTGAATTGTATAATTTTGAAAGATATTTCCTTGAATTATGTTTATCAAAAACTCTTACATAAATTATATTAAAAAACAATATAAAATCATATTTAATGACTTCATTGTCGTTTATCATCAATTAATCGATTAACTCTTACATTGATAGTATTAACTATTATTATTAACTTGTTATTATCAACTAATGTCATCATCGTCGTTGAGCTTGCATCGAGTCGTAAAATGGAGTTTTCATTATAAAATGGAATATGTCCCTCATCAGATGGAGTACCAACGTAAAGGTCGATGTTTTGCGTTTCATCCCTATGTGACGGACATTTCATTATTTTAGTACCGGTGAGAACAGGAAAAACAACGGACAGTGATATTCAAGTGGGTGTACATCTGATATTTATCGATAGAATCTATAATGCGAATCGTTCTTGAATATACGGGTCTAAAATTATTTTATCAGACTCTCGTTTCGGCACCAGATAACAAAGCTATCATTTCGGGGCACATTAAAAATTTAACGCGACCCAATATCGGGTCGCGACCCACAGGTTGAAGTACTCTGCTATACATACGTTTATGTGCTGTTTGCGTAAAACAATCGGGCGCTGATTTTTAAAATAGAATTTTTCCATCCTCGAGTATTTCTGTGCACTTAATTTTCCAACTGATTCATTCGAAACCGGAGGAAAATAAAACAGGAAGTTAACAAAAGTTATTGCAAATTTATGTCTTTAGTGATCATGTATTCTGAAAGTTTAAGTACTTGTTTAATAATATTAATGGTGTAATAATTTTTGTATACTTAACTGTCCAAGTAATTTGGAGGCAATAAAAGAAAAGTTATCAAATGCAGAATTTATTGCAAATTAAATATATTTTTGGGGATGATCTATTCTGAAGGTCTAAGTATTTCTTCATTAATATAAACGGGAAGATAAATTCTGTGCACGTAATTGTCCAAGTGATCCATTCGAAATGGGAGAGAAATAAAATCAAGAGTTAATAAATGCAAATGTTATTGCAAATATTTAGTAGTGATTCTGAAGGTCTACGTACTTATTTATCAGTATAAATAGTAAAATGTGAAATTATCAATGCATAATTCACAAAAAATATATAGTTATTAACTTTTCTATTTTTTTCCTTCTTTTGTCAAGCTTAATTCTAACTATTTACGTATGTCCTATTAACACTATTTCTACCACTTTTGTAGATTTTGTGTATACCTATTTCGACCAAAAGGTGTCTTTCCACACATTTTCGTTTGAATGCAAATAATTTCCAAAACTGTTGGTATTTCAAATTATCAGTTAAATGTAGATAATTTGAGGAATATATTGATACATTGATGTGTTTTTGTTAGAGATTATCAGGTTGTAAATTCTAGCTTAATTTATCAATCTACAAAATATAGCCGGTGTACACTAAAATGCAACATGGCGGAAATAAGCGAATATCAAAGTTATGCCGCAACTCCTGTATTTTCCGTTACAACTGAAATCGGGATTCTCTGATCTGATTATAATTGATGGTGCAAAATGATGTTGATATTTATATGTAAAATGATTTAAAATTAGGCACTGTCATGAAATCCTTAAGTTGTAAACAGACCTCATGGTAGAAATACGCATATGCACATTTTTAGATCTAGGATGAGCTGAAAGAATTCGCTGAATTAATTTAACAACTATTGTATGAAAAGTGAAAAAATTGATTGTGGAGAAATGATTCAACTTAGAGAATAATTTTAAGTTAAAATTTGAAAGGTGTCTTTTGACACCTCTTGGTAGAAATAATTTAAAAAATAATTATACTGAATGTTTCAAATTTATACTGACAAAATTTAGCACAAAAACGGTTACACCATCATACTTGTTCACAAACTTGTAAACAGTTTCGTGGATGGTAGAATTTAATTCTGCATGTTCCGTACATTTTTAATCCTTACAATTAAAGCACGAAGTAGTACACAGCTTTTGTTTGGTGCAAAGATAACTACGTGAAAAGCAGAATTTCCTCCACGAAAATAATTAAAACTTTCAACTCTCTGCTTGGACACGTAGTAAAATTTGTACGTAATAACTGAGAAAATGTAGCATATTTCGAATTAATGTTCGAAATTTGAAATACCGATGAGGTTGCATAAATAGACTTGAAACACTGCATCCTTGTCAAATGTGTTTGAAACCATTTATGAAGATGAGACATCAATATGGCGTTAAGGAACGAGACATGCGCAGTACATCGCGAATATTAACATATTAATTATCCTTTATTTTTAATATTGAGTTCCATTATTTACTTTTAATACTAAGTTCCGTGATTCATTTTTAATATTAAATTATTGCAAATGAAGTCGTTTCTAAGCATTACAGGTCTGATCAAAAGTAATAATATAAAATTTTTACAGATGAGCACTTCTGATATATTAATTTGAAGCTAAAAGTTTACTGAAAATGAGGACATAAATTTTTCATACACTTTTTTAATTCAAATTAGCTGATTATCAGGAAATCGTTCGGTCTATAATTACTATTCTATTATTCGCTATTTTATTATTCTATGTAAACAAAGTAATATTTCAACTTATAATATATAAATTGTTAATATGTTGCACATAGAAATTTCGTTCAGGTCTTCAAACTTCAAATATCAGAAAATATCTCATTTTTCAGACAGAGGCTATTCTGACAATGTTAATTGCATTTATCGAAATTTGTAGTCTCTGTTCGAAAACAAAGTTACATACAAAAAATTACATTTTATATTTTCATCTTATTTATTCCCATAGAGTCACTCTGTTGCATAGAAGAAATCCTGTGTAATGTTGCATAGAAAATACTGTAAAAGAAAATCGTGTAGAATTAAAAAGTCAAAATAGATACACAAATAAAATGAGAAACTGAAATCTACAAAAATCTAAAAAATACGTACCAGCATTAATTTAACAAATACCCAAAAATCTATGGTTTTTAAAAAATCGAAAAATTTACGTTAACAATGAACTAGAATTTATTTTACTATACCATGTCTTTTAATTTAAATATTTATATGCATGATAGTATTACTACACGTCCCTTCTTTTCATCTTAATTATTTCGTCCCCGAAATTAAAAATTTAATTTATTCACAGTTTTTTCATTCGAGTACATAAAGTAGAGTGTACGTGAAATTGGAAGTTTTCCCACAGCAAATACATTGTACGCGTCAAAGAGAAACACACGGAAATATCGTGGAACAGCCAGAAGATGCCTCCGGGTGCACTGGTTAACTGGTTGCGTGTGAAAAGGAGTACCTAACTTTAAACCTCGGCGGAGAGTGCGCTATTATGAATGCATTTCCGTGTGTTTTACGTGCACGTATTTGTAGCATCGCATGCAGAGATTTCTCGCGTGCTCAACTGTTACAAAGTGTCAATTACGGTTTAAATTAACCTCCACGATCTTTGGAAACGAGAATGTGGACCAGATGTGTGTAACGCTTTCTGATAATTGCTCAACGTTTAAACGTTTAACAAAGTTTAGAATGGTTTTCAACCGGTCTTACAGTTCGCTTGAGCTGCAACTATTAAAAGTTTAACCCTTTCGCTTTTACACAGTTCACCGCTGATATGCTACTACCAGGATAGTTCAAGTACCAATCTGCACCTTGATACAGGGTGTAGCCAAAGAGTAGATATAACGAGAGCCGACACTTCGATAAAGACACTGCTTTTACAGGGAGACGGAGTACGATCGATTTAAATAGTCATGCAAAAGGGTGGTTTCGTAAAAATAGCAAGTATGGCAATAGCAATTTATTCGTAACTTATTTATAATACTTGTAACTTGTAATAAATACGAGTAAATATTTTAGCTTTCCCTGTAACACATTCACTGGTAATTTGTAATAAATATTTTGTTATTTCCCTGTTTTCAACTTTAGTCATCTGTCTTCATTTCTTTATAAGTTACTTGTAATATTTCTCTTATATATACTCTTCGAATATATTTTGTAGTAATCATTTTACGTGCCTCTCTTTTTCAACTTTTCAACGTTGTAAAATTGATGTAAATACTTCGAAAACCAGTATTAGTAATATAGACAAAATTTACAATAAATAGATTTCTATTTATCAGAGGTTGACATGAAATGAAATTTATTCGATTTGAATTTCCCGCCCGCCTATAAGACCTTCAGTTTATTTTGAATCTAACCTAAAATTAATGAAGGAAAACCACTATTATTTTTGAAATATTTTAATACAATAAAATATCATTATACAAGAATAATGTAATAAAATATCATTATACAATAATAATACAGTAAAATATCATAGGTATTTATAGTCATAATTTATTTTCGCATCTTCCATTGTCATCACAACGAATAAATAACATGTGTACCGAGCAAACAGAATATAAACATCGGACTAACCTAAAAAGTACACATATAAATCCAAAGAAATAAAAAGAGAAACAAACATTTTCTCGACTGCAACTCCGGAAATATATTGAACCATGTGTAACTGTTATTGTAGTAAACTGTTTCCTCGAACACGGTCTTTTATCTCCAATACGCTCTGTATCATTCCACATTTTGGTTTTATTTTCAGTCCCTCCATTGTTACATTTATTCTGCAGCATATTTCTCGATTGAGAACAAATTTATACAGTACCTGAGGGTACGCGTCACAGTCGAATAATTTTATTTCCATTATTCCTGTTAACGAAATATTAGAGTTATAAATTGTAATTTTATCATTGCAGGTACGTACACGTTGCTTTTGGAGTTCGTCTACCCGCTGTTAAGTAAGTGAATAACATAGTTTATTTTATGGGACTCTATTTTTACACGAGTAAATATTTACTTTTATTCTACTATTCTTGAAACGAGAATGATTTGCAGGAAAAAATGTATTCCGAAATAGTTAAAAAAAATTTTTAAACAATTTTTCCGAGGAAAAATATTTAATCTTCGGAGCTGAAGCAGAAAAGTATCAAAGTCGATATAAACAATATGGATACGTTCTAAAATCTCACTTTGCGATTAAAAATATTTTGGAAACAACTTGTTTTAACATTACGCGTTTTAGACGAAATATTCTAAAAAGTAAACAAAACCCCTGTAAACAAAATGCAGATTTATTTGGAGAATTAAAGGATACCAATTCTCGAAAAATTCAGCAAACATAGAAAACGTATACACCCCATCATATTGGTTACAAAAAAGCGGTAAATCCTTCTCTCGTTCATTTCATCTACTCCGTTCAAATATTCAAATATTTGCCGTTAACGAAAAAACCGTTGGCTAGCAATAATGTGAGCATCCTCTACGTTCAGAGGTGGATCACCTAAATATCACCCTTATTTGTCAATGTCTGAACAAACTCTAGAACAAAGTTACGCTATTTCGACGGGAACATATACTGATGGAAAACATTTATTCATTTCAATCATAGTGGCAGCTTTAAATTTCCGAAATTTCGTATTTACTTGCTAGCGTTTTATAAATTGAGTCGTTCAGAGGCCAAACTCCTTAATAAACGGATCATGTAAGGCAAATAGAAAGAGAAGTATACTTAATTGAAATAAAATACACATAGTAAATTTTTCATTTAATAACCATCATTAAATAAATTTATCGTTCAATACATTAGAACACAAATTTTGTACGATAAATATAAATACAACACATACATATTGTGTTTTTCAAATCAATTTTAAGATAAAATCAATAGGATTTATAATCAGAAGAGTTAATTTTGGTCCAACTCAGATGGATATGCGCATTCGCGAATCGTATTGTGACTCGATCTGCGCAGATTGCAGAGCGCATGCGCAGATCAGTAAGCGCATGCGTAGATCAGTAAGCATATTGAGATTAAAGCCTGCACAGCTGAGTATTCAAATGAATTTTTCAGATGAATGAATTTTTACAACTGAAATTGTTTTTAATAATCAGATATTACTCAATTTCGATTCATTAACTAGAAAATTTGAATTTTCATGCTTTTAACTGAGTTTTCAATTAGTTTTTTATTAACTTCTTCCCACATTGATAGTTTTTAATTTTTGGAATATTGAATATTTTCATATTCCAGATATTTATATCTATTTAATATTCTGATTTTTATATTTTATGAATATTTTTATATTCCAAATATTTATATCTGGAAAACATGTTGACAATATTGGAATTGAATATTGTAATTTTTTAACCCTATTGTGTATTTGCGTTGCAATGATAGCAGCATTATTAAAATGTCGTTGATATTTCTCCAATTGTACGACCACATTTCGCTTATTTGAAATGTTCAAATTCAATTTTCTGCAAAACAAAGCAAAATCATAAGTGGAGAAGTGCATTCTACGTCAGTGCCGTTATATAAATACATAAGTGCATACAAATATTTTCAAATTCATTGAAATGCATATCCTCAACGTTTTGACTACCATGTCACCCACGTATCACTTTCCTACTTTAGAATATTCAAATTAACTATTTATAACTATAACTATACATGCACATATAGTTATAAGTAATATGATACATACATATACATATAATGTACATATATAATACTATGCTACATATATGATATACACGTATATATAATTATAATATAGTTATAAGTAGTTAAAAGTCGTGGAAAAATAAACATAACAAGATATGATAAAACTTAGTAACACCTGTTAAAAATAAAAATACTACTTAATTTTCAACTGCGTCAATCTGGCAATGTGTAAAACATCTCGCAATAACAGAAAATGGACACGTGCCGCTTTCAAAATAAACGTCTCACATGAACAATAAAAGTTCCCGACAGAAAGTGAAGTATAGAAACAGAATAGAATATCGCGATGAAAAAACGTTTAAAGGAAAACCGTTCGAGTGGCACATAGATTCTGAGGGATTAAATACTTAGCGGAGGTTCGCCAGCAAAGAAAATTCCACAAAAGGAAATCTACCGCGATGGTATTCACGAAGCAAACACTCATGAATCAAGCCGAAGCAACTTCGCCCTTCGATTGTTCACGGATTACGACGAGCTGACACACGCGTGTACGTGAATAAAGCTTAAATACCGGTATCGAAGTGGACGCGTGGGAAGCCGTATTTGCGATCGTAAATCAGGCGCCAGTTGAAACATTCTAATCTATTCCAGCCGGTATGTACGAGCTCTGACTATATACGTAATCTAGGAACCTAGTGTCCGTCGTTTGGCTATTTATAGAGGAGGGAAAAAATGGCCCGTGTCGATATATCGATTTGCGCCGACCTCTGTCTTCGGTTCTCTACCCTGTACACCTATTGCTTTGCGAACGCTTTTAACCCTTAACATAAGTACGAAGGTGAAGCGATCAACGTTCTTTAGATGCCGCGGTCCATATGCGACCGTCACTCTTTCATTTTTATCTTCAGTTATTCAGAATTTTACCTTCAATTCTTTCGTATTGTATTTGTTGCGAGCATGACCCTCGTCAAGTTCGAAATTCTCAAATTTTCGAGTTTTTGAGTTTCCAAATTTACTGTTCTGTTAATTTGTAAATTTACTTCTCTAAATTCCTAAGTTGCAGAATATTCAAATTTTTGGATCTTCTCGAAAGCACTTTCGAAGTTCTGAAATATGTAAGCTTTACAATTTTCAAGTTCGCAAATATTTCTATAAGTCCAAATTCATGAATATCTGAGTTTCCAAATTTCTGAGTATTAGTTCACAAATTTTCTAATTTTTAAATTTTCAAATTCTTAAATTCTCAAATTCCTAAATTCTCAAATTCGCAAATTCTCAAATTCTCAAATTCTCAAATTCCTGTATTCCCAAATTCCCAAAATTCTCAAATTAGCAAATCTCAAGTTTGCAAATTTCACATTTTCAAATTCCAAAATTACTTTTAAAATTTTTAAGTTCCTACCTTATTAAATTTACAAAAATAACAAATTACCTAATAGTCAAATTGTAAATCTCTAAATTGCCAAATTCGCAAATCGTCAATTTTCAAATTTCCATACATGTCAGTTCTGAATCTTCAAATTCGCAAGCCCCAAAATTCTCCAACTTATCAAATTTTCAAATTTTCACTCTGTTAATCTAATAAATTGTGAAATTGTTAAACCATTACATTCTCAAGTTGTAAAAATTTTTGTACTTCTAAATTCTGACATACTGAAATTATAAACTTCCATATTCCATAATATACAAGTTCATAAATATATACTCAGATTCCCAAATTACAAATTTCTCAATAATATTAAATTTAAAAAATATTCAAAATCCGTAAATTTCAAATTCTCAAGTTCTCTAATTCCAAACGTTTTCAAAATTATTCATTTTCTAGGCCCTCAAAATCCCAAAATTAGCAAATACTTATCTTTTAAATTCGAAAAATACTATAAAATTCTAAATTTTTTAAAATTCTCAGTTCTAAAAAATTCTAAAACTTCTTAAAATTTTAAAATTCTCAAGATTCTAAAATTTCTCAACGTTCTCAAAGTTCTCAAAATTCTCAGTTATCAGAGTTATCAAAATTCTAAAAAATTCTCAAAATTCTCAAAATTCTCAAAATTCTCAAAATTCTCAAAATTCTCAAAATTCTCAAAATTCCCAAAATTCCCAAAATTCTTAAAATTCATTTAATTCATTTTATTTGGAAGTTGTTTCAACGTATTTCGCGGCTGATTTCCGTAAATTTAAATTGAATACCAAAAAACAAAATTCAGAAACGTGAAAAAGTTGAAGAAATATTTTCACAGAAAAATTCAAAATTTTTTTCGATTTTATTATAAAAAACGAAAATTTTAACAGGACACTTAAGATATAACAGTTCGAGAAAAAAAAATATTAAAAATACCGGGGTTTTCGAAAAGACATTTATTCAGATTTTAAGAATATAAAGTAGCTAAAAATAAAGCTAAATTAGTTAGGGTCGTTCCATACCCCAATGTAACTGTTAAGGGTTAATGTAGACGAACATGTCTGACGTATAAAATATTAATCGAATACATTATTTTCAGCGAGTAATAAAAAATTTCTGAAAATCCATAAAAATCGAGCAATTTCTGGGCCATATTACAATAGCCCGTTAAACCGCGTCGACGAGCGCTTGCGTTTCTGAATTTCAATAAAACCCTGTCCTCCGTCGGCGAATTTACCTTTCATCTCTGTCACGCGATATCCGGCCCCGGTTTATCCTTGTTCCCCGTCACTTTCAACCACGGAAATCAGTTTCGCGGTGATTTTAGAGTGACTTAAATACGATCGTTGGAGCAAGGTGAATACCCGTCCGAGCTCCGGAGGAAATTTCTCTCTTTTCCTGTGAAACGTTCGAGCTGGGAACAGAAGCGTTGTTAGGACCGCTTTCTGGCTCGAATGAAAGAAAGAAAGAGCTGTGATATTGGTTTTTTTAATGGATATGTCGTGCCGTTATGATTCGCTTGAAAGGTGGCTTGAATTTGAATTTGGAAGTTCGCGTTTCTGGGGGATGACCGAGATACGGGGAATGGGACTCTGATTATATCGTGAAAATGTGGCGGATTAGTTTTTAATATGTAGTTTATGGGTAATGAGGGTATAGTCGTGGATTGTGCTTAAGCTTTGATTGCATATTGAATTTTTTTATGGAACTTGTTACTAAGGATTTTAAGTAGCTCAGTTACTGTTTAATATCGGCTGGATTGGGGTTAATACTAGATTTACTATCATTTTTCAATTGAAAGCAAAGTAGAAAAATAAATAGGCGATGATACGTAAATTAGCTTGTACAGTGATTTCTTTATCTACAGTTTTTCAAATTTTTAAATTACTATATTAACGAATTTTCAAATTAGCGAATTATCAATTACCAATCTATTAAATTACCAAATTACTAAATTATCAAATTATCAAATTATCAAATTACCATGTTATCAAATTATTAAAATATTAAATTATTAAATTATTAAATTATTAAATTATTAAATTATTAAATTATTAAATTATTAAATTATTAAATTATTAAATTATTAAATTATTAAATTATTAAATTATTAAATTATTAAATTATTAAATTATTAAATTATTAAATTATTAAATTATTAAATTATCAAATTATCCAATTATAAAATTATCAAATCACCAAATTACTAAATTACCTAAACCAGCTTATGCAATGATTCTTTATCCCCAAATTTTCAAATTTCTAATTCACCAAATTACCAACACTACACTTACTTAAGTGTATCTAAAACAGTTAAATTCCCAATTCCTATTAACATAATACCAATTATTATTAAGTGAATAATATGCGTCTTCTTACCAAGAATGGACTTAAGCAACTTTCAAAGTTAACAAAATTCATAAAATTTGAAACAGCCGAAGTCCATTCGATATAATAAAAATGCTTCAAATTGAAAAAATAATTCAATTTCTTTTATACTTCATTACAACACTTGACAAACACCATTTATGCAATAGCATTTTTCGATCCATTTTAAGATTTTTTCTTCTTTTCTTCCAAAAAATCTCTATCAACCCTTAAAAAAAGGAACAATGTCACATACGGGCATTCGAAAGTAAACAAAATGAAGAACTCATAAGAAGTAAGGTTAGGAAAGAATTGATCCTTCGCAAGCAACCTGAAATATAAACTTTTGCAACTTAAATTATGAACAAATGAACTGTTATTGTAAATGGTCATTCACACTGTATTAACAAAAGATTGCCTAATCAGCGAAAAGGTATAATTACTTTGAACAACAGTGCAAACGCGTGCGAAGCGTTCATGTAAACATATATTTGCGACAGCGGTAGCATTAAAATGCTATAGAATACAAGACGTTTATTTTAAAAGTGACCTAAGTCCATTTACGTTTAAATTGAGATTTTCAAGAGTTTGCGTTTCAATGAAATTAAAAATATACGTATAGGATACCAATGTATCACACTCCTGAAGTGTATTAAATTGAGTTTAACTTACACTTCCCATTAAAATAATAGCAACTATTAAATTAATAATATGCGTCTCCTTACCAAGAATGGACTTAACTTTCAAAGTCAATTTTTCACCTATCAAAATAACTACGAAAATATATATGTCCAATATGATCATATACTCTGAATATACTTAATCGTAAAATATTTTTTATGACACCAAGTGGTACATGTTCCTATAGTTAACAACAAACAACTGACAAATGGACTTAGATCAGTTTCAAAATGAACAGATCAAATTGCACATTACCTACTCAGTGATCCTACATATTCAAGACTTCATGTAATTAAAGTTCCGCATTATTCGAGGGTCATCGCTAATTTTAATCATGCTATTCGCGACTTCGTGCAATTCGAGTACCGTGTTATTCGAGGGATGCCTGTATTTTACTCCAATAGACTCGGTTTTCGTTGGCCCGCGAACGAATCTTTAGCAAAGCACCTGTCGTGAAACTTATTGCTAGGAAGTTGTCGAGGATTACGAAATATGGGGAAGTCTGGATGCGTCGAAGGGCGTAGGAAATGCAGGGGTCACAGGAAATTGGTTTCGTTTGTGAAATTCCTGGTGCAGAAAGTACCTGGAAAGTACGTCGTTGTGCGGATTGCCGGTTCTCGACATCTTCCTTGCACGTGGTTGACACCTTGTGAATTCTGTCATAAAGGAGCGTGCCACAAATGGATGTACATGGTCCTTCCGTTTCGACGGTGCAACCGAAAAGGGAATGGTTCTCCTTGAAAAAATAGGTCGAACATGTGGAATAAAATATGTATGAAAGGGACATCTCAAATATTTCAGAGACGAAATATCTCGACAGTTATTTCTTTTCTATGCAGAATAGTGCTCAACTTTAAGGCATTACCCTTTCAAGTATAACAGAAATGTACGATTGAATTTTCTTGATGTTCAAAATAACATTTTTATCATTTTTCGAAGTGTTGTTAGTCTTGTTTAATTTCTTCGATATTTTACGTCATGCTCCGAAATTACTGAGTCCTGAAATCTCTACATTGACAAATCCATACATACTGAATACATCCCAGAATCTCTACATCCTCAAATACCTAGATTTTCAAATTCCTAAGTCTTGAAATCCCTACATTTCCAAATCCATACATTCCTGAATACCTACATCCCCAAATACCTAAATCCTGAAATCCCTACATTTGCAAATCTCTACACTTCCAAATGCATGGATTTCTGAATTCCTACATCCCCAAATACTTAACACTATTCCTACCACGACCGGTCAAATGACCGTTTTTAAAATTTCGATTAGAATTTCTTGTATACAACGTAATTGAAATGCCTTTAAACTTCATGACTTTTCCTGAAATATGCATATAATACCTTTTTCAATATTGACTTCTTTTTTTATTGTTTATTTTCTGAGAAAAATTTGTAGTTTGTCTTACCTACCACGACCGGTCATTTGACCGATAAAACGATTTACACCTTTTTGTAATAGTATTCTCTCAGAGACTCAATTCCAAACCTATAAAAATGTTACAAACGAAAGATAATGCAGTTATAGCATGATGTTATCCAAAAAATGCCTTCCAGGGACTGCTTTATAGCACTTCCAAGTGTCTACAATTTTAGCGCGCTTATTGGGCTCGCGGTATTTATTTGCCTGATTGGTACCCGAAGCAGTCCAGGACCTCGAGCTTTCTTACACCGTCTTACCTACTATGACTGTGAAATAAATAATATTATAGGATTCTGAATAAGAGAAACTATATTTTTATACTGTCTAATTGGCTATTATATTCATTCTATATTAAAAAATATAAGTTCTGCCAAAGACCGGTCATTTGACCGGTCGCGGTAGGAATAGGTATATATGAAGTGTCGGTAGGAATAGTGCTAGATTCCCAAATTCCTAAATCTTGAAATCCCTACATTTCCAAATCCATGCATTTCTGAATACCTACATCCCCAAATACCTAAATCCTGAAATCCCTACATTTGCAAATCTCTACACTTCCAAATGCATGGATTTCTGAATTCCTACATCCCCAAATACCTAGATTCCCAAATTCCTAAATCTTAAAATCCCTACATTTGCAAATCCATGCATTCCTGAATACCTACATCCCCAAATACCTAAATCCTGAAATCCCTACATTTGCAAATCTCTACACTTCCAAATCCATACATTCCTGAATACCTACATTCCAGAATCCCAACATCCCCAAATACCTAGATACCCAAATTCTTAAATCTTGAAATCCCTATATTTGCAAATCCATGCATTCCTGAATACCTACATCCCCAAATACCTAAATCCTGAAATCCCTACATTTGCAAATCTCTACACTTTCAAATCCATACATCCCTGAATACCTACATTCCAGAATCCCTACATCCCCAAATACCAAAATTTCCAAATTCCTAAATTTTAAAATTCTCAAATCTCTAGACCCCCAAATCGCTAAATCTCCAAATCACCGAATTGCCAAAATCCTAAATCCCCAAATCCTAGATTTCCATACCTTCTAATTCTGGATTTCTCAAAAATGCCTAAAAGAAAATATTGTACTACACTAGTATACTACAGTATTCAACCAACCGAGATCATGCAAGACTGTCTCAGAATATTGTCCAACCACGAAGAGGTAATTTCGGAAAGTGCGAGACTCGAGTTGAGAATCAACCGAGAGACTACCATAGACTGTGGTTTAATACTTGAGATACAGCAGCGTGTTTGATGGAAATGGGAGGAGATGAAAAATATTTGCGTAAGGAAAGAAGGATTTTATTCGAAGGAATAAAGGATCAGTCGATCAAATTGTTGACCCGAGATTTAAAATAAAATCTTCCGTTCGCCGCACGATTGCTTTATCAAATTAACAAAAACGAATTTATATATCGTTCGAAGATTCCTCCTTGTAAATTCAATGATTACATTTGTTCAAGAAAATAATATATCATTCGCATTTCTATGTACATGAAGTTATAGAAATAATTGTTTGTTATTGTTACAGTGATTGTCGTAGTGTGATCGTTTCAGTTTAAGAGAAAATGCATTTTTTTAATTTTCACAAGTAATTTTAATAAATGGATTTATTTTACTTCGAAAATTTGTTAGAAGGAAACTAATATAATATTGTAAATCTGTAGTTAAGATCTATTTTACCACAAAAAATTGTAATAGAATGTTTTCGATAATTTCAGTAATTTAATTTTTTGTAGTGTTTGTGTAGTGTTTAATGAAATTACGTCATAACACTAGATTTTCGGAGCAAAATGAAGAAAGGTTGAGTTCCTATTTTAAATTACGAAAATTATTAAGCATTTGTCAAAATGTGTAACTTTCGTCGAGATAAAGTACTTTAGGTAAATTAGTAATTTGGTAATTTGGTAATTTGGTAACTTGTTAATTTGGTAACTTTGTAATTTGGTAATTTCGTATTTTGGTAATTTCGAAATTTTTAAATTTGGAGATAAAGGATCATTGTATAAACTAGCTTATAAGCTAATTTTGGAAATTTAATAATTCGGTAATTTGATAATTTCGTAATTCGGTAATTTGGTAATTCGATAATTTAATAATATGGTAATTTAGAAATTTCCAAGTTTAGGGATAGAGAATTACTGTATAATTTTACATAATTTTAAGTAATTTGGTAATTTGTTAATTTGCAAATTTAATAATTTACAAATTTAATAATTTACAAATTTGGAAATCTAAAGAAAAATTCTACAAGCTAGTCCAAACCCATAATTTTCATAGATTATTTTCAATTTAAATATCAGTGACTAATCCATAAATCCAGGATTAATTATATAAAACATTCTTAACTACTAACCGCTTAATCGACCACTATGAAATTTACATTGCACATCAAAATAAATAATGCATAAACGTCCGCCAACGCAAGGAAGAAAAAGCTCTGTCAATACATAGATCGTTGAATGTCGGATCCGGGTTCGAATTTTACGGACTTTCGCCCGCAGAAGGTTCGTTAGTTATGCCAGCATAGCTGTCGATAACGCATGTTCTTTCTATCGGAACGTGATACAGGATCGTAACGGTCGGACATCGGGTCTCCCACGCGCTTTTAGTTACCACTTTTAGTTACCGCTACGTGGCACCGCGTCCTGAAGCAATATTTTGTTGCGAACAAAAGTACACTCGTGGAACATCTGCCGATATCACGGACAACCGTTTTCAGGGACCCTTTAAACGGAACCAGAATAAAAAAAAAAGAACAAAAGCACCGGGCGGAAGTCAACGAACCGAGAAACCGAACTCTTCTCTTCCTTCCTTCCTTCCTTCCTTCGCGTGTCGAAGTATTATCGATGATACCACGTAGGCGCACAACGACCGATTATCGTGTTTCGTCGTTCAACGATCGACGAGAAACAAGCCTGAGAATGATTTTACTTGCAATGAATTACGAGATAAATTGGTAGGATAATGCGCGGCTTTCGACACGGGCGCGCCACGGATTTTCCGCCGCCATTATGTTAATTTTGACATGACGCTCTCTAGCTATAGGTACATTCGATGCTCTCGTTGATGCGGAAATTATGAAACATCGATTACCCACGTCTAATTAACATTTTATTACGCGATTCACGTTTTCGACGGTACGTTTATTATCTGAATGTAAGGCTTAAATTTGTTATTGGAATTAAATTAGAGGACTTTTTAGAAAACAATTTTTTTTTATTTTTAAAAGAAATTGTATATAATAGTATAATACTATTTTTTATCCTGTTGATGTAAAAATGTATAACGATAATTTGAAAACATTTTTAACCTATATTAAAATTATTAAAAAAAATTAAAGACGGATTAAAAAGACTTAACTGTCTAGGGCGAACTTGCACTCAAAAAACACGTAGAGATTGGTGGGACTCTTAACCTCTTTGCCAATGACATCGTTGTATTAATATTTTGCATTCCAGAATATAACCAGTTGCAACACAGAATCAATTAATAATTGAATTTTATTTCTTTAACTAACACATCATTTGTGCCAATTGTGAATATGAATCTATTTAAAATTGCTTAACAAATATACTGAAAGAGAAGCCATGCAAATTCGCCACAGAAAGTAAAAGTTTTAAACACGTTTAATAAAATGTGTCTTAAATAGTAAAACGCACAAAATGCTTCGTTCAAATAATATTAATTGTATAAGTCAAATTTCTGTATTTATACACTATTTTTTCTTGGTATGATAATGTAAATGTATAAAAATATCTCAAGAGCCTCGTGTCGCAACAACTTTAAATAACTCGTAAATCATTTACCGTAGAAAACAATTTTTCAAGCAAAAGTTGCATGGATTTCAAGGATACATTACTTTCTTCTTGCTTTGCTTTTTTATCGAGATACGAAAGTCACCTTCAATTTTTTAATGGAGTGTCTAATCATTTTCTTGGATTTGAAGCATAAAATTTTGCATGAACGAGTTTTTTGAAGTCATCACTTTTTAAAACTCACCCTATATGCAACAATTATACCATTTTTATTCTGACAAATATTTTAAGGAAATAACGTTTCTTCATCGAAAAGCTATATCAAAATCCTTTTATTATAAAATATACGTATTTTACAGTAATTAGTGTACACGTATATTTTAACGCCTACAGGAATTTATTTTTAATTAAACGAATAACACGTTTTTGAAACAAGGGAAAATGTATTATTACTGTTTCATTTCTAATTGTTTAAAAAACAACAAACTGTTTTACTTCAGAGTGTTTAACAAATTAGTTAATTTAGTTTTAAAAAATATCAAACCTGCTTCGCAAGTTTTTTATTTTAAATTATAAAATTTGTTAAGATATTTTTCTTAATATTTGTGTTCATTTTTTTGGAGACGAGGAATTAATTATAATTATTAAGTATATTTACACATATCAATATAAGTATATTAACGTTAATTATAAGTATATTCAATTATGTTTAATCATTTGTTTATTTATTTTTGTATTTTATTTTAAATTTCAAATTATGTGTGCCTTGTACACTGGTTAGTGTTAATCAAGCACTTGTACGTGTACTGATCGGCCTTCGAATTGAATGTAATTGAAATTATCGGTTTTTATAATTAAAAACTGAGAATGGTTTTTCATGTACAAAATGTTATATTTTGATTAAGCTTCAACTGTCGAGCGATTGCTTTCGATAATTAAAATATTGATCTTTGTCGACGTTTAATACATATGAATGTGCAGTATACTTATTCGAGAACATTTAAATATTTCGAAAATATTTCACATGAATGTATGTTATCAGGAGATTTATTTGACCTTGTCACCCTGAAACGTTCTGAAAATGTCATATCGAAATTTCTAAGTGAAATTGCAACTCTTTTTTGTATAAATTGATTCTTCGGGACATTTTACGTAAAGAATTATTAGAGCAATATATACATATGAAAGCATCAAGGTTTAATATTAAAGCAATCAAGTGAAGCCTACGATGTTCGACTAAATACTCAGAGCGATTATTTTCAAGTAATTTTCACGTTGTTTCTGAATAAAACTATTTAAACATAAATATTTTGTGACTATAACTATTTGAAGGTAAATATTTTCTGAATAGAACTGTTTAAAACTACTTCTATCAAGAGGTGTCAAAAGACATCTTTCAAATTTTAACTCAAAATTATTCTCTAAGTTGAATCATTTCTTCGCAATTAATTTTTTCACTTTTCATGCAATAGTTGTTAAATTAATTCAGCGACATCATTTTCTTCCAGCTCATCCTAGATCTAAAAATGTGCATATGCTTATTTCTACCATGAGGTCTTTTGACACCTTAAGGATTTGGTGACAGTGTCTAATTTTAAACCATTTTACATATCAATATCAACACCATTTTGCACCATCGTATCAATTCTAATCAGATTAGAGAATCCCGATTTCAGTTGTAACGGAAAATACAGGAGTTGCGGCATAACTGTGATATTAGCTTATTTCCGCCATGTTGCATTTTAGCGTACACCGCTATATTTTGTAGATTGATGAATTAAGCTAGAATTTACAACCTGGTTAAATAGTCTGTAATAAAAACACATCAATATATATTCCTCAAATTACCTACATTTAGATAATTTGAAATTCCAACAGTTTTAGCAATTATTTGCATTCAAACGAACAGGTGTCAAATATACCTTTTGGTATAGGTATACACAAAATCATGGTAGAAATAGTGTTAAAGATTTTGTCAATCGAACTGTTTAAAGATAATTACTTTCTCTTGTTGTATTATTACCGAGTACGATGAATTATAAACAAAGTCACATTTAATGAATAAATAAAGATCCGAAAAGAAACCATAGTTAAACAAGCGGTGCCGCGTTAGTTTTCAAAATGAATTTTCTTGCAAAGGAAGTTTAATACTAAAAATCGTAATCTATGCTTCCGACTTTATCACACCAGACTTATTTGAAGTTCAGGTAAAAAGTTCGAAGTATAGTCTGGTATATTAACGTAACACTGTTACCTACACGCTTGTGTTGCCAGTTATGTAACATTCTATACAACGTGTTTGTATACCTTTTGAGAAGAGTACTAAATTGAAAGAAACTGGTTTCGAAAGAATTTTGTTCGACAGAACTGGAGCAGAAATGATATTCCAATAAAAATTGATTGTGAGCGTGCGTTGTTCAAATAATTTCTTTCAATATAGTTTGCTATTAAGTTTAATATTCACTTCAAGATTGTTATTCGTAACTAGTACAAAGTAATAAATGAATAAACAGGTTTGAATTACATAAACAATTCAGTTTTGAGTGTAGAAGGCATAGATATAAATTTGGAGAGATCGAACATAACCCTATCTTCATGAAGCATAATAAAAAAATTATTTCTTGAACCATCACAATTGAATAATACACATATTATCTATATGTGACACTCTGCATATGTTCTTCGGGTTATAAATGAATCAATAAGCAGTTTTCTTGAATTACATAACCAACAATTCAGTTTTGAGTGTAGAAAGTATAGATATATCGAACATAACCCTATTTTCATGAAGCTTAAGAAAGAAATTACTTCTTGAATCTTGACTCTTATGTGGTTTCATATACACAGTATGTCTGAAAAGTAACGGAACTTTTTAAATAAAAAAAAAGTATTAGTTATTTTGCCAAAATTAATTTTTTTTATTCAAAATACATCACTTCCGCATCAATACACCGCTGGGCACGCTCAGGCAATGTTAACATAGATTTTTTTATGTCGTTTTGCGGAATCGCTTCAATCACCCTTGTCACAGCTGCTTGGACTTGTGTAACAGTGTCATAAAACGTTCCTTTCATGGCTAATTTCAATTTTGGAAAAAGGAAGTAATCGCATGGAGATAAATCAGGCGAATATGGAGGATGTTGGAGCACACAGACTTGTTTTTTCGCCAAAAATTCACGAACTGCGACAGTTCTGTGACTTGGTGCATTATCATGCAACAGAAACCAACTTCCTGGCGCTCGATATTCGGACCTCACACGAACGATTCTTTTCCACAAACGTTCCATAACACCCAGATAATATTCGCCATTAACATTTTATCCCTGTGGAACGAATTCCCGAAGTATAATACCTTTAGAATCGTTTAGAATTTAGAAAAACCCAAAACCTGGCTTTGGATCGTCTTCCAAACTATCACGACCGTCCTGAAATCGCTTATACCACTCGAACACACGTGTACGGGATAAACAATCGTCGCCATAAACATTTTTCATTAATTCAAATGTTTCTGTAAAAGTTTTACCGAGCTTTACCGAGCAGAATTTAATATTCGCTCTTTGCTCCATCGTGATTTTATGACACAATGACGAAAGGTTCTGTTGCTTTAAACACTATAAGTTTACAATTCGTTGCTCGATTCCAATAACGATTGGTTTGTTTTGTAGAGGAGGAATACTGTTTTCAAATTGCATATTGTTTTTATAGATGTCGCTAATAGTGTTCCTTAAATGTAAAAAGTTCCGTTACTTTTCAGACATACTGTGTAAATGAGACTCTCTTCGGGTTATTTTAATTCTTCGTAGCTATTTTTCTTACCATCGAACATGTATTTAATAAAATGGCGTCGCGAAAGACAAACTTCATTAGTAACTAACAGACTCGTTTGCAAATATTGCAGAAATTGCTCACAGACGTTAGCTCCAGAAAGAGAGACTATTGAATTTCTTTATAAACAGATTCACGGCAGTTCAGGACGAAATAATTAATGAGTCGTGCAGTACTAATAACTTCAAGTTTCATTTTTATTGTAACTTGAGATGGTCTCGGTGAAAATCGAGTTAGAAAACGAGATTTGTAGTATGAGTAAAGTTTAATAAACGCTGGGATATTGCTTCTCTTAAATTTGATAATAATAATTGATAACTTGCAAAAATAACGAACAAAACTCTGTTGTCTGATACCTTGGTTAATAGATTTTTAAGTTAAATGATTAATGTTAGCAAGGACATAACCCTTGACGGTCACATTGTGGTATGAAACGATATTTTGTGCTAATATAAATTTGAAAATAGTAATTGTGTAAAATTTGAAAATAGTAACTATTCTATTTTAAGCGTGTAAAATATTTTAGAAATGCAAAGATATAATAGAATTTACAAAATTACGTATTCCTTTATTCAATTTAAGGTATTTCATCTGAAAAAAGCGATAAAAATTATTCAATTTATAGAATCAATAAAAAGTCGTTAAGAACATTTTCAGGTGAAATGTTTCGAAATCAATAACCGAGTTATTTCAAGAGTCTGCAAAAAATACATTCTGATATTATATGTTCAGTTTTGAAAGAAAATGGACATAATGGCGCGTAAGCCATAGAAAACGTTATATCAACGAAGCAAGTTGAAAGAAAAGATTAATCTTTGTGAAAGAATTTGTTCCTAAAGAAAATACGCGATGGTATGACAGAATATTTCGCAATAAAGGCAACAAGGTTTATTGTAGATGAAATGAATAAAATGAAAAATCTGACTTTATTTCTTTCACGTAATTGTAAATGCGAATGCATGGTGTATTAGAATTAGAGAACTTAATATTAATAGGTTCATTTTAATAATAAATTATTTTTATTTCCATTTTATTTTCAAATTTATTTTTACTTCAATTCACTAAATACTCTAATTTTAATTTGCTGTTTTATTTTATTTTTATTTCAATTTTATTTCTATTCCAATTTTCATTTTATTCCAATTTTATTTTCAAGTTAATTTTTATTTCAATGTACTTACTAGCCACTAATTATTCACGTGAAATAACTTGTCATTGAATTATTACATGTAACATGTTTGTGGCATGGACGCAATTTTAATTTATTGACGTATATGAAATTGCTGTAACGCGTAACGTTATTATGTGCGAATTTTATTTATAATAAATGATTGAAGGGAACTTGATAAACAGGTCGAAGCTTTCTACCTGTATACGAAAAATTTTTATATATTTACATCGTTATATAAAAAAAATATATGTGTGGATATATATAATATATAAATACATAACTATAAATAATATATAAATATATATGTGTCGTAAATATCTGTATCAACATGTGTAGCGTT
This sequence comes from Megachile willughbiella, assembly GCA_945859595.2. Taxonomy (NCBI): domain Eukaryota; kingdom Metazoa; phylum Arthropoda; class Insecta; order Hymenoptera; family Megachilidae; genus Megachile; species Megachile willughbiella. The sequence continues at coordinate 10,933,317 of OX243801.1, forward strand.
TCAGACATTTGCAACGATATGAAAATCAATAAAATGCAGAAAACTGTACATAATGTAATTATGCACATGAAAAGTGTACAAAATTCCCGATAAAAAGATTAACATGAATTTAAAATACGTATAAATGGCGGTATACATGTAAGTAAGTATTTCGTTTTATACACGTGCAAAGTGTCTTTTGATGAGTGTCGAACGCCGGTATCGATTATCGGATTAATTAAGCTACGTAATTCCCACGTTAATTGAGAACGAAGAACCAGCCAACGATTATTGATACGTATTTCATAGGAAATGCGATTTCTGTGTGGCTGTCAATAGCCCAACAGTGTTGAAATTACGAAACTTATCGATAGTGCTTGGCTACGTAATACTATTCTATCAAAAAATACAGGCGGGAATATCAGATAGTATTGATCCTTTATAATTAATCACTGAACGAGATTATTATCGTTGCCTTCTCAATTTTCAACGTGGTGTTTATATATCGTGAATATAAATATTGATCGAAATACTGCTATGAGCATGATAAAAACAGCATCGATACATTATATTTTCTGACTGCCCTAATTAAACTGGAATATGACTCTAATAAAATGTGTTAGTCAAATAATAAAATGTAGTTATCGTAAAACATATAAATTACAGTTTTTTATAATTTTAGAAGTCATAATTTTGAACAGCCTTAAAAATGTAGAAATTTAGAAAGTACAGAATCTAAATGTTAGTTAAATAATAAAATGTAATTATCGTAAAATATACAAGTTACAATTTTGTATAATTTTACAACTCATAATTTTGATAAGTCTAAAAATTTAGAAATTTAGATAGTTCACATATACAAACTATTGAAATATACAACAAGCTAAAATTTTATTTATACAACTGATTTTATTACCGAATCATATTTTATACGGCAGCTTAAATGTTTAACAAGAGGCTAACATGTAAGGAGGTAATACACAACCACATATCACGCATATAAAGGCATAATCATATACCCAATACGTGACGATTTAACATAAGAGTAGCATGATCACATAGTACTAGAAATGGCGTGAACTGCTACTTTCTTCTCACTTTTCTCGAATTATGTTCTTACACTATACACGTATTATACTATAACACGGTCTAAAAGCAACGTTAATATAATTTTCTTATTAGGAGAAAGGAAAGGAAGAACTAAAAATAATAAATAAATTGTAAGTTCAATTTTTAATTCTTTTAAACTTCGTTTCAGGAATGCTCATAAAATTCTTCAGCAAAGTATATGCAAAACTAACCTGTTATAATTTTCAAATGTAGTAATATTTGAAATGAAGTAATATATAATATAAATATATACAGAATGTCATATAAATGTATAAAAACTTAATATGAATAATGGTACAAATTGAATTGACATTCTTGAATTTCTGTTAAGGGAAGTCAGTGGAACACTAACGATCACAGTTAACGTAAATTGCTTCTAAAACGCCATCTTCCGGATCACGGTTGTAAATGAAGTTTAATCACGATCGTGATCATTTGGTGATCACTGTGATAAATGTTAGTGATTTTGCTCGTCGTCTCTACATAACAGATATACAACACCTAACAATATATACAGTCTGTTCCACAAGAGCGTGGACGCGATATCTATGAAATTTGATACACAATACAGCAAACATAGCGTCAGTCCAAACATGCAGTGTCTTCTCTAATACGCAATAGCCCTTCCATTCTCTTAGTATCATTTCTTTCACTGAGAAATTTAAGTCATTTCGAGATGAGTGCAGTATACGGTAAACGATTCGAAGTATTCTTGTGCCAACACTCGAAAGGACCAAAAATGAGTGTTAGAAACGCAGCAAAATATCTGCACAAGTCTCGCCAATTTGTAAATAAGTGTGTGCAACGTTATAAAGAGACAAATTGTGTCGATGATCTCTCTGATCGAGGTTCGAAGCGAGCTACGGAACTTAATGCGTCGGGGTTTCGGAACTTTATGCGTCTTTCCGGATAATTTAAATGCTCAGAAGATGATTAAACTGTACCAAAGGGGTCTCTTAGTATCGGTGAAACATTGGTTTAAAAGAACCAGAGACCATTGGATACTTCAAGAGGACAACGACTCCAAACACCGAAGCCGCCTTTGTACGGAATGGAAAACAGCGAGTGGTGTCAACGTGTTGGATTGGCCATCTCAGTCCCCCGATGCCAATCCAATCGAAAATTTTTGGTCTCTCATGAAGTACGAACTCCGAGGAAAGCGTATTTTAAAATTGCAGACGCTAGTTTGCCGTATTCGAGAAATATGCAGATCTCTTCCAGTCTCATACGCTGTAAAGCTGGTTGAAAGTATGCCCAGGAATAATCGCTAATGGTGGAGATTGGACACGTTATTAAGCAAATGCGTATTAGTTCTTTAAATGTACTTTCGACCTATACAACCTTTTACAGAAAAGATTTACTTGCACTCAGATATCGCGTCCACGCTCTTGTGGAACAGACTGTACGTGACGAAATATCGTCAGATCCCAGAATAGCAAGATAAATCAGACTTTCTTCATACATTGTTCCCTCAAATAAAATAGCAAAATGGTAAGATTTCATCTGACAGTATTGACATATTCGTTGCAGTCATTTTACGGATGTCGGCGACCAGCAAACCCTGCATCAATCACATGTATATTTACGTGGGATTTGCATCACATATGTTATTCCCCGATAGACTTCGATTCTATTTGAAGAAGACATTGGATTGATGCCATCGCTACTTACCGTACCACTGTTTCAATTCGCAGCGGACGAACCTGCGGTAAATCCGCGTTCATGGGGAAATAAATTACGTTAGTTTTAGCAGGAAAATCGAAGGTTATAAAGAATGGCAGGATAAAACGGTGTAGCGGGTCGACGATTGGAACAGTCAGCCGTGAAATTCATCGAGCGATTTATTCTCAGCAGTATTTGTCCTATTCGATTGTTTCGGTGTACTGTTGTAAACAACATTTGACAGTGTTCCAATAAGCTACCGGCGAAAACAAGCAACCGAGAAAAATCGCTAAAAGCCCGTCGCTACGAGGCAAAGGAGACAACGAACACCTTCGACTATGATTGCTGTTGCTCATTCACTTACGTATAATTCATTTATAGAGATTACCTACACTCCACTGCGATGTAGGTTATGTTTGCTCAAGAACTGGTGTGAGGGAAGAATTTTATCGGTAGCTTTCGAGTTTTACGGATCGAATATTCGTACTTTTCAGTTTTTCAATTTTTGAAATTTTAGAATCATTGGATTTTTTAATTTTGAAATCTCAGATTTAGAAATTTTCGAATTCCAGGTTTTCAAACTTAAGTTTGTCAGTTGTCGAATTGCTGCATTTTTTAATTACGAGTTAATTAAGATTTCAAAAACTGAGAAGGTTTTCAATTATCATGTATTTCCAAATTTACAAGGTCCTAAATGGTTTTTGCAAATTCTTGGATTATCAAGTTTTTGAATTTCCAAGTTTAAAAATTTCTAAATCTTCTGTTTTTGAATTTATAATTTTCTCAGATTTGCATATTTTTTAACTTTCAAATTTCTAAATTTCCTAAATATCCAAATGTCATTTTTCAAATGTTGAAAACCCAAAATTCTCAAATTTTCAAGACCTTGAATTATTAAATTCTCAAATTTTCAAACCCCACGTTTCCAAACTTCCAAGTTTCTACATTTTCAAGTTTTCAGATGTTTAACGTTTTAAGTCTCTAAATTCCTCAATTTCCACATTCAGAAATTGTGCGCATTATCAACTTTAATTATCAAATACCAAAATTTAAAAGTTTCTAAATTATCAAATTCCTATATTTAAAAATTCCTGAATTATCAAATTTCCGAATTTTAGAATTGCTAAATTATCACATATCCAAATTTAAAACTTCCTGAATTATCAAATTCCCAAATGAAAAAATTCCTAAATTATCAAATTGTTGAATCTTCACGTTTCCAAATGTCCTATATTCGAATTCTCAAGTTTTTCAATTTTTCAAATCGCCAAATTCTTAATTTTTCAAATCCTTAAATTATATTATTTCTATAAACATAATAAAAATAAAAAACTTCCTTGAAAATAAAGATTTTATTATACTAGCATTGTTACCTAGAAAACTATTTCTATTTTCTTATTATTACCTACCACCTTTATTTTCAAATGCATCACAGTTATAATTTTCGTTGAAATCATTCTGAACCATATTTCCTTTAATAAAATAACCCACAATTCAAAATTAATTTTCAAATAGTAGTAAAATTGTTAAGGGGTTTTGTGTACCGATGTTAATACAAGAATCGTGTCGACTTTGTTGAATATTTATAAGATACTATATATAACTTTATTAGTGAACTAGAATTTACTTGCAAGCTGATAATAGAAATCAGCTATGATACCTAGACAGACCTACAGATCTTCGCTCATATTGAGGTTATGGCACCAATATTATACACTTTGTAGCTTTTCACAATACTGTCCGTGTTACTAAAATGTACCAGAGCTCAATGTCGTATATAATTATATGATTATTAATATAATCATACGATTTGAAATTATGTATCTAAAATAATTTCAGAAGAACTTGTACCACTTTCAAAATAAACATCTTCCTAATACCGTTAATTATACAGATTTCCATAGCCCAAATATCAGGGAATTTGAATTATTTTCACTATGGATTGCTCACAGATAAAAATATATTAAGTTTTATCTATTATTATCATTATCTTCTGTTAGACATGATTTAAATATGGCGCGTCTGGGCCGCATGCCTGTGTATCCTAGTTTCGACGTGATTTGGTGTTCGGGCACTTTCGGGTGTTTTACCGAACGTCACCGAAGGGAAGTCTTCCTATTGTTTGTTGTTCTACGAGTCTCGTGTGCTTCTTAAATAAATTCCTGTTTTTCGTCTTTATTAATAGAATTGTGGATTGATTTAAAGTAATAAATATTCTCTTTTGTATCCACTAATTTCTTCATATTATTATATCATAGTGAAAACCACGCGGTGCACATAAGGTTAGAAACAGCGACGAAGAGCATAAGACAAAAGACGGGGACTCGCACAATTTATGCGACAAACTTCGCGTATCATACACACACATATATACTGCCATGCGTTGACAAATCTCAACATTTATCGTGTTCGAATCTGTGCTTCTAATTCTCTACAAAAGCTGCCGCAAGACTGTAAATAACATCTTCAAAAATGTACTTGCTCTGCTTTCAAAATAAACGACTGAATTCAGGGTTAAGAGCGTGCAAAGAGAAAAAGATCTGACCGAAAGGAAGTAAAAATTTCTGCCAGTTTCTCACGGCATTACGTTTCGTCGTGTTTCACGTCTCACCTGTAGCGAGACGTTCGCCACTGAAGTCGTTTCCTCATTAAAATGCAAAGCAACTCGGACGAAAATAAAGGAAAACAAGCCGTTGTACGAGCGTTACAGTGGCTTCCACCTCTCGCCCGTTAAGTATGAAGCATTTCGTACCAGCGAGCGTTTTAAATGCGTCCTGGCTTTTAATTCGATTAAATTTTGCGTGGGATTTTTACGTTTACTACCGAATCGTTTTCATTGTGCGGAAAGGTTACAGTTTTACGACGCGGAAGAATTTCCTTGCGACATTTTGATTGGCTACGAGAGTCTTGCGAAAACACCTTTCTCTAATTTATTGTTCTATTAAATCATCGTGGAATATTTTTCATTCACAAAAAGACACTCAAGAAAAACTTCATAAAAAGATTATTAGATTTTGAATCAGTTTGTCGGAACGTTTGACATATAATCGTACGAATCATGTTTACTATCAGTTGTAAATCATTGTGGATGCATTTTAACGGTTATATCTTTTTTAATGTAGAGTATAGCCGCTGAATAGAATCTGTGTGTGTTAATTAAAGAGACATGTTAAATTTGCGATTGTTTAGAATTTATCATGTTCTTTAATTTTTTAACATCTTATATTTAAAATTTACTTCTAGTTCTCTGTTTTCTAATGACACCATTATACTTTTGCGGAACATGCACCATAAATATTATGAATTTTTGAATTCATAATTTTGAAGTTTCCGTATTCTCAAATTCTCTTTCCAAATTTTTATATTCTCAAATTTACTGATTTCTAAATTTCCAAATTTCTAGATTTCCAAATTCTATGGGTTGTTAAATTTGTCTACTCTCATATTCTCTAGTTCCCAAATTTTCGGATGCTAAAAAATTCTCAGATGCTAAGAAATTCTCAAATTTTCAAATTCTCAGATGATAAAAAATTCTCAAATCCTCAGTTGCTAAAAAATTCTCAAATTTTCAAATTCTCAGATGCTAAGAAATTCTCAAATTCTGTGAATCTCCAAATTTTCAGATTTCCATGTTCACAAATTTTCAAATTACCGAATCATAAAGATTTGCAAAACCAACCCGAAGTGATCATCGCTAAACTATTTTAGCGACGGGTAGTACGAGCGTTAAACGTTCCGCAAAGCAGCCGCACTGAAATTTTTAAAGCGATAATAAAACCACAATCTGCATTCAAATGATGTTCTTTCCAAAGCGGTTTCAAAACGATTCAAACGTACCGTTAATAGCCCTCAGCATCTGCACTTTTATTACCAGGGTCCACCTTACTCTTTCTTCGACTGGCAATTATCGTCCGGATGGTTAAAAAGAAAAATCAATTAAAAGCATCAAACATCCGAGGCAGGGATTTCCATTGGTTCGAAATCGGAGTGGTTGCATGAAAGGTAGAGAAATCGTATTGTGGCTGAAGGTGGCCGTGACGTCTTTAGCAGGAAAGCGACAGGATAACGACCAACCAAGTCAGAATTCCAGGAACGCGAGCCATCCTTAGGGAGCGTCCACATTATGCCAGGAACTGATACTAATAATTCTGGCAATAGGTAATCGAATTTTTGCTTTCCTTGCTTTAGTTGTACCAGATTCACCCTTGAAAAAAGAAGGGAAGAAAGGAAAGAAACCTTTTTTTTTCAAAATCCCTAAATTCCTACATATTCAAATATCTAAACCGGTATATTTCCAAATTCACAGGTTCCAGATTACTAAATACTGAAATTCTTACATTCTCAAGTCTCTATATTCGGAAATGCCTAGATTTCCAAATTCTTCAAATCTTAAATTCTGAATCCCAAATCTCTATATCCCCAAATCTCTATACCCCCAAATCTTTATGTATATCCCCAAATTTCTGTACCCTCAAATCACTATTAAATACTGAAATTCTGAAATTCTGATGTCCCCAAATCTCTAAATCCCGAATCCATAAATCTCCACATCTGTACATCCCCATATCCCTACGTCCCCACATTACTACATCCCCAAATCTCTATATCCCCAAATTTCTATACCCTTAAATCACTAAATTCCAATATTTCCAGGTTCTGAATTACTAAATATTGAAATCCCTACATTCTCAAGTCTCTACATCCCCAAATGCCTAGATTTCCAAATTCTGAAATTCTGATATCCCCAAATCTCTAAATCCCCGAATCCATAAATCTCCACATCTGTACATCCCCAAAATCCCTACGTCCCCGCATTACTACATCCCCAAATCTCTGCATTCCCAAATCCGTACATCCCTAAACCTCTATATCCCTAAATTTCCATACCCTCAAATTGCTAAATTCCAAAATCCCCAGGTTCCCAAATTCCTAAACCTTGAAATCTCTACATCCCCAAATGTCTACATTCTCAAATTCCCAGAATCCTGAAATCCGCAAATCTCCAAATCCTAAAATCCCTAGATTTCCCCACCTCCAATTCTGAAATTCTCAAAAATCCCTAAAAGGTTTTTTTCCTTTCTTGCTTTCTTTTTCCAAAAATAGAGTTGCTACATGCAAAGCAAGGAACAGAAAAAATTCTACCTACTGGCAAGGTTACTGGCATCAGTTACTGGCATAATGTAGACGCGCCCTAATGAATTGCCTACTCCATTTGCCACGTACTGCTGTGCCACGGCATGGCGGCAACCACCACGGAACTACTTTCGCTCGATCAGTGCAGCTTCCATGGAGAATGGTGTGAATCCAGAAACGACCGAGTGCTCTTGACTTTGCATCTTGCTCAGACACTTAAACATCTACACAGACGTCCACATTGCGGACACACACGTGCTCGGTGTTATATAGGTGCGCACAGTGTATGCTGTATTCGATATTGGAGATTATTGCTGCGCGTTGAATTATACGATTGCGTACTGGAAACGAGTTTTAGGACCTTTTGTTGTTTTTAATTTCTCAATTTTTTGAGAAATGAAGTTATGAAGCATGGAAATTTGCGAGATTGGAAGTTATTTATGTTGGGAAATTATGAAGCATGGAAATTTGCGAGATTGGAAGTTATTTATGTTGGGAAAATATGAAGCATGGAAATTTGCAAGATCGGAAGTTGACAGTTAAAAAATTTACAATTTTTTAAGTTTCTGATTTCTTGCATTCATAAGAACCTGATATTGAAAGTTTTTCTTATTTTTGTGTTTGGAAAATCGCAAGTTATTGAGCACTGAACTTTCAACATTTTTAAATTACTAAATTCTCAAGTGTACAAATTTCAAATATTTCAAAGTTTTGAAGGGCAAATTTCGATGTACCTAATTTGTTAATTTACAATTTTGTAATTCTTGCGTTTAAAAACTTTCCATTTTTTAGCACTATAGTTTAAAAATTCTTAAATTACTAAATTTTGTAATGTGTGTATTTCAAATATTTCCAATTTTTATATTACTAAATTCACATATATCTAGAGTTTGATACTACCAAACTTTTGAAGTTAAAAATTTCTAAATTATTAAACTTCATAGTTTCTGATATTTTAAATTCTCCAATTTCCAAATTCTAAACTTCCCGAATGCTCAAATTTTTTAATTTTATACTTTTCAAATTTCTATATTATTACATTTCTATATTTCCAAGTTTTTATATTATCTATTTCAAAATTTTTTATTTTTCAAATTCAAATATTCTTAAAGGCCCACATTCTATGAATATGGAAATGAATATTGATACTTTCAAATGTGGCAATTTATAGATACAACAGTTTTTCTGTTTCTTTAGTTTGACATTTTTATATTAAAAAATTTGCTAACCTTGTTTCTTTCATAATTTAAACATTTATAAATTCATAAATATCACTTTTGCAAATTTTCATGTTTTCATATTGGCAATTTGTCAGATTTACAAATTTAAAAATTGACAAATTAACAAATTTACAAATTTGGATTGTTGGAAATTTACAATCCTTGCAGATGTAAAAGTTACAAATGTTTATATTTACAAATTTTGTACTTGTTTTAATAGGATATGTACATATACTAAAATTAAAAATTCCGAAATTTTTAAATACGAAAATTTAGTAACACTAACATAGGAATCTCGTATATCCAAATTTTTTAACTTCTAACTTTCTCAATTTCCAATTCGTAAATCTTAGAATTTGCAAAACTTCAAGTTTTCAATTTCTAAATTTTCCAAATCCCGAAATCTTTAAAAGCAAAAATTTTCAAATTTTAATATTCCCAAATTTTCAAATTCCAAGTTCAATAATTTCTCGATTGCTTAGTTGAGAAAAATTTATTGTGCCTCGACACAAACACAAATACACTTTCTCTTTCTCCTTCTCTCTCCTTCTTCATTGCACATCTTAGAGGTATAAACGTCGCCATAAATCTTTATCCTCGACCTTCTCTTCATTTTTGAAAAAAATCAGCCGGCAATACGTGAGTAACGAATAAATAAGTTTGAACGTCGACTATGTCTGCTTTTTATAGCAGATTGTTGGGAACAATATATTTTATGGCGAATTTTTATGAAAGCTCTTTTGGCTTAAAAGAACACGTACACTGCCGCTCAAAAGTATGTGGACACTTCCTGAATCCTTATAAATGCCTCAAAAAAAAGTTATGATACCTCTGATTATTTTGATTGTCCTGTATGTATTCCAGTTCATACAGTATTAGAGAACATATTTTAATAATAATTTATTAAATATCTTACCAATAATGATAAAAAATAATTATATCTTCTTTTTGTTCACATATGCATCGCGTGCTTTTATAACCGCGATTACTAATCGTGGCTATTAACTTTTTCAGTATTTCACTATTAACAGCTTTCTACACCGATTCTAGGATTTCCCACAAATGTTTTTCCAATTTTGGAAATTTTTCGAAATTGTCTATCAAGGTGGTCCCATAGACATTTATTTATTTAAGAAAATTGAATAACTAAATTGTTAATTTAGTACTATTATAATACATTACATTCATATTCATAATAGAATTTAGCAACAAATATTGTTTAACAATAAAAATATACAATATGTAACACAAATTTCAAGAAAATATAAGTGTCCACATACTTTTGAGAGGCAGTGTATATACTGTTCTTTTTGGTAATATTTAAAATGCGATTTCTAGCTCTGCTGTGTCATTAACTTGCAAACTTTTCAATATTTCTTAAAATACTATTCTTTAATTAACCTTACTTACTTATTGATTTCTCAACCATGTAAAATCAGCTGATTGACATTGCTGTGTAACTTAATACTAACATCTAATTTGGCACAGTTTTATCGTAACATCTGTAAACGCTTAAATTGTAGTTAAAAGTTGATACGATAAAAAATCAATATACCAATAGGAAATTGATTCGAGCAACCTCTTCACACTATTTCTATTACGAGGTGTCACACCTTTCAAATTTTAACTCAAAATTATTTTCTAAATTGAATCATTTCTCCACAATTAATTTTTTGACTTTTCATACAATAGTTGTTAAATTAATTCAGCGATATCATTTTCTTCCAGCTCATTCTAGATCTAAAAATGTGCATATGCTTATTTCTACCATGAGGTCTTTTGACACCTTAAGAATTTGATGACAGTGTCTAATTTTACACCATTTTACATATAAATATCAACACCATTTTGCAGCCAGAAAATTATAATCAGATTGGAAAATCCCGATTTCAGTTGTAACGGAAAATACAGAAGTTGCGGCATAACTGTGATATTCGCTTATTTCCGCCATGTTGCATTTTAGCGTACACCGCTATATTTTGTAGATTGATGAATTAAGCTAGAATTTACAACCTGATTACCTCTAATAAAAACACATCAATGTATCAATAAATATATTCCTCAAATTATCTACATTTAGATAATTTGAAATCCCAACAATTTTGGCAATTATTTGCATTCAAACGAGAAGGTGTCAAAACACACCTTTTGGTCGAAATAGGTATACACAGAATCGTGGTAAAAATAGTGTTAAATTAAAATTGTTGAGCTTTGTAATAATTCTTTTTAGACAATATACTAAATTTTTAGAGGGTGGGAGCCAAAAAAATATTTTTATTTAGCCACCCTGGTATATATTATTTTATCAGTTACCGTGATTAGTTTCACGACGTAATTTTCGTAACCTTGCTGACCTCTTTTCTAAAGGTACGTAATTAGTATTAAGTCGTGAAACAGGTGGCTGGTAAACTTGAAAAATACTGATTCTCTTAAACGGGAAAAAGTCTAGAAAATGTTCTCAAGCTACCTCTGCACGGATAGTGCTTCTTTTAGAGAAACAAAAATGCTTCTCAACTGGATTCTCGCTTATCTTGTAAGTATTACTTTAACGTACCCACCTGCACTCGACAAAGCAAATTACTTGTATAACGCACAAAATCACGGTAAAAGCAGTAATTAACAAATTACTTCTCCAGGCTACGTACTTACAAAGTAATGTTAATTAAAACAACAACGTCGCATTGCGTCGTTGACGTGCTCATTTCTCGTCGCAAATATGTCTATACAAAAAATAATTCTATATATTATCAGTTTTAACGAAACCATTTCATTCCCTTGTAATACTGCAAAGTAAACCACAAATAAATATAAATTTCCAGAAAATTTTTATATTATTTAAAAGTTTAAGGCTTTTTCGGAAATATTTACTTAATTGTTTTGATTATTCTTGTTGCAGTATTTTCTTGATATATCTAACTTGCTTTAGGTATTCATTTGTTGCTAACTTTTGTTGCTGTTGACTTTTTGTTTTTTTAATTCTTAAATTTAATATTAATATTTTAAAGGTAAAATTTTATATTTTTGTAACAGTAAAGGACAATATTTCTGTATTGAAATATTTCATACTGAAACTAGTATTCCTTTTATCCTCTTTTAAATTCTATGAATTGTTAATAAAAAAAATGAATCAAATAGAAGTTCTAAAATCGGGTGAAAAAAATACGTATCACTTGAAATTAAAAATCGAACATGCTTCAAAATTTTTGAAATTTAATTTACAATAATAAAATATTGGATAGATATTCTAGTTAATTGATTTCCAATATCTCTGTTTTATGAATTTATACCACTGCTTTTGCACTTTTTCCACGAAAAGTGTTAAAATATTGTACAACTCTCCTAACAAATAAAATATAATATTTTCTATTATAATTTAAGAATTTTTAACCCTTTTATACACAATTCTGGTATTTCTTATCTGTACGATTATTTAAATACTAAGAAATAAAAATTCTATTTACTCTCCACTATATGATATTCAATTTTATAAAAAAATTTTAAGATTTCCAGATAATAATAAGAAAATTTGATTAAGCAAAATTTTCTTGTATTACAAATTTATTTAAAAACAAAAATTCTTTACTATCGAAAAGTTGCAAGATTGTATAAAGATAAAACATTGAATTGTAATAAAAAAAGATAAGAAATGTTTTCGATGATTTAGATACTGATAAATTACTCAGTTCATTTCAAGATTTGTATTGCATATATGTATTAACATGCTTAATACATTAGAAAATTAATTTTAAGGCAACCAGGAAACATCATTTAATCGTCAAATCCTGAGCAATTATTAATTTACTGAACTATTCCTCATACTAGCATTTTTTAATCCTTTTTATACTTAGTTCTTCTTTTCACCTAAAAAATCTCTCTCAACCCTTGAAAAAAGGAACAATGTCACATACAGGCATTCGAAAGTAAACAAAATGAAGAACTCATAAAAAGTAAGGTTAGGAAAGAATCGATCCTTCGCAAGCAACCTGAAATATAAACTTTTGCAACTTAAATTACGAACAAATGAACTGTTTTTATAAATGGTCATTCTCACTGTATTAACAAAAGATTGCCTAATCGACAAAAACATGTGATTACTTTGAACAACAGTGCAAACACGTGCGAAGCGTTCATGAAAACATATGTTTGCGACAGCGGTAGCATTAAAATGCTATAGAATATGAGACGTTTATTTTAAAAGTGACCTAAGTCCACTTACGTTTAAATTGACATCTTTAAGAGTTTGCGTTTCAATGAAATTAAAAATATACGTATAGGATACCAATGTATCACACTCCTGAAGTGTATTAAATGGAGTTGAACTTACACTTCCCATTGAAATAATAGCAACCATTAAATCAATAATATGCGTCTCCTTACCAAGAATGGACTTAACTTTTAAAGTCAATTTTTCACCTATCAAAATAACTACGAAAATGTATATGTCCAATATGATCATATACTCTGAATATCCTTAACCGTAAAATATTTTTTATGACATCAAGTGGTACATGTTACTATAGTTAACAACTGACAAATGAACGTAGGCCATTTTCAGAATAAACTGCTCATATCAAAGGCCTTAAATATCATGAGAACCTCCGTTTCCTTTGTAACTACTTTTTCGCAGCGACAAGCATAAATCAGAATTTCAGGAGGTTTTTCTGCTCGTGTTGGCCGGTATTTAAAGTTAAGCCCCGCGCAACGATTCACGGAAAATTAACTTAATCCGACTGGTGGTCGTTATATTATGGTACCAGTGTAAAACAAGTATGGAGATTCTCTTTAATTGCGCCCTGTAATCGAGCTTCTTTAAGTTCAGTGCCTTTCGAAACGCTAACTAATCCTTTCCGTCCTACAAACATTTGTACGTACGGTCCGTGTCAATGTGGTCAACGAATACGGTCATAATTTTCCACTCGAACGGAAATATCTATTACGAAGAAAAAGCTGTCATGTCACAACAAAAATAGTGAGTTAAATTTCGACTGCGGCATCATGCTCTTTTCTTGCATGATAGTATTCAAATTTTGTAATTAAAATGTCTAGAAATTTGGTTCGTAATTTTATAAATTTGTAGATATAGAAATCACAAAGTAAATAAAAAAATTAACAAATTGTTAGATTGCAAAAATAAGTATCCACTGACTGTCATCACTGGTCTAGCTAATTTCTTATTAAGAATTTTCATACGACGTTTAAGCAGTCATTTTCATCAAACTTTGAGGTTTATGACGGTTGAATTGTAAATACCTTTTCTTTTAATTTCTTTAAAATTTTAACAGATATACATAATAATATTTAAACACTAATAATATATTAAAAACATTAGTTGTCCTAAAATGGAGTTCTCTGCATATAAAATCACAATTGACTGCACTTAAAATATTTAACATGTATAGTGCAGAAAAAGCGTTTCCTGCAGATATTGTACGCTTCTTACAAGTTGAAAGTCGGTGGAAATATGAATCACGTTACTACACATGACAACTTACCAGATACACACAGTACATTTTAAATTACAACGCAAAAACGTTACTTATAGTCTTAAAAAACTAAGAGATTATAGAAGAATGTAATTTATTTATACAGATAAAGGATAATGAAACAAACAAGTGACTTTCCATAAACTATTTACATTCAATAACTGACACGAGAGACTTCTTGCTAATCTTATACTGTTGCAATATTTTACTCACTTTATAGCATATTAAAAGTTACATGAAAAATAGCATCCACGATTGCCTCATTTGTTAAATTTACCAACGATCTAACTTCAGAATTTGACTACCGTGCTTTAAATTAATTCCCAGACTTTCTACGTCCTGAAATTCGCTATTTAATATGCAGCAACCAAACAATTTCCATGGGTAATTATCGTATCGTGGGATTTGAAGTTCTGGTTACGTCTTTAGCGAAAGGAGTTACCGTAAGGGTACCGTGTCCTTAGGGAATGGAAACTTCGAACTGACAATTGAACATATGACAATCGTATTAATGATTTAGAATTCATGGCTCTGTGTGAACCATGAATCGTTAGTCTCTATTCAAAGGATTGATGCTGTCGTCATCTTCGTCGTTAACTTCGTCGCGAAGTTATATATCGCTGGGCACAGGAGATGCATGCGAATGGTCGATTTTAGCCCACGTCGCCGCCATGACCGCAAATTTCTTCGTTGCAGACGCTTCCAACAGAATATATGATAGGGGTTGTAATAATAAATAGGGATATACATATTTATTTGTAAACTTAACACTGCTCATTTACGATAACATACTTAATAGACTATTTTAGAAAAAATGACAATTATTGAAAAGATAATTGCGTGCTGAAGACCGTTTTCGGAATGGTTATTTGCTTTAGAACGCGAGAGACTATCTAGAAATGGCGTGCGAAATCACTAATAGTGATTTATCATAGTGATCACAAAATCACGATCACGATCGTGATAAAACTTCATTTATAACCGTGATAGACGTTTTAAGAGCGGTTAACTGTGATCGTTGGTGTTCCATTGATTTTCCTTAGCAGAAATTCAAGAATGTCAATTCAATTTTTACTATTATTCATATCAAGTTTTTATACATTTATTTGACATTCTGTATGTATTTATATTATACATTACTTTAAAAGATAATAAGTTACAAAAACTAGAAGCAGGTTAGTTTTGCGTATATTTTGCTGAAGAATTTTATGAACATTTCTGAAACGAAGTTTAAAGAAATTAAAAATTGAACTTATATTTACAATGTATTTATTGTTAGTTCTTCCTTTCCGTTCTCCTAACTAGAAAATTATATTAACTTTTAGATCATGTTATAATATAATACGTATATAGTCTAAGAACATAATTCGTGAGAAGTAAAAAGAATGTTCTCTTTCAATCAGAAGCGATCACGAAAAATCACGGATCACTGTGAAAAATGACCGTGATCGGGAACGTGATCACTAGTGATTCGTAAGTAGCAGTCATCTCTAAAACTATCTACTAAAGAAAAGAAACGAAAAACTGCACTAGGAAGCGTCAACTATTGTAGAAAAATCCTTCAATACACTCTGCACTAAACAACGTCTGAAGTAAAACAATAGTAAACGAAAATATGACAGAAATTTTACATTTATTAGAATATAAAACTTTGTTTTATTTTAATGTTTCAAACTTGTTTGCTAATTTATATTTATGGAGAGATCCTTGTCTTTAAATATTTACAATATGGATCTTTCACAATAATTTTAATATATGAAGGCATAGTATCTTTAGACAGTGTACAGTGTTAAAACGTAGTTTCAAATTAGGTTACTTATGTGACAAGAAATGATTTAACCATTGTTTAGCAAGTCTATAAAAGGATATATAATGGTATAGTTTATTCACCGTTACTAATACTACACCACTATAACAATTTATTCATTGTTACTAGTATTATAATAGAATAATTGTTTATTCTTTATTACTATAAAATAGAACATTCTATTTTACTACTGTCTGATTCGCCTTTAAACGAAAACGAGTGACATCGCGTCTGTACGAATAAAAAAAAAAAAATAAACTATTTCAATTTAATATAGGAATAAATTGCTGTGCCCCAACAGCACACCTTGACACACCAGTTTGAGATGCAACTTATTAATTGTATTGAAACAGAAAATATATGTACAGAAAATGAAACAGAAAATATGTTGTTATGTAGAGAGTATTGTTGTTCTTGATGGTGTACTGATCGGAAGTTGGTCTACCGAAGATCCAAACATATCAGGTTGTCTTCCGCATGGAATAGGTATTTAACTTACAAGAAAAAGTTACGACGTGACATTATATGAGATAATACGTATAAGGAGACTCTAGAATATTATCTGTAAATAACTTAAAATATTCCATGATATGTCTATGTAAAGATCCAATGTCCTCAAAGATCTCGTGATATCTACATTCACAGTAACACAGAATTATTTATCAAGAGTTGCGATGATTAAATGACGGAGAACGCTGCTCTTTGTCAAGATAAAATTAAAAAAGTCTCATTTCGATTTATATATGAAACATTAATACTATAATTATATCGGCATTATACAATCAATAGCTTATTTTAAATTGATTTTTTAATAGTACATTTTGGTTTAGCATATTCCAAATTCGGCCAAACTATGTTTTCTATCCATCGAACGTAATGGTAAACACGAGTATATATAACGGGAGCAGTATCATCGCACTTGTTATGTAGTCCCCTACTTGTGATACCGATTAAGCTGTACATACAGGGGTTATCATTGTTAACAGTAACCAGTGGTCCACCGGAAGCCTGGAGACAAAATTAAACAAAATTAACAAGGTAACATCAACGTCATAACAATTTTGTGATTTACGTTAGAGTCCAAGCATTCAATCTGTGAATTAACACCTTAAGAAACACTACTCTACAACAATGATGCTTTTCATTATACTGTTTTCAACATATACTTTTCGTGTATATTTCGTCTATACTAAAATATATTATAAAGTATTATACCAAACAAGTATCATTTTTCTTTTGACCAGCACAAAGTTGCCAATCAGCTATAATACCGGATGGTATTGTTCTTCTGTAGATGTCACTGCATTCTAATTGAGATCGCAATTTCGCAGTAACTTTTATTAATTCAGTTGACTTGTGAACTGCAAAAAGAAACGAATAATAAAACTGAACAGTATATTGTAAACAATTTTTGAATTTTTCTTACATACACTGCAAGATATCAAAGCCCAGTCCAATAGCGGTTGCATCAAGTGTAGCGTTATCCGGTAAAGAGTAAGGCAAACAAGCAGGTTTCACCCACTCATTGAAATGTATGTCTTTTTCTAACTTGAAAAGGGCGATGTCGTGATATCCGATAGATGTATTATATAAGGGGTGCCTTATCCTCTCGATAACTCGGATCTGTTGTGCATTTGCGTCGTCGTCTGTCCTGTTCAGATTCACATCACCTACTCGAACCCAAAAATCTGATGCGTTAGCACTGTAACGTAAAATAATTAAAGTAAAATAAAATGACTTTAGAATGTCTCAAAAACTTGAGGACTCATTGTCGCTTATTTTTCAAAACTTGATGAATCATAAATCATCGCTTTTTCGTCAACAGTGATTAGCTTTTAGGACAAACTCGATTAACCTTTAAAAGATCAGTGATTAATAAATGTTCATGAGCGCTCAGAATTTGCTAGACACTCTGAACTTTTGACGAGTACTGATGGACATTTATTATTTCCATTGACAGTAACAAGTAACTGTCGCTACGGTAAATTCTGTTGTGAAACAACCTCGTAGAGAATTTGAAAGATAAGTAATCAATGAACGAATGCAACAAATACAAATATAAATATTTACTAGTATCTGCCAGAAGTACAATGAGCTACGGTTAGGACAAATCTTGGGGAAATCACAGTGCCGCTGCAGATGAAGCGAATGCCATCACCGAAAGTGACACCAATTGCAGCCGCAATCGAAAATTCCTTTGTTTGTTCTTCGACTTTCCCACACGAACATAGGCAGGGTTGTGTGTCGGCCGTAGTTTCAGGAAAAATTATCAAATCATTTCCCAATCTCGAATATTCCGCACATTCTGAAATGATTAGGCTAATGTACTGATTTTGAAACACAATTTGGGAAAAAACCATCCTGTTGGTCTGACCACGAGAAATATAGTCACTGTTGTGATATAGTAAGTTCATAATTGAACCTCGCATACACCGTTTAGCGTGTTATGCGTTCAGGATTGATTTAAGGTTTCGTTAGGCTCCGAACTATTCCTAATAGGTAATCTGAATCATTTCTGACCGGAAACTTAACTCTGAAATCAGAGACCCAGTAACACATAGGACCCAGGCTACAGACTCACCCAACCCCTCAACTTTAACCCCCTTCGACCCTGAATACATCGAAAATACAGAGTTACAACTTGTTACTTGTATCGGTACAATTAAGAATGTACGTACTTGCTTTTGCTTTGACATAGCTATCAGCCGTAGGTGCTTCTCTTATTGACCGTTTACGATTATTAGTTGCTTCATTTGGACAACACCATATACTATCCTCGGGTACGTTTTCCGCAGAGTTTGTTTCCAACCACTTCTTATAAAGCGACGGACACTGTTTGAGAGGTTTATAAACGCCTATTGTTTGATTAGCCACACATGGTCTGCCTGTAAATTACGAAAAATTTATATCTACATTATTATATAAAGAAAAAAGTATGTAGGCCTGATTGTTTGTATAGAGAGATTTTGAAATTATTTTTGCTGAAACAATGTTGTTAAGTCACACTTCAAGACAAATATAAATATATAATATTAGAGGCGAATAAATGTCGATAGAAACAAATTGTTTACCTTCGAGTTGCGCCTCGGTGAGGGTAGGACCAATTAATACAAGCAGGAAAAGCGGTAATGATAATGACACGCTTGCGAATAATCGTATCATCTTTGTGCGGCGAATCTTTCTTTCGTAACTTTCAACTGTGTCATATTCAACTGTATCTTCTATTATATTTCATACGTCGCTTCTTCGTACCCCTTCCAGGTTTGTTGGTTCAAACAAGAGGCCGCGGAGGCAATGCAAATTGATTGGTTTCAGTCTTAAAAAAATAAATTATCTGGCTACTATCTATGAAGAGGTCAAGCAAGTACATACCGATAAAGTTTAGATCTTCTTCGTTGAATAAATCTGAAGTGTATCGAAAATAATTTGTTTTCCTTAAAAAATACATGAACGTTTCACATTTGATTAAGGTTTATTAACAGCTTGTTAATGCTTGTTAAGTACTGATACAGAAAAACACATGATTCTCCATGATATAAAAAGCATCTGACATTTAGATAGGAGACGAATGGTTTACTTGTTTACTTCAAATTCTGTTTACGTTGCATGTGTTACGTTACGCTTGTTGTTATTTAGATAAAATTTCGCAAGTCTCATACTGCATATATTAGTTTTTATTACCTCTTATGGCCAATCATGTACAGTGCAGTCTTATCTAATTCAGGTCCCACATAATGTGAAGCTACTTGCAATTATATATTACATGATATTTTTCATTTTGGAGTTCATCATTCATTTCTTGAAATAAAAAGTTTTTACACTATTTCTTTCCTTATGAAGTTTTCAAAGCGAAATTGCAAAATCCGTATGACATCGTATTGCCTTTTGGCTTAAAAATCTTGGAATTACTGTGTGGTATTTTTGCACATTCTTGGAAATAACTGTCCTTGTCTCTTCTAACCAAAATAGCGTATGATAAACAAAGATCGCCTGGACTCATCAATTTTCCGCCAGAGCCGCTAAAAGTCATACTCGCAGTGTTCGGTCACTAGACTTGACCCCTAATACATCTACGAGTGTTTACACAGGCAAACATTGATGAGAAAACAAGTTCTTAGTTTATAAATTCGAGGACTTGAAAATTGGCAATTTTTTCAATTTCTGTATGTATAGATTTGGAATATTTGAACGTATATATTTGGAAATTTCATACTTTCCAGATTTCTACAGTGGGAAATTTGATAATACCACCAACTAATAATTCGATAATTTGAAAATTTCATATATTTAGTAATTATATATCTGCATTTTTAATTAATGAAAATAAAAAGTTTGGTGCTTTCTTTTGAAGTTATTTCTCTATTGCTGTCACTGTTGTCTGTTGTTAGCACTGTACACGTAGTTGAAAAATATTTATGTCAACTTGTACAAATGTAGTTAACTAAATGGTGAGTTTGACTTACTTTTTGAATGCAAAGGATTAAAATCCATTATGCACACATAGTTTGAAACTCGGTTTCGCTCGCTTGGGGGCTCTCCTCCCTCCTTAGCCACCTTTCGACACTTTTGACAATTTTTCTCAGGTTTTCGGCGCATTTTATTAAAGTTTGATTCTCTGACAAAAAGTCGTATCTGGCACCGTCTGGCCTGTACATTTGTATACCTAAGTGGGGTAGGGTTTTACAGTATTTTGAAAAAGGATAAACAAACACTAAAACATAACTAACTATACACACTAATTCTTTATCTCCATAAAAATCAATACAGATTTGAAGAAAAGCATCTTATTAAATTTCGAAATTTAAAATAAGAAACGTGACAACAGTTTTAGTAAGGTTTATATTAACCCCTTGCACTATGACCTATTTGTCAGGTGCGTCAGTCAGAACTAATTAAACACAGCTACAATATTAAAACATACAAAGAATGTTGAAATGTTATGACAACATGGCATTATGCAATTGTTGTCTATGCAAATTATAATTGGACTTGAACTCCAAATTTAAGCATATTCAAAATTCGAGTAAAATTGATCCCAACTGAAGTACCAGTGCGTCACGAGTCAGACTCGTCAAAATAGTGCAAGGGGTTAAATTGACCCTTGAAGAATGGTGAAATAAATAACGAGCAGTGTTAAAACTCCAAATTATAAAGTTGAAATTTAATCTATTATTAAAAAACCGGTGCTTAGAATATCAGACCTTGAATCGTGTATACTAACCACGACGGATTCAAATGTAGCCGTTAATAAAAAGTTGAAGAAGCAGCTTACAAATTCGAACAAAATTCGTCTGGTGGAACACTCCTCTAGGAATCTTCAAGAAATT
The DNA here is from genome assembly GCA_945859595.2 of Megachile willughbiella. Lineage (NCBI taxonomy): Eukaryota > Metazoa > Arthropoda > Insecta > Hymenoptera > Megachilidae > Megachile > Megachile willughbiella. The sequence continues at coordinate 10,955,038 of OX243801.1, forward strand.
CCCGTTTCCATTGAATGCTCCATCAGAACAACGCTTCCAACCGAAACGAAGCATTGTGCATGGTGTTCGCAATATGCATGCGCGAACAGTTCCAATCTGCGCGATATTTTCGCTGTAAGATTCCTCGGCACGTAGAACGTGATCGAAAATGATAGCTCGAAGGGAAAAAATAAGGTACGAGTGGAATGGCAACGGGGATAGAAAAGAAAATCGGTATGGGGCATTTTTGAGCTTCGATATTCGCGTTTAGATGCTCGGGTGCATGTCGCTGCTCGCGAACTGTGCATACAAATGAACGGTTTCGGCTCGTTTCGACGCCGTTGCGGTCACGCGTCCTCGTTGATGCATTTAACCCTTTGCGGACGATCAACGATGTAAGGCGAAAAGACATAAGTTACATTTACAGAACGTTTAAATTTATGTCCGAATTAATGGAGCGACGGAATAACTCTGAATCGACTTTAGGGGTCTCCAGCGTTGTTCTGTTGAAGGCATACATTTGGCGAACGGATATCTCAGACGAAACGTATTGAGACAATTTATGGAAGCGCAACAGATCAAGATCAATTGCAGCATTTCGCAGAAATATTTACATCGTTCAAAAGTACAAGTTCTCTTCATTTTTAGCTAGCTTACCGGGTTCAACGGAACGACGGACCAAATCTGAATCGACTTTAATCTTTTGAATTCGTCAGATTACTATAGTCATCTGCATGTACTCTGTAAGACGTGCGATGCCACAAGGCATTGCAAAGTTATTGCCATACTTATACCATGAATTTTGTATGTCAAATGACAAACTTACAAAAATTAAGCAAATTTAAGATCATCCTAGTATTTTCATTACGTGCTGTATTTACAGTGTGGGATTTAAATCCGTGCTTAAAAGGTTATGGTCCACGAAAAATGCGATCCTTGTTTCTCTTGCATTGCTCTGTAGAGGAGAGACAAGGAGAGCAATAGTTTCGCCAGCACTAATTTTCAAGCATAGAAGCAGTATTTTCCTACGCTTTCTTTTTCGAAATGTTCTTCGTGTAATTATGCAAACTGCAGAACCCCATTTTGCAATTCGAATCTTAAGATTTGTTAAAAGTGAAAATATATTTTTATAACATTTTGAGAGCCAAATTGCAAAATCGGACTGTGTACCGACCTGCATAATTATGCAGAGAATAGTTTGAAAATGAAAGCGAAAATATTGGTTCTTTTCTAGAAAATCTGGCGTCAGCAAAATTATTGCTGTCTTCATCTTTTTCGCAGGAGAGACGGAATATCTCGGTTTCGCCACCAGATGTCCGTAATTCGATATAGTTCTTATTTTTCCTTTTGAAGTAAAGTATCCAATTCTTGGCACCTTAATTTCATAATGTACGATTTTAAAGTGTATATTACAATTTCTACAAAATTTAAAAATAAAAATTAAATGAATTGTTAGTTATTTTATGGAAAATAAAGAAATACTTATTGTCCAAGAAGATATAATAAAACGGACATAAATACATAAAAAAGTGACTGAAACTGAACCTACCGTATAGTGCACACATAATTAACATAAACACTCGATAAAACATGAATTAATATACATACTAATTCTTCATCTCGATAAAAGCCAGCAGATTTCAAGAAAAGCCTAATTAATTTATTAAAAAGAAAGAAAACTTCTAAATAACTGAAATGATCCATCTGGTAGTTTTAGCGTTAAAGTTAGAAAAGCTTCTTCTCACAAAATTAATTAGGAGACGCAAGTACTGTTTAAAATAATAAGCACGATTTAAAAATGTATAACCCGTGAAAATATCGTTAAGAAGCGTTGAAACGGGGCGTCCGATAATTAAACTGTAAATTAATTATTCATTGTACAGACGAAGGAGACGAAACTCGAGAGAAAAAAAGTTCGAAGGGGTATTGAAAATGAGACGCGGTAAAAATTTATTTACCTAATTAAGATAACGCTGAGGTGTCGCGGCGAACTGTCGGTGATAAGTAAATTAATTCAACGCCACAAGAAACTGATGTGCCCGAGGCAATCTTACCTCGTTAAACCGAAAATATCTGATGTTAAAAAGGGTCTGGAAGGCATAATCGCTGAATCTACCTTCACGAGAAATTAATGATTTCAACTGTGAAATTGTGAGATTTGCTCAGCTGTATTATCTCTTATTGTAATTTTATCTGTTCAAGAGTGGATGTTTATTTATATATAAAGTTTACGTTTTGCTATCACATATTCCGTAAAATGTTTGATTATACGTATATGATAAGAAGAGATTTCATTTCTCCAAATTACTTAATTTCGAATACTTTCCATTTTCAAATTTTCATAATTGCAAAATTTTTATTTGCAAATTCCTGAATTTTCAAAGTTCTGAAACCTCAAGTCTTTACATTTCAAATTGAGGGTTCAGAATTGTAAATTCTAAAAAAAATTCTAAATTCTCGAATTTCAAAATTTGTAAAATTCTTATTCTGAATTTTTCAAATTTTCGAAATTTTAAACTCAAATTTTGACATTAAAAATTCCAAAATTTTGAGAATTCTAAATCCCCAGATTTCAAAATTTGTAAAATTCTTATTCTCAAGTTCCCAAATTTTCCAAATTTTAAATTCCAAGTTTATACATTCCAAATTCCACAATTTCGAGAATCCTAAATTCTCGAGTTCCAAATTTGCAAAATTCTTAATTCTCGAGTTCCAACATTTGTAAAATTCTTAATTCTCGAGTTCCAAAATTTGCAAAATTTAAAATTTCACAGTCTTGACATTCCAAATTCAAAAATTTTGAGAATTCCAAATTCTCGAATTTCGAAATTTGCAAAATTCTTAATTCTCAGGTTTTCAAATTTTCGAAATTTTAAATTCCCAAGTTTTTACATTCCAAATTCGAAAATTTTAAGAATTCTTAATTCTCGAGTTCCAAAATTTGCAAAATTTAAAATTCCACAGTCTTGACATTCCAAATTCCAAAATTTTGAGAATTCTAAATTCTCGAATTTCCAAATTTGCAAAATTCTTAATTATCGAGTTCCCAAATTTTCAAAATTTAAAGTTCCACAGTTTTGACATTCCAAATTCTGGAATTAAACGAATTCTAAATTCTTAAGTTAACAAATCGCCTTTCGAAGGTTTAAGTTCGAAAATTTTTACGCGTGAAAGATTGTACATTTCAAAATGTCTTCCAAACACGAGTGATTTCCAAAATTCTATACAATAATCTTTTTTAATAGAGATAAATATATCCTTTCTTAAACACCGAACCTACTAACAATCTTACCAAACAAAAAGACAGAAATACTTTAAAATGAAATACTTGAACCGTTTATTTTGACAGTGGTTAGTAGTAGTAGTAGTAGTAACATGTACCACTTGATGTTAAGTGTCATAAAAAATATTTTTCGTTAAGTATATTCAGAGTATATGATCACATTGTACATATACATTTTCGTAGTTATTTTGATAGGTGAAAAATTGACTGTGAAAGTTAAGTCCATTCTTGGTAAGGGGACGCATATTATTAATTTAATAGTCGCTATTATTTTAATGGGAAGTGTAAGTTCAACTCCATTTAATACACTTCAGGAGTGTGATACATTGGTATCCTATACGTATATTTTTAATTTCATTGAAACGCAAACTCTTAAAGATCTCAATTTAAACATAAATGGACTTAGGTCACTTTTAAAATAAACGTCTCATATTCTATAGCATTTTAATGCTACCGCTGTCGCAAACATATGTTTTCATGAACGCTTCGCACGTATTTGCACTGTTGTTCAAAGTAATCATATGTTTTTGTCGATTAGGCAATCTTTTGTTAATACAGTGAGAATGATCATTTATAAAAACAGTTCATTTGTTCGTAATTTAAGTTGCAAAAGTTCATATTTCAGGTTGCTTGCGAAGGATCGATTCTTTCCTAACCTTACTTTTTATGAGTTTTTCATTTTGTTTACTTTCGAATGCCCGTATATGACATTGTTCCTTTTTTCAAGGGTTGAGAGAGATTTTTTAGGAGAAAAGAAGAAAAAATCTTAAAACCGAATGAAAATTGCAATTGCATAAATGGTGTGTTTTAAGTGTTGTAATGAAATATAAAAGAAATTGAATTTCTTTTCAATTTGAAGCATTTTAAATTATATGGGATGAATTTTTGCTGTTTCAAATTTTATAACACATCTAGTTAATTTTGAAAGTGGAGAATTGGACTCTCTTACATACACTGTAGAAGTGTGATACATTGGTATCCTGTATGTTTTTAATTTCATTAAAACGCAAACTCTTAAATATCTAAATTTTAACACAAATAGTAGGTCACGTTCAAAATAAACGACTCACTTATTTATTCAACATATATCATCCTTAAAGATCCACATTTTTCAATAACATCATCCTAATAAAACAATAATTCGTTTGAAAATTAAATTAACGATACCGAAAGATAAAAGGTATTGAAAGTTTAATAAATCTGAAACGACTCTTAACTATATCTCGATAGTAAAACATTGTTATCGTAACTTCTTAATTAATGAACCGTTAACACGTTTACTTTGCCCCTTAAGGCAAAACTTGGTTTATATAGCAGTAGGTTCATTAAATCTTTCTAAAGTACACACATGAAACCCGTTTTCCGATAATTGAAGTTTATGTTTTTACGTTCCTCGCGATTTTTAAGGAAGTTCAATTCCCCGAGAAGTTTCGAAGCACCCATTCCACGGTGTTTATTTAGTAACTTTCATGACAGTTGTTCGAAGCTGTTCAAACAACGTTTAATCAACGTGTGAAAATCCTGGTAAGTAAATTATGAAGTTTAGGAAAAGGAACTGCAATCTCCTGGTATCGGCTTGCCGTTACACTAAGCAGATTATCGTTACGAGTTACAACTTATTGATTAAATTGAGCGAAGAGAAGATCATGTCGAGAACGTCGTTAAAATTGTTAATTGAAACATCGACTGGAAAATTGCCAAACGATCTTCGCCAATGGATATTATCGGTACATAATTATTGATACGGCACATAATATTAATATTTAACGTATCGACTATTTGATACTTGTTCAGGTGTTGAATAATATTAAGCACAAAAAGAATTATGTTTAATATAAATATAAATTGTGCTTAAAATTTTGTATAATCATATATTTGTGCATGAAATTATTTCTTAAATTATATTGATGATATGCATATGTATATGTGTATCATGTACCATATATGTATGTTTTAAATTGTAATTAATATAATATGTATATTTTTCATATGATGAATATTATGATATATATCATTTTTACGAGTGCAAATTGATAATTACGAAATTAAGAAATTGAAAATTGGAGACTTCAAGAATTTGAGAATTTGAGAATTTGGGGTTTCGAGACTTTGTACCTCTAAGAATTTGAGAATTAGAAAATTTAAGGATTTGAGAATATGAGAATTTGAAATTTGAGAATTTAAGGATTTGAAATTACGACAATTTGATAATTTGAGATTTTAAGAATTTGAGAATTAACGAATTTAAGGATTTGAAAATATGAGGATTTGAAATTTGAGAATTTGAGAGTTTGAAAATATGAGAATTTGAGAACTTGAGGATTTAAAAATATGAGAATTTGAAATTTTAGAATTTGAAAATTTGAGAACTTGAGGATTTGAAAAGATGAGAATTAGAAATTTGAGAATTTAAGGATTTGAAAATATGATAATTTGAGATTTTGAGGATTTGAAAATATGAGAATTTAAAATTTTAGAATTTGAGAATTTGAAAATTTGAGAACTTGAGGATTTGAAAAAATGAGAATTGGAAATTTGAGAATTTAAGGATTTGAAAATATGAGAATGTGAAATTTGAGAATTTGAGAATTTGAAAATATGAGAATTTGAAATTTGAGAATTTGAGACTTCCAGAACATGAAATTTTGAATATAGGAATTTGTAAAATATAGAAGTTTGATAATTCGTCAATTCGGTAATTAAGAAATATAGTTATTTGGTTTTTCAGAAATTTGATAATCTAGTTATTTGGAAATTTTGAAGTTTGCTGATTTAGAGACAAACTTACTAAATTAGAAATTTAGAAACATTCAGTTCAGATTTCCAGATTTTGACATTGAAAAATTGACTGCCTATCAGCGCAATCGAATGAACGCCATTTGCACGATGTTTGAGCAACTGTATCCTATAACAAACATGAATGTCAGTTGTCAAACTGAACTGCAACAAATATTTGTCATGTGAGTAACATTCTCCAAGTGCACTCTAAATATTCTACCGTAAATTCTCATAAACCTTGTGATTAGAAAATATACAGTTTTTGTTAATAATACTCCATCATAACTGTATCATCTGATTAATTATTAATCATTCAAATATTTTACCTTTAAACTACGTCTCCAAATAAATGAAAAATTTTAATCAACTTTGTTTCCTCGGAATCATTAAAAATATTTATTTGTTTAAAAAATTATTTTTATAACGTTAAACATGATTAATATAATTTCTAAAAAATTCTTGAAAAGTTAGGTGTACAATTTCAGTACCATCAATTTTATTCTAGATTTTGACATTTGCTTATTTTTATTATACATTTAGAGAACAAATTTTTTGCACGGTTGTTACGCCAGATTAGATTGAACGAGAATGGTCAAAACGTGAGGACATTTGCAGGAGAATAAAGAGAACTAACGTTTATAGCATGTAGAGGGGAAAAGAATCAGCAAAATCCGATTAACTGGATCAGAATTCTAAGCTGGATCTTTCGCTTGCTTTAACCAATTAAGTTATCGAGCTTGTCGACAAATTCTTTCCCTATCGATACTTGTTCATTTCAAATAATCTCTTTAACGCTTGCGTTACAGAACAATATAAATGGAATAACAAATTTTCAAAATCTATACCTTTTACTACCATTAAAAAATAAAATAAATCCGTATTTTACACAGCGTCGTGCTTTAAATCAATTGTTTAAAAAATTGTTAGAAAGAAGCTACCCTTAAATGTTGGTCAATATTGAAAAAAAGTGACCCTGTCCTAATAACTTCGTCCTTTACATTTGTTATTAACATTATTTCTATCACGATTTCGCGTGTACGTATTTCGACCAAAAGGTGTCATTTAACATCATTTCGTTTGAATGCAAATAATTGCTAAAACTGTTGGAATTTCAAATTATCTAAATGTAGATAATTTGAGGAATGATTCAACTTAGAAAATAATTTTGAGTTAAAATTTGAAAGGTGTCTTTTGATACTTCTTAAAAGTTACTGAGGACGACAACCTCGACAACATACATAGTATGTCTGAAAAGTAACGGAACTTTTTAAATTCAAGGAAAACTACTAGCATCATATATTAAAACAATATGCTATCTGAAAACAGTATTCCTCCCCTACAAAACAAATCAATCGTTATTGGAATCGAGCAACGAATTGTAAACTTATAGCGTTTAAAGCGACAGAACCTTTCGTCACTGTGTCACAAAATCACGATGGAGCAAAGAGCGAATATTAAATTCTGCTCGGTAAAGCTCGGTAAAACTTTTACAGAAACATTTGAATTAATGAAAAATGTTTATGGCGACGATTGTTTATCCCGTACACGTGTGTTCGAGTGGTATAAGCGATTCCAGGACAGTCGTGATACTTTGGAAGACGACCCAAAGCCAGGTTTTGGGTTTTTCTAAATTCTAAACGATTCTAAAGGTATTATACTTCGGGAATTCGTTCCACAGGGACAAAATGTTAATGGCGAATATTATCTGGGTGTTATGGAACGTTTGTGGAAAAGAATCGTTCGTGTGAGGCCCGAATATGAAGCGCTGAGAAGTTGGTTTCTGTTGCATGATAATGCACCATGTCACAGAACTGTCGCAGTTCGTGAATTTTTGGCGAAAAACAAGTCTGCGTGCTCCAACGTCCTCCATATTCGCCTGACTTATCTTCATGCTTCCTTTTTCCAAAATTGAAATTAGCCATGAAAAGAACGTTTTATGACACTGTTACACAAGTCCGAGCAGCTGTGACACGGGTGATTGAAGCGATTCCGCAAAACGACATAAAAAAATCTATGTTAACATTGCCTGTGCGTGCCCAGCGGTGTATTAATGCGGAAGGGATGTATTTTGAATAAAAAAAATTAATTTTGGCAAAATAACTAATACTTTTTTTTTATTTAAAAAGTTCTGTTATTTTTCAGACATACTGTGTATGTCAAGGTAATTGAGGCTACGTGCCTCTTCGTCGATATTTCAATGTTGCAATTGTTTAAACACAGTAGACTTTATCGTGAAGATTTATTCTATCTTGTAATTATATTTGTGAATTTCTGTTTTCTGTTGAAGTCAGCAGCGAGCATCTGCTGCTCTTCAGAACATGTAGAAATTGCTTCATGTCGAGTAATTATGGTCGCTGTTAGTTTCCAGAAATTGTTTCATAATAGACTGCTGTCATAGTATTTATCTTTTGTAAGAACATTTCGGTCAGAACTAGAGTTACCTTGTTAACTGCGAGAGACGAATTAGTTACTATTTGAATTGCCAACAGTTGGATCGTAATATTAAATTTATGAAGATATACTTGTCCTTTAATATTTACAGTATATTTATATCAAATGTTTATATATTTCATATATGAATTTTCCACATTAATTTCAATGTATGAAAATAAATAAATATCTTTAGAGACATTTATACCAGATTACAGAAGAAACTGTTACAGTTTCTGTTATTAGCATTTTATGCTCATTTTGCAATAAACATTCAGTTTCAGGAAAAATGTTATCAATATTAAGCAGATATTTTTATATGTAGATTATAAATTTTTGTATCATTTTTCAAATTGGTAATTTTTTAATTTGGAAATTCAAGAATTTAGTTAAAAATGCAAAAATATAAAATTTTCGTATTTTTGAATCGTCAAATCATATTTAAAAATTTACAAAGGGATGTTGAAAAATGCAGGATTTTCAGGTATGAAAATTACGTATTTTCAAATTTCCAAATTTTGATGTCCTGAAGTTTTGAAATTCAGAAATGCAGACATTCAAAAATAAAAGTTCAAAAATTTAGAAACCGAGAAACTAAGAAATTTAGGAATTAAAAATTTTAGAAACATAGAAAAAAAGAAACTGAAAAATTTTAAAAAGTTTGAAAACTAGAAACTTGAACATTCAGAACTTTAGGTATTCAGTAATTTATAAAATTGAAAATATAGAAATGTCAGAGTTCCAAATTTTGGTATTTCCAAATTTGCGAATTCAGAAATTTATAGAACGTACAAATATAAATTTTTGATTTTTCAAGTTCATAATCTATCAACTTTCAGAACTGTAAGTTTACAAATTAAACAATTGAAAGTATAGAAATATCACATATACAGGTTTACTTTGCACGTTTGGAAAGTTGACAATTTATACATTCAAGTATTTACCAATACATAAATATGGCACTGTCAAGTTATTAAATAATCGTATTATCAAATTTGTAAATGTATAAAAGTAAGTAAAAAATTTTCAAATATTTTTCAAATAATTTTCAAATTATTGTAGAATTCATGAAACTCTTCACCTGAAAAGTAAATATCCGCCAACCGCAAAAATACCTTCGAGTGCAAAGAGTGAAATTTTCCCGTTAAAGTAAAAAATACCTCATTCTGTAACAATCGTCCGACACGAAGGAAAAATTTAAGCAATTAAGGTATCCAAGCCGTCGGCATATTCTTCATTCTTGAGCCTCTTAACTCTTTGCATTCCAAATATGCCTCCCAGGCACAGGCAATATTTGACATTCTACTTACTTCAAATCCAACCATGCTTTTCACACACACGCAGGTGTCCATGGCATGGGAATAAATTATTCTCGAAGGAAATCGTGATTTATCGGTCATAAAATAAATCTTATATCAGATATTGTTTACCATAAAACGCGTTTCAACAAAAATAACAGGGTACTGGAAAAGCGATTATATTACCAAGACCGCGGTTCTCAACTGGACATGTGTAATAAATTTGTTTATACGAAAGATATTTATAAAATGTTATGGTGGATGAATTAAATAAATTTTTAGTTCAATGAAAATCTGCCGTTTAAGGGGTTAGAAAATTTTGGCAGTTTTTAGAAACGAACCTTACTCAGTATAAATAATGTGATACTATTTAGGTTAGGTTGTCGATGACTTTCGTGATCAGTTAAATCTGTTGAATTGATGTATTGTGTTCTATTATAAATGCATCCTAATGTGATTGTAATTGTACTTGTAACTGTAAGTGTAGTTGTAGTTGTAATTATGACCATAATTGTAACTGTAATATAACTGTACTTGTACGTATAATTGTAATTGTTTCCTGTTGTAATTATATTTCGTTGTAATTGCACTCGATTGCAAATCTATTGTATTTTATTTTATCAATAGCCTATTAATACTCTGTCAATAGAATAACGATCGATGCATTATTATTTTTAATTTCTTCTGAATGTTATACATTAAATGTCCTATACACTAAAACGTATAATAACGTCGATATCTATTATCCTGAATATACTTACTATTTGTGGATAATTATTATTCACTGGATAATTATTACCCTGTTGTAGAGATTGTGTGTAAAAAGGAAAGCGGAAAAGAGTACACCAGCTAAATCGTAAAATGTTATTGATCCATAGAAAATCCGGAGTAGAAGTGAAGTTACTAGGTAGTTGCATACTAAATGGCTGATTACAAAACATAGGCTACCATGATTTTACGATGTAAAAGAATTCCTATCATAAAATAAATCGTATCAATATGAAACTTGAAGTTTCATAAACCGTCCATTAATATTTTGTATATAAATTGGCTAATTGGCAGAGAACTGTTTTACTATGTTCTAGGTTGAAACATATTACGTCATCGATTTCGAAACACCGAATTCTAACATGAATTTATCAAATAAAAGTACCGTAAAATAACATGAATGTCCTATCAACGTGAAGCATAAATTCAATGAAAATGTTGATGAAAATTCGGAGCAAAATTATTAAAAGACATTAAGAAAAATAATAATTGAACAATCGCAATATTATCCGTTTAATTAACGATTACAACAATTTATTCATTCTGAACGTGAGGCACGTCCGTTTGGGTATAATAAAATCTTTTTAGGCAGCGTTTTAACTATTCGTAAATAAATATCAACAAAATCCCAAAAATTCGGTCTATCAGCACTTACCAATGATTTTAGATTATTTTTAACAATTGTAACAATTTTAACAAATTGTAATTTTAATGTCCGATTGAGCTGAAACTTAAACCAAAGCTCATACCCGATTATACATGAAAATCCCTAAAAGGATTTTCGGCGATTTCCGTAGTTTTTAAATGCGTGGTATCTGTGGTTTGGGAAACGTTATTAATAGGTAAGTTTGGTTAATCGATACTTACAGTAGTTTATAACAATCAAAATAATAGGTTTACGTCAAAAATGTATATAACCTTTTCTACAGAGCTTTCTAAGAGCTTTATCTTTTGTTTCAAACTTTTTCTTCTAAAATTAATATTTTCAAAGATACATAGTAAAAACGTTTCCAACATTAAAAGGGGGTGAAGGGCAAACAAGGTCTTGTCTTCAAAAATTCTTCCAGGAACTTCCTCCTTTAATCAGATAAGAGTTGTAGCTAAAATATCAGAGCCATCGAGCATTACCCCTTCTCCGAACTTCACCCTTTTTTATTGAAATATACACCCTTAACTTCTTGCCTTATGATTTGTCAGGTGCGTTAATCAGAACTAACTAATCACAGCTACAACAGATAAAGAAAATAGAAATGTTACGTCAATTTTGAATTCAGTAATTCTTGACTAGGATGAGCGGGAAGAAAATGATATCGCTGAATTAATTTAACAACTATTGCATGAAAAGTAAAAAAATTAATTGTGGAGAATTGATTCAACTTAGAGAATAATTTTAAGTTAAAACTTGAAAGGTGTCTTTTGACACCTCTTGGTAGAAATGGTATTAATATAAGACATTAACATTGTACGAGTCGTTTATTTTGAAAATGGCTTAAGACGATTTGTCAGTTTGTTGTTATCTGTAGTAACATGTACCACTTGATGTTAACTATATTCAGATAAATGAACTTAGGCCACTTTCAAAATAAACATCAGATTTTCGTATAAAATATATAAGTATATTAATATTACATAGGATTCTTATTTAAGATATATAACAATATTAACATTCTTATGAGAGTATAAATTATCATTCTGAGGTACTCTAATAGCAAAGATAATAAAATGATAATACTCGTAACGAGGAGCAAATAATTAGTTCATCCTGCTTTAATGTTTACAAAAAAAGAAAGGAAGAATCCTCATCGATCCTCGAATTTCATCAAAGTGGTATAAGAACTCAAGTGTTAACGAGCATTTCTTATATCTCTTTACTTTACATTAAACGATGACATTTATTGTAAATCGTGAAGGGACAAAATCGTTCCAGAGAAACAAATAACACTGCGTGGTAATGTTGCAAAAAAATAAACACGTTTGTGATCCCAAATCGCTATAAGTAGAATAAATTGCATTTGCATAAATTGCATATACTTTCGTCTCCTTCATCTACACTTTTCTCGGCAGTTGCGTCAGTCGTAGTTAACCAATTCCTACTGCAACGTCAAGATAAATGAAGAAAGTTGAAATGTTCAATATATTTTGCACTTAGCAACCTTTATTTATACACATTGTAATCGGTATTAAACTAGAAATTTCATCCTTTCGCAAATACGATGTAGGTTTGTCACGTTTGAACCGTAATGTGCGTCACGAGTTTGACTCAATGTTATAAACCAAATGGTTAAATAAACAATACTTCAACAGCATCTGTTTTGATGCAACAATTTTCAAATTAATCGTCACGATATTTCGGAAACTTCACATTTTTTTAATTAATTGTCATAATAAGCCATTTACCTGAAACTTTGTAACATTGTTCAAGTACATGGATCATCGTCGAAAATGGGATTCAAAATTCGAGTAAGATTTATCGCAGTTGAAGTGCGAGAACGTCAAAGTATGGCAAGGGGTTAATCTCGCAATAACAACAAACAGATTTGCTCCACTTTCATAATAAACGGTCCACATAATTCCGCGTGGTTCGATACGCAGACAGCAATTGGATCGCGAAATAAAAGTAGAAGCAAATTCCCAGAAGTCATCTTGTGGCGGGTGCATATCCATCTGCCTCGTTACCTGGCTTCCTATCAATAATATGTTATTCAGAAGCACGCGGGAGTTCCCAAGAATGCTGTTGGCTACATGCCAAAGATCTTTCGCGACGAACTGATCCCTCGACCTTTCTCAACGACATCGGACGGATGTACGTAAGTATGTATATCCGTATGACGACTCGTCTGCGATTATTCACGACCACCCGCGACGAACGAACGTCGAAAACGACTATACTCGTGTACGTCAGCTTTAATCGTTGCCTTGGAACAAACGAATAATTACTCACGGTTGATCACTGCCGTGAGATTACTCGCTGAGTGCCCACAATGTTCTACATTCAATTGCTTTTCCTTTTTTAATGCGGACTTCTAGATAGTGGAAGGTCACATTGTTATGTTTCTACGTAAAGTACAGAAGTTCATGACGTTAATTCTGGTGATACTAATTTAATTGCAGCGTGTCGTACGATTTAGAGACCGATTCGTGTAGATTAGCGACTGGTGCACGAACGTGCAGGTGACGCGAAATTGCCACTGATGGATTGATAATTATTCAATTTATGTGCTTGAAAATTTGATCGTTTTCAAATTTGAAATTTCCATGTTTGCGTGTAATTTTAGAATTTAGATTACCGAATTCGAAATTTACAGTTTCAAATTTTAAAGTATCTCCGAATTTTTATACTTCATGTTTCAAATTTCAAGTTTCTATACCTTTAAATTCTCAAGTTTCAAAAATTCCGAATTCTGAAAGGTTTGAAGCTCCTCACTTTCTCAATTTCTATCTCAGGATACTTGGCAAAAGAGTAATATGTAAAATTATATGATTTTCACACAAATAATATTTGCATATAAAATTATATAACATATACAACTGTACTCTGTCGTAACTTCAAAATTACAAATAGTTTCTTTTTTTAAAGGAAATATATAAACTATTGGCATACAGAATATTTAAATTTGTAATTTAACCGGGAATTCATATTCGAAGATTAAAATTTGTTAATTTTATATAAATTATTTCAGTCGCAAAAAGAATGGAGTACAAAAAGTACAAAGTTCGTTTCATTGTAACAAACGAAAAATAAAATAACATTTCAGCCATTTAAAAAAAAAACGTTTGATACGAATAATTGTTAATTTGTTAACTTATTAAGGTAAATTTCGTGGATATTCTTGTTAAAATATTGAGGTATGAAATAATGACAGCGATTTTGCTGAAGCAGCTGAAAACCTTTATGCTCACGTCTTCCATAAAATCAGCCTCGGGGGTTATGTGAAATGAAAAGACCATAAAGATCCTTATTCTGCATGAGTGTGTTTATAACCCGAACTAGGCTGAATTATAAAAAATAAACAAAAAATGGTAGCGTTATCAAGAAAAAGTTTTATTCTTTGCATGAAAAGTGGCTTTTTAATGGATTTTTAACTCGCAAAATTGGAATTTTGTATACAACGGCAAAATCCCATTTTCGACGATGATCCATGTACTTGAACAATGTTACAAGGTTTCAAGTAAATGGCTTATTATGACAATTAATTTAAAAAATGTGAAGTTTCCGAAATATCGTGGCGATTAATTTGAAAATTGTTGCATCAAAACAGATGCTGCTGAAGTATTGTTTATTGAACCATTTGGTTTATAACATTGAGTCAAACTCGTGACGCACATTACGGTTCAAACGTGACAAACCTACATCGTATTTGCGAAAGGATGAAATTTCTAGTTTAATACCGATTACAATGTGTATAAATAAAGGTTGCTAAGTGCAAAATATATTGAACATTTCAACTTTCTTCATTTATCTTGACGTTGCAGTAGTAATTGGTTAACTATGACTGACGCAACTGCCGAGAAAAGTGTAGATTAAGGGGACGAAAGAATATGCAATTTATGCAAATGCAATTTATTCTACTTATAGCGATTTGGGATCACAAACGTGTTTATTTTTTTGCAACATCACCACGCAGTGCTATTTGTTTCTCTGGAACGATTTTGTCCCTTCACGATTTACAATAAATGTCATCGTTTAATGTAAAGTAAAGAGATATAAGAAATGCTCGTTAACACTTGAGTTCTTATACCACTTTGATGAAATTCGAGCATTGATGAGGATTCTTCCTTTCTTTTTTTGTAATACATTAAAGCAGGATGAACTAATTTGCTCCTCGTTACAACGAATATTGTCATCTTATTATCTTTGCTATTAGAGTACCTCGATAAGATAATTTATACTTTCATAAGAATGTTAATATTGTTATATATTTTAAATAAGAATCCTATGTAATATTAATATACTTATACATTTTAGACGAAAATCTTATGTTTATTTTTAAAGTGGCCTAAGTTCATTTATCTGAATATAGTTAACATCAAGTGGTACATGTTACTACAGATAACAACAAACTGACAAATCGTCTTAAGCCATTTTCAAAATAAACGACTCGTACAATGTTAATGTCTTATATTAACACCATTTCTACCAAGAGGTGTCAAAAGACACCTTTCAAGTTTTAACTTAAAATTATTCTCTAAGTTGAATCAATTCTCCACAATTAATTTTTTTACTTTTCATGCAGTAGTTGTTAAATTAATTCAGCGATATCATTTTCTTCCCGCTCATCCTACTCAAGAATTACTGAATTCAAAATTGACATAACATTTCTATTTTCTTTATCTGTTGTAGCTGTGATTAGTTAATTCTGATTAACGCACCTGACAAATCATAAGGCAAGGAGGGTTTGCATTTCAATAAAAAAGGGTGAAGTTCAGAGAAGGGGTAATGCTCGATGGCACTGACATTTTAACTAGAAATCATATCTGATTAAAGGAGGAAGTCCCTGGAAGAATTTTTGATGACAAGACCTTGTTTGCCTTTCATCCCCTTTCAAAGTTGGAAACGTTTTTACTATGTATCTTCGAAAATATTAATTTTAGAAGAAAAAGTTTGAAACAAAAGATAAGGCTCGTAGAAAGCTCTGTAGAAGAGGTTATATACATTTTTGACGTAAACCTATTATTTTGATTGTCATAAACTACTGTAAGTATCGATTAACCAAATTTGGTTGACTTCCTTTTGGTTGAAATAGGTATACACAAACTCGTGATAGAAATAATGTTAATGAGATAATTTGTATTGTAATAAGAATATCATCATTTTTATGTGTCTCATATTAGAATTTTATATAATATTAATGTTTCTCATTATAAAATTATAATTGATAACGTGATAAGAATATATAATACAAAATCCTTGTTATGTCGTTAATAACAATTTCCATCATTTCGTATAGTTTCAGTATGAATGAATAAAAAACCTTCGTTACGTACCTCTGCTATGAAATGTTAAGAGTATCCATAAATAGTTAATAAAGCGTTAGCGACACCAAGTGTCGCCGCCTCGCAAAAAGGATTATAACTTTATCAATTTTGATAATTCGTATATAATTCCCCAGGATTATAATTTGGAAGCGCTTGAGAATGACAAAAAGAGACGAATCTTTTTCAACCTCCACGGGACGAAGTTCCCTTGAAATAAAATAATGCATGTTTTTTATTGAATCATAATGGAAAATGCAAATTTAAGTAATTACGGGTCTTTTGATTTTCTTTTAAATTAGAGAATAAATTCTATTTTATTCCATTAATCGTAATGTTTTGTATGTGTTCCAAAAAAACTGAACTTTCTCAAGTTTCCAATTGTAATAAAATTTTGCAATGAATGAACGATATATTTTTGTTGTTAAAAATTGTAAACAGAAATTTTCCTGTTTAGATTTGTTTTGATTCAACGTTTGAAAATAGTAAAATTTAAAGTTTTTCTGTATTTATTATCTATGTGATACAACCACATTTTTTAATTTGCATCATTTTTACCCTTTGTGCTTAACTGATATTATTTTATTTGTGCTTTTTAGTTAATTTGTTGTACCTATATTTTTGCATTGTTACTTCCCTTGTACTTTTATTTGTGATATCTTCCATTATTGCACATATATTTGTATATTTTCATATATTATTTATGTTTTTTTACTTACTTTATTTTACTTATATTTGTATACTTTTTCTTACTTTCTTTATTATCATTTGTATTTCCGCTTCTTCACTTGCTTTATTGTACTTGTATTTGTGCTTTTTCACTTTCTCTATTATACTTCTTTTCGTGCTTTTTTACTTAATAGTAATAAGTCAGTAAATGAATTTTTTATTGCATTTATCAAAAAGTTAATACTCATAATTAATACTGCACAATTAGTTGCTAAGAATACAATATAAAAGTTTATTCTTTGAAAAAAAAACAATAGTGTCATCTTTTATAATAGAAAATAAAATGAAATGGTTTCAGTAAATGAATTTTTTATTGCATTTATCAAAAAGTTAATACTCATAATTAATACTGCACAATTAGTTGCTAAGAATACAATATAAAAGTTTATTCTTTGAAAAAAAAACAATAGTGTCATCTTTTATAATAGAAAATAAAATGAAATGGTTTCAGTAACAGAAAAAGGTTTCTGCTTTTCTCTGAATTCTCAGAACTGTAATATCTCTTTTGTCGCAAAGTAAAAATAAAAGTACGTATCCCAATGATTGGGTATGATATAATATTGACAGAAGAATTGAAAGAGGTAAGAGAAGCCAATAAATTAATTCGTGAGAGTTAAAGAAAATATAGAAAAAAGAATATCCTGTATTTAATTATTATAATTATTAGTGTTCACAAATATCTTTGTAAGTTTAAAATTAGTGTTAAAATACATATAATATTTAAGAATATTATTCAAAATAAATCAATAATATTCACTCTGCAATTGTAACGTAAAATTGAAAATAAAACAATATTTGTCCAGTGCTTCTCGTTCCTCGGTAAAATATCGCGGAAAGGATGAAGAAGATTAAAGGATTTATCTGGACACAAAAACTTGATACGAGGGAAAATTGACTTTTCATTTTTACTCCAGATGAAAATATCTTTCAGTCGTCTCGTCTCTTGAACGGCTCTTATGCATGAAGAAAAAATAAATAAAATGTAATCGATGAACAACACGGAACGCGAATAAAAACATCGTTTATAGTGGAATAAATTATTGATTAATAATAATTATTAATAATGATTATTACTTAAAAATTATTATTCTGTTGAACTTTTATTATCTTAACTAATGAAAATAATTATTGTTCGCTATAAAATTAGAATTTCCTTTAAAGTTTTATTTAATCCATAATTTGACTTGATACTGATTGCTGTCCAATTCGGTCAATATTAGTATTAATAACTTACAAAAACAAATTTCCATAGCTTTCATTAATTGCAAATTTCGATCTTTTGTTTAGGAAAATATGATGATAATCAATGTTTACCTTTTGTTGACAATTTTTATCGCTTATTTATTTTAACATAATTGCATTGCCACACGCTATTCAAGTGACACTGTATTTATAAATGGAATGTCTTTAACGAATGGAATTAATATTTTTTGAGAACTTTATATTAACATTTTCATATGAAAAGTTTTTAATTTAATTCTTCAATTCGAATTCTTGCATTGTTTCCAATATCGTAAACATGTACAAAATTATGTTTCCAAGTGCCTGCCTTTACGTGCTTCCCTTATTTCAATAAATTAATCTTGCCTTATTCGGAGAGAAGAAATTACAGGTTATTTGAATATCATAAAAGGTTCAAAGAATGTTGGGAAACACTTGTTTGAATCGTTTTAAAGCTTCATTATAATATCTGAATTATATTATAGGTCCGATGTACTAGATTTATGGTACGTACACGCGTCGTCGTTAAAGGCGAAACATTAATTACATTGTGGTTATCAAAGAAATTGAAATCAAATTTCCGGTATGTATTAATAGCATTGTGTTGTAATGCGTGTGTATATCATTCTTGCTAATTGTACACCGCAACGCAATTAATATTTCACCTTTAACGGTAACTCGCATGCCATAAATTTAATATATCGGAGCTATAATATTATTTTAATGCTATAATAAAGCCTGAAGGGGAATGTCGTAGCGGGCCAATAATTCCTGATAATTTCTTTTCAAATTATTGCATCGGCTTAATAATGATGGTATAATAAGAGATAAAATGAGCCGTTTATTTTGAAAATGGCATAAGTTTATTTGTCAGATGTTTGTTATTAATTGTAGTAACATGTACCACTTGATGTTAACTATCGTAAAAAACATTTTGCGGTTTATTCAGAGTATACGATCATTTTGGATATATAAATTTTCGCAGTTATTTTGATAATTTAAAAATTCGCTTCGAAAGTCCAATTTGCCATTGATAATGTCAGAAACTGCGGAGTTTCAAATGTCCGAGGACTGTGACGATGATAATTACGATTAATTAGTAATTTGATAATATAACAATTAATTAGTATTAATACGATATATACCATCGAAGCACCGACTTCTTCGAATCCCACATACACAAAATGTAGACGAGCAGGAAATTGTTATGTAATTTATTTTAATTAGAAGATTTCCTGAATTGCATAAATGGTGTTTTTCAAGAGTTGTAATGAAATATAAAAGAAATTGAATATTTTTTTCAATTTGAAGCATTTCAAATTATATGGAATGGACTTGGCCTGTTTCAAATTTCATGACACATCTAGTTATCAATTTTGAAAGGCTTAAGTCCATTCTTGATAAGAAGACGCATATTCTTCACTTAATAATTGCTATTATTTCAAGGGGAATTGTAAATTTAACTCTCTTAGATACACTTCAGGAGTGTGATACATTGGTATCCTATACGTATATTTTTAATTTCATTGAAACGCAAACTCTTAAAGACCTCGATTAAAACATAAATGGACTTAGTCCACTTAGCCCACATATATGTATACTATAATTTTCGTTAAAATGCAAAGTTTTATTACACGTCATATATTTAGACACGTCTGTCTTTATCGTAGAAGCCATTGAAACCCATTAATTATTGGATTCTTTTTATGAACAGAGAATTTTGGAAAGTCTATACTTGTATTTATTGCGTATAATTTTTAGTGTCATTAAGTGTTCGTATATGGAACTGCTGGTGTCGATAATATCGAAATGTTATCGATAATCCAATATGTAGATGACATAATCTAGATATCGTCATATTTGAATGAAAATAAGTGAAACAGAATGTAATATTATCATATATATTTAATAGTTATAATAATTTAAATTTCAAACCCAATATGATCCTAATATGATCTGATACTCATCCAATAACACTGTCATTCCAAACTTATTATAGTTATTTGATACTAAATTGGGTTAGATTCTAACTTACAATTGGAAAATGATATATAGATATGCTAGATTTGATCAAAGTAAATTTAAATTTAGTTAGTATTATTTGAAACTAGGTTAGGTTAGAATTGAAATTTAATGAAACCTTGATAGGTCCGAATTGAATAAATGATATATTTTTAATTAGGATAGGTTTAGATTTAATTATTACTATTTGAAACTAGTTTAGATCGATATAAAATTGAAAGAAAAATTAACATATTTGACTGATCAAATGATGTACATGCTTTGGTTAGATCAGGTTAGATTAGGAGTGAAAGAAAAATAACCTGACCTAACATATAATGTCACTATTTGAATTTAATTCTTGTTATTTGAAAGTAGGTAATGTGATAATTAAAATTGAAGGAAAACTAAATTTTGAATTGAAAGACGTTTATGTTGGGTTTAAAGTTTGAACAAATATAATCTTAATTTACTCATAATACAATGTTAACATCAAAATCTAATTATTGTTATTGAAAAGTAAGTTAAGTTAGATTTGACAGTTACACAAAACAAAGTAGATTTTAATTATAAAATGATGTATGTATCAGGTTTGATTTGATCACGTCGAAGTCTAAACAAAATTAATGTATATTAAGTTTGATTAGGTTAGAATTGATTTAAAATTAATATATACACATATATTTTAATCTTGATAAAATCAAATTTCATTTGATATATCTATTAAGTTTGATTATGTTAGGTTTGAAGTGTAAACAAAAATGACATAACCTAATCTAACAGATAATTTTATCATTCACTTCTAATTATTATATTTCGAAGTTACAGTAAATTAAATTTTGAATTTAATAAAAAGCAAATTGATTTTAATAATAGAACTGTAAATCCATTTAGTTTGGGTAGGTTAGGTTTAAGGTTTAAGCAAAACTAAATAAATTTGTATAATGTAACATTACATTTTACTTCGATTATACCTATCGTCCTCAATAATATCTTATTGATACTATCGATATATAGTTTATCAGTAAAATATCCATAACCGATAGCAGCGCCTCTGTTCAAATATCAAAGGTTCTACCGCATCACTTTTTCGCAATATCAAAAACCGAAGCGATTATTCGCAACGGAAAGAATTAAATACGGTAAATTATGTTTCACCCCTTTGAACAATTTTAACTGCAGGATATGATCAGTGAGAGAAGAATTTATCGTACCGTGCCGGGAAAGTGAACCCGCTTCTACGTTTCTCCGTTTTATTGATAGCGTTAATTACAAATCGTTCCTTAGTCACGCGTTCGAATTGGCAAATTTGCGGCGGAATTACGTTCCCGAAAGTTTTAATTATCCAAGGGACGTGCCGACTTCGCTTCACGAAACACCGTTAGCAGTGGTACGTGCTATCGGGACAAACTTTCACGCATTAGTTTGTGTTAATTCGAGTAAATACAATGCGATGAGAATAAGTATACGTCCTAAGACATTGCTATACAAATTAGTTACCGACATTTTTATCTTTTATTTTATTTATTCACAGTTTAATATAATACACAAGTTTAAAGAAACTTGCTTTCGCTCGTTGAGGGGCTCTCCAACCCCCAGGTCCTCTGTTAGCCATCTTTTGGTACTATTGACAGTTCTTCTGGGGATTTTGGTCCATTTTAAGAAAGTTTGATACTTCGAGTATTTTAGTATTTTTAGTATTTAGTATTAAACTGTTATATTATATATAACTGTACTATAACTCTATTATAAAACTAATGCGTTAAAACGTAAATTATTTATTACTGATAATTGATGGAATAACAAATTTTTAATTTTTCTCCTACTTTTGTTTAACTGTAATCTGAGTCGGTATAATAATTTTAGCTTTACATTCGTGCCTTCATAGCTCAAGCAATGCTAAGTAATTTTCATACTATCGAATAAAAGCGATAAAATGAAAAGAATCGTTTATTTCGAATATAGAAAAATATTTATTTGAGTATAGAAAAAATGACATGAATGATAATGTACCATTGACAGTTAATTGTAACGTCACTGTTGTCGATTGAATCCTTGTTTTGCTATTATCACGCTTTATTATTCTTTCATATGTTGATGATTCGTAGATTTTCACATTCTTTGATTTGAGCGGTGTGGGACTTTGCAATCGAGTATTAGATATTACGTTCTTATGTAGAAGACGCAGTACTGTATGAACTGGCCAAGCAAGAACATATAAATACCATTTATTCTTTTCGTGGTACAGAGAAGCCTCTGATATCATTTGATACTGAATAATTATTCTAATATATCTATACTGTTGGTGCTAGTTATGTGCTCCATAAAATATGACCACCAGTTTAAAGTTTTAGTGAGATTTAGTGTTTATATGTGTTTGACTGTTCTGGTCCATCTCGCACTTTGTTTCTTGAAGACAACAGGATTTCTCTGCCATCGAGGATTCGAGGTATCACGTGGTCTTTCTCATTGAAAGGGTTCTTAATTTACCCGGAAATGTTGAGACGTCGTACGAGATAATAAATATAAGGAAATTCTAGAATGTTATCTGTAAATGACTGGACATATTCTAATATCTCCATACGCAAGATCCACTGACCTTAAAAGTCTCGTGATATCTAGTCACTGTAACAATTATTTATCAAGAGCCGCGATAAATGGAGAACGAAACATTATTCTCGACAAATTATTGTAATGTTACGTTACTTTTTGTGAAGATAAAGTTAAACAAGTCTCATACTTTGTAATAGTGTTTATTACTACACAAGATTAAATGTATAAAATACTGTGTGGATTAACCGAAGTTCTATACTTCGACGTGTCTTTCATCTCATGTTACACAATGTCATCGATTTTGAAATTTATATGACCGCTGTTCTCCGACTTGTACATGAAACATTAATACTATAATGATATCGGCGTTATACTATCAATAGCTTATTTTAAATTGATTTTTACATTTTGGTTTAGCATATTACGAGTTCGGCCAAACTATGCTTTCTATCCATGGAACATAATGGTAAACACGAGTATATATAACGGGAGTAACACCATCGCAATCTTCTCCCATACTTGTGATACCGATTAAGCTGTACATACGGGGGTGATCATTGTTAACTGTAACCAGTGGTCCACCGGAAGCCTGGAGACAAAATTAAGCAAAATTAATAAGCTGACATCGATGTCATAGTAATTTTGTAATTCACGCTAAAGTGCAAGCATTCAATCTGTGAATCAACTCAAAAATAAACACTACTTTATAACAATGATGCTCTTCGTGATACTGTTTCCAACATATACATGGTCTGTCCGGAAACTAATGCAATTTGTTCATTTCCGCCATTTTTCCTGGTCCGAACATGTTCGGACTCGTTGGAATATGTGGAGGGGACTCTTATCTTCATATCTTTGCAACCTCAACCTGATCCGCGCTCCGAAATCGTCAGAATCGTAGTAAACGTAAGCCTATTATTTGTGCCCGTGTCACGACGCGTAATGGAGAAAAATATCGAACAACGTTATGCGATTAAATTCTGCGCTAAGCTGAATAAAAGCCTTGCCGAAACCAACCAAATGATTAAGGCGGCATACGGGGACTCTGCTCTTTCCTATTCTCAAGTTTCCAGATGGTTAAATTTGTTCAAAAACGGTCGGGAAAACGTGGAGGATGACTTCTACTCTGGACGGCCGACAAGCACCACTATTGACGAAAATGTTTCCCGTGTTCATGAACTTCTTAAGAGTGATCGACGACTGAGTGTTCGAATGATCGCAGAGACTCTCAACATATCGAAAACAACTGTGCACAACATTGTACTCCAAAAGAGATCGCCACTACGTGGCAGCTGCACCACGACAACGCTCCCAGCAATACCGCTCTGCGCGTTCAAGAATTTCTAGCCAAGCACAGCTTGGCACAACGTTACCACAGTTCCCTTACAGTTCTGACATGGCTCCAGCAGATTTTTTCGTGTTCTCGAAGATCAAGTCTGCCCTCAAAGGATTCCATTTTGGAACCATAGAAGTGATTCAAACCGTCGTGACGAAGGCATTAAACGAAGTCCCCATTAACGCCTTCCAGGATTCGTACCGTGCATGGAAAAGTCGCTGGCAAAAGTGTGTTGAAGCCCAAGGGAAGTACTTTGAAGAATTTTAAAGATTTGTATCAATAACATAAATACATTTTTTTTACGTACCTAATTGCATTACTTTCCGGACAAACCATGTATATTACTCTTATATTGTATGTTACATTCTTAAGTTTTGACTGTTAAATGTTCAATATCACATATAGCTTGGAAGTTACATTAGTATGTAGGATTGGGTCTGAGGGAGTTGTCGAAATAAAGGCTCGTCACACGTTCGTTTCAGAAATATGTAATATGATATAATGATGAATAATTTGGAATAATAAAGAATAATTACAGGAACGCGTCGAAACAGGTCTATGCACGTTGTCGATCGCTTTTTGACTGTTCGAGATCTAGTTTCTTTTGTCTTTTGTCGCATTCCTTCGCACGCACACACGCACTCACCTACGCTCGTTCGTACTCTCTCTGACACATACGTGCATGTATACTCTCTTGCATTCTCTCATTTGGACGTTCACCCATACTCGCATTCCCTCATAAATATAATAAAATATATTATAAATACCTTACAAATATCTCTTCCGCTTTCACCAGCACAGAACTGCCAATCAGCTATAACACCGGACGGTAATACATCTTTGTAGCTGTCATTGCATTCTAATTGAGATACCAATTTCATGGTAACTTTTGATATTACATTTGACAGGTCGATACCTAAAGAAAAATGAATAATAAAACTGAACTGTATCTTGTAAACTGTGTTTCAATTTTTCATACATACTGTCCCAGTCAACTCCGCCCCATCTGGTAGCGATTGCTTTCTGTGCAGCGTTATTCGGTAAAGAGTAAGGCAAACAAGTAGGTCTCACCCACTCGTTGAAATTTATGTCCTTTTCTAACTTGAGAAGGGCAATGTCGTGATATCCGATAGATGTATTATATAAGGGGTGCCTTATCCTCTCGATAACTTGGATCAGTGGTGCATTTGCGTCGTTGTTAGCGCTGTTCAGATTCAAGTCACCCACTCGAACCCAAAAAGTTGACGAGATACCACTGTAACGTAAAATAATTAGAATGAAATAAAATGACTTTAGAATGTCTCAAAAACTTGAGGACTTATCTTTCAAAACTTCATGATTAACCCCTTGCACTATGACCTATTTGTCAGGTGCGTCAGTCAGAACTAACTAAACACAGCTACAATATTAAAACAGACAAAGAATGTTGAAATGTTATGACAACATGGTATTATGCAATCGTTGACTATGCAAATTATAATTGGACTTGAACTCCAAATTGAAGCATATTCAAAATTCGAGTAAAATTGATCCCAACTGAAGTACCAGTGCGTCACTAGTCAGACTCGTCAAAATAGTGCAAGGGGTTAATCATAAATCATCGCTTTCTCGTGATCAGTGATTAGCTTACAAAACAAACTCGATCAACTTTTAAAAGATGAAACTTCTGACGAGTACTGATATTTACTATTTCGATTGATAGTAACAAGTAGTTATAGCTACGGTAAATTCTGTTGTGAAACAACCTCGTAGAGGATTCGAAAGATAAGTAATCAATGAACGAATGCAACAAATGCTAATATAAATATTTACAAGTATGTGTCATAAGTACAATGAGCTGCGGTTAGGACAAATCTTGGGGAAATCACACTGCCGCTGCAGACGAAGAAAATGCCATCACCGGAAGTGAAACCAATTGCAGCCGTATGCGGAAATTCCTTTGGTTGCGCTTCGACTTTGCCAGACGAAGATAGGCTAGGTTGCTCCTCGATCATTGTTACAGGAGGAATCGACAAAGCGTCCGCCAGTCTCGAGTATTCCTCACATTCTGAAATGATTAGGCTAATGTACTGACTTTGAAACACAATTTGGGAAAAAACCATCCTGGTGGTCTGAACACGAGAAATATAGTCACTGCTGTGACATAAGATCATAACTGGACCTCGCATACATCGTTTAGTGTGTTATGCGTTCAGGATTGATTTAAGGTTTCGTTAGGCTTCGAACTATTCCTAATGGGAGATCTGAATCATTTCTGACTGGAAGTTTAACTTTCAAATCAGAGCCCCAGTAACACATAGGACCCAGGCTACAGACTCTCCCAACCCCTCAACTTTAACCCCCTCCGACCCTGAATACATCGAAAATACAGAGTTACAACTTGTTACTTGTATCGGTACAATTAAGAATGTACGTACTTGCTTTTGCTTTGACATAGCTATCAGGCGTAGGTACTGCTCTTATTGACCGTTTACGATTATTAGTTGTTTCATTTGGACAACACCATATACCATCCTCGGGTACGTTTTTTGCAGAGGATTTTTGTAACCACTTCTTATAAAGCGACGGACACAGTTTGAGAGGTTTATAAACTCCCATTGTTTGATTAGCCACACATGGTCTGCCTGTAAATTACGAAAGATGTTCACCTACATTATTATACAAAGTATGTAAGCCTGATTGTGTATTGAGAGAGATTTGAAAATTATTTTTGCGAGTAGATATGATGGAACCAGCAAATTTACCTTCGAGTTGAGCCTTGGTGAGGAGAGAACCAATTACAAGCTGGAAATACGACAATGATAATAACACGAGTGTCAATAATCGTAACATCTTTGTTCGACGAATCTTTCTTTCGTAACTGTTACATTCAACTGTCTTCTTTTATATTTGATGTTCTTCGTGTCCCTTCCAGTTTTCAAACAGGAGGCTGCGGAAGCAAATTGATTGGTTTCATTTGTAAAAAAATAAGCTATCATGCTATTATGTATGAACAGGTCAAGCAAGTACGTACAGATAAAGCATAGATTTTCCTTGTTGAATTGGAAAAGCCGCATCAAAAATAATTAGTTTTCCTCAAAAAATACGTCATCGTTTCACATGAGATTAAGATTTACTAACAGCTTGTTAATGCTTGTTAAGTACTGATACAGAAAAACATGATACAAAGAAGTATCTGACATTTTGATAACAGACGTATCGTTTCCTTCATTACTTTTATTTCTGTTTACATTACATCTGTTATATCACGCTTGTTGTTATTTAGATAAAATTGAGTAAATCTCATACTCTATATATATTAGATTTTATTACTGCTCAAGATCAATCATATACAGTGCAGTCTTAATTAATTCAGGTCACACTTGTGATGCTACTTTCATTTATATGTTACATGATATTGTTAATGCTAATATGAACCGTTCACTGCACAAATCGATTAACTCCACTTTTTGAAAAATCTTAAATTTAAATTTAAGCATAAAAGCACTTGGTATAATCATAACTTTTTATATTTACACAAATTTTCCCAAACATAAGTGGTCAACACCATTAAACGACTAAAATATTTTTTTGACCATCGAATAATAAAGTACATTTATTTTTACATTTTTTACGATAAATATTTGGCTATTCTTTCTTCTAATTTAATACCTTTTAGATGAAAGCTACATCTGTATTCATGCATTCTACAAAAATTTGAATTTATATTATAAAAGGAATTTCAAAAACCAATGCACATTATTTCATCGCTTTCCTCCGTTTTTTGTTTTATGGAGTTAATCGATTTGTGCAATGAGGGGCTCATATAATAGTGTTGGATTGACAGTATTTTGAAAATGTTTTTCAATGTGTTTGAATTCCTCGGTCCAAAAGAGGACTGAAATGTGGCGCAGTTGCCATATTGAAACAAAAGACCTTTTCCGTTTTTCAACTGTCTTCCTCTCGAGCGGGTTTCGTTGCGCGTCGCTTCGTCTCTGTGGAAATGTTCGGTCATTTTTATATTGTCTAAAATAGTTTTTTTTTTTTTTAAATAAATATTCGAGCAAGCTCTGTGTGCTTTATTCAACAAATAGTAAACAATTATTTATGAAGGCATTTAAAGAAAATATTATTGAAGATGCTGAGGCATTGCATAGCGATCAAATTTATTTTGAGTTATTTAAAAGATAAGATTTATTCAGATCCTATAAATTCTGTAGACAACTGAAAAAAACAGCAACGAGCAACAATAAACAGTGATCACCTTGACTCAGTTATAGAAACAATTGCAAAGCGTTATCTGAAATGTGTTGCAACGCGAAATCCAGGGCGCCTTCGCGCAGGCGAGTTGCACTTCGGCGCCCGATTCAACCCGCTTGTCTCCCGCGTGCGATACGAAAAGTGTTGGGCGCCAGACGTCTTTCGACATCACGATACTCGACTAAACGAAACTCTGATAGAAAAGAGAAACAATACGGAAGCACGGACCTCAATTGAATTGGAACCGGCGACGGAAAGCCTCGGCTACTCAGATTACGCTATCGAGAATCGTACAGGGGCGTGAATCTAACAAGAATAAAGAATACTAGGAGACTAATATGGCACTTAAGGGGTAACGCCACTCTAGAATTTTGAAGAAATCGATTTTTTTTTTTGCTTAAATGATGCTTTATTATGTGTAGAATATGAGAAAAAAGTTTTAAGTGGGGGACAGGTCGGGAACACGAATTTTTTTAAGTGGACTGCAACCACTCGCAGCGCACTGCGGGCGTGCTTACTGTAACTTGTGGATACGCGCGCAATAATCATTGTAGAGAACAGTACCTGGCTAAAGGCAAAAGGCGATGGCTACAGATACATTAGATAATTATAAGCACAAATCTCCAATGTCGAATATAGTATCCTCAGCTATGAAGAACTTACCAGCGACGACTTACTGACGCGCTGTATTGGTGGCTTCACGCAAAACAGCAACGAAAGTTTTAATTCAGTGGTGTGGTCTATGGCTCCAAAAACCGTATCCAGTGGCAAAAATGTACTTGACATTGCCGCAAATATGGCTGTTTGCATATTCAACGACGGACTATCCACTATAATGCAAGTAATGAAAGCCTTGGATATGTCTGTCGTAGAAAATTGTTATAATTTTTGCCTGAAAGCCGACGACCGACGCATAAAGTTTTCAAAACGATCTTTGAATGAAGCTACAAAAATGGCGAGATTGAATCTCAGATCTAGCAGGAAGGAAAAGGACGTAGTGGATGTTAACATAGAAGACCAAATATATGGTGCAGGCATCGCTGATTAAAAGTATATAACAAATTTCTTATGCTGAATGGCAATCAAAACTTTAAACGCGTTTTTCCCGTAATCACTTTATTTGAACTCGCCGGACACATATCTCGAAAAGTTTTTAACTAATCGACTTGAAATTTTGTGGAGATGTGCAAAATAACATATCTCAGTGAACATCGTACGGGTTTTTTGATTAATTAACTACTTAACTTTTTATTAACAATTTAATGCTAAATTTTCTGTCGTTTTTTCCAAACTTGTCTTCATATCTACACTAAATTAACAATTATTAATATTTTTTAATTTCCGTACGATGTTCCATAGATTTTGGCATTTAATATGAGAAAATTTTGCATTTTTCGTTTTAGGACCATGTGTTAATGAAAAAACAGTCCGGTCATGTAGCCCATTCAAAGAAATGGTGTTGTTGGTTGCCAGCACCTACAGCAGCCATTTTTAATCCAAATTGTTTATAAAAATTTACAAACCATCTTCAAAACATACATAACAAAGCCTTTTTTAGTCTGACCTTATAACTTGTACGATTATTACTTTAAAAATTCCCGAAAATCACCGCTTTTTCTGACTTCTAGAGTGGTGTTACCCCTTAAGGGGGGCAATACCTTTAGAATCTAAAAAAATTGTAAAATTTTGTTTTCTATAAAATGTTAGTGCAACATCTCAAAAATATAGTCTCAAAATTTTAAAGCGTAATACGGAGCCCTTTTGATGTTATGGCCGATTATCGTGACTCGTGTCTGGTATCGCGCCGCAGATATTCACGCGCTCGGTGCGGAAGGCTATGTAGCAGATTTGTTATTATCGTGCCATTGCTGTTTTTGAAATTTTGTATTTTTACGGAGAATGAGCTTATGGAGAAAAATCAACTTTACGAGTAAGCCGAAGGATTATTATATGACACAGGAATCGCAGATTAGTTGGTAAATCATTGGAATTATTCAGGTTTTACTTATCGAAACTTTAAACGCATTTTTTTCAAAACTACATTTTTAAAATTGGCGTGACTGATAACTCAAAAACTAGTTTATCAATCGCGCTCAAATTTTTTGCACATATCCACGACAATACTATCTAACATATGAACCTAAATGTACGAAATAAATTTAACATTAAAGTACTTTTTTATTGCAAAATATTGCGTAAATTTTCAGTAAAATTCAAAGTTTTTCTTTAAAAGCGCGCCATCTCTTCAATTTTTCATATTTTTCACATTTCTTGGGTTCATCTATTAACTGTGAATGTTAATAATCGAAACATCGTTTGCAAACTTGTTTCGGACCAATGTAACTAAAGCTAGAAGTCACGCCGTTTCACGAGCGTAAGGAAAGACTATCATAATTCCGCCATTTTTTAATATTTAAAAAAAAAAATATGTTGTAATAGGCAATAGTTATAATAAATTATACCTGAAATTTCGAAAGTACAAGACAAAAATATCCTACACACAAAAATTCACAAATATCAGCTTATTTTCATCTATCTAAAGGTATTGCCCCCCTTAAACGATCGGGTTACAAGATTGTTAAGAGGTCAACGACAGAAAAGAGGTCTAACTTAATTTATTGAAATCAAACTTACAAAATCTAAGTTAACTTAATTTCCAGTAACAGTAATTAGATTTTGATGATAAAAAAGCACTGGCAAAAAAGTTCATAAAACTTGTCACCCTCCTAAAACTTATATATCGCGTATCAACACATTATAATAAATTAAGAATTAAATGTAATTAGGAATTAAAGAAAGTCGGCTAACTAATGTTTAACCCGTCTACAGTATTCTTCTGTGTGGCAGGTTTTTTTGTAAATATTTGTAAAAAATAATGAAGAAAACTTATAATCTGGACAAGTGACAGATTCGGTAGTTCCAGGGTTAATACTCCAAGAATTGACCAGAATTATCAAAAATGCAAAAAAGGGAAGGAAAAGTTACCACATATTCGACGTAACGAGTCATAACGAAGTTCATAAACGTGAAATAGTAAAAAATGAAATACTTCGATAAAAAACGAAATTCGTATTCCATACATAGGAAGATAAATCAATAGTGAAGAATTTCTCACGTATACATTTCATTAATGTTCTTCGTGCAAACGCGTGTTCGCAATTTACAGTTCTTCGCGTTCAGGATATAGGTGGCTTTTATACGCCAGTCACGATGAAACTCCCTAGTGTTGGTAATGTTATGCACGTATGTCTATTACGAGTGGTTTGCAATCAGTCTCGTTTGTATGGTAAAACAATGGCACCAAAGTTGACGCCGATCAGTCGATACAGTTGCGTATGTATTCTTATCTCACCTATGGATGTGCGAAAATTTGAACGGAAATATGTAGAATTTATTAAACACAATTTTTTGTTATTGCAAAATATTTAGAATAGGTCTATTATTATTAGTAGGTATTTTAATACGTATTTTAAGGTAGTTCATAACTTCTATGTGGATCTTACTTAATGCCAAATTCAGCAATTTTTTAATTTCTAAATTTGAAATGTTTACATTCCTAAATTTTCAAAATTATAAATGTAAGAATCTTCAAATTTCTAAACTTCCAAAATTCCAAATTCCTACATTTGCAAATTCTTAGAGTTACAAATTCCAAAAGTCCTAAGTTTCTAAATACCCAAATTTACAAATTTACGAATTCGCAACTTCTCTAATTCCCAAATTCTAACAGTTTTAAGGATTCGAAGTCTACAAATTCCCAAATTGCTATATTTTTAAGTTTGCAGATTTCCAAGTCCTCAAATCTCCAAATTCCCAAATTATCATACTCTGAAATTTGGAAATTTTTGAATCTTCAAATGCCCAAATGCTCAAATTGCCATACTCTAAATATAACAAGTTCCCAAATTTCCAATTTCTCCAATTCTCACATTCAGAAATTTCCAAGTATCCAAATTCTCAAATAACCAAATATCTAAATCTTCAAATCTCCAAATTTTCAATTGTCAAATTGCCGAATACTAAATTCTGCAAGTTTCCAAATTTCCAAGGTTCCAATTTTTCAAATTCCCAAACTGCCATATTCTAAAATTTGTTAATTTTCAAATCTCCAAATGCCCAAATGCTCAAATTGCCATACTCTAAATATAGCAAATTCTCAAATAGCCAAATGTCTAAATCTTCAAATCTCCAAATTTTCAATTGTCAAATTGCCGAATACTACATTTTGCAAATTTCCAAATTCTCAAATTTCCAAGGTTCCAATTTCACAATTCCCAAACTGCCATATTCTAAAATTTGTTAATTTCGAAATCTCCAAATGCCCAAAAGCTTAAATTGCCATACTCTAAATATAGCAAGTTCCCAAATTTCCAATTTCTCCAATTCTCAAATTCAGAAATTTCCAAGTATCCAAATTCTCAAACAGCCAAATATCTAATTCTTCAAATCTACAAATTTTCAATTGTCAAATTGCCGAATACTAAATTTTGCAAGTTTTCAAATTTCCAAGGTTCCAATTTTTCAAATTCCCAAACTGCTATATTCTAAAATCTGTTAATTTTCAAATCTCCAAATGCCCAAATGCTCAAATTGCCATACTCTGAATATAGCAAGTTCCCAAATTTCCAATTTCTCCAATTCTCAAATTCGGAAATTTCCAAGTATCCAAATTCTCAAACAGCCAAATATCTAAATCTTCAAATCTCCAAATTTTCAATTGTCAAATTGCCGAATACTAAATTTTGCAAATTTCGAAATTCTCAAATTTCTAAGGTTCCAATTTCACAATTCCCAAATTGCCATGTTCTAAACATTTTTTATTTTCAAAGCTCAAATTGCCAAATTCTAAATTTTGCAAATTTCCAAACTCTTAAATTTCCAAATTCTTCAATTCTCAAATGCAAAAATTTCCAAGTATCGAAATTCTCAAACAGCCAAATATCCAAATCTCCAGATTCTCAAAAGTTCTTGCCAAATTGAAAATTTTGCAAATTTCCAAATTTCCTAATGCTGAAATTCACGAGTTTCAAAATTTCCAAATATTTTTTCGACAGCTATTGTACACAAGTTTCATAAAAATGATTATCACTTCGTTCCCTCGCGAGTCCTTTTTATTTCTATCAAGAAGCTTCAATTAAAAGACAGTAACTTGATAAAAGTTTCTCAACTTAAAAATTGGTTAAAACAAATTACACAAAGGTTTAATAAAAGAAGCTGATGAAGAGAAATATCCCATTTCTTTGTAATTTCAAACGAAGCAAGGATTCGTTAAAAAAACAAGTTAAACACAATGATAATGCGTATCTTTTAAGAATTTGAAATTTACCCTCGTTTAACTCCCTTACATTATCATTAGTATTCCCGTTACTCGAAATTAACGGAGATGTAAGCTTAATTAAATGTTTCCACGGCTATAAAGCGTGCACTTTTTAAGTCGCCGGTAAAAATTCTCTGCTTCGTATCCTAATTATAGTTAATGCCGAAGACATTACACTGTAAAGCGAGCGTAAAGCAAGCTCGTAGTTTAACATTTTTTGCGTGGATAATTAAATGAAATGTTGAAACGGAACGATGTACAGACTACTAATTAGAACGTTTCTTATTCGTTTGTACCATTCAAATGATACTGATATAGAAATGCCTTTGTTCAATCGATAGATGACCTCCATTAAATTATAATAAATCTACAAGTTATTGTTGAATTTCATAAAAATAATGAGGATGGTAACAACGAAAACAACGGTGATGTACATTTCTGAAAATGAATTTTAGTTTTCTTTTTTGTTTGAATAATTTAAAAACATTACATTGAAAATACTGATTCTAAATAATAAATAGTAAAGGTTAAATTTGTATAACTATTAAATTATTAAATTTAATAATAATTATTTAGTAATAATAATTGTTAAAAATTTAATAAAAAATATGAAATAAAAATTTAATAATTAAAAAATTATTTAATAATAATTATTAAATTTAATAATTTGTTATAATTAATATTTAATTAAATTTGAATTATTTTGAATTTAAATAATTTATTAAAATATTAAAAATGGAATATTGATTCTTTCAAATTATGAAAAATGGAATATTTGAATGCAATAAGTAAGAAAAAATGCAACAGAAACAATAAATACTAAATACTAGCTAATAAAATCAGGTTTATTGACTTCACCTTTCATTTCCTCAGCAAGTATTATCGATTTTGCGTACGCTTTCACAATTTATTTCTTGCGCTTTATTTTCGTCAAATCTGAAATGATCAAATAATAAAAAAAGAGACAAGTAGATTCTGGTTCTGCATATCGAATTTGGGAATTTTGGAATTTGGAAATTTAAAAATGTAATTTTTGAGAAATTGAGAAATCTTGGAATTTGAGAATTTGGAAATTTAACATTGTGAGCTTTGAGAAATTCACAAATCTTGAAATTTAGAAATTTATAGATATGAGCGTTTGGAAATTAAAATAATTTGGAAATCTGGGAATTTTATGACTTGAGAATTTAAAAACCTGAGCTTTGAGAAATTAAGAAATCTTGGAATTTGGGAATTTGGGAATCTAAAGATGTGAACTTTGAGAAAGTGAGAAATCTTGGAATTTGGGAATGTGAAAATTGAGAAATTTGTAAATTTGATAATTCAAAAATCTGAGCTTTGAGAAGTTCCGAAATCTCGGAATTTGTAAATTTAAAAATATAAAAATCGGAGCTTTTGGAATTTAATTATTTGTGTATATGTTAATTCAGAAATTTGTGAGTTTCAGAATGCATTAATTTAAATATTTAGTGATTTGAGAATTTAAACCTTCAAAAATTGAAAACATAATAAATCAGATTTAAAAATTTAGTAACAGCAGGACTTTTTATTTGCAAACTGAAGAATTCAAAAATTGCAGGCTTTGAAAATCTCCAAGTGTGAAAATGACCTTTACTCTTAACTCACATGAAGACTTTTTTTTAATAACCCAAATGAAAACTATAATGTATCCCCTTATATCATATAAGTAAAATCTGTTGAAGTAATCTAAAAGTTTTATCTCAAAGTCTTTATAATTCAAATATGAATCAACTCATTCGCATCGAAAACTGCAGTTAATAAAGCCTTAGATTTAATATTGTACAGAAGTTACCTACATATGTATATGGCCGTTACTGTACATATATCAAGGAAGTTTGAGAATTGCACGAAACTGGAAGCAATGTTCTAAAAAAAGCAAGCTAATTTCGCGTGATAAGTCGTAACACGCTTTCGAATCCCACGCATGTCGCGAGACGAAACTGAAATTCCACGCAGCAGGATATGTTCACTGGAAGCAATGTGTGATTCGAACACGCTGACCACGTACACTCGAGCGCAATATACGCTTCCTTTGAATAAAGATACATTAATAAAGCTTAACATTTTTTAATCTTCATACTATCACATCTTCAAATCAGTAGGTTTTCAAATTTTACAATTTATAAACATTTCAATTTCCTAATTTTTATATTTTCAAATTTATAAATTACTAAAACAGTCCCTGGCCATCGAATTAGGACCACGTACGAAAATTTTACTTTTATACCTATAACATTATGTCATACATGGAAAATTCTTAGGTCATGCAAATTATTACTAAATGCGTTGATGACGATATGTACAAAGCAATTTGTTACTATCGTGATAATAAATTGTGTGGGTGATGTGACGAAGTGTCGAATTTTTCAGTTTCATAATTTTCAATTTTTCCTAAACCCCAAAATCCCAAATTTCCAGTGTCAAATCGTAAATTTTCCCAATTCTCAAATATATAAATTTTCAAGTCCCAAAGTATATAAATTTACAAATTTTTAGTATCCAGACTTTTAAATTCTAAAATAGGTTTTTACAAATTTCTAAATCCCATTTAGACAATAGGGATTTTTATATGTCTAAATTGTCAAATTCCAAAGTTTACAACTTCACAAGCACCCAAACTTTCAGAACCCTAAATTTTCAAATTTACAAATTACCAAATTCTCAAATTTCTAAATTTGCAGACTTACAAATCACAAAATTCCCAAATTTAAAAATCCTCAAATCTTCAGTATCCTAATCTTGAAATTTTAAGATATGTAAGTTCCACATTCTTCAATCTTTCAAGTTTCCGTATTGTAAAATTGTAAATTTTCTCAATTTTCGAATGTCTAAATTTACAAATCCCCAAGTTTCGTGAAAAATGCTGAAAATTTGTAGTGGTCCTAATTCGATGGCCAGGAACTGTACATATAAAAATTTAGAAATTTTCAAGCTTCCACAATTTCAATATTGCAAATTTTCCAACTTGTAAATTTCGCAATTTTTAAATCCTTAAATTATTATATTTGCAAATTACTCACATTTCAAAATTTCCAATTTTCTAATTCTCATATCTTTAAATCCTCGAATATAATTCTTATATTTCCACATCTTTGAACTTCCTAATTCTCTAATTTTTAAATTTACAAATCACTAAATTTATAAATATCCAAGTTCGACAATTTGCCAATTTTTACAAGTTTCCAAATCACTACATTCCACTATTTTCAGATCCTTCAATATGTTTTCAAATTATTTAAATTCGCAATTTTCCAAATCCTCAAATTTCTAAATTTTCAACACTCTTAAATTCACAAATTTCCAAAGTCTCAAGTTTCTGTATTTTCAAAGTTCTGACACTTGCAAATTTCCAAATCCGCAAATTCTTCAATCAAAAATCTCAAATTGACATATTCCAGTTTCAAATTTCTAATTCTCCAAATTCTGAAATTTCTAGATTACTATACTTCCATTCTGTGTCCTAATTCTCTATTTCCCACATTCCCGAATTTGAAAATTCTCAATTTCTCAAATCTGTGAAATTCCCAAATTTCGAAATACCAAAACTCCTACATTTCTAAACATCCAAATTCCTAATGTCAAAAATGCAAAATACCAAAATTTCTAAACTATCAAATTTCGAAGTACCTTAATTGCTATATTTTCAAATACCTACATTTCGAAATATTCAAGCTACTACATTTCTCAATACCTAAATTCTAAACTTCCTATATTGTTACATTTCGTAATACTTCATTTTAAAAATAACTAAATTGCAACATATCTAAATTTCAAAATATCAAGATTTTTCTTATTTCAAATACGGTAATCACTCTATATACGCAAAACTGTCCTTTACGATATAAGCAAAAATGTTATCCCCTCCACTGGGGGAAGACTCCTCGAAATACCAGAAACTCGCTCGCCGAGAAATGTCACGTAATGCGTATTCGGATATATCCGTGAAGCAATACCAATGCAAATATAAAACTTTTATATTTTTTATTTTTCGTTATCAAACTTTTACCAACAGATTTTTCACATTTTTCTGATAAAAATGAGACCAAACACGATATAATTTGGACTATATTTACTGGTTTAATTCACGATAAAAGTTTCTAACGCAGAGGAGGATAGCGAGTGAAAAAGAGACACTGCGATCGTGGCAGTCGGCAAAGATCAAAAGTCTGTACAATTGTTTGCAATGCTAATGCGTTGCTAATTTTTTTACTTTTAATCTATTTTTTATACAACTTTCTTCATCATATTCGTGACATTTTCCTGATTAAAGTGAGACCAAATACGACGTACTTCGAATTATATTTAATATCTTACTGGAGTAATCGATGTACGCGTAACATTTGAAATTACAACCCGAATTACGTCGTGTTTGGTCTCATTTTAATCAGGAAAATGACAAATATGTGAAAGTTTCATAAAAAAAAAATCAAAAATAAATATGTTTTATTCTTGCATTAGGATTGTCCTACCGATATGTTACTGTTTACGTTCGGTCCCCTTCGCTCGCAATGTAGAACCTTGATAATATACGCAAACAGCGGCCATGTTACTTTTCTCTCCGACCTTTTCTATGTTTGGCAAAACATCAATCAATGACCTGTACGATATCCGCAAAACTTCAGATCCGAAAGATTTAGTTATATAGGATAATTATTGCACTTTGTTCGCTACGATAAAAATCAACGAGTGGCTCTTCCCCGCAGAAAGCAGTTTTGTTCTTGACTGTACAAGGACAGAACTCTATCGTCCCAGGAACGCTCGCGAGTTACAGACTCAATGATACGCGACAGAGTTTTCCTCCGTATACTTGGTTATATGTACGTTCCCTGCGTGGCGGCGCTTATCGTCGCAATTTATTACCCAGTTTCCGGCGACATTCCCGTCTTCAAACCACCGACGTTCGACGTTAAGTGACTTCGCGAGATTTCAATATACACACCGAGACTTTGATGGGGTTGCGAGGTGAGAAAGGGTGTGCTCGTAAAGTGAAATCAAGATAATCCTGACCATTCGTGACCAGTTGCCCCTGCATTATGTCGGAGCAACCGAGTCGTGCACCAACTAACAAGACAATTAATCGCCAAGTTTACGATACGGGTCTACCGGGATTTTCAATTGGACCCAGGATATGATCAATGTTTGCTATACTTTAATAACTGACTGCAGTTATGTCGCTTTTCTTCAGCCCCGAAGGACTTCCAGACAAGTTTATTACTAGATACTCTATTCTTAACCCAAACGAAAACTAGTCTCACTCGTGACGCACTCACAGCTCAAATGTGACAAACCTTACTCAAATTTTGAATACCCTGCAACTTGAAATTTAGGTCCAACTATAATTTGCATAATCAAGGTTGAATATAAAATACAACATTTTAATTTTCTTTATTTGTTTTATTGTTATAGCTCTGAATAGTTAGTTCCGACTGACGCATCTGATAAATAAATTGTACGGCAAGGAGTTAAGAGTCAAACCTATATTCTTTGATCTCCAAATTCTGTCTTCAAATGTCTAAACTGAAAAAGTCCTGGAGTTTCATATTCCTACGCATATAAGTGCCTCAGTTTTCAATTCCAAGATTTCGAAATTCCTGCAGTTTCATATTCTTGGATCCCCAAGTTTCTAGATCTCCAAACTCTAAGGTCACTTATGACGAGTTTATGGAAGTCCCAGACAAATTTGTCACTAGATTTATCCAACTTATTCTTAAACTCGTCGCAATTGGTGGCCTTTGGATTTGGAGATCTAGTAACGCGATAAATCTGGAATTTCGAAATGTAGAAATTCGGAAATGTAGAAACCTGGGAGGCCAAAAATATGGAACTCTAGAAATTTGAAGATCTTAGAATTTGATGATCGAAGAATATAGAAATCTAATTTAAACTTGGAAACTTAAGAATTCGAGAATCCAGGAATTTGGAAATCTAGAGATTTGTAGATCTAGAAACTTCGGAACCTTGGAATTTGAGAATGTAGTTTGGGAATTTAGAAAATTGAGGACTAGAAAGTTTGCAACTGTAGAAATTTAATAATTCAGACATTTAGACATCTGAAAATGTAAAACGTGGAAATTGACAAAATTTGAAAATATACAAATTTGGAAGATATCTGTAAATTTTGAACTCCGTTAATTTATGAATTTGAAAGTGCAAAAATTTGTAATTTTAAAAATTGTCAGTTTTGCATATATATTTTTATTCACAAGAAGTCACACTTAATTAAATTTTAGGATAAAGCAAACATTCGAAATTTTCTAACGATGAAATATAAACGAATTTTATTATAGAAATGTATCATAAAGATCGTGTTAAAACTCCCGATATCTATACTCAATTTTCGATGTATTAATAAATAATTTTCAATTTTAAAATTCGTTCAAATAGCTTTAAAAATTGACGCGATCGATAACTCCATCTTTTATATAAATAAAAGAATCAGAATAAAAAAGAATCGATTCTTTATTTTCAGCTTCTTTTTAGATGTAGAATTACCTGTTGCTCGGTTGTATCATTTATCCTGCTGCGTCACGAGTGTACACAGAGCATAAATGTCGAGCTTACATGTTTCTTTACATTTGTAGATTTAAACACTATTACTCAACAGGCTTTTCATGAGAGTAAACGAAAGTCCGTTATTCATTGCTCTCTAAAAAAACAATTAGAACTAGTATACATGTAATTAACTCACGTGAAGCAATAATTATAGTGATATTCAGTATAAGCAAATCTTTCGGGTCTGAACTTTTGCTTATATCATACAGGTCCTATACTGATTGATATTTTACCGAACGTAAAAAAGGACCGACCAAAGTAAACAAACGTAAGCAAAACATAGAAGTAGGAACTCGAATACCAAATCCAAAGTTAGTAAATTTTTTATTTTCTGAATTTTCCAGATTTTTTAAATTACAAATTTCCTGATTTCTAAACTTCCTAAATTTTTAAATCTAAAGGTACCAAATATCCAAATTCACAAATTTACAGAATTCTAAATTTCCAGTGTCCCCAATTTACAAATTTTTAAATCTGTCAATCTTTAAATCTCCAAATCTCCAAATCTGCAAATTTCCAAATCTCCAAATTTTCAAATCTCCAAATCTTCAAATTTTCAAATTTACAAATCTCTAAATCTTTAAATCTCCAAATCTCTAAATCTTCAAATCTCCAAATCTCCAAATTTTCAAATCTCCAAATCTTCAAATTTACAAATCTCCAAATTTACAAATTTTCAAATCTCCAAATCTTCAAATTTTCAAATTTACAAATTTCCAAATCTCTAAATCTCTAAATTCTCAAATTCCCAAATCTCCAAATCTCCAAATTTTCAAATCTCCAAATCTTCAAATTTACAAATCTCCAAATCTCTAAATCTCTAAATCTCCAAATCTCCAAATCTCCAAATCTCCAAATTTTCAAATCTCCAAATCTCCAAATCTTCAAATTTTCAAATTTACAAATCTCTAAATCTTTAAATCTCCAAATCTCTAAATCTCCAAATCTCCAAATCTTCAAATTTTCAAATTTTCAAATTTACAAATCTCCGAATCTCTAAATCTCCAAATCTCCAAATCTCCAAATTTTCAAATCTCCAAATTTTCAAATCTCCAAATCTTCAAATTTACAAATCTCCAAATTTACAAATTTTCGAATTTTCAAATTTACAAATTTCCAAATCTCTAAATCTCCAAATCTCCGAATCTCTAAATCTCTAAATCTCCAAATCTCCAAATCTCCAAATTTACAAATCTTCAAATTTCCAAATCTCCAAATCGCCAAATCTCCAAATTCCCAAATCTCCAAATTTCCAAATTTTCAAATCTCCAAATCTCCAAATCTTCAAATTTTCAAATTTACAAATCTCCAAATCTCCAAATCTCTAAATCTCCAAATCTCCGAATCTCTAAATCTCCAAATCTCCAAATCTCCAAATTTTCAAATCACCAAATTTTCAAATCTCCAAATCTTCAAATTTACAAATCTCCAAATTTACAAATTTTCAAATCTCCAAATCTTCAAATTTATAAGTAATCATTTCAATATATGCCTCTTTTTCAACTTGTCAATATTGTATAATTAATTTAAAAACTTGAAGGCCAATATTAGTAATATACAGAAAATTGACGACAAATAGTTTTCTACTTGTTAGAGATTATCATGAAATTAAATTCATTTAATTTAAATTTCCCGCCCGTCTATTTAAAAAGACAGGCTTTGCCGAACGTCGAAAGTACCGCCGAGAATATCGCCTCTTGTACCTGCTCTGTACAATTTAGTATAAGTTTGTCCTGAAATATAAATTTAGTATAAATTTCGTTGCAACCTTTTTGGACACTCTGTACATCATATATTGAATAAACGCGTGCAATATATTTTCCCATGTGATCACCCTTTCGTTTATGTATGCCGGAAGAGAGATGACGTTTCTCTTTCCGTCCTTCTGACTTCGTTAACACGATTCGATCTTCGTACCGGTTTCGTTCGTTCTCAATCCTTCTGGTCCGACACTTACTGACCGCCATGCTCGCTTCGAGATCGGACCGAAAGTTAATGCCGATCGTATTTTCGATATCGCGATCGATGTTTGTTTCTCGTTAATAGCCTGTCGACTATGTTACCATCGTCCTTATCTTCTTCTCTTCCCTCTTTCGCTGGACCCTTTCGTTGATTGAAATTGTGTACACAGAGGTCCTACGAAGAAACGAACAGTCACTTCATTTGAAACTTTCGTTTCTTTCTCGGACAATTATTTATTTCAGATCATTTTGCTGACAGCAAAAGCGGCGGAGAGCAAATAACGACCTTAAAATATGTCGTGAAGGTTATTCTAATATTTTTTCTTCCGAAAAATTCACTGCTTAATTTTT
This sequence comes from Megachile willughbiella, assembly GCA_945859595.2. Taxonomy (NCBI): domain Eukaryota; kingdom Metazoa; phylum Arthropoda; class Insecta; order Hymenoptera; family Megachilidae; genus Megachile; species Megachile willughbiella. The sequence continues at coordinate 10,997,828 of OX243801.1, forward strand.
ATACGTGTTAACATAGCTGGCTCTTCGTTTGTAAAATATTCACAAAAGTTGTACCTGAATTAGTCTGGAGTTAAGATGGAGAAACAAACTTTATTTTCAATTATTTCTAATAGAAGTTGGAAAATGTATTGTAACAGTTTGAATTTGCCGCGTCTCCAATATTTCTAGAGGCGCTGAGGACTGAGACCACTTCCGTTTCTAAATTACAGTAATCATTCTATATAAGCAAATCTTTCGGATCTGAAGTTTTGCGCATATCGTACAGGTCATTGATTGATGTTTTGCCAAACGTAGAAAAGATCGGAGAGAAAAGTAACATGGCCGCTGTTTGCGTATATTGTCAAGGTTCTACATTGCGAGCGAAGGAGACTGAACGTAAACAGTAACATATCGGTAGGACAATCCCAATGCAAGAATAAAACATATTCATATTGATTTTTTTTTTTATGAAACTTTCACATATTTGTCACATTTTCCTGATTAAAATGAGACCAAACACGACGTAATTCGGGTTGTAATTTCAAATGTTACGCGTACATTGATTATTCCAGTAAGATATTAAATATAATTCGAAGTACGTCGTATTTGGTCTCACTTTAATCAGGAAAATGTCACGAATATGATGAAGAAAGTTGTATAAAAAGTAGATTAAAAGTAAAAAAATTAGCAACGCATTAGCATTGCAAACAATTGAACAGACTTTTCATCTTTGTCGACTGCCACGATCGCAGTGTCTCTTTTTCACTCGCTATCCTCCTCTGCGTTAGAAACTTTTATCGTGAATTAAACCAGTAAATATAGTCCAAATTATATCGTGTTTGGTCTCATTTTTATCAGAAAAATGTGAAAAATCTGTTGGTAAAAGTTTGATAACGAAAAATAAAAAATATAAAAGTTTTATATTTGCATTGGTATTGTTTCACGGATATACCCGAATACGCATTACGTGACATTTCTCGGCGAGCGAGTTTCGGGTATTTCGAGGGGTCTTCCCCCAGTGGAGGGGATAATATTTTTGCTTATATCGTAAAGGACATTTTTGCGTATATAGAATGACTACCGTATTTGAAATAAGAAAAATCTTGATATTTTGAAATTTAGATATGTTGCAATTTAGTTATTTTTAAAATGAGGCATTACGAAATGTAGCAATATAGGAAGTTTAGAATTTAGGTACTGAAAAATGTAGTAGCTTGAATGTTTCGAAATGTAGGTATTTGAAAATATAGCAATTAAGGTACTTCGAAATTTGATAGTTTAGAAATTTTTGTATTTTGCATTTTTGGCATTAGGAATTTGGATGTTTAGAAATGTAGGAGTTTTGGTATTTCGAAACTTGGGAATTTCACAGATTTGATAAATTGAGAATTTTCAAATTCGGGAATTTGGGAAATAGAGAATTAGAACATAGAATGGAAGTATAGTTATCTAGAAATTTCAGAATTTGGAGAATTAGAAATTGGAAACTGGAATATGTCAATTTGAGATTTTTGATTGAAGAATTTGCGGATTTGGAAATTTGCACGGGTCAGAACTTTGAAAATACAGAAACTTGAGACTTTGGAAATTTGTGAATTTAAGAGTGTTGAAAATTTAGAAATTTGAGGATTTGGAAAATTGCGAATTTAAAAAATATGAAAACATATTGAAGAATTTAAAAATATTGGAATGTAGTGAATTAGAAACTTGAAAATTAGAAAATTAGAAAATTTAGATATTTACAACTTCAATGACTTATAAATAACAGTGACTAACAGTGATTTACTACTGATCGTGCTTAAACTTGATTCGAAAAATGAAAAGGATGCTCTGTATTAATCAGAAGTGATCGCGAAGAATCACGAATCACTATGAAAAAACATGATCAAATCATGGGTGATTTTACAAAAGTAGCAATTCACGCCATCTGAGGACTAGCCACTTCAGTTCCTATACTGTAAAAATCTAACTCGCATTAATGAGACATGTCAACGCTACTGTTAGAATCACTAATATATTACAACATAATTTTAAATACGACTCGAGCCATTGTGTTTATTAAAATCCGACCTGCCCATGCTAACAAAATATCTGGCGTTATACAAAAAGTGCAACTACGAAACACACATCGCAACTAAACCGAAAAAACCGTCGAAACAAGAATTCAGCAATGTAACCGATATAATGCTCTTTCCGGGACCCATGTTGTGAAATATTGGCTCTTGTTTCACGCCAACAACGTTCGATGTTTTTTAGTATATGTACTGCTACCTATCTGGATCCATGAAATTCATCCCACGGACAAAAGTAACATTTTTTACATTTGGCCTATTTGTCACCTCTTAAAGATACAGAAATCAGAATTATGCCGTAAGGAAGTAAACAACCCAGGAATTGGCGTGTAGAGGAACGACTCAAAGTAAAAGAAGCAACTCGATCTCTCCATCGTGAACTTCCATCGCGACATATCGGCAAATAATCCTGGGTCCTATTTGACCCAAATTCAGCTGCTGATAAGTAATCAAAGAGCTATGATATTTTTCTGCAGTCAGTATTAAAGTTTCTTCCGTCTTGAATCATCAGTTACGAGAAGTTATCAAACTATAACATTTTACTGAAATTTAATCTTTTCTTGCATTATCTTGCAATTCATGCATCTCGTCAAGTACGAATAAACTACATATTTTACTATTATCAAAATTATCGGAAATATGTCTTCTATTCTTTAATTACAATTTTTCGTAATTTTGTTTTGTAATGTTTTGCACATCCCATAGTATTGCAGGTTTAAAAATATTATAAATTTTTTTTTATAAACAAATTTGTAATATAGGAGAAACATACTTTAAATATGGCAAAATATGCCAAAAGAGAGCAGATATCAATAAGCATTCAAAAGTTCAACACCAAAATATTCATACAAAATTCACTGTTGCTATAGTTTAATAAATAAGTTACATTATTCGTACAGCAAAAATCAGTATCCATTTTTTTACATACAATATTCTTTCAACTTTAAATTGCATCCTTTGCTCACGCCAAAACAATAATAAAACAAACTTTCATATCAGATTACAAAAAGAAAATGTACACGGGGTTATTCGATTGAATACAAACAGATTAAAAAATTCTAATTGGAGCGAAATTTCTGCGTTAAAAAAAAGCGTAGTTTATCAACTACAGAATTGATACTTGAAATATTAATGAAGTCGCAACAATGATATTTCGTTAATAATTCGTCATTGGCGTCAATTTCCCGGCGCTTTCAATCTCGGTAATTCACAGCACACATAGGCGTTCTATTGTCATTAAACACGTTGCACAGCTATATCATCCTAGTTAATTAGCTTCAAAGCGATTTGTCCGGCAACCACAATCGAACCACGCATGCGTCGCACTGTGCAGTGGGTCTCCGTTGTAAATTTAAAGGACTGTATTCATGAATGATCTGCATTATGACACATCAATTTCAAATGTAATCAATCATAAGAGAAATTATATATTCAATCTGTATAAAAGTAATTTATACCTTTACAGGAATTGGAAATTCGGATTTTGGAAAGTTAGGGATCTGATCGTGTTTCCGTTTCATTGTAATCTCCTGTTGGCCAAACTATACCTTGTATCCAAGGAACATAATAGGCAACATTCATATATATACCAGGAGAAATACCGCAACCGGACCCCCCCGAAGTAACTCCAACTAAAGTATACATATACTTATATTTTTCATCCAAGACAACTACGGAACCACCGCTATCGCCCTGTACAGAAAGTGAAATATAAAATGGTATTAGCGTTACAATAATTCTACGATTCATAGCTTTAGAGTATTAATTTACAATCAATGAGTCCATTCGAGAAGGTTTGACGAACTATTTTAGGAGAATAGTTTTTCAAAACCGATGTCAGAGTTACGAAGGAATAATAACTTTAAAAATTAAAAATCTAAAGATCTGAAAACTTAAGCGTGGGATTCGGATCAAATGTCCTGTTTTTCCCGTGTCTCATCATGATATTGTTTTCAATATAGTTATTTGTATTATACCTGACAAGTGTCCTTTCCCTCTCCACCGGCGCAAAATTTCCAATTGGCCTCAGGCTTACAAATTGTAATATTAAGAGAAACTTCGTATAGATCGGGCGATATGTCTCCACCTTAAGGGAAATAGAAAATAACATAAGAAAAATAAAATATAAGAGACATTTTCTTTACCTACCGAATTCAAAATACCCCCACCCAGTAGCCGTTACTTCGGAAAAATTCAGAAAAGCATAAGGCAAACATGCAGGTTGTACATGCTTGTCGAAGATTACGTTTCTTTCTAATTCCAGAAGTGCAATATCCTTGTGCAAAGGCTGTTGTCTGTCGTAGTCAGGATGTTTTACTCTTTTGATAACTTTAATGCTTTGACCGCCTGTTCCATTAATGTTTAAAACACCCGCTCGAATCCAGTTTGCATTCCCACTGTAAAAAAATACTTAGAAAAAAATGGAACGAATTTAGGATCCACCTCAAAACCTTATCATTTAAAACCTGATAATTGATTATAAATCGTATCTTGCTTATGATCACTAATTACGTTTTGAAATACTCCCGAATAGGCACATTGTTAGAAAAATGGTTGCCTAATATCTGCTCAGATTTTGAACAATACCGATATAAATACTTACTAATCCTTATGGTAAGTACAGTGCGCCGCGGTTACAACATATCTTTCAGAAATTAAAGTACCACCACACATAAAATTTTCAAACGCTGTACTGTTATTGCAATAAACCGCGACATTGTGCAAAGATGCGTTTGCTTTTACTCCACCGACGATTTTTTCATCCGATTTTATTCTATTATCGTTGTACATCTTGCATTCTGAAACAATTAAGTTTAGTGGTGTAGTGCATTTTCAAAATACAATTTGGGCAAAGATAGCTCTCGCGAAACATAACATGAACATAACATGAGTGGTATAATCATACAAAAATATTGCAAAATAACATTTCTCACACACCAATTTGAACCACAACTTATTATACTAAAGCCTCGATATAAACAAAAATGATCTACATGATATAAGCGAAAAAATTGTCCACACCAATGGGGTAAAATCTTTAAAAACAGCAAAAAGTACGCTCGCCGAGAAATGTAACGTGATTCAAGTTCGGGTGCATCCGTGAGACAAAATCAATGGAAGCATGAAACTTTTTTATTTTCAATTTTTGTGTTATTAAACTTTGACAGTATTATAGTATTAACTTATTACAGTAAAATTCTCATCATAAGTGAAGCGCTTGGAATTACAAGTAAATATATTTCCAATTACGTCGTGCTTGGTCCTACTCTACTCAGAAAAATGTTACAAATATATTGGTAAGAGTTTCGTAACAAAAAATAAAAAATAAACATGTTTTATTCTTGCATTAAAATTGTCTCATGAGTACGCTACTGTTTTGTTATATTCTGTGAGTCAGCCATTTCCTTCGCTCGTTGCTCTTTTCAGTTTTGGCGAAACATTGACCAATGTATGAACTGTACAGTATAAGCAAACGTTCAGACTCGAAAGATTTGCTTATATCGAGGCTTCACTGTACTTGTATTGAAATAATTGAAAATACGTACTTTGCTCCACTATTGTATTAGGATCACTAGGTTCTCTGGTTGTTGTTGTAAATGGTGATTCGCTAGTTGTTGTGGTTGTAGTTGTAGATGATGGTTGCGGAGTTGTTGTGGTTGGTGATGGTCCGTCAAATGGACAGCACACAATGGGTTCAAAAAAATAATATCCAATCACAGATAGAGGAGATCCATTTCGAAAAGCGTTCAAAACCGATGTACATTTCTTCAGATATGTAGCAATACCTGATAATCCGTTGACTGTGCATGGTTCGCCTGCAACTCACAACAGATGTATATTTACACTTGTTACGATATAAATATCCACTTATATATGAATAGAGCACATAACACACATTATTGTAGATATTAAAAGTTACCTATTTAATACAATGCTTCAGTTTGCTATTTTGCATTATTAATACGATTCTAAACGATATTCAGTGCTACCTCGCTGTTTTTAGTGTTTAATTATTTAACCGAATTAAATTCGTGCTGCCGATGACCGGTAAACGTGGCAGCGAACGCGATAAATCGTATTAAATCGGTATTTAAAGCAATAAAAGATATTAAACTTATAACCCGTTTTCAAAAATTAGAAGTTTATAAGTAACTATAATTTGATGCGGTATGGGTAATCTTAGCTTTACATCTGTACCTCCACGAATAACTCGAACAACGCTAGGTAATTACCCTAGTATTCAATGAAAGCGATAAAACGAAAAAAATTGTACGTACCTTGGCATATTGTTTTAGTAAATTCGGCGTCCGTTAAACATATAAGAATTAGAAGTATAATTGACGATAATATACTACTGACAAGAAATCGGAACCCCATTTTTGCTCGTTGAATGCTCTGCCGTTACTATCACTTCCAACTGTAGCGTCTCGATTCTTTAATGTGTCGCCTATTTATGTCCCTTCCATTTCCTTCAATTTAAACGAAAACAGGAATCTACGGTCACGTATTATATATTACATTTACATGTACAAAATACGATAATGCATGAACTGGTCAAGATTCCATAAATATTATTTTCCCTTGAATTAGAAAAGAAGTGTTTGACACCATTTGATAACGAATAATCGTATTAATATACTCGCACTGTTTACGATCGTCATTGAAATAAATTCGCTAGAGCCTTGTTGAATATTTTACGTAGAGTGCCAACTATGATGTATCTATATTAGACGAAAACTATATTCCTTACTCTAATGACCACTCCAAGTTGGACACTATGTTAAACTACGTGATGACTTGTTTCTAAGGTTGTTGAGATTCGAATATTAACTTTTTCAAGAAAGAAGGCTCGATGCGTATAATTTTTACGAATAAGGGTGAGGGAAACAGTTCCCGATTTCCTTGGGTAGAAATGGAGATCCGAGTGATGTATGCAGTGGGTCCGGGATTAAAAAGTAACCGTAGCAAGTAATAAAGCCAAGCAATAGCTCGACATGAATAGAAAATTGCAAATAAAGGACTCTACCACTATGATTAATGATTCTGACAACCACGTGTGAATAGTCATAAAATAAAAACGCTATAAAAAGTATCCGAATAAACTAAAAACAGCACATTATTGATAGAAAAGTTGCAGAGGTCTAATCCTCTCGCTACAATATTGTATTTTAAAACTTAACCGTGCGCCTAGATAACGTACATCATTTTATTTAAGAGGCTTCATAAAATAATTTTACGTTAAAAATAATTGAATAACTATTATGTTGTTAGAATATAAAATTACGTCGATGTAAATATAAATTGTTTAAGTATAAAATACTTTTGATATTGAACTATTATTATTTTTGAACATGTGCAGCAGTAAGAAATAGTGTCTCTAACAGATTACTCTTAAATGAATAATTTCACGTGTTAAAAGAATTACGTACATTTTATATTTATAAATTTACAAAATTTAATATCAGTATCTGTTTTGAAAACGGTACCAGTACGTAGCTATGACCAGCGCAAACATTCACGTTTATATTTATAACAGAAATACCACAGCGATTTACTACGTAGAAAAAATAAAAAGACTGCAGTTTATTGGAAAGTAATTGATTTAATCGACCTTGTGCTTTTACGCATTTTAAAGTTTGTATTTTCGCGCACTATCTGAAAATGTAGCGGAAATTGTTAAGTTAGCGAGGCTCTGAAAAACGCAAGCAGAGCTTACTTTCTTGCTTTGTCTGCACCAAGTTTGTCTTTGGTAAAAGAAACCATTTTCTTTCTAAATTACCAAAATCCCTGTGTCCTTATATCCCCAAATCCCTACATTCTCAAATATCTGGACCCTCCAATCACTAAATTTCCAAATCCAAATTTTCCCAAAGTCCTAAATCCTGCATACATTCCCGAGTTCCTACATTTCCAAATCTCTATATCCCCAAATCCTTACATCCTTAAATTCCTAAATTTTGAAATCCCCAAATCTCCAAATCCTTAAGACCTTAATCTCCCAATCGTTGGATTGCCAACTTCCTACATCCAACTCTCTAGTACCAGTTACTGGCACAATGTAGACGCTCTCTAAGACATTCTACTATCCGTGCCTTTGACGCAGCGATATTTTATAAAGGATGTGTGGGAACTATTTAATACAGGCTCGTCGAGCACTTGCGAAAAAGTCGAAATTGTAGTTTGTTATGCGCCGTCTACGAAAGCGTCGCCACACAATTAACGATCAAAGGGTTCCAATCGCTTAACACTAGATTTACGGAACCCCTCAAACTGACGGATCATAGATCTCTTATTTTAAATATCAAAACAAATTAAGGAATTTTTGTAAAAATGTATGTCAACTTTTGTCAAGCTAAAGAAACAATGTCTTAGCCAGTTCACATATCATCCCCAATTTATTTATTTTTCTACTTTAGTTGAAATTTAAATATAAGTGACCATATAACATCCATAAACCTAGTGTTAATAACGAAATTCCGTGTAAATTCTTTATTCCACGAACGCTTTGCGAGAACATTAACCCAAGAAGTTGTCCCGGTGGCTTTTTTGTCCGTATCCTGACATTTTGTCGCGGCAAGAGCACCATCGGAATAAACGACTTCTGACGGGTTCTTTAAGTTATCATCCAGCAGTGTAGCAAACGTCGCAGCTTCCGTCCCGCGAAACTCGCCCCTTGACCGGTTTGCGACAACGCAGGATATATTAGCATCTTTTATTAGGTGCTGCCGCAGCACGGTGTCAAACAAATCTGCTCGCACCCAACGGCCATCCGTTATGCACACCTACGTAGCCCGTTCAGTCCGTTTTATTGGTCTGGCTGTGACACTCTCGGCACCGTAGGGAAGCACCATTCGGCTGTCCAGCGATCGTAAACTCCAGAATACACGTTCCCGACTACCTTTGCGATTTACTGGTCGCGATTTCGCGACTGCTGCGATCTGTCGCCCGCGACAATCACGCGGGGAATCACCTTCGAACAGCCCTCGAAGCAGCACGCGAACCGGCGTATTTCGTTCTTTCGCTTGATTTATGCGATTGCTCGCGTTGCACCAAGGATTTTTCCGAGTCGAATGCCGCAGGTCTTTACCGTGGACCACGGATGAAGATATTGTCCGAGTAGCGCTCGGCGACGGACGAGTTTAGCACTTGTAAATGGTTCTTGACTTTTTGTGTGCTTTTGTAAAATTATACCTTTACGAGGACGGATATGAGTGCTGGAAACGTTGAGTGTAGGCTATGGAGACTGTAAATGGATATTGTTTCGAGAGGGTTTGAAATTGAGAGGTGTATTTTGGTGGTTTGCAGATGGTGGGATTTGGAAAGTTAGGTCAGATAGGAATTTGGTAATTGGAGCTTATAGTTCAGGTCATTTAGAGATTTGGAAACTTGTAAAACTGGAATCTTGAATACTTGCATGCTTGAGAACTTGAAAACTTGCAATCCTGACAACTTGAGGACTTGAAAATTTAAACATTTAAAAATTGAAATATTTTCAAATATAGAAATTTAGGAGCTTGACTCGAAAACTTAAAAATTCGGAAACTGAAAAACGGGAATGCTTGAAAAGTCGAAAACTTGAAAATTAACAAATTAAAGCATTTAGGAATATAGAATTTATATCTAGTTCAATCTCTAGTTAGAGGTAGATTTGAAGTAGTTTTTCAAGGAATGTCTTGGAAATGTTTTAGCGACGTCTCTAATTTTCATTTTTGAATTTGCGTCTGTTAGTATGAAATAACCTCCGTAATTTCAGAATCGAAATTAAAATTCGATCTCGTTTGCCGCACACCCTGTACGTAATGTAACATGATTCAACTGTACATAAACACTCGTGGTTTACTGCACAAAGTACGTTCAGTTTCCGTTATCGTCACATATGTACATCATAAAAGGCCACATTGACTATGCGATGATCCAATAAGGATATCGTCACGCATAAAATATCTAGTTTTTTCTTCGGGACAAGAACGCGTCAATTCGTCAAGCATCGTTTGATACCATTTTTTCTTTTTTTCCCATCGGTTCGTAAGTATGACTAAAGTGAACCATAAAGCGCCGACTGTTTCACACGAACTAATAGCAAAAACCTCGCTGACGCAATATTTTCTCGTAAAAAAGTTTCGCCTTTAACAGAACTTGATGTCCACCATGTTTCAAAGGATGCTGTCTACAGAGACAATTTTGTCGATGGTGTAACATTCTTCGTGTTTCAGACCGATAGTCATATTTCGTAAATAAGGTTAAAAGTTATTTATAGGTTAAAAGGATTATCTGAGGAAAAAGGTTAAACGAGTTTAAGATTGCTTCATTTTGTTAATGTTAAAAAGTAACACATTTTTAGACACTCGTAACTAATAAGAAAATGGACTAATATTCTTTGTTTAAAATAATTTATTTTAAGGAAAATTCAAATTTAATCTGCTACATTCTAAAGAGGTGGGATAAGAAAGTGTAATTACAAAGGGTAGAAATATTTCGAATAATTTAATTTATTATCAAATTTGCTATTCATTTATATTTGAAAAAAATGTAAGAATTCTATAATATATCGTACTAGCATATTTCTCTAAGCAAATATAGTGTATTTTTATATTTGCAATTTTTGTACATATTTTTACTTTTGTTGTTCTTGTATGTATTTTTATTTTTATGTTTTTCAATTTTTTTATAATTTTTATTTTTATATTAAACTTTTGTACGTATTTGTATATATCATTATTTTTATATTTTGAAACTTTTTATACATTTTTATGTATTTTTATATTTGCAATTTTTGTATATATTTTTATATTCGCAGTACTTGTACGTATTTTTATTTTTATATTTTGAAACTTTTTATATATTTTTATGTATGTTTTTTTTTATATTTTCCAATTTTGTATAGATTTTTATTTATATACATTAAATTTTTGTACATATTTGTATATATCTTTATTTTTATATTTTGAAACTTTTTATACATTTTTATGTATTTTTATTTTTATATTTGCAATTTTTGTATATATTTTTATATTCGCAGTTCTTGTACGTATTTTTATTTTTATATTTTGAAACATTTTATACATTTTTATGTATTTTTATTTTTATATATTAATTTTGATATGCATTTATTTTTCTATATGTTTATCTTTACATGTGCAACTTTTGTATGCATATTTTTGTTTGACGTTTGAAAGATTAGAAATAAAAATGAAAAGTTTTGGAAGTAGCAATTTAATTTCATTTACTAATTTTCAATACGAAGGTGAATAAACGTAAATTAAATAAAAATCATTTCATATAAGCTCGCAAACGTGTATCGTTGCAGGGATTTGGGGATATAAGTAAACATGCTTGAATCGAAGTTCCCAGTTGTCTCGTTTTTTCCTGAAAATTCTGATTTTTCGGGAAAAACGTTTCGATGTCCCGAATTTTGTTAGGTGACCTACTTTTAAAGTTTTCTCTCTGAAAAAGTTTCTGAACAATGCTGTCCATTCTGTTGTGTAGAATAACCTGTTAACAGTCCAGGCGATTAATCCATGAAACATTGTTGATCAATTTCTACGACTATGTTGGGAATATATGACTTTTTCAATTTCCGGTTACACGTACGTATGAAAAAATATGACGAAAACCAATTTGAGCATGGAATAAATTGAAGGATTAAAGTGTTAATGAGAAATGTTCATATTTTTGATGAAACATGTTATGAACATTAAGAACCCGAAATTTGTTTTTATTCGACGCTGTCAGAATAGAATGCAACTGTTCAACAATTTTCCCGTTAATAAATACGTTTTTCAAAATCTTCGTTACTATTTCAATTTTTTGTTACTTACCATTTGATTAACCTTCAACACTGGGGGTTGAAACGAACCCTGGGTATGAATTTGTGGATCTAAGAATTTGGAGTAGTAGAAACTTAGGTACATAGAAATTTGAAGACCTTAGAATTTGAGGACCTGGGGACATGAGAATATATCAATTTGGGGATCTAGAGATTTGGAACCAAAGATTTGGTAACGTAGGAATTTATGGGCTTAAAGACTTGGAGAGCTAGGGATTTGGGAGGTTAAGAATTTAGGTACATAGAAATTTGAAGACCTTAGAATTTGAGGACCCTTGGACATGAGAATTTATGAATTTGGGGATCTAGAGATTTGGAACCAAAGGATGTGGTGACGTAGGAATTTATGGGCTTAAGGACTTGGAGAGCTAGTGATTTGGGAGGTTAAGAATTTAGGTACATAGAAATTTGAAGACCTTAGAATTTGAGGACCTGGGGACATGAGAATTTATGAATTTGGGGATCTAGAGATTTGTAACCTAAAAATTTGGTAACGTAGTAATCTTTGTTTCTGAGAAGTTGAGGACCCAAGGATTTTGAAATTTTGAAATTTAAGGATACTAGAATTTGGAGATCTCGAGAATTTAGAATCTGGGGATATGAAAATATAGAAATGTAAGAATCTAGAGAAATTTAAGAACCTAAGAATTTGTGGGTTTAAGGATTTCGAGATTGAGAGATATTGCACCTAGAAATTTGTGGATCTAGAAATTTGGAGTTTCAGGGATTCCAGGATATGGAAATTTAGGTACTAAGGATTCAAAGGATTTTGTGACCTAAAAATTTAGTAACGTAGGAATTGGACTGAGGATTTAGAAATCTAGGGATCTACTTGGAAATGTAGGAATTGGTAGATCTACATATTTGGAGATCTAGTGATATGGAACCTAGAAATTTGGTAATGTAGGAATTTGTGAATCTGAAGATTTGGTGATCTAGGGATACGGAAATTTAAGGATTAGGGAATCTACGAATTTTGTGACCTAAGAATTTGTAAATTTTAGAGTTTGATGACGTAGTAATTTGAAGATCTCGAAATATGAGAATTTAGAGATTTGGTATTCAGAAATTTCGAAATTTCAGAATTTGATAATGGATTATTTGGAACTTTGAAAAATTCAAAATTTGCATCTTAAAAAACTAAGTTTAAAGAAGCCTACCTTGCACTAGAGTGTACACATTGAAAGAATTTGTATGCAATTGGCGTTGGATAAATTCTTTATGACATCGAAAAATTGACAATTCTGTGGCAAAATTGTCTAAAGAGATTCTGTTTTTGCAAATAAATTGGTTATGAGTTTCGGTAAAATTGCAGTTTATATTTTAGTGATCCTTGCACCATGCGGTTTGTGGTGCACGACCTGCGCCGAAACGTGCTTTTATTCCATTATATTGAAAGCATGATACGTATTCGTTGCTAGTTACGAATTTTTTCATGTTTTTCTACTCGTATGAATACTGTTGCAAAAAGAATCGTTAAAATTCGAATGCTCGTTGCTGAATAATATTATTGTTTTGCCTCTTATATTGGGAATTAATTAACAGGTGAATATGGTCACTTTGCAGATAATAATTTGAGATCAGTTGTAATATTCAAAAATTCTTTTTACACCTTCTCAAATAATTTCAGTAATTTTATCAAATTTTGTTACTACAACGAAAGAATTTTATTTTGACGAGAAAATATAATATTATGTTGTAATTTATATTATCTCGGATTAATTTAACGCTTGAACTACTAAATCAGTTATATGATCGCTTTATAAGTTTCTTATTTCAGCTTTAAAATTTGTTGAAATACTTTTCTTGAAATGTATATTGGTTTTTATTGAAATAGGGATAAAAGTTTATACTTTAGTTTATACTTTATCAATAATTTTAATGCTTACTAATTTATACCCATCTGTTATTTATTATTTAATTTATTTTCATTTTCAAAATAAATGCACAACGGTAAGTTCAGTATTAGTTTAGTACACAAAGATACTTCTTATGAATAATTAATAATTCAATCTTTTCAAATTTTCTGGAAATAATTAATTGAGACACATCGTGAATTTCTGTAAATAATTATTATCCCTTGTGAGGACATCCATTATGATTCGGGAAGAATAAAGATTAATATGTTCATTTATAAAAATTGAATTAATGAAAAGTATAAAAGACACACAAGTTCTACTTTTAATACAATATATTTAAATAGAAAAGTTTGGAACACATCTTATAAATAATAATTGCGTATCATATTTTATAAACTGTTTTTGAGGTTATGTTAACTTAATGTTATTTTTCACACCCTCATGTAATAGTACACGAGTATTGGACTAAACATTAAAATAAATATAATTTATTCAATGATATTTAAAAGAAGATTTCTTAACATATGTAAAAATTGTAGATACCTGCAGATTTTTGTCCACTGCTTGACGCATCACATGCGTCCTGCTTTATACAATTCAAAGATGCGTTGAACGAATAAAAATATTTTATACGTGTACGTATTGCACGTCTTATTTATTTTTATTTGTACTAGGTAATTCATAAACAATTAATTTGCATTAAATAATTTATACACAGTTAATTTGTGTTATGTAATTCATCAGCAATTATTTTACACTGGATAGTTCATAAATAGTTAATTTGTACTAAGTAATTCATAAGTATAAATTAAAGATCTGACACAAACAAATGAATTTTAATTGAAGAGGAATTTTTACAAAATTGTTTTTCTGTCCTTCTTTGCAAACCAATGTCCTACGTTCTTTGGTTCACCTTACATATAATGTATAATAAATTCCCCATAGTTTTATAATAAAATCCTGGTCCCCGATCATTTCTATCAAATTCTCCATTTATATTCCTCTCGATCGACGAGATTGATGCGAACAAGATCACCGTGTCTACACAGGAGCGTCTCTCAAAGCCGCAAGAACGTTCGTACGAAAGATTGCTAACGATCCTGCGACATATCCCTGGAGAAGATTGAGTATAGCTTTATCCGCCATTCGAGTGCAAGCGAAAGTGACTGACATATCGTTCTCTCGTAAGACGTTGTCAAATAAAAACTTAATGGAAATACGTGAATCATGGATAGGGATTTTATTCTGCGATGTACTATCGGAGAAATCTGATCTGAGGCGTAAGTTCCTTTCCAGCGGGTTATTTCGTTCAGCATTCGTCGACGTAGTATCCATTTTCTTTTCAGTGGATGCTGACTTTAATTTCGCTAGCGTTAACCTTTGGCACTCTTTAACTAATTAACTGCGATCGACCTATATATGTGTTTTAATTGAAAACTCTAGTATGGAGCGATCGACGTGTATACACGCCTTGTGCAAGCTAATTGAAATAGATCGATGAAGGTGCGAGGTTTCACGAAATGAGTTTCTTGGACGCGTTTAAAATATGTACCTGGAGAAACCTCTCCAGCCCTGTCAGATAAAGAAGGCAAGAAAGGAAGAAAATCATTTTCTTTCAAGGATTTTTGAGAAGTTCAGACTTTGGAGGTGTGGAAATCTAAGGATTTGGGGATTTCAAGATTTAGTAATTTGAGAACTTGAGGATTTGGGTTTTAGAGATTTGAGGATGTAGAGATTTGGGGATGTGGGGATTTAAGGACGCAGGGATTTTGGTATTTAGAAAGAAAATGATTTCTTTTACCAAAGACAAACTTGGCGCAGACAAAGCAAGAAAGTAAGCTCTGCTTGCGTTTTTCAGAGCCTCGCTAACCTAACAATTTCCGCCACATTTTCAGATATTGCGCGAAAATACAAACTTTAAAATGCATAAAAGCACAAGGTCGATTAAATCAATTACTTTCCAATAAACTGCTGTCTTTTTATTTTTTCTACGTAGTAAATCGCTGTGGTATTTCTGTTATAAATATAAACGTGAATGTTTGCGCTGGTCATAGCTACGTACTGGTACTGTTTTCAAAACAGATAATGATATTAAATTTTGTAAATTTATAAATATAAAATGTACGTAATTCTTTTAACACGTGAAATTATTCATTTAAGAGTAATCTGTTAGAGACACTATTTCTTACTGCTGCACATGTTCAAAAATAATAATAGTTCAATATCAAAAGTATTTTATACTTAAACAATTTATATTTACATCGACGTAATTTTATATTCTAATAACATAATAGTTATTCAATTATTTTTAACGTAAAATTATTTTATGAAGCCTCTTAAATAAAATGATGTACGTTATCTAGGCCCACGGTTAAGTTTTAAAATACAATATTGTAGCGAGGGGATTAGACCTCTGCAACTTTTCTATCAATAATGTGCTGGTTTTAGTTTATTCGGATACTTTTTATAGTGTTTTTATTTTATTACTATTCACACGTGGTTGTCAGAATCATTAATCGTAGTGGTAGAGTCCTTTATTTGCAATTTTCTATTCATGTCGAGGTATTGCTTGGCTTTATTACTTGCTACGGTTACTTTTCAACCCTGACCCACTTCATACATCACTCGGATCTCCATTTCTACTCAATGGAAATCGGGAACTGTTTCCCTCACCCTTATTCGTAAAAATTATACGCATCGAGCCTTCTTTCTGGAAAAAGTTAATATTCGAATCTCAACAACCTTAGAAACAAGTCATCACGTAGTTTAACATAGTGTCCAACTTGGAGTGGTCATTAGAGTAAGGAATATAGTTTTCGTCTAATATAGATACATCATAGTTGGCACTCTACGTAAAATATTCAACAAGGCTCTAGCGAATTAATTTCAATGACGATCGTAAACAGTGCGAGTATATTAATACGATTATTCGTTATCAAATGGTGTCAAACACTTCGTTTCTAATTCAAGGGAAAATAATATTTATGGAATCTTGACCAGTTCATGCATTATCGCATTTTATACATGTAAATGTAATATGTAATACGTGATCGCAGATTCCTGTTTTCGTTTAAATTGAAGGAAATGGAAGGGACAAGAATCGGCGTCACATTAAAGAATCTACGGTCGGAGGTGATGGTAACGGCAGTAACGTTCGAGGAGCGAGAATGGGATTACGATATCCTATCAGTGGTACATTATCGTCATTCGTATTTCTATTCCTTATATGTTCAACTGGCACTGAATTCAATAAAACAATATGCCAAGGTACATACAATTTTTTTCGTTTTATCGCTTTCATTTAATACTAGGATAATTACCTACCGTTGCTCGAGTTACTTGTGAGGGTACAAATGTAAAGCTAATATTACCCATACCCCATCGAATTATAGTTACTTACAAATTTTATTTCTTACGTGTTTTATTCACGTATTAATTCTTTGAAAAATAATCGGATTTGAATATTTTTAATTAGTTTAAGGAATGTGTTGTATAGTCGAGCCTAGCTCAAGATCGAAGTTGAAATATGATGTCGAACCACATTCCACATGGAAGTAATAAGTGTTGAAAAAGGAGAAACTGAGGATGAAAATAGACATAAACGACGTTATGGTGAACGGCTGTTGACCGTAGCGGAATACATATTTATACGACTTATTTCTGATGATTTCTGCTAGGTCGCGAAGGGAAAATATGATAAGAATTACGCGGTGCGATACCCAGTGAAAACACATGCTGGAAGACCAAGAGAAACATATGTGTATGAAATAACAAAATACTTTCTGAGCAACGGCAAAACAACGTTGCATACCTTGTACGTTGACGAAGATTTAAATAAATGAATTTATTCAAATTGTAATTCCTTTTCACAGGAATTCTAACCGAAGTCTGGATGAAGTATTTTAGATTAGTTATCCTTTTCTGTCTTCATATATCACCTTTTTATGATGTTGGAAGTATATTTGTTATACGTAGCAGTTTGCTAGTTTACTTGCATTATATATATAGTTAGTTATATTTTGTAGCTGTATTGTTAGTAATATTGTTTGCTATATAGTTGGCTACATAGTTTGGTTGGTTAAATTTTATAATTTATAAAATAGTTTACAAAATACGGAAATCAGGAAACTTAAAAACAGAAAAATCGAAAAGTTTACAAACCAGGTACTTATACTGTATTATGGAATCTATTTAAATACCTGCAAATACAAAACTAAATTTCGTGGTACCCAATTTACTTCATAAATATAAAAACCACGATTAAAAACTTCATTTTACACCCTTCCTGAAGAAAACCATGGCTGTATACCATTAAAAAAATACTTCGAAAAAATGTCCACGTTGATGGTTAATGGAGTTCCGCGTTGCAGTATCAGATCCGATGCTAAAAATTCAACGATCGTCTCCAAAGTTTACGCTTGGTCCCGCGATGCACCGCTCTTATAATCTTGCTGGTGACGCAGGCATGCAATTTATAATTGCATGAAGTTACCGATAACAAACTTTTCTCGTTAACCGTCTCGATAACGAGCTGTCAGCGGCGTCCTGAAAAATCGATATCAAATACGATTCCTTCCGGAATCAGATTCGAAAAGCGTCCCACTTGCTCCTCATTGTTCCGCGGGATTGAAAACGAAGAGGTAACAGTTTGGCCGTCTCTGTTTGTATGTCAAAATTGCATACACACGATCTATCAACGTCGTCGCAATAACTGGGCCAAATTCTGTGTGTTTCCACGGCTCCAGAAACGCGTCGTTAGTATTGCAGCCGAGCATTAGGCGAGAAACGTTCACGAATATGTAACAGCTGTCGTGCAGCGAAATGTGGTAACCGTCCCGCCGTTCATGTAATACGCTTTCATTTACGAAAGAGCGTGTAACAACAATTCCACGGTTTGCCGGCAAGCACGCTTCAGAAATGTGAGGACGTCTATGACGTTTCGTATTCGCGATCTTGAGCATTTTGTACTCTGCTTAACCCTAAATTGCTGCAACTACGAATTACGTTATCCAGCTGTAGCTTCTGTGGACGAAAGCGCTGTGACCGATTGTAGGATCCAAAAGAGGAGACTCCGATTTCGTTTAAACTTTGTACAATCACTGAACACATCAAAAGTAATAACTTTGCAAAACCGCAGCTCGCAACTCTTTGAAATTATTAATATTTGGACGCTAGTCTATCATTTACTATTCCGTACTATCTTACAGTTTCTATCTATTCTCGTGTATAATTAACGTATTAATTTTAGTTGTCATAACACGTGTATTCTTAAACTTTTCAACTGTCCTATTAGAAGTTTTAATGTACTTCATATGCTTTTCGAGATAGCACATGTGAGTCGAAACTGTAAGGGGTTCACCCTTTCGCACCTCAACCGATAAAAAAATATCTTTTATTTTTCCTTGCGTAGCAAAAATATGAAGTTTCATCGAAATTGAAGGGACACTTTCCTTGTAGTATGAACTTATGAGGCAGCATTTTAAACTTGAAATAAATATGAATAACCGCGTGGCGTAGTTTTACGAGGCTGCAGTTGTGACATAATAGGAATCCGTAAACAATCCTGCAGCAAAATACAACTTCAGCTTGTTCAAACTTACGTAAAGTAAATATATAGTGCATGGTTGTACTATTGTACAGGGTTGTACTTTTAATTCCAGTATGCTATACATATGTCATGTGACAGATTTCAAGGTTTCCTTCCACATGCCTCACAAGTTAATATGACAATTCCTTTTTCAAATTAATTAGAATATATTCGTAAGATTGGATAACAAACATTATAAAATGTTCCCCTTGCTTAAAATTTTCTTAGCAGCATATGGATTTAAATGAATTCTAAAGAAAATTATTAATATTTGATATCAATATGTAACATTAAATCGGAGATAAAATATCTATACGCATAAATTTGAAGATAAAATATAAATTAAACTCTACAAGTTAAACTGTATGTTTTATGTATAATGAGTTTAATTGTGTTTAATACTTTACAGTAATTTGCATGACTAAAAAATTGATAATAACAACAATTAATAATTGTAATAAAATAATATTCATATTCTTCATAATTCATCAATAAAAGTGATTAAATATCTATATTAATATAACATCTTTTACTCATTTTTGCATATGGAATGTAGTTTGACAGTATATTCACATCATGTATATTCTATGAATATCGATGCCCTGAAATATGGTCATATCAATTATCGACATTTTGGAACATCGTTACATCAATTACCAATGTTCTAAAATATCATTAAATCAATTATTGATAAGGTCTTATCAATTATCGATACTCTGAAATATCGTCATATCGAGTCTCAATATTCTAAAATATCGTTACATCAGTTACCGATACTTTGAAATATCGTCTCATCAATTATCGATACTCTGAAAAATCGTTACATCGACTATCGATATTCTGGAATATCGTCGCATCAATTATAGTTGCTCTGAAATATCGTCACACAATTTATTGATACTCTAAAATATCGCCTCATCGATTATCGATCAAAATTATCGTATCCCTAATGCATACGATGTTAGAACTAAAATCGATATCCTAATAAATCAATACAGTATTACCGCTTCGGACATACAATATAATAAATATTTATTCTGGCTACAATTATGAGATGCTTAAGATTACACAGTATGTCTGAAAAGTAACGGAACTTTTTAAATTTAAGGAACACTATTAGCGACATCTATAAAAACAATATGCTGTCTGAAAACAGTATTCCTCCCCTACAAAACAAACCAATCGTTATTAGAATCGAGCAACGAATTGTAAACTTATAGTGTTTAAAGGGACAGAACCTTTCGTCACCGTGTCACAAAATCACGATGGAGTAAAGAGCGAATATTAAATTCTGCTCGGTAAAGCTCGGTAAAACTTTTACAGAAACATTTGAATTAATGAAAAATGTTTATGGCGACGATTGTTTATCCCGTACACGTGTGTTCGAGTGGTATAAGCGATTCCAGGATGGTCGTGATACTTTGGAAGACGACCCAAAGCCAGGTTTTGGGTTTTTCTAAATTCTAAACGATTCTAAAGGTATTATACTTCGGGAATTCGTTTCACAGGGACAAAATGTTAATGGCGAATATTATCTGGGTGTTATGGAACGTTTGTGGAAAAGAATCGTTCGTGTGAGGCCCGAATATCGAGCGCCAGGGAGTTGGTTTCTGTTGCACGATAATGCACCAAGTCACAGAACAGTCGCAGTTCGTGAATTTTTGGCGAAAAAACAAGTCTGTGTGCTCCAACATCCTCCATATTCGCCTGACTTATCTCCATGCGATTACTTCCTTTTTCCAAAATTGAAATTAGTCATGAAAGGAACGTTTTATGACACTGTTACACAAGTCCGAGCAGCTGTAACAAGGGTGATTGAAACGATTCCGCAAAACGACATAAAAAAATCTATGTTAACATTGCCTGAGCGTGGCCAGCGGTGTATCGATGCGGAAGTGATGTATTTTGAATAAACAAAATTAATTTTGGCAAAATAACTAATACTTTTTTTTTTATTTAAAAAGTTCCGTTACTTTTCAGACATACTGTGTATAAGATGATTATAAGATGTTTAAAAGACCTTCTCACGGCAGCAAAGAAAGCGGAATTTTCAAGACAACATAACGCGGTAAATTCGCAGAAGTAAGAGCGAAACGTGCTATCGATTCGCGTTAACGTCGTAAAAAGTTAGCTCGCTTCGGCAAACTTTTTGGCGCATCTGTGGAAAGTCGAAGCACGTATAACACGGTCGAGGAAATAGCGTAAGCGACCGTAAGTACATCAAAGAGGGCGGCCTAATAAAAAGATGTGAATGAGGGCAAAAGGAGAGCGAGAAAAATGCGAATGAATTGCTTCTTCTTCGCGAAGTCGGCCCCCGGTTTCTCGAATAAATGGCGGAATCTCTTGGAAGACATTATTTGACTCGTTGCGCGACAGAATCTGTTTCATAGCGGAGTACTCTGTGAAATATTGTTCTCCTTGAAAGGCGGTGCGACGCTTCTTCAGCCGAGGAAACTCCAGGAGTGTTGATCGTTAAGTATTTTTGACGCCACGTCTTCCACTATCCTGCTAAGACCGTGCAAATAAGTTTCGCACCAGTGAAAGGAGTTCTCTTTGCGCCAACTGAACGCAGTTTCTTGTCAGCTGTTGCGAATAATAAAACTGTGTGCAGCAGAAACTACGCTCGGAGCTGCTTCTTTAAAACGAATTAACCGCGAATCTACCACATTCGATTTGCAAGAATTCTTTTTTAAATTAGAGTTGTTAGGATGCTTTTTTTGTTATGTACAGTTAACTAGGGTATGAAACCCCAGCCAATTTAAAACATTTCTTACTCGTTTGTATCCTTCAAATGATACAGATATAGAAATACCCTTTGTTCAATCAATACTCCGTGAAATTATAATAAATCTACAAGATATTGTTGAATTTCATAAAAATAATGGGAAATGAAATTTTGGTTTTCTTTTTTGTTTGAATAATTCATTTTTATTGACAGACTTCATTGATATACGGAAAAATGTTAATTTAATTGGTCACACAGTATGAATTACATTCATAAAACCTAATTTAATATACAAATAGTGAAAAATACACGGAATAAATAGTTAAAAACAAATTTCTGTTAATTCATTCAATTTTTCAATTAAAATTTGAATGTCCTGTTAAACCAGGAACTCTTCTAAAAAAATGTACAATGTTTCAAGAAAAGAAAAATGAGTCGAAGAAAAATCATAGAAACATTTTTCCCTAGTAATACATATAGTTTTTATTATTTCTGGAGTTTATACATAAAATCGGATGTTGATCCTGCAAAGCTTTAGCTTTTATTAAAGCAACAAGAATATTCTACTATCAAAATAGACGGAGGGGAAGAAAAGAGTAACATAAAAATATCGCGAAATTAAACGTAAATATGGGAACGATAAAGTACAAACGTTTGAAAACCGGAAGTACCATAAATTTCGGGAATGATTCAATTTTTAAATCTTACGTATGCAGCTCTAAAATACTACGGAAAGAAAAAAAGAAATATGAATGCACTGTTTTGCGTATGAATAACGGGGCATTTCCAGCAACGCAGATAAAGCTTTCTCAAAAAATGCATATACAACTTCGTTCGCTCTGTCTTCGTCGTACGACATTTTTCTAGAAACTCAATTTGCATATTTCAGAACATGGTATCTTAAATATGAGACTGTAACTTTATTACCGTTCTCCCGTTTCTCTTCGGTGACGTTTCAAATTACGAGGAAACTTATTCGTACCAAAATAAAATTATACGTTCATTCGATCTTTGACAGAAATTTTCAGAACAGAAATATCAACCGTTCGTGAGATTTTTTAACTTCGAAACATTTCGCGGAAAAGTTTGAAATATCTGACAAACTTTTCATTTTTCTGACAGTGTACTATGACACGTTTTTATCCAGAATATTCTGATGGATCGATCCGCCTAACAAACAAAAGCGTCGCTTTAGTTTTGAAAAGAGGTGGATTCTTTCATTTTTTTTTCAATCGAACTACATATTTCTTTTACACCGATTCCTCGGAACGTTCTGGGTAGAAAAATGTTACAGTACAGCGATAAAAGAAATCAAGAATATGTCATATATTTCAAGCTCTTTTTACGAAATATTTCACTTCTGAAGTTAAAACTTCTCACGAAATATTGACTTTTTCGATACAATGCAAGAATACATTTTACGCGAAGTGATGAAAGGATTCCATATCTATGAAAAATAGAGGTTTCCATTTATAAAAGAAATCGAACTGCGAAATGAACTGGAACAAAATATGTATGTATTTGGACCATTCATCTTATGGTAATATTTTTTTCTAACTTTGACTAAATTTCAGTTATGCACCACCATGTATTCGTAATAAAATATCTGACAATTACAAAGTATTCGAAATTATTCTGTTTTATTAAATCATAGCCTGCAGTAGAGATTTGTGCAAAGTCATTAACAGTGATTAAACTTCATTCACGATCGTAATGCGGAAAATGGCGTTTTAAGAGCGGTTCAATGAGATCGTTAGTGTTCCTCTCACTTTCCTTATCGGAAATACAAGAATTTCAATTCAATTTGTACCATTATTCATATTAAATTTTTAAACATTTATATGACATTCTGTATGTATTTATATTATACATTACTTTAAAAGATAATAAGTTACAAAAACTAGAAGCAGGTTTTGCGTGTACTTTGCTGAAGAATTTTATGAACATTTTTGAAACGAAGTTTAAAGAAATTAAAAATTTAACTTATACTTACAGTGTATTTATTGTTAGTTCTTCCTTTCCGTTCTCCTAATTAGAAAATTATATTAACTTTTAGATCATGTTATAATATAAAACGTATATAGTCTAAGAACATAATTCGTGAGAAGTAGAAAGAATGCTCTCTTCCAATCAGAAGTGATCACGAAGAATCACGAATCACAGTGAAAAATGACCGTGATCGGGAACGTGATCACTAGTGATTCGAAAGTAGCAGTCATCTCTAAAACTATCTACTAACGAAAAGAAACGAAAAACTGCACTAGGAGGCGTCAACCATTGAAGGAAAATCCTTCAATACATTCTGCACTAATTTCCGTCTGAAATAAAACAATAGTAAAGGAAAATATGACAGAAATTTTACATTTATTAGAATATAAAACTTTGTTTTATTTTAATGTTTCAAACTTGTTTGCTAATTTATATTTATGGAGAGATCCTTGTCTTTAAATATTTACAATATGGATCTTTCACAATAATTTTAATATATGAAGGCATAGTATCTTTAGACAGTGTACAGTGTTAAAACATAGTTTCAAATTAGGTTAGTTATATGACTAGAAATGATTTAACCATTGTTTAGTAAGTCTATAAAAGGATATATAATAGTATAGTTTATTCACCGTTACTAATACTACACCACTATAACAGTTTATTCATTGTTACTAGTATTATAATCGAATAATTGTTTATTCTTTATTACTATAAAATAGAACATTCTATTTTACTACTTTCTGATTCGCCTTTAAACGAAAACGAGTGACATTGTGTCTGTACTAATAAAAAAGAAGTAAACTATTTCAATTTAATATAGAAATAAATTGCTGTGCCCCCAACAGCACACCTTGACACACCAGTTTGAGATGCAACTTATTAATTGTATTGAAACAGAAAATATATGTACAGAAAATGAAACAGAAAATATGTTGTTATGTAAAGAGTATTGTTGTTCTTGATGGTCTACTGATCGGAAGTTGGTCTACCGAAGATCCAAATATATCAGATTGTCTTCCGCATGGAATAGGTATTTAACTTACAAGAAAAAGTTACGACGTGACATTATATGAGATAATACGTATAAGGAAACTCTAGAATATTATCTGTAAATAACTTAAAATATTCCATGATATGTCTATGTAAAGATCCAATGTCCTCAAAGACCTCGTGATATCTACATTCACAGTAACACAGAATAATTTATCAAGAGTTGCGATGATTAAATGACGGAGAACGCTGCTCTTTGTCAAGATAAAATTAAAAAAGTCTCATTTTTTTAAATAATGTTTATTACTGTAAAAGATTAATCATATAAAGTACTGCTTGAATTAACCGAAGTTCTATATAATTCGACATGTCTTTCATTTTGTTTTACACAATGTCATCGAATTTGAAATTTATATGACCATTGCTGTTCTCCGATTTATATATGAAACATTAATACTATAATTATATCGGCATTATACAATCAATAGCTTATTTTAAATTGATTTTTTAATAGTACATTTTGGTTTAGCATATTTCAAATTCGGCCAAACTATGCTTTCTATCCATGGAACGTAATGGTAAACACGAGTATATATAACGGGAGCAGTATCATCGCACTTGTTATTTAGTCCCCTACTTGTGATACCGATTAAGCTGTACATACAGGGGTTATCATTGTTAACAGTAACCAGTGGTCCACCGGCAGTCTGGAGACAAAATTAAACAAAATTAACAAGGTAACATCAACGTCATAACAATTTTGTGATTTACGTTAGAGTCCAAGCATTCAATCTGTGAATCAACACGTTAAGAAACACTACTCTACAACAATGATGCTTTTCATGATACTGTTTCAACATATACTTTTCGTGTATATTTGGTTCGTGTATATTTCGTCTATACTAAAATATATTATAAAGCATTATACCAAACAAGTATCATTTTTCTTTTGACCAGCACAAAGTTCCCAATCAGCTATAATACCGGATGGTATTGTTCCTCTGTAGATGTCACTGCATTCTAATTGAGATCGCAATTTCGCAGTAACTTTTATTAATTCAGTTGACGTGTGAACTGCAAAAAGAAACGAATAATAAAACTGAACAGTATATTGTAAACTGTTTTTGATTTTTCTTACATACCCTGCAAGATATCAAAGCCCTGTCCAATAGCGGTTGCATCAAGTGTAGCGTTATCCGGTAAAGAGTAAGGCAAACAAGCAGGTCTCACCCACTCATTGAAATGTATGTATTTTTCTAACTTGAAAAGGGCAATGTCGTGATATCCGATAGATATATTAAATAAGGGGTGCCTTATCCTCTCGATAACTCGGATCTGTTGTGCATTTGCGTCGTCGTCTGTCCTGTTCAGATTCATATCACCTACTCGAACCCAAACATCTGATGCGTTAGCACTGTAACGTAAAATAATTAAAGTAAAATAAAATGACTTTAGAATGTCTCAAAAACTTGAGGACTCATTGTCGCTTATTTTTCAAAACTTGATGAATCATAAATCATCGCTTTTTCGTCAACAGTGATTAGCTTTTAGGACAAACTCGATTAACCTTTAAAAGATCAGTGATTAATAAATGTTCATGAGCGCTCAGAATTTGCTAGACACTCTGAACTTTTGACGAGTACTGATGGACATTTATTATTTCCATTGACAGTAACAAGTAACTGTCGCTACGGTAAATTCTGTTGTGAAACAACCTCGTAGAGAATTTGAAAGATAAGTAATCAATGAACGAATGCAACAAATACAAATATAAATATTTACTAGTATGAAGTAAAATGAGCTACGGTTAGGACAAATCTTGGGGAAATCACAGTGCCGCTGCAGACGAAGCGAATGCCATCATCGGTACTGACACCAATTGCAGCCGCAATCGAAAATTCCTTTGTTTGTGCTTCGACTTTCCCACACGAACATAGGCAGGGTTGTGTGTCGGCCGTAGTTCCAGGAAAAATTATCAAATCATTTCCCAATCTCGAATATTCCGCACATTCTGAAATGATTAGGCTAATGTACTGATTTTGAAACACAATTTGGGAAAAAACCATCCTGTTGGTCTGAACACGAGAAATATAGTCACTGCTGTGATATAGTAAGATCATAACTGGACCACGCGTACATCGTTTAGTCTGTTATGCGTTCAGGATTGATTTAAGGTTTCGTTAGGCTCCGAACTATTCCTAATAGGTGATCTGAATCATTTCTGACTGGAAACTTAACTCTGAAATCAGAGACCCAGTAACACATAGGACCCAGGCTACAGACTCACCCAACCCCTCAAATTTAACCCCCTTCGACCCTGAATACATCGAAAATACAGGGTTACAACTTGTTACTTGTATCGGTACAATTAAGAATGTACGTACTTGCTTTTGCTTTGGCATAGCTATCAGCCGTAGGTGCTTCTCTTATTGACCGTTTACGATTATTAGTTGCTTCATTTGGACAACACCATATACCATCCTCGGGTACGTTTTCCGCAGAGTTTGTTTGTAACCACTTCTTATAAAGAGACGGACACTGTTTGAGAGGTTTATAAACGCCTATTGTTTGATTAGCCACACATGGTCTGCCTGTAAATTACGAAAAATTTATATCTACATTATTATATAAAGAAAGAAGTATGTAGGCCTGATTGTTTGTATAGAGAGATTTTGAAATTATTTTTGCTGAAACAATGTTGTTAAGTCACACTTCAAGACAAATATAGATATATAATATTAGAGGCGAATAAATGTCGATAGAAACAAATTGTTTACCTTCGAGTTGCGCCTCGGTGAGGGTAGGACCAATTAATACAAGCAGGAAAAGCGGTAATGATAATGACACGCTTGCGAATAATCGTATCATCTTTGTGCGGCGAATCTTTCTTTCGTAACTTTCAACTGTGTCATATTCAACTGTATCTTCTATTATATTTCATGCGTCGCTTCTTCGTACCCCTTCCAGGTTTGTTGGTTCAAACAAGAGGCCGCGGAGGCAATGCAAATTGATTGGTTTCAGTCTTAAAAAAATAAATTATCAGGCTACTATCTATGAACAGGTCAAGCAAGTAAATACCGATAAAGTTTAGAATTTCTTCCTCGAATAAATCTGAAGCAGTATTGAAAATAATTTATTTTCCTTAGAAAATACATGAACGTTTCACATTTGATTAAGGTTTATTAACAGCTTGTTAATGCTTGTTAAGTACTGATACAGGAAAACACATGATTCTCCATGATATAAAAAGCATCTGACATTCAGATAGGAGACGAATGGTTTACTTGTTTACTTCAAATTCTGTTTACGTTGTATGTGTTACGTTACGCTTGCTGCTACTTAGATAAAATTTAGCAAGTCTCATACTGCATATATTAGTTTTTATTACCGCTCATGGCCAATCATGTACAGTGCAGTCTTATCTAATTCAGGTCCCACATAATGTGAAACTACTTGCAATTATATATTACATGATATTTTTCATTTTGGAGTTCATCATTCATTTCTTGAGATAAAAAGTTTTTACACTATTTCTTTCCTTATAAAGTTTTCAAAGCGAAATTGCAAAATCCGTATGACATCATAATGCTTTTTGGCTTAAAAATCTTGGAATTACTGTGTGGTATTTTTGCACATTCTTGGAAATAACTGTCCTTGTCTCTTCTGACCAAAATAGCGTACGATAAACAAAGATCGCCTGGACTCATCAATTTTCTGCCAGAGTCGCTAAGAGTCATAGTCGCAGTGTTCGGTCACTATACTTGACCCTTAATACATCTACGAGTGTTTACACACGCAAATATTGATGAGTAAACAAGTTCTTAGTTTATAAATTCGAGGACTTGAAAATTGGCAATTCTTTAAATTTCTGTATGTATAGATTTGGAATATTTGAACGTATATATTTGGAAATTTCATACTTTCCAGATTTCTACAGTGGGAAATTTGATAATACCACCAACTAATAATTCGATAATTTGAAAATTTCATATATTTACCTTGACACACCAGTTTGAGATGCAACTTATTAATTGTATTGAAACAGAAAATATATGCACAGAAAATATGTTCTTATGTAAAGAGTATTGTTGATCTTGATGGTCTGCTAATCGGAAGTTAGTCTACCGAAGATCCAAATATATCAGATTGTCTTCCTCACGGAATAACTTACAAGGAAAACGACGTGACATTATATGAGATAAGTATAAGAAAACTCATACGAATCAAGCGATTAAAAAGTAGTTCCATCAGTAGCGGAAGATCTGACATGTGCTTAAAAAGTTATTCAAACACCTTTCCCACGTTATAACAGTTTTCAGTAATCACCGAGGATAAATTGCTCGAGTCGAGGCGATATTTCACGCAGTGTTCTCTTTGCGAACTAATGACGATCTAATTTCTTCGAGACGAGGAATATTCGGGAAAGAAACGTCGTGTGGCGGCGCAGCGAAGCTCGTTTTCCCAGAGTCGTAGATCATTTAGGATGAAGTTCTGCGAGCGAATAAGAGTAATCGCGCGTAAGGCGAGCAATAGTGAACATTCGCTGAAAACAACTGCACTTGGTGCAAGAAGAGACACGATGGAGTTAGATAAAAGGAAGAAGTGTCGCGAGCGTTGAAGAGAGAAGGGGTGCTGCTACAAAAAGCGACCACGTAAAAGAGCTTCACCGGTGAGGAGTATAATATCAAACTTAAACAATAAGCTCGTACATCCTAGCCGGCTTGTGTAATGGTGTCTCGAGTGGCGCACCAAAACGGACGATTTATGATGCATCGCGTCACGGTGTCAGGGTAACAACAATAGAAATGAATATGCGAGCCACGTCGTCGGTGGTTGAACGCCATTATTACGGCATATTTTGCCGGTTGAAATTTAATGATACCATTTTGGCTTTTTAGCCACCACTTTTTTACTCGATATGCTGTACAGTCATGTACAAATATTATTTCTTTAGGAAAAATACGGCGGTCGAAGGTGAAAAGATTACTCGCTTGAGTTTTAGGGATGAGATCTGAAAATTTTGTGTCGTACGAATGTATTACATATATTATATTACATATAAAATATTCAATATACATATATTATATGTATAAATATGTATATGTATAATATGTAATATACATATACATTATATATATTATTTATGTTAATTTATTAATATTATTACTGAATTAATTGGAATATTACATTATATATTATTATTTGCATAAAACAATTCGAATGTGAATTATTTTACATTCAACTATTTTAAGGAATGATTTTGAGAAAATATTGCACGAATTTTGTACAGAAAAGTTAGGGAGTACAATTAGATCGATGTTTCAATGAAAATTTCGTGAAATTTGACAAATTTTTAGGAGCACGTAACTTTGTCAATTTTAGAATAGGATTTTTGGAATTTTCATTTTTACATGCAATAAAGCTTAACGTTATTGTAAACTACAAATTACAAATGTTAATTAATGCAAAATAATGTAAAGTAGTGCAAAGTAATGCAAACTAATGCAAAGTAACGCAAAAAATTGCAAAATAATGCAAAATAGTGAAAATTAATGCAAAATAGTGAAAAATAATGCAAAATAATGCAAAATAATGCAAAGTAATGTAAAGTAGTGCAAAGTAATGCAAACTAACGCAAAGTAATGCAAACTAATGCAAAGTAACGCAAAATAATGCAAAATAATGCAAAATAATGCAAAGTAGTGCAAAATAATGCAAAATAGTGCAAAATAGTGCAAAATAACGCAAAGTAATGTAAAGTAGTGCAAAGTAATGCAAAGTAATGCAAAATAGTGCAAAGTAACGAAAAGTAATGCAAAATAGTACAAAGTAACACAAAGTAATGCAAAATAACGTAAAGTAATGCAAAATAACGTAAAGTAATGCAAAATAGTACAAAGTAACGCAAAATAATGCAACCTACTACAACTTAATTTAAAAAATGTAGAGTAGTGCAGAATAATAAGAAATTCTGCAAAATAGTGCAATTTAATGCAAAGTATTATAAAGAAATACAAATTAACGTAGCAGAATAAAAAGTAATATAAAGTAACATAAAGTAAAGAACTGTGAAATAACATAAAATATTGAAATGATAATATTAAAAAAATTCTTGGTTTAATACCGTATACAAATGAATAAACTTACTTGAACCGTAACTAATACTAAAGAACGAACAATGCCCGGAGAAATGAAAATCCAACCAAATAGAGCTGCCGCGTAAATACATACCTTCTGTTTGGAATATTAGTCCCTCGGCCAAAGTATGCGCGAAATACAACGACATGCTAAATACAACGACTGCTCAGTCCCTCGTTCGTGCGGGTTAAACAAACATTAACCCTGCCATCGAAAGAACGAAATATCGTGTTTCACAGTGCGAGGGATGTTCTCGTGCAGACATAACGCGAACGCAAATTTACGTTATTCGAAGAACGTCATAACGTTCAATTTCCTTCATTATTTACTCATTTTTGCTCTCTGTTTTTCCTCTTCGAGTGTACGTTTTGTGTAATTAAAATGATCGTGTGCGTTTAACGATCAGAAAATTCTTTTCGTTTTTCGACATTGTGAGGTAGTTGAAAAATTGATTTAGAATGCTTTTCATACAATCGAATTGTTAAAAAGAGTTTAAAATGCTCGGTTAAATATCGAACATAGCGATGTTTATTTTTAGTTCTTGCCGAT
The DNA here is from genome assembly GCA_945859595.2 of Megachile willughbiella. Lineage (NCBI taxonomy): Eukaryota > Metazoa > Arthropoda > Insecta > Hymenoptera > Megachilidae > Megachile > Megachile willughbiella. Next base: position 11,029,545 of record OX243801.1, read on the forward strand.
GTTTACTTGTTCATTTTTTTCAACGAATATTGAATTTTTGTTCATTCTATATTCGCAGATATTTATATGCTAAAATAAATAATAGTAAACTTCAATATTTTTGTATTACTATATGAATATTATTTAACTGTATTAGAGAAAATAGGAAAAAGTTACCATAAGTTTTTAATTGATTAATTAAAAAGTTTTCATTGGCTAATAAAATATTATCTACTTAAATTTTATAAAAATAGCTGAAATACTCGTAATCGAAAAATATAAGAATGAAAGGAATTTTCAGTATTGTGCTTAAATAGTAAACATTTATTGAATAAAATAAATAACAGAAAAATATAAATAAAACAGCTCGATGAAAATACTTAATTATATTTATATGTCTAGTAAAAAATTCACCGTAAAAATATGTATTATTTCTGAATTGATATTAGTATACAATTATTATGTATTATTGAAATACATATTGTTATAAATATGTATTATTTATTAAAATATCTTACGGAAATTTATATTATTAAATATAAAAATTTATGGAAATATTTATTATTAAAAATATGAGTTATTTATGAAATTTGTATTATAAGGCTATTTACCTTCCACAGCAATATCATTAAAAAATATTAAAGACTATGTTTAGAATAAAAACACTTCCAAAAAATAAAATATTTATTTAAAAAAAAATGTACTAAGAGTACTCTTGAAATTCTCAGACATAATTTTTATTTACTTTTTGTATATTAGTATAACTAGCATTTATATATAAAAAAAATTATGTATGTTACAGGTACGTATTAGCGGCATTTATGGTTTGTCAGAATTTTGCAACACCTGCTGACCCGTCTCCGAAGTTTTTTATTCCATAAAACGGTATAGTAAAATCAATTTAATTTTTGAACAAGCAGAGTTATTTCAACGTCTTTCGTGAATTGATCATGTAACTCAAGTATTTGATCAAATCCCTATTTTCATCATTTCTCAGCGATATGTATTTATCGTTGTACTTTATTTCTCAACCAAAAATAACTACCAATAAACCTAGTGTCAAATTTTCAGCATATTAGTATGAAAAATCTTGTTCAGCTGTACGATCCAAAGTACAGTAAATTTCATATTTATTAAGCCGAAAGTTAATGAAAGGAATGTTTTACGAGGTAAACGAGAACGCTAAGTTCAGCTGGATCGACATAATGATCGTCGCTTCTTTGAAAAAAAAAAGGCCAAGAGAACTCTGTCGGCGATGAATGCGAAACGCTCAAACACGACGCTGAAAATCTCAGCTGGTCTTTTCGTCGGCCGTGTGAAAGGATTTCCGGGAAATGCTCAACGCCCGGTGTATCCGGTACAAGGTCTAGTTAATGGTAACCGCGAGATTTAACACGAGGAAGGATAAAGCTTCGTGAACGTGAAAGAGAATGCGGAAAAGTTGCTTGAAGTCAAGATTCCGAAATTCGCGAGATTAAAAGAGCTTAGAAAATGAAGAAGCGGAAAGTATCAATCCTGTGGAAAGTTCTTGGATTTTTTAGTACGTTAATTACAACGTGCTACTTCTTTGTTGAGGTCACTTCATTCGTCGCTGTTAATTTCGTTCCGTTTACGGTTTTATTTGTTGAGAGGATTAATTTCATGAATTTAAATGATTAATAATAAAGTATTTGGACTAGTAATAAGTAGTAAGGATTAGTAATAATTATTTAAATGATGAATTTAAGTTTCTTCTAATATTTTAGATTTTAAAATTTGTACATTTCTGTATTGTCAAATTTCTAAATATTTCAATTACTAAATTACCAAAATTAGTAAATTTCTAATTTCGTAAAAACATTCGAAAATTTAATGAGTACTAAAATTAAAAATTTTTTAATTTCTAAATACACAAATAATCAAGTGTTGAAATCTCCCAAAATTTTCAAACGCCCAAATTCACAAAGTTAGTTTGCAGAAATTGAAATTTTCGAATTTTTAAATCTCTTGTCAAATTCCATATTTTCCAAACTTACAACGCTGTTAATTGACAAATTTCAAAAATATTGCCAAACTTTTGAATTTCTAAATTTTCATATTTTCCATTTTCTAAATGTTCCAATTTTATAAATTTTCACGTTTTCAAATTTCCAAATGCTCCAATTTTTAAATCCCCAAATTATCAAATTTCCAAATTCTCAAATTCTCAAATTTTCAAATTTCCAAAATTCCAAATTTTCAGATTTTCAAATTTTCAAATTTTCAAATTTCAAAATATTCCAATTACTATGTTCTAAAATTCCCAAATTTCCAAACATTACAATCCCCAAATTTAAAAATCCCCAAATTTCCAAATAGTACAATCGTTAAATTCTGAAATTCCCAAATTTTCAAATTTTGAAATTTCTCAATCCCAAATTCTCAAAATTTCAAATTTCCAAATGTTCCAATCCCTACGTCCTAAAATTCCCAAATTTCCAAAATCTCAAACTTTCCAATTTTCAAATATTTTAATCCCCGAGTTCTAAAATTCTCAAATTACCAAATTTCCAAGTATTACAATCCCTAAATTCTAAAATTTCCAAATGACCAAATTTCCAAATATTACAATTCCAAAATTCTAAAATTCCCTAATTACCAAATTTACAAATTCTCAAATTTTCAATTTCCAAATATTCCAATCCCTAAATTCTAAGATTCCCTAATTTACAATTTACCTAATTACCAAATTACAAATTTCTAAATTTCCAAATATTCCAATCCCTAAATTATGAAATTTCCAAATTTCCAAATATTACAATTCCAAAATTCTAAAATTCCCTAATTACCAAATTTACAAATTCTCAAATTTTCAATTTCCAAATATTCCAATCCCTAAATTCTAAAATTCCCTAATTACCAAATTTACAAATTCTAAAATTATTAATTTCCAAATATTCCAATCCCTAAATTCTGATTCCCTAATTTCCAAATTACCAAATTACAAATTTCCAAATTTCCAAATATTACAATCCCTAAATTCTAAGATTCCCTTATTTCCAAATTACCAATTCCCAAATTCCCAAATTCCCAAATTCTCAAATTGTCAAATTTCCAAATATTCCACTCCTAAATTCAAAAATTCCTAAACTCCAAATTTCTTCAAAAACTTCAAAATTCCTAAATTCCCAGTTTCCCCTACTTCCCTCACATGACCTTACAAACCACATAATTTCTTGTCCGAGCACAATAATTTAGTCACCTACTACACTGCTCGAAACAACTGCAGTACAACTCGTTCTATACTACCTGCATATCGTAGATAATTGCCCTATTATACCCGTGCAGTTCATAAACTTGGACGAATAATCATGGTGGTTAGCTGAACGTGTTCATCGTAGGCGCGAACCACTGTATAGCGCATACCTACATCACTTTATTTCCTTTGCAAACAGCTCTGACCACGTTCAACTACCCTTCTGTTACACCCAAAATTCTGCATTCAATTTCTTCCCCCTTTTCTCTCTCAATCGCGAGCCACCCTACCGAGAAAAATAACCTAACGCCAGTGTATTGGGAATTGTGAATCCCCAGACACAGGGGGACTATGTATCGTTAAATTTTGCTTGCCGTCGAATGAAAGGATGACTCGATAATCTTCGAGCGTAAATCACTCGCTTAGGCTACATTCACACAAATCGCGATCGTCGGTTATGTAATTTATGCGGGTTCGTTTTAGAACTTGTTCTGATTCTACGGCGATTAATCTTATTTCGGAAGAAATAAGGTGATAATCGAGGAAGGATACTGGTAGGAGATGTGTTTATTGATGTTAAAGAGTAATGTACATGAACACTTTTGATAAATATTTAACCCTCTGACGCACTTGATGAAATGTGATCAATTTTACTGGAAATTTTATTACATTGCTTGAAGATTAATTATAATTTACGTAATAATGGCTCGTTGAATATACAATAGACAAAATATTTTAACTCTATTTGTTCTGTATTTGTATAGTAATGGTTAGGTCGGACTTGTGATGCACTCTGTGATAAATGTTACTAGCATTTTTAGTACGCATCAATTTGAAGTGTAAATGATGAACTTCAAAACTTCACTAGTAGTAAACTTGAAACCTTTTAATTTCCTTTTCTGATTAGACAATGATAGAGTGACCAGTGTGTGTAAAACAAGACTTGATCATATGTCATATAAAAGGGGACATATAATGAAACTTCATTGCATGTAATTATTTAAAGTGTCTCATGAACTATATCATATATGTACATACATGTGTACGTGTATAATATCTTTATATACATGTATATATATATATATAATTTGTTATATGTTATTTTATATATATAATATATGTATACAATATATACAATTTGACTTTGAATATATATAATAAATTAACATACATATATGTATAATCCATATATACAATATGTAGAATATACACTAGAATGTATAGAATATACATATTCTAGAATATGTAGAATATACACAATAAGAAAAGGAAGAAATGCAAATGCACTTTGTCTTAAACATACATAAAAATGTCCCTCGTCGAAACCAGTCCCTTTCTTTAAAATAAAAATATAAAATGAAACTACTAAAATTTATTTCACAAGTTCATGTTATTTCCATACACTCTAATACTATAATACTTGCTCTTCGCTTGTATAATATTGAATTTGAACCCATACCGTGTTGTATTTTACGGTTTCGGGACACCCTACTCAGCCTTGAATCCTGTTGAATCAGTTGATGGCACCATTTGATTATCAAATTTACGACCGCACTACATCGTTTCCAATCGAATGTACTTTGTCACGAAACAACCACGTTTCTATTGATCAGATACGTTTCTAGTGCCCGACTGGTCGTTTTCAATAGCGATTGACGCCTCATGAACCCGCAGCTCTCAAAATTGATGATCTGGGGTTAGTAACCCCTAGCTCTTTGTTGCATGTCAAGGTCATGGACGGCAAAGTAGGGATTGCTATACAAAAAGTTAATCGACAATAGACATTTCGATGATTTAACACGTTGACTGCGGCTGTAGAAAATAGTAGAATATTTTGTTAGGTAGTATTTTTATTTTTAACAATTGTTACAAAGTATTTTTACAGTATTTACTATATTTATTATACATAAATCCAAGTAGTTGGCAGTTGAGTATTTTCAGTTATGTAAGTAAACAAATTTTTAAATAAAATAGGTGATATATTCAAATTTGATGCTGAATTTGAAAGTTGAAAGTTGAAACATTTGAAAATTTAAGATTTCTATATTTCGTGCAATTTTTAAATTTATTAATTTAACATTTAAATCAATTTTAAATTATGATAATTGATTACCAAACAATAGTTCCAATTTCAAAGGATGATGATTAATTATCGACCATTATTATCAATTTTAATATAAATTGTAATAATCAATGATTATAATACTCACTCATTTAGACCTAATTATACTTAATGGTAATCAAACATTTTATTCAAATAAATGAAAATAATGATACAAATCAAATAATAGGGATGAATAATAAATATAATAAAAGTGAATAATAAAGTAACAAAAATTAAATAATAAATGTGAACGGAAGTGAACATAAAATAATTAAATTACGAGGAAATAATTATATGTAAGTGCCAAATATACCTAACTACCGAAGTGAATAATAATTAGAATAAAAATGAAATAATAAACGTAGCCGAAAATAAAAATTAAATTAAATTAAATATTAACTATATAATTGCGTAACAAGAACATTTGAAATAAAGTAATAAAGTGAATAATAAAAATAATAAAAGTGTGTAACAAAGGTAATAAAAATTGAATAATAAATGTGCACGAAAAATGAACATGAAATAATGAAATTACGAGGAAATAATTATATCTAACTGTTAAATAATAACTACGTAACTGTGTTAAATTATTAAACAAAAATATTGAAGTGGCCGTTGCTAAAAATTATCTCGAGTGAAAAAATTAACGTAGCTCTCAATTGCATTCTCTGACGTTTAAACAACGATGAGGTTTGAAGAGAAAGAATTCTTCGAAATAACCTCGATGGTTTATTTTAGTTAGAGCAGTCGTTCCTCAAGTGAAACGTCAGATTCAGTTTCTATTAGCTTCACTCTCATGTATATTTTTGCTCTGTCAATTAGAAAGGATAAAATAACTTGTCAGCTAAGTAACCATCATTTAACGAGTAGTAATACACTACTTTGCTATGATATGTCTAATTGACAGATTCAATCTCGGGAATGCTTTACGTGATTTCAAATCCTGATGCATTACTGGTTTCTGTCAGTAAATCACGATTTCACGGTTATAAATCGAACACCGTTTCGTGTCGATTCACACGAAATTTATTATCAATTCACATGTCCATTTAGCATTTGCTAATCGCATTTTAAGATTCATTTTTCTGGTTTGTTCGCTTTCGAGTGAGAACAATTTACAACAATTTTTTACGATTGAGTATAATCAATCTACCAATAGTTATTGCATTTTAAGTTTTAACATTTGTTATAATACCAATCTTTATTTTTTATTTCAAACTCTGTTATCTTCATTCACGATAATAATTAACACTATTTCTACCAAGAGGTGTCAAAAGTCACCTTTCAAATTTTAACTTAAAATTATTATCTAAGTTAAATCATTTCTCCACAATTAATTTTTTGACATTTCATGCAATAGTTGTTAAATTAATTCAACGGTATCATTTTCTTTCCGCTCGTCCTAGTCAAGAATTACTGAATACAAAATTGACATAACATTTCAACTTTCTTTATCTGTTGTAGCTATGATTAGTTAGTTCTGATTAACGCATCTGACAAATCATAAGGCAAGGAGTTAAGGGTTTGCATTTCAATAAAAAAAGGGTGAAGTTCGGAGAAGGGGTAATGCTCGATAGTGCTGACATTTTAACTAGAACTCATATCTGATTAAAGGAGGAAGTCCCTGGAAGAATTTTTGGCGACATGACCTTGTTTGAACCTTTCACCTCCTTTCAAAGTTGGAAACGTTTTTATTATGTATCTTCGAAAATATTAAATTTAGAAGAAAAAGTTTCAAAGAAAAGATAAAGCTCTTAGAAAGCTCTATAGAAAAGGTTATATACATTTTTGACGTAAATCTATTATTTTGATTGTTATAAACTATTGTAAGTAATGAATTCCGATTTCAGTTGCAACGAAAAATACAGGAGTTGCGGCATAACTTTGATATTCGCTTATTTCCGCCATGTTGCATTTTAGTGTACACCGCTATATTTATATTTTGTGGATTGATGAATTAAGCCAGAATTTACAAGCTGATTAAATAATCTCTAATGAAAACACATCAACGTATAAATAAATATATTCATCAAATTATCTACATTTAGCTGATAATTTGAAATCCCAACAGTTTTGGAAATTATTTGCATTCAAACAAAAAGGTGTCAAAAGACACTTTTTGGTCCAAATAAGTATACACAAAATTGTGGTAGAAATAGTGTTAATACATGACGAACTAAATTTTAATTTGCAAATAAATTTCCATTACTTTTACAATTTTTTGCATGCTTTTGCATTATATTATTCATTATGCATTATATCATTTGCAATATTTTCCTTGTGATGATAAGTTTCCTTTATTTAAATAATCTAAATGTTTATTTGGAAATAATAGTACAATGATTTATTTGTAAACATTAACGCGATTGATTAATCCATAAATAATAGCACAATTGATTGATTTGTAAATATAACGATTGATTTATAATAAATAACACAATCGATTGATTTGTAAATGATACTACAAAGATGTAATATATTAAACAAATTTTTGTTAAATTCGCCTTCATATTTTACTGTTTAAAGTTATTTATTAAATAACAGATATCAATTGTCGATAAAAATTAGCATCATTTGGATCATTTCCCTTTTCTCATATTTTTGCCTTTTTATCTTCCTGCGATGGAATCCTGATGGTTATCGAGCAAAATACTCAGCGAGATTGCGAACTTAGTTACCAACCTAATATCTTAACTGCAAAGAGATGATATTGAAGAGTCTCTCATCTTCAAGATTTAAGCTCCCACTCCCAAAACTTTCAAACATCGCTAACTCGTGGCTTCCGATATTCCCATCTTCTCTGATAAACGGTGTTTTTGCTCTGCTATGATCACATTGTCTCTTTGATAAAACTTGAAATGAACACCGTAATGTAAATAATTTTTATTACTATACTTACTAGTAACTCATTAATTTGGGAAAAGTTCCCTAATTTGAACCAGGTAAAAGTAAACTGTGATCTGTATTTATGTGTACTTAACACTACCACGATTTTGTGTATTCCTGTTTCGACCAAAAGGAGTCTTTTGACACCTTTTCGTTTGAATGCACATAATTGCCAAACCTGTTAGAATTTCAAATTATCTAAATGTAGATAATTTGAGAAATATATTTATTGATACATTGAAGTGCTTTTATTAGAGATTTTTTAATCAGCTTGTAAATTCTAGCTTAATTCATCAATCCACAAAATATAAATATAGCGGTGTACACTAAAATGCAACATGGCGGAAATAAGCGAATATCAAAGTTATGCCGCAACTCCTGTATTTTTCGTTACAACTGAAATCAGAATTCATTACTTACAATAGTTTATAACAATCAAAATAATAGGTCTACGTCAAAAATGTATATAACCTTTTCTATAGAGCTTTCTAAGAGCTTTATCTTTTGTTTGAAACTTTTTCCTCTAAAATTAATATTTTCGAAGATACAGAGTAAAAACGTTTCCAACTTTGAAAGGGGGTGAAAGGCAAACAAGGTCTTGACGCCAAAAATTCTTCCAGGGACTTCCTCCTTTAATCAGATATGAGTTCTAGTTAAAATGTCAGCACTATCGAGCATTACCCCTTCTCCGAACTTCACCCTTTTTTTATTGAAATGCAAACCCTTAACTCCTTGCCTTATGATTTGTCAGATGCGTTAATCAGAACTAACTAATCATAGCTACAACAGATAAAGAAAGTTGAAATGTTATGTTAATTTTGTATTCAGTAATTCTTGACTAGGATGAGCGGGAAGAAAATCATATCGCTGAATTAATTTTACAACTATTGTATGAAAAGTCAAAAAATTAATTGTGGAGAAATGATTCAACTTAGAGAATTTTAAGTTAAAATTTGAAAGGTGTCTTTTGACACCTCTTGGTAGAAATAGTGTTAATCTTCTACGTATTCACAATCTTCTTTATTCGTTTCAAGGTAATGGGTCAAATTTTGTAAAATTTGTTGTAAAACTTTTAATCCTTTTTTTATAAAACTTTTATTAAAATTATAATAAGACATTCCTCATTTTTCTTTTATTTCAACATGTGCATTATCGTGTAAAAGAAGTGCACCTCGGTAATAAGTGTCAGTTTAATTTTGATGAGTCGAAATAGATCCTATCGATATATTTTTACAATAAATCGTCTTCCTAATAAAGTTAATCACCCAAATATCGCCCAAAATATTAATGAATTTAAATTAGTTTTACTATAGATTGCTCAAGATGAAAATATCATATCAAGTTTTATCTATTGTTCTTATCATCTTGATTCTTTTGAAAAATCTTCTCCCACTTTCAAAATAAACGGTTCTCTTATAAAAATTTCATAAAATACAGTTTGGAACAATATTTTAATCCATAAATCCGATTATTAAAGTGAAACTGCAATTTGAAATGTAATTTCAATATGTACTAATACATTTTCAGTTCTCTATACATATTCCACGCTGCAGTGAACGTGTTAAAATAAAGCGATAATAATAATCAAAGATTCATTGAACCACGATTTTGCTTCATATCTCTGCACACAATTGTGACACGACCTATGATACGTTTCAATGTTCGTTTATTGCTATTTGCCTGGATAGAATCAAATTTTCGCTACGTATGCTCAAACCGTCGATCCGTGAACACGTTTGAACGGAATAGTGACCGCGATTTCACGACTGATAAATGGTCCGACGTTTATCGACATCGTGTAATAGTTCCTTTCTAAAGAAATTTTATAAAAATTCCTTTAAAAACTAAGGTGCATCGATATGGAATGTGTAATTTATTACATATTGGTAAATTGTCAAATTTTCAAATTTCCAAATTTCCAAATATTACAATCCCTAAGTTCTAAAATTCCCAAATTACCAAATTTCTAAATATTATAGTCGCTAAATTTAAAAATTCCAAATTTCCAAACTCTCAAATTTCCAAATGTTCAAATTTCCAAATTACTAAATTTTCAAATTACCAAACTTCCACATTTCTAAATATTACAATCTCTAAGTTCTAAAATTCCTAAATTTCCAAATTTCCAAATAAGTATTACAATCCCTAAATTCTAAAATTCCCTAATTACCAAATTTCCAAATTCTCAAATTTTCAAATTCTAAAATTCCCTAATTACCAAATTTCCAAATTCTTAAATTTTCAAATTTCCAAAATTCAAAATTACCAAATATTGCGATCCCCAAATTCTAAGATTCCCCATTTACGAAATTTCCAAATTTCCAAATTACCAAATTTTGAAATTACCAAACTTCCAAATTTCTAAATATTACAATCGCTAAGTTCTGAAATTCCCAAATTTCCAAATTTCCAAATAAGTATTACAATCCCTAAATTCTAAAATTCCCTAATTACCAAATTTCCAAATTCTTAAATTTTAAAATTTCCAAAATTCAAAATTATCAAATATTAGAATCTCTAAATTCTAAAATTCCCTAATTACCAAATTTCCAAATTCTCAAATTTTCAAATTCTAAAATTCCCTAATTACCAAATTTCCAAATTCTTAAATTTTAAAATTTCCAAAATTCAATATTATCAAATATTAGAATCCCTAAATTCTAAAATGCCCTAATTACCAAATTTCCAAATTTCCAAATTCTCAAATTTTCAAATTCTAAAATTCCCTAATTACCAAATTTCCAAAATTCAAAATTACCAAATATTACAATCCCCAAATTCTAAGATTCCCCATTTACCAAATTTCCAAATTTCCAAATTACCAAACTTCCAAATTTCTAAATATTACAATCGCTAAGTTCTAAAATTCCCAAATTACCAAATTTCTAAATATTACAGTCGCTAAATTTAAAAACTCCAAATTCCCAAATTCTTAAATTTTCAAATCTTCCCATTTCCAAATATTACAATCCCTAAGTTTCAAAATTCCTAAATTCACAAATTACCAAATTACCAAATTACCAAATTACCAAATTCCCAAATTCTCAGATTTTACTTTACAAAACTTTTGCCACCTTAAACACGTTTACTTGTTAAGTTATATCAACAATAAAAAAGCTAAAAGCTACTTCTTATTTCTCAACAAAACCAATTCTGAGATTTCAAAAACTAAATTTTATTTTTCAAAACAACATTCTTATTTTTCCAAAGGTCCTGAAATTCTAAAAACTAATTTTTCATTAGAACGACATCATCAGAATCGCAAAAAAATGAAATATAGATCAAATGAAAATAACTTTAAAAATATTTCGTAATCACAAAAAGTATAAGCTCCGATGGTTTTTAAAAGTGACGCGCTAAATATATCGCATAGAAACACGCAAACCGATTAAAAACACTAGCATTATTCGGAAGTACCTTGTAATTCAATAGCGCTTCATTTTAAATTAGTCGAAGCCTGTTCGTAATCGACGCATAATTGATTTACCGATGAATGCAGGTCGACGAGCAATTCATAGATTTTGCCAGCACATTGAGACGGCTATACAGCTCGAGGAGAGATGCAGATATAATTGGATTTTCCAGCGAGATCGATGGTGGTCATTCGCGACGGCTTAATTAGGTTCCACGAGTGTCCGTCGAAAATCACGTAGCTGATATTCTGTCAACCGTTAGTATTTTGGAGATGCCATGATTTGCTGAATTATCGTCCGACATTGGCGATATGAAAACGAACGTAAGCATGTACTTACGTGAATGACTGGATACAGTCATTGCCGAAAATATGCTGACTAGCTTTTGATATGTAAATGCGATGGACGATGTTTGTTTGATCAACCACAATTTTTGTTGTGCTTTTTCGTGATGCACGCTGTTGAATTTTCATTTCAAATTCAATGAGCAAAAATAAATGTTTGTATCGAAAAGTCGATAATATTCGTGCGTTGATCAATTACGTATGTGATGCCGCTCGATTTTGATCAGACTTTCGTATGTTATAAAAAATGAAATCTATATATTTGTTCGTACTTGTTTTCCGGTTAGGTTAGGTTAGGTTATTATATAATATTCGTGCGTTGATCAATTACGTATGTGATGCCGCTCGATTTTGATCAGACTTTCGTATGTTATAAAAAATGAAATCTATATATTTGTTCGTACTTGTTTTCCGGTTAATATAATTTTCACACATATAAAAATACATTGCGTTATTTCAAGGTTTAAAAATTAATTTAATTAATATATTTTAGAGGTCCTTGCAAGTCGTTTTTCTTAAATAATAAATTCATTTCGTTGTTTTAAAAGTTATTGTGTTTTAGTTTTATTTAAATATTATCTCCCCATGTTCCATTACACGCTGTCAATATTTTCACCCTTATGGGTATACAATGTGGTACTTATATGTATACATATGCATTTTTCAGTTGAATATTTGAGGTTGCTAAGAGATATTGAATTTTGTGGTTTTCTAGAGAAGATGCAATTTTCTTGTCAGTATATTATTGTACCCATTGAATTAAATTACATTTTTAATATATGTGAAATTTGGAATTTTGTCAAGTATAATATTAAATTTCTACATTTCTAAATTTCTAAATTTTTATATTTCTAAATTTCTACATTTCTAAATTTTTACATTTCTAAATTTCTACATTTCTACATTTCTACATTTCTACACTTCTAAATTTTTAAATTTCTAAATTTCTACATTTCTACATTTCTACATTTCTACATTTCTAAATTTCTAAATTTCTAAATTTCTAAATTCATAAATTTCTACATTTCTACATTTCTAAATTTCTATATTTCTGCATTTCTAAATTTCTACATTTTTAAACTTCTAAACGCAACAATTTCGAAATTTCCAACCTTCCAAACTTCCAAGTTCCCAAATTTCCAAATATCACAATTTCCAAACCCGAAATTCACAAATTTCCAAATTCCTAATTTTTAAATTTCCAAATTTTCAAGTACCTAAATTTTCCAAGTTCCAAAGCATCATCTTCAAAATTTTCAAATGTCCAACTCCAAATCCCCAAATTCCAAAATTCCAAAATTCGCAAATTCCCAAATTCCCAAATTCTCATATTTCCGTACCCCAAATTAAAAAATTTCCAAATCTTCAAATACCTAAATTTTCCAAGTTCCAAAGTATCATCTTCAAAATTTTCAAATTTCCAACTCCAAATTCCTTAATTCTCAAATTCAAAAATTCCTAAATTCCCAAATGCCGAAATTGCTCAAATTGCCCAAATTCTCAAATTTCCAAATTCTCAAATTCCCAGATTTCCAAATTCCCAAATTCCCAAAATTCCAAATTCCAAATTCCAAAATTCTAAGATTTCAATATTCCAAAATTCAAAAATTCAAAAATTCCAAAATTCCAAAATTCCAAAATTCGCAAATTCTCAAATTTCCGTATCCCTAATTTAAAAATTTCCAAATCTTCAAATACCTCAATTTTCCAAGTTCCAAAGTATTATCTCCAAAATTTCAAATTTTTAAATTTCCAACTTCCCAAACTTCCGAATTCCAAAATTCCCAAATGTCTAAATTCTCAAATTTCCAAATTGTCAAATTCCTAAGATGGAGATGAATGCACGATGCATCTTAATCCAGATTAAATATTGGATTGTATAACACAACGATCCTGTAATGTATACACGGTCAGCAGTGTCACGGATTCGTCTAAACTTCATAAAGCGACGCTGATTCCCGTTTGCTCTTGGACATTTTATCGCTTCCGTAAAATTATTCCGAAACCTGCAACTTGTTCCCAGTGGCAAGCAATCAGCATAACTGTTTGGGTAGAGTGAGGCCGAAGAGTGGGAGATTCGTGACCGTTGCTAGTCTAATTGCAAATTCGAACTTCTATGGAAACGCTCGTGGAATTTCGGAAATGGACGACAGCACTAATTCCGCGGAAATACAAAGCCGGTAAATTGTCGAGATGATAAATATGAGACAGTTAGCGCAGTATTTACGACGCATTCATACAGGAATACATTATTGTGCTTGGTTACAGTATGGAACGCGTTCTTTCGTGCTTGCCGGCCTATTGTATTCACTTTTAACCGTGATTAACGCAGTAAACGTGCTTCTTTTTTTATTTTGATGAATTGAGCCATTTATTTTGATAGTGGCCTAAGTCCATTTGTCGGTTGTTTGTTGTTAACTGTGGTAGCACTGTTAACTGTCATAAAAAATATTCTGCGATTTATATTCAGAGTATACGATCATTTTGGATATATAAATTGTCGCAGTTATTTTGATAATTTAAAAATTCGCTTCGAAAGTCCAATTGATAATGTCAGAAACTGCGGAGTTTCAAATGTCCGAGAGCTGTGACGATGGTAATTACGATTAATTAGTAATTTGATAATATAACAATTAATTAGTATTAATACGATATATACCATCGAAACACCGACTTCTTCGAATCCCACATACACAAAATGTAGACGAGCAGGAAATTGTTATGTAATTTATTTTAATTAGAAGATTTTCTGAATTGCATAAATGGTGTTTTCAAGTGTTGTAATGAAATATAAAAGAAATCGAATATTTTTTTCAATTTGAAGCATTTCAAATTGTATCGAATAGACTTGGACTGTTTCAAATTTCATGACACATCTAGTTATCAATTTTGAAAGGCTTAAGTCCATTCTTGGTAAGAAGACGCATATTCTTCACTTAATAATTGCTATTATTTAAGGGGAATTGTAAATTTAACTCTCTTTGATACACTTCAGGAGTGTGATACATTGGTATCGTATACGTATATTTTTAATTTCATTGAAACGCAAACTCTTAAAGACCTCGATTAAAACATAAATGGACTTAGTCCACTTAGCCCACATATATGTATACTATAATTTTCGTTAAAATGCAAAGTTTTATTACACGTCATATATTTAGACACGTCTGCCTTTATTGTAGAAGCCATTGAAACCCATTAATTATTGGATGCTTTTTATGAACAGAGAATTTTAGAAAGTCTATATTTGTATTCATTGCGTATAATTTTTAGTGTCATTAAGTGTTCGTGTATGGAACTGCTGGTGTCGATAATATCGAAATGTTATCGATAATCCAATATGTAGATGACATAATCTAGATATCGTCATATTTGAATGAAAATGAGCGACACAGAATGTAATATTATCATATATATTTAATAGTTATAATAATTTAAATTTCAAACCCAATATGATCCTAATATGATGTGATACTCATCCAATAACATTGTCATTCCAAACTTATTATAGTTATTTGATACTAGATTGGGTTAGATTCTAATTTACAATTGGAAAATGATATACAGATATGCTAGATTTGATCAAAGTAAATTAAAATCTAGTTATTATTAGTATTTAAAACTAGGTTAGGTTAGAATTGAAATTTAATAAATTTAATATTGAAATCAACGAATTTCCAAATTTTCAAATGCAGAAATTTAAAACTTTGAAATTTTGAATTATATATTTGGAAATTTAGCAATTTATAAATCTTGATATTGAGAAATTTAGAAATTCATAAACCTTGACTTTGGAAAATTTGGAAATTCATAAACCTCGACATTTGGTAATTTAGAAATTTATAAATCTTGACATTGAGAAATTTAGAAATTTATAAACCTTGACACTGGGAAATCTAGAAATTTATAAACCTCGACAAAATTGACAAACCCCGATATTTTGAAACTGAGAAATTTAGGAACTTCGATATTTGGAAAATTTACAAACCAAGACAAATTGTAGGTTATTAGCGTTCAGTTTAGGAAAGCCAGAGCTAATTGAAAGCAACTTGTTAGACACTGGATAGTTAGAATATGAACGGAGGATAGCATAGTTGAAACAAATAGTTTAGTAAGAATTTACGTGAATATTGTTGCGGATGCTCCTGTAAAGGTGAATACAGAAAGCTACACCACAAGTCCAATATCACAGTAAGTGGTTTGATAAAATGATTCGAGAAATGACGCAATATCTGAATCATTACGTATAAAAATAACTACTTTCTGAATTTCGAATTGAATCATAAATTCTGATTGAAAATTTTCAAATTTTCTTATTTGTAATTATACAATATATTTTGAAATTTTCATATACATTTGTACAGTTGTTTCATGCACAGTATACATTTTGAATTTAGGAATTTATAAACTGTACAATTTTTATATTTTTCATTTTTAAGTTGAGGAATTTAGGAATTCGCAAACAGTGAAACTTTCATATTTTTAAGTTGAGGAATTTAGAAATTCGCATACATTGAAATTTTCATATTTTTAAGTTGAGGAATTTAGAAATTTGCAAACATTGAAATTTTCATATTTTTAAGTTGAGGAATTTAGAAATTCGCAAACATTGAAATTTTCATATTTGTAAGTTTAGATATATAAAAATTAACAAACATTGAAGTTTTTATATTTTTGCGTCGAGGAATTTAAAGATTTATAGATTTTTAAACTTTTTACTTGGGAATTGAATAATTTACAATCTTTGAAACTTTCACATTTTCAGGTCTAGGAATATAGAAATGTATAGATTTTGTAATGTTCATATTTCTATGTTTAAAAATTTAGAAATTTAAAGATTTTTACATTTTTATATTGCGAAGTCCAGGAATTTAAAAATTTACAGTTTTCAAAATTTTCATATACTGAAGTTCAGGAATTTAAAAATTGACAAATTCTGAAATTTTCACATATTTCAATTTGAAAAGACAGAAACTTACAAACTTTAAAACTTCTTAAATTTTCAAATCATTTAGAAATTGACAGACTTCATAATTTCCAATGTTTTATGAAAAATGAAACACTTTTACAAGATTTAAAAACCTTTGTGTTTTATATCCATTCTATAAAGAATGATCCGCGTTAAACATATCACTTTTAACAAGATTTTACCTTGCTTAATATTGAATTTAATTATTATAATGTCACTGATTGTATGAAATAATTACGGTTATACAAAACGGACGAAATATTAATTAAAGTCTTTAATCTCATTTCTTTGTTATGAAATTAATTGAAATTACCGTTCGCTGTTGGAGGTACAAAATGTATTTATCATTTAACAATTGTTCGAATACCCGTTTGAATTACATATATCTTGAACGGTAAACAGAATAATAAATTTCCGTTTTCATAAAACGACGATGAAGAGAAAAACGCGATAATGTATTGGAAATTTAGCGAAATTTTCACATTTCATCCGCTTACAAATGATTTATCTCACCGATTCAATTAATCGTTATATTTTTGTTGTTTCACGCGTTACACGAAAATTTCTTTCTCAAAAAATGTTAGATACAGGGTGTCCCATTTAAGTTGACGTAAACAATCTCGAAGACATGTGATTTAAGAAAAAAATACTGACACGTGTTCTTTAGTATTTCGAGTGGGGAGTCAAATAGCATTACTAATTTTTTAATGCATGGGCGTCTTCGTGGTTATTTCAAGGTCATCTTGTCTTTTTTATCATAAACCCATATTTTTTATTCTGGAATCATATTCTACGTGACAAAATGCATGACTTTTGTTTGATACATTTTATTGTAAGTTCAATATTACATCTGGTAGGCGTACATCTTCAAGTGTCATTAGTACCTTAAGAATTATTGATGGCACGTTAGATGGAAACAAATACCGAGACTTATTGGATCGCGAATTACCTGTATTATTAGAAGATCTAAGCAGACAGTCAAAACATGTTTTAACACGACGGTTGCCCAGCTTATTATTCACGTATTGCACGACAAGTACTACATCGGGATTTTACTGATCGTTGGATAGGTCGAGGTGGTCCAGTTTCCTGGCCATCGAGATCACCTGATCTTACATCACCCGATTACTTCCTATGGGGTTATCTTAAGGAAAAGGTATACTCCGATCCACCTACTACACCAAAAAACATGAAAGAGCGAATTATAACTGCGTGTCGTAGTATCACGAGAAGAACTTTATTATCTGTTCATGAGTCTTTTATTAAACGAATTAATAAGTGTCTAGAAGTTGAGGGTAAAAATTTCGAGAATTTATTGTAATGTTCTTAAAGGAAATATAAAACCTTCCAAAAGAAAGTAACGTTGTCATTTTAATAGAAAAAATATTTTTGAAATAAACATGAAAAATCAACTAGATATTTTAAGAAATTTTGTTGTAAGCTCAGAATTGAACTTTGTTCATGTGTTAATTGCACCGTTCCTACCCACATTTTGTAACATCGATACGAATATAAATTGTAGCAACAAATTCAAGCGAGGTGTGTATTTTTACCCCTACGCGCTTTAAGTAATTTTGGGTCGCATTAATCGGGTAGTTTTCAAATGTAAGAAGTTCTTGGACTGTTTGCTCGGTTTCAACAACCTTTGTGTGCTTCCTTGTACTCTTCTTCAAGGTTTCTTGTCTCATTCTTTTCCCAGGGACGACAAAACCCTAACAGAATCACGTAGGCGAGACAAGGATCGCCCACGTGGGTCACAAAATTTGGCGAGCCGTCGCGCTCCTTTTTTTCTCGCCGAGATTTACGCTCCTGACAAACGACGATGAACTCGTTATCCCACGAATTTTCTGTGTTACTTGGACGTTGGATTACTCTCGTATTTATGTCGCGCCGCGATTAAGTTACGCTGCAATGGAAACATTCGAATTCTGGCGTGCAAAGTTATGCGATACATGGAAGATGTTAATCAAGATAATTAAGACATCTGTTTTGAAGTAACGGCGGTACTTTTGTAATAGTTTTTTAGTTACATTTTTTTAAATTGAAATAAGTGCATTTTATAGTAGTAGGTTGTTGCATTAGGAGTTCCTGTATTTCTAAATATTCGACTTCCTCAATTTTTATAATTTCTGAGTTTCTAAAGTTGTCTATTTCTCAATTTTTTAATTTTTCAATTTTTCAATTTATCAATTTCTCGGTTTTTCAATTTTTCAATTTCTCAGTTTCTCGATTTCTCGATATCTCCATTTTTCGATTTTTCAATTTCTCAATTTTTCAATTTCTCAATTTTTCAATTTTTCAATTTTTCAATTTTTCAATTTTTCAATTTTTCAATTTTTCAATTTTTCGATATTTCAATTTTTCAATTTTTCAATTTTTATTTTTTCAATATTTCAATATTTCAATTTTTGAATTCTTTAATTCTTCAATTTTACAATTTTACAATTTTATAATTTCTCAATTTTTCAATTTTCTCATTTCTCAGCTACTAAATTTTTTAATATTAAGATTTCTGTTTACAAAACACTGTTTAGTTTTTAAATCTCTAAATTTCTAAGTTTGTAAATCTCTAAACTAAATTATATTCCCAAATTCTCAAAATTGCAAATTTCTGAACTTCACACAAATAATTAAATATTGTTAGCCGTCTGCGCGGCTAACATCACCACATCAGTTCTTCAGGTTATTTTATGAGTTCTGTTTAGAACATAATATTTTCGCCAGTGACAAACATTATAGAAGAATTGTATTCGAAAATACAATATCAAATATTTAGAATAAGAAGATCAAATTTTCTAAACAGGAAACCATTTTATTCTCAAGCAAGAAGACATAAAACGTAACAAGAAATGATAAAATATTGCAGCAAGTTCAAGACGAAGAATCCTGAAAAATTAAACTTTTATTTTTAACAAATTATTTATCACAAATTATTGTCTCGTACACTTTCGTTGTCACGTAATCACTGTTAATTACTTCACTTCATCATGTCCGTGTAGCCTCCATTAAAAAACCTACTGCGGTCAACTCGCATCATAAATTCATAGTAATTAATTCATGCCTTGCCACGTTTATTCATGAATTCACGCTTTGTCACATTCATTTATATAATCATTTAAATACCCATGATCGCTGTTTCTTTCGTTCGTGCCACCGCTCATTTATATTCACTTTACGGAACAAAGAAACATTAATTCACAACTCCGAATTAATTAATAATTTTGCCATGAATTATTAATTCATAAATTATTAACGCACGGCATTAATTTTTCATCTCATGTTTATCAATATTCTTTTTTACCACTCTGCAAACTGGAACGATCCTTGAAAGAAACGAAGAAGTATTATTTGTTCTTATTTGTTCTTTGTTATTATTTTTTGTTCTTAAACATCTGAAACCAAAGAGTAGGTATAATAAGAGGCGACACTCAAGAAACTACTTTTAGAGGAAGGCGGAATTCTACAACCAATTTAAATGGCCATGCAAAATGAAACGGGGTTGTTTCGAAAAATGAATATAGTGTACAAGTATGGCGTTTGGCAAACAATGCTTTATACCTGCACATTCGTCTGTAATTTAATTGTAACTTATTTATGAGAAATGCTTTGTGATATATTTTTAATTTGTAATAATTACGAGTGAATATTTTGACCTTTCCCTGTAACACATTCACCACGTAATTTACAGTCTAATACGCAATAGCCCTTCAATTCTCTTAGTATCATTTCTATCGCTGAGAAATTCAAGTCATTTTGAGATGAGTGCCGTATACGGTAAACGATTCGAAGCAGTATTCTTGTGCCAACACCCGAAAGGACCAAAAATGAATGTTAGAAATGCAGCAAAATATCTGTACAAGTCTCGCGAATTTGTAAATAAGTGTGTGCAACGTTATAAAGAGACAAATTGTGTCGATGATCTCTCTGATCGAGGTTCGAAGCGAGCTACGGAACTTAATGCGCCGGGGTTTCGGAACTGTATGCGTCTTTCTGGATAATTTAAATGCTCATAAGATGATTAAACTGTACCAAAGGGGTCTCTTAGTATCGGTGAAACATTGGTTTAAAAGAACCGGAGACCATTGAATACTTCGAGAGGACAACGACTCCAAACACCGAAGCCGCCTTTGTACGGGATGGAAAACAGCGAGTGGTGTCAACGTGTTGGATTGGCCATCTCAGTCCCCCGATACCAATCCAATCGAAAATTTTTGGTCTCTCATGAAATACAAACTCCGAGGAAAGCGTATTTTAAAATTGAAGACGCTAGTTTGCCGTATTCGAGAAACATGCAGATCTCTTCCTGTCTCATACGCTGCAAAGCTGGTTGAAAGTATGCCCAGGAATAATCGCTAATGGTGGTGATTGGACACATTATTAAGCAAATGCGTATTAGTTCTTTAAATGTACTTTCGACCTGTACAACCTTTTTACAGAAAAGATTTACCTGCACTCAGATATCGCGTCCACGCTCTTATGGAAATCTGTACTTGCAGTAAATATTTCATTCTTTATAAGTTTGTAATAATCATTTCTGTAATATATGTTCTTCGAATATATTTTGTAATCATTTTGGTATATTCCTCTCATTTTCAATTTTTCAACGTTGTAAAACTGATGCAAATACTTCGAAAACCAATATCAGTAATATAGAAAAAATTTAGAACAAATAGATTTCTATTTATTAGAGGTTGATATGAAATCAAATTTATGTGATTTGAATTTCCCGCTCGTTTATACAACCCATTTAAAAGGATAAACTTTCCCGAGTATCGAAGATACTCTTGTACCTACCCTTTGCTGAAATTATATGTGTGTTACGTATTTATCTATACTCATAACTTCTTCTTAAATCTCATTTTTGAAATATTTATTTATATTGATATCCAAAGTATTCCATTCACCGCTATCTCCCTCGTGTTATAAAATGCATTGAATTTGTTATGTATCGCCTTTTCATACCTCCCTATTTCTTGTTTTACCATATTTTTTACACACCAGGTGCACTGCTTCGGTTTTCACGAGAAATTCACGTATAAAATCAAAAATATTGCAACCTCGAACAACTGATTGAGAATTGTTTACCATCAATATCGTTGCGTGGAAATATCTGTTTTCAAAATGGAATTAGTAAATTCAAAAGAGAATTTTAACAGCTTTAAAATAGTACACGATATACAATAATGTTGTTTGTATATAATTCATATTGTTATTTAATTGATATCAATAATATTACGAATAATAATAAATAGTAAACTTTAATAGTATTTTTTTATATTTATCGCGTATTTTCTAATCTCTCATTGAAATTTCATACCTATTTGTAATTTATCATCTTGAATTATAAAGTCTGTTTTTAATTGTATATTTAACTATTATTCTTTCGCACCTATATAAATAATGTTTTATACAATTAATCAAAATAGGTTTATATATACAAATAAAAATAAACTGCATGATTATTATTTTGCGTTATTATTGTTGCACAAAAGGTCTTAAATTCGCGTCTGCTCGCTACACCTGTTGCACGACATGGATTAATTATGTACCATGTAAATACAGTTGTATAAACAAACGAATATTTGTACCAAGCACAGTCAGAGGATATTCTGGAATAGATGAGCGTTAACATGGCATAAAAAGTCTAGCACAAAAGTTACAAATACTCGTATTTCCATATGAGTGTTTATTTTAAACATTTATTTTGCCTTCCATTATATGTTAAGCACTAAACCATTCAGTCTGTAACCAAATATTTCTGTTGGCACGAAGAGAACGCCGACATTTTAACAAACTCTAAATGCTACAGATCGTTAACATACAACAAATTCATATAATCCATACACATACGTACACATTACAAATTACACATACATCACAAACTGCAAATACAAAAAAAAATTTGTTTCCCTTCACGTCTTACCATCAAGATAAAATTTCATTTTGTATCTTTTTAGTATACTATTCATGTTGTACTTTAAATGGAATGATTTGTATTGGAAGTACAGAAGTAGGGTGAGTTGTTCGATGATCCTAACCTAAAACTTTATCTTCAACGATTAGATTTATTTGAATAATTCACAAAATATTATTCTAAATGTTGTAATTCATCAATAACAAATTTTGTTTTATTATTAGTTTTTTATATTGAAAAAGAATAACAACTGATATTTAGAAATTGTAGAATAATTTTTGGTGCCTCTAGTGGAAAATCGATAATTTCCGCTGACTTTTGTTCATTTTATGTTGTTTTGGTCAGGATAGACAAAAACAGTACATATGTGATTTCCAAAAAATGTGCAACTATGCGATGTAGTAATTTACAGATTTTTAAGCCAAGAAAAACATTTGGTTACACTATATTTTCGAAAATAATCTTTATATTAAAAAACGTATAGAGTCGGATTTTGCAATTTCGCTTCTAAAACTTCATAACGAACGAAAACATGCAAAAAAGTTTTTGCACAATATTTCTTTTAAAATGGTAATAAAATCTGTTTTATTTCTTTATCATAATTCGTCTTCGCACAAATAAATTTGAATTTTACCGCCATCATTGCGCGTTACACCAATATGGCGGAGTACTTTTCAGAAGATTAGCAGTCAAAACTTATAAGTTTATTTATTATTTATTCAAATTTATTTGACTTATCATAAATTAAATTAAAATCTTAGTTGGGTATTCAAATAGCCATAAAGTATTACAATGAAACGAAAATCATTCCTAATTTTCTCAACAAAAAGTAATTTCACGGTGAAATCGTTGCTTCAAGAATCGTCTTTCACGTTTACAACAAAATCACAGTGTGCGAACGCCTTTCTTTCCCGGAACACAAACGTTGTACCAGATTTCCGGAATCGCCGGTGAATCCACACTTTTAATCCCGGATTTTTCTTGAACGCCTCCATGAGCCCAATTAGACACGTTCCATCCGAGTCTGCACACAATTGCACCGCATGAAAACGCGGCGTTTCGTTATTCTTCATTTAACTCGAACACGATTCTTTTGGTTCCTCGAACAGGGGTTGCTCGCGAGGAGTAGTTCGCGATAAAAGAGCTCACGGTTACAGCGATAGTCACGAGCAAGAGAAACAAGTCGTCCACGAATGGGAGACACGAATGATACAAGGTGTGAAGTTACACGTCGACGAGAAGGAACGAGCTCGAGAAGAGGGAACAAGGAGAAAGAAGAAAGGTGGAGAGACTATTTATGTGTCTGAGTCGACTTTGGTCTCAGGTTCTCGACTCGGTGAGCAGGATGGACGAGCAGATAGGTAGATACGATCAGGGCCGCTCCTATCAACGGCGCAACACGTGCATTTACTATTCAACGTTATCGTATCAAAAGAATTGAAAGTTGGAATATAAGTTAGAATAGACTTGTATTTTCAGTACAATTAATACTGGTATTTTTGATACAATTTAATTCTGTGTTTATATTTTTAATACAGTTAGTTACAATACTTGTAATTTTAAGACAATTAAATATAGTACTTCTATTTTTAATACAATTAAATACAGTACATATGTTTTCGATACAATTAAGTAGACTTTTATTTTCAAGGCAAATTAATATGATACTTGTATTTTCAAAACAATTAAATATGGGACTTCTATTTTGAATACAATTAAATACAGTACTTATGTTGTCAATACAATTAAGTAGATTCTTATTTTCAATGCAAATTAATACAATACTTGTAATTTCAAGACAATTGAATAGAGCACTTCTATTTTTAATACAATTAAATACAGTACATATGTTTTCGATACAATTAAGTAGACTTTTATTTTCAAGGCAAATTAATACAATACTTGTAGTTTCAAGACAATTAAATATAGTACTTCCATTTTTAATACAATTAAATACAGTACTTATGTTTTCGATACAATTAAGTAGACTTTTATTTTCAAGACAAATTAATATGATACTTGTATTTTCAAAACAATTAAATATGGTACTTCTATTTTTAATACAATTAAATATGATACTTATGTTTTTGGTACAATTAAATGCAATACCTGTGTTTTCTTTAGAATTAAACGTAATACTGATATTTTTGATACAATTTTATGCTGTATCTATATTTTCAATACAGTTAATTGCAATACTTGTATTACACATAAGTACAGTACTTGTGTTTTGAATACAAGTACTTTTTTGTATTTTGTTTCCTTTTGTCATTTGAAAATTTAAAAGTTTGAAAATTTGAACATTGAGAAATTTGAAAATTTTGAATTGGGAAATTTACTAACTTGGGAATTCTGGAATTTAGAAATTTGGAAGTTTTGAAATTTCAGAATTAAGAGATGTAGAAACTTGAGAATTTCAAAATTTAGAAATTTAGGAATTTGAAAATTTTAATATTAAGAAATGTGGAAACTTGAGAATTTCAAAATTTATAAACGTGGAAACTTGAGAATTTTAGAATTTAGAAATTTGGAAACTTGAGAACTTTAAAATTTCAAAATTCGGAAATTTCTGGATTAAGAAACGTGGAAACTTGAAAATTTCAAAATTTGGAAATTTTAAGATTAAGAAATGTGGAAACTTGAAAATTTCAAAATTTAGAAATGTGGAAACTTGAGAATTTTAGAATTTAGAAATTTGGAAACTTGAAAATTTCAAAATTTAGAAATGTGGAAATATGAGAATTTTAGAATTTAGAAAATTGGAAACTTGAAATCCTTAAAATCAAGAAATTTGAAAATTTTGGAATTACAGGATTAAGTAACATGGAAACTTGAGAATTTTAGAATTTAGAGATTTGGAAATTTGAAAACTTTAAAATTTAGAAATTCGGAAATTTGGAAATTTCAGGATTAAGAACTGTGGAAACTGGTGAATTTCAAAATTTAGAAATTTGGAAATTTTAAGATTAAGAAACGTGGAAACTTAAGAATTTCAAAATTTAGAAATATGGAAATTTTAAGATTAAGAAATGTGGAAACTTGAAAATTTTAAAATTTATAAACGTGCATACTTGAGAATTTTAGAATTTAGAAATTTGAAAGCTTGAGAACTTTAAAATTTAGTAATTCGGAAATTTGGAAATTTCAGAACTAAGAAATGTGAAAACTTGAAAACTTCAAAATTTAAAAACATGGAAACCTGAGAATTTTAAAAACAAACAATTTAGTCCCTTGAAAATTTCGCAATTTAAAAATTCGAAAACTTTACTATTTAATAATTTAGAACTTTGAAAACTTCAAAATTTTATAATTCAAAACTTTAGAATCTTGATAATTCAAAAATTAAAAAATTTATCAGATATAAATTTCACGATTTATAAATTCTAGAGGCTAAAAATATAACTTCTTTTCTTTTTTCTTCTTCTCAAGTTACTTTGCACGTAGCAGCAAAAAAGCTTAAGCCGGCCCTGCATGATTATTAAGTAGAAAGAGAGGTAGGAAAAGGCGAATAAAGGTGTACTGTAGAAGGATCAATGTAAGCAAGGGATGCATAAAAAGGAAGACAACGAGCGGTTAGTTGGCAGAGATGAAAGTTATTCGCGTAAATTATTATTCATTTCGTTAGAGGGATACTGTTTCCATCGTTATTCGCGAATTGTTCTTTATTTACGTTTATTCAATTTCAACGGTTTATTACGTCATCGTTATTTGCAGTTTATGCCGAGCCGTTTAATTCGACAACAGTCGAGTTGGTACTTGATTATGGTATATGATCGTATAACTTTTGTTATTATTGTTATTCGCCTACCAATGCAGAGATACCAATGTTCATGTTGTAATCTCAAAATATATACATCTTCTACAATCGAATAAAATGTTTCAGTATTGCTATTTCAATTTTGATGACGCATTTATTTACGCTGATCGTATTTGAACATTCAGAAAATCCACAAATGAAAATTTCAAATAAAATGAAGATATTGGAGAATAATGAACAATTTCTTTATGAAAGTACAGAGATGTTTGAAATTTCAAATAAAATGAAGTTATTTATTTAATACAAGAAGAAAATAGTGGGGGCTTTCATTGAGTCTTTGGTTAAATAGATTAATAAATATTAAACTTGCTTATTTAATATGGTCAACGAAATTTAGTTCCATTATAAATTTCACGTATTATTTATTATTACAGTTTAATAATAAAAACTTAATTATTTAAGTTTTTAATTGTTATCGACTGAGACGAGGAAGTTATTGAATTCAAATTTTCACCTGTTTGATTTATTGATGTCTTTAAATTGTTATTGCAATATTCAATGTCGTATTGCAAATTCGAACGAAATTATAATAGTTCCAATCTGCTTTTTCTCTTATTCAACTGTGCAACTTGTAAATACTCTTTGTTGATTTTATTTCACTTTTATGGAACAGAAATTTTTATGAAGTAAAATATTAATTTTATTTTATTTTTATGTAATAAAAATTTTCATATGTAATATTGTTGACTATTTTCATAGTTGAATTAATAGAAATAACAAAATCTAGATAAACATCGATAACGTTATTGATAATTATTTTGTTCATATGACGATAACATCAGCAAATCCTACAAAATAAATTATACTAATAAATTATATAGTTATGCATTTTAATAATTATTTAAATTATTTAATGTGCAAGTCACATTCAAATTTGTAAATACTGTGTGAGTTATGAAAAAATGTTGATTTTATTTTTGCATAATAGAGTATATTTTTGGATTAGTTCAATTTATTTCAAATATATCAAAAGAGAAATTATTAAGTGAGTAAAAAGATCAAAATAGTTTATAATGATTCCTAGCAAAGAAATTGCTATAAATACAAAGATCACCACATGATTAATAATTTTATTCGATAATTCGGTGTAGAAAAATATATCAATGATTTTTTGAGTTGCAACAAATAAAAATGTAACAAACGTTTAAAGCGAATTTAAATCTCTCCATTACGAAGAGACGCGTGCAACAAATATTATGAAGTAGTAAAAGCTTCCTGTGGACGGAAAAAGTCGCGAAACCACTTTTGACGTTTTGCCATAAAGAGCCAACAGCTGCATTCGCAAAAGATCATATCTTGAAGAGAAGAGTGGAAACACGTAACTTTTTCAGAGGAAGAATACAATACAGACAGAATAGAAGGTTTCGATTAGTAAAAAAATCAAAATACTACAAATCGTAATTTTAATTCCAAGTACTTCCACTAATTATAATTAAATTTAGAACTAATTCCAATAATTTCAGTTATGAATTATAATTGCGCTGTGAAAGCATATTGATGTCAGCTGCAGTTAGCTATATGGAAGGGACACCAATATTCTAGATATCGGCGAAATTTAATTTCGGGAAATACGTAGAAATATTGGAGGATGTCTTTAATTCTATACATGGAATAATCAGATTCTGTAGAGTAGATATTTTGAAAAAAAAAATCGCCACAGTTTAACATTCACAAAGGTTCTAAAATAAAAATATCCAGTTAAAGCAGTGACCCGTTTGGATTGCTGAACTAAACTCAATTAAAAAGCTTTAAGCAACTTTAACTTGTAAGGTGTACTTTTAGTATGCTACAATTTTGGAGTTTGAAAACAGCATAGAACAAGACTGGAATAGACATGTTAACTCTACAAACTTTAATTAACAGTATAATCAATAGAATTTTTGGAGTAATTTGTAAAAATGGTGAACCTGTGCGTTATTAGCATGTAAATATGTAGTAAAAGGTTTTATCTGTGTATTGTAGATAATGTATTATAATAAGTGGTAATAAAGAAGAATCACAAATTACTCTTTTCATATTATATACTTCTTAAATTAATTTTTTATATATTGCTGGGAAGGTCTTGTTAATCTACTTAATATTACAATTTAATAGAGTTCGTTCGCTTTTTACAAATTATGTGGAATTTCAAATAAATAAATACGACAAGGAATTATAGAAATTTCGTTGATTAAATTTGTTCAATCATCAAACTGCATTCATTGCAATTGTAGTTTTAGCGTGTTCTGCGCAGATGTAGTTTTAGCGTGATCTGCGCAAGTATAACTTTAGTCTGATCTGCGCATGCGTTTACCGACTGCACATGCGCATTGCGTTCTGCGCAGGTACAACCTCAGCCACTACGCAGATCTCAACTCTTTTACTTCCAAATCTCATTGAGTCATATCATTTAATTGAATATCTAATCAAATCTTTCTGTTAAATAAAATATTATCTATTTTTAACAATATTCTCTAATAATACTACCTTTCGTTTTAACATCAGACATATTAGTGTTCTCAGTTAAAAATTATAATATTAATTCTGTAACTTTTATTTGAATTTTAGAGTTTTCCGTCAGGCTTGACCGCTCTTATAAATGAACTCTTGTTCAATCTATAAATTTCTTTTTATGAAAAGAGAATTCATTGTATATGTATATAAAAATTACTCAACCCCCCTCCATAATATTATTTCTCTTCATACGTGATACTGCAAAACAGAATATTTTGTATTTATTATCAATAACAATATCTAATTATTATCCATGACATTATCGATAACATAAGCTAATTACTTATCATTTCTATTAGCAGTGTACTAATAATATCTTCTTTGTAAATATCTAAATTTTTAATACAAATTTCGTTGAAATAACCAAGTTTAGCACTAGGTGTAAATCATCTAAAGTTTTGTAACGGTGTGAAAATCTCGTTCGAACAGCCTGTGAAACACGTAACACAGATTCCCAGCTCGAGTTGAATCGAATTGACAGTTTCTCGTCGTTCTCAATCGTGGCCGGTTCCCTTCTTCCTTTTAACACGTGCGTGAAAGGTGAATTGACGAAGAACCGGTTAATGGACAGGATACTACGATCTCTACGCTTGGAACGTTAACTGTTGAGAAATCACAGCGGTGCTGCGACAACGAACATTCGCACCTCGGCTCTGCTGACTATATCTGCTTGTTCGCATCTATCTGTTAGGTTAGACCGGAAGTTCTCTCGTGTAGGCGGCCGCATACACGAAGAAAAAAGAATTTTTTATCCAAAAAACCTGAAATGTAACGCTAACAGTATGCTCGATTGCTTCGTTGAAATTTTATAAAATCTAAAATAAATAAATCCATTAGCAACCATGCCCTAATTGGTGACCGACTGTTCACTTCATTTTATTGAAGTTGAATAAAGTGATTTAGTGGATGAAATCTTGGACTGTTAAAGTTGAGAGTATTTACTTTACTATTTTAAGGATTGCTCTTTTATTAAGATATAGTCAACGTAAAGAAAATTATCAATATTACAGAACTATCATTTTCAATTTACAAGTTTGTCAATCGACATTAAGAATATTAGACAGTACATATTAGACAGTACATGTTTGCCGTATTTATGGTGGTTAAATAAAATAATTTTATTAAATTAAAAATTGTACTTATCGGTCACAAATAAGATAAAAATCGCACTGATCCGTTACAAATAAACTAAAAAATGTGCTTATCCGTTACAAGTAAGCTAAAATTGTATTTGCCCATCGTAAACAAAATAAAGAACGAAATAACGACGTGTTTGCGATACAATCGCCTGAAGGGATCAAGAACTGGGTTCTTGACGGTGCCGGATTATATCATGGAAGCAAACAAAAAATAAATCGCGTACAATCGGTGAAGAGGTACGAATAAAAATGCACGAAAAAAAAGTAGGTAAAACGAAAAGGGTGAGCAACATGCTCTCACACGTAGGCTTTGTGCACGCGTGCCATTTCGATGTCAGTGACCACCATGCTTGCCCGTCAGTTTGACTACCTCGGTTAACGTGCTCGGCAAAAAGGGATAAAACGAGGTCTTCAAGAAGGGGTGGATAATGAAGGGAGAAGCTGGAATGGGATCGAGATAGAGATATCCGCAGCTGCAACGGTTAGATGATCATCGCTGCATTTGTGCCACGCGAACGGATTGATATGTAAACGTTTGCAAATGCTATTACGGGCGATTAAACGGTACAAAATGGAAGGTGGGTGCTTCTTTTGTGTTCAGCTTCGACTGAAATGCATGCACGAGTGTGTGCTCTGTTTTGAATGCCACGAAACGAGCTGCCTCCGCGTACAATGCATTCATTTGTAGAAATACAGGTTTCTGGAAAAGTCGGAAAAATTGATACATGTTTGACGAAATAATGTATTTTATAAAAAAATACGTGAAGTATTGAAGCATTGTGATAGTAAGTTTTGTGTTAGCGCGAACTTACGACGTTCACTATTACGGATCTCGGTTGAATTTCTGGAATAAGTTATGTTTTCGAGTTTTCGGATTTGTAATATACTTGTTATATAATTTGTTAATATACAAGTTGTCATATTTCGAGATTAACGAATTATAAATGGTTTAAAATCTCTTTAATTCTTGAATTCTTAACATTCTCAAATTTTTTAAATTAAATACTTCAATTTGAAAATTTACAAATTCACAAATACCTAAATTCCTGATTCCCTATATTTCTGAATTCTGAAATTCTGAAATTCTGAAATTCTGAAATTCTGAAATTCTGAAATTCTGAAATTCTGAAATGCTGAAATTCTGAAATTCTGAAATTCTGAAATTCTGAAATTCTAAAATTCTGAAAGTCTGAAATTCTGAAATTTTTAATTTCTTAATTTCTTAAATTCTTGAATTCCTATATTCCTGAATTTATGTATTCCTAAATTCCTATATTCTTGAATCCTAAACTCGTGAATTTCTGAATTCCTGAATTCCTAAATTCTTAAATTCTTAAATTCTTAAATTCTTAAATTCTTAAATTCCTACATTCCTGAATTCCTATATTCCTGAATTCCTACATTTCTCAATTCCTACATTCCTAAATTCCAATACTGCTGAATTCCTAAAGCCTTACATTCCTCAATTCCTATATTGCTGAATTCCTAAAGCCTTACATTCCTCAATTCCTATATTGCTGAATTCCTACATTCTTGAATTCCTATATTCCTGAATTCCTGTATTCTTGAATTTTTATATTCCTGAATTTCTATATTTCTGAATTACTGTATTTTTGAATTCCTAAACTCGTAAATTCCTAAATTCCTAAATTTTAAATTCCTGCATTTTTAAAATCCTAAATTGTAAAGTTCTCAAATGCCTCAATTCCTATATTTCCAAGCTTCGAGTCTTTAGATTTTCAACTTGTCCAAATGTTTAAAAAATCTAAAATCTCAAATTTTTACATCTGCGAATACCCAATGTTCAAGTTTCCATATTTCTAAATTTTTAAATCCACAAATTTACAAATATCCAAATCTACAAATTTCTAAATCTCCATATTTTCAGATATGCTAACAATTCAAATTCTCGAATTCTCAATATTTTTCAAATCTACAAATTTTTAAATCCTCAATTTTTCAAATATTCGAACAATTCAAATTTTCCAATTTTCTATATTTCTCGAACCTCTTTCTAAAAGTTTAAATCTACAGATTTTTAAATCTTTAAGTTGTCAGATATTTTGATGATTCAAATGATCAAATATTCTATACACCTCAAATCCACAAATCCCAAAATTTCCCATATTTCACAAATCCCAAATATCTGAAATCTCCAATTTCTCAAATTTCTAAACATCCAAATTTCCAGTTTTCCAAACTTTCGAACTTCGTTCTATAAATTTTTAAATCGTAAAATTTCGAAACATCAATGTATCAGTTTTCTATTATCCATACTTAAAGTATTCTATCATCATTTAATATAATTATTCAATTATATCAATTTTGAAACGTTTATCATCAGTAATACTCATAGCAATCAGCACGTTAAACTTAATAGCTCTAATTTTTATTCAGAAGGCTAATAATAAGCAACCTGTATCATGTTCCTCTAATTAAAAAACTGCTTCTCCAATTAAAAAGTTATTTGCGTTAATCAACTTTTTAAAAAAAGGTTTATAATCTTATAGCTAGTATGAAACATTCTCGTTCTCGCATTTTCAGAACCTGTTTTAAACTTCCCACCGATATCATGTGCATCGAAATAAAATACAAGACCACGATAGTAATAAAATTGATAACTGGTATTGGGATATCAAAATCGATCTAATTAATCCTTCGACCGTGCGTTCTGAATATTTGACATCGAGATGCATGCAGCGGCGGATTGATACCTTTCGAGGCTCTAATCACTTCGAATATAATTGCACAAAAAAGTTTTAGAATTCTGGAAATTTTTGAACTTTGAAATTTTAGAATTTTGGTATTTTGGAGTTGTGCGATATTGGGATTTTGAAATTTTTTAATTTTTGAATATTGGTATATTGTAGTACTGAGATACTGGGACTTTGAGATTTTGGAATTTTGGGATTTTGGGAGATTGGGATTTTAGGATTTTGGGATTTTAGGATTTTAGGATTTTGGAAGATTAGGATTTTGGGATTTTGGGATTTTGGGATTTTGGGATTTTAGGATTTTGGGATCTGGAGATCTGGGATAATTGAACTTTCAAATTTTTAAATTTCTCTATTCTTCAATTCCTCAATTCTTCAATTCTTCAATTCTTCAATTCTTCAATTCTTCAATTCTTCAATTTTTAAATTCTTCAATTCTTCAATTCTTCAATTCTTCAATTTTTCAATTCTTCAATTCTTCAATTTTTCAATACTTTAATTCTTCAATTTCTCAATTCTTCAATTCCTCAATTCTTCAATTCCTCAATTCTTCAATTCTTCAATTCATCAATTCTCCAATTCTTCAATTCTTCAATTCTTCAATTCTTCAATTCCTCAATTCATCAATTCCTCAATTCTTCAATTCATTAATTTTTCAATTCCTCAACTTCTCAATTCCTCAATTCTTCAATTCTTTAATGTTTCAATTCTTGAACTTTCGAACTTTAGAAATTGTAAAACTTTAATGATTGATTCCAATTTAATTGTACAATTATTACTGTGATAACTATGAATTATAAAATCCTCTTATATGGAGTGGTCCATCTATAGTTAACTATTTAAATATCATTTTTAATAATGATGGTGCAAAATATATTTGTATGGAGTTTAATTGATATCCCAACATGAATGTGCTGGAAAGAACATTTTGATTTTAAGATCCCTTTCTCGTAATTTTTAAGATCATTAACGTATTTTTGTATATAAGTTTTTTCAACAGGAATCGCACATTCTATTTAATCTTAATTTTGTAAGTTAGAAGTCACTTCAAATCTATGCTATATCGCATTTCCGACTGCATTTCAAAATCAGCTGCAATTCGCAAGAGCAATAATGTATATTTACACATAAAAGGATATCAGTATCGTTGAAACTCCTGAACAAAATGATGTCACACCAATTTCTGAATTTACACGAGAATTTGTAATGCTACGAGTCTATAAATTTTCCGAGTACGGAACAGTAAAAAAGTTTGAAAGTAGCGAAGAAGGTAAAAAGAGGTACATTAACAGTGAGAAGCGCTATAATAAAATATGGGTATTCGTATTTTATTACGAACTTTTGAAAAGCATTAAATATGAGGAAACAAAAAACATAGACGATAAAAAAGGAATAAACTCAACGTAGTTCTTGGAAGGAATTCCGGTTCTTTCAACGAATTCTTTTTATCGAAATCATTTGATTCCATAAATCTTGATGACTAATTATATTTAGTTAAAATTAAAGTTTGTTTGTACAACATTTTTTTTTGTTCTTACCTCCTAAGAATTTAATTTTATTAAATTAGAAAAAAGTTTAAAAGGTGTTAATGAGGAGTGGCATTGACAAAAGAATTTAATAACTGTTTAACTAAAAACGAGTAATAAAATATCAAGTAATAAAAATATTTATTTAGCAGAAAAGACATAACATGAACTCTAAGTACATGTTTACCTCATGAGTTACGCATAAATATATTTAAAATATATAAAATATATAAACATTTTTATTTTATACATATGTATTCGCGCTACATAAAAGTTATTTAAGTATCTACAACAGTGACTACAATCGATTGTTATTTGTTGCTTATGAAATATTTAACGTTTGAAATTAGAAATTATGTATGTGGAACTTACCAACATTACACTACAATTAAATACGAGATTCATCAGTGTATCCACCGCGGTTAGATATTACCGCTTGCACTAATCTCAGCAATCTTTCTACAAATTTTCTGATTGTTTCTGTGTGGTGCTCTAAGATGTCTGTTACGTTTGCTTAGTGTTTCAATACATCGGTCTTTGGATTTAGTTGTCTTCATTGGTCGTCCTGTCCTTTTTTTAGAAGCAACTACTGCTAGTTGCATACTTTTTAATAGTGTCATGCACTGTTGATTTCGGAATTTTTTCAATTTCCCTAACTGCATATCCTTCTTCTGCAAGAATCAGAATACTGGAACGTTTTTCTATTGATAATTCTCGTTTGGAACTCATGTCTCGATGGAAAAGAAGCTACAGACAAACTAAACCGAAGCTGTCGAGTGCATAGCGTTACCTCCATTCGTATCTCCATCGAGAGAACATAAACATCTCATCAACAGTTTACAGACACTTGATACATATCGAAGAACTCTCTGAATTCGTTCTGTACCATAGAAATGAAACAAAAAGAAATTAAGACTCTTTTAAGCATCGAAACCGTTCCATTAGATTCCGTATTTTTGGGCAGGAATTTTACTTACGCACACTCATTGCATAATTTGTACTTAAAAATTAATTCTATTATATTATGCTACCTCAAGAAAGATAATAATAATAATTACAATTGATATAATGGCCCTAAATACCTTTCGTACAAAGTTAAACTATATTTTATAGAACAAAAGCAAGTGTCCGGATACTTATGAGCGGTAGTGTATATACAATATAAAATACATAAACATTTTCAAACAGTATTTATATCGTCTTTGAAAACTCCGTGTACAAAAGTATGCAAGTCTGAATCAAGTACCAGTATTTCAGATATGCTGCACTCACTTCGTATTTCAGACGAAAGTCAAGCAGTAGTTCGCCCTCATACACCGAACTTTCGATTAATTCACGTATAACGAACGTTATATGCCATAACTTATAATCCGAGAGACATATTCCGGGGCCTTCTGGTCAGATTCTAAGCCGAAGCTCCCAGCGGGTGGTTTAAGAGCGCTGCGAGACCGCACGCGGCGAAGTGAAGCGAGGCATAATAAGAAGCCTACGTCCACCTCCTCCTTCCTTTTCTCTGTTGTCCCTCATTTCTTCCCTCGACCGATATACTGCATTTCCCTTTTCTTCTCAATAAGTCGATACGTAACTTGAAATTCTACGGTTGCTACCTGTGCAAATGGTTGTGAAAGTGGAGTGAGCCGTACATCCTTTATTTCGAGATATTTCGTCTTTTGCGATTGACTAAATATTTTATTATAACGTATTGCTTTCGTACTATCCAAATCAACTACATTTACGAAATAGAGTGAGAATGTTCTTTGAAAATGTATTTTCATGATGGAAATTTTCTATAATTCCTTGCACTATGATTTATTTGTCAGGTGCGTCGCAACTGACTAATCACAGTTACAATATTAAAACAGAGAAGGAAAGTTGAAATGTTATGCCAATTATGCAATCTTTGACTATGCAAATTATAATTGAACTCCAAATTGAAGCGTATTCAAAATTCGAGTAAAATCATAGCTGAAGTACGAGTGCGTCACGAGTCAGATTCGTCGAAATAGTGCCAGCGGGTAAAAATGTTTTAATAAAAATGAAATGTGATATAAAGTTGGCTAAAATATGTTAAAATGTGGTGTATAAGTTCATAACATTTTTGAAGTTGGTAAAACTTATAATCTAGTTTTTTTTGTAAATGGCCGATGAAAATAAAAAATCTAACAAGTGTTGAATTAAAAATTTCTTAGAATTTAATTTTAATTTTTAACGTGAACGTTTAAAATTTAATCTAAGTTGACAATTTAACCCTCGGTTAATTGTTTAATTATTTTTTAATTAATTTAGTTAATTATTATTTTTTAATTCCATTGTGTCTAACCAACAATCGAGTTGTAATTTAATTGGATATTAACTTTCTTGCTAGTATTAAATTTAATATATAATTATTTCTTCTATGTTCATACAAATTTCAATTTTTTAATTTAACGTAATATAAATTAATATAACAAATTTGTTTAATTTATCCAAAAAGATTGTCATTCCATTAAAAAAGAACCTTCAATCATTAATATTTATAATTAATTTTAAAAATTTATTTTTTGTTTCAATTGTGTTTAATCAACAATCGAGTTGTAATTTAATTGAATATTAACTTTCTTGCTAGTATTAAATTTAATATATAATTATTTCTTCTATGTTCATACAAATTTCAATTTTTTAATTTAACGTAATATAAATTAATGTAACAAATTTGTTTAATTTATTCAAAAAGATTGTTATTCCATTAAAAATGAACCTTCAATCATTAATATTTATAAATAATTTTTAAAATTTATTTTTTGATTCAATTGTGATTAATCAAAAATTGAGATTTATTCGCCTATAGCTTTAATTCAATTTAAGTTTTCTTGTAAATATTAAATCTAATACACAATTATTTCTTTTTAGTTAATACACATTTCAGTCATTTAATCTCACATAATTCAAAAATGAAAATTAAATAGCTGAATTTATTTGGTCACGGTGTGACTTTTAATTTGATGTATAAAATATTAATGTATATTCATTAAATTTAGTTAAATGAGGTAAATCCTTAATCTTCAGTAGTTGAAATAAAACTTATTCCGTTAAACAATTTAGCAAAATCCATACCCGAATTCATAACACCGAAAGCATCAAATGCACCGTCATTTTCGGTGATCATCCAAAAGCGTTTTACAGGTAACTTGTTTAACCGAAGCGCTTCGAAACAAATTAACACCGCTTCGTAACACGATTATTGGCCATTATGCAGTAACCGTACAGAAACGTGCATTGATCCCCGGTAATTGCGGCTTTGTCGTTATCGGGAAGATACATTTGGACACGTATGGTCCGCGATATTATCAGGCCATGGGGTCCTCCGGGAATTCGTTAATTCTCTTTTACCGCAACGCAACCCGTTGCTCGAGTGAATTGCATACGCTACTGCGATTCGTCCGGCGTCGATATAACTAGGGATGGGTTTCTCCAAACAGCGAAACATTCCGAAACAAAAGAAGTTTCAAGTTTCATGCCGACAAAAATTTGAGGAAGATATTTGGGAATTTCGAAAATTTGTAAGTTTGAAATTTAGCATTTGGAGTTTTCAAATATGGAAATTTTGAATAATACAAATTCGAAAATTCAGAAATTTGGTGATTGGGATTTTCAAATATGGGAATCTTGAATAGTACAAATTTGGAAATTTAGAAATTTAACGATTTGGGGTTTTCAAATATGTGAATTTTGGATAGTACAAATTTGGAAATTCAGAAATTTAGTGATTGGGGTTTTCAAATATGGGGATCTGAATAATACAAATTTTGAAATGCAGAAATTTAACAATTTGGGGTTTTCAAATATGTGAATTTTGGATAATAAAAATTTTGAAATTCAGAAATGTAGTGATTGGGGTTTTCAAATATGGGAATCTGAATAATACAAATTTGGAAATTCAGAACTTTAGCGATTTGGGGTTCCAAATATATGAATTTCGAAAATTGAAAATTTAGAAATTTAGAAAGTCCAAAATTTAGATTTAGATTTGAGTAATTAGAAATTAAAAAGTTTGAGAATTTGGAAAGTTAGAAATTCGAAAATTGAAATACTTGCAATTTTGGGGTCAAAAAGTTTACAATTTGGAAATTTAGAAATTTAGAGATTTAATTTAGCGACTTAGTGATTTAGAATTTGAGAAACTAAAAATATAGAAAATTGGAAATTCAAAGACGATATTCAATTAAACTTTCTATAATTAAATTTACAGACAGTCTCCAAATTATGCTATTATTAAAAATTATGCTATTTCTATTCAACTAATCTACCATGAAAATATCCCGTGTTCATTAAATCGGATGTTCGTGGGAGAGTGCACACAAATTTCACGTCGCTTTGAAACGGATACAATGTGAACATCCTCAAAGATGCAACGAAATGCATTTGCAAATGTTAAGATGTATAAATGAATTGGAGAAACAGTCACGTTTCTAAAAAGTACGAATGGATTTCTCGAAACGTCGAAATCTCGAAAATCCTCGAAATACAAGAAGGTTTCGAGTTTCGAGAATCCGGAACTTTGCACTTTTTTGTGATTCGAAACTCTCGAAATCCAGATAAGAAATCGTAAAAAACAATGAACAGAGAATCATTCGCAGAGTGCCTTGAAAACATTTGATTCGTATATCCCGAATATTCGATGCGTGATATTTGCGAATGCTAGACGATTAATCTTTGTTTTTGAGGATTCAAGCAGACTGACACTCGATCGGGATCGTAGAATTGCAGAGCGAGTGCATGCGATGTACGCGAGCTTGAAAAATTTTGTTGATATTGGTTTTTAAAATAAGATATTCCTTCTGCGAAACAAAATCATCGCTTCAAGTTTCGCGAGTTTCGAGTTTCGAGAGTTTCTAGAGTTTCTAAATTTTATAAAGCCTCGGATTCGAGTTACGAGAATTTAAAAATTCGGTCGAACCCATCCCTAGGTAAAACCAAGCGAACACACGAAGCTCCGCTTGGAAATCAAATCGTGGACCACACACACGCCTTCCGTGAGCTATAATACCTTTACGTGATTGAATTAACTTTTTTTAAGAATTTATAGTATAGCTTCGTATTTTCCCTTTTTTAATGGTTGCTAAACACTCTGGCTTTTATGTAAATGTTAGTCATCATGTTGTGAGTGAATAACAGCGCAGCAACGTCTGTAAAACGTGACATTTCTTCATATAGAGTTGGACAAAACGTAATTTAGTTGACGATTAAAACCAAACCAATAATTAATGTTTACTGGGTAATAAATTCGGAATTTCTGAATTTACAATTTTCAAATTCCGAAGTTCCATATCATCAAATTTTCAAAATTTCAAAATGTACCAATTGTTGAAATCCTTAGTTCTCAAATTTTCAAATCCCAAGTCTCCACATTTGCAAATTTCTAAATTTCCGAATATTCAAATTCCTAAATTTTTAAATTCACCAATTCCCAAATTTTCAAATTCCCAAATTCCCAAGTTCCCAAATTCAAAAATTTCCAAATTTTCAAATCTCAGATATCTAAACTTTCATATTCGTAAACTTAAAATTTACCTAATTTCGCGGTTCCTAAATTCATAAATTTTCAAATTCCCAAATTCTCTGATTTCAAAACTTCCAGCTTCCTAAAATTTAAAATTTCCCAAAGTTCCAAATTTCCAGATCGTCATATCCCCAAATTCTTAAATTACTAAAATTCTAAAATTCTAAAATTCTAAAATTCTAAAATTCTAAATTTGCATATTTACCAATCGGGAACCAATAATTAAAGCCTCTTTCTTTACGTCACCATTTTCCTTGAAGAAGGCCACCATGCTCTTCAATATATGTACATCAGAAAACGAAGTCCGTGTTCCGAGTGTCCTTATATCTTCCTCAATAATCCGCTTAATGGACATCTTATACGATGAATGTCTGTAAAAGAAGCAACTGCAGGTGATGCTAAGAATATGCAGGCATGTACTGTTCGCTCGCCAGAAGATGAGTATGACAAGGCACTGAAAGAAGTGCAGCAGCAATTTATTGAATCAAAAAACACATTTGAATGTTCGCATATAGAAAGTGTCCGAGTTGCTTACCGCCAAACTTTATTAACATATTCTATTCGTAAAAATGAGAACAGAATGATATATCAGTACAGAATTTCAAACGATTCATTAAAAATTTATAACAAAAATACGAAATGACAATGGACTCCGCTGTTGTTCGATATCACATACAGACTGTTACAGTCTTGTCCGTATAACTTTACTAGTATATTCTACAAATAAAAATAAGAGAAAATGTTTATATACACTTATGCTCTTGAATGTATTATTAAAAGTTATTACAAAGATATGAAAGTCGACAATTTGAATGTAGTATCAGAAACAAACATCGTCCATCATTTCATATATTCCTCATAACCTTTCGA
Organism: Megachile willughbiella; assembly: GCA_945859595.2. NCBI lineage: Eukaryota > Metazoa > Arthropoda > Insecta > Hymenoptera > Megachilidae > Megachile > Megachile willughbiella. The sequence continues at coordinate 11,070,466 of OX243801.1, forward strand.
TAAAATGTTCAAGAGCCTATGTTTATATAACAGTTTTTTAACATTTTTATTTATAGAACATACTGGTGAAGTTTTAAATACAAAACTGAGACACACTGCATGTTGCATCGAAAGACAAAACGGTCGGAAAGTCATTTTGTACTCTTGTTATAACTTTTTAATAAAGTATTTAAAACCCTATATTAATATGACATATTTTTCTTACTTTTGCGTATGTTGTTATTTTACGTTATTCGTTTTATAAAATCGAGTCCACGGGAAGAGGTTTCGTGAAAACGTGTAAAAATTGAATTCTTTGTAATTTAAACGTAATTCTTTGATGAAAGCACCTTGTTGCGTGATTATGGTGGAAGGATAAAGATTGTGGAAGATTCTTTGGAGTTATAAAACTTCTTTTGATTATATGGACGCGAACAGATTAATGCAACTACTATGCAATTTTAGTAATTTTCTTGCTCTTTTGAGAATCTTTTTTGCGCGATTTGAATATCAATGCATCATGCTGATGCATTTCAAAGACTACAGTAAGAAATCAAGTTGAGGATCTTTCGCGAGAGTAATGGTGTAACATTGTTATATCAAGTATTCAACAGTTTCGAATTTATTTCAAGGTGAATTACAAATATAGAAATTAATAAAATTATGAATATTGATATTAAATTGATGAGTTGAAATATGAAGCCAATATTTAATCGAAGAGTTGCACCTCTACATTCTTTATACAACAAAAGGAAAATTTCTCAATACAACAACTGTAAGGAAAGGAGATTATATAAAAATAAAATAAGTAGTCTGTTGTTCGAAGGAAATTAAAGTACAACATTTTTAAATGAATAAATAGTACCATTTTTGTTCACTTAATCGAATAATTGAATTAATGTTCATTAACTGAATACTATTAATTTATTACTATTTACTATAGAACTAATTATTGAATTTATTATTATTTACTACAGAATTAATTATTTAATTTATTATCATTTATTATAAAATTGATTGTTTAATTTATTATGAAATTTTTTATTTATTTATTACGTACACAAACTTCTTTCATAATTTGCAATTGTAAACAAAATTTACAACTTTTTAATTATTTATGAATATGAAATATAGGATAGATTTTAAAAAAACTTCATCATTGTTCATAACAAATAGCAAGATGATTTGTTATAAATTCGTCCAACTTTTTATTGCAATCGTGTATTTTTTTGAAGTATAATTTCTTATTACATGAGTGTAATATGTAAATTACTATATTTTTGAGCGATGTACCCCAGGTTACATATATACAATATACCTAAAGATGACGCGCTAAATATCTATAAAACAGAAAATAAAAGTGTCACGTAGTTTGGGGCACGAGTTTCAAGAATATCATAATTCCAAAGGCTTAACACATAAGGCTCGAACTATAACTAGGCTAATAACTGCTATGAGAACGTAATCGCAACAGCGTACGTGAAATGACTACTCCTTCAAAGTTCTTAATCAAACTTTCTCTCACGAGTCCAGGAAAGTTATAGGTATCGAAGAAATGAGCGATGAATGATTGCTGCGTGTTGTCGGAAAACATTTATCTAGGTTAAAATTGATCTTACTGTATTATTTTACTTCAACTTCCTTTGCATAATCTGACAGTACTCAATGAATATAGATGAAATATAATGATTTTTAATATCAATACTCGTTAGTTCGAAAGGTATATGTTGTCAAAGGTTGATTTGACAACATGCTGAACTCATATTTTCAACGTAATACTTCAATTAAAAAGACATTCGAATTTTGAAAATAAATTAGAACAGGGCCAATGTATACAGTTATGGTGCTATATCGAACGTGAACATAGATCATATATTTGATCACTGAGTTGTTCAAACATATGAGTTAGTTTCGAATCAATATATTTGTATACCTAGCTGAACCACCTTTGATGTTAGCTACGCGTATATTACGCGATATTAGATTTCGTTTTTACTTACATTTTTCAGATTTCTCAGATTTTTCATATTTCTCAGATTTCCCAGATTTCTCAGATTTCACACAGGTTTTTCACATCCCCACATGTTCGTATCTTGATTTCTAATAGTACTTCGGACAGAACTTCGTTTTGGAGCATCATTTCATTTAACTTTCTTTACATAATATGATAGTATTATAAATACAGACGAAATTTAATTATTTTTAGTTTCAGAATCCATTGGTTCAAAAGTTATTCGTTGTCAAAGTTTGGTAGTTTTAAAATACTACATAGCTTACTTTAATGTGGTAATTAGATAAATTTTATTATTCAATAAAACACGTGTGTTCGGATCGTGTCCATTAAAAATGCCATGAGGTCATTATTTCGGCGACAAAATTGTCTCTATAAATATTTACACAGTCGAAGTACAAATTGTCATGAAAACATTCTCTCACTCTCATCCAGTCTTTTGCAGGACCTCAGTATGATACCATTTTTTGAGTATGCGTACCATTAGCTAACATTTATAAAATTTCATTCAGTTAAAGTTTCATCTAAATTTGCTAATCTAGCTGAAATTCAAAATGAATTATACTCGCCTACGAACTCTTTACTGCGATTAACACTCTTGTGTATATAGCCTTCTGCATCGAGTCCTGTGTAACTTTTGAAACAGTTCGCGTGAATTTCACTTTCGATACTAACGTGTTCCTTTATAACTGGTAGTATTGTGGCCGTCTCACGATTCTCTATTACAATCATACGACATACTTGTGTTAGTATCGATCCCCAACAGCTAGTGACCGTCCACTTTTCTGACACGATTGTATTTCCTTTTGCCAAATTTCTCTTCGTCAACATTTAAAATCAGGTAAAAATATGAACTGATTTGTACACTCTCGGTACGACTGCATATTTAACCTAACTAATATTACTCGTATTTTTCTATAAATTATGTAACTGATCAACGATTGAAGAACCAGACTCTGAGACTAATAGATTTCGACGCTTAACATTATATTTCGTTTATATTTGAGCCGTTTGAAAGTGGGGCAAGTCCGTTTGTGAAAGAAATAAAGATAATGATAACAATAGATAAAACTTAATATGATATTTTTATCTGTAAGTAATCCATAGTGAAAATAATTCAAACTCCCTAATATGTGAGTGATGGCAGTATGGGAAAAATACTATGAATATAATATAATATTTACAAAGATATTTATAATATATTTGTTTAAAAAAGCGTAATATACTTCTAATTACTAATTGATAGAATTCAAATGCTTAAACAACGTACTGTACGTAAGACTACATAAAATTTTGTTGACAGTTATGATAAAATATTCCGACTGATTCTATGCTGTGATTCGTAATCATAGTTTCATGAATTATTAATACTTTTCGTGTTTAGGATGGAATAAAAATTGAATTGATTTGAATAATGGATGCGAAGAGACATCGATTGACTATTACAGAGGAATTCAAATTCGAATCTTTCGTTCCGTGTGCGACCAGTTCGGATCATTAAACTGTTTGAGTCACCTACGAAATTTTGTTCGACAACTTTTTCCAATGCATGTCTTCCACAAGTGATTGCTACTACACACAGAAAAATATCACGATAGCGCTCTACAATTGTTCAAAATAATTGGAGAGTCAGTTCCAATTATTTTTGTTTGCTACAACACTTCTGTTTCTAGTATTTCAAACATTCTTACAAGCAATAGTCTACTATCTTCGTATTTGGGTTATATTTGTTAGATATTCATTGCCTTTCTTCGCTCTTGACGGTATTATTTGAAATATTGAAAAACTGAATCCATTATTAATTTGAACAGTCATTAAGAGTATTGAAAATACAATTAATTAATTAATACCTACATAAGATATTAATAATAGATAAATGTGCCGTTTATTTTACAAGTTCAGTTTTGAAATAAATTAAGATAATGATAACAATAGATGAAAAATATGATATTTTATTTTATATATTATAATATTCATTTTAAAATTTCATTTATTTAAAAAAAATATCGAAAATTACAACTGTGTTGCGTTTAAAAAGGAAGTAATATGAAAATAAAAATATTTCTCTGGGTAATAACACCCTTATTTCCTAGCAATGTTGTTTGTATTCCATTTATAGAAATGAGACCCAAGAATTAGTAAAAGAAGAATCTTGGAGTCGGTATCTGAATATGAAGACAATCCGGAGCAAAATGGTTCAAAGAAATTAAGAAAAAGAATAACTGAACAACTGAAACATGATCCATTTAATTAACGATTACAACAATTTATTAATTTTAAAAGTTATGCAATTTGAGTGTAACAAATAATTTTTTTAGCCAACACGTTAAACACTATTGAATAATAATGGATTATTTAACATAAAAAAAAATGATCTATTGCCTGCTGTTTGCAAACAGCAACTTTAAAACTTACTAGTTAAAAAGTTAAATGAATTCTTTCTTGGTTATTATTTCTCTACTAATAATTTCCACTGCCGTCTGTTTCACCATGTTTATCCCATGTATAATATTATAGAATTAATTAAAAAATGCTTATTTCCAATTATCGTACTAAATCGAATGGCGCTTAAGAGTCGTCTCTCGAGTGCACAATTTACTCAGACACCTTTAATCTCGCACTAAAAAAATGGATTTGCCCCACTTTCAAAATAAGCGGCTTATATTGCCCGAAAATGTGCGTATTTCAATATGGAGGACCACCGACACGATCTCCACGAAGCCTGCGAATCGGCACGCCTCCGTATTCTTCATGGCGGTCGATTCTATCGAGACATTTGTCCGAGGACAAGCATGATTTAGACTGAACATTTTAGAGAAAGGACTTCTAGCGAGTGTGTGTATGTTGACGGGCGAGGGGGAAAGGAAATAAAGGAGCATCTCTGTGCGGGAGCACGAAACGCTCTCGAGAACGGTGAGTACGCAGGATATACATCGGGGAGTAACGATTACGTATCTCAATCATGGGAAACTACCGGGGCGGGAATCGGAGCTGGGCCCTGTATAACCGTACTGCCCCGGGGCCACAACATGTGAGGTCCCTAGTTTCGTCTGCTCGCTCTCTTCATCCTCCCTGTTTCCTTCGTCCTGCTCTACCTTGCGCCATCCCGTTTGCTTTCCTACTCTTCCAGTTCGACTCTCGATCTCAGTGACTCTCAATTTCACCGTTTTCGAAAGCTACACTTTTGCATTTGTTTCTTTGCGGCCATCGTGTTTGTTTACATTAGCATCTCAAACTTGCACCTTCCAAAATTCGACTTTATTAACACTAGATTTACGGAACCCGTCAAAATGACGGATCATAGATCTCTTATTTTAAATGATAAAATTTATTAAGAAATTTTTGTAAAAATATATGTCAACTTTCGTCAAGCTAAAGAATCAATGTCTTAGGCAGTTCACATATCATCCCCAATTTATTTATTTTTCTACGTTAGTTCAAATTTAAATATAAGTGACCATCAAACGTCCGTAAACCTAGTGTTAAACATACGGTATTGCTGTCCAAAAGTACATGACCACCCTGTGTAGTCTACTAGTGCTGTACTCGTATAAACTTCATTTTTGCAATCATCGAATCTCGAATTTACGAAATCGACTCGTCTCTCTCTCACATCGCATATACATGGTTCCGTTCGACGAGAAATCCCTTAACTGTGAAAACATGAAATAATAGTGTTTAGATATTAGAAGTATTTATTTAGTAAACCATGTATTATTAAATGTAGAGTAGTTAATACAGCAATAGTCATTGAAATACAATTATAGAGCTGTGCGAGTCCTCGCTTATTTATTTCATCTTTTCACTAAAACAGGGAATTTGATCAAATCAGTTGCTTTCTTCAGGGAAATCACCCCTCAGAGTTGTTATTACATCTTCCAAATCTTGGACATCTCCCAAAAGTATTTTGACATCTCTGAATTGATCATAGAGATTTGACCAAATCCCTATTTTTATCGTCAACCTAGATAGACATTAACATTGTGATTACTATAACTTGGCTTCCTTTCCATCTCTGTTAATTCACGGTGGTTTGCACGATCGAGATCCCTAAAATGCGGTTTAGGTATAATCCCACAGGTCTTAGACTGACGCTGCAGAGCACCACATGTGCTGTCTGTAGCTCACTAGGTTAAGTTAGGATTAGTTAATTTTAATTCTCTAGTTGGTAGATTTAGTATACGTAATCCCTGATCCTAGCTTTTTAAATACGTTAGATCGTATAGTGACGCCAAACAGTGCAGTCAAACCATAAAGTGCAATGGTTTATGTAAAAGGAAAATCTACAGAGTAACTACAAATAATCTACAGAGTTTGGAAATCTCCAAAGACATTTTCCACGGGTCTCTCTGAACGGTTCCATTACAGATTTAACCGAATTAAGGACATCTGATGGCGGAACTGAAAAGCTTCGGTAATCTTGCCTCTCCTGCGAAAGAAGAGGACAACAATTTCACCAACATTATCATAGATTTTGCGAAGAAACAATATTATCTAAAAGTACTCTTTTCTAAAATATTCTTCGTATAATTATGCAGGTACATAGTCTGGTTTTACAATTCGTTCTTAAAATGTTATAAAAATATATTTCTATTTTTAATACAATTTTAAGAGTCGAACTGTGAAATCGGGTTCGACGTCGATCTGTACAATTACACCGTGAATATTTTGGAAAAGAAAGAATGAGAAAATATTGCTTCGTTTCTTGGAAACTTAGTGTTGGCGGAGTTGTTGCTGTCCTTGTCTCTCCGCTGCAGAGCAACACAGGAGAGACAAGGATCGCCAAAGTTTTAGTTCAATTCGAGTTTCAATTCAGAATTTGTACGTTGCTTCATTAGGCTCTTAAACTAAAATGTATGAAGAATTATCTAATACAGCTAACGAAATTTCTATAGCTCCACTATTTTGACGTATTCTTTATTATTATTCATTAAGTTTTTGACTGTTACAAACTGAGATAATGAACTTTACGCTTTATTGTTATTAGTACCTCTACTAATATGGTATAGAGTATCTTTGAATTTTGTGCTTTATCATTATTATTGTAATATTTGACGTCGCATTGCAAATTTGAAATTACTATTGTTCCCGCCAATTTCTTTCTCTTATCAAATTACTATAAAACTCAATTCGGACCACTCAGTCATGTATACAAATGTACAGGCCAAACTGTGCCAGATACGAATTTTTGTCAGAGAATCAAGCTTTCTTAAAATGGGCCAAAATCCTAAGAAAAATTGTCAAAAGTACCGAAAGGTGGTCTGGGTGGCGGAGAACATCCCAAGCAAGCTAAATTAAGTTCAATTGTATAAGTCATAAATGTATGAAATATGAAAAAATATTGATTTTATTTTCATCTAATAACATGTATTTTAACACATGACTAACCAGCTATTTTTATAGCTGAATTGAAAGGAATGATAAAATCTAGATAAATATCGACAGAATTTAAATTCCCCATTAAATACTGTACACAGATCATACATGCAGTAACCTGTCTGACCTATATATAAATTTAATTACAAATATTGATTTAACCTTTACAGTAAATGTAATACGTGCATAATGTGTATTGTGAAGTAATTTCGCAGAAAAATGCGAATATGAAAAACAAGATGGCGTTGTTGGATTATAAACTAAACTAAATTTGTAATTTTTACAACTCGAACAAAAATAAAGTACAATTATAGCTCTACACTTTCGTCTATATTTTGTTATTGCTCGCTTATTTCGTATCTTTATCACTGAGCATCAAAAATATTCTTTTCATTAAAGTAATCATTCAGTTCAAAATGTGTAACCGTAAAAATCGTACAAAATTTATACCCTCGAACTGAATTACCAGAAGCATTCAATTTATGAGATCGGTGAAAAATTGACGCAGAAAATAAAAAATCCTAGGATTAAGGGCTTTTGAATACTTTCATGAAGTTTTAGAGGAAAATGAATAGCACATTATACCCCGTAGAAAAAAAAACAAATCGAAGAAAAGATTTATTTTTGCCATAGAATTGGCTTCTAAAGAAAATACACGATGTAATGACAGCAAATTCATTTTTGGAGCAGATAAAAGTAAAATTAAATATCTGTAACTATATTTCTTTAATATAATTGAAAATAGAGATGTCGGATAATAAATACATTATGTGAAGCTATTATAATTGTAAGTACACAATTTTGCTACATTAACTTGGCGTGTACACAAAAGATTTTATTCTCAATTATTTTTTAATTTTTTATTGCTTCAATAAGTTATTAACAGGAACAGCTTTCAACTATGAAAATGTCTAACAGTCAACTAGAGAGATTTCAGACAGTTTATTTTCAAAATTAGAAATTTATATTACAAGAGAGATTTCAAAGTAGTATATTAGATATGGGTAAATTAATTTTGATGAAATACGAAGTAATTAAAACGTCAAAATGTCAGATTGATTAAGTGCAGGACATTAAAATTAGAATAAATGATGAAAAATATATATAATATGTAAGTATAATTATTTTTTATCTAGATCAAAATTTATGTACTTTTCAGGGAAGCATTTTAATTTCTGCAGTACACAAGAAGAATTTTTTAATTGTGTTTGTTTGTTCTCACGATAAATAAGAGGCAATCGAACCAACTCTTGTGAACTCGCTCGAGTTACTGAAAACCGATGCTCGAGGAATTCCGAAGAACTTGAAAGTTGTTCGTAGAAACCCGATCGTAAATTAGGGAAGAGTCGTGTGTAAAAGTGCACTCTAAATGTTGTTTAATCATGACTGTTCGAATCAATGAGAATTAGTTTCATGCAGTAAATAATTTATTGCATAATGTATTGCAAAATTAGTTCAGAAAAAAGATCACATTAACGCGTCTTACAAAATGATATAAATTGAAAAATCATTTTCAACAACCATAACGAGTTATTGACGTAAATTATTTCGTTACTAAAGTTTTTTTTTAACAACGAAATAAATATTTCCACTGAATTTGAGCAAAATTCAATTTTCTGTTACAATAGAATGGAAACTCGATTTAGTGGAACCGAGTTGCACGAAATTCTTTCTACCTCGAAAATTAATTCGTAAACCTTAGTACCAGAAATAAAATATTGTGCAAACCTGGATTTTACAATAGAGAAAAAACATGCGAACACATTTTTAGCGAGAGAGATTCTATTTTCATTGTCGACGCGAAAACGATTTTCTACTGCGCATCCGCAGCTTATTAAATTGAAACAAATTTTCCAGCCACCACGTTTCATTTTTTGTTCGCTTACACCCTCGGTTCCCTTTCTGTAGATTCGAGGTTCAAATTAACTATTTAATATTCGCAAATGACTAAAAATTGTGAATTTTGTTTATAATTGAAAATTATTAAAAAGGTTTGTGTATGTAATAAATAAATAAAAAATTTCATAATAAATTAAACAATCAATTTTATAATAAATGATAATAAATTAAATAATTAATTCTGTAGTAAATAATAATTAATTCAATAATTAGTTTTGTAGTAAATAGTAATAAATTAATAGTATTGAGTTAATGAACATTAATTCAATTATTCGATTAAGTGAACAAAAATGGTACTATTTGTTCGTTTAAAAATGTTGTACCTTAGTTTCCTTTAAACAACAGACTATTTATTTTATTTTTATATAATCTCCTTTCCTTACAGTTGTATTGAGAAATTTTCCTTTTATTGTTTAAAGAACGTAGGGGTGCAACTCTTCGATTTAATTTTTTAGCTTCACATTTCAACTCATCAATTCAATATCAATATTCATAATTTTATTAATTTCTATTTTCGCAATTCGCCCTGAAATAAATTCGAAACTGTTGAATACTTGATATAACAATGTTACACCATTACTCTCGAGAAAGATCCTCAACTTGATTTCTTACTGCAGTCTTTGAAATGCATCAGCATAATGCATTGATATTCAAATCGCGCAAAAAAGATTCTCAAAAGAGCAAGAAAATTACTAAAATTGCATAGTAGTTGCATTAATCTGTTCGCGTCCATATAATCAAAAGAAGTTTTATAACTCCAAAGAATCTTCCACAATCTTTATCCTTCCACCATAATCACGCAACAAGGTTTAAATTACAAAGAATTCAATTTTTACATGTTTTCACGAAACCTCTTCCCGTGGACTCGATTTTATAAAACGAATAACGTAAAATAACAACATACGCAAAAGTAAGAAAAATATGTCATATTAATATAGGGTTTTAAATACTTTATTAAAAAGTTATAACAAAAGTACAAAATGACTTTCCGACCGTTTTGTTTTCCGATGCAACATGCAGTGTGTCTCAGTTTTGTATTTAAAACTTCACCAGTATGTTCTATAAATAAAAATGTTAAAAAGCTGTTATATAAACATAGCTCTTAAACATTTTATCGAAAGGTTATGAGGAATATATGAAATGATGGACGATGTTTGTTTCTGATACTACATTCAAATTGTCGACTTTCATATTTTTGTAATAACTTTTAATAATACATTCAAGAGCCTAAGTGTATATAAACATTTTCTTTTACTTTTATTTATAGAATATACTAGTGAAGTTATAGGGACAAAACTGTAACACTCTGTATGTGATATGGAATAACAGTGGAGTCCATTGTCATTTGGAGTCCATGTGTGGAGTCCATGCAGTGTGTTTCATTGTCTCTAACCAAAATAAGTGAAACTCTTTTACTTTTGATGGCAGGAAGATATTAGTTATTTCACCCTATTAAATACACATAAATACACTATTATATAAACAAAATATGTTATAATAAGGAAATTTATGCATATACATATGCAATATAATAGATATACAAAAAGGAGTAAACAATTTTCCTGATTTCTGATATTTTTACTATTTTAAGATTTAAAAAAGATACGTTTTTAAACCCTGTAATACTAAGAAAGAAATATAAACTAAATATTCTGTATTAAAGAAATTTATTAAAATGTGAACGAATTCTATACCGACTTATAAATGCAAAAAGGGATTATTTTTTAAATTCAGAAGCAAAACTTTCATTCAAGACAAAGCTTTGGAACGAACGAATCATTGCAATTTTAATTTTAATTAATTTTAATTAGAATCATGAAGATTCATTGAATTAAAAGATTTCGAGGGAAAGAATTCGCCGAATGAAGCGACGAGCTTATTTCTTTTTTGTCGTCCACGTTTCTTTGTTTCTTCGTATCTCACGCTATTCAAACCCTCGTAATGAAATAGGATAATGTATCCCATATTTTATTATAGCACTTCTTAAGATTAATGTCTCGTTTTTTACCTTCTTCACTGCCACTCTCCATCTTTTTTACTTCGTTTTTTTATATTGTCTTGTGCTCGTACGATTTATAGACCCGTGACGTTATAAATACTCGCACAAATCATCAAAAATTATTGCACGATGATTTCATTCAGAATTTTTAAGGACTTTCCAGTTTTTTGTATGTAAATACATATTTTTTCTCCTACAAATTGTATTAGATTGAAATACAATCTAAATTTGATCTGTAATTAAAAATTAGAATTAAATATGAAATATCGTTCTTTTTCAAAAAAAAATTACATACAAAAATACATTAATGATCATAAAAACTACAAAAATGCGGTTTTGGCAGCAAAATATTTTTTATAGTGTATTCCTAATTTACAGTTCATTTAAATTCCATCCAAAATATTTTTGTATCATCAATATTAAAGGAAAAATTTATATTTTAGGTTGAACGTTGTTTATAAAACGATTTTGTAATTTTCAATTACCCCGTTAATAATCAAACAATTCAATTAGAATCAATAATTGAATGGTTTCTAATCGACAATAAAATTTTAATTGTGAATGATTCTTCAACTGAGAATAAAAATATAATTTTCCAATTAAACTTGTCAAAATCAAATTTAATTAATTTAACTTGCCAATTTCAAATTTACAAATTACAACTTAATTAATTTAGCTCGACCGTTACAAATTTACAAATTAAAATTTAATTAATTTAGCTAGTCAATTACAAATATACAAATTAAAATTTAATTAATTTAGCTTGTCAGTTTCAAATTAACAAATCACAATTTTATTAATTTAACTTATCAATATCAAATTGACAAATTACGATTCAATTAATTTAACTTGTCAATTTCAAATCGACAAAATAAAATTTTATTTTAATTGAAAGTACTTTCGGAATAACAATTCACCTTCAATTGTCAATTAATATTTAAAATCGGCTATTACAATTAAATTCTTTATTTAATAATTCGTTATTATGTCTAACGAAAAATTGAAAATTGTCTTTTAATCGAAGTTCTAATTTTTTAAAATTTCCTCATTACTAGTTTTATTATACACTTATTTTTCTTTTATTAATTTAAGCTTTTAATTTTATATAACTTGGAATTAAAATTTTCTTCCAAATTCTTTCCTATTTTTAAACTCCTTTACTGTTATTATAAATACTCATATAAACAAACAATTGAAAGCAAATCAAGTTAGTTTACAAATTTACACATCCTTTAATACAAAATAATCACACAGGGTTATTATAAATGCTAGTTCATCACGTAAATTGTAGTTAATAATAATGTGTAATCGAATAATATTTCAATTATAAAGTAAATCATATTTTATTATAGAAAATGTGAATTTCTTCAATATACAATAAATAAAGTAAATAATAAATGATTCACAAATCACTTGAAGTTATCACGTGACAAATCTTGCCACGTAAAAAAACGCAGCGAAATCGCGAAAATGCCGAAAAGGCGCTAAACAACGCAATCACCAAAAGCCTTTTTTCATATTTTCCCAGGAAACGGCGCTTAAAGTTAGCTACCATTTTGTACACCGTAAAGTAGCGGTAACCCTCAGGTTATTTAGCCCGGGGATAAAATATGTGACGGTTCAGACACAAGAATAGAATACAAAGGGGTCCATGGAAGTTTGAAGTATCCCGATTAAGAAATCCGACGTGACAGTAGCTCGGTGGAGGGCAAGTAACGAGCAATCGGCGAAACCAGTCGGTTCCCAAAGGATCGTAGCTCGTACCTGGTGTCAGAGAAGATCCCCTTTTGTATCGGACGCTCATTTTCCGGCCGCCTGAAGCTATTCTGTAAACGAAAACGAAGTGTCGTTAGTTCAGTGCGAATGCGTACACGCCTTAGTCCCTTGCCCTCGGAACGCTGCCAAAGCGTCGCGTTAATCTCGTTCTTATTCGCGCGAAAGACTTTCACGGAGGGTCGACCATGTTCCCCTACCGCGACTGCTTCTTCCTTAGGGACCGTCTACACTGTGCCAGTAAGCGGTGCTAGTAGCATTGCCAGTAGGTAGTCGAGTTTTTGCGTTTCTTACTTTGCCTGTACCAGGTCGTTGGAAAAAGAAGGCAAGAAATATGGGAAATCATTTTTTTAAGGGATTTTTGAGAATTTCAAGACTTGGAGGTGTGGAAATTTAGGGATTTGGGGATTTAGGAAGTTGGTATAGTGATTTGGGGGATCTAGAGATTTGAGGATGTAGCAGTTTGGGGATGTAAGGATTTGGGAACGTAGAGATTTAGGTATGTAGGGATTTGGGGCTGTAGGTATTTGAAAATGCAGAGATTTGGTAATGTAGGGATTGCAAAATTTAGGAATTTGGTACCGTATGGAAATTTGAGAATTTACCAATTAGAGGTCTAGAGATTTCAAGATGTAAGGATTTAATGGTGTAGCAATTTGGGGATTTAAGAATTTGGAGATGTGAGGATTTGGTAATGTAGGGATTTGGGGATGTAGGGATTTGGGGCTGTAGGTATTTGGAAATGCAGAGATTTGGGAATGTAAAGATTTGGCAATGTAGGGATTGTAAAATTTAAGAATTTGGTACCGTGTGGGAATTTTGCGTTTAGGGGTCTAGAGATTTGAAGATGTAAGGATTTGATAGTGTAGCAATTTGGGGATGTAAGGATTTGGTAATGTAGGGGTTGCAAAATTTAGGAATTTGGTACCATATGGAAATTTGAGAATTTACCGATTGGAGGTCTAGAGATTTGAAGATGTAAGGATTTGATGGTGTAGCAATTTGGGGATTTAAGAATTTGGAGATGTGAGGATTTGGTGATGTAGGGATTTGGGGCTGTAGGTATTTAGAAATGTAGGAATTTGGAAATGTAAGGATTTGGCAATGTAGGGATTGCAAAATTGTGGCTATTTGAAACCGTGTGGGAATATCGGAATTTTGCAATTAGGGGTCTAGAGATTTGAGGATGTAAGGATTTGATGATGTAGAGATTTGGGTATGTGGGGATTTGGAGATGTAGGGATTTGGAAATGCAGAGATTTGGGAATGTAAAGATTTGGCAATGTAGGGATTGTAAAATTTAAGAATTTGGTACCGTGTGGGAATTTTGCGTTTAGGGGTCTAGAGATTTGAAGATGTAAGGATTTGATAGTGTAGCAATTTGGAGATGTAAGGATTTGGTAATGTAGGGGTTGCAAAATTTAGGAATTTGGTACCATATGGAAATTTGAGAATTTACCGATTGGAGGTCTAGAGATTTGAAGATGTAAGGATTTGATGGTGTAGCAATTTGGGGATTTAAGAATTTGGAGATGTGAGGATTTGGTGATGTAGGGATTTGGGGCTGTAGGTATTTAGAAATGTAGGAATTTGGAAATGTAAGGATTTGGCAATGTAGGGATTGCAAAATTGTGGCTATTTGAAACCGTGTGGGAATATCGGAATTTTGCAATTAGGGGTCTAGAGATTTGAGGATGTAACGAATTGGTGGTGTAGAGATTTGGATATGTGGGGATTTGGAGATGTAGGGATTTGAGGATGTAGGCACTTGGGAAAGCAGGGGTTTGGAAATGTATGAATTTGGCAATGTAGGGATTGCAAAATGTAAGAATTTGGAACCATGTGGGAATTTGGGAATTTAGCGATTGGGAGGTCTAAAGGTGTGGAGATTTAGAGGTTTGGGGATGTAGGGATTTGAAGGTTTCACAAAGAAAATCTTTCGTTTCTTACGTTCTTTTTCCATCGATATTCCTGGTATCAGCAAAGCAAGAAACGTAAAAATTTGATTACCTACTGGCAAGGCCACTGGCGCCATATACTGGTATAATGTGGACACTCCTTTAGGGTATAACCGTTCCAGCCGAGAGAAACGGGGATGCAACGGCGCCGCGTATTATTGTACACTCGGATGTAACGTAAGGCTTCCTTTCGATTGTAAATTTGACAATTTTTAAATTAGGAAATTATTAGGTTTGCAAAGCTTCGAAAATTCAAATCTTCAACTTTGACATTTTTTAATTTCCTAGTTTCCTGTATTCTGAAAGTTTGAAATTCTTTAATTGTATAAATTTTCAAATCTGTACGTTGATGGATTTCGCTAGATCTCTATCTTTTCTATGTTTCTGAATTTTTTCCATTTCCAAATTTCTACATTTTTAAGTTTTTTAAAATTTTGGTATTCTCGAATTTTCAAATTTCTACATTTCCAAATTTTTACATTTTTACATTTTCAAGTTTACAAATGAGAACATTCTTGAGTTCTCCAATTTTCGTATTCATACATTTCCAAATTGTTCAATTTTCCATTTTCGAATTTCCAAATCTCCGAATCACTCCATTCCTAAATTATCCAGTTTTTATATTGCGAAATTTCCAAATCTCTATATTTCTAAACTTTTCAGTTGCGACATTTTTGTTTAATTTTTTAAATATTTAATCTCTCAAATTTCACCATTCCCAAATCCCTGAATCCCCATAGTTCTAGACCTCCAAGTCTCTAGATATTTATATCCCCAAATCTCCAAATCCCATGATCCCCAATTAGTTCTATCCCAAAATTACTCCATCCCCAAATTCTGAAGTTTCTAAATTGCTAAACTTCCATATCCCTAAATTCATCAATCTGTCTGTCTCCAAATTTGAATCTCTTTAAATTCCTAAACTGCCAAATCCTTAAATTCCCGTATATCTTAATATCTGTAGATTCCAGTATCCGTAGATCACCAAATCCCTAGATTTTCATGTTTCTGGATTACCAGATCCCTAGATTCATGTCTGTAAATCACCAAATCCCTGAATTCCGACTTCCGCAGATCATAAAATTTCTAGACCATAACCATATTCGTAAGTTACCAAATTCTTAGATTTTCCTATCCATAGATTACTAAATTCCTAGATTTCTATATTTGTAGATCACCAAAGGCCTAAATTCTCATACCCCACCAAACCTAGATTTCTATTTCTGTGGGTTTAAAAATCCCTAGATTATGTTCGTGGATCATCATATCTATAGATTCCCACATTCGTAGATTATTGAATCTCTACGTTCCCGTATCCGTAGATCACTAAATTCCTAGATTCCCGTATGCTTATATCACCAAATCCCTAATTTCTCATATTTGTAACTCCCTAAATCTCTAGACTCCCATATCCGTAGATCATTAAAACCCTAGACTCCCATATCCATGGATCACTAAATTCCTAGATTCCCATATGCTTATATCTCCAAATCCCAAATGTCTCATATGTGTAGCTCCCTAAATCTCCAGACTCCCATATCCGTAGTTCATTAAAACTCTAGATTTCCATATGTTTATATCACCAAATCCCTTGTGTCTCATATCTGTATCTTTCTAAATTTTTAGACTTCTATATCCGTAGGTCATTATAACCCTAGACTCCCATATCCGTGGATCACTAAATTCCTAGATTCCCATATGCTTATATCACCAAATCCCTAATGTCTCATATCTGTATCTTTCTAAATTTTTAGACTTCTATATCCGTAGATCATTAAAACCCTAGACTCCCATATCCGTGGATCACTAAATCCCAAAGGTTCCAAAGTCGTACGCCCCAAGTTCTTCAACCATCCTGAATTGTACAGATCCACAAACAATCCCCAAAAATTAACGGGTACGACTCTGTCCGTTGTTGCTGCATATTCCCTAGGGAAGCTAGATTTGCTGTTGACTGTACACCATGAAACGAGTCGAGTATTTTCGTCGTGTCTAGACCACAAGGTTTCTTCTTCCTCGTCGTCTTCTTCCTCTCCTCGCGTTTCCTTCTACAGCTCCCACAGGCACGCTCGTACCCGCTCGACTACGGGCAGGAGAGCAATTCATCTCCTCGCGGAGCACCATCTTTTAAACCGGAAATAGCGGACACTTGCGGCCTGCGAAGTTTCAGCACAGATGAGAACACCGATCTGAACGTCCCGCTTTTTCCTATAACTTTCCTCGTTATTCGCCGGGATCCACCACGCCGTGTTTCTGCTCATCGTTTGCGGTTCGAACACGGTTCTAACAAGGATAGCTTCCGGTCTGACCGATTCAGATTTTAATGAGCTCTCGTATGTTGATAAGTCATGTTAGCAGAAGTTTTCGTGTACGTGGTTTTGAACGTAAACGGTCAATAAGGTATTTATGGTCGAAAGCCTGGTAGGATTTATCTTTGACAGCCATTTTGAAATAAAACGGTATGGAGCAGTTCATTGAACACAGAACTATCGGAGCAGACTGATATAATGCGTGATTTTATTAGTAGAATTATTGTGTTTATTATTATGCTTTGACTAACGAAAAATATATACAAAATATTGTTAAAGATTGAAGTGCTAATATGATTTATCTGTCATGCTGCAGTAGCCATTTTGAAATAAAACACTATGGAGCAGTTCGTTGAACACAAGACTATCAGATCAGACTGATATAATGCGTGATTGTATTAGTAGAATTATAGTGTTTATAATTATGCTTTGACTAAGGAGAAATGTATACAAAATATTGTTAAAGATTAAAGGCCTAATATGATTTATCTGTCGTGCTGCAACAGTCATTTTTAAGAATTAGCACGAATTAATTCATTGAATATTAATGAATATAGGATCAGACTGATGTAATAATAGAACCGTGATGTTTACGATTATGTTATCAATAAGACAAAACATATATGACACATTGTTAAAGGTTGAAGGTCTGATATGATTTATCTGTCGTGCTGTGGCAGCCATTTTGAAATACAACAGCATGGAGCAGTTCATTGAATAATAAAGAATATGGAATCAGATTGATGTATCTAATTCATAGTTGTATTAATGGAACTTATCAAAGTGTTTTTAATAATGAAAAACGTATATGACGTATTGTTAAAGATATGACTTATCATACTGTAGCAGCCATTGTAAAATAAAACAGCGTAGAGTAATTCATTGAATACTAAAGAATATCAAAATAGACTGACATAATTCATGACTGCATTATCAAAACTGCTATGTGTTCAACTATATTCATAATAGGAAGAGGAATGAAATATTGTTAAAGTGTTTGTTGTTAAATTGCATATGTTACCATCAGAGGGTCAGATATGATAAACATGTAGGATGTTCCTAATATGACTTAATGTTTTCCTCGTACACAATAAGGATTTCGGAAAAATTGAAGAGGAAAATGTACTATATTATACTAGCAATTAGATTTAAATCAACTTTTCATGTTTGCATTATTTTTCAAGAAATGAACGTAGCTTTCGCAAATCTCCAACTCGCATTTCAACAGAATATCGCATATACAAGATGAATAAATTATAAAGAGTTTACTAAAAGCTTTTTGGATTCATAAATTCGCGAGATTGTTAATCCAGTAAAAACCACTTCGCTCAATTGTGAGATTGCGAGCTGTAACAATATAACAATAAAGGAAACGCAATTTAATTTAATACAAACATAACATGTTTGCAAATAATCTTCCTTTATACAATATAGCCTTTACGAACTCTTAATGCAATCTGTTTATCATTTTTCATTCGTTTTCTTGCCAGCTATATCAAAAGCTACTTCATCCACTTGTAACACATTCACTATTCCAATCAATTTCTTATATTTACTCTCGCAAAACGTAGTAATTTGAACAGTAGTAATGAAGCATTCAATTCCATCAATTTTACTGTATTTAAACTGTTATGAGGAGAAAAACAAACGCTAGGTCGAAAGTAAAAAAGCCAAAGAAACGTTGGGAAGAGAAAGGAGGTGTAGGGAGCAAAGTAGGAACAGTGAAGCGAAGCAGAAAATATAAAAGGAAACAGGAGGAAAATAGCTGCTTTGCCAAGAGACTTTCTTCTTTAGTTAGTTAAGTTTATTTAGTTTTCTGTAAGTACGACGATCGATTGCCTTCGTTCTCGTACTTGTATCGTCCATGTCGGAGGTTTGTTCTTGCTCTACCCTTTATCCTTGCCTCTTCTTCTTCCGTTCCATTTAAAGCCACTACCATCCTGCCTTATCGTTCTTATTTTTCTTGTTGCGCACCGTGTTCGTAATAGCAGAGAGTATCAAACAGATGTCTTCATTGGTTTCGCCGTGTTCGTTGTTGATGATAATCCCGCGATGGGCGGATGCATGTGCACACAAACATACCATTTGCTTCTCGTTTACCTTCATTTTCTTCCTCGTGTTTTTCTTTTTTTTTTACCAAGGAAAGAACACTTTAAAACTGTACCTGATGACAGTGATGGTGATAAAAGGATGAACGAATACAGTCTTCCGCGAAAGTATTCAATTTGCATCCCATACTGTTAACACATGAAATACGGTCATTAAAACTTCATTTTGAGGAGCCATCTTTCTAACTATTTTTTCATACAGATAGTACTCGATAGAAGAGCTATTTTGATAGTAGGGCAAGTCCAATTTTTTTTATTGCGAAATGTTTGAGGGTTTTGAAAAATTGAAAATATTGCTAAGCACCAATATTATACCACTCGTCGTTTTTCATCACTCAAATACTAGGGAGTTTGAATTATTTTCACTATGGATTACTTACAGATAAAAATATCATATTAAGTTT
Source organism: Megachile willughbiella (assembly GCA_945859595.2). NCBI lineage: Eukaryota > Metazoa > Arthropoda > Insecta > Hymenoptera > Megachilidae > Megachile > Megachile willughbiella. The sequence continues at coordinate 11,090,282 of OX243801.1, forward strand.
TACCTATTGTTATCATTATCTTTATTTCTTTCAAAAACGATTTGCCCCACTTTCAAACGGCTCAAATATAAACGAAATATAATGTTAAGTGTCGAAATCTATTAGTCTCAAAGTCTGGCTCTTCAATCGTTGGTCAGATACATAATTTATAGAAAAATACGAGTAATATTAGTTAGGTTAAATATGCGGTCGTACCGAGAGTGTACAAATCAGTTCATATTTTTACTTGATTTTAAATATCGACGAAGCGAAATTTGGCAAAAGGAAATACAATCGTGTCAGAAAAGTGGACGGTCACTAGCTGTCGGGGATCGACACTAACACAAGTACGTCGTATGATTGTAATAGAAAATCGTGAGACGGCTACAATACTACCAGTTATAAAGGAAAAGTTAGTATCGAAAGTGAAATTCACACGAACTGTTTCAAAAGTTACACAGGACTCGATGCAGAAGGTTATATACACAAGAGTGTTAATCGCAGTAAAGAGTTCGTAGGCGAGTATAATTCATTTTGAATTTCAGCTAGATTAGTAAATTTAGATGAAACTTTAACTGAATGAAATTTTATAAATGCTAGCTAGCGATACGCATACTCAAAAAATGGAATCATACTGACGTCCTGCAAAAGACTGGATGAGAGTGAAAGAATGTTTTCATGATAATTTGTACTTTGACTGTGTAAATATTTATAGTGACAATTTTGTCGCCGAAATAATGACCTCATGGTACTTTGAATGGACACAATCTGAACACGTGTTTTATTAAATAATAAAATTTATCTAATTACCACATTAAAGTAAGCTATGTAGTATTTTAAAACTACCAAACTTTGACAACGAATAACTTTTGAGCCAATGAATTCTGTAATTAAAATTAATTATATTTCGGCTGTATTTATAATACTATCATATTATGTAAAAAAAGTTAAATAAAATGATGCTCCAAAACGAAGTTCTGTCCGAAATACTATTAGAAATCAAGATGCGAACATGTGGGAATGTGAAAAACCTATGTGAAATCTGAGAAATCTGAGAAATCTGAGAAATATGAAAAATCTGAGAAATCTGAGAAATGTAAGTAAAAAGGAAATCTAATATCGCGTGATATACGCGTAGCTAACATCAAAGGTGGTTCAGCTAGGTATACAAATATATTGATTCGAAACTAACTCATATGTTTGAACAACTCAGTGATCAAATATGTGATCTATGTTCACGTTCGATATAGCACCATAACTGTATACGTTAGCCCTGTTCTAATTTATTTTCAAAATTCGAATGTTTTTTTAATTGAAGTATTACGTTGAAAATATGAATCCAGCATGTGTATTTCATTTGTTAGCAGTAAGATTTATAAATATTTTCCCGAATGAACGCAAACAAATGAAACTTTGCATCGTACATAATTATCAAAGCTTACAATGATTTTTAGAACAATTTCAAAACAACTTTAAAGTATAAAAATTCATGTTGAACCTAAAAATGTAAATCCAATAAAACATTCATTTCAATCCTAAAAATATAAATACAATAAAACGTGCATTTTATTATATTAATTTATTAATTTATTTTATATTAAGTTGTTGCAATTTATCTCGAAAACTGACAATATCCTGCTTCAGTTAGAATATAAGAGTTGTTTGAGATAAGAAAGTTCAAATTGTTGTTTAACAGAAGGTATCATGTGTCTAGGAACGGAAATTGAGATAACAATAAGCAAACTTTCGAGTAGTATAAGCACATTATGCTAAGTAACATGTTTATTTGAAAATGTAAGTTTAATATTCTCGTTTCAAACATTGCCAGAACAGTCGTATCGTTAAAACCAAACGGACAGGTTTCGCTAACAGAAGTATCCATATTCTCCAAAGTGTGCTTCAATACTTTTAATTCTGTAACTAAAATGTCTGTAAAACATAATTTTAATAGTACTAAAGTCAATTTTTGTATAGTAGCTTTGTTGTTTATTTCAACAACCATTCTGATATGAAGAGTGAAAATGAGTAAATAATAAAGTTTTAACTACAAAAATTAAATTTCTGACAAAAACATCTTTTTGTTTATCGAAATTGTTTAGTGACAAAATATATCAAAACCTGTTTCTTATAGAGACTATGAATAACTGTGCTAATACTTATCGATATTTACCGATATTGGTTTGCGTACAAGTACCTTTTTTTGTAAACCAGAAGCAAGTTTTGAAAACTTGTCACTTCTCTTATTTACACTCTTCATTTGTAATAACGATTAGGCGTTTTTCATCAATTTTTATATACTGAATACAAATTTGTAAATTGTTTTTCGTCAGTAATCTTCGGCTTTTGAAAAGTTTGGAAGAAAATGCAAATTGTCGACTTTAAAAATATTTTATACTTGAGTAGTAATGATTGATTGCTCTGTAAGTTAAATGATTTTATGACCTATATATGTATAAATTGTAACACTTCTTCTTTAAAGTCCTGGGCAAAAATTGCATTATTTTATAATTTATATTATTAATTTAATTATTAATTGCTGGCCTTCATAAAAGTTAGAAACAGCAATATGCATTATTATTATATAAGAAGTTTACAAAATCACTAATATTTATGGACATTTTTGAAGCTTATTATTAAACAATAAACGATATTTTATGCTTCATAATCTCAGCCACTGTGCAGCAATTCACATGACTGTTTAATTCATTTTGCACATCAAATTTTGTATTAAAATTAACTTTTATTAATTTTTCATGCTATAAGGAATTATTTAACGTACCTTATTTGTCGGTAAATTGTTTTTTTACGTTACAATGAAAGACTGTGATCCACCTGGCGGCCTGCCAGGTTGGCTGTGAACTCAACCTAGAAATTAAATTTCGTATCGAAACCAATTACCTTTTATATTCAGTACTGTAATGTATTATTTACGACGTAGTTTCAATTTTTTGAAGCGTCCAAGGTGATTTAACCCTTTAGTGACTCCTATATCACCTTTCTATAGGTGACGCTTAAATTTTACTACGCATCTAATATTATTAATAGTGTTGTTATTTGTGAACAGTATTAATATCGCACATACTTTAATGATTCTTAACCTTTTTACGTATCTGACTCACACCTCAAATATGAAAAATATTCGAATTTTTAATACGTTTCAATTCGAATTACAATTTGCATAATCTCTGAATATAAAATAGGCATAACATTTTTACTTTCTTTATTCGTGTTAATATTGCGTATTATTGAGTAAAATAAATTGTACTCAAGATTAATAAATATGTTTAATTTAAGTATAGTCAACAGTAACATCGTTGTAGCTAATAAGTGGATGCAACGTTAAAAAAAAATCTAATAAAATTTTCACCTTCCCTAACAGTGAACGTGTTAATGAGCAATAATTTCGATCACCGTCACATGGAACGTCTGTAAAAAAGAAAGTCTATAACACGTAGAAAATTGTTTGTCAAGTTTTTCGTACATCGCTGACCTCGGCGAGGAATTGTTTTTCAACTTCCCTCAATATCTGCCAATATCGACCCTCAAACTTTCCTTGTTAGCACGTTTCTTATTTCATCCTTCTTTCTCGTCAGCTGGCGAGAAGATTTATATCCGTGGCCTGGATTGTAAAAAAGTTCACGGAAGTTACTTCACGCCCGACTAATATTGCTCATTTCGACAATCCCCTCTACTCCAATTTTTTGTCGTTTTCCTTCTCCATTACCGTCTGTCCGTTTTATTTTCTACGAAAAGTATTCTTCAATATTCGGACCATCACCCTCGACGATAAATGGAAAATGAGAGTAGCTAAACAATCAAAACCCGTACCAATGTCCGAGCCTGTTCGAGCAGCTCGGAAATTTATCTCGAGTGAAATATTCTCTGAGAGAAACTCCCAAACATCACGCTTGCCTCTGCCGGAAATCAGTATAACACACGCAGCGTGTACAGAAGGCAAAGCAAATAAAAAGAGAATTTCCTATCAGTCACGTTCTACCATTGTTTTGATCTTGTAATGCGAAACGAACCTTCGATTATTTTATTGCAAATTGCTTAACCTCTAAACGCGTCGTTACCACTCAGTAACGCGTCTAAAATGGCGGCTAATGTGCTTTACGTAGTATGTTGTATACAGAAAACTGTCGGTTGTTTTTTATCTAAAGTAGCTTAAGCGATTATTATTAAGATAAGTGTAGGTTAAAATGATAATAAGCAAGGTTCCTCTTTTTTGATACTAGGTTGTTTAAAGGAAAAAAATAATAAGACTTGTGCATGGCTGTGAGAACGTGACCAAGAATTTCTGAAAGATGTCATGTGTTGTTTAAACTTTTACCATGAAGATGTATTACAATTTTACGAAATAAAAGATTACATATACAATATTGCAATAATATTAACAGCAAGTATTAATAACAGAATAAATGTTATTAATTCTCTAAATATTATTCAGGCACAAATATTAATGATAAGTGTTATTAATACCATACATATTATTAAGACAAAAATATTAACAATAAATATTATTGATATCATACATATTATTAAGACAGAAATATTAACAATAAATAGTATTGCTATGATACATATTATTAAGATACAAATATTACCAATAAATATGATTAATAACATACACATTATTAAGACAGAAACATTAACAATAAATATTATTTCTATGATATATATTATTAAGACAGAAATATTAAGAATAAATATTATTAATACCCTATATATTATTAAGACAGAAACATTACCAATAAATATGATTAATAACATACACATTATTAAAACAGAAATATTAACAATAAATATTATTAATACCCTATATATTATTAAGACAGAAACATTACCAATAAATATGATTAATAACATACATATTATTAAGACAAAAATATTAACAATAAATATGATGAATATACTAAATATTATAAAAACACAAATATTAGCAAAAAATATTACTAACGCACAAAATATTGTTAATAACCCAAATATTAATAAATATTATTGAAATAATAACGTGCAGCTTTAAAATGTGATGAAATACAGAAATAAATTGAATTGTATAGAAATAAATTCGAATAAATTGTATTTTTTAATGCAAAGTACACATGAAAGCAAAAATTCGTTCAATGGATGCAGTATTTCTATGTTTGAATATTATCAGATGGGATTAATGAAAGGCGAATGGATTCTATGATCATTCACAAATGAACGTTAATTAATTAACAGTTGTTGTAATCAATAAATTTCTAAATTTCTAAATTCTCAAATTTACAAGATTTTAACTGCGTATTTTAAACATTTGTAAATTAAAAAACTACTAAATTTGAACATATCTAAATTTCTATATTTTAAATTTAGAGAAATTTTGTTATCGGTAAAGTGAACAATATTCATACTAAATACATCTGATAATTATTAACATGTAATGAACATATTAACTATGTACTATTATACTATAATAATTATTAAAAAAATGATACTTAATAAACTTCTTATTGTAGTTACGAAACTACTATGTTTTTATTATTATTTCAAACTCATTCCAATTTTTCGAACTAATTCATTTCGTGAAATACAAAAGTTTCCTAGAAACTCAAGCTCGTATTACTTTATTCATTGCAAAAAAAACAACTAAAAATGAACAACAGAATTGATCCGTAAACAAGTTACATTTGACCACAAAAAGTTGAGCAACGATGTTAGCACCACGTGTTTCGGTCGCGTTAACAACAATAATTGCACGAGCACGATAAAACGAAAAAGTTGTTGGAGAGCGTTAAAAGCGTTTCAAATAATTTTTTCGCTTCGCTATATTCCACTTTACGCGAAAATGCGTTTACAAGAAACTTCGTTATCCGACAGACACAGGGACAAACCTGAAGCGTCCCTCGAAATTACACGCACCCCTGAAATCGATCGATTTCCCGTTGCATAACGGCGCAAGTTCGCGTCAATTTTCAAAAATATCTTTGACGCGGGACAACGAACAAGAGAAGTAACTTTGTTTCGGGTTCGATCTAGTTGTTTCGTTCCTTGCTTCAGGTCCGTTGTTACCGTCTCTTCTTTTGCGAGCCGTGTTTCGCTCTCGCGTCGCTGAAAACTCATTTCCACCCTTTTGTCGCCACCCAAAGCTGAACAGATTTCGTTTGAAATTAAAATGAGAAATAGCTATTCGAAATAATATTTCGTTCCATTATTTCCGATAGCACCGTTATCTACGAATGTTAAGGAATTATTCATGAACAATTTTATTACTTCGTTTCAATTTCGATAAAAGAATATTTTTTTACCCAAAGTGACATTTTATTTAATATAACGCTTCAACCCTTTTTTGGACTTCTTTCCAGATCTGGTTATTACGATTTATTGCAAGACGGAATTTAGTTACAAAATTTATTACTTATCTTTAATATTATTACATATTATACAAGGTTAGAAATTTTTTTTAATTAAAATTAAAGAATTAGCTCTATTTTATGCTTCGAGATTTTTTATTCTTCGATACAAATTTATTGATTTAATTTATTCAAATTTATTGATCTTCAATTCAAATACATATTTCTTCATTTTTTTCGTACGATGGAAGAATTTAAAGATTCTTTAATATTTTTTATTCTTGAATGTGAGTACGAATTTATTAATTTAATTTAGTGCACAGTTAACAAGTTTTAAGTTTATTATAAATTTGTAACAAAAAGTTTAAGATTTCTTCATTTCCATCTTATAATTCCTTTCTTATCTTTTAATGCTTTTTAACTTTCAGATTTGCTGATTCAATTTAACTTTTTAATGTAAATACAGAATGTCGTAACAAACGAGTATTTAAAGTGGATCTAGAAAATTTTTAAATTTGAAAATAACTTCAAATGCCTAATTTGTCAAATTTCTAAACTATCAATTTCGCAAATTATCAAATTGGATTATTTTTTCATATTATCGGATTATTGTTCCGATCATTTTGTTTCTATAATTTTTTCAGAGTAACAAGTTAGTAATTATAAATAAAGGAAAGGAAAATACAATTGAAACAAAGGAAGATACAACAGAAAGATTTTATTCCGAAAAGTTTCTACAGGCATTTGCTTTAAACAAAACTGTTCAGGAAGTCTTTTAATAGCAGATTTCTGTTTGAAACCGTTTCATGTAGTTACAAAAAGAAATAATGGTTCTTCAAGTTATGAGCCCTCTCTCATCCAAAGCGAATGTCCATAAATGAAAAAAGAAATTAATAATGGTTCTGCTAACACAGAGAATGGCAACGGAGTGTTATTCTTGAGAAAAACGTCTCTTATAATGGCGGATCCCGAATCCGGAAATTAAAAAAATTATGGAGCTTTGTGATTATGCAGGAGATATTCTTTTGATAACAACGCAATTTCTTTGGTTATTTATTTTCAGACTGAGGATTGGAAAATGTTCTCAATATTTCGACCGAATCTGTTAGAAAAATTTTGAAAATAAACATTTGTTTATATTATTATAATATAATATTTATATATAATATTTATTTATGGATATTTATTTACAGACAAAATTTTGTTTAAATTTTAGGGTAGGCACATGAAAGAATGAATGTTTTTTATTAAAAATGCTCCCTAATTATAAGGACATAAATTCACTACTTTAGATCTTGAATATTTTTAGATATCCATGATTGAAGTTTCAATATTACGTTAAATATAATTTAATTCAAAGTAAATTGCAAATACTATTATCGTGTGAAGATAACATATTGGTATTTCACGTTGACATACAATTTTTTTACTTCTTTTTTACTTATTTACATAAAGTTGTACAATTTCATGCTCATATAAATTACAAAGTCATTGGTAAATGATAATAAATAAATTAAAAACTAATTTGTAAATGACAATAAATAAATTAAATACTAATTTGTAAATAATCATATTAAATAATCATATTAAAGCAAAATTAAATATAAAAATTTTGCAACAAACCTTTTCTGCAAAATATCTTCACTTCGCAAATATGTACTTACAGTTGGACAACAAATAAATACTGCATAATATTGTTTTCAAAAAAATTATATTAAGTTTTGCATAAACAGTAAACGATCACATTTTTTTATTCGTAGTTTTTTGAAATTCTAACTTTATTTTTATATTACATTTTCTTTGTTGCAACATAAATTAAAATAATATAAATTTTCTTTGTTATAACTGAAATTAAAAATTCGTCCTTGAAGTAAAGGTCTTCATTTAACCATTAACAAAATGCGGGTCATGAAATACTTTCATACTCTCACACGCCTTTTCTTTGTTACAAACTAAAAATTTATAATAAAATTTACATTAAAAAATTGAAATTAAAAATTCGTCCCTGAAGAAGTTAAATCAAAGTCAAGGTCTTCATTTAACCATTAACAAAATGCAAAACATAAAATACTTTCATACTCTCACACGCCATTTCTTTGTTACAAAATTAAAATTCATAATAAAATTTACATTAAAAAATTGAAATTAAAAATTCGTCCCTGAAGAAGTTAAATCAAAGTCAAGGTCTTCATTTCACCATTAACAAAATGCGGGACATGAAATACTTAACATACTCTCATATTGACACTCGCTTTTTCTGTGTTACAAACTAAAAATTTATAATAAAATTTACATTAAAAATTTAACCCCTTAAGCTACAACTTTCTAGGCAGGTGCGTCATGCTAGTCAATTATTGCTACAATGTCGAGGCAATTAAACAAAGTAAAAATGTTAAGTACGTTGTTTTCGGCGATTATACAGATTATAATTGCAATTGAACCCAAAATTTAATTGCAGTGAAAATACAAGTCATAACTGTAGTGTGCGTCACGAGTGTGTCACGATATGGTACGACAAGGGGTTAAAATAAAAAATTCGTCCCTAAAGATAACAGTCAATAATGTTTCAAATATCATCATTCGAACGGTGTTTTCTGTCGTCACCCTGCCTTTCGTCCGAAGTGCACGTATCGATTAATTATTTGTTGTTTACAGGTCCTCCCGGTGAGCCAGGTCCTCCCGGAAAAAGGGGGAAAAAAGGGAAAAAGGGTGACCCCGGGGAACCAGGTCCGCAGGTGAGTACATCGGTTCCTCCACCGAGACAACCCTCTCCTTTGTCCATCCCGTAGTGCACCCGTCGTGCTCGCACGTGCAGTGTGCGTGTTTCAGAGTGTAGTTCGATGCATGGTGTAGTTGCTAACGGTACGTAGGTTACTCGAATTCATAACTGTCGATACACACTGTATGCATGCGACAGTTTATCGAACACGCGTCCACGATGAAGAAAAGAACGAGATAACTGTTGCATTTTATCGAAACGACGCTGTTAATTGGCATACTCAACACGGACATCTGTAATAGGACATGTTACGATGAAAAAAATGAACAATTTTTTGCAAGACTGATCGGAGACATATAAGATATTAGTAGTACAATAGTACCGATTGATCTAAGGAGGATCGATAGATACTTCACTCGAAGTAATCGGTGAACATATACTGATCGAATTGAGTAACCTCTTGCTTTTTCGAAATCAGTTAAAGAGTGCAATATGTGTGTTTGATATAAAGAAAGTACTTTCTAAAGGTCTACATTTTTAGAGATTTTTGAGGATTTTAGAATCGTGGAATATGCAAAAAGGATTTAGAGATGTAGGAATCTAGAAATTTTGAAATCTAAGCATTTGGGGGTCCCAGGATTTTATATTTCGGGATTTAGGAAATTAGGGGTCAAGAAATTTGATGATCTAAGGATATGAGATTTAGACATTTTTGATTCCAAGCATTTGGGGCTTGCAGGATTTTATATTTATGGATTTAAGAAGTTAGGGGTATAAGAATTTAGTGATCTAAGGAGTTAGGATCTAAAAATTTTGGAATCTAAGCATTTGGGGATTGCTGGATTTTATATTTATGGATTGAGGTAGTTAGGGTTGTAGGAGTTTGGTGATCTAAGGATTTGGGATATACAAATTTTTGAGTTTAAGCATTTGGGGGTCGCAGGATTTTATATTTAAGGATTTAGGGAGTTAGGGGTATAAGAATTTAGTGATCTAAGGAGTTAGGATCTAAAAATTTTGGAATCTAAGCATTTGGGGATTGCAGGATTTTATATTTATGGATTGAGGGAGTTAGGGTTGTAGGAGTTTGGTGATCTAAGGATTTGGGATATACAAATTTTTGAATTTAAGCATTTGGGGGTCGCAGAAATTTATATTTATGGATTTACAGAGTTAGGAATCTAGGAATTTGATGATCTAAGGATTTGAGATTAAGAAATTTTTGAATCTAAGTATTTGTGGGTTGCAGGATTTTACATTTATGGATTTAAAGAGGAATTTGAGGATCTAGAAATTCGCAAATCTAAAAATTTGGGATATAGAAATATGGGGATTCAGGATTGTTGAGATTTGAGATTGAGGTCTAGTGGATTTAAAGATACTTTGATCTAGGTACTTGGAGATCTGTGAGTTTTATTTAGGAATTCTATTGGGACTTGTTAACTAGGAATGTGGTGATCTAGGGATTTAGAGATCTAGCAACTTTGGAACCTAAGAATTTGGGAATCTAGTGATTCGAAGAGTTATGCATTTGGGGACGGTGAAATTTGAAAATCTAAATATCTAGAAATCCAAGGATTTGGAAAATTGAAACTACTCAAATTCTCAATTTTAAAAATATACATCACACCTTATTAACAAATTTTCGTATTTAGAAATTTTTTAATTTGAACGTGCAAATTTTGACGAATTTTTTAATTTTCTGTACACTTCATACACACAAGTTTTAATTAATAATTTTTTTCTGACATTTCCAACAGAACCAACTATTTTCCCTGCAATTTCAATCAACTCAACTTTTTCAAAACATTGAAAATAAATTTCCGAATAAACTAATCCCTCTGACATTTTAAAGCAAAAATTGCGGCGATTTTAAAAAAGTTTAGTCTGGTCCAATTTTAAAATATTATTCTCTTCTAAAAAAAGTATAAAAACACTTCTACACTGACTGCATATTTAGGAGCATCTGTGTCACATTTTTGTATGTAAAAATCGATAAAGGTTTATTCAAATGAAAACGCACATCGTCGCGGCAAATGTGATTTCGAAAGAAACTCATTTAAAGTTCTCGAAACGTTTTTTCCGCATACAAATACAGCGAATTAAAATAATTTCCAGTTTGAATTTCAATTACGAATAAATCCTATCTTCTTTCTGGAATAATAAAATATTGTTTTATTAAAAGAAAATAGCTTGCATTTGATGCTTTCTACAGCGTTGTTTATTTTTTAAATAAACAAATTTGGACTCTTAAATAAATAAAGACTTCTAGCTATTTGTTTATTATTTTTAACACTAAAACTACCAAAGCGGTCAAATGGTTTCACAAGTTTCCTATTTTAAGTTACAAAATTTGAAATTCTTAAATTCTCAAGTTTAAAAATATACAAACTACCACACCTTATTAACTTTTCGTTAAGTTACAATATTAATTATTACAAAGTTAATTTTCAATAGAATAATTGCAATGATAAAATACAACTGTAATAAGGATATAATAAATATTTTATAAACAAATGTGACTAATATCTATTTCTTTTAATTTTCAATAAAATAATTGCAACGATAAAATACAACTCTAATAATTATATAATAAGTGTATAATAAACAAGTATGACTACCAGCCACTTTTTCTTATTTTTAAAATAATAATTGCAGCGAGAAAATGCAACTATAATAAGTGTAAAATAACTGTATAATAAATAAATGCATTTACCAGCTGTTTCTTTCTATTTTCAACAAAATAATTGCACTGTCAAAATGCAATTATAATAACTACATAATAATTGTATAATAAATAAATACAACTGCTAGCTATTTTTGTTATTTTCCATAGAATATTTGCAATGATAAAATGCAGCTATAATAAGTACAAAATAACTGTATAACAAATACATGCATTTACCAGCTGTTTCTTTCTATTTTCAACAAAATAATTACATTGTTAAAATGCAATAATAATAACTACATAATAATTGTATAATAAATAAATACAACTGGTAGCTATTTTTGTTATTTTCAATAGAATATTTGCAATAATAAAATGCAGCTACAATAAGTATAAAATAGCTGTATAATAAATAAATGCATTTACCAGCTGTTTCTTTCTATTTTCAACAAAATAATTGCACTGTTAAAATGCAATTACAATAACTGCATAATAACTGTAAAATAAATAAATACAACTGCAAACTATTTTTGTTATTTTCACTAAAATAATTGCACCAATAAAATGCAACTATAATAAGTATACAATAACAGTATAATAACCAAGTACGATTACTAATTTTTTTTAATTTTTAATACAGTAATTGAAACGATAAAATGCAACTACAATAGCTATACAGTAACTGTCTAATAAATAAATGCATCTACTAGCTATTTTTTCCTATTTCCAACAAAATAATTGCATTGTCAAAATGCAATTATAATAACTACATAATAATTATAAAATAAATAAACACAACTACCAGCTATTTTTGTTATTTTCACTAAAATAAAATGCAACTATAATAAGTATATAAGGACAGTATAATAAACAAGTACGATTGCCAGTTATCTTTTATTTTCAATAGAATAGCGATAAAATGCAACAGTAGTACAATCACAGGTATACATCAACAAAATAAACAAAAATGTGCTCTCCTGCATGTAAAATGGAGCCGAGTTATTTCGTTCTATCTCGTGGATGCTTAGGTCTCCGTGAAAAACATCATATGCGAGTTGTTGAAAAGTTAACTTGCATATACGTGTGTGCATACACACGATGAAAATATCCGATCGATTGAAGCATTTAACAGCGTGATACAATTATTAACGGGGTGTGTATCGTGAACACGATTGGTTCGCGAATAATTGCTTTTGCATGAACGCGAAAGTACTTAACCCTTGTCCTGTATAAACGAGTTTTTAATTTTTTATACCCCTTCTTACAGGGTATGGCCGGGGCGGCGGGCAAAAGCGGTTTTCCGGTATATTATTTTGTTATTTTCTTTCCATTCCTCTGTCTCTTTATCTCTCTCTCTCTCTTTCTCTCTCTGTCTGTTCACATCTTTGTTCTTGCATACTCTCCACTCATCATCTCACGTTTTGCACATAACACTAACTCAATTCTCTTCTCAATTACTGCATTTTATGTAGACTTTTCTTTGTGTTTCTCTTTGTCCATGTTCTTAGAATTTTCCTAATGCTTGGTCTCCAATTTTAGCGCAACATCCGCTTCTCTTTTTATCTTTTGATATTTTACTACATTGTATCAGATTTATGCCTATACATGTATCAGCTGTGAAATTGAAAATCGTTTACTTTCAAATATGACGATTTAGATTGGTTTTCGCCTGCAAAAGCGAGAACTGCCAATAGAGAAATAGTTAAATGAAAATTGATCGAAAAGTCTTTGTCGAAGGGATGCAATTTTGTTTACTACAGTTTGTTATTAATAAAGTGGAATTCAATTAAAAGTGCTCGCACTGAATAATATAAAATTTGTTATTTAATTATAATTATGTATGAGTAGTTTGTGAAAAGACAAAAATTTTGTGAACAAATGAACGAATGGGGTTAAAATAATCATTAGGCTAAAAAGGGTTGTTTTGGGCATCAAGGGAAACAAGAAAAGATCACAAAAATTTTCTGATGTGAGCCAAATTTCGCAAGTTTCAAATTTCCAAATTTCTGAAATTTAGAGGATCAAAAATTTAGAGTCCCAAAGTCACAAAGTTTCGAAATTCGTAATACCGAAATCTGAAGATTCCATAAATCCAAAGTTCTTCACTAGACTTGTGAAATTCCAACATCTTGAAATTTGTCCGCGCTAATATTCAAATATTCCAAAATCCTAAGGTCTCAAATTTCCGAAATACCTGAAAAGTTATAAAGTTTCGAAATTACTAAGACTCAAAGTCTCAAAATTCACAAACTTCTCAAATTTCAAGCTCCCAAAGTCTTTAGTCTCAAAGTTCACAAATTCTAAAATTAAAAAATGTCAAAGTACCAAAATTCAAAAATTAAGTTTCAAAATCTTAAATATTCCAAAATATTCACGTAATCCTTATTTATTAAGAAAATAGAAAACATTTAACCTCGTTTATAAACAAAAAAAGAAAAATTGTATTAAAAATTACGAAATTTTTGCAAATTTAACAACATGGAAAATCTGGCAGTTATTAAATACTTAACAAAAATGTATTAATCAAAATTATAATTAATGTCATATTTGAAAGCATATTGATGTACTATGACGCTCAACGACGCCTCTATTTATCGTATGCTTGCATACGTCCATGTTACACACACAGGGAATGATTATTACATATTTTCAAAGGCTGCACAGCCTTTTTTCACTTTCTTCCATTCTCTGTGCTGCCGATCACGCAAACTTACCAGTATATTCTTTCAGGGACCTATCGGGATAGATGGACCAAAAGGTGAACCGGTAAGTTTACGTACAGTCTATGTACTTTAACATTAATTAATATACTGTGATTTGTCCTGTACGAAATTTTTTTATTTTCATAGAAACATAGAGAATAATTCTATATATTATAATTTATTACACACTATGAAAACAATATATTTTAATAATAATATATGTACATTACGTAGAAAAATAGAGAAAGATTCTATACATTATGTACTACGTAATATATTACTGTTAGAATATATTGTGTATACTATATTATTATTAAAATGTATCATATGTCCAATACGTTGGGGGGATGCTTAAATAAGGTACCCATATGTAGAACAAAATACATATATTTTATATAATGTATTATTATTAGAATATATTTTATATTCTATATTCTATACTAAAATATGTTCTACATAAAAGATATACATTTTAATGTACATATATTTATATGTATACATTCTGATGGTGAGCACCAGTGAACTGAGAGATTTACAACCAGTAAAGTGAGAACATTAATGTCAAACATGAAAGTAATAACAAAAAGAGTAAATGACCGATTACTGTACTAATTACCTACATTAATTTGTAATTTTAGAATAGTTAGTATCATGTCAAGTGAACCTCTGTAGTGATGGAGTGTATACAAATTTTATTGACACACCCTGTATATAAAGAAATAATCCTGACAGTAACTTTCTATACTTTTTATAATGTAACTTTCAAACTATATGTGATATTGAACATGTAACAGTCAAAACTTAAAAATGTAACATACAATATAAGAGTAATATACATGGTTTGTCCGGAAAGTAATGCAATTAGGTACGTAAAAAAAATGTATTTATGTTATTGATATAAATCTTTAAAATTCTTCAAAGTACTTCCCTTGGGCTTCAACACACTTTTGCCAGCGACTTTTTCATGCACGGTACGCATCCTGGAAGGCGTTAATGGAGACCTCGTTTAATGCCTTCATCATGGCGGTTTGAATCGCTTCTATGGTTCCAAAATGGAATCCTTTGAGAGCAGACTTGATCTTCGGGAACAGGAAAAAATCTGGTGGAGCCATGTCAGGACTGTAAGGGGGCTGTGGTAACGTTACCAAACTGTGCTTGGCTAGAAATTCTTGAACGCGCAGATCGGTATTACTGGGAGCGTTGTCGTGGTGCAGCTGCCACGTAGTGGCGATCTCTTTTCGAGTACAATGTTGTGCACAGTTGTTTTCGATATGTTGAAAGTCTCTGCGATCATTTGAACACTCAGTCGTCGATCACTCTTAAGAAGTTCATGGACACGGGAAACATTTTCGTCAATAGTGGTGCTTGTCGGCCGTCCAGAGCAGAAGTCATCCTCCACGTTTTCCCGACCGTTTTTGAACAATTTTAACCATCTGGAAACTTGAGAATAGGAAAGAGCAGAGTCCCCGTATGTCGCCTTAATCATTTGGTTGGTTTCAGCGAGGCTTTTATTCAGCTTAGCGCAGAATTTAATCGCATAACGTTGTTCGATATTTTTCTCCATTACGCGTCGTGACACGGGCACAAATAATAGGTTTACGTTTACTACGATTCTGACGATTTCGGAGCGCGGATCAGGTTGAGGTTGTAAAGATATGAAGATAAGAGTCCCCTCCACATATTCCAACAAGTCCGAACATTTTTGGACCAGGAAAAATGGCGGAAATGAACAAATTGCATTACTTTCCGGACAGACCCTGTACATAAAATACCATATATGGCATTATTCTTGTTATATGAATAACATTGTTATTTTTGTATTGTTACGCATTTGTTAAAGTGTTCCTTTCATTAACTAATTATAAAGATATGTTTTGGATTATAGTTTGAACATATACTCTTATCTAGATTTCAATAGAAAAACTTCAGTAACGTTAAATTTAACCTCAAAGAAAGTTTTAACCTAAATTTTAACCCAAAAAGATTAATAATAAATATTAACGCTGTATAAAAATCATTAAGTTAACAAAAGAGGCGGAAACTAGACATCCCATTATTCAAATTGGACATAAATAAATAATTATTACATTAATACTAATGTACATGTCACGCTATAGCTGTTAATTGCGGAGGGAAATGTAAATGAAACCGAGAGATTGTCCCGTGAATTAAATTGAACTGTTTATCGTTTAATGGCCAGATACAATTCTATCTATAAATTGCGTATTGATAGGTTATGTAAATTAGGATCAGGTATTTGATACGGTAATATCAAGGGTTTATAATAATACAGAAATGTTATACCTGATTATATTTCTGCAACAAAAGTTGCAAATAACAGAGGTTTTATTGCTGACGAAATATTTGTTATTTAAAAAAATATTAAAGCAAAACCTTGCGTTTTTAATAAATCAAATGAAAAATTGCAATCAGCGATACACATACAATTTCACAAGTTAATAATTATAAATATCGATAATTGATATGATTTTAAACGAAATCTTTATTGCACAAAAATATACTATAAATTTCTCTACATACATACTGTATATTCAATATAATTTTATTTTAACATAACGTAAATTCAATACACAGTGGGAATATGAACCTACCAATTTCATTCGGTATATTTTATTGATTTCTTCAACGTCCTTTAATGAAAATTTTTATTATTCTTTGTAGATATGTTTCAATCTTCCATATTAAAGTTTTTACTTTTCACTTTATTAAACTTATTAAATTTTTCAGTTAAAGTTCTCACTCTTTGCGAATTAAAGTAAAATATGAAATTGCGTTTGTACTAAACAGCGAATATAAGTTGTGATATATCTGCATTTTATTGTCACTTGTCAAGTACATTTTAACATAAATATATTATTATGATACATTACTACGGATCTTAACCTTCTCTAGGGAAAATGGCGACGTACAGAGCACTCGCCTCGAGCGTTATCATATAAATATATTATGCTAGATAGTACTATAATATCCAGCATAATATCTAGCTATAATGTATAGTACACATACACTTAAAAATTAAAGGATTTAATCAATGTATAAATGTAGTGTTCAAAATGTATCAATATGTATTCAATAATTAAATGAAAGTGCAATTGTACTCTAAATCCAAATTTCAAAGATTTATTTAAAATGACTACTTATTTATGTATACAGATCATTTTAAGTACAATAAAATGCTGATACATAGTGCACAATACATATTAATATTAAAATTATAATAATTTATAATCTTTATTTTATAATAATAATATTTCAAATTATATAAATTTTGAAAGTAATAATTTGTATTGCAGATTTAGTAAATTTTAATACACGACTAAAGAATATTAATGATGAAATAAATATTAATGAGTATTTCGAGAGTTAGCACGTGAATGATGGGGTTTCTCTTGTATCGCCATTTTCTCTAGAGACCCGTGCTCGATACTATCCCATACATATTAGATGACACTCCGATCACTAAGTTTAACCTTTCAACCAAGATCCTTCATATGTATATATAATATATATAATCAAAATAAAACAGCTTATACAATAATTCTTTAACTCAATGACGGTTAGCGTTTTGATAAAAACTTTCTAATAATTTTTTTAACTGACAATAAGACATCTATGTTTCATTTGGGCGAGTTAAACCTAATGTTAAAATCATGTGAACTCTTAAAAT
This sequence comes from Megachile willughbiella, assembly GCA_945859595.2. Classification (NCBI taxonomy): domain Eukaryota; kingdom Metazoa; phylum Arthropoda; class Insecta; order Hymenoptera; family Megachilidae; genus Megachile; species Megachile willughbiella. Next base: position 11,108,373 of record OX243801.1, read on the forward strand.
CATGTTAAAATCATGTTATTAACTCTTTTAATTTTATTAGCATATAGAAACATTTGTAAATATTGAATTATACTGTTTAATACATGTTTATAACCTTTAATAGATTCTTATAGAGCAGTTTTCAATATGTTCATAAATTAAATATGTTCAATATGTTCATATTAGACATTGCAGTTTGATAATCTGATTAGTTCAATTTTAACAAAGATTTACTTACACATGATGGTATATAAAATATTAAAAATTATCACTGCAGATTTAATTGATCTTTATTATAGTTAACAAAAATAAATAATTCATCTTTACTATAATGATGAAGATAAATAATCTTGACAGTTGATCTTTAAAATAATTAATAAAAATAATGCAGATAATTAATTAATAAATATAAAATGTAAGCAACTATTATTACTAAAAATGAAGTTTTGTTGCTATAATAATAAAATTATTATATTGTACCAATAGTAAATCCAACTGCTTGTCACCATTATTGTTACCCATATTTATAATTAAAAATCATCGTTACACATCTTGGTGAGTTAAATCTGTAAATCCTGTTTTGAAACACACAATTTAAAAAGAAATCAATTTTTATAGCAAATTTTGAATGCCCAGTTTTAGAGATATTTTGTGCTCTTCTAGCTGAGTTTGCAGAATTTCCCGAATAAAATAATAAATTTTTAATATGTTTGAATAATAATGACAGTAGAAATGGTACCTAAAATGCTCCAAAGTTTCCTCACATTTTTCAGTTTATTTTCAAAATTAAGATTTCAGGAGAAAATCTAAACAAAGCACGCGCTAGAGCAAATATTTCTGGTAAGGATAGCATCAAGGAAACCTATAGAAGCGTGTTTTGTTTTCAGGATAAAAGCGAGATTGTTTGGCAGAACAATGGCGGCAGTGGTACTCATTGTCGATGGCCATTTTGCAGGTGTAGTTTTACATTACGATAACCTAAACGTACATATATTTATACAGAGGCCACGAAATTATTGATATATTATTAACTTACACTTTTTGCAATTAATATTACAATTACATAATATTATAACATAACATTACAGTGACATGATATTACAGTTTGACATAATATTATTAACTAGGATTTTTGTCCAAGGTGGATCTAATATTTTAGCTTTAATAAGTTACCAGGGTTCAAACTACCTAAAATTACAAGTGTTTGAACATACAAAAGTGTTTCGAATTAAAGTCGTCTAAGATTGGATATGTCTGAAATTAAAATTGCAATAGGAATGTTAAATTTTAACATACTTATGATTCAATTATCAAGCGTGTAGAGTATTTCTTTGACTGACTTGTTTTCAGAAAGTCCTTCAGACTTTTATTATAAATAAAGGGTGTAAGAAAATATAATAGAATAACTAATATATATGGCGTCACAAAAATATAAATTAGCGAAACACCGATGAAAAATGCTACACAGATGTTAAAAAAATAACATTGTAACGTTAAAATCAACATTATTCGATAAATTAAAATTACGTAAATGTTATCACAAATTATATAAAACGTCTAATTTATAAATTGTTACAATAATAAGTCAGTAAATTAAACTAATCACTAATCTGTTAAATTTAAACTAGTAAATTAAACTTTTCATTTTATATGAAGCTGAATTCATTTTATGACTCAACTGTATTTAAATGTAAAATTTCTTTTGTTAATAATAAACCAATAAATATTTCATTTTTTAATACATCTAATTTTGCTTAGTTCTATCAATTTTCATTTTATAACTTTCATAGTTATAACAAAAACATTATTGTATTTTTTGTTTCTAACCACTTACATATTGCATTTTATACTAAATATTATTCTAATAAATAATATGATATTAATATACTTTAATTTATTAAATATAATTAATACAATTGAATTATATTAATATTATTTGTTATATTAATTCAATTCAATGATTTAGCAATGATTGCAATCACTGAATTATTTAATTCAACGATTTAAAATGAAATAATACTTAGGAAATAGTGAAAAATTATTTCTTACCTGTTAAATAGGAAAGAGTGAAAATTTGATATCGGAATGAAATAAAATATGATATTACTAGAAATATCATTATTAATATAAAATAATTACACTTTGACTTTGGAAATATATGTATATTGGGCACCACTGACATCGTCGCATGTTTTATCAAATTATTTTGCTTTTATACTGAAAACAAAACTTTCCTTGATCTTATCCTCAGCACATTTTCTGCTCCATCGTGTACTGTAGTTGGACATTCCCCTGCATCCTCTGTTTTCAAAATAAATCGAAAAATATTTTGTAAAATGTTTTGTATCCTCACTTGGATCATTATTTAAATATTTATGTTACTACTTGTATTATTTTATGTTGAATACACAAAATTATTTCATATAAAAAAAAGATCAAATACTAATATAAAAATGTAAAATATTTTCAAAGTTAAAATTTTTCAATCTTTTTCTGAAATTGACTTTTTACAATTAATTTTTGTTTAATTGTGAATATTGAATAAAATGATTTGTAGATTCACATTTATTTTACGAAAATATTGCAATATTTATCAACTGAAGGTTTCAAAATCCGAAAAAAGGTCAATTTTGTTGAACAGTGTTATTGCACAAATATTTAATATTTTAGTAAAAAATATTAATACAGTCACTCGCCATTATTCGCGTATTTATTATTCTATTATATTTTTGAAAGAATTACTTTTACTATTTGTTACAAAAAAAAGCTATTTTATATAAAAAAAGAATTCTACTATAGTTTCATCTAAATGAATAATCTGACGGAAATCAAAATAAATATAAATGTTATATAAATTTGCAATTTAAATTATTTATTTTCTAAATGTTGACTGCTGTTCACTGATGAATATTGCTACACTGAAGCTTGTTATTAACTAATTATTTATACTTTATACTAATTCTTTTTACATTCTACCAAATTGTTGATTATAGATATTAGAAGCAGTTTCTAGATTTTTATTTAAAAATTCAAAATAAGTATATTTATTCACTTTATCCATCATGAGTGACATTACCTACTTATGAAATGACCTAATAATTTTAACGAGTAGACTTCGAATGTTTACACAAATATATGTTTTTGTGAAATCTTATCATTCTACATTACCTTAACACATATTCTACATAGCTGTTGCAAAGAAGTTGCCTGGTTTTCTTGTATCAACTATAATTACATACTTCTTTTGCATACTCTGTACTATTAAACGCGTAGACATTCAGCGTGTAATTATAAGCTGTCGATACTTTCGAATGGTCAGGAGAAATCGTTAACTACATGTTATTAATATCGTCTTTTTAAGTTTTCCAGGTGGTTTCCACTTTTTCACAATAACGACTCACTGTTACGTTATTTATGAATGAATCTGAGTCATTATAATTTTTATTCGTAACTGTTTTCTTGTAGAATGTCTACAAGAATGTTAACGATTAGGTTGAAATTATTTAACTCAGTGGTATAATCAGGGTTACACATGGGTAATTAAATTTTTAACATATGTCACTATGCAACGTATGGTTAAATATTATTAAATTAAATACTAAATTAATGTATGAATAATTATTTTAAACTAATTCTAAATTAATATATGATTAAATATTTTAAACTAATGCTAAATTGATGTATGAATAAATATTGTAAATTATTACTAAATTAATGTATAATTAAATACTGTAAACCAATACTAAATTGATGGATGAATAAATATTATAAATTACTACTAAATTAACATACGATTAAATATTGCAAACTAATACTAAATTAATGTATGATTAAATATTGTAAACTATTACTAAATTGATGCACGATTAAATATAGTAAATCACTCCTTAAATTAACTGGAGATTTGCAAGAAATCTTTTAATTAAGAATTAAATTACAACTGTTGATCCAATGAGTTTGAAATACTGTTTTTAATTAAAACTTGTCAACTTAGAGAAGTTAATTTTAATTGAAGGCTCTTTCAATTAAATGTTCAATTTCATAACTAACTGTATAAAAATGATTTATAACTTAATGAATTATCGTTAATTAAATTATATAACGTTATAAGGAATGGTTAAAATTAGAGCTTTCTTTAATTAAGAATACAAATTTTAATGTAAATTCAATCACGTTTATTTTTTAATGGTATTTCGTATAAGTAAAAATTAACTGTGTTATACAATTTAACTTAATAGGATTTAACTAAAAATTCTGAGCTATGTCCAAATTAATAATTAAAATTTAATTTCTAATTAAAGGCCATGTCAATAACTTAACATCTTGATAATTATCTCACACTAGAAATTACAATTATTAATTAAAATTATTAATTAAAATTATTTACCTGCACAAAATTCACTTAAAAAATAAATTTGTCCAAACATGCTATACATTTATTATAGATTGCTAGACATTTGTACATCCTGAATTATATCCAAAATAATAATCAAAATTTAATTTCTAATTAAAGGCTATGTCAACAACTTAACATCTTGATAATTATCACATACTAGAAATTACAATTAATAATTAAAATTATTTACCTCCACAAAATTCACTTAAAAAATAAGTTTATCCAAAAATGCTAGACATTTATTAAAGATTGCTATACATTTATAAATCCTGAACTATACCCAAATTAATAATTAAAATTTAATTAAAGGTTATGCGAATAATTTAACATCCTGATAATTATAACACAGGAAAAATTACAATTAGGAATTATTTACAGACATCTTGCCAGACATCTAGGCATATAATTTCGCTTCAAGAGAGTCATAAACGTCTCCCTTCAGAAATATTATAGTCATCCGTGTTGCTCGTCGTGCATTTCGTCGTTTGAACAATAATGGAAGAATGTACGAACGGAAAGTACAAGCGGATGTACAAACATGCAGAGATAGGAGAAAGGAGATGAAAATAGAGGGGGGGCTAAGGGAGTACGAGTGCATTGCAAATATCATGAGATATTTGTTCTGGCGACGGTTCGGTTGAAAGAATTTCGATCAACTCACTCGTCCTTTACCGGGTATGCTGTCCGTTTGCGTTCGATTTGTATGCGTATAGATACACTCCACCACAAAACCATAAGACCCAAGAATATCCCAAGAAAATGATTCCATCGAACATTTCTTCCGTCTTCGTTCCCTATGTTACTGTTTACGTCCAACTATAATACTCTCTATGACTACAGAGAGACTATAGCTATATCCACGTGTTATCTAAAACTGTACTTCGAAGAACTCCAGTAGGAAATAAAAATAAGTTCTTGTAAAGAAGTAGAGGATAGTTGAAACGATCAAAGTGTGAGAAAAACTTTCTGTTTAAAAGTGTGAACATTAATTGTGCTAACGGGTTGTATCTCAGATTTGGGGAACGTCAGGAACATCAGAAATAATCTCTATTTTTATATGACTTCATTTTCTGTATTAAAAAATGCAAACGCACTCTTTTTTTAATGGAATTGCATATTTTTAACTTTTCAAGTATTAATCGGTTAACCTCTAATTTTCAGCTGCGTTAGAGGAATGTTCGACAGAAATATTCTCATCAGAAAAGTTGTGTTAGGTAGATTTTAGATTTGGTGATCTCAGTTGAAAATAAATTTTATTATAATAAATCTAATTGTATAAATTACATAATCAATAAATCTTATTATATAAATTATGTAATTAATCAATCTAATTGTATAAATTACATAATCTAACTATATAAAATTACATAATTAACCAATCTAATTATATCTAAGTTGAAAATAAAATAAGTAAATAAAACATTAACTAACATATACAGCCATCGCGTCTGAACAAAATATGACAGATATTTCAGCAAAAATATGGCAGTTATTTGACTAGTTATCAACTAGACATTTTGACTAGTTATTTCCAGTGATAAATTATAATTGGTATTAAACTCAAAACTCAATGTTTGTGTAAATACGATTTAGGTTTGTTACATTTGAACTGTAATGTCACATGTATGTCATAAACCAAAAGGTTAAGGTAAAATGTTTAAAATACGAATATTTGGTATGATATATCACATTTTTGATAAGTTGAACGTGTGATAAGTTGATAAGTTAAATAAACGTTTAAGAAACGTTTTGATAAGTTGACTTATTTGGAAAGATGGTTTGAAAGCATAGCACAACTCTATGACTACTACTTTTTAATATCTATCTTCTTTAATTCGTTCTGGGGTTATAAAGATACTGGGTTTTATGGGTTTCGAGATACAGTGTATACGTATTCATTTGTTTCCGTGGAAAATGTGAAAGAACGAATTAAACTGTTGTTTGAACATGAACAGTGATAACACTAATTTCGTTAGGAAGGATATAAAAAACGTTGTATGAAGTGATTGCTACGTAAAGATGGAACGTTTAATCATTTCTAACGAAATGCATGAAACAATGTGAAATATCACACGAAATACTTTTTAATAATTGTACATTAATCTATTTTGCGTAGAATGTTTCGTCACTAAGAAAATATGTGATTTCATTTTGAAAAAAGCGTAGTGAATTTATTTTTGATTTGTTATTGCGTTAATGGAGAAAATGAAGTCGTAGAAAATAGATTCAACTTTTTCCTGAACAGCTTTTCTCCGTCTTTTATCAAATTTGAAATGTAACCGACAAGGGGGTGAATTTACATGAAAAAATAAGGCTCAAATATAGAATACAATTTTTTCATGTGTCACGTGATTTTTGAAAAAATTGAGTTTGAACAGTATTTATAAAAAAATTTGTTCACGGTACATGAAATGATGCAGCTTTTCATTACTTTGAGGATTAATGAATGTTGTTAAACAAATAAATCTAGTCATTAATACTACTGAAGTTCGTTATCAGTCGCACTTTGTAACATTATTGATGTACTAATATTTAATACGACGAATTTATTCGATGATAAGAACACATAAATAACAAATCTAATAAAGAAATATAAAGTAGTAAACCTATTTTAGCAATATTAATAATTATATCTGTTATATAATTATATAATTACAATTAATGTGTTATATTTATTTACTGTAGAATTGAGAAACAATTTGTTGATTTTATCATTTTCTACACTGCGAACAAACTATTTTACAAATACTTCAAAAATGCTCAAATTCAATTGCCACCATTTTGAAAACACCATTCCAGTGCCACCATTTTGAAATCACCCTGTATATAGTTTTATACAGTTCACGGTATAAAAACTATACAGTATAAACTGTATAAAAACTACATACAGGGTGATTTCAAAATGATGGCACTTGAATGGTGTTTTCAAAATGGTGGCAATGTATATCAAACGGTGTCTCATATTTTTCATGCACTTACATTATGAGTTTTCATGCTCTTACAGTTTTCGTACATATTTTATGCAGTCTACAGTTTTTATATAGAATGTATAGATTTTGTACGGTGTCTTATAGTTTTGTCACAGAGTGTAGACTACCGGTGGTAGACAAGGTATTCTTAATATTTGCATCTAATATGTGCAGTCGGTTCTTTTATGTTCGACGAATAAACATCACTGGTAGACGTTGTGTGGTCTACCTTCTTGGAAGGCGATCGATTGTTTCAAGTGGCCAGTACGAAGCAATCGTTTAAAGAAACCATAAAATATTGGGTTAATGTTATTAGAAGTTTCTGTTGCGACTATTATTATGTTCAGTTTGAACCGTTCAAAGTTTCTAGCATTAAAATCTTACGCTGGAATCTCTTAGTTTCTGGTTAACTCTCGTTGCATCGTTATGTAAATATGCTACATAATATAATATAATATGAAACTGTCATATGTTATTAAACATCTGCAAATTTTATAATCGACATTTACCACATTGTCATATAATACTTTGAAATTAAAAATAAAACTTAATGTAAACAAATCAACGATAAGACATAATTAAATACACACGCTAATTCTTCATCTTCGTCAAAATCGACTTTGAAGAAGCTTCTTAAAAAATTTTGTAGTTTAAGATTTTATAATTTTAAAATAGTTAAAATTAAGTAACATGTGAACTTGTCATTTGAACTTGAATTTGAAATTAGTGACAATATTCCTTATCTTTTGTAAATACAAACTTTTGGTATATTTCATAAAAATATTGAGTTAAAAATTTATTTAGAAATATATAGACTAAAATATATATTGTAAATATTATATTTTTTCTCCCTTGATAAATATTGTTTAATAAAAAATATTTATTTAGCATTATTTTGTTATTAGTATTGTTTGTGAGAGCTTAAAAACATTGATGGATCGTGCAACGAAAACATAATATATTCATCGATTAACAAAGTTTGTTCTTATGTTTATTGGTATTTTTCTTTTTGTATTTATGCGTATTCTAGAATTTAGTCGTTAAATTTAGAATTGAATGTTGTTTTATAGAAAATTGTGTGAATTTTTGAATTTGTGTACCAAAATTATACGAAAAGAATTATCGGGAAGAAAAACAATATTAAAATATTTAAGAACAACAGTTAATAATACGTCTAATTTATTTATTTCATATTCTGTATTTCTGCAAGATTTATTTAGTTTTATTTAAATTTTTATACTTTTATTTATTTTCGTAGAATATCTGAACATTTTTTGTGCAGTCCCTTTTACTGCATTAAATAACACTGTACAACAGCCAACTGATTTCGTAACCGCCACTATGAAATTCTTCTAGATTTTTGCGAGCTGAATACGAATCTGAAATCCGTTTTTCTCTAGGACGTACAGTTTTTGAGAAAATTAATGTTAAAAAAAATTGCAAATTTTCAACTTTGGAAATTTTTTGTGCTTTTACCATAGCAGCTATTCAGTGGCTTTTTGCACGAGAAAAATCTGTGAACTTTCCCGAATAAAACGATATAAATTGTTATTACATTGTAAACATTTAAATATGTTTAAATAATAGTCAAAGTAAGAAAGACACCAAAAACGCACCAATTTTTGCTGATATTTTTCAATTTATTTAAAAAACCATGGGTCTAGACGAAAATCTAACCATCGTACGTGATGGAGCAGACATTTCTGCTGAAGAAACCATCAAGCGAAGTTACAAAATCACTTTTGTTTTCTTCTTATGAAAAAAATAGTTCGGCAAAACACGCGCCGCTGCCAGTGGTACTCAATGTTGACGCGTTGCGCCGTTCAATTATTCCGTTACGCCAAGACAGTAGGCAGGGCGACTACCGCGCCGTGCCAACATGGAGTACCACTGGCAGCGGCGCGTGTTTTGCCGAACTATTTTTTTTATAAGAAGAAAACGAAAGTGATTTTGTAACTTCGCTTGATGGTTTCTTCAGCAGAAATGTCTGCTCCATCACGTACGATGGTTAGATTTTCGTCTAGACCCATGGTTTTTTAAATAAATTGAAAAATATCAGCAAAAATTGGTGCGTTTTTGGTGTCTTTCTTACTTTGACTATTATTTAAACATATTTAAATGTTTACAATGTAATAACAATTTATATCGTTTTATTCGGGAAAGTTCACAGATTTTTCTCGTGCAAAAAGCCACTGAATAGCTGCTATGGTAAAAGCACAAAAAATTTCCAAAGTTGAAAATTTGCAATTTTTTTTAACATTAATTTTCTCAAAAACTGTACGTCCTAGAGAAAAACGGATTTCAGATTCGTATTCAGCTCGCAAAAATCTAGAAGAATTTCATAGTGGCGGTTACGAAATCAAAAAAAAGGCAAAATTTGTTGTACAGTGTAATCAAAGTACCAAAAAAGTGTAAGTTTAAGATGAGGGAAGGAGAAATTATAATTTCAAATATAATATAAATTAAATGAGAGATGTAAAAAATAACACAAATTTATTTTAATCAATGAAAATTTTAGCAGAGGATTTTAATTATAATAAAACACCAAATTAGAAACAAATAAAATAATATAAATTAAATTAGATATATAAAAAATACTACAAATTATTATTAAAATACGAAATTAAAGTTTAGTTTATAATTTATGATCCTCCACAACGCAATTAAAAATTTGTTTCACAATTTTCTCAACAATGACAACGGACGGTGTTAATTAGGAGTAATTAATTATTCATTGTTAATCAGTATTCGTTTAATTCGCTATGCGCAATTACAATATTAAAACCGATGCTGAAAATTCAGAGTAGTTTGCAGACTTTGCTTCTAACAAACCTCGGCTGCGTTAATTACAATGAGGTGAAAATTGTAATTTAACTCTCTTACAAAACCAATATAAGTTAGCCAGATTTGAGCCGTGAGTTTTGTTATTGTGCTACAAGTGTAACGTGATATTCTAAGACGAAGGATTACTTCACTGTAGATTATAAAATACATTGTAAATAAGAATAATGTGTGGAAGCTTTTTCAAGATTTAAAAATTCCTAAAGTCTCAAAGTCCGCATTACTAAATCCGTAAATTTTCAAAGCTGTAAATTTTGGAAAGCCCAGATTTTTAAATTGTCAAATTTCTGTATTTCAAAATCCCACGTTTTTCAAATCTCCCAGAGTTTCAATTCCCAGATTTTCAAATCTCTGAATTCCCAAATTCCTCGATTTATAGCTCCCTAGATTCTCAGGTCTCTATATTCCAAAGTCCATAATTCCCCAAATGTCTAGGTCCTAAGATCTCTACATTCCAAAAATCCCTAGGTTCAAAAATCTCTAGATCACAAAACCCCTCATCCCCCAAATACCTAAACCCCCAAGTCCCTAGATTTCTATCTCCCTAGATTCTCAGGTCTCTATATTCCAAAATCCCTAGGTGCCAAAATCTCTAGACCACAATATCCCTCAATCCCTAAATACCTAGATCTACAAATTCCTAGATTCCCATGTCCCTAAATTTCTAAGTCCCCAAAATTCCCAAATCCCTACATTTTCAAATGTCTAAATGCTAAATCTCCAAATTCCCAAATTCTCAGACTATAAACTGTCAAAATTTTCAAATTCCCCAATTTCCAAATAACTCAATCTTCTAAATTCCCAAATTTGCAATATACTAAATCCCATTTCCGTCCACCCATAAATCCGCAACTCCACATTCGTCCACCGATCCTGAAATAAACGAATGTCATTTCACATTTAAGAAACGGCAATATACTGTAAACAAAACATTTATATGCACTGAGGAACCAAGAAATTTAAACAACTTATTTTATTACCATAGCTTGTCTCCGAGTTGTGGCTGTACATATTTAAATATGTATATTCTTTTCCAAGGAGAACATAAACTCACCCTTGATTCTAAAAAGGACTCTCATGCATACATTATATTAGTTCATTCATTACATTAGAAAACGAATAACGAAAAGACCCATAGTTACAAGAATACATAGAATGTGTACCACATTGTAATATATAATACAATATAGCACAGTATGTGTTCATTAAATTGATTATGTCTTCACTAGACTTCGTAATTAATATACAGTCCCTGGTCATCGAATTAGGACCACATACGAAAATTTCACTTATATGGCTATAATTATACATGCAATATTGTCTTAGGTCATGCAAATTATTACTAAATGCGTTAATGACGATATATACACAGTATGTCTGAAAAGTATCGGAACTTTTTAACTAAAAAAAAAGTATTAGTTATTTTGCCAAAATTAATTTTTTTTATTCAAAATGCATCCCTTCCGCATCAATACACCGGTGGGCACGCTCAGACAATGTTAATATAGATTTTTTTATGTCGTTTTGCGGAATCGCTTCAATCACCCTTGTCACAGCTGCTCGGACTTGTGTAACAGTGTCATAAAACGTTCCTTTCATGGCTAATTTCAATTTTGGAAAAAGGAAGTAATCGCATGGAGATAAGTCAGGCGAATATGGAGGATGTTGGAGCACACAGACTTGTTTTTTCGCCAAAAATTCACGAACTGCGACAGTTCTGTGACTTGGTGCATTATCATGCAACAGAAACCAACTTCCTGCCACTCGATATTCGGGCCTCACACGAACGATTCTTTTCCACAAACGTTCCATAACACCCAGATAATATTCGCCATTAACATTTGGTCCCTGTGGAACAAATTCCCGAAGTATAATACCTTCAGAATCGTTTAGAATTTAGAAAAACCCAAAACCTGGCTTTGGGTCGTCTTCCAAAGTATCACGACCATCCTGGAATCGCTTATACCACTCGAACACACGTGTACGGGATAAACAATCGTCGCCATAAACATTTTTCATTAATTCAAATGTTTCTGTAAAAGTTTTACCGAGCTTTACCGAGCAGAATTTAATATTCGCTCTTTGCTGCATCGTGATTTTGTGACACGGTGACGAAAGGTTCTGTCGCTTTAAACGCTATAAGTTTACAATTCGTTGCTCGATTCCCATAACGATTGGTTTGTTTCGTAGGGGAGGAATACTGTTTTCAAATAGCATGTTGTTTTTATAGATGTCGCTAATAGTGTTCCTTAAATTTAAAAAGTTCCGTTACTTTTCAGACATACTGTATATATAGCAATTTGTTATTGTCCTAATAATAAATTGTGTGATGAGCAATTAAGGGCCGTACGAGCGTTTATGTTAGGTTCGAGTATCGATAGCGCGTCAGGTGAAATTTGAATGCCATAGAAAATGTCTGCCAACTCAAAAGACTAGGTTACAACTCTCCAACCACATTATCTGAGTTGAAAAGAATTACAGATATTAGGGAAAATAAAGATATAAAGCATGCGATGTATACAGAGCATGTCGGGAGCTGTAACCAAAGCAAAGGGTGGAAATACAAGATACTAACACGTGTTAATAATGTTATGTAATAGTGTATCACGGTAGCTAGTAAATTATATCATTACAATTTGAACAGGCCTAATTTTACGGAGTACGTGAAAAATGCTGAAAATTTATAGTGGTCCTAATTCGATGGTCAGGGACTGTATCTCTCAAGTTAGCAAAGTATCGTTTAGAGTAACATTATTAATAATTACACAAGAGGTGATCAACTACTGTCCACAATGAAGTCTATTACAGATTTATTTTCTTGTCCAATTTAGATTACGACACATTATAGAAATATTTGACATATCCTTAAATAGTCGGGTCTCAATGATTTTTAAGAATATTCACATTCTCAGAACACTATACTAATCGGACCTATTTTAGAATACGGAAGTATAATCTGGTCTCCGCACTGTGGCTCTCACATTAATGATATGGAATGCGCTCAGCACAAGTTTTCAAGGCTTGCTGCCAAGTATAGTGTTCCATGTTATTCCACTCTGGCGACGATTTAATTCTTAACGGGTTAGCTGCCACGTCAGTTACCGGTGACTGACGGTGTAAAATATATAAAACTAAAAAATTCACATTGTTTTAAATACCTGAAATTTATTTAAAATTTACCTAATATTTATTTATTACATAATTGTACCATTAATGTATTTAAATATTTCTTTGCATAAAATTTTAATGGATTTTATTTTACTGTGTGCCTTGACCGGAATTTTAACGCGTTAATCATCTAAAGCTTCAAGCATTACAGAATAAAAGGAAAATGTTATGTATAGTCGACTTTACAGTATAGTAATCTTCAACATTATACTTTTCTTGTATAACAAAGTTTACCGTTATAAATAAAATGAAAATTAACGTTTGTTAATAACGTTTTATTAAAATAATTCAAATGTAAATAAACAATACTTGTCTTGACACTACAACAATAATTAGTTATTTCTGCCGAATAAATCATATGTTTAGTAAATAAATAAAATATTTCTGAAAAAGCAATTCGTAGAACGCGAATAAAATGTAAAATGCATTAAAACAAGCAGCGCGACTCCACAGCCGAACAGCACTTAGCCGGTAATACCGTGTAAAAGTTAGCAGACTAAATTCGAGGCAGAAGCTTCTCTGAGCTTGTCAAAACACGCGGTGCTTTTGTTTCCAGTTCGGCCGCGAGTTGCCGCTATTTTTCCATCAAATACAACGATGTGTTTCATTTGCAGGGTCGACCCGGCGAGAAAGGGCAAAAAGGCGAGCTGGGAAGCCCAGGGTTCGACGTCTTCTCCGCAGTAAAGGTATCTAGCTACGTTGTCTAGAGAAACTGAAATAGCGCGCTAGAGCCAGAAAACAACGTACGTAATACGAAAATGCATCGTTTCTCTCTCGACTCGTTCACTTTGGAACGGGATTTTTGCAAAATTTCACCAAGAATACCCGCGACTATCTGCGAGATAAGAGAAAAATGACTTAGAAAAGAGCGAAGCGCGATAGAAGAGGTGATAGGGGTTGAAACGATGCAATTTCAGTTAACAGACGTTTATTAAAGCAGCGGGTATTATGCAGAGAAGCGAGTTCCAGTCGGATGATATCGATATTTTTGATGCAGCTTTAGTAATGATATTTATCTTCGATTCTTTTGTTCGTGTATGAACATGTTATATGTGAATTATTTTGGGGCGAGTGAAATAATGCGATTCTTGCAAATTCTATGTTATTAAATTGTGTATTATGTTTTGATAGTATGTGATTTGATTTGATATCAATTATTTGTTTATTTTAAATCTTTTGATAGTTTTACTGTTTTTCGATATGCTCAGTGGGTTTGAACCTTTGTTGCATGATTTTTTGGACTTTGAAGGAAAAGCTATATTTAAGAATTCTTGTGAATAATATTAATAACAAAGATTGTTTTATTTTAGACATTTATAAATATTTTGATTTAGAGTTTTAGTAATTTAAAGATTTAACAATTCAGACATTTTAGAAATTTTTACAATTTTTTGTACTTTGAGAATTTTTGAAACTCAGAATTTTTGGAATTTTTGAAATTTTTAGAATTTTTGCAATTCTTGAAATTTTGAGAATTTCTGGAATTTTTTACACTTTAGGGACTTTGAAGATTTTGGGGATTTAAATTTGAAACCGTGGAATTTTGAGAATTTGGAAAATTTGAAATTAAGAATTTTTAAAGTTTTAGATTTAAAAACTATAAGAATATAAAAATATGGGAATTTAGAAATTTAGAAATTTAAAAATTTAGGAACGAAAAATTTACTGATATAGAAATTGAAAGATTTGAAAATTTAGAAATTTGAACAATTTTGGGATTTAAAAATTTAAAAATCACCACATTAAGAAATTATAAAATATTGCAATTGAAAAATTTGAAAATGTAGAAATTTGGGATATTTTCAAATCTAAAAATTAAAAATTATAAAATATTGAAATTGAGAGATTTGAGAATTTTTAAATTCGGGAACTTTTAGAATTTTGAAAATTAACAAACTTGAGCAGTTTTAAAATCTCAAAATTCAGGAATTAGGTAATTTCACAATTTGAAAAGTAAAATATTTTGATAATCAGAAATTAAAGAATTTACAAATTTGAAAATTTTAGTATAAAAATTTTTTTAATTTGGAAAATTTGTACATTTAGGAATTTAAAAATTTGAAAAGAATTAGATAACCTATTATTAATTAAAAATAGTAAAAAATTATTAATTAATTCTAAATTTCTAAAACTAAAAAATAAGGCAGTTATACTTTTAGTGGAATTTGTAAATGAATTTAATAGCCCACGTGAAGATAAAGTAAAGAAGAAATTTAAATGAGATGTTATATTATTTTTAATACATTAATATTAATATGTTTTCATATAAATATATTATTTATATGAAATATTAATATAAATATATTATAATTATTAATATTATATATGATATGTATTAATATATTATTAATATTATTATATTAATATTTAAGATAAATAATAATTCAAACCAAAGTAAAATATTTTATAATACTTTGTGTCCATACAAATTATTTCTCAAATTATTAATTTGATTCTCGATAACTGCATTTACTAAAGGAAACATCTTTACTAAAATTAAATATAGACATTTAAATACAAGTCACTGCCACAAACGATATAATTAAGTTTTCTTTAACCGAGTTATCCGACTGGAACCACGTTTCTCTTGAACGTAATAAAAGCAACATTTACCAGGCATTTTCTGCAAATTGCTGAACTGTGAATCTCGATGTTTCTCGTTAGCTCGGTGATCGAGGACAACGGCTTCATTCTTGATTGCAATTAATGTTTGCTAATATTTAGTAGTTTAAATAGCTGATAGCTGTTGCGCCAAGTACGACAGACTATTGCGTCTACATAAACGCATGCCATACCTTGGGAACAGAAGCAGTGTTCTCGAACCAAAGTATCGATCATGCGTTGTATTAATTCTCGCTAACCGTTTGCTACGTGGCGATCAAGAATCCATGTATTATTACTTCTTATATTTCTCGTATGACCATTAACATTTAAACAGAATGATATATCAAACATTACTTTATTCGTTATAAGAAAAAAATGAGGTATTCGAAAAATTAAATTTCATTTTCAGTTATTTTTATTGTAGTATATTAAATAATGTAAATAATGTATCATACCATATTTTATCAATGTACATAAAATATCATAGTACATTTTAATAGACTATAGTAAGTATATCACAGTATATCTTAATAGAGATAACCATTATCTCATGATATTTAAATAATTAACAATTATAGCACAGTACATTTTAATGTAGTACATAGTATACACAGTGAACGCTATTTCATATCTCAATAGAAGTGACCTTTTTAACTATCTCATTATATTTAATTAATTAACAATTATATTTCAATTACTTGCAATATTAATTAAAATTTTAAGTAACATTCGAGGTCGTACAAAAATTCGTCACTTATTTAACTATGAACAGTTGTACTTATATTAGTCTTAACAGATAATTTTACAAAATTAGTCTTTATAGATAAAGTTACAAGATTTCTTCTTAATAGATAATTTTACAAGATTAATTTTGACGGGTAAATTTACAAGAGTAGTTCTAACAGATAATTTTACAAAATTAGTCTTAATAAACAAATTTACAAGATTAGTCTTAATATATAAATTTACAAAATTGGTCTTAATAGATAAATTTACAAGATTATTCATAATAGATAAGTTTACAAGATTAGTCTTAATAGATAAATTTACAGAAGTAGTCTCAATATATAAATTTACAAAATTAATTTTAATAGATAATTTTACAAGATTAATCTTGACGGGTAAATTTACAAGAGTAGTTCTAACAGATAATTTTACAAAATTAGTCTTAATAAACAAATTTACAAGATTAGTCTTAATATATAAATTTACAAAATTAATCTTAACATATAAATTTACAAAATTAATCTTAATAGATAATTTTACAAGATTGATCTTAATGGGTAAATTTACAAGACTAGTCCTAGCAGATAATTTTACAATATTAACCTTAATAGGTAAATTTACAGTATTACTCTCAATCCTATAACTTTCTCATTACCACTAATATAAACATCGCATCATTATTCAAAATAAATGGACCAAGAAATAAGTCAATCTGTTCAAAATGTTCCGCAAATAAGACACAGTTGTTCTTGTACCCAATGTCAACCTACATTTCAAAAACTTGGATTCATTACCTTTGTAGCAAGCCACATATGTGTCAATAATGCTCAAGGAATTAACACAGCACGAACCGTGAAGTTTGAGTGGCACGAAGACTCTTTTCGATGTCAATGAGTCATCGTTTCAATGGAACGGGTTAACTAACGACCTCGAATACCTGAAAACCGATGTAAAAATTACGGAAACCTGCAGATCGATTTTATCGCATTGTGAACCACTTGTTAACAGCGCTAATCCTTATTAAAACGGATCAAAGTTTTTACACGGATTCTTGATGAGCCAGTGGCGCGAGGTGTAGCGTACTATAGTGCGTGTCATAAATATATCATTGCCTTAAAATTTTGATAATTTGACCTCTCAGAAACAATTCTCGACATACTGTCATTAAACAGTGTCATGAAAATGAATTTTAAAAACAATACACAATACTGAAAACAAACGATACACTTAGTTTATTGTAAGTAGCTGTAAATGAAAATGTTCAATCTTCTCAAATATATCAAGTGTTAAAATTTTGTTATAATTGTGATATACATAAACAAAGAATTTAGTAGTTTATTACATTTTCGTCATTATAGATTGTATACGAAATACAATTTTGCATTCTTGCTACGAGATTTTTTATTATATTTTCATCTATAATAAAATTTACTATATTTTCGTCTCCTACACTTCTAGATTTGTAATTTTTAATTTTCGTACAATTATTTGTTAAAATAATGACCTTTTTATTTTCAAAGAGTTATTTCGGAGATGCCAGATAGAACATACAATGCAGAAACACGCAAAAATTATATACAATAATAACATTAATACACCATAACTAATTTTATGGTTGAATCCTTGATTTTTGTGTAATTAGTTAACGCGAATGAAACTCAATTTCGTTGTCATTCTCTACCTCAACATACATACAATTTTTATACTAAAAAAGGTACTAATCAATCTGTTTTGATTAACTATATTCCCCTGCACATTTGATTGAAATTACTTAAATTTCGTTTCTGAAAAAGCAGAAAATGGAGCAAAGAAAGTTTTCTCTGCATTGAAATAAGCATATTTCTTAAAGTAACGGTTATTTTAAATTATTCGAAGCGTGAAATAAATTATTATAGATGCAGTTCTAATTGTTTAAGTCTCAAATATTGCTTAAATTAAAATATTTGTCGAAAAATGTACGAAAAATACTTTGCTGAAGAAAGTACAGGGTCCACATTCTTAATGCGCATGCGCGAGGTATATGTGACGCATGCGCATTGTATCTTTATTTAAGGAATCATACTCCATTTCCTTCGATAAATATTTTAGTAATACTTGAAATTTAAGCAATTAAAACTAGATTTATAGGAATTTTTTGACACTTCCAGAAATTTCAAATAACTTTCAAGTTATTGATAACGTTAAGTTGTTAAATTATTAATAACGTTAAGTAATTAAATTAACTTACTTTAAGTATTGTAATTTCAATGTATAAAAGAACAAATTTCTTGTTTTATTTTCTTCTGAAAATGAGGATTAAACCGTTGAAATTAAATATGTAGAATATAGCTAATTAAAATACGAACACTATTATTTTTAACATGAAAATTGCATTTTCGTAAGTTGAGGTGATGAGAATCTCTTGTTTTATAGTATTAACACATTGAACGCCCACGTAAAATTCGAGGGAAATCCTAATAAATAATATTTGTATTTCCCTACTTCATTACTTTCACTACATGCAGTTTACAGTACTTAATAAAATCATTTATCATTGGATAAGTAATAATGGTTATCTCAAACATAAATGCGTCAAATATGCATAACATGATGAACGTTTTAACACTAAACCTATGTTCGCTTAATTCGAAATCAAAAGTATAGAAACATGAGTAAACAAACGATAAAACATCGAGTACCATAAACACTGACTCTTTATCCTGAAAAAAATCACAGACACTTTAAGAAAAGTTAACTTTTACATCAAAATAATAATATTTGTGAACCAGTCATTTTGACCAGTTTGATGCTTTTAATTAATCTCTTACTATACGATTTATTGATTAAAACAAATAAAGAAAGTTAAAACGTTACGTCAGTTCGGCGTTTAACAATCCTTGACTATTTAAAATTAAACCAAATTTCTAAATAATTAAATTTGATCTTCAAATCAAAGCATATTAACAGTAACGCTATCAAAGTGGTCAAATACCATTTTATAAGTTCCTTATTTTACTTTGCAAAATTTGTTAACGTTTCTTGAAACCCGTTGATTCTCATCAAGGTAAAGAATCAATGTTTATATTTTCTTTAATTTCGTAGTAAGTATGCATTATTCACTGGTATGTTCACTGCCAAAAAGTAAGAACACAGTAACTATGTCACGAGTGAAATTCGTAAATGTAAAGGTAAGAACGTTGGATCTGGTTGATACGTTTACGACACGCACTGTATTTGTTTTCTCGTTGACGCATCGATCTTCGATGATACAGATTAACAATATAAACCATCTTTCCGCCTACGGGTCAATGCACAGGGATTAGGGTTAAAGAGGTCGGTGACGACGCTCCGCGGCGGGACGCTCGGCTATGCGGAAATCGTCGCTCTGAAGGTAACCGGCCTCTTCGAAAGGCAGCAGGGCTCGTGTTGCGGTTCAGAAATCTCTTCTCGTCGTCGCTGCTCCCGCTTCTTCTACCTCTTCTTTTTCTTCCTTCGCTTGTTCTCCTATTTCTCACCGTGGTCTCTTGCTGTTCCCTCCTTCCTTCGCGACACCCTTTGATCACCATATCCACGACCTCGCCGACTCGTACTTTGTTTCCACGTTTGGAACCCATCCCCGTTTCAGTTTCCTGTCCGTACTCCTAGACGCAATCCTATTTCTAGTCGTTGCCTCGTGCGGTGCTTTCGGTGTAGCGTTCTATCGTTGGTTTAAATGGTTGGTTTAAAGTGCGACGATGCGACGCTCCGAACGAGAAAAGCGCTTCATTTCGCTCTTCCTGGATTGCTCGAACACGCAAGAAGTTGTTTCTAAACTTGTAAATAATGGACAATACGTGAATTAGCTTCGACGTTTTTTATATCTTTCGTAAAATAAGAAATCTAGATTTTGACGGGTTCTGATCTTGTGGCGATGGAATAATGGAACTGATGTCAATGACCTTGGAATATCTTGTTAAGGTCATCGTTCTCAGTTACTTCTTTCGATGCGTGTGATTGACACATTTCATTTTTGAGATATTTTGAGACATTTTTGGGATATTTTTGAGATATCCATATCCGCGGATATTATGGTGGATGTTATTATGTATATAGTATGATTATGTGAAACTATGGATGGTACAGAATGCAATATACAGGGGATTTAGTAACTGATGATATAATAGGAGGTGATTTTACGTAAAAAATAGAAATATTAAATTCACGAATGCACAAGTTCAATTGTATTCTGCAATTAATCTATAACGAAGACACCAATACCAAAGATAACTGAATTGTATATACCTTGAAATTTCATAAATTTTGTACATGTATTTGTAAAACTAATTTAATGAAACAATTTATGAAATTATAAAAGTATAACAGAACAGCAATTTTTGAATACTAATATTTTAAATTAGTACAACTCACGCTCATTTTCTTTAACAACAAAAGTATCTTCAAGTATTATACTCAGAATACAATAATGTTCAAAAATGTTTACAGAATACTTATCATAATTTTCAAATATACTCATAATGCAATTAATAGGTATATAAAAAAGTATAGTTATACACGATATAAGTTATACACTTTTACTTATTTCAATATAAACTATAACTTCATTAATATTAAAAATTTTATTTGGTTATTCAATCCTACGCATCGAAAATGGAGGAAAAGATAAAAAATTTCTTTCGCTGCAATATAGAACGAAATTTTATTTATTTATAGAAAAATTCTACGTACCGAAAATTGACAAAAGGATACAGAATTGTAACAATTTCTTTCGCTGTGACATAGAACGAAATTTTTAGCGTTGAAAAAGACAACTCATCGAATCGCTTGTTCTCACGTTTAAGCGCGTTCGTCGCATTTTGACGTATTTGGTTTTTGGTTGGTAATGGTATTTACTTTAAGTTACAGTATTTAGGTATATCTCTGGGCATGTCTTGGATTCGGAAGAGCAATGAGAAACGAGATACCCCAAAGATCCATTTTAGGTTCTCCCGCCTACCCGTTGAACCCCCAACCCCCTCTCTATGTTTTCGTCTGGTAGCGATTTGGTTTTTACCCGTAGTGTTGACCTACTTCTAGGGACTTCAGGAGCAAGGGCATAATATCTCAGCGCAGACCATCATACAACTGAAAGTAAGTGCGCCTGCTCTTTCGGAGCCCCTCATCCCCCACCCACCCCTTCTCCTTTTCTTATCATCGATTCTCCAGGCATTCGATTTCATACTCTATTTACAGAAAAGTTATTTCTGTAAAATCAGCCGTATCTTTCCCGCGAAACTATGTTGGTTTAATTCCTGCCAAATCTAAACGAACGAATTCGTACCAATTCGAAACGGATTCGGACGTTGAAACGAAATATTGCAGTTTATCAAAAAACCGTACAAAATTTAACGATTGAAAAATAACAAAAAGCGATTGTCGAAAAAGGTTTTCAACGCGTAATTTTCTGTAGAACGCGTATTTAGTTTTTGATACCTGGCGAATCGAACTGTGGCGTGCATAAAGAAAGGTCCGAGAAGGTTTCTGATAAGGAACGTACCCAAATTTCTCTTTATGCTCGCCTGTCACAATAAGAAACATGTATATTTACCTGGCACCTTCTTATTTTATCTTTTTCTTTTAAACCTTTCTCCTCAGGGCCGTGTAGGAAGTATAAAGTTTCTGATAAACTTGATAAATTTTAACTCAGCTGTTGTACGAAAGAATGACTATAATCATCAACGGAAATTAATAACATTTATAATTCGCGAAAAATAACATTCGTAATCATCGAAAATTTGTAACTGCCAGAAATTAATGATAACATTTGTAACTAACGTAAAGATCTTTCACATAGTCAAAATATTTGTATATTTAACGTACATTAACTTGTTTAACATATTTATCTAATTTTAAGAATGAAAAATACAGTTACAATTTCATAGTCTAAGTATACAAATGAAATTATTTATTAATAGAGATTTTTTGGAAAACCTGTTTCTAGTGAAAGTCACAAGTGTATTAACGTCTCATAAGAGGTACCATTGTTCAAATAAATCTTAGGATTAAGTAGCTTGTTTTATTTAATTTTTCATACAGTTGTTTTATATCCTCTAGAATAGAACACGTTAAGGAAAGACAAAAAATTGTAAGGAAAAGGACGAGAAGTGAAAAAATATAGCACGGTCCTGGTCTTTCTGCATGACATTCTACCTTCAAACACTTCACGCAAATTCAAACGCATCCGTTGGAACGAGGGTGCGTGCACGTGCGAGTATTGCATGCTATTTTTTCTGTATTTTATATCTTTCTCTACATGTACGATTCCCTGAAAACATAGTGCAACGTGTACTTCACATTTTCCATTAGTCGAATGTACAAACAAATCGTATGGTAGATGTGCAAGCGTGTGAACGTGCGTCTGTTTGTGTGCATGTGCACCTTTGTGTACATTTTCAAGTTGCATGAGTTTTCATACGAAATCGTCAAACGTTTCTAAATGTTATTACAGCACTGTAATTAGTACAGTCGAAGCTTACTCGATTAGAATGAATAATTTTCATAATTTTGAAAACGGATAAAATGAAGTTTCAATTTGAGGAAAAGTATTTATTGAATTTTCGAATGGAAATTCTTTTAATAATTGGCAATGACAAAATTATTGATCTTCATTTGTTGGACTATAATTTATGTTATAGTTTAATTATATTAGTATGCTGAAAAAAAATATTGTGTATACAATTACTCACAGAACTGTTGTGCGTGAAAATTTTAATTAGTTATATATCATACTAATCCTAGTTAATTTTAATAAATTATGTGTCATACAATTTGCTGTAGTTTAATATTCTATCATATTTGAGAATATACAGCCTGCAGACGTCATGGAATTTAATTAGCATTTAACTTCATGCTTAATGAAGTTTACACTTGATTAACTTTGTTCATAAAGGAACACGAAATATTGTTCCATTTTTTCTACAACTGTGTCTGAAATCTGTAATACTTTTTGAATAATAACTCGATATCTTATATCTTAAATTACTCAGAAGGACACATTCAAACTTATTACTCATTATTACAACATATGTATGATATACATATATGTATACATATGGGTACATGCATAATGTACATACATGTACCCATATGTATACATATACATACACATGTTGTAATGATTGTTATTTGTATATATGTATGTATATGTATACATACATATATGTATGTCATACATATGTTGTAACAATGTCTATGTATGATATACATATATTCTTCAAAAAATATACATATATATATTTATTTTCAAAACGCATTTTTGTACTTATTTTCTCAATAATTTTCACGTACATCATAAATATACAAATAATTTTGTGAGTAACTACACATTATTAAACTATTCTACATATCAAGAATTGAAGTATTAAAAGTTGTATTTATTTATTAAATTTCGTTTTTAATTTAACGTATATTCAGGTACTGGAAACAGCAGAAAACTGAATAAATCATAAAAGAGTATTAAATCAATAAACTTTGCAACTTTTAAAGAATCATGTCATATTAATCACATGTTTTTCAATCACACATATTAGAATTTCATGTATATGAAACCACACAAGTCTTCATTCGCTATTCAGTGTTTCATCCAATAAAAAAATATTCAGTTTCAATATCTCTTCCTATCTATCTTCTTTCATTCAACTATTTACAAATCTATGCTATTTTAACAGCATTTCCAATTATATTGACGTATGAACCATTTTATTTAATTCGGAAAAAGAATATTGACAATTCGCAAGAATTTCCTGTGAGTTTCTATTGCATAATATTTTTACTTCAAAATCAGAACTGATTGCACTGATAAATAGCATATTTGCTTATGGCGCAACAAATGGAAAAAGTTGAGGTTAGGTTTCTCACTAAAATGGACTTTTCAATGTTTTATACTATCATACTGCAACTAATAAAATATCTCTATAGTCATTTTGGTCAAACCTTAAGTTTGAAATTATGTCAGAATTGTTATTGTTATGTCATCAAATGTCAGACTCCATATTTCGAAATCTGCCATTTGATATGCAACTTATCTCGAACTTATGGCAGCAGATTCGCTGCTTTTATAATACAATTTAATAGTAAAATAGACTTAATGATAGTTTCGTTATCTTATTTTACATCGGTTTGTAGATTTTTTATTTGTCCGATTCTTCTACTGTATTTCATAGCGTATTACAGGTAGAAATTAATAGATTCGTTGAAACGCTTTCACAAATTACGGTACTTGCATTTTTTTAAATCGGAATAATCTAATGTGTGTGCATGACGCTCTAAAATCTGAAAACTGTGCGAGGAAAATATTTTATTCTCAAAATCATCAACAAACAATAATATTCTTCTGTTATTTACCTCTTCCCAACGCGAATTTCTATGATCTTGTAAATCACCTTCTGTTCAATTTCATAGAACAGAATTTAATTTTCTTACATGTTCATTCGTTAACACATCAACACACAGACATAAAACAACATAAATATTCATTCAAAATAGTGTCACAATAAATTGGAATTTTATGAACGTAAGTTAAATAAAAATGATATTTTTATCTCCCTGTTAAAAGTATCTTAAAAGCAATTTTTGTTAATAATTAATAACAGTTTAAATAATTAAATAATATATTATGATAATGAATTTAGTAATAATTCAAGAGGTGAGAGTACAATAATGTAACATTACACAATTATAGAAAAAATTACATCAAAGAATTTTTATACAAATTATATATGATATAATATCATAAATTATATATAATTCTGAAAATCATTTTTTGTACATAAATTACGTAAATATCATATGAATTATTATTCTGTAAATCATTTTTTAGAAGAATAATATTTATATTTTATCAAAATTATATATATATTGATAAATATATTAATATATACTAATTTTTGTATTATACAATATACATACATATATACATATATTGTAAATTTTCATAAAAATTTGTATTATAAGTAAATACATATGAAATATATATATGAAAATTTTTGTAAATTTTTAACAATTTTTATACATTTTTTTTAATCGTTTCTAACGAAATACAAAAACAAAAAATGGCATAGAACTCATCTATTCTTTATAAATAAAATATTCCGAAAAAAAGTATAAAATTCTATTAGAATGAAAACAAAATGAATTAGGAGATTGTTATCTTTGACGATGGCATAGTTTTTTGAAAACTGCCAGCAACTTTTAGGGTATCCTCATAAAAGCTTATAAATAGAAGTCGGTCTGTGGATAAATAACTCATCACACGTGTTTGTATGACTAGCATATCTCACTTCTAAAAGTGTTTTCATATTCTTCTGAAGTTCTTGCTTCAAGCTTCCACTTTAGTTGTGTTTACAATAGCTAGGTTTCATAAGCGAAGCATGTTCTTGGGAACAAATGCTTGGATGCAGCTTCTTTCAACACCTTATTCTCGATGAATTTTTCATCGCTTTCATGTGCTCGTAGATAAAATATACCTAAGCTTCCGAGGTGAAGAGTAATTTTTAAATTTAATATTGGTAATGTTCCCCGAGGATCGTTGCCTTTAACGTTGCCTCAACAGTTGTTTCTTGTCACAAAGGAAGTCTTGCATTAGTTAACTCGGTGATGGTCAAATCGTGCTCGAGAATAGAATTTTGATATTTATTTTGTAACAAAGAATTTGCTGTTCTTGGCACTGTTTAATTTTTCACACTGTAAGAATTGTTAATAATTGTTTAATTCTTGACACGTTAAAAATTCTTAACAAATATTTAATTCTTGACATATTAATAATTGTAAGTAATTGTTTAATTCTGACACTGTAAGAATTGTTAATAATTGCTTAATTCTTGACACTTTAAGAATTGTTAATAATTTTTTATTCTTGACACGTTAAAAATTGTTAACAAATGTTTAATTCTTGACATATTAAGAATTGTAAGTAATTGTTTAATTTTGGCACTTTAAGAATTGTTAATAATTGTTTAATTCTGACACTGTAAAAATTGTTAATAATTTTTTATTCTTGACACTTTAAGAATTGTTAATAATTGTTTAATTTTTGACACTTTAAGAATTGTTAATAATTGTTTAATTTTTGACACTGTAAGAATTGTTAATAATTGTTTAATTCTTGACACGTTAAAAATTCTTAACAAATGTTTAATTCTTGACATATTAATAATTGTAAGTAATTGTTTAATTCTGACACTGTAAGAATTGTTAATAATTGCTTAATTCTTGAGACTTGAAGAATTGTTAATAATTTTTTATTCTTGACACTGTAAGAATTGTTAATAATTGTTTAACTCTTGACACATTAAGAATTGCAAACTATAAATGTTTTTAAAAGAAAAATTATCACTAGCTTCTGCACCTACAGTTTTGTCTTAAATTCAGCGCAAGCGAACTTTTGTCGTTGTACATTTTCATTATTCATATTTTATGATATCCTTGGATTTCTATATTGCAATATATTGCATATCTATACGTACATGCAATAAGTTTAAATCTAAACTATTGTGAATCATAAAGTTGCGATTCATGCACACATCGGTATACAATGTCACCGGGAAATCGTGAAAATAGGGACTTGATGAAATCTCTAAGGAATATGATCAATTTACGAAGGATATTAAAATAACAACTCTGTGAGGTGATTTCCCTGAAGAAAGTAAGTGATTTGATCAAATCCCTTAACTGTTTTAGTGAATAGATGAATAATATAATAAAAAACATACAGAAAACAATAATAAAAATACGCGCAACCGTCCATAGAGTTGTTATTTTAACATCTTCCGTGAATTGATCATATACCTTAGAGATTTAATCAAATTCCCATTTTTATCGTCTCCCTGCGATATACATACAATACATGTAGATAAAATAATGTCTGATTCGTTGCGATTTCATATCTTCATATGACAGTCGTGGAATTTTGCAAATGGCGTGTGATCATCGCGATACCATTTTGTCAATGCTGACATCTTATCGGGATCGCACACTCGTGTGTATTCCATATTCAAAATCACATTTTAGAGCCGTTGAATCGTAATGCAAAATTCGCTCGTTTGAAGTCCTGAAAAACGATTAAAAACCTTTAGCATACGAAGGTGAAACCATCCCCATTTTATATAAATCCTATTTATAATGTTTCCCAAGATTCTACGCCTCTATGTTTTCTAATTTCCATTTATTTTCAAATTTGCAAAATTGTAAGTTAAAGTGAAATTTCCAAATGTCCATATTTTTAAAAATTTGCAAATTTTTAAGTTAAATTTTAGTTAAACTTCCTAATTTCCATTTATTTTCAAATTTGCAAAATTTTAAGTTAAAGTTACATTTTTAAATGTCCATATTTTTAAAAATTTGCAAATTTTTAAGTTAAATTTTAGTTAAATTTCCTAATTTCCATTTATTTTCAAATTTGCAAAATTTTAAGTTAAAGTTACATTTCTAAATGTCCATATTTTTAAAAATTTGCAAATTTTTAAGTTAAATTTTAGTTAAATTTCCTAATTTCCATTTATTTTCAAATTTGCAAAATTTTAAGTTAAAGTTACATTTCTAAATGTCCATATTTTTAAAAATTTGCAAATTTTTAAGTTAAATTTTAGTTAAATTTCCTAATTTCCATTTATTTTCAAATTTGCAAAATTTTAAGTTAAAGTCACATTTCTAAATGTCCATATTTTTAAAAATTTGCAAATTTTTAAGTTAAATTTTAGTTCAATTTCCTAACTTCTATTTATTTTCAAATTTGCAAAATTTTAAGTTAAAGTGACATTTTCAAATGTCCATATTTTTAAAAATTTGCAAATTTTTAAGTTAAATTTTAGTTAAATTTCCTAACTTCCATTTATTTTCAAATTTGCACAATTTTAAGTTAAAGTGACATTTTCAAATGTCCATATTTTTAAAAATTTGCAAATTTTTAAGTTAAATTTTAGTTAAATTTCCTAACTTCCATTTATTTTCAAATTTGCAGAATTTTAAGTTAAAGTGACATTTTTAAATGTCCATATTTTTAAAAATTTTAAGTTAAATTTAAGTAAAGTTTTCAAATGTTCATATATTTCAAAATTTGCAAACTTATGTGTTTCTAAATTTGCGAACTTACAAATTCTTGCACGGAAGTCTTAAATTTCTAAATCCCTTGGTAAAATTTTAAAAATTCTCGAATCCTCCAAATTCTTAATTTTCTAAATTATTGATTTCTCAAAATTCTTAAACTCCTAAAATTTTAGAACTTCTAAAGTCGTAAGTTCTTACAATTCCAAATTTCTAAGTTTTTATATTTCTTGAAGTCCAGATTTCCAAATTTCAAAAGTTTTCAAACATCTCAATCTCTGAGTTCTCAAATTCTGAAATTCCTATATTCCCAAACTTGAAAATAACCAAAACACGTTCCCGAATTTGAAAATTCCCCAGTTTAAAAATTTCCAAATTACCAGACCTTAAATTTTCAAATTCCAACATTTTTCTACCAGAGTTTTTACATCTATTTTTACTTGTTATTTACACTACTACAGATAGAAAAATGCCTAGCTCGATACATTTATTAAACGTTTTTATCGAATAAGTTATTATAGATTAAAAAATATTTATCCATTAAATGGCGTCCATGAATGAATCTACTTCTGTATGCTAAGGGTTTGACATCATTTGTTCCTCACTCTTGCAGTTTCATTGATTTATTCATTCATTTATTTCTCATTCTACACATAATATTCATAATATAATACACGAATAATTGAACCCATCGATAAAACGCAGTTTTTAGAACATTTACTCTGAATTTTACGTAAATACAATATTTGGACCAAACTACATTGCCGACACAACATTCTATTCTAATAAAAGTCAATTTCTATAATTTTACATCAGTTAAGATTTCAAACTCCTGGCAATAATATTTATACTCAAAAATTTCAATGTTTAAAAATTAGTAAATAACAATTAGCAAATAATTAAAAACTGTTATTAATTTATAACAGTAACAATAATTATTTCAATGTTGCATCATGAAGACTCGTGCAGTTTACAAATTTGTTCGAAATATGTAAATACAATAGTATCCAGAAACAAAATAAAGTAATAAAATAATAAAATAAAGTAAAATATAATCCTGAAAGTACATGTACTATATATTATCTGTATTAAATAAAATAGTATCTTTAAACATTACAAAAATATCATCTAGAAATTAAAATGAATATTCGATATTATTAATAATCTCCAAATTGTAGCCCACTTAAAATTCATTATCTCGATTAAATTACAAACGAATCAATTAACGATCATTGAAGCTTATTAATTAATTGCTTTTCAGTCAATAACCGGTGGCATCAAAAGCTCTATTAACCCTCTATGTACTCATTTAATTTTAAGGTAACGTATCAAATTTCTGTATGGATGTTGTGTTGTAGCCTAAAAGTAACGTAATTCGTTTAAGACCGATTGCTTGTAATAATTAAGTTAATCATATTTCCAGTATTATTAATACTTCCATAATTATCAGCATCGTAATGGCTTTTTGCAAATGTTATAAATTAGGGCTATGGAAGGTTAATAGGCTTTCAATTGGTGAGGTGTCGAATTATAAATCCACATAATTTATATATTTTACGTACAAGGTCATATGTGTACGTAAAATCACATATGTTATATTTAAAATCACGTACTTCACATAGAGAATTGCATATTTTACATTAAATATCACATGTGTTACATTCAAAATCATATGTGTTACATACAAAATGAGAAATTGTTTAATGTTAAAAATCACATATGTTACATTAAAATTCACATACGTTGCATTTAAAATCATTACATTCAAAATTACATATGTTACGTTCAAAATCATATATGTCACATACAAAATAGGACATTTTACATTAAAAATCACATATGTTACATTAAAGCTCACATATGTTACATTTAAAATCATATGTTTTCCATTAAAAATTATACATATATGTCACATACAAAATAACATATTTTCCATTAAAAC
Source organism: Megachile willughbiella (assembly GCA_945859595.2). Classification (NCBI taxonomy): domain Eukaryota; kingdom Metazoa; phylum Arthropoda; class Insecta; order Hymenoptera; family Megachilidae; genus Megachile; species Megachile willughbiella. The sequence goes on from OX243801.1 coordinate 11,139,052, forward strand.
ACACACATGACATTTAAAATCATATTTTATAAATAAAATCACATATGTTACATGAAAAGTAACATACGTTACATTGAAAATCACATAAGTACGTTACATTTAAAGAGACGCAAGTTAGTTAAAAATCGGATAGTTTCATAGAAGGTCGCACATTTTCCATTGAAGATCGAATGTCCAATCAATTATCGAAAGGACAGCCAGTACGCGTGTAAGACACTTACACGCTACATGCACGTGTGTCATCAAAGAGATGTCTTTCCACGCACAGTTTGCCCGCGCGCTTTCTCTTCGTCTCTGTCCGCGATCCTCTTCCACCTGTTTCTCTATTTTCTCTCTCGATCTACCATTTCCTCCTATCTCTCTTTTTCTTCTGTCTGCCACTTTGTATATTTACCACCGTCAGCTTTCTTCCACTGCTCCTTTCCCGTCCCTTCCGTCTGTGGCACAAACCGACGAGCACCGAGAGACACTCTTGTCGAGGGCTCTCGCCGGAAGAAAGCGGTAACGACGTAACACTCTTGGAACGTAACAGGGAGAGCCAGGAGAACCTGGCCCACCTGGGCCACCAGGTCCCCCGGGAGCCGAAGGTCTTCCCGGGCACGAGGGCAGACAAGGAACACCGGGCGAAGTTGGACCACCGGGTGAAAAAGGAACACCAGGACCTATTGGACCTATTGGTCCCCCCGGTACGCCGGGACTTCCGGGTCCCAAGGTAACAATAATGCTCCTTTTAAATATTATCACGTTTTTTTAACGCTTACAATTTTTGATAAATAATAGTGCAATAATAATATTACAGATTAACACTATTTCTACCAAGAGGTGTCAAAAGACACCTTTCAAATTTTAACTTAAAATTCTCTAAGTTGAATCACTTCTCCAGAATTAATTTTTTGACTTTTCATACAACAGTTGTTAAATTAATTCGGGGATATCATTTTCTTCCAGCTCATCCTAGTCAAGAATTACTGAATACAAAATTGACATAACATTTCAACTTTCTTTATCTGTTGTAGCTATGATTAGTTAGTTCTGATTAACGCATCTGACAAATCATAAGGCAAAGAGTTAAGGGTTTGCATTTCAATAAAAAAAGGGTGAAGTTCGGAGAAGGGGTAATGCTCGATAGCGCTGACATTTTAACTAGAACTCATATCTGATTAAAGGAGGAAGTCCCTGGAGGAATTTTTGGCGACAAGACCTTGTTTGCCCTTCACCCCCTTTCAAAGTTGGAAACGTTTTTACTATGTATCTTCGAAAATATTAATTTTAGAAGAAAAAGTTTCAAACAAAAGATAAAGCTATTAGAAAACACTACAGAAAAGGTTATATACATTTTTGACGTAAACCTATTATTTTGATTATTATAAACTATTGTAAGTATTGAATGCCGATTTCAGTTGTAACGAAAAATACAGGAGTTGCGGCATAACTTTGATATTCGCTTATTTCCCCCCATGTTGCATTTTAGTGTACATCGCTATATTTTGTAGATTGATGAATTAAGCTAGAATTTACAACCTGATTATATAACCTCTAATAAAAGCACATCAATGTATCAATAAATATATTTCTCAAATTATCTACATTTAGATAATTATCTACATTTAGATCATTTGAAATTCCAACAGGTTTTGCAATTATTTGCATTCAAACGAAAAGGTGTCTTCTGACACCTTTTGATTGAAATAGTTCTACACAAAATCGTGGTAGAAATAGTGTTAACACGTTGACTGCCACACTGAGGCAATTGAAAATTTTACTAGGTAGTACTGTAATTCTTACCAAAAATATATGTAACTATATGAATTATCAAACATTCCAAAATACTCTCATAACTATAATTCATCCAGTCCTGTACTAATTTTTTTCGTTTTCTTACAAATATTATTTATACACTAGCTAATTATATTTCAGCAGATGACTTAGAAAGATTGTTAAAAAATGAAAGAAAATGAACTAGGTAGACTTCTCTTCTAGATGTGACTGATGAATATTCCTCAGAAATTCATGACTTCAATTATTGTTGAATATGCAATTGTACAAATTTGTTTCTTGAAGAGTCATCTTAACAATAAACTTCTAGATAAAGTTGCGCCATGTTCTTGTGTTTTAGTTTGACGCGCCAGCGACAAATGAATTACATCACCGCAACCGATAAATTTCGTTTGAAGGTGAAGCATTAATTAATTGAAATTATGTTACTTCCCCGCAGGGTGACAGGGGTGATAAAGGCGATCGTGGTATAACAACGTCCTTGAGCGGGGAACCGTTTCCAACTGGAGTATTGGAAGGACCGCCCGGTCCACCAGGACCACCTGGTAAGCATATACCCAGTATAATTTAAATTCTTTCAAGACTGATAGCTGCGAGCATAATATATCAAAGAAACATAACACGACCACATAAGACGATATGAATTACTGTTTTCGTGGTTCTTAAATCGGCACCGTGACGTCGGTTATAATTATACGAAGAAACCATTCGAAGGTATTTCAGCCGATTCGATGCTCGGTTAACACCATAACGCTCGAATTTTCTTCAAATTGCTTGCAGTAACACAAATCTATTCTTTTACGTATAAGATGAGAACAGTACGACATTATAACTCATACCACTCGAATATTAAAATTATTACCGAATATTACTATTATTATAAGTTAATATTATAAATATTAACAACTACTTATATATTAAGAATTGATTATACACTTAATGAAATATAATAGGTACTTACCATATATTATTACTAATATAAAATTAATCATACATGAAATGAAAGGTATAAAAAAACATATAAACTTCAAGGGTGAACGTCATGTTGAGAAAAAATTTCAGAATAATAGCCATCTACTCACGTACTTTCTATACTTATTAATTTTAATGTTAGATGATCATTCATTATTTATATCTTTCACCTAGTAAAGTATATTGCATCATAAAATATTTTATGAGCATCAATGATAAACTTGCAATCTAGTAATTTAATTAAATCAATATAACAATTTTTGACAATTTTTGTATAATTTTTTTTATTTATAATTCTCTTTTTGTATTTTTTATGAAATTAGTCATTTACAATTTCTACGATTGTTATTTTTACAGTATTGAGTTAGAATTTTTAAGAATATCCCAGGGGTTGTTAAATATCTATATATTTTAGATGAGGGTGTACTCAATGGAATTGGATGTTTGATAAACTATACGGTTGAAGTAAACTTTAAGTAAACTAAACGTTTTCAATCGAGCTTAAATCAGCAAATTACTAGCCCACTCTGTGTACAGAGTACATAAAACTCATTTCATATCATTAATAACAGTCTGAACTAACCTAATGGTACAAAACTTGTGCTTGCCAAACTTGCCATAATTTCAGTATTTTGTTGATAAAACAGTAGACTCTTAAAATTAGCGATATACATAATGAGGTGATAGTAGGGTGTACTTTAAAAAAATTTTTAAATATCATTAATATTCTTAATATTTCTAAATTTTACACAAACAACGTTACTCTAGTTTAAACGAATGAATTAATTAATTTATGAAAATTTATGAAACTAATTTTACCTAATAACATTAAGAACAATTCATATATTTAATTGAAAAGATTCAAAATCCTTATTATTCTCTTTACTTATCATTTTGCAAACTAAACTTTATTAAACACTAATTAATAATAGGATATTTCAAGTAAATATTAATACTTCGATGTCCATATTTTGCAAAATCTAATTTTTGCAATTTGACCTGTTAAGTGTATATTCACATTATATATTTAACAGGAATTACGTTTGATGCACGCTACAAAATTAATTTTTAATATCCAACAAAACAAATATAAATAAATAGCATTAAAACAAATAAACAGCATTACAAATACGTGACAGTGGCCATCATAAGTGATTTAAAAGGTTAAACCATAAATAAAGGTTTAAATAAAGGATTAAAGAGTAAAAAGACTGATAAAGCAGTTTTCAAGAACCCTTTGCACTCGAAACACATTCACTACTCTATTTAACAACAATTTGAAATATAAACTTTATAACTGAATCTATAATTTTATTTGCTTTCGTTGGTTAGGGGGATCTCCACCCCTTAAACCCCCCGTTAGCCACATTTCGGCACTTTCGTCAATTTTTCTGGGGGTTTTGACCCATTTTAAAAAAGTTTGATTCTATGACAAAAAGTCGTATCTGGCACGGATTGGCCTATACATTTGTATACATGACTGAGTGGTCCGGATTGAGTTTTCTAGTATTTTGATAAGAGAAAGAAATTGGCAGGAATAATAGTAATTTCAAATTTGCAATGCGACGTCAAATATTACAATAATAATGATAAAGCACCAAATTCAAAGATACTCTATACCATATTAGTAGAGGTACTAATAACAATAAAGCGTAAAGTTCATTATCTCAGTTTGTAACAGTCAAAAACTTAATGAATAATAATAAAAAATACATCAAAATAGTGGAGCTATAGAAATTTCGTTAGCTGTATTAGATAATTCTTCATACATTTTAGTTTAAGAGTCTAATGAAGCAACGTACAAATTCTGAATTGAAACTCGAATTGAACTAAAACTTTGGCGATCCTTGTCTCTCCTGTGTTGCTCTGCAGCGGAGAGACAAGGACAGCAACAACTCCGCCAACACTAAGTTTCCAAGAAACGAAGCAATATTTTCTCATTCTTTCTTTTCCAAAATATTCACGGTGTAATTGTACAGATCGACGTCGAACCCGATTTCACAGTTCAACTCTTAAAATTGTATTAAAAATAGAAATATATTTGTATAACATTTTAAGAACGAATTGTAAAACCAGGCTATGTACCTGCATAATCATACGAAGAATATTTTAGAAAAGAGTACTTTTAGATAATATTGTTTCTTCGCAAAATCTATGATAATGTTGGTGAAATTGTTGTCCTCTTCTTTCGCAGGAGAGGCAAGATTACCGAAGCTTTTCAGTTCCGCCATCAGATGTCCTTAATTCGGTTAAATCTGTAATGGAACCGTTCAGAGAGACCCATGGAAAATGTCTTTGGAGATTTCCAAACTCTGTAGATTATTTGTAGTTACTCTGTAGATTTTCCTTTTACATAAACCATTGCACTTTATTATTTCTTTGTTTGCATCCTTTGGCGTCACTATACGATCTAACGTATTTAAAAATCTCAGGGACAACGTATTCTAAAAGATACTAAAGCTACCAACTAGAGAATTAAAATTAACTAATCCTAACTTAACCTAGTGAGCATACTTATACGAAGAATACTTTAGAAAAGATAGGCATTTGTACACGTGAGTGAGTAGTCGGAATGGAGTTTTTTAGACACAGACACAATGGTGTTTTTTAAACACAGACAAGCAGACAATATGACGACTAGGAAGAGAAGAATAACAACTTCAAATGAATTTTTGTAATTTAGAAAGCTTTACCTACCGTCTGTAAAAATACCTTCGAGTGCAAAGGGTAAAAATTAAAAATTCCAGAAACACTTCTATCATATGCAACGTATACATATGTATGTATATAATATAACACTTTCACCAAGGAACTAAAGAAGAAATAGTCTTCTGGAACGGTTGAGAAGAGATAACTATTCTCGTACAGCAGGTATATTTCTATGTTATCGTGCTGTACTTTCTTGCGGTATAAATAAACACATGTATGAGTTCACATACACGCATATCCTTGTATCGATTCAAAAGATCTTGCATTTCATAGCTGTCAGTATTAATCCTTGCATAAATATGTTTAATTCAAGAACGCTTATCGTCTAGGCGATATAAATCAAGTTTCTCCGATATCCTTGTAACACTGCTGAAAAATATGATAAAATATTGATCGATAAGCATGCAACCATTGCTACAAACGGACCTCTAACGATTCTAAACGAGAATAGATGCGAGAAATATGAAAGTGTTTTCGAATTTGAAAATATGCTTAATAATTCATTCTTGGATTATTTAATAATTGCGGAAAAGAAATTTATTTTTATTATTCTTATTATACATAAATGATTCATAAAATATTATATCTTTTTGGAAAAGTTTTACATAATTTTTTTTGAACGGGGTGTTTTCGAAATGGTGTAAGCGAAAAATCAACGTGGAAAAATAAGTCAAAAATCTATACATTCTATATAAAAATTGTAGACTGTATAAAATATACAATGAAAACTGTAAGAGCATGAAAACTCATAATGTAAGTGCATGAAAAATATGAGACACCGTTTGATGTATATTGCCACCATTTTGAAATCACCCTGTATGTAGTTTTTATACAATTTATACTGTATAGTTTTTATACTGTGAACTGTATAAAAACCATATACAGGGTGATTTCAAAATGGTGGCACTTGAATGGTGTTTTCAAAATGGTGGCAATTGAATTTGAGCATTTTTGAAGTATTTGTAAAATAGTTTGTTCGCAGTGTAGAAAATGATAAAATCAACAAATTGTTTCTCAATTCTGCAGTAAATAAATATAACACATTAATTGTAATTATATAATTATATAACAGATATAATTATTAATATTGCTAAAATAGGTTTACTACTTTATATTTCTTTATTAGATTTGTTATTTATGTGTTCTTATCATCGAATAAATTCGTCGTATTAAATATTAGTATATCAATAATGTTACAAAGTGCGACTGATAACGAACTTCAGTAGTATTAATGACTAGATTTATTCGTTTAATAACATTCATTAATCCTCAAAGTAATGAAAAGCTGCATCATTTCATGTGCCGTGAACAAACTTTTTTATAAATACTTCGAAACTGTTCAAACTCAATTTTTTCAAAAATCAAGTGACATACGAAAAAATTGTATTCTATGTATATTTGTGCCTCATTTTTTCATGTAAATTCACGCTCTTTTCGGTTGTTGCCTTTCGAGAATACCCTGTATTTGCTCTTGACTGTGCACATTGAATGGTACAGCCTGTACATGTGGGATAATTAAAACAAACAAATATTAGAGGGCACGAAAGCGAACATAAATCTCACGTGATGTACATACGTAATTAAATGCGATTGTAACATTCCCTTATCGTGTTGTACCATAACGGTAACTGGACGTGTACGGATAAGCAGTAGCAGGATCGATAGCAAACAGAGAATCGAACTCGATGAGAGCGTTCGCACGCATACAAAGTGTACGTGAGCAGATTTCACTTATGTAGTCGGCGTGAGCTGTTTCCTTCTTGCATTAGAATCGATTTGCATAAAGGTGTGCCTCTACCGGCCACCATCGTACAGTCTTAATTCTGATCCACTCGAACATAGTACAGTTAATACATTTCAGTATTGATGGCCTCAGACTGAACTTTTATTTTTGAAAATTTGTTTGCTTTAATATTTAGGAATGTGCCATTTTATGGATTGGATTTTATGGAGACTTGAAAATTAATTAAGGAAATTCAAAAATTCGCAAATTTGACAATTTAAAAATTAAAAAATTTGAAACTTCGCAAGATTCAAATTTGGGAATTGAAAAATCTGGACCTGTAGAAACTTGATATTTGAGAATTTGAAATCCGTTTTATAACTTCAAAATATTGGGTATTTGAAAATTTGGAAAAATGTAAATTTAGTAATTCCGAATTTATTATTCAGTAAACATTAATCATTGGTTTGGTTTTAATCGTCAACTAAATTACGTTTTGTCCAACTCTATATGAATAAATGTCACGTTTTACAGATATTGCTGCGCTGTTACTCACTCACAACATGATGACTAACTTTTACATAAAAGGCAGAGTGTTTAGCAACCATTAAAAAAGGGAAAATACAAAGCTATACTATAAATTCTTAAAAAAAGTTAATTCAATCACGGAAAGCTATTATAGCTCACGGAAGGCGTGTGTGTGGTCCACGATTTGATTTCCAATCGCAGCTTCGTGTGTTCGCTTGGTTTTACCTAGGGATGGGTTCGACCGAATTTTTAAATTCTCGAAACTCGAATCCGAGGCTTTATAAAATTTAGAAACTCTAAAAACTCTCGAAACTCGATACTCGCGAAACTTGAAGCGATGATTTTGTTTCGCAGGAGGAATATCTTATTTTAAAAACCAATATCAACAAGATTTTTCAAGCTCGCATACATCGCATGCACTCGCTCTGCAGTTCTACGATCCCGATCGAGTGTCAGTCTGCTTGAATCCTCAAAAACAAAGATTAATCGTCTAGCATTCGCAAATATCACGCATCGAATATTCGGGATATACGAATCAAATATTTTCAAGGCACTCTGCGAACGATTCTCTGTTCATTGTTTTTTACGATTTCTTATATGGATTTCGAGAGTTTCGAATCACAAAAAGTGCAAAGTTCCGGATTTTCGAAACTCGAAACTTTCTTGTATTTTGAGGATTTTCGAGATTTCGACGTTTCGAAAAATCCATTCGTACTTTTTAGAAACACGACTGTTTCTCCAATTCATTTATATATCTTAACATTTGCAAATGCATTTCGTTGCATCTTTCAGGATGTTCACTTTGTATCCGTTTCAAAGTGACGTGAAATTTGTGTGCACTCTCCTGTGAACAGCCGATTTAACGAACATAGGATGAGATATTTTCGTAACGAATTAGTTGAATAGAAATAGTAGAATTTTCGTAAGACTGTCCCTAAATTTAATTAAAGAAAGTCTAATTGAATAACGTCTTTCAATTTTCATTCTTCTATATCTTTAGATTTTGACCCAAATTTTAAAGCACTAAATTCTTAAATTCTCACACATGAAATCCCTGAATTTTAAATTTCCAAATTTTTCATTTTCATCATTCGTAATGAATGATGATCGAATTGCTTGTTCGTAACAGTAATTTAAAAACAGAAAAAGAAAAATATATTTTTAAAAAATTTCTAATTTGTTTCTCTTTTAAATGGTCCATTCTTTTCGTAAAAACATCATAATTCACGTACTAATTCCAAACATTTAATCGGCAATGTACGATCCGTGTTTACTGCGGCGTTTAACGCGTTAATATCCTAATACATATTTGAAGTTGGTTTTAAACTGCTCCGCAAACTTGAAGTTTCATCGGATACGACATACGGTAATAGGATTACACTGTATATCACTCAGAATACAATTATACAATTACAATCACACTAGTGACAAAATTTCCCGATCGTACATTGGACACATACCTAGAAATTAAAATTAAAATTAGAACATAAAGAAACAAACAATAAAACATAATTGATTATACATATTATACATATTTAATTTATTATACATAAAAATCAACAGAGATTTCAAGAAACGCATTTTAACAAATTTCTAAACAGATACTCAAAACAGATTATTAAGAGTTTGAAATTTGATTCATTGTTCTTTATAAAATAACTGCCTTTTCAAATAACAAATTAATTTAAACCAAACGGAGTGTTTGTTTTCACTAAAAATAAGTAAGAATCATTATAACATCTTAAATTGAGTTGTTGAATAATGATATTTCGTTCAGTCCTTTTCATAAAACCTATATTTCTCTTAGATAATAAATAATATTTTAAGTAGCACTTTACTGTGGTTTTACTGAACAACATAGACATGTAGACATTTTATTTATTTCTATGCTTCACAGTAGTTATAAATAAAAAAATCGAAAGTTTAGTGAAGAACAAGATACTAATATGGGATATCCTTTTTATTTTTTAACCTGAGCAATGTCAAAATAGACATAAGTAGAAAAATCAAGTACAGTAATCCCGAAAATTTTATATGCTGCTCTAATATACTGCATAAAAGTAAATAATCTGCACCTTAAATAATTTTGGATTTTTTTACTTTTTCTAAATGAAAATGAAACAAGTAATGACTTGGGTGATAATATGAGACGGTGTCACTTTTAAGGAAAATAAGTTATGAAACTGCGTTGAAACATGAATAACATTTTAATAACAGATATGCAGGTGTCAAAGAGAGAACATCTTTCTATATCTTTGAAATTGATTTAGTTTTGGAATAATCACATACATAAATTTCGTTTTCTGAACCTTCGCAATGGACCCATAGTTGGCATAGCAGATATTGGATCAACTTTTCACCTTTAGAGACCTCGAAAAATTTCAAGTCACAAAATCTGCAGTTCACATCAGTTGATTCTGATCGATCGCGTCATATGTGCTTTGGAATAATTGATAATACATTCGGTGTTGCTTCGGAATGATTTATAATACATCAGGTGTCTCATATTACTATCGACTTGCTATTTTACTTTCTGCCTACATATTACGATCAAAACTGCTGTGGACAATGGTAGGGAGGCAATGTATACACTATTTTTAAATATAAATGAATAAGTATATTAATAAGAATGACATTGCGTAATAAATAATACATTTATTCCACTATCTTCTACTTTCGTACAACATGGACACGTTTTTCTATTCGTTGTTACAATAGATCTACCTTGATTCTTCCGATCGTCACTGAACGTTTCAAAACTTTCTCGAAGCAACGTATATACACTGTGACCCACCATACTTCAAAAACAATATACTTGAAATCTTTATTAATATTCTCAAACAATTTTTACAGAATATTTTACCTCCTTCCTCCAAAAATCTCGAACGACACAAAAGCAAATTATACTTGAATATGCGCATGCAAAACTATTCGTTATAATCAAATGTAGAAACGTTTATTAAATGAAGAAACTTTAGTGGACAACGATGGTTGCTAAAGAAGGATGTTATATTTCTCACAATACTTAACACTTAACGGTCGGATTGTTTTTCTCAATCTTTCTTCAATTCCGCGCATTTTTTAACATAACTAAATAAACATGTATGCGTGGTTTTAAAACCTTGCAGTTTTATTAAATCAACGCTACTTTTGATCAAATTTTATAGAGTTATTTACGTGTCTAGTATTTCTTAAGAGCGTGATACTTTGTAAAACACACACCCTTGCGAAAGGAAACCTGATAGAATTGACATGTATATCTCGTAAACACGGGCTTGTATTTCCACGGTTACGAAATTACTAAAAAATGCTACCCAAATTGCGCAATAGGTTCAACAAATAGATAATACTACAACTAATGGTAACAAAAAACCCCAACGCGCATACAAATGAAAGACTAACGCGACGTAATTAAAATTCAAGCAAGAAAATCCGCGTCTTGGAAAGTGTGCGTCCGTCTTAGGAAGTCACGATGCAATGAACGTAAATATCCGTGGGCCTGAGGAAATCAGAATGCAAAAACATAAATTTACGTGGCCCGTCCGTTAATTTCCAATCGTTAAAAACACGAGCACTATACAATGAATCGTAACATTGATATCTCATATTCGTACCTGCTCAAAACGAAGAAAACCAAGACGAAGAACGATCGCAAACTAAGTGTTAAATTCTGCCAGATATTCAAGCAATTTTTGATAGATTTACAAAGTATTTTCGCAATTCGATGTTCAGCCAACAGCATTAGGAAGTCTTAATGGAAAAACGTAAATTTACATTTCAATTGAAGACTTTTAACTAACATTGCAACGTGACATCAACACTGAGACCATCAATCGGTGGTATTTTTCATAGCCATTCACAAGTTTTCCTTTTTAAGTTATAAAATTCATTGAAATCTTGTAGAATATGTTAATTCCTGTTGAGGTTAAATTAATTTCAATGGACAATGATTGGTGTACAAAAAAATGTCATAGTCCTCTTAATACATAATTTATAATCATCACACATGTGAGAACTGTGTATGAATAAAAATATTTTCATCTCATATCAACTTTCTGTTTTATTGTCTGTCGATATATCACAATCAAAACAATATACTTGAGATATTTATTAATGTTAACTACGAGTATTACAAAATTATCTTCGTTTTTTTAAAAGATATGAAATACAGGAAATTGTAGTCTATGTATACTATTTCATATATGTCTACGTATATGTACTATCTCATATCTCATTTGTATGCTAAAACTATTCGTTACTATCAAATTTAAAATCTGTGAATAAATGAAAAACTTCAATAGACGCGTGTTACAGAAAAATGTCATAGCCTTCGTTATGCTTATCTTACAATCATCGTCAAAGACGCGAGTACATCAATCAAAAGCTTGGTATCTCACATTTCTATCCTGTCCAATATACTATTAGTATTTCTCCGATTGCGTTCTCGTTAAAATAACACGCGTAGTTACGATTAGATGGCAAAAAGATAACGTTCTCGTACACGATTAGATGGAAAAACGATAACTATTAATATTTCTCATACGGCACACGCGTCCTCGTTAAAGCGTACGATCGGATCGCAAAAAGATTTCTCTCCACACGTATCGTACGATATGAAACGATTTATAATAGCCGTCTCGAAATTAAGTTGACTCGTATATAAATCGACGATATACATATCCTTGTAACCGCGGGTAAGAAATCGCGCGTGAAATCGCTGGTATAATTGCAGCGATATAAATCCGCTCGCAGTACACGGGCAAAGCGGAAAGAGTTTCGAGCTAATTCGAAAAGGAAACGCCGGTTCAGACGGTAAATCACTCGTTTTCTGCACTTTCTTACGGTCATTTGTCCGCGTACACGCGTGTGTGGAGAACCACCACACCGCACGAAACGATTTACGATCGACCATATGTACCGAAAGCTCGAGCCTTAGGTCGATTCGTTGTCTCGCTTCCATTTCTCTTCTATCGGACGAAAAACGGTCGTTTAGTTTTACGAAAATTATGGATGTAATTCCGAGAAAATTGCTTCTCGACAATTGTTACTTACAAATTTTTACCTGATTTTTACCAATTTTTACAGAACTTTTTCTACATATTTTTACATAAATTTTTATTTATTTTTATACTGACATTTTTACTGGTAATTTGATGGGTTTAACAGGGCTCGAAAATAAGAAACAAATTGGAATAATCACTAAAAGTTGTAATATGTACATGTTTCATTAGCAAATATTATTTATAGATGCTACTTCACTTAATTCTTAAATTGAAAGCAATTTAATGTCTATTTACTCTTGGACGTAAATAAAGTATTTTATGTTTCAGAGAAATTTAGTAAATGAATATAGTATAGCGTTTAACAGAAGACTCCTTCCTTTTAGATTAACACTTTTACAGTAAGAATTTGGGAATTTAGGAATTTAGAAGCTGGACAATTTAGGAATTTGAGAATTTGGAAATTTGGGAATTTTGGAATTTGGGAATTTTGGAATTTGAGAATTTGGGAATTTAGACATTTGGGAAATTGCGAATTTGCGAATTTGCGAATTTTAGAATTTGAGAATTTTGGAATTCTGGAATTCTGGAATTTTGGTATTTTTTAATTTTGTAATTCTGGAATTTTGGAATTGTGGAACTTGGGAAATTTGGAATTGGGGAACTTGAGAATTTGGGAATTTGGAAATTTGGGAATTTTGCAATTTTGCAATTTGAGAATTTGACAATTTAGGAATTTGGGAATTTGGGAAATTGCGAATTTTAGAATTTTTGAATTTTTGAATTTTTGAATTTGGGAATTTTTGAATTTGGGAATTTGCGAATTTGCGAATTTTTGAATTTTTGAATTTTTGAATTTTGGGATTTTGGGATTTTGGAATTTTGGAATTTGGGAATTTCTTAATTTTGGAATTTGGGAATTTGAGAATTTTGGAATTTGGGAATTTGGGGATTTGGGGATTTAAAATTTTGGCAATTTAGGAATTTGGGAATTTCTTAATTTTGGAATTTGGGAATTTGTGAATTTAAGAATTTGGGAATTTTTTAATATTTCAATTTTAAAAATTTTGAATTTTGGAATTTTTCAATTTTTCAATTTTTCAATTTAGGAATTTGAAAATTTAGGAATTTGGAACTTAAGAATTTAGGAATTTGAGGATTTATAATATTATTTAGTATATTATTTATAGATACCATTTCACTTACTTCTTAAATTGGAACCAATTTAATGTCAATTTACTCTCGGACGTAAATAAAATATTGTACGTTTCAGAGAAATTTAGTAAACGAAGATAGTACAGCATTTAACAGAAGACTTCTTCCTCTTACAGTAACACTAAACTAAAGAAAGGAGACGAAACTTTTCTGAGAAAATATTGCTGCCCAAACTTTTAGAATATGCTGCTTCAGTTTCAAACTGTACTTGCGATAAAAATTGGAACAAAATGATAACTATGTGGGAGTAATTGGAAAAACGATTTTCATAAAAAACGTTCGTGTTTTGTCTTTCTTTCTGTAAACTTTTACGCTGAAAAAACGTGTTTTGACTATGGCGTATAAATATAAAGTCGATCCGTATTTTCGCAATCTTCGCGAAACAAAGAGAAGAGAATTTCGAGAAAAACGTGCTTAAAGTTTTCAACAATTTCAGAGTACAATTAGTAATATATACCAGCCTTGTTGAATAACTTCCGGAGCGTAGTAGGATGTTTCTAGGGCTGCATCAGCATCAGGTTATTCTTGCTCGGGAAGAAGAAAGTAAGTAGAGCTTTCCATTATCTCTACTTACTAAAGAACTTTCTTTCAAACACCGACATTCATCTACCAATACCAACGAAAGAAAATTCGGAACTGTCACAAAAGTTTAGCAGGTCGGCGGCAAAAGTCGATGTTAGTTTTGTTCTGAACGCTTGATAAGTAATGAGCACCGATTAGTATGACTAACGCTTGTTATACTGGAACGGCAAATTCTGAATTGTAAACGTGAATTTGAAATTTTTGTTAAGATTATACAGTGAAGACGACAACGAATTATTATAAGGATGTGAAGCCGAATAATATTCTAAGATTTATTAAAATAATACATATTACAAGAAACTGATGTTTATAACACGATGGCAACGACACAATAAATTGAACAGAACAGATATTCAGGACGGTGTTCACGATTTATACATGGTCTGTCCGGAAAGTAATGCAATTAGGTACGTAAAAAAAAATGTATTTATGTTATTGATACAAATCTTTAAAATTCTTCAAAGTACTTCCCTTGGGCTTCAACACACTTTTGCCAGCGACTTTTCCATGCACGGTACGCAACCTGGAAGGCGTTAATGGGGACCTCGTTTAATGCCTTCGTCACGACGGTTTGAATCGCTTCTATGGTTCCAAAATGGAATCCTTTGAGGGCAGACTTGATCTTCGAGAACAGGAAAAAATCTGCTGGAGCCATGTCAGGACTGTAAGGGAACTGTGGTAACGTTGTGCCAAGCTGTGCTTGGCTAGAAATTCTTGAACGCGCAGAGCGGTATTGCTGGGAGCGTGGTGCAGTTGCCACGTAATGGCGATCTCTTTTGGAGTATAATGTTGTGCACAGTTGTTTTCGATATGTTGAGAGTCTCTGCGATCATTCGAACACTCAGTCATCGATCACTCTTAAGAAGTTCATGAACACGGGAAACATTTTCGTCAATAGTGGTGCTTGTCGGCCGTCCAGAGCAGAAGTCATCCTCCATGTTTTCCCGACCGGTTTTGAACAAATTTAACCACCTGGAAACTTGAGAATAGGAAAGAGCAGAGTCCCCGTATGCCGCCTTAATCATTTGGTTGGTTTCGGCGAGGCTTTTATTCGGCTTAGCGCAGAATTTAATCGCATAACGTTGTTCGATATTTTTCTCCATTACGCGTCGTGACACGGGCATAAATAATAGGTTTACGTTTACTACGATTCTGACGATTTCGGAGCGCGGATCAAGTTGAGGTTGTAAGGATATGAAGATAAGAGTCCCCTCCACATATTCAAACAAGTCCGAACATGTTCGGACCAGGAAAAATGGCGGAAATGAACAAATTGCATTACTTTCCGGACAGACCATGTATAAACCAATGACTGAGAAGTCTTTTGTCAATCGATTACTTTACGAATCGAATAATGATTCACGTCGATAATTTGGTATATTCTCAACAATTTTTAATTATGGATTTAAAAATTTGTGATTTTGAAGATTTGACTGAATTTTGGAATTAATTCGATATTTTGAAATTTTTACATTTCAGATGTGAACATTAAAAAATGTTAAAACTTGAGATATTTGATAAGTAGAAAATTTCAGGATTTAAGATGTGGACATGCGAATTTGAAATATTGAGAATTTAAGAGGTGAAAATTTAAAAATTCGAAGATTCGAGAATTTGAGATATGAAAATATGGAAATTCGGGAATTAATTAATTTGAAAAGTTTTCATTTCAGAATTTAGGAATTCCGGAAATTTATGTGTACTGGGGATTTAGGAAGTTGAAGTTTTAAAAATTTTGGCATTTCATGGAAGTTTGAAAATTTAGATAATTTCCAAGTTGTTAATTTGTGAATTCGGAAATTTAAGTATTTAATATATGAAAATTTAGAAAAATTAAAAATACAGAAATCTATTATACAGGGTGTCCACGCCTAAGTGTGACAGCGCGATATTTCATGAACTATTGATGACACGAAAAAGTGTTTATATGGAAATTGCAGGGTAAAAGGGGCTCTATGTTTTGGCATAAACGAATTTTTTATAATGTTATTAATGTAAAAGA
Source organism: Megachile willughbiella (assembly GCA_945859595.2). NCBI lineage: Eukaryota > Metazoa > Arthropoda > Insecta > Hymenoptera > Megachilidae > Megachile > Megachile willughbiella. Next base: position 11,155,559 of record OX243801.1, read on the forward strand.
TATGATGGTGAAGTTTCGTTTTTTAAATGGAACTATATATTTTTTTTTCGATCACGCGATAGTGCTTTTCAAGACGAATTCATTAAGATTTAATGTACCTACCCGATTTTTAATAGTTTTCGAGATATAAAGCTTAGAAATTTACTGATTTTCAGCAGAGACGTCACGATGTGAGTAGTAAGTCATAAAAACGGTCTTATTGTTGCGGTAAGTGCCGGATTTTTGACTCTGCCTGCCGAAACTGATAGCCGCGGGTCTACGGTCAGAACGGCAAGTCCGAAGAGTAAGAAACGTGGAAAGAATTGTCCATCATCCTAATGCGGAAAACTTAGACCGTAATGGACAATTCCTTCCACGTTTCTTACTCTTCGGACTTGCCTTTCCGACCGTAGAGCCGCGGCTAGCGGTTTCGGCAGGTAGAGTCAAACATGCGGCACTTACCGCAACAATAAGATCGTTTTTATGACTTACTACTCAAATCGTGACATCTTTGCCGAAAATCAGTAAATTTCTAAGCGTTATATCTCGAAAACTATTAAAAATCGGGTAGATACATTAAATCTTAATGAATTCGTCTTGAAAAGCACTATCGCATAATCGAAAAAAAAATATATAGTTCCATTTAAAAAACGAAACTTCACCATCATATCTTTTACATTAATAACATTAACAAAATTTTGTTTACGCCAAAACATAGAGCACCTTTTACCCTGCAATTTTCATATAAACACTTTTTCGTGTCATCAATAGTTCATGAAATATCGCGCTGTCACACTTAGGCGTGGACACCCTGTAGAAATTTAGGTAATTTAGAAGGTTGAATGTAAGAAATTCGAAAACAAATTAAAAATCGTAGTATTAAAATATAAACAAATTTGGCAACATTTTTGAGATATTTAGAAATACAGCGAACCTTAACATGCATTTATAACATAATATAATTTTACAAATATTGAAAAATATATCAAGGGTACTTTAGCTACCGAAAAATAAGAACAAGTTTGATAATTTTTCATAAATTATTCAAAACTAGATCGGAAACATTGAATCCTATATTAAATGCAAATGCGATGGAGGTTATAGATATCACAGATAGGAATTATACTGGGATATACATGTACACATAAAGCAATAATGGTATGTGTTCTATGACCACCCATCTCTACTTCATGAATCACTGATTTTACTCGACTGACAACTCCCCCTAGCAGTTATTTTCTACAAGTTATTTATCACTGTACTCGTTCTCTATTTCAAAGGGCAATGCAAACACTGTTTGACTTTCTCATAACCAATAACCGTGGGATGAACTTTTTAATATTAGACATTTGACATTCATCATTGAGTTCTAAATCGGGGTTTACTTTATACCGTAACGGTAAGCATAAATCTTTATTAATAATATATACAGGGTGAATCTCGCAAATAATAAGACCGAGTAAATATTTGCTGAGTGTAGGGTTTGGAAATTTTTTAATTGAGAGGTTTGGAAATTTGGGAATTTAGGAATTTAGAAGCTTGGCAATTTAGGAATTTGGGAATTTGGAAATTCTGGAATTTGGAAATTTAAGAATTTGGGAATATGGTTATTTTGGAATTTAGGAATTTGGGAATTTAGGAATTTAGGAATTTGGGAATTTCGGTATTTTGGAATTTAGGAATTTAAGAATTCAAGAATTTAGGAATTTAGGAATTTAGGAATTTAGGAATTTAGGAATGTAGTAATTTAGGAATTTAGAAGCTTGGCAATCTGGAAATTTGGGAATTTGGAAATTTGGAAATTTGGAAATTTGGAAATTTGGTCATTTGGGAATTTGGTCATTTGGGAATTTGGGAATTTGGGAATTTGGGAATTTGGGAATTTTGGAATTTAGGAATTTGGAAATTTAGGAATTTAGAAACTTGGCAATTTAAGAAATTGGGAATTTTGGTATTTTGGAATTTAGGAATTCAAGAATTCAAGAATTTAGGAATTTAGGAATGTAGTAATTTAGGAATTTAGGAATTTAGAAATGTAGTAATTTAGGATTTTAGGAATTTAGGAATTTAGGAATTTAGGAATTTTGGAATTTAGAAGCTTGGCAATCTGGAAATTTGGGAATTTGGAAATTTGAGAATTTGGAAATTCAGGAATTTGGGAATTTGGGAATTTTTGATTTTTAGAATTCGAGAATTTTGGGAATTTCTAACTTTTGGAATTTAAGAATTTGGGAATTTAGGAATTTAGAAGCTTGGCAATTTAGGAATTTGGGAATTTCGGTATTTTGGAATTTAGGAATTTAAGAATTCAAGAATTTAGGAATTTAGCAATGTAGTAATTTAGGAATTTAGAAGCTTGGCAATCTGGAAGTTTGTGAATTTGGGAATTTGGAAATTTGGAAATTTGGTCATTTGGGAATTTGGGAATTTGGGAATTTGGGAATTTGGGAATTTGGGAATTTGGGAATTTAGGAATTTAGGAATTTAGGAATTTAGGAACTTAGGAATTTAGGAATTTAGGAATTTGTGAATTTAGAAGCTTGGCAATCTGGAAATTTGGGAAGTTGGGAATTCAGGAATTTGGGAATTTGGGAATTTGGGAATTTTGGAATTTTGGAATTTTAGAATTCGAGAATTTTGGGAATTTCTAACTTTTGGAATTTAAGAATTTGGGAATTTAGGAATTTAGAAGCTTGGCAATTTAGGAATTTGGGAATTTCGGTATTTTGGAATTTAGGAATTTAAGAATTCAAGAATTTAGGAATTTAGCAATGTAGTAATTTAGGAATTTAGAAGCTTGGCAATCTGGAAGTTTGTGAATTTGGGAATTTGGAAATTTGGAAATTTGGTCATTTGGGAATTTGGGAATTTGGGAATTTGGGAATTTGGGAATTTGGGAATTTAGGAATTTAGGAATTTAGGAATTTAGGAACTTAGGAATTTAGGAATTTAGGAATTTGTGAATTTAGAAGCTTGGCAATCTGGAAATTTGGGAAGTTGGGAATTCAGGAATTTGGGAATTTGGGAATTTGGGAATTTTGGAATTTTGGAATTTTAGAATTCGAGAATTTTGGGAATTTCTAACTTTTGGAATTTAAGAAATTGGGAATTTAGAAATTTAGGAACTTAGGAACTTAGGAATTCGGAATATTAAGGTCATTGAATTTTAAAAGCATGTAAATTAAATTCTAAATTTAGAAATATATAAATTACGAATTTAGAATTTTCGAAGCATGAAATTTTGGGAATTTGACAATTTCGAGATTTAGGAATTAGGAAACTTAGAAATTCGTGAATTTCAGAATTAAAAAATTTGGGGATTCAGGAATTTGAAAATTAAAAAATTGTCAGCTTCGAAAAGCAAAAATTATGAATTTTAAAAGCGAATGACTCTTTGTAAGATTCTAAACTGAAATGAAAATAAAGAATGTCGGGTACTTTAAAAGTCTCCATAAAATCACGTGAACACGCACGCACTACCGACTCGAGTTCAATTTAAGAACAATCGAACTTCAATTCGAAATTGAAAGCGTGCAAACCCACATGAACGAGTTTCTCGGGCAAATTACACTGTCCAACAAATTTCAACTTTTTTGCAGATATTCCAATACCTAGCATGCGTCTCTTACTGAGCTTCGCGCTCTGATTACGTATCTGCAAACCATTTTTCCTCGTCAACCACAGATTTTTAATTAATTAAATGAATTTTCTGATAATTCGTATTGCAATACGAAAGATATAACATTTTTATGTTTTATATACAATAAATTATGCACTATAATTATTAAACGGTCAATTAAGCAAAATAAGTATAAAACAGTCAATTATGCAATATAATTATAAAATAATCAATTGTACAGTACAATTATAAATCAGTTAATTATGTAAGATATTTATAAAACAGTCACTTATACAATATAAGTGTAAAACAATCAACTACACAATATAAGTATAAATCAATTATACAAATTTCTTCATTTATACAATATACTTCAGTGTATACACAGTATATAATATACTTGAATATATTTCGTACAATATACATGTATCTAAACAAAGGAAAATTGAAAAATTTTAAAAAACCACTGGTCACCGATTATAAAACTAATACTATTGAATTGAACAATATTCCTAATAAAAAAGAGTATAAAGAAACTAAAAAATGAGAATTTGATAACAATGAAATTTTTAAATAACTACAATGTGAACTAAGTAATAAATATTTCATCTTACTTGCACATAATTTTCACCGAAAATAAATTACATAACTACACGAAAAAAAAACTTCTACTTATCTCATAAATGGTTCGGATCTATTCAGTCGAAGTTTATAATTTGACACTTCCTCTTGTATTTCTTAAGGTACATACATATGTACTGTGCTTATGAAAAAGTATATATTTTTAAATATAATACTTCCGTTTTATAAAGTATTGGAATCTGTTAAGTTAGATTCGAACTTATTTGCAGTATAATTTATATCTCTAAGTACACACAGTAAGTATCTGATCACAAAATGACTGTTGAACGATGTTACTATATTTCCTATACAGTGGCGGACAAAGGAAAGTTTAAAACGTGAACGACACGAAAAATCACGAGAATTTTATCGAACAAAATTTTATTATTACTTTCATTATTTTATTATTATTATATATTTTAATATTAAATTTATTACAAAAAGAATAGATTTTTCGTAAGCATATTGTTAGTTTGCAAGAGTACAATAAATGATACTTTCTCAGGAAAGTTTTAATTTTTCTCAGTAATCTGTTAAATACCTCATTTTTCAATGAATATACTTTTTTGTCATTGTATCGCTCTTTATTCGCAATATGTTAACTCGTTTTATTAGAGGATAAAACAGATCCTCAGGCTGCTTGCAAAATAGGACCAGTAAGACTAGTGCCATCTAGCGACCACTATGTATAATTAAAAAATGTCTCCCAGATAAAGGAGATCTACTTCTAGTTTTTTTTCAAATATCTCAAAATTGATGATTTTTGAGTTGCTTCTCTTGCAAACGAACAATATTTCATACAATTTGTTTAAAACAAGAATTCCAACTATATGTAGGAGCAAGTAAAGGAACTAGTTTCACAAAAGTGAGTTTACTTACATATTTTTATTATCATACCATACTATTTTTCATACAAAATAAAATCCATTATTTCTTTTGCTCGAAATAGATTAATTACGTATAATGTAAATACAGTCGTATAAAGAAAATAACTGATAAAATAATGCACATAACATAATATCTCCGTGAAACAAAGAAGATACTGTAGAATAAATGCAATGTCATAAATATTATATAAAATGTTTATTACAGATATCGTAAATGCTCATGGTTTGGTTAGTTTTTCAAATTTAAAAATAATATTCGGTAAATCGACAAAGCGTCGAACAGTATTTTCAAATGATCTCCCTTGGAAACTTAATTCTGTTCTAATTAGAATTTTACTGACATTCTACATTGTATTGGTGTAAAATAGTGTGAAACTCAAATATAAATTAATGCGTTATCAGTGGCGGCTCTATGGTACACTCCCTATTTCCTGATATTATCAATAAAATTTAATATAAGTACTTTTTTCTTTCCCTGAATAAACTTTACACGTTTGTTTCCTTTTACACAATAAAATTTAATATAAGTACTTCTTTCTTTCCCTGAATAAACTTTACACGTTTGTTTCCTTTCACACAATTTTAAAACAGAAACTAAAAATATTCTGGAGCAACACCAACCTTTTAGCTACGAGCCGCCACTGTGCGTTATTCATAGCGATAAACGTATTAAACTATCTTTCGTCCGCAACTGAAAAAATGTGCAAGAACGGGAGTGTGTGTGTGAACAAACGAATGTCATGTTTTATTTTATGCACGTGATATACACGCACACAGGGCCCAAGGGCGAGAAGGGGGAGCTGGGTCTGACGGGACCACCCGGTCTGACGGGAGAGAAGGGTGCCCGGGGAAAGCAAGGGAAGAGGGTAAGCTTCAGCGAGGTCCTCCGGCGAACGACCACCGACCAAATCGACCGAACAACCATATTCCATCCTGACAATTACCCTAAAATTCAAGCAACTTTCCTCGGAAGCCCTGCAAAAGGAAACTATCCCTCTAACGTCCACTTTCCCATCCCACCCCTCGATCCGTGTTCAAGAAACCTCCTCCGAACAATCTTTTTGTATTGAAATTCCTCGGCGACATGCAGTGCACGATGAAAAGCGTATTACGGCTTTTTCGGACAAAAAGGTGCATGCCATTCCGCTTGAACGTTTAATGTTAGCTGCTTGAACAATACGCTGATCGCTATAGCACTTCGAGCTTCACCCGTCCTACAGTTTTATTTCTTCACTTCCTCGGATATTATATAGATCTTAATTTTTTGTCAGATTTTGTTAACATAATCCGTAAAAATGAAAGAAGAATGTTTTATCATAGGATTTCACTTTATTCAATAGGTGTGGCAAAACTGCGAAATGACAATGGACTTCTTTGTTTAATACATACAATATGTTGTATTGAACGATTTGTATAACTTGTTCTGTAAATAAAAGTAAGAAAAATTAACAATTATTCAAAATAATATAGAAGTCGTATGTAGTATCAAATCGTCCATTTTGTATATTGCTCGTAGTCTTCCGATAAAATATTTAAGAGTCTATATTTATATAATATTTTTTTACCGTTTTTATTTATGGAACATGGTAAAGTTTCACGTAGAAGATTGGGAAAATTGTACGTGGTAAAAGTAAAGTAGTTCGAAGTTATTTTGTGCTTTTGCTATAACTTTGCAATAAAATGTTTAAAGTCCTATGTTAACATAACATCTTTTTTTATTTTATGGAATATGTTGGTAAAGTTTAACGGTGAAAAACTGAGATTCTCGTGTGAATAAACTTCGTTATCCTGTCCATCCACATAAATGATATTATTTTTTAACAAACAATATATTCCTGTGTTATTTCACGTTTTTTTAATGTATTCTTGTACAGAGTGAAACATTTAAGAGAACCGTGTAAATAATTCACCCGTTTTTAACGATACATCAAAGTGCTTCACAGAAATGATTATCGTCAGTTTGATGTTAATAATCAATTTAATAGTTTTGATGAAATACGTCATACGAAAATTATGATAAAGAATTCAGATGATTAAACGATTTGACGCATTTGTATTTTTAATTGTAATCAAATAAGTCACATAAATATTATTTATGGATTTGTTTTTGTAGTCGATGTCTCGTAAATATTGCTGTTTAAAGCCTACATTTAATATTTGATCTTTTTTAACGAGATCTAATACGAAAGCAGAAAACAGGTGATAGAATTTATGTTTATAATGAATGTCATCAATTACGAGAAAAATGGCAATTAACTGTTCTTGTGTGCATTGATTAGTAATTAATTTTTCGATTTCAATATTTCTTAATTTAAAGATTCGAAATTTTTATAATTCAAGATAAGAATAATCTTCGAATCTCTACATTTTGAAATTAATAGATTTTTATATTTTCAAATTTCTTACTCAATAAAGTTATAAATTTCAACATTTGAAAATTTTGAAATTTTTCGTAATTTGATAATTTAGAAGGTTGGGATTTTGGAAATTTTGAATTTTGAAACTTTAGTAATATACATGTATTAATTTGGAGATTTGGAATGTTGAGAAAATTTGGGGATTTAAAGATTTGCAAATAAGTGATATAGGAGTTAAAATTTTGGGTATTTGGATATTTAGAAATTCGAAATTTTGGAATTTTGAAAATTTCAAGGTTCAGAAAGTTTGAAATTTGGTAATATAATGTTTAAGTCTCTAAAAATTTGGAGATTTGAAAAATTGGAACACTGGAAGTTTGAGAATTTGGAAATTTGAAAATTGAAAAATTTAGAAATCTGGAAGTTTAGAACATTTAGAACCTTTGGGAATTAGGAAATTTGAAAATTTAATAATTTAATCATTTGGAAATTTAGAATTTTAGAGATTTAGGAATTAAAAAATTCGAAAATCTGAAAATTTAAATACTTAAATATTTAAAAACTCTACAAGTTGAAATTTCAAATTTCCAACTTTCCAAATCTCGAAATTTCCAACTTCAAAAAATTTACAAAGCTATATATTTGAAAATTTGATATCTCCATCTTTCTAAATTCACAAATTTCGTAACTAAATTTTTAAATCACAAAATTTGAGGACTATAAATCTCCAAGAATATCCCACACCTCATCGGTGCACACAACAGGCCTATCAATGCCCGTGAGTTTCTCGCACGATTAATTATCCCATAACAGTATTACAGCAACACAATCAATCTTTTCTAAGATGATCAAATATTTCTAAGAAACTCAAATTGTAGACAACAAACCCGTTCAACGATCTCCAACTATAGATCATCACACGCGTTTTAAAACCATCCATCACAAAATCAATAAAAAAAACAAATTCAATCAAAGAAAGCATAAAATTATACCTTTGTATAAAATAAAATTATACTCACATCTCTTTTAAAATGAAACATTTCTCTGAAGCATTTATCACAAAAAAATAAATGAATTATTGACATATTTAAAAAGTCTTATCTTGTATTTTCATAGAAAAATGATCCCTTTCTCCAGAAATTCCCTTGATCACCAAAGTTTAAGTTCAAAACACATAATTATTCACGCTTTAAAAACACCTGCATGAAAATCACGGGAAGCACTTGCACGATCTTATCACGCACGCATGCTTGCATGTCACACGTATGATACAATAGGATCACCTGTCTCTTTTCACTTAGTGTACTAAAACAAGTAGCCATTATATTGCATTCGTCACCGCGACGATGATGGATGGAGAATGTTCTCGTTTCAAAGATAAACACGCTGCAAGGGTGTAAAAATGTAACATTCTTAATCGTTCTCGTGTTTCGTTACCAATTTGTTTCCCCATAAAACATACAAGTCCACCCATAATTAAATAAAACCGAATCTATCATATATCAAAAGGGGATATACGTTTGCAATTTATTATAAAATAAAAAACTAAACCTTAGTTTCATTTTCGGTAGCATACTAATACTGATTTGCACGGTAGCATCAGAATACTAATACTGATTAAATATGTAATACCGATTTACACGGTAAATATGTAATACCGATTTACACAGTAAATATGTAATATAGATTTACATAGTAAATATGTAATATTGATTTACATAGTAGATGTACAGTACTGATTTGCACGGTAAATCAGTATACGACTTCGTATTGATCGGTTTGCGAAATAAATAATTTGAACGAGAAGAACATTTTCCAAAAGTCGTAAAATCGTTGCGTCGAGGCTGACTGCGTATATAACCGTAATAAAATAAACAATATTTTGAGTAATAAAAAGAAAAACGTTGGTGGCAGCAAATAACACGTACGCGAAGCGATATACTCGAAAGTTTGCTCGGTGTTGTATATTATACTTGTACGTTACTTGTAGAGGCGCTACAAATATGTCGCAGAAGAGACACGCGGTTATTAAGAAGGGTGTTCCTCGCAGAAGAGGTAAAAAGCTAGGTCTCTTCTGGTGGATGCGGCCAAATTACACACCTGCGTACTAAAAAATCTGTAACCCACGGCTTAAAAGTTGTCCGACTCATCGCTGTTTAACTTATTTCTATTTTAAGGTGTAACCGTAAGTATTCTCGCTGACTTATCCCCGAGAGATCGATCGGTTCTCGAGGGAAATCATTTGCAAACGGAAGCAGTGTCGGTAAAAACGTGCTCGTCTCGCGAACGGTCTTGTCCACCATTTTAGATCGTTAACCTTCAAGCACCGAGGCGTGGTCTCCACGTTCTCATTTCTATTCACATTCATTTAATTCGTAATGCTTTAAAATAATGAACAAAGTAAAATATTGATACGTAATAATCGTGCGATTGTAGCAAGTCCGTGGACTAAATCTTGATAAACTCGGTAGTTGAAGGTTAATTAAATGACCGTTCGTAACCGACGATACCGATCAAGCCGCCGCGTACTTCGTGCTGTAAATAAATTTGGAAAAATAAAACGGGCTCCTCTGGACGCGTTCGTCCGAATTTCCTCGAACGAGTCCTGAAGGATCCTCGAAGGATCCTTGCATAGTTTGCAACGTCCTGTATGATGCCTCTACTCACAGTTTCTATGTTACAACGTCAGTTTAATTCAGCTAACAATGTTCGTGTCCAAATAACATTTGCGAGATCCTAATCAGAGCGAGTGTTTGGTAAAAGGGACGAAGGAAAATAAAGAGAAAGTGAGAGAGAGATAGCGTGGGTGTACATATATGTTTGTGAGAGAGAATGGGAGAAAGAAACTGATTGCTTATCTTAGTCAGTAGTCTTTGGCGTAGTGTACGTAGCTTGTGTAACTAATTTGTGTTTAATGTAGCAAGTAACACCACACTACTTCTTCCCTGTGTGTCGGTTCAAATCACTAATAACTAATACTACTACCTCCGGCTTTGAGGCTCTCGCAACTTTATCGACCGGTGATCGATGCAAGCCTGCGATTGTCGCGTAAGTATCAAAAAGCCCCTCAAAACTATGTAGCTTTTACTATTGATTTGTCTTTGTACTACATCGTATCCATACGCAGCTAATTCACGAGTACCACTGATGTCTATTATCGACAATGTTTTGATCCTCCTTTTAATTCGGTCGTTTCTTTATTTCCTTTCTTTCGACCGTTACAAGGAAGTCTTCAAGTTAATGGGATAAATGTAGTATGTTTATTACTAAAATTTTATCCTTAGAGTACTGTGTGTGTATACTCAGCAAAAACTGCCATAGTGATGTGAAGACTATGTAACGATATGTTTGTGTATGCCTTGTAAAAAAAGGTACAGGGTGTTTCCAATCTGGTGGTGTAGTTGGAAAAGTCAATCAATACGTGACAGAAGGTGAAAATGTGAAATGATGTATTTTCAATGAGATTTCATTTCTGAATAAAGTCTTGAGCACAAATTCCTTGTTATCAAAATATGTTGATAAAAAGATGAAAATCATTTCTAACAATTTAAGTTTTTAAAATCCGGATTTTTCAATTTAAGAAAATCTTAGCTTTCAAATTCTCAAACTTTCACATTGCGAATTATAAAAATTCCAAATTTTTTAATTTCTCAAGTTTTCACATTTTTGAATTTTTAAATTTCTCAAGGTTTCACATTTTTGAATTTTTAAATTTCTCGTTTTCACATTTAAAAATTTTTAAATTTCTAAATTTTCAAGTTCCTAAATTTCCAAATTCTCAAAGTTCCAAACTTTCAAATTTTGAAATTCTTAATTTTCTAATTTTCCAAATTTCCCAAATTTTCAAATTTTAAGAAAACCTCAGCTTTCAAATTCTCAAACTTTCACATTACGAATTATAAAAATTCAAAATTTTTTAATTTCTCAAGGTTTCACATTTTTGAATTTTTAAATTTCTCAGGGTTCCACATTTTTGAATTTTTAAATTTCTCAAGTTTTCACATTTTAAAATTTTTAAATTTCTAAATTTTCAAGGTTCTAAATTTCGAAATTCTCAAAGTTCCAAACTTTCAAGTTTTCAAATTCTAAATTTTCTAATTTCCCAAATTTTCAAATCTCTATATAAAAATTTTAGATATTAAATGTAAAAATTTTCTAGTTGTCGAACTTGACAAATCCCAAATCCCCGAATCTACAAATTTTCAAATCTATAAGCCCAAAAGTCGTAAATTTCCAAATTGTCGAATCATTCTCAAAATACTAGAATTTTTGGCTTCTCAAATTCCGAATCTCATAATTTCAAATTTTCAAATTTCAAAATACTCTAATCTCCAAATTATAAAATTTCTATCGCCCCATATTTCTCCAAATTTCAAATCCACGAATTACCAAATTACTCTATTATCCAGATTTCCAAACGTCCAAAGTTATAATTGTATTAAATTCATACAATTGGAAATTTAAAAGTTTATAGATGCACTTAAAAATTTGAACTTTAAAAATTCCTATAGTTTTTAAATTAAAAATTTGTAATCGAAAATTTAGCAATTAAAACTCAAGTAATAGTGTCACTTTACCCTTACATCCCTATTTCCTTTAGATAAACTTATCAACGTATAGCATTCAAAGAATTTTTTTAATTGAAAAATGAATCCTTGTAAGATAAAATATTATTTCACATTTTCGATTAATTTTTTTGTATAGATTCTCCTCCTATATTTACTTATACCACCAAATCTGAAACACTCTGTATAAGTCCAATAACAACATACTAATCTATACAAGTGTTCCTCTAATTTGCAAACTGAAGTGATTTTGATCAACCCTAAAGAAAGTTATTTTACATAAACTGCTTTTATGTTCTATAAAACTAGAAAATTGTTCGCGTGAAATAATCAGTTGCCGCTCAGTACTCCAAGGATTATCCAACATTTCAACGGAATAGAATATTCAGTTTTTACAACAGCGAACGAATGCATATTCATAAACTGAACGAATGAAAAGACAATCACTTCTGTTAACACAACATCCTAAAATTGCAAACACCCGTCAAAAACACACGTCGAGAGAAAAGAAGAAAGGAAAATTCTGATAGCTTCCAGTTTCTACTAAACTTGATCCCACTAATAAACAATTCCCGTTGTTGTCAGTTGCATGTGATACCCGTAGTTTTTTGTGTTTTCGAATAAACGTTAACAATTTGTGTCTAGATTTCGTGTGTTGATCGTGTAACGTAGTCGACTCGAGCGATGTTGGCACATCGTAATCCAAGCGGTCACTTTGTATACTTGGTACACGGTGAATAAGCAATTGTCGAGGTAACACGTGTATGTGCCAAGATTGATCAGAAACGTAATACAATGTCCGATAAAACCGATCCCTTCCCGGTAAACCCTCCTTCCAAAGAATAAAACCCGATTAACGCTTCGCGTAAACGAAACGAATTTTCAAAACAAGATTAAATAAAGATGGAGGACCTGGTTGGACCTGACCTTACAGTGTTACATTATAGGGTTTCAAGGGTGAGAGCGGTATGGCATTGATGAGAGGCCCACCCGGGCTACCGGGTCTAAAGGGTGAACCCGGTGAACGGGGTTACCGGGGCGAAAAAGGCGCCAAGGGAGACACGGGCTCATCAGGTAGATTTTCAAGAGCCATTCTTCTGCGAGATTCAGGAGAAAGATGGATGACGATCTCTTTTTTTTTTACCCTCCACTGTCATCGGCAACAGTTCGCTTTTCTTTGGCACCACTCTTCATCTGACAGATCTTCTGCTCGCATACGTAGTCCATTTATATCTGGTTGAAGGCATTCTGTCCTAAAGCTTTTAGATACTGTTTCAATTTCCTTCTAATTTCAGCAATCTAGCTTCCCAATACGATCGAGGACGAATGAACGTTTCTATCTAGGCTCTTTACCTTGTCTCGAAAGATATCGCAAGTCGAGAAATTAGTGTCTCCATTTAACTGCGAGAAACGTTTTCGAACGAACGAGCAAGAATGCATGGATTAACGAGTGTTCGGGAGAACGAAAGACCGGGATATTATATACTTTCAATGATGAAATCGTGTAACAACAAAATGTGTTGATCGTACGGACAAAACAGGCCGTCGTAAAGAGAAATCCACTGTTTACTCTTGTTTACTAAGAATTCCTATTTTCAGGACCGAAGGGAGACCAAGGATTACCTGGCTTACCTGGACTCAATGGGACAGATGGAGAAACTGGTATTCAGGGTCCACCAGGATTGCCAGTAAGCAGATTATTACGATGCACGCCAGTTTTTCTTGACTAACGGTCGGGAACGAGGGGACACAGATTTGGATCATCTTTCCTGGATTGAAAGGGCTTAATACAACGTGAAAGTATGCTAAGCCATTGGACAAAATGGAGAACTATGAAAGAGAAAAAGTTCAGAAATTAATTCAGTACGGTTATCGATTCAATTCGAATAAATGTAGATCAATTACTGATCCAATGTGGATCACTTGTTGAAGGGAAACACTTGAAATAATGGGGCTGTAGGTTCAAACCCCGTATTTGTCAATATAATTTTTTTTTAATTCATAAATGAACCTATTACGATAAATAAAATAGTATTTTTTTTTTAATTGTTTTTTATAGAGAAAAATATATCTGTGATTCGACAGAATTCTTTATTTCGGAAAACTCATAAGTGACTGAAGGGTGCTACTTTATTGTGATATTTTGTTAATTATTATTGTGCTATCTTTTTATTGTTTATTTGTGAAAAGGATTTTTATATGAAGACCAATATCACGAATTATGGATGACAATATTATTATTCATTAATTTTTATAAATAAATTTGATAAATCGATATATAACTCTTATCACTCAGTCTTATTTATTTTTACTCTTTAAATGTAGTATGTTTCAAATACAATCAGATACAATTTCGAATTTCTAAAATTAATAACAGTAAAGTAAATGTAATATAAATTTATTGTAATATGCACATGTGTGAATTTAGAAAACGAGACATTAAATATTAATTTTTTAAACTGTAATTTTTCGCAAACAGCATGTTTTCGTGTTATATGAACGCCTTTCAATCCACCAAATATGATTTAAATCAATATCACAATTTCTCAACAAACAAATTTTCCAATTACTAACTTCCAAATTTATCAATATTACATCAATATCTGTATTCCCAAATTTCCCAATATCCAAACTTCTACATATTCAATATTTCAAAACTCTCAACTTCCAAATTTCCAAAACTGTATTTTATAAACTAAAAATGAGCACTTGATCCCATCTCTGTTTTATGTAATTTTCATCCCAATTGTTATACGTACACCGTAATGTTCGCCTTATTTAACCCTTTGACTGCGAAAGACGTATCTATACAAAAGTATTATACATCTGTAAATTTTTCTTAAATTTACTGCTTTACCAAACTGATGTAACATAGAATTTATCAGTTCATGTAACATAACAATTTCAAAAAGCTGAATATCGGTATTTCAATATTTTAGAATCGCAAATATCTCGCTGGGGGCTCTCCGCCCTTAAACCTCCCGTTACCTACCTTCCGCCACTTTTGACAATTTTTCTGATGGTTTTGGCCCATTTTAAAAAAGTTTGGTTCTCTGACAAAAAGTCGTAAATAACACGGTTTGGTCTGTATTTGCATACGTGAGTGATCGGGACGAGGTTTTATAGTGTTTTTATACGACTGACGCGAATATCACATATATGTATAATATTCGCATATAATTGATGATATACTAATTATTTCGTGCGGAAATACTCTGCAGTCAAAGGGTTAAGGTCACGAAAGTACTGTCACGTAAATTAGTCACTAACATAGCACATGTGTACAGGGTGCGTTTGGACCTAAAGGTGAGAAAGGCGAAAACGGCGATATTGGGCCTCCAGGACTTATGGGTCCACCGGGTTTGCCTGGTCCACCGGTATGTAAATAACATCATTCGTTCAATCACTACACGAATTCAATTCGATGAATGTTTAACATGACACGTGTTCTCGGTGAACAGGGATATCCCGGGCTGAAAGGTGAAAAAGGAGAAAAGGGCGAATCGGTGAGTAGATCTCTTGGCTGTACTTTACGTTCAACAGATGGAATATCGAACCCTCTCGTATCGAATCTCTTCCTTTTTTTTATTCTCATTCAACGACAAAGGAAAGATATAATCGATCGTTGCGTAGAGTGCCAGTCGTTGAATGTAAGGGTTGTTGAATATCCATCAATTTTCGCTACGAGTGATTTAGGGTCCTCGGTTTCAATGCGTGACAAGTACATCGTACTCGCCGCGTCAATTGCCTTGAAATCGAGGACATGCCATTTTAACGACATGTATTCAACCATTTGACGATAAAATCTATTTCTTTTCATGGCGCGACACGGGGCTTCCACCGACAGAAATACAAAAAACTCAGGCGAAGACAGGTACGTATCCACATTCCGTCGTTATCGGATAAAATCGATATCCTGAACGTTCGATTGAATATCGTACGGAAATATCTTACTTTACAATGGTCGTTTCGTTGCAGGGAGACGGTACGTTCGAAGTGAATGCCGGCGAAGTGGTGAGTAAAAGCATTATACCCGAAGTTTCCGATTCCATTTACACCTTAAAGCAGTGGCAACGTTTGAACAAACTTTTACCTCTGTTCGCCGTTATATGATTAACTGTTTACAGATAATGGGCCCACCGGGACCACCCGGTCCAGCTGGTACTCCTGGACTTCAAGGTCCACCTGGCATTAAAGGCGACCGAGGACATGACGGCGCCAAAGGCGATCCTGTCAGTAATCATTGTGCATTATTATATCATTTTACAGACTTTGCACTCTAAACTAATCCCTTCGTACATCGTATTCATTTTGCTCCTCGAATTAACCCCTTTGCAGGTCTTATTTGCCTTTTTACAAATCAAATTTATTTTTACAAATAAAATTTATCCTTTCACTGAATCCATTTTTACAAATTTATCGTTTCATAAACTAAATCCATTTTTGTAAATTTACCCTTTTATAGAGTAAATCTAGAATTATGACACAAATATAGCCTTTTACGGACTAAATCCAGTTTGTCATTCAAATTTAGACTTTCAGAGATTAAATTTTTATAAATCAAAGTCATTCTGTTGCATCACTCCTCCGAATTGCCATAATCTTTACTTATGCAAAAATATCAACAGCAAAGTAATTATAGATCCATTTGTGTATATCTATGTAAATATTTTGTCAGTTTTTATTTAAACATGATAACATTGAATAATAAACATTATTATATACATACAATAACATTTTTCTTTGGAAATAATAACTTTACACTAGATACCTTTTTGTTAAAGTAGCTGTAGAAAACAAATTTATTTCATTGGAATTTCACTGAATTTGAGTTGAAAAGGGTGAATTTAATAAATTTGAATTTCACTCATTTTGAGTTGAAAAAAGTGAATTTAATAAATTTGAATTTCACTGATTTTGAGTTGAAAAGGGTGAATTTAATAAATTTGAATTTTACTGATTTTGAGTTGAAAAGGGTGAATTTAATAAATTTGAATTTCACTGATTTTGAGTTGAAAAGGGTGAATTTAATAAATTTGAATTTCAGTGAATTTGAGTTGATCTGTGAAAGGGTGAGTCTAATTAGCAGAAGGGTGAACTGGATCCACAAAAAGTTGGATAACACCTGCAAAAGGCTTAATTTGTAGAAAAAGCGAATATGATCTACAAAAGAATTTATTTAGAGTGCAAATTCTGTATAATATAGCACTTTTATAATTTGATACATGTTCCTATGATTGGTTACATATTTCATGACATAGAGATTAGGGTAAGCTGTACTAATTTTGGCACTGCACATCCAATTTTAGTAACAATTTACAAAAATTATATTTTTATAAACATAGTAATAAACACTAATATTAATAAATACTCATAAACATAATATTCTTATAAATACAAACGTTCGCAATACTTTGCACCGCAATGGGTCAAGGTTTCTGACGTTTATTAAAGATTTCATAGTATATTTGTCAAATTAATCTAATGCACGCAGATTTAATTATTGTATAAAATATACCAATAAAATTTGTTACTATATTTAATATTTTTACAGTATACTTCATAATTAACGATTTTTATTTAAAATAATTGTTTTATATTACTCTATTATCTCTACGAATAGATTTTCACGTTTCTTTAATATAAAATACAAATTCGTTAAATAATTTTTAGCTTCATGTGCCAACCATTATGTAGTTTACCCTACTTAAATATTACTTCTTTCGGTAAAGATGAAATGTTTAAAAACATCGTTCTAAGCATCACTTAATGCTATGTATAATTTCATATCATTAACGAAATTTTAACCGAATGTTCCCATGCTTGACAGTTATATTTTCACAAACGTTCTTCTTTCACGTTGCAGGGAGAGAAGGGTGCCAAAGGAGATCCTGGTCCAATGGGACTACCCGTACGTATTTTCCTCTCAAGATTAGGTCTATAGGTTAGGTAGGTTGTAAAGCGCGGGAAAATACCAAGAGTTCAAGTCAAGTGTGCATTATAAAAGTAAAATATCAAAATTAAGAAACTCACTCATTCTTCAATGACATCAACTCTTAAACATCAATTCGTGATTCACAATTTACAATACACTGTAGTATATTATGAATTCTGCAAATAATTAGTATTTGCTAATATTAGAAATATTATATAGAATAGAGTAATAATGGTAGAATAATAAACTTACGTTAGAAAGAAAGAATGCATTGAACTTAGTAATAATAATAATTCGACACATTATTAAAGAAACACAGAGTGTACAACAAGAGAAATTAAACAGAGATAAAAATGTTAAACATATGTGCATGACACATAACGCATCGATATCATGAATATAAAAAGAAGCAATCAATTTCATACAATCAATCGAAATTCATCAATACTCGGTCATACCAATCAGTACCGCCGTTAGTGCCGGGCAAAAAGGGCATTTGCCCTGGGCCCCGCATAAAAGACTCCCATGCATACGATATTCACATTTTTTTAAATTTAAATAATTGTATCGGTCTTTGTTATTAATCTACAAATGCAATACGCCGCTGGAACGTGGATATTGGGTGAAAATTATAACAGTGGGATGTATTAATCGGATTTGAGTTATGGATGAGTTAGTTTTGGGTAAGACTTTATTAATCACATCGTTCAACAGTGAATTTGTAAAATTTTTTGTATATGATTTTTGCCCCGGGCAAAACTCTAGCGGCGGTTCTGTCTATTAACATTGGCGTAACTAGGAAGAAACGTTGGTAGGCCTGCATTCTATCCCTCTAAATGCTAAATGGACATAGGATATTTTATATTAGAAATTAAGAAATTTTCAAAGATTTAAATTTATGGACTTACAAGTTTTTAAATGTATAAACTTAATTGATAAAAAGGGGTTCGAAAACAAATCTCAACACTTTCCTCCGTAAAAAGTATAAAAAACTTGAATATGTAATAATTACTGCTAAATTGTAATAAACAAAAAATTCCAAAAACACGTAACCCCTATTTTGATCCATACTTTACGTATACAAATTTGCATAAAAATCGAACTGCATTTAGAATAAAAAATTAAATAAAAAATCCAATTTTTAATTTCCTTACTTAAAAACACATAATTTAAAAAAAAATCAGCCCCTACCCTCTAGTTTCCGAGATATTTAAGAAAATGTATTTTCAACCCCGAACTTTGAGGGTTATTTTCACCCCCTCAACATGAATGTCAAGATATAAAAAAATATGTGCCAAATAATTTTTGAAACGCTACCACATATGTAAATTTCATCAAAATCCGCGCGTAACACCTTGGTAATGTCTCTTGTAAGAACTTCCTATTCTACAATTTTCAGTTTTCTTAGGGTCTCATGCAAATTTGATCAAATATCAGATTTGATAGCCAGACTTGTAGAAGTCTACGCTTTCTATTGACTTTCTCTTTCACCTTCGACTTTCTACTCTCCTTTTCCCTTCCTATTTCTATCCATTTTCGAAAAAAGGCATAAAAACTCTGGACATCGCTCGACACAGTCGTAACTAAATCATTTCATACCATAATCATTTGATCCCTTACCCTACAAGTCTTTCGGTAGTTGTGTCAGAGCTATATATAGTTAAGATAAATAAAAAATATTGATATGCTAGGTAAATTTTGGATATAGCGATCTTCAATTATACAAATTGCAAAACTCGATCTTTATACAAATGTAGGTTTAATACATTCAAACTGTAACGTCACGAGTTCGACTTGACGTTATAAGCCAAGTGTTAATAAATTTCCGTGTAAAAAATATATCGAGTTGGACCACTTATTATTACATCCTTAGAATTATTAAAATGAAGGGACCTAGGCCACCCCAGTGAAAGATCCTCGTTACGCCAATGCCCATTGCATACATTGCGAGTAATCGACTCACTAACCGAAATGTATATTTCTTTACAGGGCCCCATGGGACTGAGAGGAGAATCCGGAAAACCCGGGGATGCCGGGAAACCTGGTGCCATGGTAAGAACGCGGACCTCTCGCTCCTAACGCCATCGTTATTTGGCCTCGCTGCTGAATCATTGATAGCCATTCACTAACGACCAGTGTAATCGATTGTCGCTCATTCGACAAGACGTCGTACTTCTTCGTATCCTCAATGAGATCCTTGTTTGCCTCTCGAGTAATGTTGCCTTCCGCGTCGTTTTCTGTACATAGATGATCGTCGTTCGATCATCGTCGGGCAGCATATACCTAGCATATGTGTATAAGTTCGTAAGAAGCAACTCGAGAGTCAACGCGTAGGCTATTGCGAACACCTTCGGAGGATCTCTTGTCGGATTGACAAGTTGCCGGAAGTTTTCAGCGTGACAGCGTACGATCATATCGTTAGCGTATAATTCGATAAGGCATAATTGTAAGAATGAATGTTGGCGAGTCATTTTCGAGAGGTTAGTACCCGCGAGCTCTCCGTGTATCAAGTTCGTGGATTTAATAGCTTCATCAGTTGCTATCGATCGGGGAGCTACTAACGATATTTCAACGATGAACGACGGATAGGGAGAGAACCAGAAGGACCGTCCGTTACGAAGATTGCGGCCGTTAATACCGAACGCTAAAGGAAACGGATTTAACCATAATTAATCGTCGTTCGAGCAAAGCTGATAGAGAACAAGTAAAATTGTGTCTTAAAATTGTGCGGTGGTAATGAAAGTAAGGTGATCTCGTTTGTACTATATAGTGGGTGCATTTGTGTGCAGCAAAAAGTAGAAAGTGTAGCAAAAAAAAAAAAGGGAAAACGACGATCCTCCGATTTCGTTTCATGGATGTCGATGTGTGACGAGAGTGACGTTTCGGAAGAAACAAAGCGTCTTCCATAGATATTCAGTGTGTACGAGTTTAAATCGTTCGATGCTTCTTTTCGTAATTCTAATGCAGATTACGCATTACGTCGGTGCTGTATATTTATTTATCCAACGTAACGTTTAGCGGATGATCGCACTAACAT
The DNA here is from genome assembly GCA_945859595.2 of Megachile willughbiella. Taxonomy (NCBI): domain Eukaryota; kingdom Metazoa; phylum Arthropoda; class Insecta; order Hymenoptera; family Megachilidae; genus Megachile; species Megachile willughbiella. The sequence continues at coordinate 11,176,559 of OX243801.1, forward strand.
CCGTCCTCTTAACGTGCTCTATGTGTCTACCTATGCTATCGTATACCTATAATACACTAAGGAAAACCTGTTAATTGAAATAACGACATTTAGCGATGTACGTGATAATGCGGTACAAAAGCTATGCAAATTTTGCCTTAAAACGTTCTTAACTGAAATTACGAATTGATAGATTAAATACTAGAAAGATAAAATATTAATTAAACCAATTCGTTCGAGCATTATATTTTATCTCAAGGAGACGATATTTTCGTTTGGATTCTTGCTTTTCCAAATAAAAAATCATTGTTAGGCCTATTTACCGAAATAATAAGATGCATTTTTTAGTCAATTCCGCAGCTTCTAAAAATGAATTTATTGTATAGAAAACAATTTCGGTGATAAATTGTTGTTCAGTGACATATGCTCGGTTCTCGAAAACGAAAGGTTGAGGGTTCAATCAATTTTTTTTAATTTCCGTTTTTATTGGTTTTGTCCATTCAAATACCATTCAAAAAAAACTATTTCCTTACTTTTTCTCTTGCAGAATCATATTTTTCATCAAAATTATTTTAAAATATTTAATATCTACTTTCTTAAATTTCGGTCAAAATGGTGTATAATGTACACAGAAGTAAATGTATAAACAACAGACAAGTATTTCTTGCTATAAATAATTAAACTGTTCATAATTAAAATAAAATAATTTAATTTGCTATTTTGTGTAGTTTTATGAAACGCTCAAACAATACATGAAATTATATTATCTTCAAGATACCCATTTTCATTATGAACGTCTCAGTTATGAAATACTAATTGGGATCATTTTAATAAATTGTGAAATGAGGTTTAACAATATAGGCATTTAAATTTATAGAAAAAACAGTAATTATTGTAACAAGAGTTGAACTCGTTGAAAAAACATTTAGCGCTGAACTACGATGATACAAGAAACACGTTTCTGTAAAATCTATTACTTTACTCGATGTTTCTAAAACCTGTCTCGAAATTGTCTGAAAAGCGCATCTTACTGTTTAGACAAACAAATCTACTGATCTTTAATTAGGAAAAATAAAGATGGAAACAGAAATATGAACGTCTGACGCTTATGAATAGGTTACACCAATGTATATGTATAGGTTATACCAATTTTATTTTTTACTTTATCGTACGTAGGTTTTATAAGATAGCTTCTTTACGTTCCTTCCTTGTCGTGTATCTGTCTACTCGCCGTTTAATTAATTCACTTCATATATCTTTTATTCCTTTGAATTATTCTCTGTCTCAGTTACCGGCTGCTTCGTACTTAAGCGGGAGCTCGCTCGCAGCATTCGTTGCACGTAGCTAATATAATCGAAGCATTTATCATAATTCCTCTCTCTTCCATTCCACTCCCACGTGTATTTCCGTATAATGTTCAACATAGGCAGATCAAAAGGTTCTCTGTGAAACAAGACGTATAAAAGTGACGGCAAAGGGTATGTACCGACAAAGTTAAAGGCAATTGACCGTAACATGTTTGTGGAATTGTCAGACGCGTTGGAGGAAATTATGATACTGTTCGATGCAGTGTATTTCAATTAACAAAATGAAATGTATACGAAGTGAAAGGACAAATCAGATGCTTTTGTGATATACGTGAACACTTAACATCCGCTAAAAAAAATAGAAATTGGAAAATTTTCGTACCTGGTGAAAATGCAGAGCAATAGATACCCGAGAGATCGACTTTGCGAACAATTTATTTGTGTACGCTCCCTGCTTGATATTCGTTATTACGCTTTACTGATTGCTATAACAAGCATTATTTATAGTAACAAAGCTCGCATAACTCTATAATTGCATTGCAATTGACAACGTGTTGGTAGCTCGAAAAAGATGACAAAACGCCTCAACTTTTATATTTGATAAAGATGTACGATAAATCATTACGTCGAAATCTTATGTTTGTTACACTTGTCGCACACTTGATACTTATTTCTTAGTGTAATTTATTTTGTGAACGCATGAAATTTGCGCTAATCATAGTTTGTTCTACTCAGGGGACCAGACGTTGATATTCGTATTTCAGTTCGTACTTTTTCTAATAAATTTATTTTTCCAAACAATGAACACTTTTTAGGCAGAAAAATAACTTCTGCAAATTTCAAGTATAATAAATGGACTGTACTGGTACTTTTTATATTACGACACGGCTCAGAAAATAATTCCCTGCTGTCATAAAATGAGTGACGAGTTCAAATCTCGCTGCAGCGTTTTTTCCAACTGTTTTGTATGCATTTAAACAGCTAAAATTAAATTTTTTTTAAGTTACATAAATTAAAAGAAATTAGTAAAATTAACTTTATAAAATTTTATTCAAATTATTTATAACTTACACATATTTATAGCGTTTTATAACATTACATATTTAATAACGTTCTGTAATGTTACGTATATTTATAAAGCTTATACTGTTAACTTTTTGTTTAAAACACTCCTGTTGTTTATCCAATAATATTTTAAAGTAAATAATTTTAACAAGAATACGAACAAAAAAATTTTTTATTTTAAACAATCATTAAATACATATAATTTTGTGTTAAATTTTAATAAATCGTATTATGAGCTTTTATAAATAAGCATTTAAATACATAAAGAACGATTTAAAAAAACTACAAGAAGCAATGGCTGCAGTGATAAAATCGCAACTTTTCATTTATAAGAACAAAGCCTGTTATATTGTAAAAAATATTTTTCAGTCCAATTGTAATTGCAACTTTCAAGTCTGGAAATTAAAAAGTCTTACTATTTGGATAAACAAATCCTTTAGTAATAACCTTTCACGAAGGGAAGGAAGTGAAATGAAGATATCAACGTCTGTCTTGTTAGCGATTATTATCATTTATATTTTGTAAGAGTTTACACCCAATTATTTCTTCGAAGATTACTATCCATAATCGAGTACGACTTAAAAAAGCTGAGGTTCGTCGAATTCATGAATAGGTTACTTGAAAAAATTGAAATTTAGGTAAGAGAGAGAAATAGATTACTAGGTACAAAAAATCGAGGCCTAAACTACGATACTGCATAGCGACGAATACGTTTAATGATCCACGATGTACTTACAAACACATTAAGAACGAATATCCTTATTTGCGAGCCTAGTCACTCCGCAACGTGCAAGGTGTTCACTTTCGTACGAGATCGATCGTATGAGAAGGAATATCACGAAGCTGTACAGTGTAGAATAATAACGATGCCCTGACAAAACGGTGTTAACAATATATTTGATCTGTCTCGGGCAGAAATCGCGATAGCACCCCTAAATTATCCTGTGTACCCGATCCTAAAAATATAGATGAGTGCGAGTAGTTTTTAATCGAGTAACGGGATGAGTAAAAGCGTGTAAAACTCGTATCGTTGAATCTTAAATGACGGCGATACGAGCGGACATACGGTATACATACGTGTGAATATGCGTTTATCATGGACGGCAATTCGTGCACCGTACGTAACACGGGTAGGGGAGAAAAGTAACCGATCGAGGACATTGTATGCGTGTGTGTATAATTTTCTGTACGCGTATGTATGTATATATGTATACATACGTGGGTGGGTGTGTGTGTACACATATATATACATGCATGATATAAAAACGAGCATAGAGGAAAAGCATTTTCGTGCGTGCGTATGTGTGTATTGATTGTAAAACGGCGCGCCTTGGTATAATTAACAAGAGAAAGAATTATAGAGAAGAATACGACGACGTGTTTTTGCGTATATGAATACTTGACTCTAACAATTTTGTTTTACATTGTCCCAATTAATAAACAGAATGTGCATGTGCCTGTGTCCTTTGCTTCTATACGATGCCCTTTCGAAATTTTATTAACGCTTCTCTCACACCTCGTAGTGAAATTACCGCTTTGCATTTTGTTCCGGCTGCGATCCGACCATCATTCTTAACCTTAACCACTATCACCACCACTTCTTCACTTATTCTTTTCTGTTTCTGTTTTTTTTTAAAACACTGTTTTCTCTTCTCACTTCTGTTCGCAATAAAGATCGATCGTGACACGATCGTGAGAGAAACAAAAATTAACACGTGTTAATTTGCTGCAACCACGACGGTTATTGTTGGATCGTTACGCCACCGTGACACGTTATATTGATAAATCGTTTATAAGTGATTCGCAAAACAAAAGTCTCGCGGGTTTTCTTTCTTTTCTTTCTTATATTCGATTAAGCTCCTTCTTTGCCTTCTCCTTTGCCTAACGACCGTCGTCTGTACTCTTGCCGCGCCCTCGAACAAGCTACACGATGATCAAATAAAATGCAAACTCACGGGTTAAAATCAATTATTTCAAATTATTTTAAACGCACGTTTATTGAAACTTGATCTTTACATACCGTGCCATAAATTCTCTCAAATTTTACCACTTATTGGCCCATCAAAATGGATATGAACAGATTATTTGTACAATTTGAGGTTATACTTAAAACGTTTCAAAAAATTCAAAAATAAGCTTCTGCAAAAGTTTACTTTTATACAAAACAGTATTTTTTTTTCTTTATATAACGAATTTTTAATTAGTGGTGGTAAGAGAAGCTTAAATGAGCTTGGCAAGATACAGCGATGGCGAAAACGACGACGCAAAGGGCGTCTTACATAATTCCTATGTAATAAATTACACCTAAATCGACATACTAGATATCAATTAATCACCAGGTGACTTCAATGAATCTGACAAGGTTTCCTCTGCCTTTCAGGGGCCACCAGGATTAGACGGCATGAAGGTGAGCAATCCTCGGGGTGACCCGTTTAATCATACATTATATTTATGATTTTCGGATCCTCAATTTCTACGCTCCACGCTACGATTTCGTCATTCTGGCGTAGATTAAGCTGGTTGCAATGTTAACGGTATTGTTTAATTGCGGCCGGTATAGAGCATACTGTTCGTTAAGTCTCTTCCTACTTACAGGGTGCGCAAGGAGAACCAGGCACGAAGGGAGAAAGAGGGGACTCGGGACTACCTGTAAGTACCTTTTTCATGCTAACATTTTTAATCATACTGAAATTAACATTCTTAGTCATTAAAATTCATAATATGTACTAAAATCTTACTTTAGAAAGTCTTATTTAAATAAAATTTATTGAAGATACATAAGATATCCGCGCTAACTTCTGACAGTCTCCTTATTCTTGTTAAGTAGGCGAATGATGGTGTTTATATGAAAATTATACGAATGAGAAAATATACGTGTGTAATATACGTATATTCTTTACGTTAGAATGTCGTATTGAAGTCGAATTACATTGTTTCTATTGTTTATTGAAAGTAAATAAAAAAGGGTTATAAGGAGAGGACACGATGAGTTTTCAGATCAGAGTTACAGGATGGAAGTGCAGCACAGATATTAATTATTACTCTAAATATTTTGTGAATGAAACCTTAGATTTAGAGATATGAAGCTATATGCTTTCATGTCGGGTATAAAATATTTGCAATTCAAACCACGAGGTCAGAGACGACAGTGTTACAGACTGGTGACAGGCAGCTGTCCCTTGAGGGCATGGTACTTGAACGTGCAAGAAGTGTGCTCTCCCGGGCACTGATGGCTTGCTAATATCAGGATTAGAATATTTTCAAATCAAAAAATTACGTAACAATAGGATTATTGAAATTTATGTCAGAATAATTGAAAATTTCAAACTTTTACATTTCTAAATGTTTAAAAATGCAGCTTTATAAATTATCAAAGTAGCTTTTCGTACTGAAATATTTGATATCGTTGAATTTCGCGATTTTAGAATATCTAAATTACCGAATTTTTTAATTCCTACAATTGGAAGCTTAAAATTCACATTAACATTTATAAATATCTCAATTTTATAATTAACATTTCATAATTAATTTTATTAAATTTTGTAGTTTTATAAATTTCTGCGCCTGCAGATTTTTTATTTACAAATTTCTACTTCTAAATTTACAAATATCTAAGCTACAAAATTTCTAAGCTTAAAGAAATAACTAAATTTGAAAATTTTAAAATGTGAGTTTGAAAATTTAATAATTTAAATATTTGAAAATTTGAAGATATCTTCGATACTTCTACACTTCTGAAGTTTTAATTGTGTAAATTTGTCAGTTTGTGAATTAACCAAACAATTGTTGAAATTGTCATCTTTATTACCGTAAATAAATTTTCTTACATTATCTTTTCAAAAAATTTTCAAATTCAATTTTCTTAAAATGGAAGCCAAATATGAAAGAACAATATTCTTTCTTGTCGACTTGTTTTTGGACGTAAAATTCGTATCTCGTCTTTTGAAACACCCTGCATAACGACATGAGTGAAAACACCGAAGTTTGTATTTCTAAATTTTATTAAACCAACCTAGCAACTTTTAATATTTACGTAATCGCCGTGGTGTCAAATAGTGATATAAATACCCGAAGTATTTGCTCTATTTCCGGTGTTCTATACCTTTCTGAGTATTATAAAATGTGCTTTTTCGATACTTTTGCAGAATTTTTGGCAGACTGGGCGTTTCAAGTGAACTTTAGGTGAACTAGACGTTTTCAATCGGGGTTGAATCAGGGAAATTACTAGGATACTCTGTGTACAGAGTACATAGAACTCATTTCATGTCATTAACATCCGAACTGTCTACCGGTGCAAAACTTGTACTTACCAAACTTGACGCAATCCTAATATTTTGAGAAAGTAAACATTTAAAATTAAGGGTGCTGTGATAGAGTGACAGACTATGTACTAAGCTTAGACATTATCATCATATTTCCATTATTTTCATTGGAATAAGCATAAATCAACTTGTCAAAGAGTAAATTAACGGAATATAATGAAATAGAGCTATTTAACCCCTTGACCTATGATTTACTTGTCAGGTGCGTCAGGCAGAACTATTTAATCACAGCTACAATATTAAAATAAAGAAAGTTGAAATGTTATGATAATCTGGTATTATGCAATTGTTGACTATGCAAATTATACTCTAAATTAAAGTTCGCGTAAAATTGATCACAGCTGAAGTACGAGTGCGTCAAAATAGTGCAAGGGGTTAAATATAATGACATAGAACTCTTCATTCCATGTTTTCATTAGCACTTTGATGCAACACTTTAGAAAGTCTCGATGTATGTATTCATAATTTACTAGTGTCGAATTAGAACTAACCATCTGAGTGTTATATTCATCAAAACAAATTCTAAATTTTTTAAAACTGAAACAAGACTTAAAAATAATTGAAACCTTGATATCTCAATGAGTAACGAATTAATGGCACATTTACTGAACTAAGAAAGAATATAAATAAAATTCGGAAACTGTTAAATTAAATCTTCTTAAGATATTATGCTTACATTCAAAATTGTGGACGACATTTTGAAATATAACCAGAAATAAACTTATGTGTAATAATACATTTTTATACCTATATTTCTTTAATTTTCTTTCTATTTATAGAATATGCTGATAAAGTTTGATCGTTTGATTTTGAGACATCCTATATAAAAAGTTCTTAAAATATATATATATATATATATATATATATATATATATGTTAAATGACATGCAAAATGTTATATGGGTTTATTTAAAAAAATGAATTTAATCTTCAGATATACTAATAGAATAAGATAAGAAGAAAATTCGTTCTTGTCACTTTTCGCTAACATTATAACACTTTTATACAAGATGTCTGAAAAATTGTGGTAATCCTACATATAAAGAATAAGTGTAAAAAAAGTAAAATTAAAAATTTGGAGAAAACTGAATTTGAATGATCTTCCAATATTTATAAGAAAATGCATGTACCACCATTTTTATAACAGCCTATATAAAGAAAGTTTTTGTATCTTCAATATTGAAACAAATAGTTGGACTGCCATAAGTTAGCGCGAATACCCTATAAATGAAATATTATTTTCGTATTTTTACGTTTAAGTTTAACTTGAATTATGTTGGATGAACTATCTAACGCGGAAGATTAAAGTATTATTTATTCAAGACTAGAAGAAAAGGTACAAATATGAGATATCCTTTTATCTTTTTATGTGGATAATGTCAGAACAGTCAACATAAATATTGTAACTTACAGAGCCTTCGATTTTGTTATTTTTTCTGAATGAAGGCAACATAGAACAAGTAGAAATTCGAGTAATAATATGAGACAGTGTTACTTTTAAGGAAAATAAGTTATGGAACTGCGTTAAAGCGTTAATAAAAAAGTTTTAATAACAGATATGCAGGTGTCAAAGACAGAGCATCTCTCAATATCTTTGAAATTGATTTAGTTTTGCAATAATCACATACATAAATTTCGTTTTCTGGACCTTCACAATGGACCCATAGCTGGCATAGCAGATATTGGATCAACTTTTCACCTTTAGAGCCCTCGAAAAATGTCAAGTCACAAAATCTGCAGTTCACATCAGTTGATTCTGATCGATCGCGTCATATTTGCTTTGGAATAATTGATAATACATTCGGTGTTGCTTCGGAATGATTTATAATAAATCAGGTGTCTCATATTACTATCGACTTGCTATTTTACTTTCTTTCGACATATTACGATCAAAACTGCTGTGGACGATGATGTGGAGGCAATGTAAACACTATTTTTAAATATAAATGAATAAGTATATTAATAAGAATGACATTGCGTAATAAATAATACATTTATTCCACTATTTTCTACTTTCGTACAACATGGACACGTTTTTCTCTTCATTGTTACAATAGATCTATCTTGATTCTTCCGATCGTCACTGAACATTTCAAAACTTTCTCGAAGCAACGTATATACACTGTGACCCACCATACTTCAAAAACAATATACTTGAAATCTTTATTAATATTCTCAAACAATTTTTACAGAATATTTTACCTCTTTCCTTCAAAAATCTCGAACGACACAAAAGCAAATTATACTTGAATATGCGCATGCAAAACTATTCGTTATAATCAAATGTAGAAACGTCTATTAAATGAAGAAACGTTAGTGGACAACGATGGTTGTTAAAGAAGGATGTTATATTTCTCACAATACTTGACACTTAACGGTCGGATTGTTTTTCTCAATCTTTCTTCAATTCCGCGCATTTTTTAACATAACTAAATAAACATGTATGCGTGGTTTTAAAGCCTTGCAGTTTTATTAAATCAACGCTACTTTTGATCAAATTTTATAGAGTTATTTACGTGTCTAGTATTTCTTAAGAGCGTGATACTTTGTTACACATCCCTTGCGAAAGGAAACCTGATAGAATTGACATGTATATCTCGTAAACACGGGCTTGTATTTCCACGGTTACGAAATTACTAAAAAATGCTACCAAAACTGCGCAATAGGTTCAACAAATAGATAATACTACAACTAATGGTAACAAAAAACCCCAACGCGCATACAAATGAAAGACTAACGCGACGTAATTAAAATTCAAGCAAGAAAATCCACGTCTTGGAAAGTGTGCGTCCGTCTTAGGAAGTCACGATGCAAAGAACGTAAATATCCGTGGGCCTGAGGAAATCAGAATGCAAAAACATAAATTTACGTGGCCCGTCCGTTAATTTCCAATCGTTAAAAACACGAGCACTATACAATGAATCGTAACATTGATATCTCATATTCGTACCTGCTCAAAACGAAGAAAATCAAAGCTGAAAAACAGATTAATGATCACAAACTAACTGTTGAATTCTGCCAGATATTCCAGCAATTTCCGTTAGATTCACAAAGAATTTTCGCAATTCGATGTTCAGCCGATATCACAGCATAGATGTAACGGTTAAACGTTGAGTACGATATTTCATCCAGCTGAAACTCGATTACACTGTCGTCGAGACACCAACGACACATTCTGTTTGTCCCCAGGGTACCGATGGAATTCCTGGCGCGGAGGTACAGTGGCATTCGATTATCGCTCGCCCCTCGGTGTGACTGCGACACAGTCTAACCAGCCCGGGGTAACGATGATACATCTGCCTGATCTACCCCGGGGGCTACCTCAAAAATTCGTCTCTTTACTTCCTTTGCACGAAAAGAAGGGGCTGGAATTACGTTTTGCGCCTTTCTCCCTCTTTACATTCAAGATATTTAGCATGACCTTTCTTGTTCTGCTAATATCGTTGAAAATTAGTTGTATTTTTGTTTCAACACTTGCCACTCATATACGTTGAATACATTCCAATGAGAGTATATCATTTTGATTCGCTTTAAGATGATAGCATGTTTGTCTTGTTCTGATAATTCAATCACCGACTAAGTGTTTAAAATCATAGTAACTTTTCTATTTAACAGTTATTTTTATTGAACATTTTGTAGAATGAAAAATATTTTCAGTTTCGAAGAATATTGATATGTGATCGTCTTCCATCTTGCTAAGATAATTTCTTTCGGTAATAGTTTTTCGACACGCTCACTGGATTTGGCATCTGGGATGAATTATGAGATGTATATTAAATAGCACTCCTTAAAAAATCAATAAGTCTCATAAGGATGCACATCTCGCTGTGTGATCTTTGGAACATCTATTTAATGTTTTGTACAAGTATAGAGAACATCAGAAATAATAGGGTGTAATTCCCGAAAATATCAGAAAAGTGAACATTTAAAGTTTTAGTAATTTAGTTTTAACTGTTTGAAAATAATATAAAATTAAGAATATATCGTAGCCTAATAGAAAAGTGTTCATTAAACTGAGGATGTGAGTACAAAAGTAATGAAAGTTAAATAAATTTGTTTTTCGATTTTTAGTAGGTACTAAAAAACAAATATTTTTAAACTCTAGCAAGAAAGTTAAACAAAACTTCTATTTAAATTTTCTGTTGAGTATGAGGAATCTTATTTTTTTATTTTAATATCTTTAAAAAAATGGGAAGAAAAATTTGTTTACAATAATTAGTCTCAAACATATTATACAAGTAATCAGAACACAGAAGAGCACAACTCTGTTGTGATAAATAATTTGTATAATTTATTAATATTTGCATTATTTGTACGATTTATTAATATTTATTCTGAAAAATATTAAGACCGTAGCACACCTCAGTAAAGTTTAAAAAAGCTTCACTATTTTCTACCAATCCCGATGTGAAAAAGGCAAGCAGTAGAGTACTGAATTTGTGCTGTATTAAATATTTATTTTTTAATTAGCGCCCGAAAGAAATTAGAGGTGATGAGAAAATGAAAAAAAAAAATTAAAATTTCCACGAGCTTCGAACTCGTGACCCCCAGGTTAGTAAACCTGCCTCTTTCTTCTCAAGCTACAATACATTCTTAGTTTCATGTTATCTTCAAACAGTTAACTGTACATTGCAAAAACTTGGAACGTTAATTTTTCGCTTATTTTGGAAAATTGTATGATTTCGCAGAATTGCTATTTATGATGTCCTCTATAATTATACAGAATTTAAATGAAATTGGTGATTCAACGTACTCTTGTTAGAATGCTACAATTTAAATAAAATATTCATATGCAAATAAAAGAAACACGTTCTAACAAAGATTAGTTTTTGCAAAATATGAAATACTTAACATTCTATATAATGTTGTACAAAATTTCGATAAAAGTAATTGTTGAATAAAAAACTTACTAAGATTACAAACTCTTTCGCGACTTTTGACGATTCAAATTAAATAAAGGAAATAATTGCGGTCTCTCATGGTTCATGGAACAGTAGGCAAATAATCACAAAAATTAGTAAGATAATGTTTGTTTTAAAGAGGTCAATTTTTACCGACTTTCATTCAACGCAGTACTTTCTAAAAATTTAATATTACATGTTTTTAATAGTATTTTGTATCTTTAGTAGAGTACATCGTTCTTTAGAATTCTAAAATATAGTATTTTTTCAACATCATACTATTACGTTTATCGCAAATTATCTAGATTCACATTCTCAGTTTATCGCTGTTTCCTTTATAAACAGCAATGGAAAATAATTTAAACTACTTAATTCAGAGTTGAAAATACACTTTTAAACAATTAGTATTCCAGCTGAAAAAAGTCAAATAAATATCTACCTTATTTATTGTTACATGAAAAATAGTCTACTTTTTTCTCAAGATCCATTTGTTTTTATTTTTTGAATATTCTACGTACAAAAGTATTAATAAAATTTATGAATTGTAAGATATCTTAAATTCAAAAATATATTTATATACAAAATGTTAAAAATTGTATTTTAATAATCTTTCAATATAACTAAATTTAATTTACTTTAGAATAATGTAACTTTGTCCTGAGACATTTTTCATACAACAATAAACAAAGCAGATATTTTAGGTGACCTCTTTCAGAGTTTGTATGATTCTGAAATTACAGAATTATGATCCTAACAAATTATTGTGCCACTTTAAAACAAACAATTCTTTCCTTCCTTACAATTTTTCTTAAAATACTAAATTTAATGCTAAACCGTTTGAAAAATATGAAAAATCTATCAACGCTATAATGATTTACTTTCCACAACTGATATCTATATACGTTTCCTATTTCACGTTGCGATTGGGATTCTATACAGTATTTTTGTTCAGTGCGAAATTCGATCAAAGCAGTTGCTTTTGAACAGAGGGAGAAGCGCAGAATCCTCTCCGTTTTGATCTTCAAATACTCGGAGAATGTACAAGTTGAGAATGCAAACTAATTATCCGACTCGCTAGATACGCGAAATGTGGACAAGTAAACGGGGCTAATTCAGCTTAAATTGCTCGCTTCTTTCACTAGTCCACAGATTCATGATCGTAGTCACATATATTAAAAGCAACTTTCGCGTAAAAATTATAATAATCAAAGTTGTTTCAACAATACGTATCGTACATGTAGAAAAGAAACGAGAGGCATGACCGTCACTTAACGAATAAATTCTTTAACGTACCAATTCCAGGGACCGCAAGGGGAGAAAGGTGCTAAAGGCGAATCTGTGAGTATTGATGTAATTCCACTATCAGTTTTAACTAATTGGGCAAGGAAATTGTAGTTTGAAGAGCGAATTAATTCATAAACTTTGTACAATGTAATATCTAATTGGTGAAAATTACCGTATTCCACAGCTAACACTTTCCCTAACACTTCCAATTAATACAAAAATATTTATCCTTGTTCACATTTGATGTGTTACCATCATCATTGGCGTTCTCATCACTGTAATCGCTATCATTATCACAAATATTATAATTTGCGTTGTTGTTACTGTTAAAATTAACATTACTGTTAGCGTTAAATTTAGTACCACTAAATCTATGGATAACTCCCTATTTAAGTATATCGTCACATGAAAAAGACGTCAGTTTACCATATGTTGACGTTTCCAATCAGTGTTTATTCATAAAGTAACATTAATTTTCGATTACAAACAGTGCGAAATTATCAACCGATTCAATGGATAATATAATATGTATTTCTGTATCACGCATGCAAACTTAAACCCAGATTTGCATTTCTGCATTCTCATACCTCCGTACTGTATTTTTGCATACGGTTAAAATTCATCGAAATTACGCAATATAGTCCCCTATGAGAATGACAGGAATTAAACATTAAAATTGAGATTAACATTTTATTGACACATGCAACGAATCTATGTGTGCTGCCACCAGCGTATACCGAAAGTGTGCCCGCCAAATTATCGATAACTTCTTTGAAATTGTAGCAGCAATCGAGGTACAAAACAGAAATGGAAACGTAGCACACGATCACGGTTTTTCCACGCGATACTTGAAATTCCGTAAAAAATGGGACAATTCAAATAATTCAAAGTACACTATCGTGTTCAGAGCAAAATATCCCTTAACGCCTTTGTTGAACGTTAATGCTCAATTGCGTATTCTGCATAATTAATTGAGTATTATAATGCATAAAGAGAGTCTTTCTTGTGCCTGGCCTTTTTTGCACGTTCGCGAATATATCTGCTTATTTGCTATTTATATTCTAATGCATTTTCGTGTATGAATACAGGGACCGCAAGGGAAACGCGGTAGAAAAGGCGACAAAGGTGACAAGGGAGATCAGGGTGTACCAGGACTCGATGCTCCCTGTCCATTAGGGGCCGATGGACTTCCGTTAGCAGGATGTGGATGGAGACCGCCTCAGGTATCCCCTTTTGTTTTCTGCATATTTCGATTAATTTTCCGTTAACATAACAAGGGAAGAACTTGTAATACGCTCGTCTTTATGATATTCCCTCTCCTTTTTATTAACATCTCTAAAACGATTAAAATATTGTGGATTAAAACTTTGGTTAAAGCATGAAAACGGCAAAATAAAAACGAACTCTCGTTTCAGTACTAATCGTTATACAATGTTTATTTCTATCAGAGTATCGTTTCGAACGAATACTCGGATAAAAACGTTGGATTCGGTTGAGAATAATAATCATGAGATGTAAATAGATTTACAAAGAGAATCTAAGTAGGTGCAACGAACGTTTGGATTGTCGATTATGCTTAGCAGGACATCACTAGCACTTCGATACCAGCAGTCGACGGTCCTGAACCTGCAGAAACGGATTATGAGGCACCCGAAGAGGACTATGAGGAGTATACGGAGCAGAACGGAAATCTAGCCGAGCAATAATGCCCATTGTGCGCTGCCCTAATCACTACCAACAACTACTACCACTACTACCACTACCATCACCACTACAACCACCAAAACCACCACCGCCATCGCCCTCATCACTCGTCTCACCTTGCTCTCCCAAACTAACGTGGTCCTGGTAATTGCAAATCCCGTAGTTATACTAACGTTGTTTGCATGTATCATCAGCAAAACAACATGCTTCTAAGTAACAAAATATGTTGAATAAAAGCTTTTTAGTTCTGCAGCTTCCTTCCTCTTTAGCTCCATGTTTACCTATATGCTATTATGAAAGAAACCATTTATGATCAACGCTTGCGGTTTTGTCTAAATGTTTATACGTTCCATGTTTGTGACTATGCTTATTTTTACTTTCATTTCGACACAAATAATTTGTTTTAGATATTTTAAAACGTAGAACAGTATAAAATGATTATTTACATTTTACGTGTAATTGGTTTCTAGTGCTACTTTACTGATTGATTGTTTGCGATTATGTAATCGAAGACAAATTTTAATAGAATGTTCAAGAAGTTAATAAATCTTATAATGTGTAATATTTTATAGTAATTATATAGTAATAGTATACAACTTTTTTGCAATAGTAAAATTGCTGTAATTTTAGAGTACGCGCATATTTGGAGTACGTGGCAGAAAATGACAGAAATTTAAATGATATATTTGTATTTTCTCCGTTTGATTTTTTCAAGTTTTATTGTAAGAATAATAACTGGTTTTTATGTTAACTACTGTTATAATTTCTCATCGAACTTTTAAGTATCCATCCACGAGTTTTAAAATCTCAATTTCTTTAACATTTCAACCGTATTATAATGTACCAGTGAACCTATCACGTATTCGCGTCATTTTTATATTTAATCCTTTAAGAGTTCTGTTATAAATTTTGTAAACACTTGGAAGAAATGTAACAATACAAAATACGACGGTTTTATAAACTGAAAACCGAGACGTGATCGATCAGCTAGCTATTAAAAAATGTCTTTAGTTTAAAATAACTAGTTTAGCGGTGAGCATTATAAGTTAAATAATAACTAAAAGATTTAACATTAATCACTGCGTCGTTTGTCGACTACAAGTAACTCAAGGATCGATCAAAGAAATATTAAACATACCAAACATTAATTTCTTATCTTACAATAACGGTTCATACTCGTGTCATAAATGGTAATCGAGATGCGACAAAATAAATCATTGTAATCAGATTCTAACTTAACCCATTAATGTCGTCCGATACCAATCGGAATTAATGGGTTAAATTCCAAACAGAATCTACACCATTGAAGATGACCAAAGGAGATGTATATACAATACAATGACTCGTTCAAACGATAAATACTCAGTTGTTAAAAAAATCATAAAGATATATTGCATAGAAAACATATCTATACTAATAACAATCCTTTTGGCTGTCTGTCTACAAAATGATCTTTTGCTTACAAATTCATTTGCTTTATTTACTAGCACGTCAACGTGATTTATGATTGTAATAAGCCGATAATCATTAAAATGCATAAGCGAACATGAATTTGTATTAAACGAATAGCAGTTTATAATGCGTCAAAAGCATCGTACTTCTATATTTCAAAATCGACCGATCTTTCGTCTTTTGAACGTGTACGAATCTTTCACACCTGCTTCGTTCTTGTAAATCGTTTCCCTTACAAATTATTTACAACACAATTGTTTATTCGTGTTTTCAGAGAAGAAGAAACATAATTCACGATTGGCTGGAAGAAGAACGAGAAGAAGAAGGGCAGTGATACAATTATATTAAGGAAGATAGGATATATTTTCAAGGACCTATGTGTATACTCCATCGTGAAAACACGGCTCATCTAATTTGACGTGAAAAAAAAACCGAGTTATTTAAGAAAAAGAAATATATATATATTTTTTTACATATATATATTTTTTTTTCTTTCTTTTGGCATATACAACGCGTGTATGCCAAAACGATCATCTTGCCATCGAGTGTTGTAAATAAGTGTACTTACAGTGTTTAGCGTCCGCAAATAGTGCGTGTACATAAATATTTAGAGCTTACTACTGCGAACGCGGATAGAACATCAATATAATTTTACTGACAGTTCGTCTGTAATGCAAATATAAATGTCAATATAAAATGTCAATATAAAAAACGTAAATATCAATATCAAAATATCATTTGCACAACGTAATACGATGATAGCGAAGTTGTGGAAAGATAAATTATTGATTTATTGATATGATCAGTCACCCACGAAAACGTGTTAATTTTTAAAATGCAACATTCTACACGACGAATGATTATTGTATTTATGTACTTGCTACATAGGTATACTTTACGAGAGTAGAAAATGTAAATTTAACAAACTAAAGCAACAAATCACGCGGCAAATTTGAAATATTAATCATCGTAATACAGTTAGCTGTAAATGAAATCGATAAAAGAAACTTGTTAATTTTAATTTCAGAAATATCGTTACTTTTAGCATATATCCATAGAAATTTCAAGTAACGTTATTCTTCTGCGTTTATTTATTTTATTCTTTTATTTCTGTTTGCTAAGGCGCAAACCAAATACATCTACGCACAATTATATTATGTATTATATATTATTGTATTAATTACGGATTGTATTGCACATCACTATGTTTTTAAGATTTTTTAATTTAAATCGCATTGCATTGAGAAGGTTAAATTTTTAATTTTATTTAAATTTATATGATTCTTTCTGAACTACTTAGAAACGTCGAAATCATTTTTTGCTGAAAGTTAATGAAGTGTGACGATTATCGCAAAGTATAGTTGAAACTCACTTTTTGAATACATATTATTTATGTGCGCAATGCCATTACGCGTACCTGTGTAATTTTGTTGCCTTCGGCATATCCAGTAAAGTGCACATTTTTGCACTATCGTAAAAAACAATTTTTATACAAATATCAGTTAACAATGCATATCTTTATATAATTTTCATCTAGATTAGTAATAACACCAACTGTAAAGCAAAGGAGTAATGTGTACACATTGTCAATACTATTAGGTATTGTAAAATAAATTATAAGTATATATCTATGGTTTTCATATTGGCGTATAGTAAATCCCGAGATAGAATTACTTGCTACTTATATAAGAAAAACAAAGAAAATATTCTGAAAATAAAGAAAAAGTTTTAAAAAGCAGAAAATTAATTTATTCCTTAACAATTGAATGCTACTTTCCAAGTTGTGAGTAATCACAACATTAGAATATTGTAGCTGGAATGGTGACTTCTTTTCCTACAAATTAAATGTAACATTATTTAGGTTTAACCTTTAAACATTATATAAAAAAGTTTCAGATAAAATATTATTTACTTTTTTTTATTACAATTGGTATACATTACAAGACAGAAAGTACATTGTTGTAAGAGATAAATAACAAAGTTTCATTTTGATAAAAGTTTAAGTAACTTATATTTCCTGAAATATGATTGTACTTTGCTCTTAGGATAAGGTTTTGTTACCAAACACGTTGGAATGTCTTCAGGCTGTTCAATCCAGAGCTTATGATGAATGTCCTCGTTTATTAATTTTGAACATAAAGCATTTAAAGCGGTCTCATCTGGAACCTAATATTTATATATGTATAAATATATTCATGTATGAACATACTATAAATGTCACCATACTCCTTCGCTGTTTTAAAAATTGTATTACATGCACAAAAAATTGTGCACAATAACACATTTGAATTCGCGTCCAATACTTATAATATATGCCAATTCTGGGTACACTTACTTCGAGAACAACTTTGTGCATACGATCTAGATCCGCAAGATAGGCTTGAGTGTAACTGTCATTATAAAAAAGATGAGTAACAGCAGTGCATGCATGACATGCTTGAGCTATAACTGCGCCTATGGGCCATCCCATTGTATTTAAGAGGTCTCCTCGTATCACCACATATTGAATTATGTCATCCATTCTAACGATGCAGAAGTCTTTTAATTTTCTTAGATCACTATAAAATTATAGAAATATATAAGAGCAACCCGATCTCGATGAATTATTAAATTTTAAGCATTCGTCGACGGAACTCTTTAATTTTATATGTATTAAATTTAATGCAATTTACAATTCTTACATGATAAGTGCCAAATATACATATAAATAAAACACAATAGAAAGTACTTTCAAAGTATTTATCTACTAAAATTATGTCTTGTTTAGTATTTTAATATGTAAAGGTGAAATACAGATATCATTGTATTATTCTTTTGGCGTTGTAGTTTAAAACAGATGTATTATTTATATAAATTGTTATTATTAAAGACAAATTACTCATGTATAAACAGTGTGTATGATGTATTGTCACTCACAAAACAAAATTTGATCATACAAAATATAATAATAATTTTATTCCATCTAAGACATTTTTATTGTTTTTTAATATACTGTAAAATATTATTTACAAAATATTTTTGCATGGAAGGTACAAAAACGATTCTAAATTCAATTTCAGTTTCATTTAGTGAGTTGACATTTTGGTATATTTATTATACATTTAAATAATTCTATGCAGTTATAATTAAATACTATTTATTAACAAATAAGGTTGATCATCAAAAATTGCTTAACTATTTGATTGGAATAAATATGGATTACAACTGTTTATTGCTTTATTTCATATGACTTTTAGCTTAAACCATCTAAATATTAATTATTGCAATAAGAATAAAGTTCATTGATATTATAATATTTTGTTATAAAATAATGAAGATAATTACAAAATTTGTTGTACATTTTTACTTAAAAAACAAAACTACTGTTGTCATATTATGTTTACTTTAATACTATACAATTTTTAGTAATAATATTTTTTTCAATGTGTCAATCAATAGTAAAAACATTTAAAACAAAAGAATTGTAATGTTAGCTTTCACAAACAACAATTTATTCTTGCATAAAATGAAAAATTATCACAAACATATGTTCCTTTTCTGCCAGAAATTTTTTATTATTTTCGTAAGTTAAAATTATATTTTCAAAATATAAACAATGAATATTAAAAGATTTAAGATCGTACATGCAGTATTTAAATAAAAAATTGAATAATATACATATAACTACACCACATACATAATTAATGTTCAGATATATTTTATGTTCAAACATACTTGTAAAGCTCATATATGTATATTGTATATTAGTTACTTTATTTATTAGTACTCCAAAAATTAAAAACATATTATTTCTATAACTCTTGCTACAATGAATATATAATTTAAACAGTACAGTAGGAATCAAATACTTTAAAAACAATATGCGTTAAAAACAACAGTACAATTTATAAAATGGAAACAGATGTTATTGATTTCATGTTATGAAATGTTCATGTTTCAACTTGTTCTTTGTATTATTCATAAGATATATAATACATGAAATAAAAGATTAGAAAATAAACATTTAACTAAATATTGCTTTTCCATGAAAAGCAAATACATTAGACAGCTATAAACTTAACAAATACACATATTTATGTAAAATATTTCTTGATTTTGTTTTTTTATGTGCATTATTAAATATTCGAATTAACAAAACTTTTACTAAACGACAATATTAAATTTTTTAATATTGTTGATAAACAAGTTGTTTAGAATTTCAAATAATAAAATAAATAAGTAAGAATTGAACAAGAAATAACTCTAAAATAGTCAATTTTATCATATTGTACTTAATTAGAGATTTTTAATGATATATTGTTTATAAATAATATTCAAATAAGAATATAAATACAAATTTATAAATAAGAATGTATTTTTCAAAAAACAGAAGATATATAAATTTAAAAACTATAATATATCATTATGTTAATATAATTAATAATATACTACATATACAATATACACAAAACAAAAACATAAACAATATATTGTTTGATTTAAAGAATTTTATTTCAAAATTATATTTAATTCTGAAATTGTATAATCATATCTTTAATAATGGTTTAGTGTTTGAAATAATAAAGATATTTTGTAATCTTTCTATGTAATTTTGTATTATAAATTAACCAAATCATGTTAAGTAAATAAATATCTTATTTACATGTATTAATTTTGTATTTACACTTAACCTAAATGCACTATTCAAATTTGTATTGAATATAAATAAAGTGCCATATTGCTGTTTGACTTTAACAATTACATAGCTTGAAAACTGTAAATTTTAGAGGACAAATCTTCCAAAACTTATATTTTTCACAACAATAATAATATAATGCAGATTTATAAATAAAATTAGATGTTTAATTTAAATACATTTAAATTTAAATAAAATAAAAATTTGTCGAGTTGCGCCAGTATTCAAAATCAGCAACGATACATATTCTATGTATATACAGGGTGTCTCAAAAAAGTGACCCGTTTAAAAGAGCATTAATGACAAAAACCTTATATGCTCCTTACGCAACCATTTGCAAAAAATCTTACATCAAATTACTTGTTATTCGAAACCGCTCAATTTTAATGCAAAATATTTTCTTATATCAAAAATTTCATTTTTCAAAACAAAAAATTGTATTTTCGTTTTACACAACTCGAATGAATTCAAACACTTCTCCACCATTTGCGCTGTCTCCTCCATAATTCACTTTTCACTTTATCGATCATGCACATGGCAGACAAAAATATATGAATGCAGAAAAAACGTAACAATATGGAAAGATATACATACATATACATTAAAACAGGGCTTTCTAAAATATTATTGTTATAATTATTATCATTGTACATTCTTTTCTAAAGTCCCAAAGTTTAAAAATTCTACAAGTGCCCTTTCCAAGTCACCAAATTCTTAAATTTCTAAATCCACAAGTTTCTAAATCATTAAATTCCCAAATCTCTAATATCCTAAATTTCTAAAGTCCCATATTTTTGAAATCCTAAAGGTCTAAAGTTTCGAAGTTTTAAAATTCCAAATTCTTAAAGTCCCAAGGTTCAAATTTCAAAAATTGAAAACTTTCAAATGTACCAAACCCCAAATTTCAAAAATCCTATATTCCGAAATGAGGAAAGTCTAGTCTAAAAATAATATATTTTAATTCTTATGACGAACTGCTAATGAATCGGAACCTACGCTTTGATAATTTGTATACTGAATAAAAAAGATCACGGGATATACACATTTAATTCATAATCACCGTAAAGACGCATGCGCGTAACCCTTGGTTGCGGAATGTGCTAAACCAATCAGAGCCAACATGCGTGGAATGGACAAAAGCTTGTCATTTGGCAATAATATTATCTCGTGAATTTAGGGATTGATTTGAATAGGACACCCTGTATATCAGAAAAACAGTCAAGTAATATTTTTACTTCCTAAATATATTCTTTGAATACTGTTAATAAAAGTCAACAGAGTTTATATATATATAAATAGAGTATTTTACTAAGGAATTATTAAATACTTGATTTTCAGTTTTGTCAACCTAACCGGTGCAGTGCATTAAGGTTAACGCAATAATTCTTTTTTGTAATATGTACATCTGTGATGTTAAACTAATTAATTGTAACTACTAACATTTTAATGATAATTATAGGTCAATCCTAATAACATTGTTATTAAAAATAAATACCTTTATATTTTAATGGCAACGAGCTGCTAAAAAATCGGTGTGTCTCGCTTCGGTTAAACTACCTGCACATATCGCTATTTTATGCCACATGATGTATGTATGTGTCGTGTATGCATTTTGTTGCGAATCTTTTGAATAAAAAATTGAATACAATTTTACACTTTTAATAAGTATTTTCAGTTTTTAATATTTCAGTGATGAAATAAATAATTATATCTGAGATAGAGATGTTATTTCAGTAGTAAAAAATAATATTCAATAGTAATAATATATTAGCTTAGTTACAGCTTATCTGATTTTAGTTCACACAATGCAAAATGTAAAATTAATATTATCTACAGTTAAAACATAGTAATTAAAAATTTATAACAAAAAAGCCAATAAAATGAATACAGAATACTTTTAATGTTGAAATACAATATTACATAGTGTAAGGTATTTTGGATATAATTTTTCTTTACACTCGTACAAGTACAAGTATACAAGTAATGATGCTAGACACATTGAATATGAAATATAGGTAATGGATATGAGATTTATAAAATAGAGGTGATAGCTAATCATAATATCAGAGTCTACATTTCAGTCGCTTAATATTAAACACCCTAGTTTTTTGGTAGCTCAATGTAACATTATTTTTAAAGGCACTAGTTTAAAAGAAGCTTTCTTTTAAGTAAAGTGTCAAGAAATATAGCTACACTTTTTAAATTTAAGAATATCTAACTTATAATTGATAAATAACATATTTATAAGACATAAGAGATATTATGTAGCTGTAATTTAAATGTATATATTTTAGTACATAGACTAGTTGTACATATAATCAAAGGTATTAAATACAAAGCTGTTGATGCAAATGATTTATTTATTAGAACAATATTACATAATGCTTAGTGTAGTTCTATAATTG
Source organism: Megachile willughbiella (assembly GCA_945859595.2). NCBI lineage: Eukaryota > Metazoa > Arthropoda > Insecta > Hymenoptera > Megachilidae > Megachile > Megachile willughbiella. The sequence goes on from OX243801.1 coordinate 11,199,653, forward strand.
GAGGTGACAAAACAATTGTAAAGATTACTTAACTTTTCCAACTTTGAAATTACAAAGTTAGTCAGCTATGATTTTAACCCATCTAATTAAATGATACTTTTCTGTAATCCTCAATAATCTGTAATAATATGATAACCTTAAAATTATTTCTACATGATTACCCATAAGAAATTTACACAACATTTCCCCTTAATACAGAAGTTTTTATATAAATGACTTTTTGCTTCCATAATTGCTTATAAAGCAATTTATATAGCTCGTATAAATTAAATATGGCATTTATGTATAAATAAAATGGGTATTGCATTATATGTTAATCATGTTTTTAATGTAAACTAAGAAAAATGAATAAATGAATGAAGGATTACAATGTGATAAATTTTATAAATTTTTAGGAGTAAACATAAACTGATATTATACCATAAAAGTGTTAAACTTAAAATAAATTATGGTTATTTAGAACCTATATATAGATATTAAAAAATAAAAACCAGAATTTAGATATTTTGTTCATGAACATATTTTTTTCTCTACTGTACAAATACGTAAATTCCATTTTAATAATATAGTTTTAATAACTATTCATATATATTGTAAAATTTCTATGATATTGCAGATTTATTTATTTATCTCACATATACATATATTATACTTATTAAATTTTCTAATTATTATGCCTCGAAATACATATCGGTTATGTGTTTTAAATAGAAATGAAGTTAAGTAAATTGAATTTTATAGACTATAAATTTGTATGGATATTATGCAAAAACTCCTTGTAAAAAATACAAACAAGGAAAATCTTTTTATCTATGTTAATATTTTACGAACTACAAATTTTTAGTCATATCATTATTGCAACAAATGAACTATATGTTTCGTATCTAACCGTGCAAATACGTAAGTCATGTTTTGATCGTAACCATCTTGAAACGTCATTACCAATTCTCTGTCAAATTCATCCTTTTCTGAATAAAAATGAATGAAGGCGTTAGTGACAGACTATACTTATTTATTTCTATAATTTTTGGAAGAACCAGTTACTATTTCGAAAGAATTACTACTTTATTCTAGTTACATTTTGTCAGGTCGAAATAGTCTGTCCAGAACCTGTTGGTAGTACTAGTAACCGACATTGATTCTGAAATAACAGTAAAATACAAATTTTATAAAGGTAATAATTAAAAAAAGAGTTGCATGAATATTATTGTTGTTCACGATTATAAATTAAATACGTCAATGATCTACAACAATGAACGTTGAGACAAATAAACATAACAATCATTCAAAAATTGATTGAAATTAGAGGGCAGTATAGTCTGTAGATGGCGCAAGTGAACCTTTCCCTTTCCAATTATTAAATGCCAGGTACGTTTTACTGAAACCGGTTACCGGGTCGCACATTTCTGCATTTCTTTGTGAACCAACGAAGTCGTCAGACGTTACGTTTCAGTGAACGACAGTTTTATACTACAAAAAGAAGGTATTACATTTACTTTTATAATTATGTCATTTCCTATTAACAGTACTATTTTACGTTTATTTTTCAAGATTTTAAAGATTTGATTTGCTTGTTTTTATCAATATTTAAATCTATATTAAATTACAAAAAATTCATATTTGAACATAAAGGAAACAGCAATGTTTCTGCTTTATTTCATTTAATAGGAATTAACGTTATATAATTTGAGATATTTTCCCGTTTGAATTGTTCTGTTTCTTAGAATGAATTCTTGATGGAATGTTCTCGAATACTTGGAATCCATTTGTACAAAGATAGTTCTATGTATGGGAGATTTGAATCGCGACGCCACTGTTAGAAATCAATCTATTCATCTTGTATATAGCATTGCATCACAAAATATGAAATTGCACATGATACAAAACGTTTAAAACTACTTTAATCGATTTATAGCACATACATTCATCGAAGGTTAATCGATCGATTGGGTTAAATATCTTGTTCCCCGTTTCTTGTTCGAAACTTGTTGCAAACTTATTTACATTTATTATACTTTCGAACAGTCAGCATGATTGATATAAAATTTTTGTCAGCATGTAAATAAATTGTTAATTTGAATTCTAAATAATTATATTATTCCATTTATACGTAGGGTATGATAAAAAATATACATACAATATAACATACGTTTTGCGTTCCTTTCATTTTTTCATTGACCTTGAATATAACAATTTACTAATTACAAAGCTTTGATCACGTTCCACAGTCATTGCATTTATGTGTGTTCGTATCACGGCTATGTAATTATGTTAATCATGCATAGCTAATAAATGATTTCTAAAATTATTCTATGGTTTGAAAAATATTGTACATTTCGGTAATGTCATAATAGTATTAGATTAGATGTAATATTGATAAGTAAGAAATTGAGATAAGCCATAGATATAAAGAGATAATGTAGCACATATATTTTTATATGTCTATGGGATGAGCAGACATACAAAATTTATTATTGTTTTTGATTCAGGTGTTTAATTATGATAATTCAGAAAGTAACTTTTTAAATATCAGTACATATAACTGTATTAAACTTCTGTACAAGTTTTTGTTGTTTATAATATGAAATTGTTAATTTCTAAATAGTAACAGTTATTGGTATAAAAAGTGTTTTAAAAATGTTTTAATCTGAAAGAAATTATTTTGTTTTGTGTATTATTACCAGTATTATATGTATTAAATGTTATCATGAATTATATGTCAATATGTTCTTTCTATATAAGTTGTATATTTAATTTTAAGAGATGATACATACAATGTTATATTTTTAGGATTTTAATTTATTGGCAACTTATTTACAAATAATAAAAGTGAAAGAAACCATACAAATGTCTAATTTGTCGCTGATCCTGAAAATCATATGATTATAAATCAATGACATATTAAATAGAAACACGAATATAGTTTATATTATTATTGTGTTTAATCTTACAATTACATATTAAAAGTCATGTAGAAATTACAAAAAATATTAGTTGTTACTTAAAACAAAAAAGCCACACGAGAAATAGAAGAATAATATAATAGTATAAAAGTTATATGTTTTTTACCAGATTGATGCTGATTATTTTATTAATCAGAATCATAAATCATGTTAAAGTAATTAGTTGTTATACACTATTATAACTAAGAAATGTAACATACAGCATATGACAATGTTAATAAGTTTCAATTTTATTTTTAATTTTAGCCTGATTTTCAATATTTTTTTACATAAAAAATGTAGTTTCTCTTTCAAATAAAAATATACTATGAAATAACTTAAGATGGAGAAAGTTTAAGTTTAATCTTGATAGTGTCAAATCTGACAATCATATTTATGAGAGAAACTCATTTCTTCTATGAATGTTCATATTTTCAGAAAATTATTAGTTATTTAAGTTTATTGTTATCATTTATTGTATAAAATATTTGTACTGCTATTAAATGTGTATAAATATTAGGTAATAAATAAATACTGTTGCAAACAGGATCTTGAGAACAGTTACTATAAGGTCATATAAGGTCAACACACTGTTAGCTTCTTTTTGTCAGTATACTTTGATACTTTAACCTTTTGTTTTATCTTATCACTTTTTTATTGTCTAATAAAATGCAATATATATTACGAGGATATGATTATGTTTTTGTGGTATTTTACGTAAATCTGATTGCAAAACTTCAATTATGAGTGAAAAATCACATTAGGAAAAGTAGAAACTTTGTTTTTGTTTCTTTAAATAAAATAATAGGATCTTTTTGTAACAGTGTGAAATGAATTTACAGATGAATAATATTATGTAGAAATATTTGTTTAATATATTTTTTGTAATTTTTATTTGGTTTGTTGTAAATATAGTTTAAAAAGTTATTTCATATTTCTAATAAAAAATTGTGTATTTGAATCAAAGTGAATGTATAATCAAATTTGTAACTTATGATTGGAAAAAGATTATGGATTAATTAAATTTGATAATATTAACTTTCGTCTTGTTTTAGGAACGAAGATTAACTATGCCAGTTCCAGCTATTCAGAAACCAGCTCCGGCTTTCCGTGGTACTGCAGTTGTCGATGGTCAATTTAAAGACATTTCCCTTTCCGACTATAAGGGAAAATATGTCGTACTGTTCTTTTACCCATTAGACTTGTAAGTATTTAATTTTGTTATACTTGTATGAAATTAATAATTTGATTGTCATATTGTGTAATGATGAATTCGTTTTGCAGCACATTTGTTTGTCCAACTGAGATTATTGCTTTCTCTGATCGTGCTCATGAGTTTGAGCAGATTGGTTGCAAACTTATTGCAGCATCCACCGACTCTCACTTCAGTCATTTGGCATGGGTAAATACCCCACGTAAACAGGGTGGCCTTGGTGAAATGAACATTCCTCTTCTTGCTGATAAAAGCACGAAGATAGCACGTGATTATGGCGTGCTTGATGAAGAAACTGGAGTTCCATTCCGTGGTCTTTTCATCATAGATGATAAACAAAACTTACGTCAAGTTACAATTAATGATTTGCCAGTCGGCAGGTGAGATACATTGTAAAATGTTTTTGCATATAATTTGTACGTTTCATTGTATTTGACGTTTTATTGCTATAATACAATTTTATGTTCATAGATCTGTTGATGAGACATTGCGTTTGGTTCAAGCATTCCAATACACAGATAAACATGGAGAAGTATGTCCAGCTGGCTGGAAACCAGGAAAGAAAACCATGAAGCCTGATGTTGTAGGCTCAAAAGAATATTTTAAAGACACATAAATAAAAATATTTATATTTTACTAGAAACATGACGTGTCTTCTATTACATTTTTTTTTGCTAAAATATCAGTGATTATTTCAGAATTAAAAAAATGTACACTAAAAATCAACATTATTTATGTATTAAATATTAGCTGTTTTCAATTTTTAAATAAAGAAGTGTTTTTTTGTATGCTGCTGTGTATTTATATTGTTTGTGTGAATGTATTATATTTTGATATCTGCTTATTATTTTATGGTTATGTAGGTATCTATGTATATGTTTCATAAAAATTGTTATCGAGTATTTTGTTTTTCAATAGACATGCCTTTAAGATTTTCAGTCTCGATTTAATTGCGAAAATAGAGGAAGTTCATATTATTAAGTATCTATATTTAAAAACGAATAAATTTGTATAGTTTGCAAATGTATGGTGTATGTAGATTTCAATGAATCTTTCAATATATTAAATTAATATTCATTACATTTTGTAATACATAATGACTAATGATTGTGAAACTATTATAGCTAAAACAGGTTAAGATGCTTCTAAAATTATTTAAATGTTCAATGAAATTAAGGAATTAATTAATATTTAAACGTAGACAGATACCTAATTATCATTAAATTAATAAGTATTTTGTTTTATTTAAGTACATATTTATGGAAATACATAAGCATAGTATTAAATACAATGAATATAACATATTCCCAAAGATTGAAGTATATTAAGACATAATTTGATAGATTCTATTTATATTTTATAAAGAAAAATGAATATTTTATGATTAAAATATAAATGACATCTAATATAAAAATATATAACTTTGCAGGATGGGGGCTGTACCATTATTTTATCATTGGATTATGTGGTATATGTAAATTCGCAGAAGCTTGTGTACTTCCGATTGTTCTAATCGTAGTTCCACTTTTGACGTGCGATTTAAACTTAACTACTGATCAAGCAATCGCTGCACATGTTACATTAACGTTTGGTAGATATAAAATGTGTATATGTTGTCTTATTTCAATGCCAAGATATTATATTTAATACTGTTAAATATGTACAGGATATTCATATAACACTAGCTAACATTATTCTCATAAATGATTGGTCTCATAAAGTTTAGAAGAGGTTGTACTGTCTTATATTTAATATGGTAGCATATGTGACTTTTTTATTGTAATATTAACGTTCTAAATGGAACTGTCAATTTTTCTTCACACAAATTGATTCTTTAGAACAATTCGCGTGAAAAAGTATAAGGGTATAATGTTAAACAAATTCACAATTACTTGCTGTTGATTTTTTTAACATTGTACTTTTATACATTTTTATTCAAAATGTTTTAAAGAATCGATCTATGTAAAAGAACATACAGTTCTATTTAAAAAATTGAAGGTCACCTTCTTTCCTCAAAAAATATTGTAAACATAAAACACTTCCTGCTTTTTTATTTTTTTCAACCATATCGCTTACGAGAAAACATGTTGGCTAGCATGAACTTAAACATCCTGTATATGCACGTTTTGCTTATAACATTCTTTATTCTTTAAAATCCTAACAATTTATTCAAATTTTCTATTACAGTAATTCAAATTCATTAATTGAGCATTATTTAGGTTTTTATTTAAAGAATTTGCTTTTATTTTTATTTCTAAAAATGATTTAAGATGTACATTGCAAAAATATTACTTCGTCGAAATAAAATTTGTTACATAGGTATGGCAATAGGAGCGTTTCTATTTGGATCAATAATTGATGAGTATGGACGAAAAAAATCAATTCATATAACCATGATTACTGTATTCTGTGCAATGACTACTTTGTCTTTTGCGCAAACTACTATTTTAATAAACTTGTCGCTATTCGTGTTAGGAATAGGGTAAGTTTCACTTAATTACTGCTAATAAAGTCATACATAAGATATGCAAACTATTAGTTAATTTCTAATAGTTAGTGTTATGAAGACAATTTCCGTAACCAAAATGTGACGTCAATACATTTAGATTAGCCGGTAACAATGTGGTTTTAAAAGTCTATTTAATTGAACTTTTGCCTATGAAACAACGAGGTTCCAGCTTAGCTGTTCTGGACATATTTGGAGTCCTTGGTTACATATCGGCTTTGGGTAAACGTTATAAACAGAACTCAAATATAAGTTTGAAACAATTTCAAGTAATTTATAATGATTGCGCGAATTTTTATAAACCAATGTTCACATTTCAAATTAAAAAGATGAATTTATTTTTATGACTCGTAATAATTGTGGATAGGAGTATCGTGGTTCATTATGCCTTGGATCATACAATTGCAAAGGAAAAAATTTCGACTAAATTCTTGGCGGGTCCTTGCGGGAATAGGAAGTGTTCCAAATTTGATCATGGCATGTGCAGTTAGTTTATTACCATCAAGTCCCAGATACATGCTTTATCGCCAACGGCAGGAAGAAACACTCGCAATACTCCAACAGATGTATGCAATTAATAATTCGAGACATGCTAATACTTATCCAGTATGACAATTTTATATTAATAGTTTTTTTTCATTCTATATAGAATGCTTCATTTTATTTACATTGCATTAAAATGTGAAAAAAAAGTGAAAAAGCGTTATTAAAAAAGAGGTTTGAACAATTCATGTAGTGTCGAAATATTTCTATTAATATAAAGATATGAAGATAATTAATATAAATACATAACACATTTTAATTAATGTGGTTGAATAAATAAAAAAGAAAGGGGATAACAGTTTTTTTCGAAGATCTCAAAATCTATTCTATTTTTTAAATGAAATTGCATATTTGTTGTAGATGAGAAAAAAAGGTAATTTTTTTTAGATATTTTTTCATGTAGAATGTTTCCAAGTACTGATGTCATTTATAATAAACTTCAATGAAAAAAGTAAAATGAAATATTCTGCTATTTTTATAGATAGAAAAGTTCGTGCTGTTTTTAACAGTAAAAGTAACGAGAATGTTCATATAATATGCCTTTTGTTTAATGATTAATTAAAGCTCGTTATAATCACACAATGTTTTATTAAAGAATGATTTTATAGTGTATTTTAATCAATATTTTTCGACAGGAGAGATTTATACGCAGACAAATTATAAAACGGGTTTTAGAAATTTTATATGTTCAGTTACAAAATGTAAATATGACACGAACTTTTCTAGGTAATCTTATGAAACTATTGCATGTCACAAGATTTTGATATTTTAGTTAAGCAATTTAAATAACTGCGTACGGCCAGACGAAGAGGACGAAAACGGTGGAAACATGTTCAGAACAATACAAAAATTTTGTATAAAATTACGCAAACGCACTCGAACAACATTTGAAACACCATTCACACATATTACGATACTAGCAATTTTTATTAGTTGTCTACAATTTTCCGGGTACGAATCGTTTTTGTAATAAATATGAAAACTATGTTATTATTTAAAAAATAACGAAGTATTTTGTTATAAAAAAATTTGAACTTTCACAGAAATTAAAATTATATTTATTATTTCTTTTGTAAATAAATAAGTAGTAAATCATATAAATGACATGTATTAAATTATTCGTAATAATCAGAATCACTTGGTTTGCACTGTGGAATACTCAATTACTCGAGCAACTGGAAAATCTCAGCGAATCAAGTAAAAACCATTTTGCTTGTACTATCGACATACAGGATATGGCAATGGGATTTTTACATAATTGTCAAGACATAAATAACGATCGCTTTCAACTTATTTTGTTCCTGTCCTTGAGCTACGTACTAGCAGAAATCTTATTGATCATTGGAATCGATATTATTGGCAGAAAAATATTTCTAGGTAAAAACAATATTGTTTCAGAATATTTACTTAATTAAACATCAAATTGTGAAATATTTATCTTGAATAATTGAATGTTGCTTTAATTTGTTATAATGTAATAGTTCATTAGTATTGAACAAAAATGTAGAAAGGATTTTAATTCGATACTATGCAAGATAATTTGTAGGTTTTTATTAAATAAAAGAAGGAAGAGATAGGTAGAGAGGTGCTGTTAGAAAAAATTTTTTATAAATACATTTGCAAAAACTGCAGTTACTAACACATTGACCAATAAGCAAAGTAAACAATTGCTTAGGACATTATAAAAAAGGTGATATCTTAGAATTTTTTAATTTAAAGTATCTAAATTTTGGAATCCCAAAAATTCTAAATTTTCAAGTATTCAAATTTCAAAAGTCCCTGACTGTCATAAACTTAATTTACAAATTATTGTAGATTTACATATATCTTATTCAAATTGGTATTGTATTTAAGTATTTAAATTGTTAAAATTACATATACAGAATTCTCTTTTCGTATTTTTTTCTTTTGTTGCAATATATCAATTTTACCATATTTTCAGTGTTTTCGGGATTAATAGGAGCTGCAGCATGTCTCGCTTTAGTGTTTACAGTAGAGAGTGTAACACGAGTAGTTCTTTCAATGATTATATTAGCAACGTATGCCATTTGTGACACATCAATTACGATATTAATACTGGAAAATTATTTTACTGGTATAAGGTTAGTCATTTTTCTTACAACGTTAACACATTTCTTTTTCCTAGCATCACTTTGTAAAGTTACATTTTTTCTCAAATTAAGTTTATTTTTAGAGGTACAATTATCGGACTTTCAAGAGTACTTCCATATTTGCTCGGTTCTTTTACGAAACTATTTTTACATGTACACTGTTTTCACAGTATCTTTTTCGTGTCGGGGATGTTGTTAAGTGAGTAAATAAAATCCCTCGTTTTAACTCTAATTTCATCGATTCATTTGGATTAATTTAACGATTACAGGTGTAGCCGTTGTTGGATCACGAATGCCTGATCTAACCCGGTTACCGATGCAGGAATAGCTTGTTTACGTTTTCTTCCATAATCCAGGGCCGACCACAGTAGAGGTGTTAGGGGTGTGAACCACCTGGGCCCCAGGCTATACAGCGTCCTTAAAAAGAGGAAAAAGAAGAAAATGAAAATATATACTTCAGAATGTTAATATTTATTTATCATTTCTTTTATTTTCTTATATTATGTTTTTGTGATGTTACGTTTAGTTACTGTTGACAAATTGTGTAGAGTTCCAAAAATTAATTCCATTTAGCCTCTTTATGATGACACTGTCATAATTTTAAATGACTTTGGCAAATTAGAATTATTTCTGCGCTGATATCCTAGTATGAAACGGATACCAATTTCTTTATTTAAATTTTAAATTCTATTTGACTTATTTAAGATATGATTTATCTATCATATTTATTTAAGACATGTATTGGATTTTATTCGTTTCAATTCAGTGAATTAAATTTTAAGATTCGATAGCAGCAGTGATGTTATTGGATATTATTAATTTATTAATTCTTTGTACTTGAAAAGTGACTTACCATTTGGTTTAACATAATAGTTGGAATAGTGTTTTTTAACTACATCTATAGTATCTATGTGATAGTAAAATGTACAACATTGGCAATATAAATAGAGAAATAATAACTTCGAAAGAATTCATCAAACTTTTCAACTAAAAAGTTTCAGAATTATTATCTTCGAACAGAAAAAATACTTTCACGTGCAAAGAGTTAATTTCATTGTTTTTATGGAACGAAAAGATTACATAACTTAAATTTATAAGTATTTTTGTTGATTACAAAATGTAAACGGCTGGTTAACTGAGTGCGTTATTTGCCGCCAACGACCGGAAGTAACTCAGACGTTGGATGAAAAGTTTGGGACGCTCCGAATTACTGTAACGTCTTAAGATTTTGTACTCAGTCTTAATTTTGTATTTCAAAATATGTATGTTTTATAATAATAAAACAATCTTACCTTTTGTTTTTAATATTGTTTTTCGGAATATAACATTTGTAAATAAAATTACTATTTTTTGCTCCATGAAATCTATACCAAATTTTCAAATGTTCGAATTACCAAATAATCGAGGTATCTAAATTTCTATTTTTTCAATCTTTTAAATAATCAAAATATTTTAAATTTTAAATTGCAAATATGCATACACCTTTCAAATTACATTTCTAGCTTTTCAAATAACTAAATTTGCAAATGTTTGAATTTCCTAAGTCTTCTTTCCTAGAATTTTCTAGATATTCTCAAATTTCTAAGTTCCTAAATTATCAAATTCCCAAATCCCTAAATTCGTAAATTTCTAAATTTCTAAATTTCTAAATTTCTAAATTTCTAAATTTCTAAATTCCCAAATCTCTAAATTCCTAAATCTCTAAATTCCTGAATTCCTAAATTTCTGAATTCCTAAATTCCTAAATACCTAAATCCCTAAATTCTTAAATTTCTAAATTTCTAAATTCCTAAATTCCTAAATTCCCAAATCTCTAAATTCCTAAATCTCTAAATTCCTGAATTCCTAAATTTCTAAATTTCTAAATTTCTAAATTCCTAAATTCCTAAATCCCTAAATTCTTAAATTTATAAATTTCTACATTCCCAAATCTCTAAATTCCTAAATCTCTAAATTCCTGAATTCCTAAATTCCTGAATTCCTAAATTTCTGAATTCCTAAATTCCTAAATACCTAAATCCCTAAATTCTTAAATTTCTAAATTTCTAAATTCCTAAATTCCTAAATTCCCAAATCTCTAAATTCCTGAATTCCTAAATTTCTAAATTTCTAAATTCCTAAATTCCTAAATTCCTAAATCCCTAAATTCTTAAATTTATAAATTTCTACATTCCCAAATCTCTAAATTCCTAAATCTCTAAATTCCTGAATTCCTAAATTTCTGAATTCCTAAATTTCTGAATTCCTAAATTTCTAAATTCCTAAATCCCTAAATTCCTGAATTCCTAAATTTCTGAATTCCTAAATTCCTAAATACCTAAATCCCTAAATTCTTAAATTTCTAAATTTCTAAATTCCTAAATTCCTAAATTCCCAAATCTCTAAATTCCTAAATCTCTAAATTCCTGAATTCCTAAATTTCTAAATTCCTAAAATTCTAAAATTCATAATTCCTCAAATTTCAAAAATTTAAATTTCCAAATTTGCAAATTATCACATTCACAAATTTTCAAGTCTTGGATGTCACAAGTTTCCAACTTTCCAAATTCGCAGTGGTAAAATTTCTCAACCTCCTTTTCCCAAATTTTTGCACGTGAGCTCTTTAACCAGCACTCGATGTGCCCATCACTGTTTTACTGTCTATTCAAGAAATTTTATTTTTTTGCCGCAACCAAGGCTGAACATAAAATAAAAAGGGTAAAAAATGACGAAAAAGAATACAATCATATTTAAATATTTTAATATTTACTTCTCTAGTATTCTCTCTTTTAATATTTATTTCTTCCACATGTGTATTTTATTTTCTTCATTAAATATTATTCTTTTGTCCAAAAATATTGAACAGTCTTCGTATCTGGGTCTATTATAATAAACATCGGCACTAGCCTGAAAAAAAAGTAAAATAAAAGAACGAAATGACGTCAAACTTAAAAAAATCATGGGAGAATTGTTACGAGTTCGAAAAATTCTTGTGATTTGCACAGTAGTTCAAGTGTTAACATCATGCGTCAGTGAGTAAACTTCATCAATGAAAAGTCATACCAGACTCACATAGACTACAGTTATTTTAGTCACAACTATTTGAATCAACGTAAAGGAAGCAAAATTAGAACTAAAAAGTTGATACTCTTAAATAAAACAAGTTTTATTGTTGGCAGGGGCGAATTGACGCTAATCACTATGGGGCTCCTGAAAAATGCTTGATAAAAAATTCATAAATAATTTATGCAACACATTAATATGCAAAGACTGCGATAAAATGTTAACTTGGCTAAAATGGTGTAGGAAGATCGTTATTTTAAAGTAATTTATATATAAAAAAATATATCGTGTACAAATATTGTATGTTGTAAGAAGAAAAATATATTGTAGAGCAATACTTGTTTATTTATCGCAAATGACTATACATTTTTTTATTATTTCCGTGGTATATGTAAAAATGTAAAATATGCAATATGGAAAATATTAGGTATACTAGGAAACTTAGGGAATTTTTTTGAGAAGGACTCTAGAATATTAGCTTCAGGTGAGCAAGTAACAGTTTCGACAGAAATGATAAAAATCGAACATCATAACTGTTATAAGAAAAATGTTGCTGTTCGAAAAAATATTTATGAATCTGGAAATTGAATATACAATAAGTAAAATATAAAAATCGAAGATAAAGTAGAACAGTCATATAACACTGTTGAGTGCTTGGAAAACGGAAATTAATTAAATATAGATTTTCATTGTTTCTATATATTTATTATTATATACGAACATAAGTTTCTAAAACACAATTAGTTAACCGAAGTAAAGTTTTGGATCGACGTATAGTTGAGCGCATTCGGCGCTGAAACTTTGAAAAATAATTATTTTGGATCTCCGATAAAAATTCGTCGGTGAAAGATAACAGTATCAACATTTAGCGTTCGGCAGACGTACGATCGGCCATTTGAGAGGGTAGCCTAAAGTCTTCTCGTCCGTCTATTTTCGACGAGAACAGGAAGATCATCCTCTTCCACTCGGTCGTCGTGAGTACGCTCGCGCATGCTCTTCGAGCGTGGTGGAACGCCTCATCTCACGAATAACGCCCTTGTATTCGTTGTAAATACGAATGCCGAATGCTTGCTACCGAAAATAATCACGCGACGACGGTGCTGCGATTTCAGACCGTTTCTTCCGCGACTCTCTTGACGCCGCCAAACGTAAAAAATGCATTCCCAGCGAGAGCCTTCGGAGTACTCCACGTAAGATCTATCGATATTCCTCCGTCCAAATATCCGTAATGGTAAATAACAAATTCTAACCGATCGTACGCGTGAATTGGTGCTACAAAGTGAACTGAACGGGAACGTGTGGTACAGGGTATTAGTCAGTGCTTTCTTATTTCTTCGATACAAATGTTTTGCTGTTTTTTCGATGGGAACAGAAGCTGTCATGTGACAGTCTCTTGAGTTAAAAAAGTCTTGTGTCCAATGGTGGAATGTTAACGCAGTAAGTGGTAATTGCGTCCGTGATTTCCGTGGTGAGTTCTTCTAAATTTAGATTAATACGACATACTTAAAATATTACTGCGATTAACGAAACGGGAGGTGTTTAACGTACATGTGAAACCAGTTTGCGACTAAATGGCTGACAATGTCGATGATCACAGTGGTCAGAGGATCGAGAAAAAGTTCGATCGGTGCTCGAGTCGTAATCGTGAACAAAGGGTGGCACCCAGAGTGAAAGACAAAGTGGAGGAGAGCCAGTTACCTGCACCGCCGCCGGACCCATGGGCAAGCCCTTGGTGCGTGCAGAATACGCGAAACCAGGCCGAAACAACACAGCCTCGCAGCCTCGAGGAGGACGACGATATAATCGCGTATCTGACGGACTTTGGCATGCCACCTCACGAAAGTCAAACTTCGGAATGTCCCTCGAGGAATTCCGCGACCTCCACCATGGCCATCTCGAATCTTTGCATGGATGACGCGTTCGAGCATCTGGACCGCCTTTACGCTTTCACGGAACAAATTCTGGAGCTGAGAAGTCGTAGCTCGAAGTTTTTCAAGCGGGTCCGGAACCTAGAGAAGATGAAGGTGCTTCGCAACGTTGATCGCAGATTGGAAAACGTCTTTGCACGCGATAAGGACACGTTTAATGACATTTGCGACGAGGACACGGGCTTCGCGGAGTCGCTGTTGGACGCCATGCTGTCAAATTGCAGGGATCCTCCGTTTCAGAGACGGTACACGCGATCAACCTCGTCCAGACAAGCCAGGAGTAAATTCGATGTCGAGAAACAGACATCGGTGGATGAAATCGCCGGAAGCGCACCGAAGGTTTCGAAATGGACCAGGGTGAAAGCTGCTTTCAAGTGGGAAAGAGCTTGTACCAACGATATCGTGGAAGGGATGGATACAACTATGACAACAGGCTCATTGCCAACTCCGACGAATAAGTATCATAGAAATTTGGATACTGACATTGCTGAATCGAATAGTACTCCTGTTTCACCTTGTACTAACGAGGCTAGTGATATAGGAACGCCTTTTGGTAGAACTTCTTCTGCGTCCTCGTCCAACGAAGGATCTTACGATTGTATGATATACTTCTACTTATTTTCATTTACTAATAATGGGTTTTGATATGCATTGATAAAGACACGGGAGGATAGAATTTTTATGTTTTATAGTAACTATTGTATTTGAAACAGTAGTATTTATGATACTGTTATGTTTTTGAAGATCTCCAGAAGTTTCATAGACATTCCATTTCTGATGTTATTAAATAATCGTTTAATATGTAGAATTATAATTTTGGTGACAGTAATAATGTTATAACAGAGGTACATTTTTTGTTTTAAAGAAACCTAAATACTTGCATTTTATTGCAATTTTTTAAAAGCTGAAGGTTAATTCGCATTTTTATTAATTGATATCTTTTAAAAATTCTGAATTATTATAACTTTTATAGTAATAGTAAAAGAAAATACATAAGGTGGTTTTTGTCCTAGAGGAAAACAGTTGCATTTTGACTAAATGAAAAAAATTAAATTACGATAATTTATAACTAATAATTGAAATTTTTTATATAAAAATAAAGATAAAATTAATTTAAAGTATAATGATGAAATTTGCCTGAAGACAAATATCTCTTTTTAAATAATAATAATTTGACTACGTCTATGATAGTGTTACATTAAAAAATTAGTGTTAGAAAAAATTTGGACACTTTTTCATAATTTGTATCTTCAATTTTATTAACACTAAATTTACGTATTAAAATGATGCATCTTAGATTGCTTATTTAATTACAAAAATTATTAGGAAGCATTTATAAAAATGTATCGTAATTTTCGTCAAGATAAAAAATAATTGTATTTTATGATTCTCATATTTACTTATTGTTGTACTTTATTTCAAATGAAAAAGTAACTGCTCATCAAACGTGTGCAAACCTAGTGTTAATGAAAAGTTTTTCTTTTTATAAACTAACGTTTTAACAGTTAAACCTTTCGAATGACTTGACTGACTTAAAAATATTATCTTCGAAGAAATTGTTGGGACTGTTTTTCAAAATTTAATTTGAAATATTATAATCGTACAATGACTTCCGATAATTAGTGTAATAATTATGAAGGATTATTATAGTTGTTATGAATAGGAAAATATAAATTTCCAGATCCCTAAATTTCTAAATCTTCAAATTCAAAAATTCCTTAACTCCACACATCAGAAGAATTCCATCGCTTCCATTAAATAATAAAAGTCTTTAAGAATAATCATTATAGTTTCCAGCACAATAAATCGATTAGTTATTCTAACACTTTAGTTCTATTTAAAAATTCCGATTTTCGAAGCCACTTGTAAACGTTAAATCAGTAATATTTTCGGAGATCAAAACGTGTAGGCGGCCTGTATACACGATGTTGTATTTTCCTGTTAGGAAATCTCCGTTGTTATTGTTGTACAACAGTTTCACAGTTTCCAGAACAAAGACGATAGATAACGGAAATGTTTGTGTATTCCTAGTCCGAAAATAGTCGAGGCATGGTACGAAATTGTACAACAAAATGATAGTTACTAGCACTAATGAAAGCTATGTAGATCATCTTCCGCGATAAATCTAACCGATATAAATAGTATAGATAAATATCAATGATTCATTCTAATGTTACACTATACCAAGGGGAAATCAGTTATTTTTTTCGTATTCTTTTTATAACATTTTTTATTGAAGCATTTATTGACCTATGTTTACACAACGTTTTTCTCTTGTTTCTATTTATAGAACATACATACTAGCACAGAGTGCCTGGAGAATTTTAGGTCATTCCATAGAATTTTCTACTAGTGTGAACAAGTTTTTGAGATACTTTATTTTATAGTCGATATAGAACGATATTTTGTTGTGAACTTTGTAACGAGGTTATTTATAAATCTATGAGTATTTATGAATAATTCTGTTAAATAATTGTAAAATTAGGATACAATTAAGTTACCATTTAACATGTACACAATATGGGACATTTCATGTTATTTAAACTCAACATTTATATTGCGCATAATACAGTGACAAATTTTGGGAATATTTTTTATTTTACAGAAAATAGAAAATTAAATGATATTTCGGTAATGGGGTTATTCATGTAATTCTATAAATTATCAAGTATTATATTCTTATTTAAGGATAATATTATTATTCTTATTAACATTACATTTTCTTGCAACACCTATAAAGAAAATTGTTTCTTTGGATAATGAAAAAATAGTTCATCTTCAATGAATTCATTTTTCACCTTCCATCTGCATTGTGGACTTCTTTGACGCTAATATATCTGCAATAGATCGTAAAATTTTTGTTCATTCGATGAATAATTAGCAATGATCTAAAATTAATGTCTGTACTCCTTCCTGTAGCTATTACACTACGATTTTACTGCAATTAAAAATATTTTTTATATGAATTTTACGTTATTTTGCAATAATACAATGTAAAATGTCAGGAGATTGCAATTATAGTAGATCTGAGCTTTCAATATGGCGTCGTTTTAAATAATGGCGGGAAATAATTTTAAAATACTTTTTAATGCTTTGTTGATGAATAATTATGATTTATCGAATATTATTTTCCGAGATTTGAAAAACTAGTGTACCAGTAATATTAGAATATTATTAAAACTTAACAATCAACATAATTATTCATAAATAAATCATCACAAATAAAAATATTTACTCCTTCATTTGTTATACCGTAAAGGGTTCCAAATACTTTTTGACACTTCGTTGATGAGTGACTAGAGTTTATTTAATATTTTCCAAGATTTAAAAAACTAAAGTAACAATTAAAAATTAAAGTGCCATTAATTTTCGAATATTTTCGATACTCAGTAACTCAGTATACATTTATTTATTTTTTGTACTACAAAGAGAAATTTTGAATAACTTTTCTCATCACTGTACTTAAAATTTAACTCCGAATACATTATTTATTAATTACAAAAAAGAAATCGTATAAAAGAATTTATGACGGTGATTATTTTCCAGATTTACAGAGAAATATTTCAAATCATTCAGGATGTCAATCTTCGAAAATAAAAACTGATAAAAAGATAGATTGTACTAATCAGAGGAGTCAATCTCTTGATGATGACATCGTCACCTTGAATAATGACGGAGATCATAACGTTATAAATATGGTAAATAAAAATGAGAAATTATTAAAACAATTAATACCTTTTTCCATATTCTAAATAATTAGATCATGGCGAAAGTTAACTATAAAAAAGAATGCTTTATTTTGTTGTTAAATAATTTCTATGCAGTTTGTTTGATTTTATCTAGTAATAACTCACTAACAAATGAATTAATATCGTTAATTAACGTGGTTTTTGGGAAATGTTTTCATATTTATTGTACGACTATGTTGTACATACTAATTAATTAACCTTCGAACAATACATTATGCGATAACTATTTAAAACGTATTCGTATTACTAATATTTTACACTTCAGGTTATATTTCATAATTTGTACTATAAAGATTGTTATTAATACAAGCTTTTATTATTTCGATTACTACCATCGATTGCTATGGGGTTATTCATAAATAATTCGTAGCAAATGATTACTGTGTTCATGAAGAAATGGTTTCAAGGTCATCCGCGGATAACGAAATCTGCAGATAACAGCGAACTCTGTTACGAATATAATACATATATGTATACGTACGTAGTTATGTTTGCAACTGAAAATTGAAACTAGAAAATAGGAATTTGAAATCTTCAAGATACGAAATTTTTTAATTTCCAAATCCCCAAATCTCCAAATCTCCAAATCTCCAAATCTCCAAATCTCTAAATCTCCAAATCTCCAAATCTCCAAATCTCCAAATCTTCAAATCTTCAAATCTCCAAATTTCCAAATCTCCAAATCTCCAAATCTTCAAATCTCTAAATCTCCAAATTTCCAAATTTCCAAATCTCTAAATCTCTAAATCTCCAAATCTCCAAATCTCCAAATCTCCAAAGCTCCAAATCCTCAAATCCCTAAATTCTTAAATCCTCATATTCCTACATCTCTAAATTTCTAAATCCTCGAATTTTCACACTTTTAAATTTCTATATTTCTCAAATTCTCAATTTTCTAAATTCCTTAAATTCTCAAATTTTCGAGTTTCTGAATTTCTTAAGTTCTCAAATTTCGATTTTTTTAATTTCTCAAAGTTTCAAACTCTCAAATTTTCAAGTTCTTTAATTCTCAAATTCTCAAGTTACCCAATTCTAAAATTTCTAAATTTCTCAGATTCTCAGATTCTCAAATTCTCAAATCTTAAAATTCTAAATTTCTTAACTTCTAAATATCTGAACTTGTAAAATATTAATTCATTATTTAATTGTCTACTGCACGTTACATTATTATTTTTACAATTCAAATTTTTTAACAATAACTATAACAGAGCAAAATGATTAAAATACTTCTATTCACTTTTCTATAACACATTTATTCAAGGTAAGGTGATTAATATTTTAATTATCATTTATTACCTAAAATACACAAAGCAATTCATTTTTTCTGAAATTTATTTAACCATAACACATTTATCTTTCAACCACTCTTCTATTTCATATTTATTCAAGATAAGACTATTTTAATCATCGTTTGTTAACTAATGTTTCCTAAGATTTATTTAACCACAACACGTTAAAATTATCATTCATTCACTCTTCTATACATTATTTATCCAAAATAAGACTATTTTAATCATTATTTACTAACTAAAATGCATAAAACATTAGTTTGTGTGAGTCTTATTTAACCACAACACGTTAAAGTTATCAATCATTCTCCTAAAAATTATTTATTAGAGATAAGACTATTTTCATCATCATTTACCAACTAAAATGCATAAAACATTAGTTTGTGTGAGTCTTATTTAACCACAACACATTAAAGTTATCAATCATTCTTTTATAAATTATTTATTAGAGGTAAGACTATTTTAGTCATCATTTACCAACTAAAATGCATAAAACATTAATTTCTGTGAGTCTTATTTATCCACAACACGTTAAAGTTATCAATCATTCTTCTATAAATTATTTATCCAAAGTAAGATTATTTCAGTCATCATTCACCAACTAAAATGCATAAAACATTAATTTGTGTGAGTCTTATTTAACCACAACACATTAAAATTATCATTAATTGAAAGATTCATTAAATCGTATAAAATTTGCTTATCAGGGAAAACCACTGATACGTGTAACATCCGAGAAGAATCATCCGATGCATTCCTTGAACAAAATGGACGAAAGGGATACAGATTCGTCGTCGAAAAGATTCACTCCAACCCTAACGATTACAATACCTTCGCACGAAGAGGAAATGAGGTGCATGTCTTCACCGGATTCAAGCTCGCCACTTCCGTCCAGTGCACATACTTCCGGTGGAAATTCTCCGCAACCCAGGAAAATACATCGAGAATTCTCTATTAATAAAGATTTTAAACGACAGGTTGACACTGATTTCTTTGCTATTTGATAATTTAAGCGAAAATGGTAAACAAGTGCCAAATCCTTTTATGCACGTTAAATGTTTAGAAGACATAATTATTTATGTTTCAGGATATTTGTTATAAATAATTACGAGAACACTTTGATTTTTATTGCTAACTTTTTTCTGATTTATGTGTAAATTCTTTTGTATAATATTCTTTATGTTCTTCACGATTTCTTTTAGGGAATTTGGTATAAACAATTAGAACTCTTCTTAAATAAACTGTACAACGTGTATTAACAATAATGGCACAATGAGGTAATCATTGATCCATGAAAAACTATGTTAAAAATGTATGCATTGTTTATAGTAATTGTAATATAAATCGTAAAGTAGTTAATAATTGAAATTAAAGGGTTCTCATAATTATTTGAAATAAATATTAGCAATATAAATCACAAAAAGTTTTACCTCTATCTTATTAAATTTCTCAAAATCAGTTTATCAAATTTTTCGAATTTCTCAAGTTTCTTAAGTTTTTCAAATTTTTGAAGTTTCTTGAATTTTTCGTTTTTTGGATTTTTTAAATTTCTTAAATTTTTTAGTTCTCTCAAATTTCCTAAATTTCTCAAATTTCTCAAATTTCTTAAATTTCTAATTCCCTACATTCAGAAATATTCAAATCCCTAAATTACCAAATCTCCAAATCCTTACATTCCGCCATTATCAAGTTCCCTAATTCTCAAGTTTCTAAATCCCTAGTTTTTAAAATTGTTAAATCCCTAAATTCCCAAATTTTTACCTTCTTAGATTTTTAAATTCCGAAACGTTTCTAAACTCTCGAATTCCCAAATCCTTGAATTTATTCCTTTCTAAATTTCTAAATCTCCAAACTTTTAAATTTACAAACTCTCAAATTTCAAATTGTTCAAACTCAAAAATCTCCAAAATCAAAAACTGTTGACCTCCATACTCGAGAAAAATTTGTTTCACCGATCCTGCTCTATGCTGCACTATTTTTCTCTCTTTAACCACAGAAAACAGTATCACACATGTTTATACTTCATAATTAAAAATAAGAACTTTAACCTTCTGTCTATGAACATATTCTGTCTATGATACACATGTTTTATCAGTCTCTCAATATACACAGTATGTCTGAAAAGTAACGGAACTTTTTAAATAAAAAAAAAAAGTATTAGTTATTTTGCTAAAATTAATTTTTTTTATTCAAAATACATCCCTTCCGTATCAATACACCGCTGGGCACGCTCACGCAATGTTAACATAGGTTTTTTTATGTCGTTTTGCGGAATCGCTTCAATCACCCTTGTCACAGCTGCTTGGACTTGTGTAACAGTGTCATAAAACGTTTCTTTCATGGCTAATTTCAATTTTGGAAAAAGAAAGTAATCGCATGAAGATAAGTCAGGCGAATATGGAGGATGTTGGAGCACACAGACTTGTTTTTTCGCCAAAAATTCACGAACTGCGACAGTTCTGTGACATGGTGCATTATCATGCAACAGAAACCAACTCCCTGGCGCTCGATATTCGGGCCTCACACGAACGATTCTTTTCCACAAACGTATCATAACACCCAGATAATATTCGCCATTAACATTTTGTCCCTGTGGAACGAATTCCCGAAGTATAATACCTTTAGAATCGTTTAAAATCTAGGAAAACCCAAAACCTGGCTTTAGGTCGTCTTCCAAAGTATCACGACCGTCCTGGAATCGCTTATACCACACGAACACACGTGTACGGGATAAACAATCGTCGCCATAAACATTTTTCATTAATTCAAATGTTTCTGTAAAAGTTTTACCGAGCTTTACCGAGCATAATTTAATATTCGCTCTTTGCTCCATCGTGATTTTGTGACACGGTGACGAAAGGTTCTGTCGCTTTAAACACTATAAGTTTACAATTCGTTGCTCGATTCCAATAACGATTGGTTTGTTTTGTAGGGGAGGAATACTGTTTTCAAATAGCATATTGTTTTTATAGATGTCGCTAATAGTGTTCCTTAAATTTAAAAAGTTCCGTTACTTTTCAGACATACTGTGTATGTGTTACTTTCATTTGATTTAAAAACTTCGAATATCTATAACATCTGTTTTTGATTACAACATTATTTTTCATTTGCATTGTCAAATAATTCCCTTTTTTACTAACTTTTCATAAAATTGTACATTCATAAATCTTTTCTGTTATTTTTTAATACAGCTATCAACCAACGAAGAGTCCACAACGCGAACCCCAAAAACGCAGAGGCAGAACTCGAAATGGAACAAAGTGAGACGCGCATTTTTGACAAACTCTACCCTCAGTGTTCCACCTAACCTCATCAGAGTCGTCTCCAGACAAATGCTCCTTCAAGACGGTAAATCAAATACTTTTTACAAATGACTTACTCATCGTTTATTTTTCATATTATTAATACAATTATCCAAATGCTCCAATAATTCCTTGTTCTTTTTACGGTACTCTTTCATGAACTCCGCCATTATCTCTTTATGATACTCCAAGATTTCCAATTGTATCTTGTCGATTTTATCTAAGTTAAGCTTCACGTTCTGCGATGTTTTTTCTAATATCTTCTCTGCATAGTTCGTCTTCTCTTCGATGCACTTTTTCAATGCTTCATGGTTTTTGCATTTACGACAAGAGAGTATCAAGGATCGGGCACGATCGAGGGTTATCTGCATATCGCGTTGTAAATTGTCGATGATATACTGAACTCGTTTTATATGTGGCAGAAAGTCGCAGTGCAAATCGTTAAAAGCTTGGCGATTTCGATACTCGAACAACATTATAGATTTTCGTTTACAAGAACCGAACGGAGGATTCAAAACCATCAACTTCTGAACTCTTTTCTTGACATCGTTAGATAATTCTTCTAAATGCTTCTCTTCGGTATTTTTCGATATTTCTATGTTCTTCTTGAACTTGTCCAGTGCAGATCTCGACTCGTCTTGAAAGTTATTTAAAATCGACTTTGTACGGTCCGCTATTTCTTGACGGGCTTTTTTGTAGTTATCAGCAACGCTTTCTACTTTACACTGAAATAGAAATAAGATAGTTCAAATTTATCGGAACGAAATATTTCAAATATATTAAACGAAATATTTTGAATTTACGAAGGGGAGCCTTTTATTTCGGAAGTAGGATAAGTCCATTTTTTGGGAGATATTTAAAAGCATTTTAATACATTTAAAAATATTGGAAAGCACTAATAGACTTTGGTGTATTTTGTACTATTAGATAATGTATGTTAAATTCATTTTCAAAACCTTGAATTATTAAATTCTCAAATTTTCAAATCTCTGAATTATCAAATTTCACAAGTTTTACAATTTAGCAAACTCTCAAATTCTCAGATATTTAAATCCCACGTTTCCAAGTTTCCAAGTTTCTACATTTTCAAGTTTTCAGATCTTCAGTGCTTTAAGTCTCTAAATTCCTAAATTTCCAGATTCTGAATTTGTGCACATATCACTTTTCAACTTTTCAAGTCTTTAAATTGTTAAATTTTCAAAACCTTTAATTATCAAATACCAAATTTAAAACTTCCTAAATTATCAAATTGCTCAATTTAAAAATTCCTAAATTGTCAAATTCCCGAATTTTAGAATTCCTAAATTATCAAATTGCTGAATCTTCACAAGTTTTTCAATTTTTCAAATCGCCAAATTCATAATTTTTCAAATCCTTAAATTATCTTATTTCTATAAACATAATAAAAATCAAATTCCTCGAAAATAGGGATTTTATCTAATAGCATTGTTACCCAGAAAAGTATTTCTATTTTTTTATTACCTACCACCTTCATTTTCAAATGCAACACAGTTATAATTTTCGTTGAAATTATTCTGAGCCATATTTTTTTTAATAAAGTAACACAATTTGTAACTAATTTTTAAGTACCAGTGAAATTGTTAAGTGGTTTTGTACACCGATATTAGTACAACAACCGTGTTGAGTATTTATTAGAAACTGAACTTGCAGGCTGATAATAGAAATCAGCAATGATACCTAGATCTACAGATGTTCGCTCATGTTGAGGTTATGTCACCAATATTATACAATTTGTAGTTTTTCACAATATTATCCTTATTACTAAAAACCAGAACTAAATATTATAATACATTCTTTAAAAGATTTAAAATAATTTGAACATTCTTCCAGCTTCCCTCGTCCAAATATTAGGGAATTCGAATTATTTTCTTTTCAGATTTCTTATAGATAAAAATATTATATTAAGTTTTGTCTATTGTTATCATTATCATTTCTTTCGAAAATGGACTTAGCTAATTTTCAAAATAAACTGCTCAAATATGAACGAAATACAATATTAAGTGTCGAAATCTGTTAGTCTCAGAGTCTGGTTCCTCAATCGTTGATCAGAAACATAATTTATAGAAAAATACGAGTAATATTAGTTAGGTTCAATATGCAGTCGTACCGAGAGTGAACAAATTAGTTCATATTTTTACCTGATTTTAAATGTCGACGAAGCGAATTTGGTAAAAGGAAATACAATCGTGTCAGAAAAGTGGACGGTTAATAGCTGTTGGGGATCGACACTAACACAAGTACGTCGTATGATTGTAATAGAGAATCGTGAGACGGCCACAATACTACCAGTTATAAAGGAACACGTTAGTATCGAAAGTGAAATTCACGCGAACTATTTCAAAAGTTACACAGGACTCGATACAGAAGGTTATATACACAAGAGTGTTAATCGCAGTAAAGAGTTCGTAGGCGAGTATAATTCATTTTGAATTTCAGCTAGATTAGCAAATTTAGATGAAACTTTAATTGAATGAAATTTTATAAATGCTAGCTAGCGATACGCTTACTCAAAAAATGGAATCATACTGACGTCCTGCAAAAGACTGGATGGGAGTGAGAGAATGTTTTCATGACAATTTGTACTTCGACTGTGTAAATATTTATACTGAATTTTGTCGGCGAAATAATGATCTCATGGCATTTTTAATGAACACGATCCGAACACACGTGTTTTATTAAATAATAAAATTTACCTAATTACCACATTAAAGTAAGCTTTATAGTTAAATATTACAAACGTATTTACCACTTTTGGTTTAGGTTGGAAAAACTGCCATTTGGGACGTGCACATTTACGAGGTTTTGGGCATTGTGCAAGTTTATCCCGATATTTTTCACATTTCGATGATGTCAGTGCTTTTTTTACGTCTTGTGGCTTTTTGTGTGATGCGTTGTTTCTATGTAGGTTGTTACGCAAAGAACCTTTTGGAATATCAGTATGAATTTTTCGAATGACATGATCAATAAATTTTGTAATCAACATGCCAAATTCGCGACATAATCAAAATTAATCGAGTTATTGATTTCTTCTGCGACAAAAGAAGACGACTGTAATACTTATAGTACGCATGAATATAAAGAAATAACATAAATGAAAAATTTGAAGTGAAAATAAAATTTGATTAGTTAAGATGTTAATTATTTAAATAGATATTTAATGTATCGAATGAACGAAAACAATTCGTTTTGTATATTACGTCAGTAATGAAAATTTAATAATTTTCAAATATTTCAATTCTAACGCTGGAATTATTTATTTTGTTCCGTTTTATAAATTCGAAATTAAAAATGTTTATATTTTTTATAATTCAATGTTACATTTACGAATAGATAACTTTTTTACTGAAATACATTGTAGTTGTTCATTAATTTACATCTTTATTATTTTATTTTTTTCGTATCAGCTTATAGTTATCAAAATTGAGATAAAAATTGAGATAAAAGATACGTATTGAAAGATAACGTACTTGTTATCAATAACTGATTATAAGATTAACACGCGCCATTGCCAGTGACAGAATCAGATTTTTTAAATTCTTTAATAGTAATTGATACGAGTCGCAATAGTTATAAAAATGATTATAAATAGCACTACACTTTTATTTTTAAATTGTGAAGATAAAGTACTGAAAAATACACATAAAAAATGGTAAATAACATTATGTTTTTGCTTTGAAGTAAAAATAAAGTACTGAAAAGTATATATAAAAATGGTTTAAGTTTAAATCTACTAATATAAACTAATTATAAGTTTAAGTTTATTAATTAATCTAACTAAATACTGTTGAACAATGTACTATGTTAAATTATACTATGTACAATATATACAATGTATGTAGTAAATAATATTTTTGTTAATACTCACATTTAAAATGTATTTAAATAAACATATTTTTTTAACTAATGTAATTAAATAACAAATATAATATTTGTAGAATTACATATATAAATAGTAATTATAAACGATGGATACTTTTGAGGTTATACTATTTAGAAATTCGATAGTTTCCATGTATATTATTAACGTAATATCACGTAGTATTAATACAAATTAAAAAGTAAATATTAATTATTAACTATCAATAATATTCAATTGCATTAAATACTTGCTTATGTAAATAAACACTTAAATTATATTACTGAAATTTATAGTAAAAATCAAAGTATTACAAATTAAAAATTATGTATTGTCATTTAACTTTTGACCTTGAAAATTTAAAAACTGGTTTTCAGATCAATCGTCTAGCAAAACAACCAAATAACGATTATTTGTAAAACAATGTTTTGCAAATTTCTTACTTCAAGTTACAAAATTTGTTAAAATAGTTTTCTTAAAACTTCTATTAATTTTCATCATGATAAAAACTTAATGTTTGTAATAATTTGTGTTTTATCATTTCTTTATTTATTTTTCAACATCATTTTTAAAGTCAAATTAAATAGATTTATATTAAATCCGTTAGTAGTTTTTACTACTAATTTATTACTAACACAAAATGGTTCTATCAACATTTAAACATACAACTTCGAAACAAATAATAATTGTAAAAATCGATTACAATGAATTTTCCCAACGTTGAAACCTAGGTAGACCATTCCCAGAAATAATAGATTTTGTTTCACAAAAATCGTTCAATTCGCTTTGCAAATAAAAATCACATACAAATACAGAGGAATTGCTGGTATGATAATATCAAATGTGACACGAAATTCGTATATTTTGTCTGACATAATGAATTATCACCAATTTCATAATTAATAAAATTATCGAAAATATGTCTCCACTTTTATAATTACATACGAAATAATATTCCTTTACTTATTAAAATTATACTTATTTACATACTGAGATTACTCTTGTTTACATTAGCTGCACTTCCAATTATTACAAATTTGCGATATCATATTTTCTTTCAAATAAAATCAAATAGAACTTTCTTGTTGAAGTAGAAAATATTTATGTGATATTTTCAAAACATGTAACAAACGATTAACTGAATTCTTCGTATCTGTTAGGACTGGAAGCATCATTGGCTTACGGGTACAGCAATAGTACAGAAGATCTTCGAAAAACACCGCTAACCTCCGAGACTCGTCGAGATTACCGAGCTTTACGAGAAAAGTTGGGAGCCGAATTTCATCGGAAGTTAATTGAATGGGAACGCTTAAAGAACTTGTCACCCCGCGTTGCAACGAAAGATTCTCGAGAGATTTCTTCCAATTTGGTGAATCCACGGGAGACCTTGCCGTCCGAGGAAAGATTAGCGCCAGAATTCCGAAAGAAGCTTCAGGATTGGAAACGTACGAAAAAAGAGCGACGAGGAAGCGCTCCTTTCGAGCAACAACGACTCAACCGTCGTCGTTTGACAGATTGGCAGCTTTGGAGATCTCCCTCGAAATCCGAGTACAGAAATAAGGAAGTTACGCGTGGTTGTTACGAAGAGAATACTGGCGACGTGAAATCGCACCTTGGCGATGATTTCGTGCGGAAAATGGAAATTTGGAAGAAGATGAACGATTCGAGTAATCGGTATGCTAAACATTCGCATTTGAAGTCCAATCGACTTGGAATTTCGTCCGGAATTGACGAAAGCGAGTTTCTAGCCTTGGAGAGGGTTGTTTCGCTCTTCGACAGTGATATCGGTAGAGGACGACGAGGAAGTGATGCCCGACGATTAGATGAATGCTTTGACGGAGATATAAGGTATATTAACAGAAAAAAGTACAGTCCTATCGGATTATGACCTCCATTTTTCAGCATTTTTCACGTTTTCCGGAAAATTAAAAGGAATGTTCAATTTGTAATGATATAATTTGTTAGCTACTAACTTGATACACTACTACTGTACATAACATTATTAACCCCTTGCACTATTTTGACGAGTCTGACTCGTGACGCACTGGTACTTCAGTTGGGATCAATTTTACTCGAATTTTGAATATGCTTCAATTTGGAGTTCAAGTCCAATTATAATTTGCATAGTCAACGATTGTATAATACCATGTTGTCATAACATTTCAACATTCTTTGTCTGTTTCAATATTGTAGCTGTGTTTAGTTAGTTCTTACTGACGCACCTGACAAATAGGTCATAGTGCAAGGGGTTAACACACGTTAATATCTTGTATTTCCACCCTTTGCTTTGGTGACAGCTTCCGACATGCTCTGTATACATCATATGCTTTATATCTTCATTTTCTCAAATATTTGTAATTCTTTTCAACTCAGATTATGTGGTTGGAAAGTTGTAAACTAGTCTTTTGAGTAGGCAGACATTTTCTATGGCATTTCACCTGACGCGCTATCGATACTCGAGTCTAACGTAAACTCGCACGGCCCTTAATCGCTCATCATACAATTTATTATCACGATTGTAACAAATTGCTATGTTATCAACGT
Source organism: Megachile willughbiella (assembly GCA_945859595.2). NCBI lineage: Eukaryota > Metazoa > Arthropoda > Insecta > Hymenoptera > Megachilidae > Megachile > Megachile willughbiella. Next base: position 11,228,699 of record OX243801.1, read on the forward strand.
GTTTAGTAATAATTTGAATGACCTAAGAATTTTCCATGTATGACATAATTATAGCTATAAAAGTCAAATTTTTGTACGTGGTCCTAATTCGATGGCTAGGGTCTGTGGATATTAAACGGAGATGAAAGAGATTTTAATATAATTGGAATGTAGACTTTCTTTAGTTAAAAATGAATGCAAAGGGTGGGTTTTTAACCACTTGCTTCTGATTTTGAAGAAATATGCAAAAGATGTTCAAATTACCAAATTTTTCAAGTTTCTTATACTTTTCGAACTTCTCAAACTTCATAAATTTTTCAAAACTATCAAATCTATAATTTCTCAAATTTCTCAAACTTCTATAATTTGTCAAAGTTCGTCACTTTCTCAAATCTTTCAAATCTGTAATTGATAAAATTTTTCAAATATTTCAAATTTCTGAATTTCTAAATTTTTGTGTATTTTTAATTTTTGTACAATTTTTAAATATCTAAATTGCCAAATTTTAATATCATAATATTTCCAGAACTAAAATCCAAAGTTTTTAAATTTCCATTTTTACTTTAGAAATGACAGAATTTGGACGTTGCGAAGATTTCTAAAATACAATTTCACAAATTTATGAATTTCTAAATATTTTAACCGCTACATATCTAAATCCCTAAGTCGGATAATTCTAATTAGGATAATATTCTAAATATTTAAATATTTCTATATTTCTAAATTCTTAAGTTTACAATTTACCAAATTTCTAAATTTAAAAATCAGATAATCCTAATTCCAATATTTCTAAATTCTAAGTCTATATCTCTAAATTCTTAAGTTCACAATTTACCAAATTTCTAAATTTAAAAATTTTAATATTAGAAGATTGAAAATCTAACAAATTGAAAATTTGAAAAATTGAGAAAATGAGAGATAAAAAAATTCAGTAATTAAAAAAATGGAAAAAGTTGAAAATTTTTATATTCATAAATCAAAAAGTTTTATATTTCTATATTTCTAAATTTCACAACACATATTAAGTTTGCCATTAAATTTATAAATAAATTTACAACACAGTAATTCTTATTTACCTTATTCTATTAACAACGAACAATTTTCATGTTCAAGGCCGTACGTCGAAGGAACGCAAAATGCAAATGATACCAACGAAGTCTTAATTCGAACATCCGTTGGATCCTATCGATTCGAGGGTATTTCACGAGAATTCACTAGGAAGTTATACGATTGGGAAAGGTATCGAGGAATATCACCTACGTCCTCCACTTTTCGCCTCCTTGGACCTGCTTACGATCCATTTACTAGAAACCCGACTATCGAAACGTCGACTGTCGCATTACCAACAACGAGTATGATACCACTTAATCATTTAGCAATTCAATGTAGAAAATCGTAACAAATTTAACCGATTAATTATTTTTAGAAGTTAGAAACGATGAACCATCGCTGTTCAAGGTCACTGCTTTAAAAAGATCGAAATCCACTGGCAGTCTGATGGAAGAAACTGTGCGGGATGAATTTTTCATACGTCGTTCGACTAGTTTACAGACATTAGGTCATGCGGCGAATAGATTGAAGGATAACGAACGTATTGACACTTTACCAGCATCCAGTAAGTACCACGTGTCAACATTAGGATTAATAAAAATCGATATAAATGCTTTCAAAATGTCAGCAATATTTTTCGTTCGTAATTTCATTTTCAGTCGATTCGCAAAGAACGGAAGACATAGCCGAGGACATCGTTATGGATGATTCCGAACCGGAAGCGATGATCGTCGACATCGAAGACGTTATCGAGGAAACAGCGAGTCCTTTAGAAAGAGTTCAACCACATCAGACGCCCGTGTACTCGGTTGCAGCAAGCGAAACAACAAGCATCGCTGTACCACTCGGAACAGTTACTTCCAGTCACGAACCGTCTCCGGTGTTTCTGATCGAAATCGAGGAAAACGAAGAGCGAATGCATTGGGAGTCGAAAAAGTGGAGTCGAAGGAAGAGTTTCTCGAGCGAGGATAGTTTCAGCACCGAACACTCCGAGAAGACGAAAATATGGAACAACAAGAAGGATGTGTCTAACGACGATAACGTGGATTCGGAGCGATCCTCGATCACGGAGTCACTGAACGAAAACAAGCATTGTACACACAACATGGAGCCGTTCGATCGAAATTTGGACAAGGATTCGATTAAGTCTGACAGTTCAGTTTATTCCTCGGAATTAGATCAGAAGTATAAAATTGCGAGACAATCGAGTGAGATGGTTGAATGGGATCAGAGCGAGAGGTACGTGAAAGGAATACGTTTTGTGGAAATAACTATACTGTCGCAGATTTATGTTTTCAGGGAGGAAATTTCTGTACCATCCGACGGAGATAGTGGAATCACTGTGACAAAGTATGAGCCTGAAGGTAAATTGTACAATTTAGAGTAATATTCTGGATAGATATTAAATAGGAAATTGTTTATTTCAGGGACAGACGAAATCAGCCACGAAAGGAATCTTGGAAATCATTCCACTTTCGCTGCGAGCATAAAAGAGATGATGGTAGATTTTGTAAAATTTCGTATCGCATTATTGCAGTTTATTATTTAACACTCTTAGACGTTTTATTTCGTTATTCTTTTCTCACGATCGAAACGAATAATGTAGACATTCCACTTAGCAAACGTTATCATTAATTAGATTATAAAAAGAATTACCACTTTACACGTTATTTCTTTTGCTTTCGACCTTCGAGCGTAATCGACTTGATTTTCACCGAAACACGGAAAAGAAGAAAACAACAACGGAAAAAGCATTTTCTTCAAAAGTAAGTTTTACCATAGCGCAATCACAATTAGCGACCTGTCGGTACAACCAGGACTTATCGAGCAACAAGAAGCACGAGCAAGATGGCACCCATGGAGCTGAAAATGATAGAAGCACCGATAATGGAAAGGACGCGATTGAGGCTAAGATGAAATGCGACAACGAATATGAGGAAATAGGGATAAGTCCCATCAACCTTCGTTGCTGTTCCTCGACAGATGCGCAGCCAAATTACAGCAAAGAATATGCAGATACTTTACCAGAATCAGTAACCAAGTGTAAATTGGGTAATTTTCATTAAGTTAAATATAGTATTTACTTAGTTGCACTAATATAGCGAATTTCAATATATACATTTATAATTCATATGGAATGTTTCAAAAATGGGTGAAGAAAATTTTAATTATATTTCTTAACCTAATAATATGGAGTATGTAAAAGTAGCTCCTAGCCAGAAAATCAGGACTACTCAAAATTTTCAATTAGTGTTTTAGTGTATTATTCTAACGTTGCAGTGCACTGTTATTCTGTTACTTTATCGTTTTACTATTTGACTATTTTACTATATTACCACTTTACCATTTAACCATTCTACCATTCTATCATATCACTATTTCACAACCTCACAATTTCATCATTCTAACATTCTACTATTCCTCCATTTTTCTATTCTACCATTCTGCCATTTTACCATATCATCAGCTCACAATTTCATAAGTTCAGTACTCTACCATTCTACTAATCTACCACTGTACTATTCTACCATTCTACTATTCTATCCCTGTACTATTCTACCATTCTGCTATTCTACCATTCTGCTATTCTACCATTCTACTATTCTATAACATTATTCTACTACTCTACTATTCTACTATTCTACTATATTACTAATGTACCATTGTACTATTATGCCATTCTACTATTCTACCATTTTACTAATCTACCATTGTACTATTCTGTCATTCTACTATTCTACCATTCTACTATTCTACCAGTCTACCATTCTACCATTCTACTATTCTACCATTCTACTATTCTACCATTCTAGTATTCTACCATTCTACTATTCTACCATTCTAGTATTCTACCATTCTACTAATCTACCACTGTACTATTCTACCATTCTACCATTCTACAGTTTTACCACTCTACTATTCTACCATTCTACTATTCTGCCATTCTACTATTTTGCCATTCTACCACATCGCCATTTCACAATTGCACCATTCTACCATTCTACTATTCTACCATTCTACCATCCTACCATTCTACCATTTTACCATTGTACTCTGCCATTCTACAATTCTGCCATTCTGCTATTCTACCATTTCAGCATTTCAGTATTTCACCACTACGCCATTTCAACTTTTCATTATGTCACCATTTTATAATTTTATCGTTTCACTGTTTACATTTTTGGAAAACTAGCACGAAATAGCAATGAATTAGTAAAATAAAGAAATGGATGGAAAAGGAAAGATTAAATAGAACACATATGAACATTTTTTCGTTGTATTTGTCCTTAACTTAACATGTCATAATATATTCTCTATACGTTTAAATTCAATGTCTTACGACAAATATTTGATACTGATTGTGAGTCAATATTTCTGTTTAGTATGACCTTGAAGAATTATAATAATAATATTCTTAAAAAAGAACAGAAATTAAAAAATAAAAAAGAAGAAAAATTGTAATAGTGATATTCTTCATGAACACTGAATATAAAGGTCAGTAGTTATATCAAACTTACGGTGGAGCACTCTGCATATACGAAATATGCAAAATAAAATAATCTTAAGTATATGAAGAGGAAGAGTATTTTTAACGAAATCAACATTAGCAGCTTGAATGATAAATATTTCCATTTCAAAAACATATTTACATCCGCATTTATGACATATTTCTTCGATCACAAATAAAGTATGCTACCAAAACTTCTGGTCATCTATTTCTGAAGCATTCTACATTTAATTTGCTAAATATTAAAGAATGTTGCTACATAAAAATTAACTAGTTTTAGACGAAGCCAAGTACCCCTTGTCCGAAATGGGTCTCCGTCGAGTAAATCGAGACGACGAACGTTTCAACAAGCACGAAGAAAACTACGGGGTGATCAGAGACGAGATGCACAATCACACAGGACATAATCTCTGCAAAATGAAATCAATTCTCCCGAACTACAAATCACTCAAATCGTACGAGAATTCGGATCACGAAGAACGCGGTAGTTGTACGAAACCGGTTGCAACGACCGCACAGTCGGAAACCAGAGAACAACAGTACCATAATTTCGAAAACGTGTTAAGTTCCGTAATGTTGCGTACTACAAATTCGTGTAGCGGCGAATATCACCGCGAACCGACAATCAAAACCACACCTTGCACGGTTGCACCCTGTCGCGAAGAACGTTGCTTCGAAAGAATAATCATCAACGAAGAAACTTTGAACAAAATAGTCGTACCTACAGCCAGCACTGGTTGCACGGAGAAATCTAAAAACGCAAAACAAGGTTCTTCCGCGGAAGATCATAACAGATCAAGCACCGATCGTGAAATTTCGACCAGCCAAGAAGGAGCTGCTAAGAAACGAGGTTCTCCGAGCCGAAACGTTTTCATCAAAACGAAACGCATAATATTTTCCCCGTTCCGACGCGTCGAAGAACACTCTGTCAGAAAAGAAAGTATCGAGGTGGATCAGCCGCTTTCGATAAAAAGCAAGAGTAAATCCAGATCGGCGTCCCCTAAGATAAATCGACACGACGGGCTGTTAAGAATGTCCCTTTCGTTGCCGTGGCCTCTTCGACCATCCTCGAAAGATCGCGAGCTGAAGGAAACGAAAATCAAGGAAACTGACAAGGAGGAGAAGACAATAGTCAGGAAAGAGAACACTGAACGATGCAAGTCGGTGGAGAGCACGAGGAAATCGTTGACCGGTGAAAAGAACCAAACGTTTTCGAGAGACAGAAATTCGTCGATCGAATTGACTGAAAGGAGTAACGAGTCGAGACAGTTTCTCGAGCAGAAAAGTCAACGAGTAAGCGTTTCGGTGCAAGCAACGCCGGATCAACAGGATCAAACCGTTCGTGCCATTTTGAAGAGCGACGAGAAGAAATGCGATGATTTGAAATTCGATCCGAATTCCTCTGATCTCATTCACAAATTGAAGATCTTGTCTAACGCGGTGGCGAGAAGAGACGGTCGAACGAACACGATCTCAGAAGAGTCGTCTGTTGAGTCACATTCTTTGAGGATACGTCGCGCAAAAGAAGACTTCTTGTCCCGTCGCGGTGGTCCTTTGTGTCATTCTGTGCTGGAACCCCGGTCGTTCAAAAGTTACGAGTTTCAAAGAAAGTCTGCTTATCGTTGCGAAGAAATTTTGGAAAAGCAACCCGAGGAGAATGAAAAATTGCCGGACACGAATCGGGTCGTTTCGGGAGAAACATCGAGTGATACACGGGAGAAGATGAACGAGAAGAAGATGGAGTTTTTCAGAAATAAATATGAGTTGTCGGATAATTCGGTCGTTTCTCGACCTGATCGCGTAAAGTCTGCCAGTGTTGGAATGATAAACGTCGATCCTGACACTTTTGTACGACTGACTGAGACCAATCGGGGATGCGAATCTCTTCCGAGATCGATTGTGAAGCAGCAAGAGCCTTTAGGACCACTCGCGAAAATCGTTAATAAGCTTAAGTTTACGAAATTGATACGCGGCAAAGATATCGAGGTGGGGAATATGAGTACAATTTCGAAATTGTGCAGGCAGAGCTTGCTGATTGACGTTCGAAATGATTTCGAGAAATTTCGACGAGGTAATGATCGGAGAGGAATTTCGTCAGACAATATCAACCAACTGAAGAAGGAGGGATGATTATAATTTTCAAATTGAAACGAATAAGATTCATATTGAATACAATGCTAAAAATTTGTAGGTAATATTAAACGTGTACACGTGACAAAGATTGGATAAAATTTAAGTGTTTAGGTGTTATATACACACTAATTACAATTATGAGTAGTAATCGCAAGAAATAAACAACTTAAAGCAATGTTTTATGTTATAATTCGTTCGTATGGAAATATAACTAAATGTTATTTATATTGTAATTGATCTCAGTAAATTGTGTTTACTGAAATAATTGTCTGTAATTCTAATATCCTACTGTCATTTATACGTTTCTAGAATATTATTTGAAGAATAATATTTAGTAGAATATTTAAGTAAAAAGATTCATTGCGTTTTTTCAGAAACGTTTGTTTCTTATGTAATGAAAAAGTTGAGAATATGAAGGTAATAATAGCTGTTGTCGATTGATCATTTTATGTCAACTTCACATCCATGAAAAGTATTCCGATTTTATAAGGGAATGTATTTTAAATTTATTTTCGTTAATTTCCAACTCTCTCCTCTAGATGGTTAGCATTTCAAGGTCCATAAAATATTCTTCACTTTCTTTCCTAATGACTTTAGCGCATTATAATCACATTCTTTCAGTTCAATTGAGGTTATAGAATATTCTAATAGTTACAGAAGAATAGAATTCGAAACATTTTGAAGAAAAATGCATTTTATATTTTTCTAGTTTCGTCATTGGCCGCTGAATAACACTGACTGTATTTTCGACCTAATGGACCATAATATGCATCACATTGCTTTTATAAAGAACATTAACTAAGCTTTCTTTTTTGAAATTGATACTGGTTCGGTAAAGTCAAAACACTCCGAAGTTAATTAGTCTTGCACTCCGATGTAATTTGATGCATATTGAAAGTAATTAAGCCAATAGAATCAATATTAATTGAATTTTTTCGAAAATAGAACATGTGGCGCCATCTCTCCGGCGAATAGGGTGAACTACACACATATGAGACTGTAGTTAAGGGGTAACGCCACTCTAGAAGTCAGAAAAAATGGTGATTTTCGGGAATTTTTAAAGTAATAATCGTACAAGTTATAAGGTCAGACTAAAAAAGGCTTTGTTATATATGTTTTGAAGATGGTTTGTAAATTTTTATAAACAATTTGGATTAAAAATGGCTGCTGTAGGTGCTGGCAACCAACAACACCATTTCTTCGAATGGGCTACATGACCGGACTGTTTTTTCATTAACACATGGTCCTAAAACGAAAAATCCAAAATTTTCTCATATTAAATGGCAAAATCTATGGAACGTCGGACGGAAATTAAAAAATATTAATAATTGTTAATTTAGTGTAGATATGAAGACAAGTTTGGAAAAAACGACAGAAAATTTAGCATTAAATTGTTAATAAAAAGTTAAGTAGTTAATTAATCAAAAAACCCGTACGATGTTCACTGAGATATTTTATTTTGCACATCTCCACAAAATTTCAAGTCGATTAGTTAAAAACTTTTCGAGATATGTGTCCGGCGAGTTCAAATAAAGTGATTACGAGAAAAACGCGTTTAAAGTTTTGATTGCCATTCAGCATAAGAAATTTGTTATATACTTTTAATCAGCGATGCCTCCACCATATATTTGGTCTTCTATGTTAACATCCTCTACGTCCTTTTCCTTCCTGCTAGATCTGAGATTCAATCTCGCCATTTTTGTAGCTTCATTCAAAGATCGTTTTGAAAACTTTATGCGTCGGGCGTCGGCTTTCAGGCAAAAATTATAACAATTTTCTACGACAGACATATCCAAGGCTTTCATTACTTGCATTATAGTGGATAGTCCGTCGTTGAATATGCAAACAGCCATATTTGCGGCAATGTCAAGTACATTTTTGCCATTGGATACGGTTTTTGGAGCCACAGACCACACCACTGAATTAAAACTTTCGTTGCTGTTTTGCGTGAAGCCACCAATACAGTGCGTCAGTAAGTCGTCGCTGGTAAGTTCCTCATATCTGAGAATACTATATTCGACATTGGAGATTTGTGCTTATAATTATCTAATGTATCTGTAGCCTTCGCCTTTAGCCAGGTACTGTTCTCTACAATGATTATTGCGCGCGTATCCACAAGTTACAGTAAGCACGCCCGCAGTGCGCTGCGAGTGGTTGCAGTCCACTTAAAAAAATTCGTGTTCCCGACCTGTCCCCCACTTAAAACTTTTTTCTCATATTCTACACATAATAAAGCATCATTTAAGCAAAAAAAAAAAATCGATTTCTTCAAAATTCTAGTGGCGTTACCCCTTAAGTTAGTTCCCACCTTCTCCTCCTAGATGGCAACACATAAGACGGACTTGTGGTGATCAAGTTCAAGCTGTCGGATAGGAAGATTGATGATGTTTCACCGTCGATTAAGAAGAATTCTGTTTAACTTTGTAACAAATGATTGGTCTCGAATGCAATCGTCAATTAATTCGATTGCAATTTTTAAAATAACAGAATCATAAAATTTATTAATTCTTTCTGCAAATAACATTACATTCAATAACACGTCAAAAAAAGCTTATAATTTATCCCAAATCAATCCAAATAAAGTTATTTACTATTTCAAAACAATAAATAATTTGATTAATAAATATAGGAAATATAATTCCTATAGACTGTGGCGTGTATTTAAATAAATCATTTTTTTTTTACAATTTAATCTTTTAATTATTTACAATTGCTTAATTAACTTTTTAACACACAAACTTCAAATTTTAAATTCTAGTTACTAATTATTTAATTAATTGAAAAGTTTAATGATGAATATTTTTGAATGTTTCCGCTATATATTCTTGTCCCCAACTGATTATTTAAAAAAGAATATCATAATTTACAACAAAAGAGTTTATGAAGTTATAAAAATTAATTGCAAATTGACGTTATCTACAAAGATAAAACAGGAATTGACTTCATCTACAGATTAGCTACAGGAAACCTTAATTAGCATAAGAATTGTTTAGAATTGATGATGGTTTGGTAAAGTGAAAACGTTCCGAAGTTAATAACTTTTGTACTCCGATGTAATTACCCAAATGATAAAAAATTTGTTCTCGAGTCGCCAGAAATCCTTCTCGGAATCATTATTTTTATTAAAAAGAAACCTATTCCCAAAATTTCAGCCAATTTGGAGCATGGAGGTTTTCGGAAGTACAGTCCAATTCTTATACTAATTAGGGTCTCTTATGTGCGGCTAGTTTTCCGAAGTTTCACATTTTATTATAAGATTTGCAAATCTGCTTTTGGATAAATGTAAAAGTTATAATATACACTGTTCGTTATATACTTACTTGATCCATGCACGTTTAATGCACGATTCTTGAAACTCTGATAGGTGCATTTAGCGAGCACGTATATCTTCAGTACAAAACATTTTCGTAAAAGAAAATATCGTGGAATAAGTGAAATTATAATTTAATAGTAATTCGTAGCTCTTAGCTCGATATCGTTTTCTAAAGTTCATTTCGTGAAAAATATTTAGAAAACGATATCGATTACCAGGTCACACCACGTGGAGGTGGCTACGGCAGTGACCCACCCTATCTCCAAATCCCAACCACCCTCCAATCGCAACTACCTCATTTATCGGAAGGATAAATGAGTTCAAACTCTACTTAGCCCGCTGGCTCGCGAAAATATACAAGTTCTTTACCATAATATAGCAAAGAACTTGTATCGCACGCAACTAACTTATAGCACACAAGCACACCATACAATTCCAACTTAACGCTCACATTCTAAGATTGCACCCGTGTTATCTAAAACGGTATAACAAGCAAAGGGAGAAGGGAAGAAAGTTAGAAGAACTTTCTACTAGAAGATAAGAAAGTTAGAAGAACTTTCTACTAGAAGATAAGAAAGTTAGAAGAACTTTCGCAAAAAGGTGGACCAACATTCTCTATCAAGTGAACCTCGCCTTCATGGATCAAATGGTAGTCGAATAGTGACTTACGTGAACCACGAGACCGAATTGAACCAAAAATGACTGGTAAGAACGAGTGACACATCCGCGAAGGGTTTCCCATTTCTCCCCGCTCCCGTTGAAAGGGAGGCTGACCGTAGAGAGGATACCCACGCCGTGAGGCGGCAGATCGAGATGGACCATCAATCAAAATGCCTCGCAGAGATGTGTCCCTGGCGCTACACCAGCATTTGCAGCTCAAGACTGCCGCGTGTTCACAGCACTACCAACCCCAAATGTCCCACTCAGGTTCGGACCAATCGACAGAGAATTACTGACTAATACTACACTCTAACGCGCAAAAAATTCACGTATTGTGAAAATGAGTGCAAGTTAGAATTGTAAGCGCTCAACTCACTTATAAACTTAATACTAATTTCGTGGGATCCCACACACACACTCTGTTCTAAAATTGCACTCGCGCTATGTAAAATGAAACGCTAAACAAGAGAGAAAGAAAGGAAGAGGGGAACTAATACTATGATCTAACGCGGAAAAAGTTAAACAATTAAAATGAGTGCAATTTTAAACAGTAATCGCACACGCTTAACATACTTATTCTAAACGCCGCACGCGTACCTCTTATTCTAAGCTTGCACTCGAATAATCTATAACGAAGTAAAAAAGCAAGGGGAGTAAGAAAGTTAGAAGAACTTTCTACAAAAAGGAAAGAAAGTTAGAAGAACTTTCTGCTAAAAAATGGGTGAGCATTTTCCGCCAAGTGGACCTCGCCTTCATGGGTCAAAGGGTAGTCGAATAGTGGCTTACGTGAACCACGAGACCGAATTGAACCGAAAACACTGATAAGAACGAGTGACACATCCGCGAAGGGTTTCCCATTTCTCCCCGCTCCCGTTGAAAGGGAGGCTGACCGTAGAGAGGATACCCACGCCGTGAAGCGGCAGATCGAGATGGTACATCAATCAAAATGCCTCGCAGAGATGTGTCCCTGGCGCTACACCAGCATTCGCAGCTCAAGACTGCCGCGTGTTCACAGCACTACCAACCCCCAATGATCCACTTGGGTCTGGACCAAATCACGAAAAATAGCTGGGTATGCTACAATCTAACGCGAGAAAAATTCACCAATTGTGAAGATGAGTACAAGATAGAATAAGAGGCACTTACAGGGACCCACCCACCCTCCCACGAGATTACAATTAACTTAGAAGTAACGCATCCCTCGATGATCCCACGATGATCCCTCGATGATATCTTCAAGTTTCGCATATACGCATTTCACACATGCACTCATCCATACTACAGTATTACAATATCTTGTACGCGACTTAAAATTAACTTAAAATTAGCGCATGCATCGACGAAATCCCTCCAAGGCAGTCTTCAATGATTATCTATAGATTACCTATGCAATAATTGTCTGGAACAATAAAAACCATATGCAGAGAAGCAAATGTAAGATTAGTAATGTTATAATGTATGTTCATATAGGCATGCATAATTCATACTTTCCATATTTGTGGGAAGATTGTAGATTTACTTCAGTTTCTTCTTTCTTCAAGTAAACACTAATAACACTCACTCGCGAAACATTCGATAAATAAGTCGAATGTTTAACATTTTCGGAAAAAAGTAAAATAAAACTCGAGTCGACTCGGTAAAAATACGCAAATAAAATAACAATATATGTGTGAAATATTCAATTACTTACTTAAAATTTAAATCTGAAACATAGAAATGTAATTAAGACACATATGACACATTAAATTACTTAAAATCAAAACCTGAAAGATACAAGTATAATTAAGAGACATATGAAAGATTTAATTACTTACTTGAAATAAAAACCTGAAACATACAAATATAATTAAGGCACATATTAATCATTCAATTACTTACTTCAAATAAAAAGCTGAAACATACAAATGTAATTAAGACACATATTAATCATTCAATTACTTACATGAAATAAAAATCTGAAACATACAAATATAATTAAGACACATATTAATCATTCAATTACTTCAAGTAAAAAGCTGAAACATACAAATGTAATCAAGATACATATGAAAGATTTAATTACTTACAAGAAATAAAAAGCTGAAACATACAAATGTAATTAAGACACATATGAAAGATTTAATTACTTACATGAAATAAAAATCTGAAACATACAAATATAACTAAGGCCCATATTAATCATTCAATTACTTACTTAAAATAAAAAGCTGAAACATACAAATGTAATTAAGACACATATGAAAGATTTAATTACTTACTTGAAATAAAAATCTGAAACATACAAATATAATTAAGACACATATTAATCATTCAATTACTTACTTGAAGTAAAAAGCTGAAACATACAAAATGTAATTAAGACAGAAAATTGACGAATGAAATCTTTTTCTCTTCGAAACAAAACGGAAAATCGAAATCGAGTTTGAAAACGTGAAAATCCGAAATGGAATTTCGAGGAAACTCAGAAACTTCAAAATTCAGAATAAAATCACGATGAGGTTTAAAAACCTCAAACCCAAAATAAAATCTTGAGGAGTTAAGAACCTGAAAACCGAATTAAAATCAGGAGAATCAAAAGCGCCGAAGCACCAACTAAAATTCACTAATGCAATGAAAGTACAACGCGTATAAAAATCAATCAAATAATAAAATACAGAAGAAGAAATAAAATAGAGAGAAAGCTTGAAAACTTGGAAGCTAGAAATAAGATCCTTTAGAGTTTGAAAAATTCGATCCCACGATGCGAATGTGAGTGCAGGATACAGGATGCATTCACTCACTCACGCATACTGTAATACACATTCTAAATGCCCTACATGTACCTCTTATTCTAAAATTGCACTCGCATATAAAAGTTTGTAAAGAAAGGGGATAGGGAAGAAAGTTGGAAGAACTTTCTTCTAAGTTTGAAGAAATTGAGAAAAAAAATGACAAACTATTACTATACTCTAATATGTAAGTTAAAAAATTGTCACAAAGATGAGTGCAAGTTAGAATAAGAGGTACTTACAATTTGCGCAAGCTTTTCGTCACGATATGTGACGAAAAACCTGCGCCCGAGCCCGCCCATCCTCCCACAAGTATAAAAACATAATTGATATAGAAAATTAAGGAAATTAAGTTAATTAAGAAAAATAGAAAATGCAATGACCATATAATAACTTACCAAAAATCAAATACTGAAACATACCAAAATTTATTAAGATAGGAAAATGTAGGTAGGGGGTGAAATTTCATTTTATTTCATACAAGAAGTTCGCAAAAATAGAAAACGCAATGAAAATTGCGGATTTGAGAAGAGAGAACAATGTAACTTACCAAAAATCAAATACTGAAACATATGAAAATTTATTAAGATAGGAAATTGTGGGAAGAGGAGTGAAATTTTTTTTATTTGATACAGAAGATTGGAAGAATACGAAACGCAATGAAAATTACGAATTTGAGAAGAGAGAACAACATGATAACTTACCAAAATCAAATACTGAAGCATACAAAAATTTATTAACATAGAAATTTGAAAAGAGAGAACAACCTGATAACTTACCAAAGAACAAACACTGAAACATACAAAATTTTATTAACATAGAAAATTGTGTGAGAGGGAGTGAAATTTTATTTTATTCCATACAAAAATTTCAAAAAATAGAAAACGCAATGAAAATTGCGGATTTGAGAAGAAAGAACAACCTGATAACTTACCAAAGAACAAACACTGAAACATACAAAAATTTATTAACATAGAAATTTAAGAAAAGAGAACATAACTTGCCAAAAAACAAACACTGAAACATACAAAACTTTATTAACACAGAAACTTATGCAAAGGGGAGTGAAATATTACTTCACTCCACACAAAACTTTCATAAAATAGAAAATGCAATAAAATAACCTGAAAATTCGAAATAAAATCGCGAATCGATCGTATGCTCAAATTCGAGCAAAACGCGTTCGACGATACTTTTCGTACCGTTTAAAAAACACATGTAAAATACAGAAAAATAATAGCGAGCATAGTGACAAAATGACTCTCCATCCTAAGATGGACAGCCATTAATAGTTCCCCTCTTCTTTGGCAACTTTTGCCGGGGCTCTTCGGCATATAGCCTCTTCTCTCTTCGGCACAGCCTCACAAAAATCACTCGCGAAATTTTACGGTAACTCGGATATTCTTTGCTTTCATATCAACTACATAAACTCTAAATTTTACTATAAATCGATCTCCACAAACAGATAGCATACACTTTTATAAAAATAAAAATGAACTATCCATTTGCTTCGATCGCCAATAACTCAATTATTGAAATCATATAGAAATCAAAATTTTATATATTACAAAAATTCTTTACTTAAGAAAAAAGTCTCGAAATTAATGTACGACCAGCGATTCATAGAATGCGCTGTCCGTAAAAGAATATCCGAGCAGAATTTTTTAAAGCACTGCACTTCACTTCACTTCACTGTATACTTCATTTTTGCAATCGGGTCTAGTACCACGACTGCGACTTACAAACTAAAAGGCCTGGCCTTACGAACAATCGAGTTCAAGAGAATATTAAATAGAATAAATTCAAATTTAGATTTTCTCTTCTCGATTTTTCGTTAACCCCCCAGATGCAAGCATCTCACGTGTGTTTTACGGAGGACAGAGAAACATGAAAGCTTGCTCTGGCCCTACCTACTTAAAACTAACTCAATCACACCAGAAGTAAGCTACCTGCCTGCCTATCGCTATATTTAAAAAATTGCAAAGTCCATTCTCACAAAAACACACTCCACGATTCTCACACACGCCACCCGGGTGCAAAAAAGCCTACTCCTAGGGAGTACGTCCCGGGACGTCTCCGTCACCCGAGTTCAATACAACATTCACACGCTAATTTCATACCTTTTTTGCTGAAATCGATCGACAATCGACAGTGAACATTGAACATTTACATATTTCATTTTCTAATTCTTTCGAATATTCAATGTAATATGTGCATGTTGTAATTTTAACTCTATTTTTATAAATTTCTAATTCGATCTTAATGCATCTTGAAATTTTGAAAATTGTTTCTATAATAAATTAATATGGTTTGTAATCGACACAAGGTCCACGACCTAACCACACACACACACGTGTAACTTGTGTCGATAATTCACTGTCAAATTGTCGATCGCCGAAATATCTTAAAACTAAACCGTGTCCACCTGCCCTAACTCATGCGAGTAGCATCTAAGCACGCGTATGAGTTTAGAGCATAAAAATGAACACGGCCAACAATATTTTCACCTACCAGCTTTCTTCATGTGTGCTGAAATTCCTGAGCTAAGAAACATGATTAGAAACATGCTAATAAAGTATTCTCTCCAGAAAATTGACTCTAATATTTTAAAATAAAAAATGGAGGAACACTTTGCAAACATCTAAGTATATCGATTGTTTCATTTCTAACAGATTTTTAATATCAAAGTAAATTCACTAAATGACTCAAACATTCATGATTAACTTTGATATCAAAATCTGTTTCTCGCGATACTTTCTTGTACATATGTATATTTAAAAAGAGTTCGCGTAAAAATGAAAAGTGACTCGATAAACTACTTATGAAATCGGAGGGTCATCCGACTTCTATGTAATTTTAATTTAATTCGTACGGAAGTTAAAACGCGACGTACAAGAAAACCCTATCCTGATCTAATAAATAAAATAAACAGTTTGTACGAATATTGCACGATCGTACAGTCGTGGTCACTATGCTCGCTCAAAAATAGAAAAATACAACCAGTTCCCGTGCCGTTTCGGACCATTCGTCCTACGACATGATGGGAACCGGAGGAACCGTAAAGCATGCGACTCACCGATCGCTGACTCGCATCACTTAGCGCCTCAGATCGATCGGTTGCACTCGTATCGCATCGTTAGAGGTTGATTGACTGCGTCTCGGAGATTGACTCAAGATCGGCTGCTTTCGTACGGTCAGGATTGGGCACTTCGGCTCGGCACAGAAACGTCCTTCTGAAAACAGAACAAGTCGAAGCATGTTAGCGAACTGTTTATCGATTCATATTTCAGTTGATTTTTTCTCAATTCAAATTATTATAAACAAGCACATTTGCAAATAGGTAACATGCAAACAAATATAAACACGCATGCAAAACTAGACAGAAATAACCATAAAACGCGTTCAAACATTTGCACAAATCGTGTAGGTAATTATACCGAAAACGCACTACACATTTGTAAAACTACGTTGAAACACTTTGGTAAATATTATTTAAAACCCAATAAAAAATTTGGAAAAGTATGTAAAAACTCATAGGTAACCACACCATAAAACCCGGAAAAAATTTTAAAATGTATGTAAAAACACATAGGTAACAACACTATAAAACCGACTAAAACGTTCAGTAAAATATGTCAAAACACATAAGTAGTCACACTATAAAACCCATTAAATATTCACTTAAGTATGTCAAAACACATAGGTAGTAACACTATAAAACTATAACATTCACTAAAATATGTCAAAACACATAAATATTCACAGCACAAAACCCAGTAAAATTTGTGTAAAACACTGGTAAAACACTTGAATAACCACACTATAAAACACACTAATGTATCCGTATACGCATGCACAATCACAAATTAAAACACACTAGTAAGCACGTAGGTATATGGGGAACCACATCATAAAACACGTTAATACACCCCCGTATGTACACTAAAAAACTTGATAAAACACACTAGACACTTGCACTAAAACACTAGATAACACAGCGATGAACACACGATCGGTTAATTAAGACTTTGACTCGTACCGGTACGAGATGTCACGGTCGATCCGAACACTTCGGCAGCTTGAACAATACTGAGCACCTGTGACATTCATCGAGTTAAGAATGATAGGTGAACCGCGGACCAATCAGGTCAATGTACCAATACCAGGCAGCTTGAACAATACCCAACACCTATGATTTATCAAGTTATCAACGATAGGTGATCCGTGGACCAATCAGGTATCATGTAATCCACCAATACCAGGTAATTACGTCGATAACTGCATTTGCAATATCGACGTTTTTTATTTAAATTTTTAATTTTTCACTTATTCGTTTAACAAATTATTACAACTATTAAAATTTGTTATTTCTATTAACTTTTATGCGTGCATCGGTTACAAGATTTTTGTTCATTATTACATTTCTACACGATATCAAAAGATAAATATAAATTGTGAATTCTTATAATATTATTTTAAATTTTTGAGTAAATGTTTGTTAAGTTATTAATGTATGTATTGAATGTTTCGTTTTCAACTTTCACGTGTTTTTCTGTCGCATTTCTTTGTGTATACATAAACATGTTCCGTGTAGTTTGTTCGTGTTTGATGTATGTATGCATCCTGTTTATTGCTTTAAATAACAAATATCTACTAGTATTTTTAATTTTAATTTCAAACATTAATCTGTGGTATAAAATCGATTCCAATCGATATGGTAATTCTGGGATTCTTCTTTACCTAAAGATGCAATTTCGGTTTAAAATCGGTCACTGTAAGTAATTTTGTCGCAGAAACTTCAGAATACCGTCATGTTTCGATTCTGATCAAGCTTTGAAAATAAGGGCTGTACTTCCGAAAACCTCCATGCTCCAAATTGGCTGAAATTTTGGGAATGGGTTTCTTTTTAATAAAAATAATGATTCCGACAAGGATTTTTGGCGACTCGAGAAAAAATTTCTTATCATTTGGGTGTCACTCCCTATTTTTACGACGTAGTATTTGCATCTACTGTTATCTACACTTTCTACAATAGCCACCCCAACAATTAACCTAACCTAATCTAACCTAACCTAACCTAACCTAACCTAATCTAGTTATACATATAGTACTACTCTTATTACATTAATACCGCTTGAAAAGAATTGAAAATAGCAGATTTCATAGCATCAGAATCGTCTTCAAATCTGGCTCAAGTATTCCGGCTGGTAATAATTGTGTCGGTAAAGTAGGGAGTGACGCCCAAACGATAAAAATTTTTTCTCGATTCGCCAAAAATCCTTCTCGGAATCATAATTTTTATTAAAAAGAAACCTATTTCCAAAATTTCAGCCTATTCTCATCATTCGCCGCTAGACGACGCATTAAGATTCGTGTCCTTTCTCGCTAGTGCTAATTATCCTTCCTATTCCTATATATACTTTCAATTCGTATATATCATATGTCCCGGTGTCTAAGGCATGGACCTGCTAGAATGCCTTACTGATGTTGATGAGTCCACTAGCAGGTTCTGGACGAAACGCGCTCTTCCCTCTCGCCCTTTAATCTTCTAGTTATCCTAACAGGAACTTCTCAAACCTTTGAATATTGGCGCAGCAACTAGAGCCGCCAAAGACTTGTGGTGATCGTCAAGTTCAAGCTGTCGGATAAGGAAGATTTTTGATGATGTTTCACCGTCGATTAAGGAAGAATTCTGATTATCTTTGTAACAAAAATGTGATTGGTCTCGAATGCAATCGTCAATTAATTCGATTGCAATTTTTAAAATAACAGAATCATTAAAATTTATTCATTCTTTCTGCAAATAACATTACTTTCAATAACACGTCAAAAAAAACTTATATTATAATTTATCCCAAATCAATCCAAATAAAGTTACTTACTATTTCAAAACAATAAATAATTTGATTAATAAATATAGGAAATATAATTCCTATAGACTGTGGCGTGTATTTAAATAAATCATTTTTTTTTTACAATTTAATCTTCTTTTAATTATTTACAATTGCTTAATTAACTTTTTAACACACAAACTTCAAATTTTAAATTCTAGTTACTAATTATGTAATTAATTGAAAAGTTTAATGATGAATATTTTTTAATGTTTCCGCTATATATTCTTGACCCCAACTGATTATTTAAAAAAGGATATCATAATTTACAACAAAAGAGTTTAGCTATGAAGTTATAAAAATTAATTGCAAATTGACGTTATCTACAAAGATAAAACAGGAATTGACTTCATCTACAGATTAGCTACAGGAAACCTTAATTAGCATAAGAATTGTTTAGAATTGATGATGGTTTGGTAAAGTGAAAACGTTCCGAAGCTAATTACTTTTGTACTCCGATGTAATTTGACGCATATTATAGTGAATTAAGGTAATAAAACCAATATTAATTAAATTGAATCGGAAACATTATACGTGGCGCCATCTAGCGGTGTAATGTAGGAACTAATGAAACTACCGTTTCAAAAGTGTGTAGTTCACCATGTTCGCCGGAGAGATGGCGCCCCTGTTCCATTTTCGTAAAAATTCAATTAATATTGATTTTAATGATTATTATGCTATATATTTATTATATGTTTATTAATAATGACTTTGTGCTGTGTGCAATATATTCCGTGGGTCCGAAGATGCGGATTATGTGTTCAGAACAGTTCGCACACTATACTGTATCTCGTCGATGATATAGGGAATGACATAAGAATGGCAAAAAATTTTCGTTCGAGTCGCTAAAAATCATTGTCACGGATATCTTCTTTTGCAAAAAAAAAGCTTATTTGCAATATTTGGTCGATATCGGAGCATGGCGGTATTCCGAAGTTTCCCCGGGAAAAGAATAAAGAAACCGCGTTGATAAATTAATAAATTATCCAACGAATGGCAAATTAGAAAACTGTTTAAGGAAAATGAATTTTATTCGACTGGTTGAACAGTGCTGCTATATTCTATGGTGGTGCACCCTTGAAATCAATCAGAAACAGGATGTCTCATACAACTGGGCCGTGTTATATTTTGAAAACTGTTAAAGATAAAGAAGAGGATTGTACACATTTTTTGTGATCCTTCGTAAAAATTTGTGAATGATAGTATAATCTAATGCAAGACATTAAATTAGTTTACTTCTTTTTAATTAAAACAACGTTTTTACTGCAAAGTGCCTTGTTGCTGTACATCACCAAATTTTTAATAAATTGCAAGAAAATGTTTATTCGATATTATATAGTATTAACCTACCTCGTTAACAATATAATGTTGGTAATATACCTAATTTAACATTTCAAAATTTGTTAAAAAAGTCCCTTTTAAAATACAAATTCTTTTGATTATATTCTTCAAACTTTGAGGTATTATATTAAGATTATTTAAAAAACAAAAAAAGAACCAATTCAATGTTATGTTAAGTTACATATATTCATGTTTTAAAATAGATTACTCAAAAGCTATACAATATCGAATATCTTTTTTATTATAGTTTATTCAAAATTTAGCACTGTACTAGTAATATACTCTATTTAAAATAATTTATTTAAAAATTTAGCAGTGTATACTTTATACTGATAACTTTTACACTAATCAGAAAAAGAAACAAACAAACCTAATGTCTTGTGTTAGGTTATGCATACTAGAATTGCACATTTTTTCAAATAATATTTTAAACAAGATTTTGAATCAAATACCGATATTTATGAATAAGAAATTACTTATATATTCAAATAAATTTTATCCCGAATAAAAACTTATTTAAAAAACTGAAATAAGACTTAAAAATTTTAGTAATTATTCAAAAGTAACAGGTGGAATTTGATTAAATTAAAATCTTTCTTTAAATAAAAATGCCCAAAAGAAAAAAATTACTCTCAATTTCATTCGCTTGTCTCAAAAAACTGAAATAACGCTCAACTCAAATATATATTACCAACCTTATATTTTCATAGAGACCTCAAAAATTATGCACTAATTTTCCGCCACGTGTGTACATGTTTATAAAGCTTAGACGTATTCTGATTGAATGGGCAAATATTTAATTTAGCAACCAGCAAATCAGTAATATAGTTCAGTCTAATTACGTTTGCAGCGTAGTTAAAAAGGAAAAGGTAAAGTACTCATTTCTATAAGAACGTTCGCCACCTCGAAAACTTAAATATAGGCGTATCGTGCAGCTAAAGAGTAAGAGTAAACAAAAGGAAGGGTCGGGCCAAGTATCGCCGCTGTTTGATTAAATGAAATTAATGCCCCTGGGGCAGTGGTTCGAGTGGCAAGCAGAAACTAAGAGTAAGCTCGTGTCGCGTGTGTCGAACGCTGCCCCTTTCTTTTCCTTTTCCCCCTTTTTAACTTTCCCATCCGGTTTTCTGTGAACCCCCGTATCCACTTCGAACTTCGAACGACCCTTCCACGTGTTTTCAAACCCGTGATACCTCTTTCAAACGCGAAAACCTTTCGATCGTATTAAGCGGATTTCATTCGATCACGAAACGGCCGAACAAACAAATCGGTTGGACGAACGCGTTTCGTACACGATTGTGTACCGTCGCCATTGTGCCGCCGTGCCATCGAAGAATAGAACTACCTTGGGAAGAGTTTTGATTTATAACGAGTTAGGGTCGGTTTAGATCGAAGAATATTAGTCTTTTTTAGATAAAAGAACAATTTTTATTTTTCGCATTTCTCGTTAACGTACTTCCTACCTATCTTGAATCTACGTAATCCAAGTTTCTTCATATAACTCTTTCACTTTATTTTTATAGCTCCTCACATGAACAATTCACCCATGAATACCTGAATAAATCATAAGAATAAATGTATTATAAAGTTCATGAAGTTACGAAGGTAACAGTATAAATTTCGCAATAATAAATTTTAAATTAAATTAATATTTTTAAATCATCCATTTGCGTGAAATCCATGAAAAAATAACATTGTCATTAGGTACAACAACTCCCCCTTCACCAACATATCGTAAGAAGAGTAGATACACTATTTGAAAGGTAATTTCTAAATCTGGAGCATAAACGTAACCCAGTCGATAGCTTTGCTCTTATTCCACCGTTCTGATCACAGGTAGGAGATCTTTTACCGATTTACGACTTGGATGGTGAGCTCGCAGGATCATCGAGTCCCTCACGATGGGCGGTCGTGTTTTTCGTTGCATTCACCAGGATCGACCACACCATCTACCTGCGTTTATAATCCGAAAGCATTCGCGAGAGCACGCACCAAGGCTTGAAACATTAAAAAGATACTGTATCGACACCTTTGAAGAACACGCCAGAAAGGTTTCCGTGAGGTTCTTCTTTTGGAATCACCGTGTTTAGCGGATTTCCGGTGAACCTATGAATTAAATGGCACGCACCAGTGAAATTATTAAAAGTTTAAGCGATGTATACATTTTTCTTATATTAACTGTAACATTTACGTAACTTCCTTTTGTTCTGTTATGTAAAAGTGCATTTATTTTGACACTTTATAAATGTACACGTTTGTAACGATAAGGTTATATTATAACGATGAAGTTCTTATATTAACTGTAACATTTACGTAACTTCTTTTTGTTCTATTCTGTAAAAGTGCTTTTATTTTGACACTTTACAAATGTACACATTTGTATCTGTGAAGTTATATTATAACGATGAAATATTAGGATACAACAATGTTATATTGTAACAATGAGGTTACATTACAGTATAACAGAAAGGTGAAATTAGTAAAATATGCAAAAGGTTGGCAAGCGCAAAATTTGTTTTATTTTTATGTTGGTATCATGAATGAATGTTAACCTGCATGCAACTTTAAGGGAAAGTACATAAGACACATTCTAAATTAATAATTGAACCAAATAAGATCTAAGAGTAATTAAATGTGGATGTATCAATAATATGTATACACACTTGAATATTTATATAAAAAAAAAATAGAAATAATAACAAAAGTATTAGGTAACATTGATGTTGATGATAGTCATTTCTTACAGTAGTTGTAAACCTACACAACATCTATTTAACTTTTGTTCATTTTATTTATTGAATATGTGCATATGAAACATTAAATTGCCATAACAGTTCAGTTTCAACGATTATTATTTATAACAACTTCTCCATTTGCGTAATTTTAAATAAACCACAGTTACTGAAAGTTCCTTAGTTTACAGGTTATTGTTGTGGTTGAATAAGACATTGGAATACTTAAATACTTTGCAATAAAATAGTATTAAACAATGTCGTTTTATGTACTCCCTTCCTGTCGGTTTCGATTAATTTTCCCTTTTTGGTAGTTTCCTCGTTTGTTTTCTCTTATTTTTTATTTACATTCTAAATTCACATGCGCACCTTTCCTCCTTTTTTTAGGTCGATGAATATTTTGATTCAACCGAGTTGAGAAGGCCGGTCTGCTGAATAAATCATGCAACCGCAGCTTTAAAGTTGAACGTATGGACTGAATTGCGTGAGTTTGTCACGTGAATGAGTTGAGACGAATATCGCTGACAGAACACGATTGATTTATATCCACCGGTTTACGCTCGGAGTAATTTCGGCATAGTGAATTGCATAAGTAGCCGCCATACGCTTCTTTCTGCGCGTTTGCAATTTTTACAGTCGTTATATTTAAGTTTTTATTTTGTTAAAATTAGAGTATATTGATAAACGTAACGTTCACGATTTACATTATTAAATAAAAAATTCGTGAATACTAACGCTGAAATGACCAAAGGTGTCAAATTTCTTGACAAGTTTCTTGTTTTAAGTTACAAAATATTTTAGCGTTGTTTTCTTGAAGTCTGCGTTAATTTTCATTACAGTAAACAATCAATATGTACATAAATTTATGTCTTATTATTCATATATTAATTTTTCAATTTTATTTTATATTTCAAATTAAGTGTGCGTTATGCGCCGATAAAAATGTTAATCGTACACCCACTTTGTTACTTAATGTTAAAGCTCAAACGATCAAATAGTAAAAATTGCATTAACACTCTATAAAGAACTCGTCTAATTCTGAGTCTAATTAAAGATGCGTTTGATTCTAGGTACAGGAAAAATTTATAAATAATATCAGTAACAACGATAGTAATGGCAATGATTATATAAATAATAACATGAATAACAATGATTATAACAGCAGTAGCAACAATAATATAATATGGACGACAACAAGAATAATAATGGCAGCAGCAACGATAACAATTACATAACTGCAACAACAACATGAAACTGACAACAATAGCAGCAGTGATGTAGACAATAACAAGAATGACAAGGAGGGTAGCAACGATAACAGTGACAATATCAATCATAATGAGAATAACAACTATAATAATTGCAACAACAATATAATAGTAACGCCAATAACTACAATAACAATGATAGTAACGACCATAACAACGGTAATATAGACAATAACAAGAATAATAATGGCGGTAGCAACAATAACAATGATAATAACGGCTACAATACCATGATGATAACGACAGTAATTACGGTAACAACGATGACAACGATAATAACGACAATAACAACAATAACAACAATAGTAACAACCATAATGACGGTAATATAGATAGTAACAGCAGTAATAATAATAATAGCAACAACACAATAACGATAATAACAACAATAATAACAATAATATAGATAATAACAACAGTAACAATAATAATAACGGTAACAACATGATAATAACTACGATGACAACGATAGTAACGACAATAACAACAATAATAATGACAATAACTATGACAACAATGACAATGTCAACAATAATAACGACAATAACAGTGATAATAGCATAGGATAAGCATCTATCAGAATCACACAATAAGATTGGTTATAATCGATCTTGATACGAAGAAGAAGGCACAGGTTCGTAAGTAACCAAGATGCTCCTACACCGACAAATTTCAACCGGCAGATTATATTTATCGCCTGATCCCAGTCGGCAGATTACATTATTCCGATGCTTAATGCGTTACGCCTCTGTGTATCGTTTCTGATGGTGGATCGAAGGGTCGTATGTGGTAGCGGCTACAAAATATTCGCCAGGCTTTCGAGATCTCTGCGCTAAATGTGCTCAAATAAAGCAATCTCCACGATCAGACAACGACAATGCGGCGGCATTTGTCTTTTATCCTCCACTTTTTTACCCCTTCCATTTCCTGATTTCACTGTACCCAACCCCTTCGAGTATTTTGATGACAGTGGCCACTGGTCACTGCCGGCGGGTCCGAGCTTCCTCTTCTTTGTCAAGGCGAACCCTCCTGACAACGCGAAGGTGGTAGTCCGCCGGAGAATTAATTGCTTCAAACAATATTTACGTTCTCTCGTCTATGAGATTCTTTCCTTTCTTTCCTTCCACAGTTTTATCCTTTTGTTCTGTTCTTTCTTTTATTGCCGGCCAACCGATCCATGGTCCTCGGAACGAAAACGAAGATGTCGCGAGATTTTTATCGAATTCGCAAAGATTCTCGTGTCCTACCTTCTTCAAGGGTATTATCTCTGGGAACGCGGAGAGACGCGATGGAGACTGCCACGCGACAGCCACTGGAATTTTTGTTGCCGTCTAATTAAATTGTTTAGCGTCCAAATTTCAGTTCGTCGATGGTCAGAAATTTGTTAATCTGACGATTAGTATATTTGGAACATTTTAATTTTGGGACTTTGAAATTTGGGAATTTAGAAAGCTGTGAATTTTGAAATTTTTTTATTTTGGTATATAGCGAGTATTAAATTATCATGTGTACTATACATACTACTTCGATAAAATTGTTATGTTAGCAAATTTATTTACTCCTATCTGTTGATGATAACAATAAGATGAAAAAGAGATAGAGATATTAATTTTATAGTGTTTATTACATTCGTCTAGTGTTATTGTCCTTAGTCACTTCTAGGTGTAATGTTGTCTCAATAAGGATCGGAAAAAGGTCATCATTGTTTAGAAGCTTCTCAAAGTTCTTCCGAGTCAGGGTCTTCTATGTTCTTGCGTATCCTTTACTTTTTGTGTAAAGAATAAGGGTTGTTTGTTCGCTCATCTTCGATAAATATTGCACAACCGGGTTTAACACGCTGTGAGTTAAATATTTACTGTAACCATGCAGCGCTAATCGCGAGAGAATAGAAGCAAAATTTTCTTCTTTTCTCATTGTTAATCATGCTAATCATAGCTTGTGCAGCGCTAAAAAAAGCTACAGGGTTTATTTGGCACTGTCATTTTTATATTTACGTTCTTATGTTTCATGTAAAGATGTTATATTTGTTGACTATAAGCTTTTACTATATTATTTTTTAACGCTTTGTGTGATTAAGAAAAAACATTTTAGAAAATTAAAAATGTTAATAATAGAAAAATCTCTAAAACATAAAATTACTTAGCGTCATTTTTTTAGCTTATGGTGCAGATATTACAATTTAAATATTTAGTAAATATTTGAGGTTACAGAGATTAGTATATATTTGAAGTAAATATTAGGAAACAATATTTAAGTATAATGCTTGTGTGACGATTATTATACTTAACCAAAACTATTTTGGTTTAAAGTTTTCTTTGATTTCTTTTAACTTTCTCTAAGTTAATTACTTTTGTTACCTCTTTCAGGATTAGGTTAAATTGATTTTTGTACTTCCTTATATATTACATATGCACATATTTTATAGAAGTTTTATGAAGTAATTATACGGACATAATTCATCGTGTTAGGGTTCACACTTCTGACTAGCCATCTGCATAAAAATATGGCACCTCGTAATTATCATCCTTTAATTACTTTTACGTATCTTAAATGTACTAAACAGAAAGATCTTCATTTCTTTATTTATTTACATTTAAAATGAAGTATTTTTATAATAATTGGGTTTCAAAACCTCGACCTTACGCATATTTCAAAAACTGTTTTCTTTTTTTGAATATATTTTTCAGAACTAATAGAGGAAAATAATAGCAATTAATTTGTCAATGCATTTTAACCTGTTATTTAACATACTTGACTTTCAAAAGTATTAAGTTTACATTTCTATGTCAAAACTATTATAGACAATTATATCGTCTTATTTTTTTCATCATAAAATTTTCAACAACAAAAATTTCCATACTTTATCTTGAACTTGCGTCATTTTGTTAGATCGAACTTTAGATAGCGAATTCTAATATCTAATTAAAAGTCTGTTGTATTTTTATTGTTTCATATAACTTTCTGAACTGAAATCATTACTAGCAATAAGATAAATTATACTAATTTTTTAATATTTAATATTTTATATTATTTATATTATTTAATATTTAAAAAATTTTAATTTTTTTAATATCAGTATAATTATTTATACTAATTATCGACACTTTCAATTTTTGTAAAGCTTTATAAAAAAGAATATATTGAATATTATTTTTCCAGTTAATATTTATTTTTTAATCTAGTATTGTGATGAACTTAAGCTTTCGGTTAATTTTTTTAATTCGCATAATTAATAAGAACACAATTGTCGATGTTTTTTGTGAAAGATTTTATCAGTTAACTAATGTTTTAACAATTGAACTTTTCTAATGTAAAGTTTACCGACGCTATAATCCTTGTTTTGAGACCGTTTTCACAATTGAAGCAATTAATTTTTCAAAAATAAGCACTATACAATAAATTATTCTAATTATAATTATTATGCACAAATACTGTAGTTGTTAGGAACAAATAAATATTCTACAGCAAATTATTTAAGATATGAATATGATATTACAAATTTTCAAATATTTAGAAACAATAAGTGTATAGTACTACAATTTTTAAAGTATTTAAAAATAAGTATGTATATAAAAATTATTGAATTAAAATTTTTAAAAAGTAGGATTGATCACTGACTTTTGAGGGTCTAAATTTTAACACATCCTTGCATTATTGAACTTTTTGAGAAAGTTATGGTGGTATTTTCTATTTAAAAAAGAATAAGAGATAAATTTAATATCAACTGATAAATGCTTTGTTATAACTATAACAAATATATAAAATAACAGGGTCTAACTAATTATATGGATTGTGTGGCATATTTCAGAGCTAGAAATTTCATACGTGTGAATACTTGAATTTTATGTAGAATTCTATACTTAAAAATTTGGAAAACATTTGATCTTTTATTTCAAACTTCATCGCTTCTTATTACACATCTCTTATTTATTCATTTTCCTTCCAATTACTTTTGTTGTATTTACTTTCAATTTAAAGATAAATGGTCATTGTAAATTTACTGTTAATTCTGACAAAAAATATTCTGAACATATGACAGCTGTATCAAATATGAAGATAGATCTATTCTTCACGAACAATCATGTGATAAGATGTTAACACAAGCTTCTCGTAAAAATTGTAACGAGTTACTAATTACATTTTTATTTGTAACGAAAGAAAGTATGATTCGGTGGCAATAGCGAAGAATCGAAGGAGAACCGGGTCGAAAGAAAGAGAAAGAAGGAAGAGTCATCGTCGAAGAAAGGAGGCTGCAGGTTCTCAAATTGCAATGAAACCGGGCACCGACGCGTCGCGTGGGTTTCGTATGACGACCAGACCACCGATGACGATGCTGTTTTTCTTTCGCCCCGAATATACTTCATCCCTTATGATCTAACTTCGCATTTGACGGAACATCGCGACACCATCGACCTGATTAAACAATTACAATTTCGTTTCGTTACGTTCAAGCTCGATCAAATAGAAATCGTTGAAAGAAAAGATCGCATAATGTTTTCAGTAGGTAGGAGAAGGTTATTGTACAACTTCAAGAATTTATAAAATAATTATATTTCTCAACACA
This sequence comes from Megachile willughbiella, assembly GCA_945859595.2. Taxonomy (NCBI): domain Eukaryota; kingdom Metazoa; phylum Arthropoda; class Insecta; order Hymenoptera; family Megachilidae; genus Megachile; species Megachile willughbiella. The sequence goes on from OX243801.1 coordinate 11,257,903, forward strand.
TGTTTCAGTCTCAAAGAAGAGCGCATCAATAAATTATAGGTACCTGACTTCGTTCATCTTATAATACAATGCTACATTAAAAACTTACTAGTTAAACTACTACTATTTTACAAAATTTACAAAGTTCCTATTATTTACAAGCATCTCGTAAATACATTAGTTGAAGATTGTCTCTGTATCACATCGTACGATAAATATTACTTCGATAATAATACAAGGTAAGTATGTTTAAATAAAAAGGATAGGAAAAGACAAGCTAACGGTAAAAGCAACTTGTATGTTTGGAATGAAAGCATATTTCTGTATAACTAATATCTGCAACTAAATAATACGTTCGTTCGTCGCAAACACAACTCATAACATTCCATAAACAATATTAATCGCAGATTATCGATACGTTCAACGAAAAATTCTCTCTGCACAAACAAAAATACCTTCATTTTTCATCAATTTCACTAACGTCTTAACATCTTTCATTAATCTCACTTCCTATCTTAACATCCGTCTCCGCAAACCTCTCTATAGTGACAAAAATATATTTTCTCGCATCACGTACGAAAATAATTGATTCTCATTGTAACAAATCGTACAAGGCGGTGATATAAGACTGCGCCATTTGAAGTGTCTCGTACTTGGACAGTTGTCTATCGTTGCCCAAAGAGGGAAGATAAGCTCTCAGTCTATCGAAAGCTTTGTTCAAATTCTGCATTCTTCTTCGTTCCCTGGCGTTCGCCGCCAGTCTGCGTTTCCTAACGATCGTCGAGTTAACGTATTTACCTCTTCTTCTGACCGCATTGCCCCCGGTCCCATGGATCCCAGAACCAACGTGATCCGGACTGTCGCTCATTTCAGCGTCGTCCTCGCTGTCAGCGTCCACGATTCTGTCCGAAAAACTGCTGGAATTGCTGATGACACTGCCTCGACACGATTGCGCTTTCTCGTGTTCCGTTTCCGTTTCAACGTCCCCGGTCCCATCGGTATCCGCGTCCATGCTGTTTACTTCCTCTGTCAGATCCACCATGTTCATACCGTGCTTCGTTTCGGTACCCATCTGACTCCTCTTCGCGGTGTACCTTTTGTTCAATTCCTCCGCAGAGCCTAGCAGGCGATAAGTAACTGAGGTGCTTATCGTGTCGGGTTCGGATGATATGGATAGGGTCGTAGCAGGACTAACCGATCGCAGACTTGCGGTTGGACTTGGCGTGTGCCAGCCGTCACTGTGATTACCATCGTAGACGATGCACTGGGGTACCGTGATTGTGCTTACCGGAGGGAGGTCGGTTTTGTTCTTCGAATAGGAATAACTCGGTAAGTCCAGATACGTGCAGGATACGACATCGTCTTCTCTAGGCGGGAACATGTATCCATAGCGAAACATCTCCTGCAATTCCATCGCACCAAAATTGAAAATGTAACGTTCACTCGTGAACCTGGCTAGGTCTGTGAGCTTCGTTCCTCGATACCTTCACTTTTCCACTGTGTTGTCACGGAATCACGGTTGTTCAACGATAAACTTCTTCGGATTAATCAAGCTTGTTTCAACGTAGTCTTCTCGCGGATATAAGTGGGTTGCTGCGATTCTGTTCGCGGTAATGGTGGTTTCTCTTCAAGTTCTGTACACGCATACCGACTCGGCCGTCGGGGTGATTCTGAACTCGGCAGGCACACTGCCGGGGAATTTATGCGTTTTCGGAGCGAGGCACCCTCGTGCAGCACGTGCCGCACGACCAATGAAAACTCCTCGAATCACCCCACCACTTTTACCATGAAGTAGGGCCAACCAGCTCTGAGTATGCGAACGGCTAGTGCAACAGGTGGCATCGGCGCCTCCAACCTACACGATCATGTACAAAACCGTACAACCATAACGTAGGCCCTTTCGACTTGCGCATGTACATGTGTGCATGGACTTGTACGAGTAGTGTTCGATGCACATTATGCGCACCTATATGTTCCACATTTAACGGGGGTAGAAGTTTCCCCAACCGTTACGCGCGAACTACCTGTTGTTGGATATACCTCATCGGTAATTCGTTTTAGCGTTGAAGATAATATTTAAAAATGGCTGTCTAAGAGGGTGAAGACTAACGTTCGAATAAACGATGGGAATTGGTAACTACGGCGACAGTTTATTGGTTATGTAATAATGGTGGGTTTGAGGTTTAGCATACTAGGGTGGAACGTTCAATGAGCGCTTTCTTATGGGACTTCGTTATTTCTTGTTGTTATTTTAATTTGTTTGATACTATTGTTATAATTATGTTTTTTAAATATGTTCATTTTAATTTTTAAATAGAAATTGCTTTTGGAGAACATAAGTACGATTAATAATAAATTACGGAAGATATTTTACAATGTACCTTTGCTAAGAAATGTAACTAACTTGCTATTTAGAAATTTATAAGCATTACGGAACACAACAGTGCTTCACATCAATGATATACTTCCATCTGTATATTAAACTAATATGATTAACTAATATCATTGTTTTTTGTTTATAACAAAGTTACATAGTCACTGGGAGATTTTGTCTCTCATGACATATTGCGGTGTTTAATGTTATGCTCTTGTTCCATATTAGGTTCAGTTACTTTACGTGTATAAATGATAGATATATTAGTGTTAACACTGATATTTTTTCAAATCTCTCATAATAATTGATTGAATTATCATTCATCCCTTACCACACAATATCGTGTCACATTTGTGACGCAAACTATAGTTTAAATGTGACAAATCAGACTCATACTTTCATTTCAGGTGGATTTTGACTTCAGTTTTAATTATAATCTGCAAGGATCGCTAAATGCAAAGTCTGACTTGTATTTTAATCTTCATTATCTTTCTTAATATTGCATCAATAATTACTTAACTGTAAGTGACACAACTGTCCCGAAAACTGTACGTTAAAACTAAATCCATCAGCGTATAATACGCATTTATTTTAAAATTAAAAATGAAGTTGTGATATAAATAAAGGAACATGAAACATAAATTAATGTACAAAATAGGTTTTCATCCTGATGAAAATCAATACCGATTTCAAGAAACTTACCTTAACAAATTGAAACTTAAAGTAACTTGTAAAAAGATTCTTTAGCCTTTTCGAGTTATAGTGTTGATAGCTCTGATTAATAATTCTGGTTTTCGTAGGGAAAATGTAGTAACTTTGGTGGGAGAGGTCCCTCAGACATTGATCTTTAGATATTTTTAAAGATTTTGTAATTTGGGGATGGTTTAGAATTTGATCTACAGATTTGTAGATAGGTTTATTCGGGAATTTTGATGTTTAGAAATCTAAGAATTTGGGGATTTAAAAATTTGGAAATTTGGATATTTATGAGTTTAGGGATCTGGAACTTCAAATTTTGGAAATTTGCAGATATTTAAATTTGAAAATTTGGAAACATAACAGTTGAGTAATTTAGAAAGTACAGATTTGAAGGATTAGAAATGTGGAGAGTTGGGAATTTAAAATTTTTGCATATTTGGAAAAATGTGATATTGTGGAATAGAGAAATTGAGCAATTTAAGATTTGAGGAATTAGAAAATTCAGAAATTGAGAAATTATGAAATTAAGAAATTAAGAAATTAAGAAATTAAGAAATTAAGAAATTAAGAAATTAAGAAATTAAGAAATTAAGAAATTCAGAAATTCAGAAATTGAGAAACTGAGAAACTGAGAAATTAAGAAATTAACAAATTAAGAACAATTTATAGATTTAAAAAATCGGGACTATAGAAAGGGATTTTAAAACTTGCGAAGAAGACTTGAAAATATTAAATTTAAGATATTTATAAAAATTTATAAAAATTTATAAACCTATAAATATATATATATCTATGAATCTAGAAGACTATAAATTTGAAAACTCGAAAAAGAATTAAAGGCTTAATATAGTAACCAGCAACTTCGAAACCTTAGATTTCGCTCAATTTTCACTACGAAATTCACTTTCTCAGGCCTCTGTGCAATTAAAACATTGACCATTCGCTGACAATCAGCTAAAAATCGGCGTAAAAAGTAACACTGACAAAAAGTGAATAAACAATAACGATTCGGATGCCGTGTTGAGGGGATGATCGGGCGATCGGGCGAACCGGCTGCAAAGAGGAACGCGGTCCAGCGCAAATTTACCTTGGGAAAAGAACGGATCGTATCTTGAAAAGGGTGCAAATACCTCAGGGGCGTAAGGTCCAGTTACATTTTTACTCGCTCAATTAGCGAAAACAGGTAGGATAAAGTTTGCGGCGAGCACGACGGTGGTCCGAAGCAACCCGATCTCTGTCATTCCCTTCGGACGCAGCCGTCTTGGATTTCGGGATCGCCCCGTCGTCGTCCTAAAATTCTTCCTAAGTAGCGACACGATAATCCCCCGCTTAAAAACCTTTAGTACTTTTCATACCTTTAACGAGAACAATCCTGCGATCGGTAAGTTCATTTTTTGTAATGGAAATCGTCGTGTTTAACAGCAGTAACGATCTTTGGTACTTCTACTATACACAGTATGTCTGAAAAGTAACGGCACTTTTTAAATTTAAGGAACACTATTAGCGACATCTATAAAAACAATATGCTATTTGAAAACAGTATTCCTCCCCTACAAAACAAACCAATCGTTATTGGAACCGAGCAACGAATTGTAAACTTATAGTGTTTAATGCGACAGAACCTTTCGTCACCGTGTCACAAAATCACGATGGAGCAAAGAGCGAATATTAAATTCTGTTCGGTAAAGCTCGGTAAAACTTTTACAGAAACATTTGGATTAATGAAAAATGTTTATGGCGACGATTGTTTATCCCGTACACGTGTGTTCGAGTGGTATAAGCGATTCCAGGACGGTCGTGATACTGTGGAAGACGACCCAAAGCCAGGTTTTGGGTTTTTCTAAATTCTAAACGATTCTAATGGTATTATACTTCGGGAATTCGTTCCACAGGGACAAAATGTTAATGGCGAATATTATCTGGGTGTTATGGAACGTTTGTGGAAAAGAATCGTTCGTGTGAGGCCCGAATATCGAACGCCAGGGAGTTGGTTTCTGTTGCATGATAATGCACCATGTCACAGAACTGTCGCAGTTCATGAATTTTTGGCGAAAAGACAAGTCTGTGTGCTCCAATATCCTCCATATTCGCCTGACTTATCTCCATACGATTACTTCCTTTTTCCAAAATTGAAATTAGCCATGAAAGGAACGTTTTATGACACTGTTACACAAGTCCAAGCAGCTGTGACAAGGGTGATTGAAGCGATTCCGCAAAACGACATAAAAAAATCTATGTTAACATTGCCTGAGCGTGCCCAGCGGTGTATTAATGCGAAAGTGATGTATTTCGAATAAAAAAAATTAATTTTGGCAAAATAACATACTTTTTTTTTTTATTTAAAAAGTTCCGTTACTTTTCAGACATACTGTGTAGATTTAGCATTCTACGTGTATCCTGAATTGAGAACATTTCTCATGACACATCATAAATTAGTTATTCTACAAACCAGGTACGAATTCAAATGTATTTAATACTATTTCTACCAAGAGGTGTCAAAAGACACCTTTCAAATTTTAACTTAAAATTCTCTAAGTTAAATCATTTCTCCACAATTAATTTTTTGACTTTTCATACAAGAGTTGTTAAATTAAGCGATATCATTTTCTTCCAGTTTATCCTAGATCTAAAAATGTGCATATGATATACAATAACTGATCCTCGTATAAAATAAGTACTTTTTCTTATTCTTCAAATTATTCGCTGATCTTAAATACAAAAGCTTCAAGTTGAATATTAATTGATACCCATTTGTCTAAGAAGTTTTTTTATCGGATCTAAATAGTTGTACGATTTTCACGCGAGAATATTCTTCCGTTGAATTAGGGTGCAATTTAAAAATTGATTGCTTCCATCTATTATGTTCTTGTTTCAGAACGGAACTGGGTCGGAACCAATAATTAGGCCTACGAAATGTACGCTTGTCTGTGTCTATCCTTGCTCTATTCACCTACAACATTATCTCGCTTTCGACCTTCTGTTTTCATCTTTTTGCTTACCTGCTTACCCTGGTGGTGTAGCAGTTCAACCCACTCATCCTGTCTTTGCTCGTCAGATCCATGCCAAAAAATTCTCAGTCGTGTGTGTTAATTGCTCTAAACTAAATAGACAATAAATAAACATCGAACGAATGTGAACGAAATCTGTTCGTGGATATCGATAAAATATAAAAGTATATTTTTCTACAGAAATTGAAGAAAAAACCAGTTATTGCTTGCATTTCTTTCTTTTTAATTAGACATTTTACATTTTCCATTAAAAACAAAAAATACTGAAAATGTAGTATATCAATTTTCAGTTCAAATGTGTAAAAATGTGTAAAAATGCATAAAAATGTCTATAAATATACAAAAATGTGTAAAAGTATATGACAATGTATAAAAATATATAAAAATGTATATAAATGAATAAAAATGTATGGAAATGTGTGAAACAATGTACGACCGTATACAAATGTGTAAAGCTGTATACAATCTTTCGATGCACAATTTTTTCAACTTTAAAAATAATACAACTTTGAACTTTCACGTAATACTTTCAAGTAATACTAATAAAAAATTGCAATAAACATATATTTTGTATCAAAAGAAAAATAATAATTTTGTATATAAAGAAAAATAATATAATGTTACAAAATTGAAAAATGTTAAGAAAACATATTTCGTTATTTTACGCATAAAAATGCGATTTAAAAATAGTCACGTTTAAACAACATATGCAGATTTTACTACATACAAATTTTTAGTTTTAAAATTTGTATAACGAAGATTTAATATGTTTTTTTGTTCAAACACGACTGAAAGAAACTAATTGATTTTCACCAAAAATGTAATGGTAGCGAAACGAATTGTAAGTTTATTAATTAATTTCTTCCGTCCAATCGTAGAAAATAGAAGAATGGAGGAGGAGAACAAGACAGAAGTTTGATAAGGTAGCTAGTAACGAAGACTAAAAAGAAAAGGAAAAGTGAGGGAGACAAAAACTGAAGCAACAGAAGACCCGCAGCCAAAATGGCCGAGGTAGGTCAGTCGTGAGGATACGCCCTGGGCGTGAGTCGAGTAATTAAATACAAAATGTACTCATTTGTGAGCTCAGTGGCAAATAACATGTTATCCGACAACTAGCGATAATTTATGAGAGCACCCTATGACGCTATCTGTCTGACCCTCCACGAAGTTAACTCGTAGGGATATACAGATATACATGGCCAGCCCTATTCAATGAATATGCATTGATGAATAGAGATGTAAGCTTTTGCAGACAAATGTAGGTCGAGAAATCGAAATATTACCATTTATTTCACCTTATCTGCCTCTTTTCTCCTCCCATTTTCTCTTCTTTTTCCGACGATTTTTCGTCTCATTAATAATTCATTAGACAAAGGAGGTCTATAGTGGGTGGCCAAATTATTGTATTTAAACAAAAATTCCATATTTTATAATTTTGACCGATGACGTACAGATATTTTTATTATGTTGTTACAATATAATACATTGTAAAAATGGCTTGAAAGAGAAATTGAATTAGAGAAATCTTTAGAAGTCAGATCTATTCTTTATTCGCGTTGATGATAAATTGGACTTACACATTGATTTATTATTGCAAAATTTTCAAATCCTTTCATTTCTAAATAACAGCCCGTAAATTTCTAAATATTTAAATATTCAAGTTTTGAAGTCTGCAAATTCACAAATTTTCACATTGCAATTATTCAAATTTTATAATTATCAATATTATAAATTATAAATTACAAATTTGCATATTAGCAAATTAGCAAACTTTCAAATGATTAAATTACCAAACGATAGAATTACTAAATCACTAAATTACCAAATTACTGCATTATGAAGCTACCAAATTACCAAATTGCCAAATTATCAAATCCCTACATTTTCAATTCTCAAATTTCTAAATCTCCAAATCACAAACTTTCCAAATTTCCAAATGTCTAAATTTAAAAATGTCCAAATTTCCAAATATCCAAATTTCCAAATGTTTAAATTTCTAAACGTCCAAATTTCCAAATGTCCGAATTTCTAAATTTTCAAATTAAGAAATAATCAAATTTTTGAATTTTCAAATTTCTGAAGTTCTGCAAAATTTGCAATTTTACACACTTTAGAATTTTGTGAGCTTAGCAGAGAAACATGTACTGAGAATTACTATAAATCTTCATTTTCTATAATAATTAAATTTGTAATTATTTGGCGAAAAGTCAGCCATCTCGTAGACACACGCGCAAAGGGCTAACTGATCCATGGTTACACAAAATGGCAGAGTTACAGTATCCGAATATGAATGTAAACTACTTTATATATAGAATAACGACCACCAACGCATCTTCCGGATACAAAAACGATTATCGACAATAACTTTATTTTACCCTGAAACCACTTTCTGTTACTTGTAGGCGCGTTTGAACGTACCGACACGCCGCCTAGTTATTTGTGCACGCTCCGATATACCATTTCGGAGACGTAATCGCTAATCACTCGTCAAATTTCAAAGAAAGGGACAAGTCACAAATAAGGACTAGTTTGGAAGTTACTTCGGTTTTAGGCTGCCGCTTCGACCACTGCTATGCTTGTTGGCTGATTTTACGGTTTCTACGAAACTGCGCTCTCTTTCGTAGATCTTCTGTCCTTCAGCAAATATTCTAATATTTTCATAGGAACCAAAATGTTTAGTTAATTAGAATATAACATTCTACATAAGTGAAGTTTTCCTCGCCATTTTTTTAATTGTTCTAATTTTTTATCTAGCCTATATACATTAACTTAACCTAGCCATAAGTTAAACATAAATTAACCTAACTTCACCCTAATTTAACCTAAAACTCTAACCTAATCCCTGATTCAAATCTTCATACCTCGTTACTTAGGATAACCTTAATAAATATAATATATACATTATACATATAGATACGTTAACCTAACCTAGCCATAATTTGAACATAAACTAACCTAACTTCACCCTAATATAACTTAAAACTCTAACCTAATCCCTGATTAAAATTCTCATACTTCATTACTTAGGATAACCTTAGTAAATATAAAAAAAATTATTAACGTAATGTAAAAGTCCTGTTATAATTTTAGAAATTTAGAAATTTAAACATTTAGCAACTTTAGAAATTCAGAAATTTGATAATTGGAAACCTTGAATTTAAAAATTTGGAAATTTGATATATGAGAACTTCATGATTTTACAATGTGATGGTTCTGAAACTTGTAAGACAACAAATTTCAGCTTTTAGTCATTTTTACCAAAACAACTATTATTATTATCCTTATTACTATTATTATTATTGTTATAACCTTAACTATTATCATTAGATCTATTATTATTATCGTTATTACTATTATTATTGATAGTTTTGTAACTTGTAAATGTGAAGATTTGTAAATCTGTGATTTTGTAAATTTTCAAATTTGTAAATTTATAAACTTTAAAGTAAAACGTTAAAATACACATTTTTCGTCGCGATCCTTTTTGTTTCTTCGTTTGCTTGCAAGAACGCGTGCATTGCACGATAGTTTATAATAATCCGTGGTGTTTAAACATGAATAGCAACGAAACGACGTCGGCGCAGCCTGAAAGGACAAAATAAGGAATTTGAAAGCGGAACCGGATAATGTGGTAATTGTATTCTGGGAATCAGTTCGGCACGCACTCCTTAACAAGCTTCGATGAGTCTCTCCTGTCTGGTTCTAGACACGGCAAGCTGAAAAGCATAGATGAATGGTCAGCTCGTTGTGGTATACAACTTTTTAATGTATGTTTTTGATAACACGTGATTTCTGTTTAGAAACACAGGTGTCAGAGTCACGGCTGTCACAATCAGGATAATCAATTATTAAGAACTTCGTACGAGGATGTGGCAAAAAATGTCAGAAATAGCGCACCTTCTTTTTTACAGATTTTTACTAAAAAATTGGAGAGTATACTCAGATAGGATACTCTGAAATAATTATATTCAGTATACTCTGATAATTTCAGCAACCGGCAAGCATTTCCAGCAATTTCAGCAAGCAGTCGGAATGTTGAAATATTGTTGATGTGTGGGTTGTTTTTTTGTTGAGTTAGCACAAATTCATCACTTGTATTACTTATATTAAATAACTATAATAAATTACTATTACTATTGCTAATATATTATCATATACATTAAATAGCTATTACTAATTACGCTTCGTAATTCCCATCATGTCACAAAATATTGAAACAAACTCGCACGAAAATGTTTGTAAAGTGTATAAAAATCAGTAACAGTCATCGGATCGGTTAGACTTAATTCAAAGACCTCCGCATCGTTACGGACGTAATATATGTATTGTAATATGGTAACAATCTTTGAACCAGCCCACAGGAAGGTAGTCTCGTAATTAACTTAAGCCTAATAGAGCGTTTAGTAGAGGATACTTTGAGGTAGGTCCATTGTATTAGCATAAATCATGGAGGCAAATCTCCGGACGGTAGATGAGGAGCAGTTTATCATACTTCACAAATGAAGGGGTTACCACACTGTTATAAGTCGTTCGTAATTACGTCAGTGGATGTTCCGAAAGATTTTCCGGCGTGACGGTCAGTCGTAAACGCGTTAAAATTTTTCTACGTATACCTGACTACGACGGATCTTCCAAAGGAAAAGCCGTCCTAATCGAAGGAAGCTATGTTCAAAATAAAAAGCACAGTTTGTTATTAATTCAGCGACACATTTACGTTTTGTATTTTACAGAATTGTTCTCGAAAGTACACGCGATATTATAAAGTCATCTTCTCGATAATTTCGTGCTAACTTTTAGTTATGATTTATTATTTACTAGTACCGGTTCGAACATAAGATTCGAACGCGCACCGAGGTTGTTGCCGGTAATAAGATGCGGGGCCGCTTAATATTCAATATAAAAATTGAATATAGTGTTACCGTTTATTATTGGCGGTATCTGTATGCAAAATTTAATGCTCGCGACCTACCTGTGTGGTCCTGAATATAAAAACGCTACTATGCTGCAGTTTTCAGAGGTTACGTACCGCACAGTGTTTGCTACACTGTCTGCTAACCAACATGTCTCGCTTATATTTGAAAAGTGCCCTCGAGGTGTCTGCTCACTAATCTCGGTTGTTTAACGTACCAAATATTCAGTTGCCCTATATTTGTTCTTTTTAGGTGTTATTAGACAGATATTTATTAATATAAAATTCAAAGGTATTATGAATTTTAGGAGAAGAATTTAGAATTAATATGAATGATTTGGGAGAATTAAGTTATCTGCGTTATAATAGTTAATTTTATAAGTTTTAAGAATATAATACTTTAAAAATTCGTGAACTGATACACTTTCGGTGAATATTTTTTATGAATTCAGGGAGAAAAATATGTTTCCATTTCACCGCCCCTTTCGTTCCGAGTTCTCTTGTGTGGGAAGGGTTTTTCACCCCGAATGAAGGTAAACGCAAAGGGATCGGGGCCTGTGAGATCTCATAATATCTATCGCTGTGGCATATATCTGTGCTAGCTTTACCGAAACCCATAAAAATCCCCATTTTTAGATCAAAATCGTTACATCGGCTGATTTCGTTTTCGGGCCTTCGGAAACTTCAGATAATTAAACTGGAACGTGGTCACGGTTCTTATTTCCGAAGATTAAGGAAGAAAGTCGGCACGGTAAAGGAATTAAAATTATATTAGACGCAGAAGCAGAAAACAATCGCTAACAGTAACCGAAAACGATTCGAATTCATTATACTGAAAGTTATTAAATAATATGTTAATATTGACATTCATTTTCTAATGGTGTGACTTTTAATTTTCCGTTTAAATACAATGAAGTTTGATTATGATGTTATTATATAATTAGTGGATCATTTGAAAAAAATATCGATGACGAAATCTCTTCCAAAAATGACCTGAAAGGAAATATTCTTATCTAGATTAGTTAAAGAATCATATTTTCTCATCAAAAGTATAACTTTGACCTGATGACTTTTTCTATAAAACCTTAATTAATAAAGATATGTAGGAATTTCAATTTAAATGGTGCAATATTTGTTACCAAAATCAAATACGTAAACTTTTAGTGTATTTTTAAACAAACTTCTCAGAATTCTATCATAAGGGTTTGAAACATGACCACAAATATTGTTAAAAAATTGTTAAAGGTAGTAATATAATTGCAAAAATTACATTTGACAAAAAATTATTATTTATCGTTTTTAAGATATGCTAAGAGATTCGCCAATGACTGACACATCAATATAATAAAATAATGTAAAAAATAATTAAGAGCTAACATTGAAAAACAAAAGCAAAAATAATTGAATGCATAAATAGTTATATCTGTAGCTTAAGTAACTACTGAATCATATGAACATTTTCAGATTTTAACTAATTTAAAACTTCCTCTGTCAAACGTAGGTTTTTATCATTTCATCTGAAAGTAGAAATATTATCCTATCGGATAAACGTATTTATTTATAATTTTGTTTTATATTTAGTTATATATTTTAGTTATAGTAATTGTCTAAATATAAAAGATATTGCAATTATCAAAACTGCTCCCTTAATCGTCTGAACCACCACATTTCCCTTAGAATGTTTATACACCATAAAATGTCTCCTACGAAATCATACAATTTTTGGCAAAACGCATAATTTGAAAGTCGTACGTGATGTGCATGTTAAATGTGCATATGTATCAAAGACGTTGAACGCGTGACAAACGAAATTATATAGATCCAAGCAAAAGATGTTGGCCACGACCGAAACCACTCTGATTAACGTCAATGACGAGATAAATGGTTAAACGTCCTAACCTGTCCAACAGACGTTATACAATGGTGACGCGATACCAACGATTTTTGGCGCTTCAGTAAAACGAACCGAGGCAATTCAACGCCATAGAAATGCTAACGCGCCTTAGAATTATCAAAGGAGCCGCTTTTGCCAATAATCTACCGTGTCAAATGGAACAAACGTTGGCGTATAACCTCGCGTGCCACAGGATTCATCCTTGCAAACTTTCAGAATGTAATAAATCAGTACAGAGAACTTGTAGCAGTATCTTATAAATACAATTGTCCGCGCTTTTCTTTTTCCACATTCCTCTTTTTGTTACTCCTTTCTTTTACTTGATTATTTAGGGACTGTATTTTAGGAATAATGGGGTAATTTTTTTGACGAGGAATTTGGGAATTTGGGAATCTGCAGGTTTAAGGATTTATAAATTTGGGAATTAATGAATTTTATAATTCGGTAATTTGAAAAGTTAATGACTTGAATATTTGGAGATTTAAAGATTTATAAATTTGGAGATTTAGAGATTATATAGGATTTAATAACTTGAGGATTTGAAAATTTGTACATTTGGATGCTTGAAAATTTGTAAATTGGAACACTTAAGGGTTCCATAATTCGGGAATTTTTAAGTTTGAAAATTTGGACATTTGTTAACTTGGAAACATTTGAATTTAAAAATTAAAAAGTTTAAAAATCTATAAATCTGAAAATTTGAAGATTTACAGACTTGGAGATTCGGAGTTTTAGAAATTTGGAAATTTGAAGATTTGGTAGCTTAGAAAATTTTTAATTAGGGATTTGATATCTTAGAAATTTGAAGATTTGAAAATTTGTAGTTTTTGAAAGTCAATTATTTGAAAATTTAAGAATTTAAAGATTCGAAGATTTGGAGATTTTGACATTTGAAAATTTAAAGATTTGAAAATTGAAAAAATAATACACTTAAAAATTTCGAAATTTGAGAATTGGAAAATTTGATGACAAAGTTTTGATAATTTAAGAAGTCAAAGTTTGAATATTTAGAAAGTCAGTAATTAGGGAACCTTTAAATTTAAAAATATGAAAATTTGTGTATGTGTAAGTTTAAAAATCTGGAAATTTGGGAATTTTGAAATTCGAAAGTTCGAAACTCTTTTAATTTAAATATTCGAGTATTTAGAGTTTTAATAATTTGGTAATTTCAAAGTTTTAGTATTTGAATATTTAGTAAAAACTTTGAAACTACAAAATTTAGAAAACTGTCAGTTTGGAAACATACATATTTGCAAATTTGAAAATTGAAAACTTTTAAAATAACAAGTAAAATGTCTTCCGAATTTCTAAGTAAAAAATTTCAATCTCTGTAACATGTCAACTTTTATTCCATAATTATCTGTTTTTTGAAATTAGATGTAATTCATCGAAATCAACAGCTATGCTCCAACCCAAGTATTTTAAAATATTTCAAATTAAAGACATAAATTATAATGATTAAAAATTATGATTTATTAGTTTCATTTTCGTACTGTTCATATTACACTGTACAACAGCCAACTGATTTCGTAACCGCCACTATGAAATTCTTATAGATTTTTGCGAGCTGAATACGAATCTGAAATCCGTTTTTCTCTAGGACGTACAGTTTTTGAGAAAATTAATGTTAAAACAAATTGCAAATTTTCAACTTTGGAAATTTTTTGTACTTTTACCATAGTAGCTATTCAGTGGCTTTTTACACGAGAAAAATCTGTGAACTTTCCCGAATAAAACGATATAAATTGTTATTACATTGTAAACATTTAAATATGTTTAAATAATGGTCAAAGTAAGAAAGTCCCCAAAAACGCACCAATTTTTGCTGATGTTTTTCAATTTATTTAAAAAACTATGGGTCTATGCGAAAATCTAACCATCGTACACGATAGAGCAGACATTTCTGCTGAAGAAACCATCAAGCGAAGTTACAAAATCACTTTCGTTTTCTTTTTATAAAAAAAATAGTTCGGCAAAACACGCGCCGCTGCCAGTGGTACTCCGTGTTGACCCGTTGCGCCGTTCAATTATTCCGTTACGCCAAGACAGTAAGCAGTGCGACTACCGCGCCGCGCCAACATGGAGTACCACTGGCAGCGGCGCGTGTTTTGCCGAACTATTTTTTTTATAAAAAGAAAACGAAAGTGATTTTGTAACTTCGCTTGATGGTTTCTTCGGCAGAAATGTCTGCTCTATCGTGTACGATGGTTAGATTTTCGCCTAGACCCATAGTTTTTTAAATAAATTGAAAAACATCAGCAAAAATTGGTGCGTTTTTGGTGACTTTCTTACTTTGACCATTATTTAAACATATTTAAATGTTTACAATGTAATAACAATTTATATCGTTTTATTCGGGAAAGTTCACAGATTTTTCTCGTGTAAAAAGCCACTGAATAGTTACTATGGTAAAAGCACAAAAAATTTCCAAAGTTGAAAATTTGCAATTTTTTTTAACATTAATTTTCTCAAAAACTGTACGTCCTAGAGAAAAACGGATTTCAGATTCGTATTCAGCGCGCAAAAATGTATAAGAATTTCATAGTGGCGGTTACGAAATAAAAAAAAAGTCAAAATTTGTTGTACAGTGTTATATGTAACTACATAAATTTACACAAATATTTAAAATTTCACGTTTTTAATTGTTTTTAGTATAAACATCATACCTAACTGGTTAGCAACAATAATTCAGGTTTACTCATCTATCATTAACTATATTAAATTATAGTCAAATCTTAATAAATCATATAAGTTATAGATGTTATCAATAAGTTATAATTAATGATAATCTGTAATCTCATATCCAATTATAATCCTCGGTAGCAAATTGAATTAAAATAAAATCAATTTGCAAGATTATGATCCATTCATGTATTAATTATCGCCTACAGTGCTACCCCTATGAAAATCGTTAGTTGGTAATTTGATAATCCGGTAAGCTAATCGGACGTCTATATGGAAATTACGGACCATAAAATATACGTAGGTAACAACAGGAGAAACCAGTTATGTAAAATATTTTACCTTATTCTCTCGTATTTCGTGCTACTTGTAAAAAATTAATGGACGTTAAATAACTCGATCATATTCGAAGATTACGATTGAAGTATCATAACTTTATTATTAGTTATTCTCCTTGATGTTACCTTCACAACCAAATACAGTACTTAAAATGTAATAACTTAGAATACCAAAGTATTCGTGACAGTGGGAAGTGGAATTAAGTTAAAAGTTGCAAATTGCTGGTGTATCATTCTTTGACTGGTTCGAAAATCACCGCGTTTACGCAAATTATTGCCGAAAGGAGCAATCAGTTTAGTGCTGAAATTTCCATAATTCGAAAACAAGTAGCTCGAGCTTCATCCACGAATATTTCATTAAAATATAACCAATTATTTTAATTGTGCTACAATTATTTTAACAGCAACTTATAAAATTCAATTAAAATACGCTCACTTTAAATAAATAATTTTTGTTTAAACATCATTAGAATAAGACATATTTTAATGCTATAATAAACATCATTTAATTAAGTATTGTAAAAAAATTAATGCAAACCTACAGTTACAAACAACGTGTAAGTAAACAAAAGGACGAGAAACAAAAAACGAATGTACAATGAAATTCTTGCAAGTATAAAAGTTCAGACATATTTAAGAAGCATAATCGTAACCACATACTTATTCAAAATTATTTGTTAAAACATTAATAGAAATATTATAAATTTCAGTAAGTTTGAAAAATGACCAATATATAATTTACAAATTTGATGATTTTGAGTTAAATATTTTCAATCACAGTATCACATCCCAGTACCTATAAGATCAATTACTTCCAAAATATTTAAAAACTACAACATAATCCAATTAACTTTGACAACTGTATCACTCATACATAAATAACATTTAAATTTCCATACGATTCCATCACCTACGCTAATAAAAATTCGTTCACTCTACCTTGAAATTCTGTTATCAACACTAAACTAGCCAAAATGATCACTAAACAACAGTGAACTAGCCAAAATGATCATTTAACAAGTTTCTTATTTTACAAACTATGTAAAAGTTTTGTTGAAATTCTGATTTTCATCAAAATAATCTGTACATTAATTTGTTTATACCTTTATTTACTTTCCACCCTTATTTTGACCTGCATTGTACGTCAATAGATTTACCGTTAACTCGGAACTATACAAACAAAGAATTCTAAAATATTTATCAAGATTTGTGAAAAACAAAAATACCTAAGTGTCAACTAATGTCAGTCAACGCGTTAAACGTTATAAACAAAAATTGTAAACGAACGCATGAGTAGGCAAAACCTGTAAGAAGAATAAGAGTCGAAAAAAGGAAGTGGGTACGATGAAATTTTGGTAGGCATAAAGGCATGAAAGCTCAGTTCGCGTGTTTAAAAAGCGTGACCATGGCTGTTGAGGTGGCGGCGGCAGTGGTGATGCTGATTATGGCAGACAACGATCGGAAGCAACTTAAGGGCGGGGAAACGGAATCGAGGACTAGCAGCACGCGCCAGCCACACGCCTCGAGTCTTCTTGGGCCTTTTGCCTTCATCCTCAGACACGTACACCTGGGACAGTTGGCAAGCGAGAGACAAAACCTGGCAATGTCTACTAGGCAGTGTCTTCTTTTCTTCGGCGAAAACTGCAAGAATCGAGTCGAATCGAACAAGGCGAAATTAAACGCCAGATATATAACTTTACCATCCTTCGTTGCGTTTTGCAACAATGAACGTTTTGAGGTATATAAACTTAGCCGAAATCTTTACAAGTTGATCGGTGAATATAAAACGGAGCGTTGGTTAAATTGACGGTTCGGAGTTGTTATGCAGCGAGGACATCGGGACATTAATAGCGGAAACGTAGTCACAACGATCTTTCGAGGATACATGATTTCCTCAGATGGTAGTTTGGCGGACGGTAGGTAGATTAAACCCTCGAGGCAGCGGGTGCAGCCTGCTTACCGTATGCTTCCCATATGGCTCGTCCTCCCTCGAAAAAGCGACCCGTGGAGGCTCGCGCGCCTCATTCACCCTCCCCTATTAGCTTACCTTCTCACTACCCTTTACCTACGAATCCTCCTAGTAGGTGTAACCATACTTTCAACTAACAGATGAGATTATGCCAAATCACGCTGACATTCGCTGATCATAAGAATTATAGGATTAAAGATCCAATTTGGATCTTTAAACTGCAAGCTTCGAATCGGATGGATATCAAGTGATCGTGTAGGCAATGTTTTAATTACACAGTGGCGGAAGGTGATTTCATGGACGAACTTGAAGAAAATCTAAGGTTTTTGAAGAGTTGTTTGGCCCATTTTAGATGTTGGATTGACAGCGTTGCGAAGAACGTAGGGTTTTTAGTTTTGTTGAGTTTTGCGCGTGTCGTGTTTGTTTATTGTCTTCGCGTGTTCTTCGGTTGCGACGCTTCAAAAGTAAAGATGCGTGTTTGTAACTAAGAGACTATTTTTTTTTATACCGTTAAGTTAGTTTGTATTATCTCCTGTATTATACTATGATGATGAATTGTATTATACTATGTATGTATTATCTCCTTACTTTATTATGTTTAATTACGGTTTCATTATTTCACTTATATTAAACTTGAACAGTTTTGAAGTTTTAAAAGCACTTCATTTATAAATTACCAAATTATGCAATTCTATGAATATTCATATTTGTTTCGAAGTTCTGCGTTTCAAAATTTTCTAGTTTTGACATTTTCGAGTTTAGTAAATTTGAAAATTTTAAGTTTGCCAATTCATAAACTTCAAATTTTTGTAATTTTTGTATAAACTACTGTATTTTCAAAGTCTACAATGTTTTAATTCTTAATTTCTGAATTTCTGAATTTTTCAATTCCTCAGTTTTTCAATTTCTCAATTTCCCATATTTCCAACTGCGTAAAATTTCAAATTTCCATCTTCCCAAACTTTTCAATTTTTAATTCTTCAAATCTCTACATTTCTCGATTACCCAATTACTATATTTCCGAATTTTCTATTTTTCAAATTTCTAGATTGTCTATTTTTTAGATTCCGAAATTTCTAAAGATACAAATTTTCAAATTTGCAAATTCTCAAAATTGAAATTCCAAATTTATAAGTTTCTAAATATCCAAATTACTCAAATTTAAAATCCCAAATTCCTAAATTAGTAAATATCCAAATTTTCCAATATTTCATCTTCAAATCCCTAGATCCCCGAAATTTTAGCCTGTCCCAAGATTTCCATATTTTCAGAAGTCTAAAAATCAACGATTGAGAGGACTCCACCGCCGTATAAACTGAATTTTAATTACTAATGAAAGTACAATTTTTTTTATGGAATATCATCATTCCTATTGTTATTTTTATCGCTTTGTCTAACCTGTCTATCCTTAACTCTGTTGTGCTTTTAATATCAAGATGTTCCTGTTATTTAATTTATGAAATTATTATAAGATTAAAAATAAACATTATCGTCGGTTGAAATCATAAATGATATATAATAAAAATATAATGTAACAAAATATTTCATTAAAAGTCGGATTCTAACTAACAATTTTGATAAGTTATAATTGAAGATTAAAATTAATTTTTAGTCGCACGGAGTTAAATTAAAAAATAAATTTTATTTTAAATAAGACTTCGATTGAATTAAAAGTTTAATTTTTGTTCTTAGTCAGAAGAAATTTTACTTAATGATTGATTATTCATCGTTATTTTAAAAGCCTCCTTTTGAAATTAATGTTTAATCTCCAACTTGGCAAGATTGATTTAAAAATTACACTTCAATTTTTAATTGGGAAATCATTCAATACTCAATTACAATTTAATTATTAATTAGGTGTAAATTAAGTTAAGAATTTATTTAATTACTTGACACTCTGAGATCAACTTGTCTGACTACAAAATACAAATATCTCAATTGATTTAGTATTGATTAAGGCATGTATGTACAAAGTTATTTGAGAAATAAACAATTCTTTTTTTACAGTTTTTTAAAATTTCTCATAAAATATTTCAAACATAATGTCTTACATTATAAAGAGTATTTGTTACTTTACTTACAAATTCTTTTTTTTATGTTTGCGAACACGTGACAAGGAAAATGTAAGTTTAATAAAAATACTTTTCGCGTAGATAAAAAGCAAATTGAAATTAATTTACATCGATTTTTAATCTGTAATTTATCAAAGCCGAATTAAAAATTTAACTGTAATTTTATGTTGCAAAATCACTCAGTTAATGAGTACCATTTAACCCTTACTTAATATGAATTTAATTACGAATGAAATGTGAATTGTACTTAATTGAATTATATTTAATTAATTATATAGAACTTTGGACACATTAAAAAATCAGCGAGAAAGTGATTCATTGAACAATTCAATATAAATTCATTGAGATTCTGTGTCAGTGACTCAAATTCGAAGAGCAAGAAAGCTTTGTAAGTAGATAAAAAGATGAGAATGTGGAATAACTGAAATGCAATGCGCTACATGTAACGTGTATGATACTTTCATGTTATTTTTACTTTAACGAATCAAAAAAAGATCAAAGATCAATGAATAATTGCGAAATGTAGTTTTATATGCACCAAACGAATGTGTCGAAAGGTGGAAACTAGGAATGGGTTCGACCTAAATTTTTAACTTCTCAAAACTCGAATCTGAAGCTTTGTAAAATTTCAAAGCCCCCGAAAACCGAAATTCGGTGGAAGTCAATCGCGCTGAAGTTCTACGATTACGAGTAATCTACTTAATTCTCAAAAACAAAAACTAATCGTCGAGCATCAAAGCATCACTCACCGATTTGGGAATACAATACACAAATCAAATATTCTCAAGGCACGTTGCGAACGATTATTTATTCATTGGTTTCCTTATCGTGGTTTAAAGAGTTTTGAATCACGAAAAAAGTTTCGAATCCTCGAAACTTTCTTATGTTTCGAGAAACCCGTCCCTGGTGAAAACCGACAATTTAAATTACACCTTTACTTCTTCACACGCTACATGACCGTCAATTTTATCTGAAATTAGTCGAATAGGATCGTGAGATTCATAAGAGCGGCCCAATTTACGACAGAGGTTCAGATCACTCTGGATAAATGCGAGTTAAGTATATAAGTAAAACCAATAAACGCGTTATACCGATCACCGATCAAGGTGATCGCACCGCCATCACTAGCAGCACCTCCTCCGGATGTGGGCGGCGCTGTTCTTCGATAGTCTCGTCAGACGTTATCGTGAATTACTCGTTAGTTCGTGAGAACTGCTTAAATTCCCTTTGTTGTCTTAAACCGGTTTATATTACAATTTTTACGCTGAAAACGAGTACCAAATTTCGGCCATAACTTCGATTCGATAACGGATTTCACCGGAAGAAACTTTCGTTTAAAATTATCTGAAGCTTGTGGAATTGTTCCCTACAATTGTACCAAATTTTACTTTACACGCTGTAGAAAGTTTTAGAGATTATATGCAGGGTGGTCCTTCTAAAGGTAGCCACCTAAATACAGTCGTGCCCCGTATTTACGTCCTAATTGCTTCAAGATTACCCGACGTAAATCGAAAAAGGCTTAAATCGAGAGGAACCTGAGCACTATGGTGTACTTGAAAATTTAATTTTAAGTTAAATTTAATTAATTTAATAAGCATTTTATTTAATACTGTCAAATAAGACAATTTATTTCTGAAGGTTATTGATTATCCCCTGAGAATGATTGTGTTCCCCTTTTTGAAGAAACAAAATGTTTCATCCGTTTTGTCGGAAATAAACTCTATTATAATTGTTAGACAACAATTATTCTTAGATAACTATTATAATTGTTAGATAACAATTATACATTTAGTGCAATTTATTTCACACGAGTTATAATAAAACATTTACTATTACAATCCTTTTACATTGATGATCAGTGAAATTTTTACAAGTATCATATTTCCAAGGAGAAAATAACATAATAAATACACAAATTAACTTTATACAAATGTTATAATAATTTAAACAAAATAAACGATTTATTACTTCCAGCGTCTTGAAAGAATGTAAAACTGATTATAGACAATTAAACACTTAAAATATTTTTCAAAAATCATTTAATTTTGCATTTTAATTTTTGGATTTGAATTTTATATTTTAATTTTACATGGTAGTTGTACGTTTTAATATTACATTTTAATTTTATATTTAATTTTACATTTTAGTGTTACATTGTAGTTTTGCAATATATCTGTACGTTTTAATTTTACATTTTAATTTTACAGTGTAGTTGTACGTTTTAGTTTTACGTTTTAATTTTACATTGTATTTGTGCGTTTTAATTTTACATTTTAATTTTACATTTCAATTTTACATTTTAGTTTTGCATTTTAATTTTACATTGTAGTTGTACGTTTTAATTTTACATTTCAATTTTACATTTTAGTTTTACATTTTAATTTTGCAGTGTAGCTGTACGTTTCAACTTTACATTATAGTTTTACATTTTAATTATAAATTTAACTATAGCCAATCTAATAAATACAGACAATAACTGTATATTACCTTACTGTCAAAAGGTCGTCGAAGTATCACAACTTCCGATTGAAACCTGTCGTGTTTTGTTTGTAATGCGTGTCGTTTTGTTTTTTTACCCGACAAATGTCCCAAGATGTGGATCGGTAAAGGAAGCATAGTATAACTTGTGAACTGTCATTGGAGGTTTTTGGAGATAAATATTAGTCGATCCGATCCTCCGATAATACATACGCGTTAAAATAGGTGCGAAGACCGTTTTTAAGACAACACTGCGAAGATCGGCAAACGATTATAGAATTCTATGTTTCCGTTTCTGTCTGTTGCACTAGCACCTCGTGTTTTTCTACCTTTCTTCCCTTTTTTCTCATGGGAATAGGCCCGATCAGATTGTCAGCAGTGCCACATTCGACTCACCAGAAAAAGAAAGGGAAGTTTAAGGAAATTTACAGGTATCAATTCCTCTAGTGAGATATCCCAGTTAGCTAAAACATGCCGCATCAAAAAACACAACCTTTCTTGGGAATGCATAGTCAATGAGAGGATTAGGTTCACGATAAGATTCAGGAAATTTCGCCTTGGTTGTACTTTTGTTTGTTCATCATTAGTACATTTTTGCTTCACCCTTGAACATTTGAATTTTGCCGATCTTTATCGGTCTCCTAAACGGTTTCTGAAGCTTTTGACAAATTCTGGTGCTTTTCGACTATTTCTTGCATTCATTTGAATTATTTTTTATTTACTGTCAATATGTACTTATAACAGGACAATAATTTATTTGTTGTTAATTACAATTATTAGCTGCAATTTATTTATTAATAATTATAGTTATTTCTTCTTTTTTAAATGACATCGAATATATTTTTTTAAATTTGGAATGAGTAAGGCTCGAATTATCAAATTTCTAAATTTCTAATTCCCAAATTTCCAACTCCTCAAATTACTAAATTTCTAAATCACTAAATTTTCACGTTTCTAAATCTCACAATTTGTGAACTTTTTCTAATTTCCAATCTTCCAAATTCCCTAAAATTCTCAGTCCCAAATTAGCAAATTTTTAAATTCCCAAACTATTAAATTTCGAAATTCTCAAACTCTCAAATTTCCAAATTCTCAAATTCCTAAACTCTCAAATTTCCAATTTCTCAAATTTCCAAATTTTTTAATTTTCAAATTCCCAAATTCCCAATTTCTCAAATTTCCAAATTCTCAAATTCTCAAATTCTCAAATTCCCAAATTCCCAAATTCCCAAATTCTCAAATTTCCAAATTCACAAACTCTCAAATTTCCAAATTCCCAAATTCCCAAATTCCCAAATTCTCAAATTTCCAAATTCCCAAATTCTCAATTTCTCAAATTTCCAATTTCTCAAATTTCCAAGTTCTCAAATTCTCAAAGTCCCAAATATTAAAATTTCTAAATTCTGAAACTCAATTTCCTAAACTCCTATACACTCCCCGAATTAAAAAATTTCCTAATCAATTAAATTCCAAAATTCCAAGATCGTAAAAATCCAAATTTACAAACTAAATATCCAAACTTCCAAATTTCCAAGTTCTCGATTCATAATCAATGTACAAATACTATCAAGATTTCAGTATTATCAATAAGCAACAAGTGTCCCAAAATATTGCTAAAATTAATAACACATGTACATACACATATGTTAATAATACATGTGCTTATATTGCGTCCATGATTTCCCTAAGAATGTATATTAATGTAAAGACAAAAATAATAAATCCAGAAAATTATTATATGAATTTCATCCATCGAATTTCTATAATTAGAAATTCATTCACTGTTAAGGAATTACTATATCTAAACGAATTCAGCTGTTATACTATACTGAAGATCGGCAACAAAAATACCATCGATCCTAATATAACAATCCATTGAATTTCTATCATTGAAAATTCATTTACTGTTAAGGAATCACTATATCTAAATGAATTAGCTGTTATATACCGAAGATCGGCAACAAAAATACTATTAATCCTAATATAACAATCCATTGAATTTCCATCATTGAAAATTCATTTACTGTTAAGGAATTAATATATCTAAATGAATTAGCTGTTATATACCGAAGATCGGCAACAAAAATACCATCGATCCTAATGTAACAATAACGCTTACAGGTGTCAACGTTTTCGATGAGACATCGGACACCGATGTCACGGTTCCTCTTGTTCTAAGTAGCCCGGGTGGTCCTCTCACCTCTTTTGATCCTATCTTTGGACGATCTCGGATCAGCTTCAGCGACGAGCTTACTGCTACTTACTAAGGCGGTACATAGATGAGAAGCAGATGCCTGAGATGAAATCGTCTGCGTGTAACATAAAAGAATTACACGTCTCGTGAGAGTCCCGTGAGAGTCTTGTAAGGTACCTGACGACGGTGGATCAAAAAGTAAAACACGTGTTACGGATCAGTTATGCAAAGTATGCGTACCTGATGAAAGAAAGTCAAAATGAGAAAAGAGGTGGTGAGAATTAATGTGATGTATTGTTGAACAGATAATTTGATAATTAGAACAAAAGAACTGTAGAAAAAAATGGAAGAATGGCTTAAAGAAAGAAAACGTTTTTAGCAATTGCAAATCTAATTATAAATTTTCGCCAAAAAATTGCACTTTATGAGTGCCATGAGAGTTTTATTGTTATCGGAAACTTAAATTTATAAATATTAGGATATTTTTCTAAAGGACAATAATTGTTTTATTATTTTCACAGATAGAAAAATATTTGTATTATTATATTATTATATGTATTATTGTTTAATTTGTAAAATTATGGAGCTTCCGAATGTACAAATTTTCAAATTTCCAAATTCTCTAATTCTCAAATTCCTGAATTCCCAGATTCTCAAATTCCCAAATTCTCAAATTCTCAAATTCTCAAATTCCCAAATTCCCAAATTCTCAAATGAAATCTCAATTCACCGAATTTTCAAATTCCCAGATTCTCTAATATCTGAAGTCTTGTACTCCCTAATCCCAATTTCCCAAATTTCCAAATTCCCAAATTCCCAAATTCCCAAATTCCTAAATTCTTATATTCCTAAACTCCTATACTCCTAATTTCCTGAATTTTCAAATTTGCAAACTTCTAATTGTTCAAATTTCCAAATTCTCAAATTCTCAAGTTTTCAAATTCTCAAATTCCCAAATTCTCAAATTCTCAAGTTCTCAAATTCTCAAATTCCCAAATTCTCAAATTCCCAAATTCCCAAATTCCCAAATTCTCAAATGAAATCTCAACTCACCGAATTTTCAAATTCCCAGATTCTTTAATACCTGAAGTCTCGTACCCCCTAATCCCAATTTCCCAAATTTCCAAATTCCCAAATTCCTAAATTCTTATATTCCTAAACTCCTATACTCCTAATTTCCTGAATTTTCAAATTTGCAAACTTCCAATTGTTCAAATTTCCAAATTCTCAAGTTTTCAAATTCTCAAATTCCCAAATTCTCAAATTCCCAAATTCCCAAATTCTCAAATGAAATCTCAACTCACCGAATTTTCAAATTCCCAGATTCTTTAATATCTGAAGTCTCGTACCCCTTAATCCCAATTTCCCAAATTCCTAAATTCTTATATTCCTAAACTCCTATACTCCTAATTTCCTGAATTTTCAAATTTGCAAACTTCTAATTGTTCAAATTTCCAAATTCTCAAATTCTCAAGTTTTCAAATTCTCAAATTCCCCAATTCTCAAATTCTCAAATTCTCAAATTCCCAAATTCTCAAATTCCCAAATTCTCAAATGAAATCTCAACTCACCGAATTTTCAAATTCCCAGATTCTCTAATATCTGAAGTCTTGTACTCCCTAATCCCAATTTCCCAAATTCCCAAATTCCCAAATTCCCAAATTCCTAAATTCTTATATTTCTAAACTCCTATACTCCTAATTTCCTGAATTTTCAAATTTGCAAACTTCCAATTGTCCAAATTTCCAAATTCTCAAATTCCCAAATTCCCAAATTCTCAAATTCCCAAATTCCCAAATTCCCAAATTCTCAAATGAAATCTCAACTCACCGAATTTTCAAATTCCCAGATTCTTTAATATCTGAAGTCTCGTACTCCCTAATCCCAATTTCCCAAATTTCCAAATTCCCAAATTCCCAAATTCCCAAATTCTCAAATTCCTAAATTCTCATGTTCCTAAACTCCTATACTCCTAAATCCCAGAATTTTCAAATTTGCAAACTTCCAATTGTTCAAATTCTCAAATTCTCAAACTCTTAAACTCTCAAACTCTCAAACTCTCAAACTCTCAAACGCTCAAATTCTCAAATTCTCAAATGAAATCTCAACTCACCGAATTTTCAAATTCCCAATTTCTCTAATACCTGACATCTCGTACCCCCTAATCCCAAATTCTTAAATTCCCAAATCCCCAAATATTCAAAGTCTAAATTCCGAAGTCTAACTCTTCAATTTCCAAATACACAAATCTCCGAATTCCGAAATTTTCAAGTTCCAAATTCTCAAATAAATCCTTAAACTCCAAAATTCTCAAACTTCGAAAGTCCAAAATAGCAGAAAATAAATCATACGCAATAAATGAAACGGGGTATCCACGTTGCTGGCAGAAGGGTTGAAAAAAGAAGACTGCATCATAAAATAAAACGGTATGTTTAATTTCATACGATCACCGGTCTTTCTTGTTTCCGAATTATTCTACCGCTTACCAGAGTGTTTTTACAGCCTGCACGTTCTCATCGCTGGTGCAGCTATAACCATTTTGAGGGTCGTATTGTAAAGTCATGCCGCTCTCGTGCGGTCACGTGCGCATTGAGCCATCAAGTCAGATATATTGAGGAAGAGGCGGTACGCTTATTACAGACGACTCTTTCTCGGCCACAAATCAAATAACATTTTACTTCGGTTGATAGCCAGGTTACGTCGGAAGGAATGGAGACACGATTTGTTTTTATAGCTAGTGATATGACTAAGCATCGTCGGTTTCATCGATAATTTACGAAATAAGGTAGAACTAAGGGTTGAGCGTTCGTTATAATAAGGTTAAACATTCGTTAGAATAAGGTCGAACATTCATTATAATAAGGTTAAACATTCGTTAGAATAAGATTAAATATTCACTATAATAAAGTTGAACATAATTACGTAATAAGGTAGAACTAAGGGTTGAGCGTTCATTATTATAACGTTAAATATTCGATAGAATAAAGTTGAACATTCATTATAGGGTTGAACATTCGTTATAATAAGGTTTGAAATTTATTATAATAAGGTCGGACATACATTATATTATTGAGTATGAACAGTAAAACGTATTTGCAGAATAGTTACAGGTCTACTGCGTATAGCCAGCAAACCCTATTCGCTTCTTCACTTTTTTTGGTTTCTGTAGCTTTTATGGTAGGGAAAAATTACTTATGTAGGGTGCTTCCAATTTGGTGTAATGGAGAAGTAATTTGGAAATTTGGGATTTTAAGAATTTAGAAATTTGGACATTTGAAGATTTAAAAACTTTGGAGATATATAAGTTAAAAATTTGAAAATTTGGTAATGTAGTAATTTGATCATTTGGTAACTTGGTAATTTGAAAATTGAACAAAAAAATTTTCAAGCAATCAATTTTTTAAATATCCAAATATTTAAATCAGCAAATTTCCAAATCTCCAAATATTCATATTCTCAAACCACAAAATTCTTAAATTTCCAAATACTTCAATCCCTAAATTCCAAAATTCACAAGTTTCTAAATTTTTCTAATTCCTCAAGTTGCAAATCACAAATGAACTTAACAAAAAAACTAGATTTCACGAAGAATCTCCATAGACACAGAAGGCAGCTAATAATAATAGCTCAAAAGAAAAAAGACTACAGAACTAACTGCACAGGAATGGAAAAATTTATTTAGCGTCCTATGTGCCAAATATCTTGGATCCATGTGTGTACCAACAGTCCTAAGAATAATCTTGAAACAGAAACAGCCATTTTTACTCAAAATAAAACACAGAAGGAATTCTTTC
This sequence comes from Megachile willughbiella, assembly GCA_945859595.2. Classification (NCBI taxonomy): domain Eukaryota; kingdom Metazoa; phylum Arthropoda; class Insecta; order Hymenoptera; family Megachilidae; genus Megachile; species Megachile willughbiella. The sequence goes on from OX243801.1 coordinate 11,286,293, forward strand.
AATAGCATTCACACAACTAAAACTTACACACTTTTCTTATACTTCAAATTTATTGATAAATCTTCTCACTCTTCATCACTTCTCTCGATTCTCTCTTCACCATCATAACCTAATCCAAAACCTAAAGCGGATTATGAAAATCAACACAATAATGCATGGATTAGATGACAAATTAGCTAAACAGGGAAAGACAATAAACTATAACGTGAGTTTTCCCCCATACTGATTTCCATGAAATATCATGAAATATCATAGTCGACTCTTAATTGTGAGCAACTCTTAACACAATTGCTTAAAATTTTATTTTTCTTATTAATTAAGAAGACAAAAATATTTTTCAGTGAAATTTCTATATTATTAACATTATTACAAAAGGTCTTGCGTATCCGAGAGTACATCTCACTCCAAGTTTCAACCCTCTATCTCAAGGGGTAGTAACAGGAAAAAATCGAAATTTTCGCCGTATTTTTCTTATTTAATGACATTCAAAAAATCTAAAAAAATTCTGAAACATCGGAAATCCAATCGTACATATTACAGAATTTTTTTAGATTCTTTTAATAGCATTAAATAGGAAAAGTACAACAAAAACTGGATTCCCCGCCCTCCGATTAAGACGGGGGGTTGAAACATTCCCAAATTCTCAAATTCACAAGAGTATTCAAATCCGCAAATTTCGTAATTTTTAAATTTTCGAATTCTCAAACATTCATGTGTTTAAATTCCCAAGTTCTCAAATTCTTAAATTTCTAAATATTCAAACCTTCAAACTCCCATATATTTAAATCCCTAAATCCCAAAGTTCTCAAATTTCAAAGTTTCAAAATTCTAAAGTTCGAAAATTCCTAAATTCAAAAGTTATAAGATTCGAAAATTTCCAAATCCTAAAATACTTAAATTTCCAAGTTCTTAAATATGCAAAACATACAGGAAACATTAAAATGCATAAATAAAATATAATAAACATTTCATTATAAGTATAGATCCTGTAACAAAGTGAATTTTATTATACTAATTATAATAAAAAAAGTAATCATGCAGTACTATTCAATTTTGTAACAATTTTGTATTCCATATACGTATGTTTATTGCAACTATCATAATAAATTACCTAAAATTACAAAAATAAAAGTAATACAGTGTGTTAGGTTGTTAGGCCATTGGACTACCTGGTTTTATATGGCGCGTGTGATAGAGTGTACAAATAATATGGGTGCCCAGGAAGGGATAAGCCAGAAGAGAAAATTATCCCGTCAGGGTAGAAGGTGAAACGCGTCTCGCACTTACGTCCGCCCACGCCCGCAACTCGTTATGACTCTAAAGATATTCACAATACGCGTTTCGTGACCCTGTCAGCGTTTTACCACCTTTAGTATCTTTACATTGTAATCTGATAATAGCGGACTGGAGCCATAACGTTAACTGGATTGGATTTTAACAAGACAAGGCTCTTCGCGGCGCGCGTGCAAATTGTGAAAAATGAGAAAATAATTCTTGATTATAGTAAATACGTTGACCACATATTTTTGCCGTCAGCTGAAGGAGTGGCACGAAGATGCAATAATTATTCGTTAAATAATACAGTGACAATTTTAAATAATATACAATTCTTTAAATTATTTTAGAATTATTTAAAAATTATTTTTTATTTATAAGCATTCATCGTTTGTGAAACAGATATAAAATTAATAAAATAAAATATATTTTATAAATATTTATAAAAAGAAAATAATTATTAACAAAATGTTTGATTTAGAAGAAATCAATAAAATAAATATTTCATTGCATTTATTAAGTAGTACTATTATATTTGTTTCCGCAAGAAGAATTTATTAATGCATATCATTATATTATGATTTGTTACTATGGACACGATTAATCGGTTTGAAGTCGAAGGTTGAAAAAAATTACGCTAAACTTATACCACTAATCCTCCGCGATCCGACGCATCTTTGGTCGCCTAATCTAATAAAGCAATTAATAACTGATAATAACTTAATACGCTTCATCTCGAAAGAAGACTATAATTACATACTCTTTAATTACATGTATCATGTGTTCGATCGAATCGGCGTTATTTGATTATCGTCTGAAAAACATACACAAGTTAACGAAGAGGCGGAACTGTTTGTTTTTGGGACACTGATGATCCCGGAGAAGCGAAATTTATAGCAGGAAATCTTGATCGACACTTAATCGCACGTTTGGTGATCCGTATAGCTAACTTTATACATATTATAGTATAAAGTTTAATAAAGTGATAGATGTAGTATATGGTTCAGTAAAAAGATAACCTAACTGTCTTTAAACAAGCATCAAAATGAAATTGTAATGTTCGTTATCATCGCAATTTATTTATAAAATTGTAAATAAATCGTTCACAGGCAGAGCTTGTTTAATTTTTATACGAATACACTGATAATGATACGTAATTAATTCCCTTCTAATTACATTCGATAACTTTAAATGAATTTGTTTGATTAAGGGGCCAACAATTCGCATCAGTGATTCATGTAATTATTTTCGCAACTGTGTTATTATAAGGCACACGACTATAATTATCTCATATTATGACTCGTGCGTGTTCTTCTTTATACTGAAATCAAACACGTGGACAAACGTGCACGCGTTAGTATAATTTTGTGCTGTTTCATCAAAGCAAAACAATTTTTGTTAAGGAAGTATTAAATTACGGTTTAAATATTTTTACCTGATGATCAGTTAATCAGTTTATGTAAAATTACATGCTGTATACTATATTGCGTTCAATTTTTAATATTTGTTTAAATCCTAATGTAATAATTAAAACATTTGTTTAAATCTTAACGTAAGAATTAAAAACATTAATATTTCTAATATTTGATTTTATGCGGGAAACATATGTCTTTAGAATAGTAATTCAAATAACTTACTAAATATTTTAGAGCACAAAATATTGTACAGTTATTTGATTTATACATCTGATTTGAACTTTATACATGATTACAAAATTCTGTAATAATTGTAAATATTTAAAAAGTTTTGTTAGTTTCTCTATTGGTAAACAATTTAGTTTAATTAAATTTATTGTTGTAATATAAATTAATACTGTTTTAACGTAATTAATTACCACTAAATTATTAATATTAAATTAATTTTGTAATATTCGATTAACATTGTATTTACAATTAATATTAAATTAGCTTCGTATTATTCAGTTAATGCTGTATGTAAAATTAACTTGACATTAAATCAGCTTTTCATTATGCAATTAATACATTAATACAATTTTTTGTTCCGCTAATAAGGTATTTAACATTAAATTAATTATGTGTTTTACCGTTCTTATAATCAAATTAAAATTAACTATCAAATTTTTCCATAACAAATTCCCAAACATAGCTAACTGCCATGCAATGCAATGTAAACAATATTGTTTATTACCGTTTCAAAGCAAATTTTACCAATTCACCATAAAAATTGTTATCGACTATTTTCACGAACCAAAAATATGGCATAAATTAAAAAAGCCAGGTAGATAGAGGAACAAATACCTCTGAACCTTTCAACGTGCCTTACGTAACTGTGTTAAACATGATACCGACAGGGGGAATAAAGAAAGAATAAATAAACCTTTCAGCGTGTTCATAACGATCAAAAATCGAAGACTCAGGGATTGAAGCGAAAAGGAAAAGAATCCGCGATCGATGATCGTGTTCCAAATGCATTCGTAGGATGGTGATGCGAATTGTCTTGTCAAAGAAGGTTCTGTATAAAAATCTCGTTCTGGAACGTGAACGTGCCGGTTCAACGTGACTCGAAGCACAACACTCGAGTGCCGGGACGAGTTCGATCGATTCTCTTTCGAATTTCTAGCCGTACCCTATATATTTAGCATATCCTCCATAACTGACAGCATGTTATTTCACCAACAAATAATACGCAAGAACCATTGTGTATCCGGCGAAGAGCACTTGAGATTGGAGGGCACCCTTAAACGCTTTTAAACACACGCGGAACGGACCGAAAGGGTGTTGGAGGGCGGCCAGAAGAGAACCGAGGACAGAGGGTGAGCACGGCTACGTGGAAACGTGCGGTCTCGCTACCTGCTAAATTACTACGAACAACTACAGCCGACAAGGAACGAGAAAGAATACTTTTCTCTTCGGGCTCCAATTATCGCGCATCGAAGCCCTTGGCCAATGACGATGAAAATACGCTGCATCGAAAAACTTGCACGACACGCGCTTTTGCGTACAAACTTTTCAATAATCTATCTATTAACCAGTTAACTACGTTCGACGTAGATACTACTGTACTACTATATATTCTGTATATACTGTATATACTATATACTGTGTATAGATACTACTGTATATTCGAATATCAATAAAATTCCGATGTGTGGGTACATATACGACAATCCAAACGTTAATTCCAATACGAATTGTTAGCTTTTTATCGAGTAAATACGTAATCTTTTTATGTTTTGTTTTAATTTTTCCTTTTTTCGTTTTACTTTAATTCCTCGTGATAAATCGTTGCTTTTCAATAATCTCTATTAACCACTTAACTGCGTTCGACATGTGTACTAGGACTGTAAACCAAATTCGAACATTCAGATATTAATAAATTTCAGATTTGAGATTCGAATGTTCGGATACATACGTAAATTCAAAACATTATTCCGGAGCCATTCATGTTAATGAATTATTAATTTTTTATCAAGGAAACATGTTCTCACGTTTTGTTTTAATTTTTCTTTCTTTCCGCATTTTGTTTTAATTTTTTCCGTAGAATTTATGATAGGATTTTTGAAAAGTAAATAGATACACTGCATCTACATATTTACATGTATTTTTGCGTTGAAATCATTGCTGTTTAATAATCTTTCTACTAAGCAGTTAATTGTGTTTGCTATATACTAAGCCTACAGTAAGCCTAATTGTATACTAACCCTACAAATCAAATTTGAATATTCGAATATCAATGAAATTCAGGATTGAGGCTCGAATATTTGTGTTCATTTATTTACACATCAATCCAAAACTTTACTTCCTTCTTTATTTCTAAGCTTATTAATAAATCTTTTTTTCTTTTCACATTTTGCTTTACTTTTATTATAAAAGTGAGAGCATTTTTCTTATATTCGACGTTGTCGCAAAGACAATTATTAAACGTTAATTATAATAAATTATTTAGTAATAATTCGATTAATACCAAAACTGTCTCTATCTTTATACAATAATTAAGTTAACTCATTAATTGAAAGATATTAAAGATATTTGAGTTAAATTATCAATATATAGTTAAAGTATTTTTTAAGCTATTTACAACGTGCTGACAGCAATTGTCCGAGGCCATGAAGCATAAAAAAATTGCTAATTGATCCTGATAGTCAAATATGATAGCCATTAGTTAAAGTTTCAAGTTTAAAAGCTCGTATTGCATCTCCAATTTCTGCTACTCGCATCGAATCACGAACCAAAGATCTCATCCCATCGTTCGAACTCTGCTCACCTTTACCTCCATCTTGTTCTTTTCTTTCCTCTTCTTTGCCATCCACCAAGATTCTTCGTTTCTTTCTCTGTCTTCCTACATCCATTCTATTCTAACAAAACGGTTCCCACGACTTTCGGCTCGAACTTTTACACCGTATTACCTGCTTTCAATGAAAATTACCAAATTTTTAACAATTATTTTGCTTTTAATATTCACAAATATAGAGGGTAGAAATAGTTACTATATTTTTATAGATAATTCTGATAATGGAACGAACAAACATTGCCTTTTATAATAGTGTAAATAAATAAATAATAAGTAACAAGTAAATGAATAAAAAATAATGAAATATTTAAATAAAAAAATAAATAGATAAATAAATTATTTAAATAAATAAATAATAAGTTGTTATATTTAGCTGTATTTAAATATATTAAGTATTATATTAAGTTTATTTAAATATTGTTATATTTAACTTAAGTAACACTTGAAGTAGAAACTTGCAAGAAGATTTACTGCAAGTTTTTATTCCTATTTTTTAACAACATTTGAACTCTTAATTAACTTAGATTTATAATATTTTACTGTTCTATAGAAATACTGTAACATTCATATTAGTTACCTACATCCAATTTACTTTCTTATTTTTACTTAAATTCAAAATATTGTTAAAAAAGAACATTCACCATTACTGATACCACTAATTATGAATAAGAAGATAAGTATAATTTTATCGACTAATTATCGAAATTTTGTATATTTAAAAAATAACTATGAATAACATTTCCGTCACTTTACTAGAATATCAGATTAAATTAGCCATAAGACATTTACACCTGAATAGGCACACAATTATTATTTAATGAATACTTTTATAAATTAAAAGTTCTCTTTTATACATAAAAAATTCTAATTTCTGAAACAAACTGCTAATAAAACATTGTATCAAATTATTTAAACAACCATAACAAATAACAAAGTCTTTTTAACTTTAACCAGCGATTATTCGCGAAAACGTTATTAGCGTTAATTACACATTTTATACCCTAAAATATTAACAATACACGTCAGACGGAAAGGTACAAATACTCTATAAGTTTCCAGACTCTTTTATGCTAATTACATATAATAAAGGACTCTCTAAAATTATGATGTATTTCAAATCGAGCGTCACATTAGGGTACCGTACTTCAAACGAAAGGGATTAGTATTAGCATTATTTACTAGGTATTAGTTTATAGTCCGACGCGTTTATTATGTTTTAATTCGACGCATCGTCTGTCGTCTTGGCTCGTTATTCGCGCATATATTTTACAAGATTAGGATTCATCAAAACTCTCCTAAGTAGTCGGTATCCACGGTCTACCGTGATTCAAGCTTTGTGAGTCGTTCGTTTCGTCGCGACCGTGCATCAATTCGTTACAAGAAAAAAAAGGGAAAGAAATGAAAAGAAGAGTCAACAACAAAGCCAGTCATCACTTTTCTCGATTGAGGTAACTAAACAGAGATAAGCGGATTATGTTCTCGTATTGAATGGAAGACCAAACTAGAAATTGCAGACTGCTCCGCAGAACTACCGTTGCATTGTACGATTATCGTTCATCGCTTCGGTAAAATACCGTTCATCGATAGACACTTATCGATAGACATATCAGCAATATGTCTGTTCCAACCGAGTAAAAGAATCAGTTATAATAAACGGTTTGTATTTTTAAGTTCAATAAATTGAAAAGATATTTAATATTTTCAGTGTTGTTATAAAATTATCGTAAAATATTTGGGTTATAGATATTTTGTTTCGTAAAATATCCTAATGATAAATTGTACGATAAGGCTTTTATACAATAATGGTAAACTTTTATATAATTATATCATTTTATACCATATTAATAAACAATTATGATATACTTTTAATAGTGATAAACAAAACCTTTTATTAAAAAATATGTGAAAATGAGAAATGTATATTTTCTTGACAATAAACCTAGGTTTATAGTGCACTTTGATATTAAAAATAAAGTTAAATGAATAAACGAACGATACAATAATGTATACGTTAATTCTTTGTTTTTATGAAAATTAATACAGACAAGGAAACCGTCTTAACAAATTTTGTAACGTAAAATAAGAAAGTTAGACGATTTTTAATCGACTGCAGGTTTAATGTTAAAATATTTTGATTTTTGATCGACACTTTAGTGTTAAAATATTGGACGATGTAAAGAGTATGAAAAATGTTAGGAAGAAAAAAGAAGGAAGGAAGAAGCGATTAACTTTCCCAAAGTTTGAAACCACTATACAGTGCCAGACCTACGTCGAAGTTGAGAAAAGCCTGTTAATTGATGCCAGAAGGAAAAAATTGATTTCCAGAAGTCTTAAATGACCGACGTTGAAAATAACTCTCCAAAATCATGGTGGCCTAAACCTCTCAAGCAATTTGTATTCGACAGAACAATTCATAATCGTTGCACTCAAGAATCTTCCAAATGTAAACAGAAAAATGAGCTTCCGTTTAGTGAATTCAGTGGCCTAAAATGTTATTCAACTTAATAGGAAGAAAAATAACGTTAAAAAGAATTTTTAGTAAATTTCATAATGTGATAAATCATTTTTTTTATGTATTTCTTTTCAAACTCTTAAATTTTTTTTTTATATCCCCTTGTTATGTGTTTGTTATGTAATATAAAATATTTGAAGCTAGTTTATGTTAATTTAAAATTCAAGGAGAGTGTTAATTCGATGTAACTTTCTTGCAAATTAACTGGAAACAATTTAGTATGTAAAAACTGGAAACAATTTAGTATGTAAAGGATATTGTTATACTTAATGTATTTCGTAAATTATTATATTAAATTGTTATAAAACAAACATTTAGAAAATGTTAAAAATTAACTCAACAGTTTTTATAGAAGAAGAAATAACATTTTAGCTTCTGTGTATTTTACTTTTTAACTTTCCTTTAAATTTGCAAATGTATAAAACATACTAAACAAATTCATTAAAATGTTAAGCTAACAATAGGAGAAACATGAATGAACTTAATAAAAAATAATTAATACAAATATTTTTAGCTCAGGAATTCAATTTAAAGTTACTTTAGAATTCAGGGGGTGTTATTATTTTTTCGTTCAACTAATTTTCTCGAAATAATTCCTTCAAGTTTTTACTAAAATAGTAGAAAAAATATTCGAGAAGAATGTTTCAGAAAGGTTTTCGTCGGCTTTCTTGAATCAGTACCTTTGCCGAAAATTAGTCTTGAATGGCAAAGCATTAGCTTGCAATTAGTGATTAGGACTAACGAAACACTCTTTAAAATAAGATGGTGCCGATGTGAAGAACAAAGATTTCAGTCAAAGTCGAGACAGGTAAAGATGCTTCCGCCAAATGAAGAGTCAGCAAATTTTACACACTGGCCATATTTATCGAACCATTTTTTAAATTTGCAAAGTCAACGTCAATCCGTGCAAAAAAGAAGAAAATAATATAAATTTTAGACGCATGTTTTAAATTTTTTAAAATAGCTGATAATATAAAATAATAGTAACACTAATGATATGGTAATGTTTTCGTAGCAAACATTAAATTGAATTTAGCCCTTAACGCTGCGACTTTTAAATATCGACCAACTCCAACTTATTCTCATCATACTTTTGCAACTTTTTAAGTGTCAGATTTTAAATGCTACAATGACGTATAAATAATAATATTATGCATTCAAATCTCAGAAGTAATATAATTTTGATTACAATATTTATATTAATTATAATTGAGTAACGTGTGGAATTTTTTCGGTGGTGTTGAGAGGCACACTTGGAGCATTAAGGGTTAGAAAAATAGTTAAATTCCATGGAAGTAATTTCGAGCAAAAAGTATAATTCTTAAATTTCTCAATTCTTTTGTTAATGACTGTATACATTCTTAATATCTATAGAATTAATAGGTGATCGTCGGTAAATTACGAGACATCAAAGTGAATGAGGCTAAAGAAAAGTGAAACAATCGTGGTCTCTTTTTGAAAACAATCCGTGTATTGAAAACAACGATACAATGGACCTTCCGCTCGACTAAAGAGTCCTCGTAAAACAACAGTTCATCGGAACTAGAGAAAAAGACTGTTGAAGAAGAAAGAAGTAAAAAGAAGAGAGTAGTTATAACGTAACAATGTGGCACCCTCCTGTGTGATAGAGTGGCTCTCCGATCGGGAGTAAAATTTCATTTTCTTCCTACTGTTATGCTTCTGCTGTTATGCGAACACTAGTATGTTCTTAGTTTTAATGCACCGTTAAAATCGTACTATTCATAAGAATATTCTTAATTAATAAGTGTCAGGAAGGAAAGAAAGGAAGTTTTACAAATTATTTTTATAATTGTAAGGTAAAATTAAAGTATGAAATACAGATTCGAAGTAGTAATAATATTCCCATCGAATATAGGAACTTAAACTAATTTGTATCATAAAATAAGTAACGGCAGAAACAAATAAAGTGAAAGAATTGAAAAAGATTTTAATTAACTATCTCAATTATCGATTTTTTCAAATTATAATTTAACATTGATATGATTGCATGTAAATAAAATTAACAACTCTTCAGTTGTTTTGACAAAAAAGAAGATTAATTAAATGCAAATTTTTGAGGTTTAAGAAGTTGGTGATTTAGGAATGTGAGAATTTTTGAATACTGATATTTCCAAATATGGGAATTTTGGGATATATAAATTTGGAAATTTGAATATTTTTGAAGTTGAGTATTTAAAAATTTTAGAATGTAGGAATTTAGAAATTTAGAAATTTAGAGATTTAGAAATTTTGAAATTTTGAAATTTTGAAATTTAGTAACCTAGAAGTTTTGAAATTTTGAAATTTAGTAATCTAGAAGTTTTGAAATTTAGTAACCTAGAAATTTAGAAATTTTGAAATATAGTAACCTAGAAATTTAAAAATTTGGAAATTTTGAAACTTAGTAACCTAGAAATTTAGAAATTTTAAAATATAGTAACCTAAAAATTTTGAAATTTAGTAACCTAGAAATTTAGAAATTTAGAAATTTTGAAACTTAGTAACCTAGAAATTTAGAAATTTAGTAACCTAGAAATTTTGAAATTTTGAAATTTAGTAACCTAGAAATTTAGAAATTCAGAAATATAGAAATTCGGAAATTCAGAAAATTCGCGAAACTGTAAATTTGTCAATTTGAAAATTTCGAATTTGAAAACTTGAAAATTTTTGAATTCCAGAATTTCTTAATATGGAAATTTAAAGATTTCAGAATGTGGAAATTTAGAAATTTGAAAATTCATAAAATTTGCATACCACTATTGATAAACAAGAGGCAACTAATACATGGAGATTTTATGTAACGTACAGTAAAATTTTATCGTTCAAAGCTTTGAATTCACGTGTATTAAACGCAGTTAAGTATTTAAATAAAGATGATCAGAAAAGTTTATTTGAAATGTTTTTATCACAAAACATTCGTACAGTAATCCGAAATCGAACGGTTAAGATCTGCAGCTAATACATGTGTTGCATACACGCATACAACACAAATTACACGGTACGCATTGGCGACCTGGCGCCCCACATTCTGACGCTTGCCAAATTTCAGCGTTCAGCGAAGAGTTCACCAATTCCCAATGATTATCCACTTAAATTCTGAAGTCGCGAGTAATTATGCGAGGGTGCGAGGGTCAATTTGATAATTGCATTATTCCGTTACAAATAATTACCACCTTTCCTGAATGCAAATCTTCGAAGAACAGTTCCTACATTTTTCTACCTTTAATTGCTTTCCGTGCTCTTCTTACTTTCTCCGCTGACTTTACGGATTAATAATGTTAACTTAACAAATTGAAATATCAAATTCCAATTTCGATTTCAATATTAGATTTAAACATATCAATCTTTTACCCTGCAATCTTTTTAAGTAAAATTCAGAACAGAATTGTAGAAAATTGTTTGCTCATTTGTGGACTTTGTTTGCTTAATTTTGGACTTGTTCATTTTATTAGGTGTACATTATCTGCAAAAACTTTATTGTCAGCTAGATTAACACTATAACTAACAAACCGGTTCACAAGTTTCTTATTATAAATTACACAATTTGTTGAAGTGGTTCTTTTGAAATCTCCATTGATTTTCATCAAGATAAATAATTAATTTATTAAAACTAATTTATGTGTTGCCGTTTGTTTATTTATGTTTCAGCTTCATTTTTAATTTGGAATTAAGTACACATTGTACACCGGTAGGTTTAGTATTAACAAATAAACAAGATAAGAATTTAAGACATCGGAAATGTGGACACTATGGACATTTCTTGAATTTAAACATTTGATAGCGATAATATTACTAAATGTTTGCTAATTATTTCAGTCTTGATTCTGTCGAAATTATGTGCAATTTATATGTGGTAATTTTACATGAATTTATTCATTATATATGCCTTTTTTTAATAAAATATATTAAAAGTGTTCTCATTCCGAGATATTTAAGGATTTACGGTTGAATTGATTTTAAAATATTGGTAAGTGTCAATAAATACGAATAATGTGTTTAGGTTATCAACATGTGGAATTTTATTTTCCAATAAAAATTAATAAGATTGTTAAAAAAAAAACAGTTTTTCCGATACGCAATTGTACTACTTTCAAAAAACATTGCAATCACGTTTTACAGTTAAACTTCTTTTAACTAATTTATGAGGATATTGTACTGATTGAGTTATTATAAATATGAAAAGAAAGTATGTATGTCTAACTACAATCATCATTAACTTTTTTTCCCCCAAAAATTAGACTTATATTTGAAACAAAAATTGTTGCAATAACATTTTACAATTAAATTTCATTAAATAATTTATGAGAATATTGTATTGATTAAGTTATTATAAATATGAAAAGAAGGTATGCATGTGAAATTAAAATTATTATTAATTCATTTTTTCCGAAATCAGGCTTATATTAGTTTAACACTAAAACTACCAAACCAGTCAAATGACCGTTCTACAAGTTCCTTATTATAGATTACACAATTTCTTGATCCTCTTGAAATCTGCATTGATCTTCATCAAGATAAAGAATTAATATGTGTACTAATTTATGTTTTGTCATTTGTATATTTATTTCTTGACTTCATTTTCCATCTCAAATTACGTACACATTTTACGCCGGTAGATTTAGTGTTAAAAAACGGTTCGTATATAAGGTATAGAAAGAACCAAGGAGCAAGTAAGACCAACTGCGTCCGACTGTAAGCAGAGGTTAAAGAGGGGAGCAGCACGCGTCTGCCACGCTCCCCGTGTATACACCTGGGACCAGTTGGTTAGCGAGAAGAATCTCTTCCACCCTAGGCACAAACAATGTCCAATTATTAACAAATTATGATTGCGAAATTAGAAATCTTCCGGAAATATAGAAACGAAATGGTCATTACAACAGAAACTTGTTATTATTGATAGAAGTATCTGAGTTGACTTATATTTTGCAAAATTCTGCTTTCATTGACAGAAAATATATACACTACCGCTCAAAAGTATCCGGACACTTGCTTTTGTTCAATAAAATATAGTTTAACTTTGTACGAAAGTTATTCAGGGCTATTATATCAATTGTAATTATTATTATTATCTTTCTTGAGGTAGCATAACATAATAGAATTAATTTTTAAGTACAAATTATGCAATGAGTGTGCGTAAGTAAAATTCCTGCCCAAAAATACGGAATCTAATGGAACGGTTTCGATGCTTAAAAGAGTCTTAATTTCTTTTTGTTTCATTTCTATGGTACAGAACAAATTCAGAGAGTTCTTCGATATGTATCAAGTGTCTGTAAACTGTTGATGAGATGTTTATGTTCTCTCAATGGAGATACAAATGGAGGTAACGCTTTGCACTCGACAGGTTCGGTTTAATTTGTCTGCAGCTTCTTTTCCATCGAGACATGAGTTCCAAATGAGAATTATCAATAGAAAAACGTTCCAGTATTCTGATTCTTGCAGAAGAAGGATATGCAGTTAGGGAAATTGAAAAAATTCCGAAATCAACAGTGCATGACACTATTAAAAAGTATGCAACTAGCAGTGGTTGCTTATAAAAAAAGGACAGGACGACCAGTGAAGACAACTAAATTCGAAGACTGATGTATTGAAACACTAAGCAAACGTAAAAAACATCTTAGAGCACCACACAGAAACAATCAGAAAATTTGTAGAAAGATTGCTGAGATTAGTGCAAGCGGTAATATCTAACCGCGGTGGATACATTGATGAATCTCGTTATTTGTTGATTGTCGTAAGTTCCACACACATAATTTTTAATTTCAAACGTTAAATATTTCATAAGCAACAAATAACAATCGACAATCAACAAATAACGAGATTCATCAATGTATCCACCGCGGTTAGATATTACCGCTTGCACTAATCTCAGCAATCTTTCTACAAATTTTCTGATTGTTTCTGTGTGGTGCTCTAAGATGTTTTTTACGTTTGCTTAGTGTTTCAATACATCAGTCTTCGAATTTAGTTGTCTTCACTGGTCGTCCTGTCCTTTTTTTATAAGCAACCACTGCTAGTTGCATACTTTTTAATAGTGTCATGCACTGTTGATTTCGGAATTTTTTCAATTTCCCTAACTGCATATCCTTCTTCTGCAAGAATCAGAATACTGGAACGTTTTTCTATTGATAATTCTCATTTGGAACTCATGTCTCGATGGAAAAGAAGCTGCAGACAAATTAAACCGAACCTGTCGAGTGCATAGCGTTACCTCCATTTGTATCTCCATTGAGAGAACATAAACATCTCATCAACAGTTTACAGACACTTGATACATATCGAAGAACTCTCTGAATTTGTTCTGTACCATAGAAATGAAACAAAAAGAAATTAAGACTCTTTTAAGCATCGAAACCGTTCCATTAGATTCCGTATTTTTGGGCAGGAATTTGACTTACGCACACTCATTGTATAATTTGTACTTAAAAATTAATTCTATTATGTTATGCTACATCAAGAAAGATAATAATAATAATTACAATTGATATAATAGCCCTAAATAACTTTCGTACAAAGTTAAACTATGTTTTATTGAACAAAAGCAAGTGTCCGGATACTTTTGAGCGGTAGTGTATCTACGTACCTGTTATGATAAAAAAGTCAGGACACAAGTCGATAAAGATGTGTCAAATATTAATTATTTAGATCACAGTTAATTTAAAAATTTTTAGCTGGGACTTTTGCTTTTATGCATTCTATTTTTGCGATTAACAAATAATCGTTACTATAAATGTTACTAAGTTGTTACTATAAAAGGTATAAAACTTGTACTGTTGTAGACTGTAATGATAAGTATGTTTCCACTTTTAAAGTAAAATTGCTCTTACGAATTTTTAAAAGATAAGAGTATTATTATCTTTTGAAAATTTAAAGTTATTGTAGAAAGGAGAGAAAATAAAGATATAATACTACTTTAGAAATGTTATTATTATACCAAAAATGCGAATTGTGAAAGTATTACCATCTTCAGTTGTCATATACATTATCTTCTTCGACATACAAAACTCCAAAAAATTAACATAAATTTATACGACGAGATTCAATATTTAATAATAACAAGTACAGAATGTATTAAAATACTTCGGTATATATTTTCTGTTTCAATAATGTTATACAAACTGAATTATTTCAATTATTCCATGACATAAAATTACGTATACATAAGTAATAATAATTCAAATAATTTATACAGTAATTCAAATAACTTTTAAGACTAGATTTACAGAATACGTCAAAATGACGATCTTAGACTTCTTATTTTAGATTATTTTAATATTATTCATTTATTTTTATAGTTCAGTTTCAATTTAAATATATATGTTCATTAAATATTCGTAAATCTGGGGTTAATAAATATTTGATATTTGAAGATTTAAATATAACTTTGATAAATATAGAATTGCCAATTATTCCCTATTTGCAGATCAATAGCACGATCGCGCATTTTGTTTTTCTACTTTTGTACGTAATAAGGCTTTAATGAACTCTTACGATATCACGGGAAGGAAGTGAAATTTATTCGGGTGCCTGTCCCTGCAGCTTCAAGGAAAAAGCAACCGTTCGAAGTTCCTTCCTCGTAATAAGTTTTAAGGCTTTTCGAGATAAATCTCTCGTTTAAATAACGAAGGAGAATCATTTCTTCTGTACTTAGAAACATTGATCCTAAACAATCAAAAGATCAATTAAACATGATATTTTCTGCAAAGATAATGTGTTTAATTCCAAATACTTATTCTGAAAATCGAATCAATAATTTTGTTGACTTAACAACTGTTTTAGATAATTGTCTCTTTTCTGATACTATGAAAATACTCTCTTATATATTAATAGGCTATGATACCTATTTTTTTCGATTATAATAAACACATATCCGAATCGAGTTGTTAAAAAATGATTATGATTAAAATGTAGGAATGAAATTGATTGTCAATGGTTAAACAATTTTTGACCATCTAATATACATTAACCATTGTTGTAAAAAGGTATTTTAAAAGAAGGTAAAACAGTAGAAAATAGAAAAACAATTAAAATAGTACAAAATGTTATAAATTGAAGGCTACAAATGTGTAAAAATAAACATACACTATTATAAAAAATATTGTGTTTAAAACTAAGTATATTAATAATTAATATTGATATATTAATATACATTGAAGTTCGTTTACATTATAATTAAAAATTTATGCAAATATATACATACACATCTGTTTATATGCACGTATATTTCAATATAATCATTTAAAATCTAATTATAAACAAATTATAACATACTATTTAATATCTTTTAATAATTATTTATGCATTTCGTCGCTTGTCCATGGGAGCGCAAAGATTTAAGATGCTAGTGTCACTAACATTAAAAGCTCCGAAAACATGCAATCATGCATAGCACAATTACAAAGAAAAAGATTCGGCAAAAGCCGCTAATTAAATGTCTAGGTAAGATAAATAAACGAAATGCCGACAGGAAGTTGGAAAGAAGCGGAAAACCGAGAATAACATTAAAATCGCATTAGCTACTTCAACCACAGTTTCCGGTCCATTTGAAAATACGTACCTATTATATGCACGTATATATTTGTAATAAACGTAATTCGTATCAATAACTTTTTACACAGCAGCATTTACTTATTTTATGGAAGAAAAAAGTATAAATTGTACATAATAGTTATGAAACTATTGAATAACATGATTACCATATCGATTGACATTATAATCTACAATTTATTCAGTATAAAATATTTAATTTATGTAACTACAAAATTGCCAAAAGACAAAATAAAAATGCAATCAGGTTTATAATCGTACAAAGTGAAAACCCGATACAGTAAAGATAATACAGCAGCATTTTGAAGTATATAGCTATTTACAAAATCAATTTTCAAACAATTCTAAGAAATTTAAGTCACCGAATTATTAATTACAAGATCAATTCAAATATAGTTCACTAACATATTGTTTTTACAAAAGTACACACGTACTTTAAGTTTACATAAAGAAAGTCTTTCATGTTAAAATATGAAATGTACAACAAATTAATCAGTCATAGTTTCACATAGTTTCATAGAGATATTAACGACGCTTCTCTGAATAAACAGCTACACTGAAAAACAAGTAAAAAACAAGCAGCAGCCTGGTGCCGGTTTTGGCGCTCTCTAAAACGCCTGAGCCGATGATCACATTCCAGATAACCCGGTTAACCCTTCTAGCCCATTATTATAATATTTGCCAAGCCAAAATATAGTAATTGCTTATTTGCTCGGGCCCAATTACCACAACATCCACATACACCCATGAGTTCTTCGTACTACATAACGAACATAATATCTGCGGGACTCTTACCGTTTTATAAAATTCAACCACCACACCTCCATCCTTATATTTACTACATAAATATCTAAATTGTATGTTCTATGTATTTATAAACATTAATAATAATCGCTAATAATTACTAATTGTTAATATAATGCTACTTTTTTACAAAATATGTCTAAAATCTTTGTTTGCAAATATGTTGAAGAATTTTCAAATATGATTTCCTCAAAAAAGAGCCATGTATAAACAAAATTATTTTACACTTCCAATTTATTTTTACGAGAGGATTCGACTTCTTACTGGCTTTACCGCTATTTCAGATACACCTTAAATATTTGCTTAACATTATATATTCCATTATTTCTTAATCATTAATTTACTACAATACATAATTCAAAATTTCCGGTTTACAAGTTATTAATACAGAAAAAATACAATTCTTGCTTATACTTTTTACCGTAGAGTCCTGAAAGTGAATTTTTGTAATACCTTAAAAGAATTTTATATAATACCTCAAAATCATGACACTTCAAAATATGAGTCATTATTACAACAAATGAGCAATATATCACATGTAGGAACTTATGTACTTACACAATACTTAAATATACAATATAATTACATCCCTACAGAAAAGCTTCATGCATGAATAAAATGGAATATGCATGAAATCTGCTGAAAATTCCTTAAATGTGACTTTGATTTACTATATTAATCAATTCTTGTTCAAACTACAGCATGTATACGCGCATTTATTACGGTGGAAGGGTTAATTAAATTTGTATTACATTTTAGTGATATATTAGCATCATGTTTTACATTATATGCTACATTATACATAAACATTTTAGCTTGTTATATAACTCTCAGTCCTGTCTTTCTTGCAAAGATGCATTATTAAATTTTGTACTTGTTTCTATATACATGTATTGTCTATTTCACTACAATTTCAGTAATAAAATGGAATATCTACAAAAATTATATTCATTCAGTGTTAATTAAATACATAAATTATTTTTTCAGTTCTTTTTACGGTTGAGATGCTTTTTATCTGTAACATTAATTCATAATTTCAGAGTATTGGGCGGTTTTTAATATAAATGTTCACATCTAAAGTACGCAATTTCTATTTTATTATATATACAAAATTATTTATTATATTGCTTCGACTATTGTTAATGTTTTTTAAAAATATTACTGGTTAACAACTTTACATGTGAATAAATGAAAAAAAATTTGTTTGTTAAAGTATAGTGTGTATCTTTTCTGCACAATGGTATAGACTATTTTATTATTAGATGAAAATTGTTTGTAGTTCCCACAGTTTTAAAGAAATTTAAAATTTGTACTGGTCCGCCTTATATAATATACTTTCATTATATTGTGTAGATTTCAGAAAACAGAATTCTTATATTTTAACATTTTTTATTTCAAAAAATTGTAAGTGAAAATGCATAATTATATCATGAAATAAAATATTACAATTACAAAAAAATTTGAATATATACATATTTTGTAATTACACTATGGCTTCCACAATTTTAAAAGCCCATCTTCGCTATAAGAACATAAAAGATTTTGGTGAGGATGATGCGTCAAACCAATAACATCTTTTTCATGTATCTGAAACCCAAAAATAGTAACACCAATATAGTATATATAAGATACAAAAAATGAGAGTACTTACATTCAGAGTTCTTTCAAGTTTTCCTGATGAAGTAGAGAAACAATAAAGTACAAGATCTTCACCAACACAATAAATAAATTCACCACGTGGACTTACAACTGTACATACAAAATCACCCCCCTCTCGTTTACCACTGGAAAACGATCTTACTATTTGTCCTTGCATATTCATAATAACTACTGTATTCGAACGGTTACACACAACAAAATGTTCTGGATTTCGAGGAAGAAGATGTATGCTATTTACAGTTAAATCTGCAGCCCCTAAGGATTTGTATGTACCTATACATTCTGTTGTTTTCAAACTCCAAATTTTTACAGTTCCATCTGATGATGCACTAAATAATATACATAATAATTAAGTGTATGTTTCTAAAATAAGCTCATTCAATAATTAATTAAATAAAAATTATACCTTATTATATTATGTCCATCAGGAGAAAAAACTACTTCGTTTACAAAAGAAGCATGTCCCCGAAATTCTTTCAAGGTTTTCCCAGATTTGAGACCATGTATCCTATGTAGAAAAAAGGTACACAATGAAGTTAAAAGTAAATCTTGACTACTGCTTTTCTTTTAATAATTTTGTAATAACCTTATAGTAGTATCAAACGATGCAGATAAAATTTGGCTATTATCTCTACTGAACTGAAGACATGTAACACCTTTAGAATGTGCTTTTTCAAACCTCCTTAAGCACTGTCCACTTTGAACTCTCCATACTTTTATTTTGCCATCTTGCCCACCACCAGCCAACATTTCACTATCACGACTAAATGACATTGATAATACTGCTTGTTCCATCATCATAAAATTATCTTGAGCTTGATACTTTAAATCCTTTCTAATTTTACCAGTTGTAAAATTCCATACTTCAATAAACCCATCAACAGAACCAGTAACTAAATATTGACCATCAGGTGAAAAGCGTGCACATTCCACATGAGACTTCTGACCAAATTTAATTTGTTTTGAAAGTTGTGTTGGATACTTCTCATCTTCTTGATCTCGCACTGCTGCTTTTCCTCTGAACAAATCTATTGTAGTACCAGGTGGAAGTAAACCCTGATGTTGTTGCCATTTTAATGCCTGACCTAATAATGCAAGTAATCTACTAGATGGTACTACTGACACTTCACCAGCAAGAGCTGTAGCTATATAAGCTCTTCGTTTTTCTTTTGTACTTCCATCAGGATATGCTTCACGTGGATCAAAATATGAACGAGCAAGTAAATTCTCTATAAACATAATGTTATATTAAGAACAACATAAGTAATACAAAATTATTTTACAGAATGAAGCACAAATAGTTATTATCTTAAATTACTGCACCTAAATGAATATATCTTTCAGGTTCCTGTTGTTTCATCATAATCATAGGATCTGTTTGCCTTAATAATGATCGAGCTGCTCCTAATTCTCGTAGTTCAATTAATTCCAAAACCACCTATAATAAACATGTAAAATACTTACAATTTATGTATTTTTTAACATCCTTAATAAAAACAAACCTGCTCATATAAATCAATAAGCTTCTTATCGGGTAATTTTAACGATTGTATAGCTTTCAACACTGTATCCCAATGTCCATTATTTATATCTGCTACAAAACCATCTACACTATCTACTGTATTCAATGACACGCCAGTCTCTTCCTACAAATACTCATATAAAATCATTTTTACATACACTAAAAACATTTACTCTTATACAATGTCTTTAAATTGAGATAGTAAACGAGTACCTGTAATGTTTGCAACGTTTTGACAAGGTTCGATTCTTTGAGATATTGCTGTATCAAACGAATCACACTAAAAACAAATAAAAGATATATGAATTTAGAATAAATGTAAAAAACTTTTTTATAAGAAGTAAAATAATTACTCTGCAGATTCAATTTCAATTGACATTTTCTACAATATTACAAAATCGGATAAAATAAATATTTATAATAAACACAGTTACGATGTCAGGTTATGTTATGTTAATACAACCATAGGCAAATGTAAACAAATAGACTGAACGTCGAATGCGAAAAGATGAAACCATGCCTATATCAAAGAGTAGCTACATCAAGAGACGACGTTGCTAGCGGTACTAAAGAGTAGGGATGGAACAAGAGGGGGACACTCTTTGTCGGCACCTTTGATCTTTCGAAAATGCTGTCCCTTTAAATTGGTTGTGTAAACGAGCGGGAAATTTAAATCAAGTGAATCTAATTTCATGTCAACCTCTAATAATTTGGAATGTATTTGTAGTAAATTTTCTCTATATTACCAATATTAGCTTTCGAAGTATTTACATCAATTTTACAACATTAAAAAGTTGAAAAAAAAAGAATGTACGAAAATGATTACTCTACAAAATATATTTGAAGAATATGTATTACAGAAATGATTATTAAAAATAACTTATAAGAATATGAAAAACTATATATCACAAAAAAATACAGACGAATGTGTTACAGAGATGTGACAAAATATTGATTACTGGTGAATGTGCAGGTTTAAACTATTCTTTTTCAACCGCTATACTTGTACACTCTACACATGCGCATTTCGAAATACTTCGTCGAAATCGTACCCCCATCCCCAATTCATTTGGTTTGGGCATTTAAATTGGTTGTGTCCTCTGTCTTTCTCTAGGAGGTGGGTTTCCTTGTCTAGTGTCGTCTCTTGTTGTATCCCTACTCTTTGCCTACACTATAAACTGAAAATGGCTTCAGATGGCGGTAAAATTCAAATCTACTTGAGTAAAGATTAGATGTTACAACAAAATAATAAAACAAATTTTGTTATCGATTTAATATGGAATACTAAAATTGAATTAGTTATAATACTAATTTTATGATAAAGAATAAATATTATTTCCAAACATTGGTTTAAATCCCTTTAAACCAACGTTTTACTTCTATTTTTATCAAATACAATTTAAAACAATAATAATTCTTTTTATATGTTAGAGCAAATGAAAAAAATTAACAGTATACTAAAATAAGTTCTAGATAAAAATATTTTTTTTGTTATTTTATTATGACATTTCGTTTTCATACAAATAAATTTGAATTTTACTGCCATTTGAAATTATTAGTGCCTTCTTTTTCTAATAAAATAATGTCTATATTTTTTTCCGGTTTAGATCAATGTGGTGACGACCAATTAAAAATGTGGATATAATTTTCTATCACTACAATTCGAAATCGAGTAAAAGTACTCTGTTCCCTCAGAATAGTATACAAATACTATAAATGTTTGTTATTGAATATTAATTTTACTGTAAACTTTTTAATATTAAACATGTTTACTTACATAGTAAATGTATAAATATATGTTTTAAGTTAAACAAATTTTAATTATTTATTTTAAATATTATATATATTTTTTTGTTCATAAATCCAAATAATTTTCATTATATCGCTAAATGTATAAATGTTAACTGCAGATATTATTGTAACTTACTTCAAAACGTACAGCAAACATGATAATAGAATTAAATAAATTTTGACTTTTGTATTTATAAAGATATTTAATAAGAATGTTTTTAACACGTATGTTCACGTCTCGAATTTCTTCTATGTCTATTGAATCTTTCGTTATCTACAGGTATGCATACGTTCTCGATGAAACATTACGTGGTATAATTTGAGCATGACCAGGCATGATCGATATGAACGAAAGCATGTCGTGAAACAGTCGAAGTGACAATTTTAATTCATATTAAATTTACAGTTTACATATATTTTCACAATTGCTTTGATTATTAGTATGTATCGTATCTTAAAATATTGATGTCATTATTTGATACAGAATAATTGTATCAAATAATTACTTCATTTTGCTTTATGCAAATTATAACCTTCGATTATTTTCATTTGATATTTTTTCTAGTATTAAATACTTCATATTTATATAAAAATTAATAGTTACATTAATCAACGAAAAACAGTATATATGTAATTAAAAACACATTTAGTAACTTCATAATTAAAAAATATTTTTTTATAAATTTAGATAAACAAGCCTGTAAAACTTCATATTTGACAGAATATAAAAAAATGATTCATATTTAGTCATAGACTCACTAATTTTTATCTAATTACATCAGTGTGTCATTTTATATGATAAAGTTTTGGTGTATAGTGTTATATTAAAATTTATAATGGCTTCGTTACTAGAAACTGATAAAATTTTATGCACAGATATTACTGCTACCAAGTAAGAATTTGTTCATGTAATAATATATTTTATCAGTACTTTATATAAAAAGAGAATATATATTTATTTGTAAGAATTAATTTGAATAATGATATGTATTTGTTCAATTAGATTCAATTATTGTCATTAATATATTTATTTTTCAGGTATAAATCATCTGATCTGAAAATACCAAAAACTAACATGTCTCTAAATAATTATGTAGAAAAGAAATATAGCGATATAATTAAATCTGCAAATGATAAAAGAGAATATAGAGGTTTATTGCTTACAAATAAAATGAAAGTTTTATTAATTAGCGATCCAACAACTGATAAAAGTGCTGCGTCTTTGAGTGTGAATACTGGTAAAGTTGCATATTTACAAAATAAAATTTTAAATGTTAATGTATGATAAAAAAAGTTATTTTATTATATTAAAATACTTTGATATTACTTATATTTACAGGTTATGCAAGTGATCCAGATGATTTACCAGGCTTGGCACATTTCTGTGAACATATGTTATTCTTAGGGACAGAAAAATATCCAGAAGAAAATGATTATACTAAGTATCTAGCACAGAATGGTGGTTCATGCAATGCATCAACCAATATGGACCATACCAATTATTATTTTGATGTACATTCAGAAAAGTTGGAGGGTGCATTAGATCGTTTTGCACAATTTTTTATTGCGCCTATTTTCACAGAAGCTTTAACTGAATTAGAACTAAATGCTATTAATTCAGAACATGATAAGAATGTAGCGAATGATACATGGCGTGTTGATCAATTAGAAAAATCGTCTGCTAATCCCAATCACCCTTTTTCAAAGTTTGGTAGTGGCAATAAAGAAACATTAGACATAATCCCAAAACAAAAAGGAATAAATCTTAGGGAAAGTTTATTAGAATTTTACAACAAGCATTATTCTGCCAATCTTATGGCTTTATGTGTACTTGGCAAAGGTAATTAAAATATTTTATTACATATAATTATATTTAGAAAAAAAAGTTTAACTCCATCAGTTAAATACTATTTCTTACTGACATAATTATTGGTTATCATGTGAAAGGAAAAAAGAGTTCTTGTTTCTATAACTTTTTATTAGATTTATATGACAAATTTTGTACATCAATGTATGTGCAGGTATAAAAATAATTATTTTTTAAACTATGTATAAAATATATTGTTTATATAGAGAATTTAGATGAACTTGAACAAATGGTAGTGGAGTTATTTTCTCAAGTAGAGAACAAGGAAGCTGAATTGCTTGTATGGCCAGAACATCCTTTTAGCGAAGAGCACTTTAAAACCAAATGGTATATTGTACCTATAAGAGACATGAGAAATTTGTGTATTATATTTCCTCTACCTGACTTACAAGAACATTACAAAGCAGCGGTAATAACTTCTATTCTTTTATGTAATATAGTGTTATATTTTAGTTTTTAGTAAAAATATATATATCCTTTGTTCTTTTCTAGCCTACATATTACATTTCACATTTGTTAGGACATGAAGGAGAAGGGTCACTGTTGTCTGCTTTGAAAGCAAGAGGTTGGTGTAATACACTAGGATCAGGAAACCGACTAAATGCTAGAGGTTTTCAGTTTTTTGTTGTTTATATTGAATTAACAGAAGAAGGTATTCAACATGTCGATGATATTGTTCTGTTGACTTTCCAATATATTAACATGCTAAAAAAACATGGACCAGTTGAATGGATTTACAATGTAATTACATATTTACTAGTGAATTTATTGTTAAAATTGCAGTCAATAACAACTAAAATTTCTAATTTTATATACTTACTTTACATTTTATTAAAGGAATATAGAGACATTGCAAAGATGAACTTCCGATTCAAAGAGAAATCGTCCCCTTCAGATTATGTTACTAACATAGTACATATATTGAAAGATCATCCAATAGAAGATGTTTTAATAGTTAACAATCTTTTCCCATTATGGAAACCGGAATTAATTGAATGGGTAATGGAATATTTAAAGCCAGAAAATGTAAGAATTCATGTAATTGGAAAATTATATGAAAGTATCGCAGATGAAACTGAAAAATGGTATGGTACTAAATTTAAAAAAGAAGGAATACCACAATATATAATCGATACGTGGATCAATGCTGGTTTAAATTGCGACTTACAACTACCGCCGAAAAATGAGTTTATAGCAGAAAATGTTGATATAAAACCAGCAGAAGATAATGTGAGTAAGACTTGTATATTTTATATTCGTATATAAGTGTAAAAATAAATACTTTTATGCTGTGCAGATAACCAAGTTTCCAGTAATCATAGAAGACACTCCGTTAATGAGATTATGGTTTAAGCAAGATGATGAGTTTTTGTTACCTAAAGCTAATTTATCCATGGATTTTGCTTGGTAAAATATTTTTAAAAATTATATTCTATAAAATTTAATAGTATTCGCAGAACAGAACAACCATTTTTTATACATAAGTCAAAAAATTAATATTGTCGAAGTTATAAACAGTTCTTTTTTTTGCTTAAAGCAATTGATTCGTTAGTTTCTGCTGCTTTCAAGCAACTTGAAAACAACGAATTACATATCTTGCTACCATTTATACTCAGAGAAAAATATGAGTTTTTAAATATTTATCAACTACGATGAAATTGCGAATTTTTCAATGAATTTGAAACTGTAAGGCGCGAAGATATTGTAATTCAAGCATTTTGTAAACATTAGAATACAGTATCTCTCCATAAATGTGAAAAAGACCTCTACCGTAAGATTAAAAATTTTATCAGCACTACTGAGGGAATCCACATCAGAATCAGTTAAGCATTAAACACTCTTGGTCACCGTGCCGGCGAGAACCGAATATCGGTGAGACACAACTAATGCAAGCAAAGGAAAAGATTACAATTTGCTTACTTATTATTTTTTCATGAAACTCTTACCATCGTGTTCATCTCGTTTTTCTGATTAAAATAACACCAAACAAGATATAATTACGATCATAATTATTTATGTAGCAAGCCATTATAAGAAATTCGTATCCCTGCCGTAAATGTAAAGTCTGCCGTAAGTATAAAGTCCAAAACTTTTATGGTTTGCAACAAAAATAATTATGATCGTAATTATATCTTGATTGCTGTCATTTTAATCAGAAAAATGAGACGAATACGATGGTAACAGTTTCATTGACGGAAAACCAAAAATAAAGAATATTTTTTGAATTTATAAGATTGAACTCGCAGGAGCCTTTCATGTTTGTCGAACATCTCGAACCTCCTTTTCTTCGTTCAGCACACTACAAAGAATGTTGTTCAGCACACTTATAGAGAGAATTTTGCATAAGTATAGTGTTCTTTATAAATGGTAAAATAATCTGTAATTTTCATACTTCAAAAAAGCACGCAAAAAGAGTATTATTTGTTTTGATCAACAGAGAATTGCTTATAACTTTGACAATATTGACTTTTCATTTAAAATAGTAATTATACAATAGTAATCACTACATTTTATATGTCTTTTATATATATTTATTATATTTTATAGCCCGCTGGCATACATGGATCCTCTTAGCTATAATTTATCTTGTATGTTTGTACTACTGTTTCGGGATGCTTTAAATGAATATTCGTATGCTGCTAATATAGCTGGTCTCAAATGGGAACTTATCAATAGCAAATACGGAATTACAGTAAGTACAAAACTTGACAAAATCGCGATTGTATTACATATATAATCTGTAATAAATTTACTTTATATTTTCCAGTTAGGTATTGGTGGTTATAATGATAAGCAGCATATATTACTAGAAAAAATTATAGATAAAATGGTTAATTTTAAGGTCGATCCGAAACGGTTTGAAATTTGGAAAGAAAATGTATGAATTATTTAACTCATTTAGATAAATCTGGTTAATTGATAACCGACTTTCTCATTCATTTTTATAAATTTCAGCATATTAGAAGTCTTAAAAATTTTGAAACTGAACAGCCATATCAACATGCTGTTTATTATCTAGCCGTTTTATTATCTGAACAAGTTTGGATGAAGGATGAATTACTACAAGCAACTTCGCGTAAGTTTATGATTTAAATTATATATGTTTATAGTTCAAATTATATTTAACTATTAAATACTGTATTCCTTTTTCTATTTCTGATCAATTTTATAGTATAAAAGAAAAGTATAGAAGAAAAAATAGTTTACATTAATTGAGATTCAAATTTTATTCATTTTTATCAAAAGTATTGTGATATATATATAAAGTAAATTTATATTTCGATACATTAAATGAAGTAAAATACAGAATAAAAACTCATAATAAACAGAAATTTAAAGTGCTTAAAAAATTATTTTAATTTTTGTCAACTTTTTTTTCTACTTCCAACTTTATAAAAATATAATTTTTCCTAGCAATATGAATTATTTTATATTATAAATATTTACTAAATTTTAATTAATTATTAATATACTTTTTTTTTAATTTAGCTTAGATTACATACTACTACTATAATTTTCTTTCATTCCAACACTTTTGTTTAGAATTAACGGCTGAGAAACTTCAAGAATTTATTCCACAATTTTTAAGTAAAATTCATATAGAATGTTTAATACATGGTAATATGACAATGTCGGAAGCTATTGATACAGTCAGAAAAATAGAATCAAAATTAACAACCACATTTCCTCAAGTAACACCTCTTTTACCTAGGCAATTGATTTTATATCGTGAAATCAAATTAGAAGATGGTAAGTTTACATAACTTTTGATTTAAAAGATTTTGAAAAATGTCTTAATTTTAAAAATATTACAAGTTGACAATTTATTATATATATAGCAAAATAATAATAATTATACTATAGCTTTGTATACATTATTTGTATTTGTATAGAATAGATTAATATATTCACTATACTTAAGACTTAATTAATATATTCAATGTACTT
Source organism: Megachile willughbiella (assembly GCA_945859595.2). Classification (NCBI taxonomy): domain Eukaryota; kingdom Metazoa; phylum Arthropoda; class Insecta; order Hymenoptera; family Megachilidae; genus Megachile; species Megachile willughbiella. The sequence continues at coordinate 11,314,466 of OX243801.1, forward strand.
TTTAGGTCATCACTTCTTGTTCGAAGTACAAAATAAGTTTCATACAAGTTCATGTACACAAGTTTACTTTCAAACTGGCTTACAGTCAACAGAATCAAATATGTTACTAGAACTTTTAGCACAACTTATATCAGAACCATGTTTTACCATATTGAGAACTAAAGAACAATTAGGATATATTGTATATAGTGGAGTTCGAAGAACAAATGGTGCACAAGGTTTAAGAATTATAGTTCAAAGTGATAAAAATCCTCAATATGTTGAACAGAAAATTAATTCATTTTTGAATTCTATGTTGGTTAGTAATATAATTGCAAATATTGCTAAAAATATTTTCATAATTTCTACATAAAATTAATTTTTTTTTAGCAACACATATCAACAATGTCAGATGAAGAATTTGATAGACATAAAGAATCATTGGCAGTACGACGTCTTGAGAAACCTAAAAAGATGACTACTTTATCTGCAATTTTTTGGAGTGAAATTTCAATACAGCAATATAATTTTGATCGAGCAAATATAGAAGTTGCATATTTAAGAACTATCACAAGAGAGCAAATACTAAAGTTTTATGAAGTGTGTATATAATAATTCGACTACTTAAGTAAACAGTAAACATTCATTATATTAAATTTATTGTTTATAGGAAATGCTACAAAGCGATATTCAACATAAATTATCAGTACATGTAATTTCTACAGTAAATGACAAGGATTCTGTAGAAAATGATATAATGGAATGTAATGAAGATACTTCACCTTCAGATGCAGAAAATACTACTGAGTATAAAAAGATTGATGATATTATATCGTTCAAAATTAGTCAGTCTCTATATCCGTTATTGAAACCATTCAGTGATATTCCAAGAAAAGGAGCTCATTCATCAAAATTGTAAAGTGCCTAATAATAACTGTGAATACGTTGTTTTATAATGCACCTACAAATTATAGTAAATATGAAGCAAATAAATAGTTATAACGTGTTCTGTTAAATCTGCTTTCTTTTATAAATGATAGCAGATACACAAGCATAATAATTGCATAAAACATTACGATATTAGAAAATATTAAAAAATTTTGCATAACAAACTAAGATTTTTTTGCTGGATATATATTTCGTTTACAAAATGTTTAAACTGAAGCTATGAATAAATGTTTCAAAAGTATACTCATACAAGATGTTCAAAAACAGTATACAACTCAAAAACTTAGATACTCTACATCAATTAAATCTAACATTCCTGGATTATTTCACAATTTGCCATTTCGTTTTTGTGATGTAAGCAATTAAAAATTAGGAAATCAACTTCCAACACACATGTTATCTTAGATCAGTATTCAAAAAGTACTCGTTAATTGTAATCTCTATTCAAATTCAAGGGTTGCATGACTGGAATTTTTTAATCATTTTTTTTTTGGAAGAAATTCTTATATCACAAATTCATTCCAGTGATAAAATCTCATTTGGATTTATACTTTTTACAGTTTTAATTATGTGATACACAAAGAACGTGAATATTATTCGTAAAGTGTTTAAATGTTGTACTTAACATATAACTAAATGTATTAAAATAATTTTATATTAGAAATATTATGTACAACTTATAATTAAAATTATGATTAAGATTAAAACAATAACATAGTATAGCACAAAATACAACTTTAATTAAAATTAAAACGAAAACAGCACTAGCATGTCTTATTTAACTTAAAATAAAATATTAGCTAAAAAACCAAGTAAATTTATAAGTACAGTCTATTGTTATAGAAATTAAAGAAAAATTGCAAATTCTGAAATCTGTATTTTTTAAATAAATTTAAAACAGCAAATTGATGACTTGAATTCGCTATAATTTCGCATGTATCATATATAACATATGTGAAATTCATATATTTATTTTAGAAAAGAATTTCTGACATTAATGTCAATACTGATTAACAATTCAGCAAGAAAATTTGTAAGTTAATTTATGAAAAAGCTATATTGTAATATAGTTTCTTAACTTTATATAGTATATATATAAGTAAAAAAGTATAAAATAATATGTGTAACTATTATATAAACAATAATATGCACACGTAATAAATAACTTTTTTACTTATATATGGTATGTGTTATATAGTATATAAAATTTAAGAGTCCTATTTAAAATTGAGAACATTGTAACTATGCTGATTCTGAGTTTCAAAAAAAATGTACATTCATCGGCTCTGACCGACATTAAAAAGCATGGAGAACAAAATTTAAATAATAATTTAGTTGCAAATCAGAACGCGTGTATCGTTAACTGTTGGATAAGTAGCCACCTTTAAAGCCCCACATTCAGCTGCTTATCGAGCAACGTCTGTATATGTATTCTTAATAAGTAGCACAATATTGAAATCATGTATTTAAAAATTTTCCTGTTATTTAAAATTGTATAAATTCTTATATATATTTATTTTCAATAATTATTTAAAGTATTTATGATTCTCCAAAGTTGTTTTAACACTAGCAAAATTAGTTCTTGTAACAATGTTATTTAATAACTCTGTAGTAAATAGTATAAACAAGTGCAATTACTTTAAAATAAAACATATTTAAAAAAGTAATAGAGCATTAACTTATGACTTTTATGCAATAAATAATTGTTTTGCACTATTTGGTATTTAAATAAATAATTTTATTGAATTGTCAACAAAAATTTATCTTATATTTCATTTAATAATTTTCGTGACTGCTAATAAGAAAAAATTTAAACTCATTATTCTACATTATCATGAAATTGTTAAATATATAAGTTTTAATATATTAAAGGCTCATCAATTTTAAAATACAAAACCAAAAATAATATATTGACTCTTATATATATGTTTACATATTTTTTCATTTATTGATATATATTATAAAACATGTTATAGAATAATTCAGTTGTATTATATGATATATTAATCAGAATTTTATTAATAAATCTGTATGCACATATGTAATTGAAGTAATCCTATTATAAACAAAAGCTCTAATAATGTAAAAAAGTTAATTTCATTTTAGCTTTAATATGTAGTATTAAACACTACATATTAAAATATTTTTCTACTTTGATAAAGAAAATTTCTTTGGAAATTCTTAATATACATTAAAAATTTCCAACATTCTTCATTGATAGTTCACTGACTTTTCACTATTATTAATAATTATTGATTTTTTAACTTTCATTATTCATGGAATATTCTAAGGATTCAAAGTATAATGAAAATATAAAAATAAAAAAAAATAAGAATTCTGCATCCATTTAAAATAAAGTGTAGGGCATGCGTACTACTCCGTTAATCACAAATCGTCCACAACAATTTCTCTTTCGATTGATTACCTTGGTCCCTCATCAATAATGAACCTTTATGCTCTGCCCTTTTAATTTTTACATCTATGATATAATTCATATTTTAATTCCTAGGTCCATGACATGATCTTTCTTGTAAAATAAAATATCTACAAATTGCGTATTCGGAAAAGTTGAAACCGACATTGAAATGTAGAGATAATCCTTTGGTGATGCTCTTTCTCTCATGTTTCACGAAGGAAGGGAATTAGGAAGGAATAACAGATGCAACTATATACATAAAAGGCGATGATGAGAAGGAATTTCGCACATATATGAAATGTCTCTATTAACTTATATGTTAGAAAAAGAGACTGTGACCATAACTGTTGTCCTTTTCTTCTTATCCCGACTTCAACTTCTTTTCCGAAGTGCACAATCTGTCGGTATAAGTCTATGGACTATGGATCCATTAAACAACGCAAAATTTTCTTCCATTTATAATTTTTTCTAACTTCAAGTCTTGTCTAATTACCAAAATTAGCCTGTATATATGTAATTATAATGTTATATTATAAGAATGGCTATTGACAACATTTCATAACAAATCTTTATTTTAAGCTTTATTTCTTTACTATAGCTCTCTCGAAATAATGACTTTGAAGGTACACATAACATAAAATGACATAAAAAACTTTACATAAATTTATCATTATAAATTTATAATATTTATGTAACTTTATTTCATTTTTGTATGTACATATCCTATTATATCATAATAAATTCTACAATATATCTGAGACCATAAGTTTAAGATCCTAAACTTTTAAACTTTAGGATATCTTTTTTTATAAATAATCATCATTGTTTCTTGATAGATAAATATTATTCTTCTTCGTAGATGTCGCTATGTATTTTATTTACACTCTGTTTCTTTTTAGTTTGTGCTATTTAGATGGCGTTAAAAACGCGTTACGAAATGCAAATTCGAGTATCCTATCTATTCCCTGTCAATTGTGGCTTCTCCTCAGGTTGATTCTCTTCAGATTCGCTGACCTCAAGTACTCAAAATCCTCTTTGAGATATTTCGTATTGCCCTTATACGCCTGAAAAGGGGTAGTTCTACAGTTGTACGTGCATTTAAGTAAGTTAATAAATAAAAATTACCATCTTTTGGTTAATAATTCTTCACTTCTGGGATAACCTGATCGTTGCAAGCAATTCAACTTTTTTATAGATTTCAGCCATCGTGGTCTCATTGCCTGACCTTAACCTTAGAAATAATATACTATATAAAATATACGTCTTTTATATAAATTTAAAATAATAACCTTCATTGCTTTGTAATCCGCGATCATAAATTTTGGTGTAGCACATTATATCTAACGAAAGTCGCCATTTGTCAAAGAAGTGCCAACAGATTTGAAGTCAAATGCCAGCACATTATGGTCGCGTTGCAGTTTTGTTTGATTTTTCAGTTTTTATTTTTTTTCATTTATATTTCAATTTAGAAACAGTTATACTGATTAAGAACTAATTTAATTAAAATATAAAAAATATATACATGTATAAAAGAAATGTTGTTTAAACTGTAAGAGTACTTATTACAGATTAATTTCTTTTATATTTCAAAAATCAGTAGTGCAATTTAAATATAACACCTCTCGTAATTTTTTTAATTTCAGAAGGGTATTGTATGAGTCAAAAAATAGAAAAACCAATATTATCAGGTCAACGTATAAAGACCAGAAAGAGAGGTATGTTTAAAAAAATACAGAGATTTCATATGCAACATTTCATAAATATTCATTAAATAACTTTCTTTAGATGAAAAAGAAAAGTATGACCCAATGGGATTTCGAGATGCAATTTTACTTGGTTTGGAAAAGGCTGGTAACGACCTAGATGCAATTTCAAAGTACTTGGATGCAGCTGGCTCTAAATTAGATTACCGCCGATATGGGGAGGACCTATTTGACATCCTAATAGCCGGTGGGCTTTTGGTTCCAGGCGGTTCTATTGCTCAAGATGGTGATAAACCAGTTAGAACTACTGCTTGTGTTTTTGAACAACCAGAAGATATGGAATCTATGCGAAATTTTGAACAAGTAATATATCTTGTTTTATATTTATATATATTTAAAAATATTATATTGTATTCTTTCATGTTTTTGAATCAATTTTATTTTTATTTGCAGGTTTTTATTAAACTTATGAGACGCTACAAATATTTGGAAAAAATGTTTGAAGAAGAAATGAAAAAAGTATTGGTTTTTATGAAGGGATTTTCTCCCAAGGAAAGAATAAAATTAGCTAGAATGACAGCTTTATGGATTTCCAATGGTTCTGTTCCACCTACAGTTCTTTCAGTCTTAATTAATGAACATCTTGTCAAAGATAACTTAGCATTAGACTTTTTATTAGAAGTCTTTGTTACTTGGAGACAAGAGAAAGGTTTATCTAGTTTAATGACTGCTTTAAAAAAAGGCAATATTGAAGGAAGGTATGATAACATTCCATTTTTTACAAAATCCATTATTAAATTAATGTAGAATCTTTTTATGATTTTTATTTTTTTTTAATATTAATAACCAGGTTAATGGAGTTTGTACCACCTAATAAACGAACAGAAGAATATTTTCGATCTGTGTTTGAAGCTGTTGGTCTTGCAGACATTGTGAAGTTACATAAAGCTCAAGCAAGTCAAGAAGCAAAACGAGATTTGCAACAGTTATTATTGGATGATTTGGTCGATGGTCGTCCTATGAAAGATGTTATATTAGATCTCAAAGAAATGGCACAGAGGAGTAATATCCCTGAACATGAAGTTATTGGTTTGGTAATTTTATTTTTGAAATTATAATTTCGTTTATTATTATATTTTTATTTATAACGCTACTAATGTTTATAACCCTAGAATTAACAAAAAAATAATCATTAAAAATTATTTATAGATTTGGGCTGTTGTAATGGGTCAAGCTGAATGGAATAAAAAGGAAGAACTAGTAGCTGATCAAGCACTGAAACACTTAAAAGTATATACTCCATTGTTCGATGCTTTTACAACCACTGCCAGATCTGAACTCGCGCTTATTCTCAAGGTCCAGGAATTTTGTTACGAAAATATGAATTTCATGAAAGTCTTCCAAAAAATTGTTCTATTATTTTATAAAAGTATGTTATCATATTGTACGGTATACATATGTTTTCTAGTATAATAAGGTTTTGTTCTCTTATTGTAATATGTTTTCTTTTAGCTGATGTAATATCGGAAGAAGTAATTTTAAAATGGTATAAAGAAGGACATTCTGTCAAAGGAAAAATGCTGTTTTTGGATCAAATGAAAAAATTCATTGAATGGTTGCAGAATGCAGAAGAAGAATCTGAATCGGGAGAAGACGAAGATTAAAAGCATAAAAGTATGTTTGCTTAATTTTGTATTACTTTGTTTTTAATTTTATATTTTTTTTTACTTTTTCAGAATAACATAAGCCTCATTATCATGAAATTAATACGTTTGGATTCTATCCAACATTTTTAAAATGGATCAAAATATGAACTGAAATTGGATTGTACTGATAAATAGAAATTAAAAAAAAACAAAGTTTATATCATTATAAGAAACAATGTCAGGACAAGTATATAAAATTTTTTAATTGTTAATAAACAAGAGACAACATTACATTAACATCTGATTAGCGTGGGAGATAAATTGTAAATTTGCAGTGTCTTTAAATTGTATTACTTTAAGAAGAAATATTTTGTGTTACATTTTTATAACACCGCTACAAAATATATACAGAATAACAAGTTATTGAAGAAAAGATCTTTATCTCTGTGTACGTATAATTTTCAGACCCCTATTCTTTGTATGATAATATTGTATTAGTTTTTAGAAAATATATTGTCAGGTGGTGTTTAATATTTGAAGTTTTATATAAATCCTAATTTCCTATAATATATTAACTATGTACAATATAATTTTGAATTATAGAAATTAAATTTTGAAATAAACAGTAATCAAATCAAAAAATTTTATTTAGCTAAATCGATTCATAGATCTATTTTAGATGAATAATAATTTAATTAATTATACATACATCGTTTTAATACTTTTTATTATTATTGACGTTATTGTACAAAAATTTTATACCTCAATATTAAAAGGGCAACAATTACTATTGGTTTAATTGTCACTATACTTCCAATATCTAATTACTATAATAAACATTTAACATGCTTTCAAACATCCCTTCATAAAGTATAAATTTATTTTGTGATTCAAATTGTAGATTCAATTATAATTACTTTATTTTTAACGTAATTTAATATAAACTTATATGCTACTTTAAAAACATAATGAATTATTCTAATATTATTTATATATACTTATAGCGAAAAAAAAATGTAGAAAATATAATATGTAACTAACATTTATTAATCAATTTAAAATATCTGTTAATTTTTTACATTATAATATCTCAATACTAATGTACTTAAATACCTCATATCATAATTTTTATAGCTGTTCAAACCATATTTTTAAAAGTAAATTGAAAAACAATAATTACGTTATTTCTAAATCAAATTATTATTGTATTTACATTTTAAATTATATATATATTACAAAACATATCATTTTATTGTATGTCTGGTGTATACTTATAAGTTCTCATATCTGCAACTGGCTGCTTTTTGATCATATGTGTATTCATATATGGTATCAAAACTTCAGGAATTTCAATGCGATGGTGCTTTGTTTGATATGTTTCACATAGTGCAATTACCATACGAGGTATTGCACAAGCAGTTGCATTCAAAGTATGAACATGTAACATTTCTCCTCCTTCTGTCCTATATTTTATATTAAGACGTCGCGATTGGTAATCTGTACAATTACTGCAACTAGATAATTCTCCATATAATTTTCTCCCAGGCATCCAACCTTCTATATCAACTTTTCTAAAAATATAAGATTTGTAAAATAACTTTAATAAAATTAAAGTTTAATTAAATATGTATATTATACTACAAACCTGTAGGCTGGTGCTCCCAAATCATGGGGTGGCATATCAATTACTTGAAAATGTAAATTTAAGCTAGAAAACAAATTTTCTTGAATTTCTTGAAGATTTTGAAATTCTTCTTCAGATTTGTCATGTTTAGAACATACAAACATTTCAACCTTTGTAAACTGATGCACCCTTAACAAACAAAGACAGAACTGAATATAACATACAATTTAAATCATTCTTAAATTGTAAATATTAAATTAAAGTAGATGCAAATCAGTAGCAAATAAAATAATACATTACCTGTATAATCCTCTTTCGTCTAACATGTGAGACACTTCTGCTCTAAAACATCTACTTACAGCAGCCATTTTTAATGGTAGATCGTCAGAATTGAATGTAGTATTCATTACTTTGTAAGCTAATGCCATTTCTGCTGTTCCAGACAAACTATAATAACATTTGGGAGATGAAGTTATATTGTACGTAAGAGCTCTTCCTTTATCTGTTATTAATCCACATCTTTCTATAACTTTAGTAGGAATAATATCAGGTACTGATATTAGTTTAAAACCATGCTTCATTAAATATTTTACAGTATAATGAACCAACGCTTCTTCTAAATCTGCTAAATCTCCTAAAAATATGTAACCTCGTTGTCCTATTACAGGACCCATGTTTTCACTTTTAACTAACTTTAAATTTTTAGCTAAAACTGAAAATTCTCTTGGTTCGAAATAAAATTTTCGTTTGCATCCATATTCCTTCAAAATTTGTGGTTCCTTGTCATAAGATAACACTAATGGGTCTGTCTGGTTCGGTATTTTACTTAACTCCTGTAAGAATTTTTCTTTTAATTCTGGTTTCTGAGAAAGTTCAAGAACTTTGTCAATATCTCCAACACCCTTCCTTGCTTTTATATTCGCAGCAATAATATCTCGGTTTGATGGATTACATAAAAAATCTATGTCATATTCTGGTTGTGGTAAATTTAAATGCATGGCATATCGCGATCTTTTTCTAGTCTATAATAAAAATAATTTATATTCAATCAGTAGAATATTTTTACGTGTATATATAAATTATATAAACTGATAACATACCAATATTCGTATACAAAATCTTTTGTGTCTAAGAAAGTGCCTACAATTCGTAGTAAACCACATTTTTAATAATATTAATAAATTAAATTGAATGTGTGCATATATAAAATATTCTTTATATTATTATTTAGTATATACAGTGTTAATTAACCTATCAAGCTTTATCTGCATTTTGTTGAATAAATATGCCTAGTCAATTCGGCGAGAGAATAAGGTCGTCGAACGAGTTTTCGTTTATTTTGCTAATGTAAACTCTGATTGGCTAAATATAATATAATCAAGAGTAACGCGCATGCGTTCGTATAATATCCTTAAGGAATCGCCAGTATACTGGAGGTAGCACAAATAGTGGGAGAATTTTGTAACCTCTTTAAACTACGCGAAATTAGTCTATTTTTTGTGAGATTAACTGTACATTCTTATTATGTATATATTAAATACGAATTATTTACAAATTTTTATTTTCGTTTGAATTACAACAGAAGAGTAATTTTCATCGTGCAAAAATTTAAACTTCATACTTGTTGATACTATTATTCGAATATCTAACTATTTTACGTATTTATAAATATTTATACGCTCATCTTGATAATTTGGTTATAAACGTGTTTTATTGGTAATTTATTAAGTATTGTAACTTATCATATTTTTTATTATTGTACCATTAATTAATAATTAATAATTGAAATACAAAATATAGAAATTTTGTATTTCAATTATAACTTTTATTTATTTGAATACTTAAAAAATTGATATTTTATACCTTTTAACTTATTTAAAATAAAAAAGTAAACATTTTAATTAAATTGCAAAATCTGTAATAATTACCTTTTTGATTTTTTAAAATTGTATTTTTAATTAAAAGTGAGAATTAATGTTACTTGTGAAAAACTTTTTAAAGGCGATACATATTTTTATAATTAATTTATTCGTGACATTTATTTTTATAAATTTGATATTTTAATATATTTCTATATCAATTTTTTGTCATTATATACAAGATGATTCATGCAGTTGTTTCAGAGTATAATATTATTTTTAGTGCAGTTACAGAAAAATGTCAAAGAATTATCCCATTATTGTAAATGATACTTACATATTTCTTGGCAGCTTTATAATTCTGGATATTGATGTGTGTTGTTATAACAATAATAGATATTTACATATTTGTAAAGATTTAAAAGTATTATCTGAAATATGTACAGTGTGATGAAGAATCATTTGAGCATCTTGTTCAATAATCACATTTTCTGAAAATATCTTTATAACTAATAAACGTTTTACCAGTGGGTGCTGCTACTTTCCTATTTCAAACTGGAGGAATGTCTCTATGTAAAAAAAATTATGTATTTCCATTTCAAATATAATAGTACTGTTCATTGTTTATTGCTGCTCGAAAAAATATAGGTCTTTACAGATGTAGTACTCCTTGAGACATTCATCTTTCTTCTCCGATATATTTCTGTAAGTGTACTGTTAGTAAAGTTGTAACCCAAAACAATTGCATAAACTATCTTCTATATATTTATGTATTTATTTATCTGCTATACAGAATGTTTTCAGTAAAATGTATAATACAGATGTAAATGAAACTGTTAATTGCAGGTAATCATGGTTGCCCGAATATTCCTAAAACGTTGGCCATCAATGCATTATTTTTTTCATAAACAATACATAGCTCAGAATAGAATTAAAAACTTACGGAATATTGGTGCTGGTATCTTTACTAGTATCATAGTATATAGTATTTCAAATATTACAGTGTTTGCAGCCCAAAATGAATTAAATATTAAACAATTCATGGCCGAACCGATTACTGACATAAAAGAACTGAGAAAAAAAAATAATATGAGAAAAAAGATGGAATTATTAGTAATGAAAACCCAGGCAGATTTTTGTAAAGCTTTAGAATCCTTAGAAGATTCAGATCATCGTTTTAGAGTTGATAGGTGGACTAGAAAAGAAGGTGGTGGGGGAATTAGTTGTGTCTTAGAGGATGGTGTTGTTTTTGAAAAAGCTGGTGTAAATGTATCTGTCGTAACTGGTTCACTGTCACCAGCTGCAGTACAACAAATGAGAGCACGTGGAAAAAAGATGCAACAAGAGTCTGTCCCATTTTTTGCAGCCGGTGTAAGTGCTGTAATTCATCCACGTAATCCCATGGTTCCAACAATACATTTCAATTATCGCTACTTTGAAGTAGAAAATGAAGATGGTTCAACTCAGTGGTGGTTTGGAGGGGGTACTGATCTCACACCTTATTATTTAAATGAAGATGATGTAAAACATTTTCACAGTACTTTAAAAACTGCATGTGATAAACATGACCCATCTTATTATCCAAAATACAAAAAATGGTGTGATGAATACTTCTTTATTACACACAGAGGAGAATGTAGAGGAGTAGGTGGTATCTTTTTTGATGATGTTGATACTCCAAGTCAAGATGAAGCATTTCAGTTTGTAAAATCATGTGCAGAAGCTGTTATTCCATCTTATATTCCTTTAGTTGAAATGCATAAAAATGATCCATATGGCTATCATGAAAGACAATGGCAGTTATTGCGTAGAGGAAGATACGTTGAATTTAATTTAATATATGATCGTGGTACAAAATTTGGTTTATATACTCCGGGTGCACGATATGAAAGTATATTAATGTCTTTACCTTTATCTGCAAAGTGGCAATACATGCATGAACCAAAACATGGTTCAAAGGAAGCAAAACTTGTTGACATATTGAGGAATCCTAAAGATTGGTTAAACTAATAGAAATGACATTTCATTAGTTAATAAAATTACTATTATATAAAATTTATGAATTACAATGATTATAATTTGTTGAATTGATGAATTTATTTGCTTTTTCCATTTTTTCCCTTTTCCATTTACGTAAAAGGGAAGTAAATTAGATACAGGATACAACCGAATTTAAGGAATTAAATGTATAAACTACGTATCTTTATGTATGTAAAAACTTCGTCTAATATTGATTTCACATTTTACAAAATACATACATTTTATAAAACATTTTTTATAAACACTATAAACATAAGAAAACATTGTATAAAAAAGTAATGTCCTTGTATAATACAACTGTATGTGGTGCAGGTGCTCATAGATATATGATCTTTGACTAATATTTTAAATACAACCTAATTTAATAGTTAATATCGGTAAATATATGACAGATGCATTTCAAATGTATAAAACACTGTTAATTATATGATAAATTGACTACAATTTTAGTTTATTTAATAAAATATTCGGTCATAGAAAAATTATACTTTATAGATTAAAAAAAAAAATAATGTTAATGTATGTTAAAAAATATTTAAAAAGAATACATATTTTTTATACATTTATATAGACAATGATTATAACATTAGATTTATTATACAACAGATCGATAAAAACAATGAAAAATGATAAATAAAGCAGTTGTTAATGAATATGATTGTTTAAATTGTAGCTACATAAAATTTGAACATCTTTCTATGTAGGAAGAATATACGTAATTAATACAAAAAATGAATGTTATATAAAATCTGTAAAAATATAGAATTGTTTTGTATTAATTATGTACATTTTTTTTTAGAATAAATACATATTTTGTAAATAGTTTAATTAACATTTTACACGTTTGTACAAAGAAAAATGCATTGGAAATATTTGATACTCATCAAACAGTAAAAAGATTAGCACATAATACTTTTATAAAATGAATAGTTTTTGTTATTTATAGGAACTATTTTTTATAGAAATAATAATAAAGCAGAATAAGAACTAGTTTTCTAGACGTAATAAAAATGTAAATATCAGAAATTATTTCTACGCGCATTTCGAATGAAATCTTTATTAATATAAATACGTTACGTGTTGCATGCAAGTAAAATCGGATTAAACGCTTGTTTCTTTTTTCACTACTTGCGGATAAGTATTACTTAAATACATTTTACTGACTTCATGTTCTACGTTGCCTAAATTTGTATTTTTGTTTACATTTTCATTGTTAGAATCAAAACTTTTAACAATACTGTAAGAATGAGGCATAAGTAATGTAATATCAGTCAGAGAATTAACAGTCTTTTGTTTACTGCACATATTAGAGGCACAGTCAATATTCATTGAAGAGCTAATATATGTTTTTGTTTGTATTAAATTATTTGTATTATCATTAGTTCTGCTGCTTATTTTAGAAAATGATATATCAGATTTATTAAGTGACCTTTGAGATAGACTACTTCTATCGTACAAATTTAAGCTTTTAATACTTTGCAAGTCTGTAAATGATAGTTTCAAGTAGTCACAATTCTTCGAACTAGTAAAAGATGTAATATCATTCATTGAATTACAGTAATTATTTTTTAGTCGTTTTGCTGAATTTACTGGAAGGCAATACATACTGTTTGAATGAGTCAACCACCTTAATTTTGCGTTAGAATGATGTTCTTCAATTTTATGGAATTCGTTTATACTTTGGCTATCTTTTTTTATAACTTTTTCTTCTTCAACTGCTTCTACAATTTCATAAATTTCTGGCAAATTGTGATCACTTTTTTCACTAGCCATCTGGGTAATAGATTCTATTTCAGAACTGTACTCTAAACTGCATTGTTGTGAAACACTTTGTAAATGCTTTTCTTCATCAGTTTTAACATCTATATCTGAATCATGTAAAACTGTATTTACTATTTCTATCTGTTTGCAATTATTCCTTGGAGAGTTTGATGTTGTATTAACACTTACAGGATCATGAAATCTGCAATTATTATACTTCCTTACGTTTTGTAGAAGACCTTCTTGACCAATAACAAATCGCAATGTAACACTTTTCTCGTCGGACATACTTCCACCACTATCTGAGAGAATGTTAACATTTTTAACATCATTTATTGGATTCAGTTCAACGTGAATATTTGTATTGTTAACTTTTGCACTACTACTTAAGAGCGTTTGATTTATATTACTTTCTAATTTTGTAATAGTTTGTGGTAAAGCGATGCAACTATTAGTATCACTCATAGCACCACCATCACCTTGTTTTCTAGTACCAAGATTATTATTTTTTGTATGACGACGTTGTTTTTTAAAAAATTTTCTGGCAACTCCACTTTGATGAGGATTGTAAAACATTTCAACACAAGTTGGTTCAATATATGTTGTGACAGAATTATCAGATCTATACTGTTGCCGATGTAATACAACTAAATTCATATTTGTCATTTTTCTATCAACAGGCAAACCTTCTTGAATATCTGTAAATTTAAAAGCATTACAAGTTTGTGACCTGTTAGTATATCGTGATGAACCAATAGAATTTGAATCAGATGTAACTTGAGTAGCTTGAGAATTAGATAATGGCTGTACAAAATTTTGTACTAAAGAATGTGTTGGAATTACAGGATTTGCATCAGAAATGCTTCTTGTTCTGCAACATCGGTTTTTCCGTTTTTGAAGCCAACAACGCATTTTTAACCATTGTGACCTAACATCATTTCGTGCTATCCCATAAAAGATAAATACAAAAATACCAAGTGAACTTGAAAAAAGTGAATATAAGGTAGCAAATACGGTTTCGTCAAATGGAACATGTGCATTTAACGGTTTCGTAATAGCAGCTGCTGCAGTAATCCACGACATCAAATAAAGTATTAACATAATTATTTGGCCTTTTAATTGCGTTATTTGAGAATGTTCTGAATCTTCAACATCAGTCAAAACTGTTCGTGCACTGTGAACACTATTTTTATCTGTAGACGGATTTGTGTTTGACTCCAATAATTCTAAATCCATATTTTCTGTTGCTTGCGTGCCCTCTGACAATTGAGCATTTGTATCGACACTTCGAATTGCACATTTAATAAGTAAATGAAAAATAATTAAATATACAATTAGAATTCCAGCTGGAACAAAAAGAGCAACCAGAGCAGGACCAGATGTGAGAAAGCAATATGAATATCCAGCATATTCTTGTAAATTTATTGCACCAGATATACCACAAATGATCATAGCTATACCCCAACCAACTAAATAAAGTCCTAATATTGGTTTGGGTATTGGTTGATCTTGAAGTTCATTGTCTGGCATATCTTCAAGATTCGATTTAGAAAACTTTTTATACATATTGCTGTAAACAAAACAAATGTTTAATATTATTGTATTACATAATTTATTTAAGATTTTACTTATAAAATATAAAATTATTACCTTGCGAATACTGCCATCCATAGCAAAGAACACAAAGACAAATAATGAAGGGTAAGACCAACACCTTGACAAATTTGTATATTTTCAGTTTGATAAATACCAATGCTATAAAAAAATGACAATAAGGCCATGGCAAACCAGGTATTAATGACACAATGTTTTGCTTTCTTAGGCATATTGATTGATGTGTAACAAATGATATATGTAACAGAAATAATAATTAAGCATGTTATTGCTGCAATACTTCCAATATATATTGCAGGATTTGAATATTTAAACTGTGCTCCAGTCATGCTAAAAAGAACAAACAAATATTAAAAATGAAAAACTATGTATATGAAATTTATTAAATACATACCTGTTACCATTTTGATCAAGCAAAGAAGTATCTTGTAAAAGTCCATAATATCCCAATCTATTACAATGAAATATTATTAAATTATTTAATACACTTCTTAAATGACACCCATCATTTGTCCAACCACCAGATTTATTTAATGTTTCATCCCAAACTACTGGTAATGGTTTTTTCCCAGTATAATAATATAAAGGAACTCTTAACATGATATATACTGGTTCAGTTAAATTTTGTACTGATATTCCAACTGAAAGTAAATTTTAAATCGTATATTGTTTCCTTCCATTCTTAATGCGTATTCCTTATATTATTTATCTTTACATACATAATTTACTTCCAATAATACATGATGTAATATCCATATTATTATTGTTATTCATGGTAGGAAATAATCTGTTATTACTATACGTAGATATCATTAATTGATAATTAACAATTTCTGGTGAATGTTGTAATAAGGACGCAGGCAAGTGTATAGAAGCTTCAATTGTCCTATCTTTTATATCAATTGGAGATGTTCTATTGTTTGTAGTACATTGCAAAAATTTTATTTCTGGATCATTATTGGAATACCACGTACATAGTAGTCCTGTAAAACTCCCACGTTTTACTCTGAATTCTTCTAAAGCTATGTTTTTTTTATAAGATTGTATAGATGGACTATATTCTACGATTTTTTCTACATTTTTAATTAGTCTTGTACAAGATTTAAAAAGGATTTCAGCTTTGTTCAAGATATTTTTTGGTACATTAATCACTGTATCAATAACATCAATTAATATGGCACCAAGTTCTTTTTCCTCAGTTAGAAAACTTAAATAATTTTCTATAGTTTGTGTTATAAAATTTACTTCAACAGGATCAGTTATTTGTATTGCATTTCCTGTATAATTTTTGAATTTCTTTGCAGTTTCTATTAAACTAATCTTTGTAAGTGAAAGATTAACTTTAGAAAACTGTTCTAAACTTTTTGTTGTATGTGATACATAAGGACATAAATCTGTGTTTAAATCTTCCCAATATCCTGTGATGTTACATTGGTAAGAAGCTTTTAAAGGCATTTGCATTATACTTATATGGCTGCCCTCGCACGGTAATTCTGCTTTCCATCCTATTACAGTCCTTGGCCATGTATAAATACCTTTATTATTTTTAGTCACTGCAAAATAATGATTTAGTTTATTAGATAATAATATTATAATATTAGATGTATAATGTAATTTACCTGCTAAAGGACAATAACGAGTTTTATCAGAAATAACAATTATACTGATCGCTTGTGATCTATTACCATTTACAGAAACTAATAAACAGTTCCACTGTCCATTATGTTCTTCTTTGACTGGGATGATACTGAGTGTACTATCAACAAAAATATACTGTAGCTATATCAGATATCCCATTTAAATACGGTTATCCAAACATCTTCTTCAGTGATGATATAAACAATATTTTAGATCAAATTTGAATGATATCAAAACAGGAATATGTTGTTAAGAATATGTTCAATTTCCAGAAAGAATGATTTAAAAAAAAGAAATATTATTTACTCTAACTAAAAAAGATATTTAGGTAGCTATGTTTAGATGGGACACTTTGTCTATAAATATATACAAATTTTAATTTAAATTAAATATTAAAATACCTGTCCACAATACCATTATCTTTAAGGTATCTATTATCGATTCTAATGTTGGATAAACTTTTTTGTGGATCTATAAATTCGTTTAAATCCCTAATTTCTGTAGTAGTATTAGGATACCATAACCAACTCAATTTTGCACTTTTATCTTCTGTAATACCAGGTGCTCCACATTTTAAAGTTATAGAATCTCCAACAAATACTACTTGATTGTGAACTGGTCGAAGTTCAATTGAAGGAGATGACGATTGGCACTGCAAATTTTCTGAATATCTTAATTTTTTAATAAATTGTCCTTTAACGTTTATAGGCGATACACATTTAGGAGTAGGACTAAAACATTGGAAAAATATTTTATAAACAATGAGAAAAAATCAGGTTTACTATTACTTAATATACTTAATATATATTACTTTAATTTTATGGAGCTATTATATATCCAATTACTAAACCAATATAATTCACAATCACATCTCCATGGATTATTGGACAAATCTCTAGAACATAAATTAAAAGTTTAGGTGATCATGTTTTCTAGATATTCACATTGTATTATATATTTTACTCACAACTGTTTTAAAGTCTTGAGGCTATAAAAAGTACCTTCCTTTAAAGTTGTTAACTTATTCTCATTTAATTTCCTATAATGTTTTTTAAAAATTAATGGTTTCCTTAATATTTATAATTTTAATTACTTGAAATATCTGTAATTGGCAAAAATGATGCAAAAATAATAAATTGAAAACAGAAACTCACTTACAAGCGCTCTAAAGTCAGCAAATCATGAAATAATGATGGTTTCACTGCACTTATGTTGTTGCCTGACAAATCACTAATAATCAAACAAATAACACATAGATATTTTTTGTTTAAAAATAACATAAAATCAAGCATATAAGAATTTATATAAATGCATCTTATATAATTTGTAAACTTACAGTCTTTTTAAATTTGACAATTTTCTAAATGTATAAGTATCTATTGTTGAGATCTGATTTTTACTTAAATCCCTACAATTAAGTATATACAGAAGATTAATACATTTAACAATAAATAACATACAATTCAATGATATTAATATTCTTACAGTCTCTCTAAATTTCCAAGACCATTAAAACAGCCTTCATTAATAGATGTTATATCATTTTGTGATAAATTCAAGCGCCTGAGATTTGTCAAATTCTTAAATACATTAACTTCAATGACATAAATGTTGTTTTTGCTCAAATCCCTATAACATATCATTAAAAATAATAAAAACATTTTGAAGTAGAAATATATGTTACTTCATTACGAAACAAACTGTAGCAATCTTACAATTGCACTAATTCCACACTGACACTATCAATATTAATATCTTTAATACTTTGCAACTCATTTCCGCATTTAACACGTAACCATTCTGCTTGCGCACCAACTTTACATGTACAAAACTTTGGACATGTTTGAATTGTTTTTCCTCTTGTTTGAATTAAAATTAAAAATAATAGAACAGCTCTCATGATTAAAAATTACAGGTAGTTACCTAAGAAATATAAATTTATAAAAATCATTATACATATTAAACTAATTGATAGAAAATATAAATGGGTTACATTATATACATTAAAAAAAACAAATATTCTCAATGATGGAATTGTAAATTGAAAAATACTTACAACATTTAAGGCCATGAAAATAATTGTATTGATCATGCTGTTTTAATATACAACTACATAAATCATTTCTATTTAATAACTGTTAGTATCATTATAAATAAGTACACGTCTGTAACAATATTAAAAGATCAAATACTGCAGAT
The DNA here is from genome assembly GCA_945859595.2 of Megachile willughbiella. NCBI lineage: Eukaryota > Metazoa > Arthropoda > Insecta > Hymenoptera > Megachilidae > Megachile > Megachile willughbiella. Next base: position 11,333,893 of record OX243801.1, read on the forward strand.
TCTGTGGACTGTCATAAACTATTAACTATACATATATATTTGTATCCAAAATATAGAATTAATTATAGGCTGATTTTCATTAGTATTGTAAATAGTTCCAGTACATATAGTTATTTTTTAAAAGATTATTTCTAAAACGAAGGTTAAATTACGGAACTGTATGTTCATTTGACAATGTTTATACACAAAAGTAATGTTGTTAAGGTTAAAAAAGGATAATTACTTTCATAAGAATGCATCATAAATATTATATCTATATATATCACCTATTATTTCATTTAAACGGCGTTAATCAAACAAAGAACTTAACCATTCAACAACAGAATCAGGTCTTTGACCCAAACTATTTTATATGAAAATTGCGATAAACACTGTGTTGTTATTGATGAAAGTGCATCTTATATCTACTTTTATAACCTCTTTTCTTACTCGTTATTATTTTAGTGATAATATACTTTTAATTTTCAATTATATTGTAAAATAACCTGTGATGTAAACAATTGATGTAATATATTTTTACCAAAGTGTTATAAGTTTTATTTTATATAAATATATTCATATATTTACAAAAATATTACATCCACAGCAGATTTATTAATTTTAATAATTGTTTGTATATAAATTACTGTTAGTTGCCCTTGTTTGCAATTGTCATTGTACATTTTTTCGTTTTAATTATTCATTAAGAATAAAAATATAACGAACAAATTTCTTTGTTCAACACAGATCTTAGTTGCATTAAGTGTCGAACCTTCTGTTTATATTATATGTATGTACTTTAATACATACATAGTATATATACATATATATATATATGTATAGTGTTTGATTATTAAACACAACTGAACACAAGATGTCAAACGCTCATGTAAAAGTTTTTCAGATGGTCGGGTGAAAAAAAGTGAAAATACAGAATTGAAATTGTATCTTTTTAAAACATGTCTGCGTTTTTCTTTTACACTTTGTTTTATATTTTAATCTCAGGATGTATTATATATCCGCCTACAGAATTTATTTCGGCTGGACTAACCATAAAAGATATATTTTCAACTTGGTTAGGAAGCGAAAATGAATTTTTTATACAATATCATATAAAAAGGAGTGTAGTTACGTTATTTGTACACTCTATACTTCCCTTCGGTAAATATATTCCTATTTTTTATTATTTATACATTATACCATGTATAAAACTAAAATGAATTTCTCTTTTATGTAGGTTATGCTTTTGGATTAATTGTATTTGGACATGTAGATATAGGACATGAAAATATGTGGTTGTTGTTTGTTATTTGTACTGCAATTATGCCTGTATGTACTTTGTATAAAATTTTAATCTGGTCAATGAATAACTGGAGCAAACATCCTATAGCACAGAATCTTGCAATTTATTCTAACAGTAACAATAACAACAATAATACAGTATGGACTACAGTAGCTTCCGATATTAATATAGAATATCGAAGGTTATATATTAAATTTAAAACTTTATTTATGTATTTTATATTAGAAAAGAATCTATAAAGTCGTAATTTTGTTTTAGAATAGATAAAATGATAATTACCACAAACAGTATAATATCTATAATAGCAACAGATAACTGGATAATTAAAGTTATGCCATATAAAATATTGGTTGCTCATCAAAGTGATGCAGTTTTGATAGTTAACAAAAGTGATACTCATGAGATGTCACTTGCGACAAGAGGAGAAGTTCAATTTATCAATATTGAAGTATATTTCATATTTAATTTAATTTATATTATTTTAAAACTGTTTTCTATATTAATTAAAAAATTTTAAATAGGTCAAGTCTACCAGAACAGGAGCACAATCTTTTGATATAAGATTGAATGCATTAGATTTTAAAAATTTGCAAGACAAAGTTTCACGTCCTATTACTATATTACAAAATATCACATTTCATAAAACTTTACTTGATAAGTTTATTGATAGTTTCAAAGAACAAGTACAAGAAAATCCACTTTATGAATGTGCTGAGGTACTAATTTTTTATATATTTAATACTTATAGTATTTACTAAGTACTTACAAATAAAATATTTAAAGGAATTAGGCCAATGTATAGGATGCATGCAAGTTTTGTCAAATGTAAAACTACGTAAACAATGTAGTAGTGGTATAGGAAGTGGAAATTCAGAAGACTGTATGATGTGTTACTGCCGTCCAATGTGGTGCATAGATTGTATGGCAAAATGGTTAATATTTTATGAATATAAATAAAATCATATATGTAACAGTTTATTATATTTTAAGCATAAAACTATTATTACAGGTTTGCATCAAGACAGGATGAAAATGCACCTGAAACGTGGTTGACATCCAAATGTACTTGCCCAGTATGTAGGGCAAAATTTTGTATTTTAGACGTATGTCGCGTACAATCTATTTAAATATAACAAAAATTAAATATAAAAAATAATATATAATTATCGAACTTAACGAAGTACTTTCTGTATATCATTTATTGAATATTTTAATTAATTTATAGCAAACTTCTGACTTTGATTTAAATTTAGTTCTGGTATACATAATTCTACCTATATTTTTTCATTTGTCACTAGATAAAAAAAGTCGATATATTGTTCTACAAATTATATTTATCAATACATATTTCTTTTAAACAATGTGATATTAATTAATATATTTAAATATTGCCTAATGAATGTTTTACCCCAAATATTCAACCTTTACATTTTTAGTGGAATTTTGTTAGAAATTAAAGTATAATAAATAGTGTGAATATAAATAGTTCCAAAGATTCTTTGATCAACATTTTTAAGATTTACAGTATACATCATTGTATGTTTATAAATTATCAGGTTAAGATGCTTTATTCATAGTATGTATGTATAAGTTTTATATTTAATCTCCTAATTCATGTGTTTTCTGATATATAATCATTTAAGAAGTTGATCTATCTTGGTTTGAATGTTCGTACATTCAATACAACAATAGAATTAAAATTTTATTTAAAAAATTTATTTTTTTACAAGTTTAAATAAAATATATTATAAAATACAAAAGATATACAAACTAATGTCACTATGAAACTTTTAATGTTTATTAAAAGCTGTTTAACGCATATAATTACAATAACTTACATATAATTAGGATGCTAAAATGTAAAGTTCATAATACTATGGAAATAAGTATATCGATGTTTATGCTACCATCAATCGAGGTGCAATATTCATTGCCATAAGTTCTTGGAAAAGTAACTTTGCTGCATATGGTAATCTAACTTGAGAGATCTGTGTTTTGTTTTTACATCCCTTACATTCGAATGTATTATTCCTTAAATTTGCTATTGCAATTAAACCACAAAAATTACATATGTGTATTCGATATGGATCTGAGACTTCAAATAAACGTTCTCTTAAAAATTGTGCAGCTCCATGGGAAATCTGACAATCACGTTCCATTTCACCAAATCGCAAACCACCATCTCTGCAAATTACATATTGATATAAAAATATGTAACTTATAGTAATAAATAAAATAAATACGAATAGTACAGAGTTTCATTTACCTTGCTCTACCTTCCATTGGTTGTCTAACCAAAATCTGCACAGGACCTCGAGCTCTACTGTGAATTTTATCATCTACCATATGTTTCAAACGCTGATAATAAGTTGGACCTAAAAACACTTGAGCGTTTATCTTGCGGCCTGTATGGCCATTATACATAACTTCATTTCCTCTTAGTTGATATCCATATTCTTGTAAAAGTGTGGAAATTTTCTGTACATTTACAGCATCATTAAATGGAGTGGCATCACCAATTTCACCTATCAAACAGTACATCATAATTGTATTATTATAATTCCTATCTATTTTTTAAGTAACGATTTTAAATACCTTTATTAGCTGACACTTTTCCTTGTATACATTCAATCAAGTGACCAATAGTCATACGCGATGGAATAGCGTGAGGATTAATTATTATATCTGGTGTAAGTCCTTCACATGAAAATGGCATATCTTCCTGTCTATATTGAATTCCACATGTGCCTTTTTGCCCATGACGTGAAGCAAATTTATCACCGATTTGTGGTATACGAACGCTACGTACTCGTATTTTACAAAATTTATACCCTTCACTATTTAACGTTAACATTACTTGATCTACTATACCAGTTTCACTATTACGTAAGAAAGTTGATGCATCTCGTTTTGTAAAACGTTTTGTTGTACTATCCAACTGTAAATATATGTAAAATAGTAATATTAGTAATGAACAAACTACATTTAATATGATTATTATATTACATACCTCATCATCTGCTTCTGGTAAAGTAATAGTTTTACCTATAACTACGTCATCTCCAGACACTCGAATGCCCGGAGCAATAATTCCATCATCATCCAATTTATCATAAATAGCATTACGCATTCCTTGACAAGTTTGTCGTGTAGGTTTTTCAAATTGTTCTTCTTGATCACCAATTCGTTTAGATTCTGAATCTTTATAAGATCTATAAAATACAGATCGAAAAAATCCTCTTTCAACAGCACTAGCATTTAAAATAACACTGTCTTCTTGATTATAACCCGTGTAGCACAATATAGCAACTATACTATTAATTCCAGCTGGTAATTCACGAAATCTAAGGTATTCCATAGATCTTGTAGTAACTAAAGGTTTATGAGGGTAATATAGTACATGTGCCAAAGTATCCATTCGAACATGAAAATTTGTAATGTATACTCCCATAGCTTGTTTACCCATAGCACTTTGATAAGTGTTTCTTGGACTCTGATTATGATCAGGAAATGGAATGATTGATGCACATACTCCTAAAATCATTGCTGGGTGAATTTCACAATGTGTGTATGTTGTACAATAAGCATACTCCTTTTCCTGTCTTAGATCTTCAGGTGACATTGCAATCATGACAGTTTCTTCTTCTAAAGTATCAATGTATTCAACAACTCCACTACCAACTAGTTCCTGCCAACCATCATTATTATAATCTCTTTCCTTCAGCATGTCAATATGTCTTTTCTTTAATAAAAGATTTTGTCCCTCTACAATTAATAAAGGTCTACTAATTCTTCCTGCATCTGTATATATTCTGATTTCACGATCTCTAATATCTCTTATCATAGACACTTCTGATACAATGATGTCCATCTGTCGTCTTAATTTACGTAAAGTAGCCATTAATTGATCTGGGTCTCTATGAATACCAACCCAGCAACCATTTACAAATATTTTTGTTGCATCAGCTATTGCACTTGGTGCAATTTCCTCTAAATTTTCCATAGACCACTCCTCCAAGAATTCAAGAATTGGAGAAGGTTGAGATCCAACGCTAATATAAGCCATTAATGCCAAATTTTTTACTAAACCTACAGCTGCACCTTCAGGGGTTTCTGCTGGACATAACATACCCCATAGTGTATTGTGTAACTGGCGAGGTTTAGCTAGTTTTCCATCTCTTCCAATTGGAGAATTTACTCTTCGTAAATGAGACAGTGTTGATGCAAATGTTAATCTATTTAATACTTGTGACACACCAGCTCTAGCTTGATGAGCTTTCTTTTGATCTCCCCAATTACCTGTTGCAAGTGAATATCTTAAACCGTCTGTAATAATTTTAGTTTTTATAGCAAGTTCAAGGTTAAAATCCTTTCCTCTGTCTATAAACTTCTGTGCATACAACCGCACCTCTTTCATTAAATTTTTAAATAAACCTCTGAATAAAAATGCCAATAATGGGCCAGCTAAATCTAATCTTTTATTACCATAATGATCTCTGTCATCTAACTCTCTCCTGCCAAGAGATGCTGAAAGTAATCGATGTACCATATAACCAAGGAAGTAAGCTTTTTTAGTTTCACAAAAGTCACTTATGCCTACATGTGGAAGCATTTCTTTTTGTAAAATTTCTCTAGCATATTTAATACGTTTTTCTTTTGTTACTCCAGGTCTTGCACCTCTCGTACCAATAAAATTTAAAGCTACATTTTGCTCTTGTATTACAAAAGCTTCATCTAGTGAAGGTTTCACCATTTCCATCATTTCAGGGTCATCAAAGTCATATATAATATGTTCTAAAATATCACGGTCAGCTACAAATCCCAGTGCTCGAAAAACAATCATAATAGGAATTTCTTGTTTAATATATGGTATAATTGCAATAATGCGTTGTCCTATAGCAGATTTTTTAATACTAGCTCCACTTTTTGCCATCATATTAATCCATAATGTAGATGTTGGACGTGAACTATGTTCTAAACAAGATCGAATTTCTGATTTATATGCATATTTGCCATCTTTCATGCTAAATACATAAACAGTATTAGTCGCCATTTTTTCTTGTGCAATAAGTACTTTTTCTGATCCATTAATAATAAAATACCCTCCAGGATCTAATGGACACTCATTTAATTCTGTCAAATCACGATCAGATAAACCAGCTAGTAAACAATATTTTGATCTCAACATAATTGGAATTTTTCCTATGAATGTCTTTTGATGTTGTGTTTCAATAGGATCTTCTCCATCTTTTACAATTGTTTTAGTTATATCTACATATAATGGTGCTGAATATGTTAAATTTCTAAGTCTTGCTTCGTTAGGCATCATAGGAGATGGGGCTCCATCTTTCTCCCAATGTGTAGGCTTAGATAAGTAAATTTGTTCAAACTTCAACAAATGTCTAACTGGATTTTCTATTTCACCAGAAGTATGTTGTGCCTCTGCTTGCAAATCAATTTGTGGCGAATCTTCAACGATTCTTTGAACAGACATTTCAATAAATTCATCAAAACTGTCAAGTTGTTGTCGTACAAGACCTTTTTCATCAAAATAAGCATTAATAACGATCCAACATGCTTCTTGCCAAAGTTTTGATGAAATCTCTTCTGCATCTTCATCGTCATATTGATCTAAATAAAAATAATAAATTTAACTATTATTCTTGACAATTATTACAATTAATCATTTTAAATTGAGCAGATAACAATATATTCAATTGAACAATAAATATGATACAAACTATAACCTATAAAAAAGCTATATTTAGATTATATATAATATCATTTAATTTCTTTCCGCTGTCACAGAAACGTTATGCATAGGAATATATGTAATAAAATTCTTACCATCTTCTAGAGCGTACATTATTACTTTCTACAAATTTTATACACGTTCTTATAACGTCTTCTGATCGTAACTTCCACCGTCAAAAACTACGTAATACAAACAGGAATATGAAATTCCTGTGTTATTTGTTCAACAGGAGATCGTAATAAATGTGCGCATCCCAACTAACTTCAATAAACTCCCCACTACTTAGTTTTCTCTCTCTACCCATATGTTCTCCATTTCGTTAGTTATATACTTGGTCGACGAAAATATGTGAATAGGGAAGAAAAAGGTGCTGATGTAGGCATATACAAAATTCTTACTCACTAAGTATATACATTTAGTATAAGAAATATTGTAAAGGAGCATGCGCGTTACTTTTGATTATAAACTGTGTTCGAACCAACTGCAAGTAGTATGCGCAGAATGATTGAAAATTCGTCGTATGATAAACATGTGTTTTTATTGAACAGAGAATACAAAAAATATGACTGATTTTAGGATTTGATCAGGCAGGTTTTCTACCGTTGAATTTGGCATGCAGGGTATTTAATACAATACAGGTAATATTTAGTTCAATACAAGGAATATGTATTGCAGTGTAAATGAATATATGTTAATTCAAATCTTTCAACAAAACTGACTTCAAACATTTCATTCTATTTTATGTTGTTGGTGTTTAAAATTATATATATAATTAGATTTTTATTAACTAAAATAATACATAACAATTTAAAATATATCAATTTCACATTTGTGAAAATTATAGGCACAATATTGTTTTATAAAATTTGTGTATAAATATAATACATATATGTACATATATTTTTTGTATTTTATACATTTATATGGATTTCAAATTTCATATTTGTTATATAATGTTGATAACAGCAAATGTTACAACAATTATAATAAACTCTGGTAACAGTAATGAAGATACATTTTGGAGCAAAAGATAAAAGTCTGAAAAAATGAAACATACTTGTTATTTTAAAAATCAAGTGCGAGTAATGTTTTAAAAAATATAAATTGTTACTTTTATCATTTGGATCTCGACTTCCACATTGACGATAACCTGAAGTTGTTTTCCGCTTTGTGGAAATATATCCATGAATATATAAACTAGGTGCATCTAATTTTCCAGTAGATATAAGTTTATTAAAATCCAGCTCTAATTTATTAGCAATTGGACCTAAAAACATGAAATTACAAATTAATATAAATATTCTATAACAAATTACAAATATTTTTATCTACCTTTAAAATGTAGCAGGAATTGTATACATGCTCCATTGTGTAAAATTTTAGTTTTTCTAGTATCTATTGATAACATCCATTCAGGAATACCCATAACTTTTCTGACATCTTCTAAAAATTGAGCTCTATAATAAAAAAATGAGTGCACATTTAATCTCAGAATACTTTCATTAAATAGTAATTACTATTAAAAGTTATAATAAATATAATATTAATATGTATTTACACTACAAAGCGAGGTGGTTTTCTTATATTTGTGTACTTTACAATATCATTGTCTGGTTCAATATTAGCACAAGCAAATCTGTTATTTCCAAAATTTTGATCAAAAATAACAATGGATCTTCCCATTGCAGATACAGGTCCTGCTAAAGGAAAGTTGGAATCTGTAAAAACTTGTCTTTTCAGTCCTATATCAATAGGACCTAGTCGACCTGATATATCACCTACATAACATCTTAATGGTAAATCAGGTCCACATTCTTGTTTATATAAATCATCCTGTAAAATAAAATCAGTTTACTCTACTGAAATATTTTATATTATGAAAACAATATTATACATAATTTTAATTAGTATTACATTCAGTGGGTCAGCTAACTGGGTAAAGTAGGGATTCCACATATATCCACCTGCCACACACCTAGTGTCTTTTACTTTAACAGCTGCATCTACACCAACGGGGTTTACATATATTGCCCAATTGTGGTTTCTTGTCTGCAATTAAACATTTTACGTATTTCAAAATTTATTAATATGTAAATACTTATCATTAAATATTTCATATTCATACAATGTTGCGATCATGTTTACCAGGATGTCGTAATTTTACTTCAATTATTGTTTCACTTTGGCCACCATCTCGATGAACAAGTTGTGTCTGTAATTACTAATGTTAAATCATACTTATATATTTTATTATTTATTAAATTTATAATACCATTCGTATGTAACCATATGCAAATCCTTGTGGATGATGGAAAGAAGCAATTGCTCTCAGTTCACTTGCTTCAGATGGCGAATATCCTCTTTCTATAGTTGTACAAGCCCATCTTGAAGGAAAGAATTATTATAAATATTTAATAAATAAATTCTTTCACGAGTATTGCAAAATTAGAGAATTTGTAGTAATTACCTTAAATTTTTCTCTTTTTTGTGAATTACAATGCTTCGTCCCAATACACTTCTTGATCCAAATAAAGGAAGCATTGTATCATTGAAAGCTGATGTATACCTTTTTCTGTTTTCTAAAGTTCCAAATTTTCCACTGAGGTCACCCATTTTATATTGATCAGTTGTTCCTTCAGCAGGATGTAATATATTACTTGTACTAACATTTAATGGATTCCAAGTTTCATATAAAGATGTACCCTCACATGGAAATTCTAAGTCTTGTTCTATTGGAGTCTAAAAGTATTAACTATTATTATAGTAATTAATAAGGAAGTGATTTTAGTTACATTTACAATACCATATGTATATGATATCCTTGCATTTTGCCATCAAGACCATCAAGATTTACTTCTACATTTGTGATATCATATTCAGTTTGTTGTATGAATTCTAATTTTCCTCTTAATGAGATATTTTCCCCATTTCCAAACCAATCTTTTGCTACAGCTTTACGACGATAGGTTTCGCTAATCCTGCATAAAAATATCTATGTTTAACTTATTAATATAAAAAAATAATGTTATCTTAATGTTATAATTTTTATAAATGTAGAATATTATAATATCATATCTTAAGTTTCTTCTAAATTTTTAAAGTTTGTTTCATCTATTAAATTTACATTGAGCATGCTAATCTTTCTCCTCGAGCAAGTGGTCCATGGTCATCATATATTACTAAACTTTTTCCTAATACATTATTAGGTCCTGATAAAGATATCATTGTATCAGTAAAAAGTTTACGTGTTAGCAAAGCTCCATACTGTTTTCTGCCAGCAATGTCAATTGTACCATGTCTTGTTAAATCACCTACACGGCATAATGTTATTTTTAATAATGAACAATATTCAGACTGTTTTGTATCCCATTCTACCTAATAAATTTAAGTATACAGTATTAGAATGAAACATTTGCACATATTCTACATATATTCTAGTATCAAAATAATACATCTAATTGGTTTTATATCATTAGTTATTATACTTTATATGGATTGTAAGGATCTCCAGTACTCAAACATCTCCCAGTCCAATTATAATAATCTTTTCCTGGTGGATTGTCATGGATCATCCATCTAAATGTTTACAATCAAGTTAAAATTTTGGTATCCAGTTTCTATAGTATTACTTTCAGTGGATACTGTCATACATTATACCTATGGTTCGCAGAATTGTTTAAAGCATTACCATCTGCATGTACTAAGTTTTCAATCATAATAGTAGTATCCATTTGAGGGTCATTCTTCGGTTGACGAAAAATGACTCTACCAACAATAGGGTATCTGTACACTACTTGTGCAGTTAATATTGGCATTTGTCCAGTATTGTCTGGTAAATATAAACTCAAAGTTCCACAAATCCATGGTATAATACTCTTATTATCAGTTTCATTATATCTGATAAAATAAACATGTATTATTATGTATGTATTCAATCATATAAATAAAAAATAAAGAATATAAAGTATAAAAACTATGTGCAAAATATTACTTATGAAGTACAAGACCACGATGAATTACGCTATATACTCCTGAAAGTGGAAGATATGTATCCCAATAGATTCCATTGAGTTTAGCACTTCCTGCTAAAATATCATAATGATATGATCCTTCTTTACGACCTTGAAGTTTCCCAGAAAGATCACCAATGGCATATTGGTCCTGAGTTCCAAGTCCTAATTCACATAACTATTTAAATATTCTACATTAAATAAATAAATGAAAAGAAGAAGTATATTTAATTATTTTACCTGCTGGTGGCGCAGTTGTTTCATCAATATTATTTGGATTATACATTTTTTTAGTTGTTTGACACATTTCAGTTGTTTTACCTAAAGCGTTTGGTTCTGGAGGTAATTCATGAATCCTATATGACTTTATTTTAGTAGCATAACGTAGTCTTGTTTCCAAATCATTAATTGGTGTTAAGGATATGTTAACCCATGTTGGATCAAATGGAGTTATTTGAGTTAGCGATACTTCTCCTTTGATACCATTCGTATTAACCACAGTTCTAAAAGATTAACAAATGAAACAAAATGAAATTAAAAATAGATAATTTATATATTACAAAAAATGTTTATTACATTAAATTATTTACTAAAATGATGTAAAGTAATAATTGAGTAATTATTTAGTAAAACGATGTTAGTAATAATGTAAAAAGATAAAAATATATATAAATATACATATAAACAATATTATGATCAAATTAAAAATTTTTATAATTCAATTTTTACAAGTAATTTTAAATGCATTTATAATTTTGAAATGCAGTTATTTTAAATTATTTACAACGTATTTTTGTTTATGAAAAAATTGCAAGGATTATTATGAATTCTTACTTGGCGAAAATAGCTTTCCGGTGATTAATCTTCGCACAAACCAAAAACGAATCATCGTGTGTTGGGTGAAAAATCACCAAGTATAATAGACGATGAGGGCCAAGTAAATCAGCAGGAAGCAGCGATAGATTTGAATCTCTATACAGAGTTTTATACCTCTTATGATGATTTGTAGCCACTTTTATTTTACCTAAGCGTACGTCGATGTCGCCAATACCTTCTCCATTTCCTGCATTATCAGGATCAAACACAGTTTGCAAAATATTGCAACTGGATTTATCTAAATTATAAATAAACGAAAATTGAATGAAAATAAATCAACCATTTATAAATCATATATATTCCGCAACAAATTGTACCTTTGCTAATATCAAAAATATCGGTTACATAAATTTTCCAGTTATGCTCTGTATAATCAACATCTTGCAATTTGTTATTATTGACGTGATATAAATCTGCATAAATTATTGTATCGCTAGTATTATCACCTGCATGACCGCCCAACCATCGGAACCAAATGGTTCCTCCTATATTTCCATAAAAATGTGCATTCGCAAACTTTTCTACATTTTTTTCGAGTACCTGAAGAATTATAAAAATATTGGCAATTATAATTTGTTAAAACTATAACAAATTTACGGTTCTTTCATTTTAAATGTTACCGTAATCGAGGCACAAATAGTTCTATCTGAATATGTATCCTTAAGTAATAGACCTTTGCCCCACAAGCCCATTTCTCCAGTTAAACTTATGTTTGAAACTTCTACCGATCCTGTTTCATTTCCAGGCATATCAAGTGGTCCAATAAGTTCCGTCAAATCAATAATACTACAATTTTTTCCGTTTTTAATAATATGACGATATCAGTATGTAGAGTATTTGTTGTTAATAAAATTAAAAATACCTCTCTCCAAGATGTTGTCTATCGCATCTGTCATTTATAAGCGTATAATCGACAGGAAATTGAGTAACTGACCAAAACCATTGTTGGTCAGGATATTGAAGAGTTGTTTGAAGTGAAAATCGGACTCTCACGGATGTTTCTGTAGCCTTTTCAAATCGAATTTCTCCATGAAGCCCGCCAGAGGAAATATACGCCGTGAGTCGTAATGAATGTCCAACAGTAACTAACAAAACAGGTAAAAATAAATTTTAATTTAATATTAAACAAATTGTATCGAACAAATTGTATTTTAAATTAATTTGAAATAAAATTATATGATATTAGAATTAATATAGCAACATTTCCGAACGTAAATAAAATATGAATTTATAAAAACGTTTCTTTAACGACGATAATAAACGTAATTTAATTTTACATTTTCATCTTAATAACGAATGAAAAAAATATTATAGTTGATTTTAATTTTCCATATGTATCGCTTTAATATATTAAATTACAGATTGTACAGTCACATTCATATGAATCATATCCCCTTATGTCAGAGTTAAGAAGTATATTAAATGTACATATGTTTATTTGTTTCTAACGTTATGTTAAACTGATAAACATATACGTTGCATAGCAACGGTGATTATGCTCCAATCATGTTTTATAAATATACATCTAAAAATATGTCAGAATTACAAATTTTTCATACTGACCGAATTGCACATCTATAGGTCTGACATAAATGGAACAATGCTGAGATTTTATATTTTTCTCAGGAAAATTTGTGAAAATTCCTTTGGATACTCAACTTCTTTTTATTGTTAAATGTTTAGTTATCTATATGTTAATGTTTTGTTATTAGAATTTTGACTTACCATAGCTTAACAAAAGTATCCACCACATCTTTTTGTTCTAAAATAATATTTAAACCATTTTTTAACTAACTTATACCTTAACCCATACTACGTCAAGTTGTTACCTTACAGTGAAAACCAGTTAAGGCAACGCTGCTTGTACTTTCTTATTTCTCTGAACGGTGTGGTGGGAGTTTCTAAGGACGAAAAACGACGGTTCTCTTGTAAGCATTTCTCTTTTATCTACCATATACAATGTACACTATTCATAGTTGATTCACATCTATAATACTACTTTACAATATTCAAAATAAATTAATTAAGAAGAAATTGCAAAATGTATGTTAAAAGTTTATTCGAAAAAGAATTATTTTAGTTCATAATAGATTAAGTGATTAGATGTTAATTGATTTAATTACTTATTAAAAGTTGCGGCTTTTTATTTATAATTATTCAGCCTTTTTAAACGTGATGCTACAGTTCTATATTATTGTTACGTTCGATCTAGTAAAATAGATTCTAGTAACTCTTATTTCTATTAATTTTGTTTAATATGAAACATACTACTTGAAAATTGATGTATAAAACTAATTATTTTTACATTGACCTAATATTTATGTTTCACGATTAAGGAAAATTATTTTTAGTCTTTTTAGATTCATATATTGCTTGCTGAAAGACAGAATGAAAGAAAATATACTTTCATATATTTTTTCATTTTTTTCATATATTTAAAATAGATTTAGATAAAGTATCGATTTCCCGCTGCTTTCTTTTAATTTAAAATCGTATAAATGAAATTAGCATGCGCCTGAAAAATGATGACCCAACTTACACTGCTGTCCAAAAATACGTATATATTAAGGCTGTTATTAAACTTATATGCGCCTGAACATTTTAGGGTATGTATACCAGTAATTAACGTTATAAGACTCATTTCTCATTTTAATTATCACAGTGTATATTTTGTAACAAATTTCGTTGATTTAATCTACGTTACCTTTTAACGAATCAAACTTAAAGTAGCAAACACTAGCAAAACTGTGTTCATGTATGCACACATATATATTAAATACGAAGGTACATGATATAATAATATTTAAACAAATTTTAATCTCGATTATTTACATTATTACATTATTATCTACATTATTATATGAATTATCGATTATTTATTTGTGTAAAATAAAATTTCACAAAACCACGTATAAAAAGTACTGTATAAATATTTTTTTTGTGCATAGAACACTTATGAGAAACAGTATCATGAAAATCTGAGAGGCACTTAAAAGCCAGCAAATAATAAAATACAACAAAATTGGAGAAGGTTGAAAAAGCTTATATCTTGTATCGAAAAGAAGATGGCACTATTATGTAATTTGCTTCTGTTTTAGAGATGTAAGTTAATCAACTTCCGGAGCACGCTATTTAAACTTTAAGTGTGTGAATACATTCAATGAATCAGCTGACCTCCTGACTGTAGATGCACTCATTCATAGACAGCAATACGTGTAAACATACATTATTTATTCCTATGTAAAATAAAACGAAATTTTTGTTAGTTTATGTTATCATCTGAATTAATAGAAATAGTAATATATTTTTGAAACCGATAAAAGAACATTTTTGGAGATATACAAATAGCAGAAATAATATTAATTAAAAATTCTCAAGTATTGGAATTTATAATTTGGCTAAAATGTATATAGCAAGCTTTATTCGAAGTAGTATGAGGTACTGCAATTTTACTTCGATTTCCATTAGATTGTATTGTAAATATTTATTCTAAATATTGATTGAAGTTTGTTTGCCTCGTATAAATTTATTAGCAAATGCAAATATACGTGTTACTTTCAATTTCGAAATTATGTTTGCGTATTGTATTCGATCAATGATAGACTTTTGCGAAATGAATTAAACTATTTTGTAGAATTATATAAAAATGACAAGCGTAAAATGAAATATATGAATATTTCTAAAAAGTATTTACAATGTTAAAAAAGGTTAATTTCCTAGTATTTAAATGTTTCGAATAACTAATTATTTAGCAAAAGTTTCGTAATCATTTAAATGTGAACATTTTAAAGTCATTGAACTATTTCTTTTCATAAAATCACATACTTTGTTTTTAATTTTTTACTGTAATTAGATACACATTCAATAATTATAATGACTTCAAGTTTTTTTTGTTGAGATCAGTGTAAAACAACTATAAATTAGCCAAATAAGAGAGAAAATAGTAAGAAAGTTTCTAAATGGCATTTCAAATAAAACATATTGTAATTTTTGAGGATATAAAGAATAAATAATAAAACTATATATCGTACAGCGGTTTTATTCTTTTTTTCCCATTTTTCCCATCCTGCTGCATAAATTTAAATAACCAGAAATATACATATAATTATAGCTGTTGAATTCATCTTTAATCACGTTAAAAATCTAAATAAACAAATATATTTATGTGATTTCACTAAGAAGAAAATTTTATACCTTTTCTACTCTTTTATACTCTTCCATATTTAGTATATCAAAAAAATATATTTCTCTAAGTACTTTAGGTTCAATTAATTATTTTATTTTATATATTTTTTTAATACACATGTACGGCTTTGTTACGCTATGTATGTATATGTATATATTTACAAATACCTACATATATATAATGTGTATAATATTTTTAATTATAATTTTTTTATTTCTTTTACTATACGAAAAATGTAAGATGCAAATAGTAAATATACATTTGGAATACATCTTTAACAAATTACTATTAAAAAAATTTGCCTAAGAAATATTTTGAACTCTTACAACAAATTTTTCTATTTTTCTACCGTTTTCTAATTGTCGTTAAACGGTGTTAAAAATAAAAGTTCGAACGTTGTTGAGTTTCGTCAATTACAACGTCGACTTAAATCGGACCTCCTTCTTTATTTTTTTAAATAAATATATTTATCTTTGTTAAAAATTTAATTTTTCATTATAATTTTATCACTTTTTGAATGATAAATAATATAATCTGAAAATAAAAAAAATTGAACGACTGTAACAATTTTGAGAAACGTTAAAAAGTAAAAGGACGATAATAAAAAACAATTGATTATAATTTTAACAATATATTATAAGGCTGTGCTTTTAAAAATAATATCAATATATGTTAAGAATATGTTCCTGAATAGCAGGTAGATACTATCTTCTTCGCAAGCGACCTACTATCCTCTTGGATCAGCCAAAAATAATGATTGGTTTTTCTTCGGTATCAATTTCGTTTTTTATTGTTTGTTTTATTAAAAATAATATATCTATTTTTAAATATAGAAATTATTATTATTACTATTTTATTACTATTTTTAAATATAGAAATATAGAAAAATGTTTAATATTAAAATGTTCTTCACTTAAGTATTATTTAAACAATCAAATTATATAGAAAATTTAATATGATTACCAAATTTTAGTTTCTACGTTATTTTTATATCATTTGTCTCTTTTGTATAATTTTTAGATTCTATGTATTTTGTAAAGTACATTAATGTATATGACTGAAAGTCATATTTTGAAAAGAATAATGCGATTATAAATATTATGAATAATTTTAATATAGTTCCTGTATTACAATTACCGTAATATAATTTGAGCATCACAATTCAAATAAATGTAATAAGAAAAATGGTGATAAAATGTGCTGAAAACTTGGTGATGTACACAAAATAGACCGATGTTGTCTGCTCTCAAACATTGGACAGTTATTTGTAGTAGCCACGTGCTTTGGGCATTGGTGCACAAACTGAAAATTCTTTCCAAATACAATAATCAGTATTGAAACGGTATATTATATTGTCAAACTACTTTTTTTATTATATTTAATCATCACATTTATTATATTACCTAGATATTTGCTAAATTATATAACATTTTGTTCAAGTTAGAATTTATTAAACATATTCGAGATTCATACAAAAATTATACGTTTCTTCTAAAATTTCACATTACATCGAAAATACATTTTATGAATCTCCGAAGTGTAAAGGGAAGAAGCTGTTCCACATAATTAACTAGGTGTGCAATGACATAATCGGACTCTTCGTTCGGTTCGCATTATAACCGAACTTTTAAAGATGTAGAACGATTTATTTGTAATAATGATTATAAACGCGGTAACAGAAGAAGACGACGAAGAAAGTTACTTCCTTGTTTGGCAGCGCGTATGTGACACTACAGGCGCGAGACCAAGATCGCCGTAATCATCTTCCTCCTTCCGAGGTATCCTTGACTCATATTTTCATTCTGTAAAGCAAATTTCAGCTACAAAAAGGGGCTGTAAGAGGTTCTCGTCGTTCGCACAATCCTCAGCAAACTGTTTTAGTCGAAACATCGAAAGGGTTGCTATTTTGAGATGGCTCGCACTAAATATGGTCAGATAGGCGTTGGCGTTATACCCGGGCAAGGCACCCCTGCTCAAGCACCAGCAATGTAGTGGGGGAGATCCACCAAAGTTACTTAGCCAAGTTCACCTCTATGATTCCGACAGTTGGTTCGTTGTGACCATCTCGCACCATCCTCTTACAAACCAACTGTAGACATGGTAAGTAAGTGCCGAGTACACCAGGAAGTACGCGAAACATTTTCTTCGTTAAGTTCCCTCTAGAAGTGAAATGTTACAAGGGAAAAAGAATTGGAATGTTATGTATCGGACATGTGAATAGTGGTGGATCAGTCGTAGGGGGTTAAACTTTCAGGAAAGTCGATGACTTATATAAACTGTGTTGGAATCGTATGCCAAGTGATGAATTCATCAGAGCGCAAACTTGCACCAAAGACATCGCAGATTGTGCTAATGAAGTGTAAACAGTGATCTTCCTTAGATTTTTGGCGGTTCGCCATTCCGTAGTTGGATGTTATTATTTGCTTTGTTTCGAACTGTGCATCTTAACCGTATCTACAGGTTCTTATAGATCTTCTTTTCGATTTTCTATGTTATACGATCCCCCGTTGAGTCCCTGATTAAGCAAAATTGCAATTTAATTCTAAGTTAATGAATTCTTCGCTTTTAATTCAGTTCTTTCGTTACGGTTACTCTTTGCAGAACATATATCTTTATCTTGGTACAAAATGGTAAAAATTGCAATTTGATAAAATAAAGAAACATTTATAATATAGAAATCTTCCAAAACAATTATATATTTTATCTTTTGACGGACATCATCTGATCGGTGTATTTGTAAGTTCTCATGGGGTGAACATAATACACGATCTTCGGTACTTCCGTTCTTCCAACTTCCGTATGTCTGTTACATGTATTATAAAAATAAGAGAATTACGTAACTATAGTAACTCGAGAGGCCGTACGAAATAAACGATCTATATATGTCTTGGCTTCTTTTCAGCCATACCATGGATGATAGAATGATCCTATTTTTAGTTTCTATGAGCAACGCCTTCCGAATTTCTCTTCGGTGTTATTTAAACTCACCCACTGCCAGCTAAACATTAGATAATAACTGGCATGTCAGACTTTTATTGTTTGGCTACCCCAGTTATAATTTCCTACATACCGAATTAGAATTTGATCGGAAGAAGATGGTAATTTATTCCTATTATAGTTTCTATGATCATACATGTTGTTATTAAACGATTCTTTTATTATAAACAATTTATATTGAACCTTTGGAACAATTTAATTGAAGAAGTTAAAACTTTTATAAATATTATAAAAGATGATCGATTATTTAATTAAGAGGTTAACATTAGGATCATTAAACTCATCGTAATTGAGGATCCAGGTTTCTTAAATTATAAAGGTGCTTTTGTTGGAATTAAATTAATTTTTGATGAGATAAGGAAAGACTAAAAATGGTAGCTAGCATTCCCCAACATGACTTTGCTCGTGATTATTCATAGAGTTCGAAATTTACAAATGTTTGTTATTTAAAAACAATTAATACTTCTAACTACACAAATTTTTCATAATGTTGCCTAGATAAAGAAATTATTTTACAAATCATTCTTGTATCCTGAGTTGGTTTTGGCGATATAGTAGCATAGTATCCGAAATTATTATTTTTCACTTTTTAATTCGTTTTGCATTTTACTTTTTCTGAACTCGGATTTATTTATTTATTTTTAAATTTTTATTTAATATTTACTTTATTTTTAACTTCATGTTAACATTCTTATAAAGATATAAATACAATTTACTGCTTTTCATCTCCTTAGGAATCGAATTTCGGAAAATCTCGATGTATGTCATGGGAAAGATACTCTCAGAATCTGATGTTTCTAGGTCTAGGAATTTGGGTTGGGTGTTACTAAGTTAGGACATTTATTTTTGCATATTAAAGACATTTATTTTTTATCATTTTATTTGTTTTTTATTTTTAATTTCAAAGCAGGTCTATATACGGCACCAGTTATTTTCAATCGAATAAGATGATACTTTATTAACAATCAAATAATATGATACTATTCATATAATTTGAAATAAATTAGAAGTTATAAGAATAAATGTAAGCCTGCAGTAGTGCAAAGCTGGCAAGAACGCAGGTTCTCTTGATTGTATTACTGAAGAAACCCAAATTGTAGAAATGGATTCATACATTTTTGTCATCTATTGAAAATGTCACATCTATTATTATCACTCTTGCGAAAGTAGAAAATCGAGCGGCGCAAGCACTCCCCTTGCTCTTGTATCGTGTCAAGTGACTTCTTACACATTGTACATCATTGCTACCATTTTTATTTAGTCGACATTATTAAAATCCATTTCTAGGCGGATAAAGAGAAGAAGAAGAAGACTAAAAAGAAGGAGGAGCCCGCAGCAGCTCCTGCTCCTGAACCTGAACCAGCACCACCTCCAGCAGAAGAGAAACCACCAACTCCTACTGGTACACCTAAAGAATCTGGTTCAACTAGAGCAAGCAGCCGCGGCAGCCGCAAAGCAAAACGCAGTGGCTCCAGTGTGTTTTCTATGTTCACTCAGAAACAAGTTGCCGAATTCAAGGAGGTACGTATATCAAAATAATTTTTCAATTATTTAACAATTTTTCAAACGGTATTAAATAATATATTCATTGGACTAAACAAAAAGTTTTATATTGTTATATTGTTAAAAAATATTGCATTATTAAACAGATATATTTTGTAATAATTTTTTTAGGCATTCCAACTTATGGATGCAGACAAAGACGGTATAATTGGAAAGAACGACCTCCGTGCGACATTCGATAATGTAGGTCGTCTCGTTACTGATAAAGAACTCGACGAAATGTTAAATGAAGCACCTGCACCCATCAACTTTACTCAGTTGCTGAATCTGTTTGCAACTCGTATGTCGGGATCAGGTACGTGGCATTATTAAAAACTTCTATATTAGTCAGCAAAACTTCTAAACATTTGAATGTTATTGGTACAATATACTTTTAATGTAATTTATACAATGTAAATCTAAGGATGCAAACGTTAAAATAAGTACAAGTTCAATTGCTTTAAATAATTTTAACTAATATTCGATAATGTATTACACTCATTAATATTCACTTGTTTTCATTTTAGGTACGGATGACGACGAAACTGTAATTGCTGCCTTTAGTACCTTTGATGTGAATGGTAAAATTGACGGTGAAAGGTGAGTAATAGTAATGGGAACATGATACTTTCCGTATTCGCCACCAGAGGGATCATCCGAAGTTCCAATTCTCGCAAGTCCTCGCTTAAAGACATATTCCTACATATAGACCCGGTAAGAATTCTCTTACCGTTCCTCCATTTAACTTTCTCCCTGTTTCATCCGTTCCCTTCTATCCTTCTTAACCCGCGAAATATGAGAAAGCATTTTATAAAAGATTAGAACCTGGTAAGATTTTTTATATATTTCGTGTGTCTATGATGATGATTCCTATGTACGATCTAAGACTGATGCATTCCCTGCTGTCAAGTTTATACCTGAGACACCGCGTTTTTTTTTTCTAATTGAAAAATGTCTGCCAAGAATTTTGGAAAATATATCTTAATAAAATGAAAATTATTCTGTTTTTGCTATAGATTGAGGCACGCATTGATGACTTATGGTGACAAATTTACTGCGAAAGAAGTCGATGATGCATATGATAATATGTACATTGACGACAAAGGATTCATTGACACGCAAAGCCTTATCGCAATGTTGACTGGTACGGGTGAAGAAGAGGAAGAATAATTTTAAGTGATTTTCAGCGTAAAAATACTGTTAAATCTCTGTTCATTAAATACGAAGTCTCGTATTAGCGTCAGATTCGCTTGATCTGCTTCTAAAAAACAACGTATGAAAGAGGAGACGTAATTATTCCCTTTATATTGTTCTCCAAGCAGAAAGTTTTACTTTAGACAAATATTCAATACTAAAAGCAATTAAATAACGAACGGTTATAGAATATTTTCTTGGAAGTAGAAACAGGGAATCTGTCGAAAAGCAAGATTTCGAATCTCCATATTATTGTTCATATAATAAAAATACTTTAAACTTTATAATGATGCTTCTAATTTTGATCCACCATATACGTCAATAATATAAAACACATTTTATTAATAGTATCTTGTTTACGAATTATTAACAAAAGAAAGCATACATTTAATTATCCTTTTATATTATTTGATATCCATATTTAAAGTAAGAGTGTATTTATTTCGGTAGATTATAAAGATCATAGTTGATTTATAAGTAAAACTAGAAAAATTGAAAAACTTAACATCCATAAAATATATGTTGAAAATATATTCATTTGTAGCATAATGAATATAATATAATTAATGATTACACGTTATATGTAGAGAAATTTTCAGAAACAAGTAAACGTACATAAATTTGTAGTTACTGTTTATTGCGCAATTTTCGAGAACTTTATTACCATTTAAAAAGAGAACGTATAATTTTAGATTAGTATTTAATTGACTAGCTTGTATGGCGTTTCAGACCGCCTGCCTGTTTTAAAGTTGGCACTTCGTCAAAATGTATACTGATGATAGGTGACTAAATTTAACTACATATATACATATACGTTATAGTTTAAACGTAAACAGTGGTACATGTTTTTGATCATTTGTTAAACTATTTAATTATAAATTTAGGCATAAACAAAACACAAAACAACCAGGCAAAATCAAATGATAGCCAATTAAGACTAAATAGATTGACAATTCAACCAAGTGAGGCAAGACTGGTGCATGATTTATTTTTTTATTTTTATTTTCTAAATTTTTAAAAATAACTTGTGTAACGAAAAGTTATTTTTATGCTGAATTTTTAACCAACTTCGAAAAAGGAGGAGGTAACTCAATTCGATCGGTTATGTCTTTTTTATTTTTGGATTTCATAAAAAAAAAATATACAAACATGTGATTTATTTGACTTTGTTTATGAAATACAATGATTCTGTTATTGTATCATTTGGTATTTGATTACCTTCATAAGGGATATTCAAAATAATAATTTGTATTTCATGATATGCCAGCAAATGTTTTGTTATTCATCTCATTATTCCTTTACTATATCACATATTATGAACTAAGCCTTGGCCAGTTCAACACAGTTCAACAGTTTTGGGAAATATGTCGAACATATATGTATTTATTTAAAATGGTATAAGTATTTTATTAAATGAAATTTGTTATTAAAAATCAATAATTACAATTAACCTAGTATTGTATTCAATTGTTTTTACCACCTTCATTCTCATGATTTCACTATTTCCCTATTCTATTCAAGAATGGATAGTCATATGTCCTACAAACTTTTTTACCATTTAGAAGATATATGATTTTCCATTTTTAATTTCTCTGTAAAACATACAAATTAATGCTATGAAAAAATGTTTCTTTTCCTTGCAATATTAAAATTAGCTAAAATATATCACTATATTTTCAATGTTAAGAAAAAATTATTTATTATATTAGAGAGGAAGTGTTTCTAGACCTATATAATCCTGTTTCAAAGGAGAATTAGCCATTGGGTGTTTGAAAAAATTACCAACTTAAATTTAATTTTTTTAAACTGGAGAATTTAATTATTGTATTAAAATTAATGTTGATGAAATTATAATCATAAATTCTTTCTACTTACTGTAGATCATAAAAAAACGTACATGCCAGACATTTTCCATAAAAAGAGTCGATAACGTCGATAATTTTCTGGGAAAATTTTCATTTAGTCTCTGTCCTTTACCCATGCAAAGAAGAAGTAAAATATGCTAGAAAAGTTTGACTACCTATTTTCCTATCACCAGGTACAAATTTTTTCATTATTTTCAAGTGTTGAATTAATTCCTCAAATATAAGTCCTGCATACTATGAAACATCATGTATATTATCATTTTTTAAATTATTAAAAGAATGTCAATTTTAATATGGTTCCAGTAACTTGTACTTATTATTTTTATAATCATGATTTTACAACTATAACAATAACTACATATTTGTAAATATCAATATTTTAATTTCTCTTCATTTT
Organism: Megachile willughbiella; assembly: GCA_945859595.2. Lineage (NCBI taxonomy): Eukaryota > Metazoa > Arthropoda > Insecta > Hymenoptera > Megachilidae > Megachile > Megachile willughbiella. Next base: position 11,357,997 of record OX243801.1, read on the forward strand.
ATTTTATTTCAGTTATTAATTAACTTACCTCTTATGATATTATAAATATAAGATATATTTATTACAATATAATACAAGGAATAATATATACATGTATTGTTTCTAAGTATCCTTTTTTGGTCTTTCTCCAAAAATAGCAGTACCCACTCTAACACTGGTACTTCCTTGTTCAATCTGTATAAAATTAATTTTGTGTTTTAATTTACATTCAATATATTTACAAAAAATTTAAAGATAATCTTTTTCAAAATTACCGCATGCTCAAAATCATTTGACATTCCCATTGATAGCTCTATTTTTGTTAAATCAATATTCAATTCTCTAGATACTTTATCTCTGCATTCTTTCAAACATAAAAAATCAGGATTTGGACCCTTCGTAAGGTCATATCCAAACATTCCTATTGTCATAAGCCCTATGAATTCTAAATTCTGACAATTATCAATAACATACTTTACAAAAGAACAAACATTTGCAACTTCACAGCCATTTTTTTCTGAAAGAGTAATGTGTGTTCAGAAAATAACTTATTGTGCTTAATTATTAGGAAAATTCAATTAGTGTTACATTAGATTAATATCTAATACCTTCTTCTTTGCTGGTATTAACCTGAACCATCACTTTCAATTTTGAATCATCATGTTTTCTAAATTTAGGCCACGAATTATGTAACGCAGATGCAAGTTTTTCATTATCTACTGTTTCTATAATATGTAAATTTGGAATGCTTAAAACTTTATTTACTTTATTCCGTTGCAAATGGCCAATAAAATGCCAACGTATCTGTCCACATTTTTCTAAAATATTTGGATGATTTCCCTTTTCTACTAATTCATTTACATAGTTTTCTCCAAAATGTCTTTGACCAGCTTCGTAAGCTTCTATGATTAATTCAGGTGATTTTAATTTACTTACAGCTACTAAACGTGGCTCAAAATACTTGTACTCCTACAAAAAGAAAGTTATGATTTTATGCTTACGTATATACAACATTATTATGCTTATTATATATATATATAATGTATATAATAATACTATTTGATTATAAAATACGTGATAAGAAAATGATTATAACATACTGAAGATCTTTTAGCAGAAGCAGCAAGTATTTTATCACGAACTACTTTCAAATTTGCTGCAATTTCACCCATCTTTGCACGTAAATCAACAATATACTTATCAATTATACGTCATATTAATTAATCGTTCTTTATTTCGTGATAGTAACATTATCTACAAATATAATCTACAGTTACTGGTGACACTAATAATATCATCTGCTTATTTTTATGTATTTAATAAAAATAATATATCAAGTAGATAAAAAATTATACAATTATATTTTATAAATCTAATTAGCCAAACATTTAATTATACATTTTGAGTATGTAAAAAGTATTCAATTACTTCTGCACACACGTACGATCTGTGCTATAGATATGTAGAAACTGACTGTATTTTTCAAATACATATTTGCTTTAAAATTATGATAGATGTCACTAGTGTAGTGACACTTTCGATTCAGTAGTGATTGTGCTTACATAAGATTTATATGTGAACTTTATATTGATATAAGGTAGAAATTAGAATAATTTGTATAGTACCAAGAAAGTTATAATTAATTTGCATGTGATTGTAGCAATAAGACATATGCGTTGTAGAAACTGATTACACCAGGCAGACTTATTCTTGAAATTCCACCATGACATCTCTCAGAATTATACAGCCAGGTAAATGTAATAATAATATTTTCATTCTAATACAAAATTTTAATATTAAATTATTAATCTAGATACTTTTACGGTTTATATACAATTTTTATTATATTATGAAAGAACATAACCTAACCTACAAAATTACTTTATAAATATTACTTAGCAGTAACTAGATTGCAAATATGTAAACACTGTGTGGGATTGATGTGCATATATCAATAACTTTATTATGAACTTTCATTTATCAGAATATGAATTACAATACACAACAGTGACTTTTTTAAGATTTTCTGCAGTATAGTTAAAACTAATCGTTCATCAAACATAATACATTCACAACAAAGAAATGATCATTATACATCACAGAGCAACTAGAACATTTTTTAATTCATTCCAATATCATTCTTTAGTATTTCTATTAGTATACTACTCAGAATTTTTTCTAAGTATAATTCTTTTATAAAAAGACTCAAAGGAAGTTCTATTAATAGTACTGCATAAATGTTTTTTCTTTCTTTGTTTTAAAAAAAATTGGAATATGCAATATAGTTGTCACAGTTTCATTAATCAACGTTAACACAGAACAGTATTGACTGCGTAATCAGGTAATATGTATTTATATGCTAAGTTAATTGCATTTTCTATCATAGTTTGTTACATGCTTTTTTTATATGATATTCCTATCAATAATAGGGGATTATAACGTAGTACAAAGTATTAATGTTTGATCATGTAGTAGTAATGACATGAAAATATCATAAATGATTAATAAATTGTTGCATGTAAAACTAATATCAGAAGGAAAATATGTAAGATATATAGTATAAGTCTTTATATATACATATATTTGCAGTTTAGTAATGCTAAACTAAACAAATACTATGTAACATATTAATATAAACAAATGCAAATATATAATGCATTATTTTATTTTATTGATTTGTAATGTAATTTTTACAGGTCTCAAATTATTTCGACACTCTCCAAAGATTTTAAGTGTACCATCAGCTCGAAACAAATATTATGTTGTTCAAGGACTTGATGAAATAAAGACATGGAAAGATATTGGTGATAATACTGTTCAGAAAGCATTTCTCTTAGAAATTATACGTGGTTTAGGAATTGCCCTATCCTACTTTTTTAGAGAACCTGTAACAATAAATTACCCTTTTGAAAAAGGTCCTTTAAGTCCACGATTTAGAGGAGAACATGCATTAAGAAGGTATCAGTATAAAAATATGTATTTAACATTATTCAATTTTAATATTTTAATGTTACTTTCTCGACAGAAATTTTGCCAGTTCATAATTTTATGTAATATACTTAAAATAGAAGATTTTTATAACATAAGGTCCAAAGAATGTACTGTTTGAACTGTAATAGTGTAAAATGTATACGTAGATATTTCATGTACATTACAATGTCATTTTATATATATTCTTTATGATATATAGCTTACTTATTGAATAAAAATGTAAAATTAATATGTTCTATATAATCCAAATAAAATCTGCATTGGTTTAATTTATGATAGATATCCTTCAGGAGAAGAAAGGTGTATTGCATGCAAATTATGCGAAGCAATTTGTCCAGCCCAAGCAATCACTATTGAAGCAGAAGAAAGAGCAGATGGATCTCGTCGTACAACAAGATATGATATAGATATGTCAAAATGTATATACTGTGGTTTCTGTCAGGAAGCTTGCCCAGTGGATGCAATCGTAGAGGTAATAAATAATATACTAATAATGGTCTATACATACAGATCGCTTTTATTAGCTTCATTGCTATATGTATTGTTTAATAGTTTAATATTTTTACCAAAATATTGATATTAAAATGAAAATAAAATCAAAGAAGTTTTTATATACATATTAACATTTTCTAGATCAAGTATTATGAAATGTTAAAATATTATAGAACGATATTAAAATTATGATTTTCTTGTTTATTAATAAATGTAGATAAAAAATTGATGTAGTAACAACTAATAATATATAACATTTTAGGGTCCAAATTTTGAGTTTTCGACAGAAACACATGAAGAAATGTTATATAACAAAGAGAAACTTTTGAACAATGGAGACAAATGGGAATCAGAAATTGCTAGTAATATTCATGCCGATCACTTGTATCGATAAATATATTACAAAATGTAGTTATAAATTATATATAGTAATAAATAATAAAATTATATAAAATTTATTCCGTGAATAAATAATATTAATTACATTTTAATATCTTTTTTTATTATTATCTCAATTACAAATGGATTTTAATTTTGATAAAATATTTTAGCAGTTTAGAAAATAATAAATATGCTTTAATGAAACTGTAATAATAACAAAAATTTCTTATTGTTTATTAATTATAACTTAATACTTATAAAACCTATAATTTATACTGCACATTCATATTTTCAAAAGTTATATCAACTGCATTTTATAAAAAATTATACAAATTATTACACTTATGTTTTTTCTTTAAAATTTTGTTTGTACTTGTACGTTTATTATAAATGTAAAACTTTGCAATTTTTAAAACGTCTATTATTTATTAAATTAAATTTGCTTTTGAAGTTAAAAATTTGTCATACTTTGTTTATTTTAAAATCTCTAAAAGCAGTACATTTACAAAATAATTATTACTGTAATGTTTTACCTCTTTGATATCATACGTGTAACTTTTCCACCAAATATTGTTTCATACAGCGAATTTTACAAGAAATTAAAAATTTTCATATTGGGTATTTCACCCCGTATAGGACAATTTAAAATTCACATTTTAGTGGTATATATATTAAATTACAATACCACTATACTATTTATAAGTATGAAAATCATTTAAAATTAAAATAACTCTTATTGAAATGGAACTTTTTTATTTTGCTATATAAGACAACAATTCATTACGATATTTAACTTGCAATATTTACAATATATTTACAATAAAATATTAAATTATAGCTATAGATTGAAGTTTGCAATTTCTTTTTGACTATTGATTACAAAAATCATTCTTCCTGATATAAATTTGTTATTTTATTTATATTATTGTATGATTCTAACAGAAAATATTAGCCTTCTGTATCAGCGTTATAAGGTTCAATATTTTAAAAAGCATTTAATGTTAATATAAAACAATTTGTTCTCAATACATTATAATCTTATGAAATTAAATGATATTATTATTATCAAAAAGAAAAGATTTACTTCTAAACATACTATTACTTTCAATAACTTGGTGAAAAATATATTCAAATATTTCTTATAAATTGTATCAAATGCTTCAATTATACGTACACTTCCTATCATACATATATAAATATATTTTTATATAGCATAAGTTTACATTTAATGATATAATTATCTGTGGAATGTAACATATTTTATTATATTAGTTTATAATTTGTTGTAGATTTAGTTACTGTTACCTTTTTATAAATATTTCTGAATAGTATTTATAATGTTTTTCGTAATTCTATTTATCACATAATTGTTACATAACGTACAAAATATCCTTACCTTTACATATCGACAATATTAACTGTTAAAACAGTAAAATTCTTTTCAAAATTTAATAAAATTTACATTACTTTTTTCAATTTGAATAAAATTTTTATTATTCATCACTACCTTCTTCGAATCCAGAAGAAAAAATTTTACACAAATTATTAATAATGTAATAGTATTTAAATATCAGTAAGTTTATAAAGTTAATATTTATTACATTACAAAATATCGTAGTTTTTCATGTTTTCATATAGTTCTTATTTTTGTATTAATAATAAAGTTTCATCATATATCTTTATATGATTTGTTTTTAACATGTAAGCATTCATTATTTGCAGAAATACCACTTTTGTAACTAAAATAATTTAATATTACGCCTATCTCTCTTAACGTATAATTAGTACTTAACATGAATTTTATAATAAATATTTCAAATTGTTGTTAAAATATGTTTAATAATAATTTATACTGATTTCCTATAAATTAGGTATAAAGTTGTAATTATACACAGTTTTAAATTTCTTTTCTTTTACCGTATCAATGTAGGGGAAATACGTAATTATTTTAAAAAGATATTTATATTTTTACATTCCATGAAGATCTTGCAGCACAATCTTTGTAATCAATATTAGAAACTAATAAATTATTAGTAAAATATTCTGATTTGTGTGCTACAGGTAAAAGAAAATGACACATACATATTAATCAAGTATTATAGTGAATATCGGGAATGTCTTTAAACCAATTTCAAATATTAAAGTAACAAAAATTTTTAATGTGAATATAAGGTTTTTTTAAATTTATATTTAATTTTCTATTTTCAGAAATCTGTGAATTACAACTAACAATATGTCCATTCATTAAATGCTTTATAATGAACAATATTAAATGTTTGCGAATAATAAAGATATACAGTTAAAAACTGATGATTGCATCTATATTACATTACTATTTATTTACCACAAAACTTATTAATTTATATGAAATCATGAAAAATAACTTCATCATAGATTCAGATATTAGCAGAGGTGAATCTAGGAATTATAAAACTTTAAGAACTTTATTTATATTGTAAACTTAAATTGACTTTATCAGTATCTTAATACTGTTAGAGTTGAATATTTTTATATTTGATTTATTTTTAATAAAATAAATTATTTTACCACGCATACTACAATTGAGTCATTGATTATAATATATAAATAATTATAAATTTCGCCTCGGCGTCTGGATTCACCTCTGGTTGTTACATAATATTTTTTCATACATGTAAATGAACATTTTAATTTTGCTCCCTAAATAAGTCTCAAAGTTAATAATACCATATGATTGATTATGTACATTCCTGATTTCATACTGAAGAATCTAATTACAAAATATTTAACTTTTAATATCTTTTTATATCTTTGGATATAAAAAGAAAGAAAACGACATGAAAAAAAGAACGAGCTTTAATCGAGTCTTAACAGTAATATATATTTTGTATATACCAAGTTATAGAAGTTTTTTTCATTTTATTCACACAAAGTGCTGACAAGAATGTATGTATTCAATAACTATTACAGATACCTAAAAGAATTCGCATGAGTTTTTATAAAAAGCTTTATATCTTTTAAATCGTACTATGAGCAAAATTGTTGATACTAATAATAATATAAATTCTACAAACAACTCTGAAGTTATAAATTGCAATATTTTTAATAATATTACGAAAAAATAAAATGCACGTATTATGTTACACAATGCATGTAAATTTCTCCTAACATATGTATGTACATTTTTATACATATACATACATATTTATAAATATGGAGATATTTCCAATGTTTTTGAAGCATTCTAGAAAATTAGAATTTAAAACGAAAATGAAATTTTTCTTACTTCGTTATTTATATTGCAAAAGTAGTATTATGCACTTTAAAAATCGACCATATTAGTATTATTCAAGATACCTTAATTATATTGCGCTGTAGTAGTAATTTTCATCTGTACGTTGTTTAATAATGAATTTTACATTTACATTACATATCTTGTATTTACTGATTTTAATCAGTACGTTTAGTTCGTTTACGATGATAATTCCTTGCTAAAGCATGAATAATTGTTACCAAAAAGTAACATACCATCAACATTACAAATTTATCAAATAACCACGAAATTGTTGTTGTTCCGTCCTAAAAGTGAAATAGCTATTAATAAACATATATAATATTATATGCAATACAATGAATCTGAATTAAGAAAATCATACATACCATTGATGTTTTATCATGTAACTTTTTTTTCTGTTCAATAAGATATCTTTTCAATGGTTCCTGGAACTTTGAACCAATGAATGGTACAATTGCTAATAATTTAATAAATTTATCTAGAAGTTCTTCATTGAAAGCTATGATTACTGCAAGTTGTTGAATATGCATTTTTATAATAGCTTTTCCTATGAGTGTAGCACCAAAAAATGTCCAAAAAGGAATTAAATAATGGCCACATGTTAAACCAGCAAGATCAAACAATGGATTGGGAATCTACAAATAATGTCTTTTATTAAAAACGTATAATTTTTAAATAATAAATTAGTTTTAAAAATTATAAAAATAATATTAGCAATCCAAAGGGTAATTTACTTACTGAAGCACAGGCAAGTATTCCCCAAAAACCTGCTTTTTGTACAAAATGTTTCATAGTTAGTTTTATACGTATTAGTAATGATACATTTTCACCATTTTCTAAAGCTTCTAAGGCTTCTAATTCTTTCAAATCTTCTTGATCAAATTTTTCATCTCTATTATCGTGTCTGCTAGTTCGAGCAGCTCTGGCCATAAAATATGGTGGTAATTCACCAAGTGCAGTACCAGCACCCCAAAGCATAGCTTCTATACGTACTTTTCTCATAATATTTAATATTCCTGCAGTCCACATTGGATCAATTGTTGTTGGACATATTATTTGATCAGGATATGGTGGCTCAGGAAAATTAAGAGCACCACATTCATATGCAGCCATAGTAACAGCTGCTATATGTGGTCCTAGATAAAGTACAAAAGTATGTAAACCTGTACCAAGACCTACACTTGAAAGAACACCTAAACCTATCCAATATAGCCACCAAATAATTTTTGTCTCCCATGCTCTCAAAATCTGAAAATATAAAAATATTATTTCAAAAACAATAAATGTTATAGAGTGTAGAACTTCAAGAAAAAACATTATTCTTAAAATGTATCTGCTATAAAGAAGATTTTAATAAGCCAGCAGTAATATACTTATAAGTGAAATATTAAACATGTGAGTCATCTTTATATTTCACATAACATGTTATGCCTTTTTATTGTCAGTGTAATATTGACTGTTTACACGATTTCAAAAAGTTATGATATGCAGTCCTTCAGTATCGTAAAAAGTTATAAATTAATAAATAGGAAATGTAAATAACTTAATAAACCAATGATCATAATACTAAAATAATCATTGAATAATGCTGTTAAAATTGTCTTAGCAACTATGATACTAAAGATAAATGAGCAGCCCATGCTATATAAAAATATGAAGATGCTATTGAAATTTGGAGTATCCCTCCAATACTATGACTTCTTTGATACCATACTTATGAAAATAATATTTGTGTTTTATTATTACAAGTAGTAAAATTATTTCAGATAACAAAGTTACAGTCCTTTTTTGTACATATGCTGTACAGAATTATTTTAAAAATACATAATACTAAGGACATTAATACTGGCATATTTACATTATAAACTGCACAAAATAATTCAACATTAACTGATAATGATTTAATTTAATATGAAAAAATACCTGTTGATGTGGACCAGAAATTCTGTTTAATACCAGAACCAATATAATTATTGATACAATACTCCATACTATTCTTTTGTGATGTAATGCCTTTTTTCCTAAGCTGAATATGTTACTAAAAAGTTCTCGGAAAAAGTAATTTAATGTTGTAATTGGATGCTGCCATAATGTTAAACATTCTGTATCTATATAAAATTCATTATTTAAATTGTTTCGATCTTCTGAAAATGGTGCAGGTGATTTTTTTTGTTCAATATTTTGTTGTGCACCATTAACAGGAGTTGAAGCCTTCACACGTCGAATGGCAGTGGTATTTTCCAACATGATACTTCCTAGTTCAATATTCTGCACATAAATTAAAATAATTTTGATATGTCAAATTAATAATATTTTCTAAAATATATAGTACATGAAAAAACATAACAGTTGCAAATATAATAATTGCATAGCTTTAACAAATCATAATTTTTTAAATTTTATTATCTGTATCAATTGTTGAAAAACATATACTTTTTACTAATATAAAGTTATAAATAATGCTATTTCCAATATGTACAATTTTATTTTGACTAATTTAAAATGTTAACAGTAGATATTAATGAGGTAAAACTTTCACTGTTTTCATATTTCTAGCAATAAGGTTTTAAGTTATTTTAAGTTACTTTAATTCGAAATTATATGTCACTTTCTTCCAACTGACACAAGATATATTAATACTATTAATCTACACAATATAATAATACTTAAGAAATGTAAATCTATAAAAAATAAGATTTGTAAATTAAATTTTACAGTATTAAATAAGTTATAAGAACTAGTTCCACGCTAAAATTTACAAATGAAAGCAAATATAAATTACACAACAAAAAAACTGGTAATATTAAACATTATATTACACTACGTTAATTTAACTATTATTTCTTATCAATGAAATAAAAATAGAGTAACAAAGCAATGTTATGAATGAAAAATATTAACTGAATATAAATAACATAAAATTACAATCAATGTTATTAAGAATATAATGTATAAATATAAACATTTAGCATTTATGTGATGTTGACTACAAGTTCCACGTGCAATATAAAATCTATAAAAAAATTGACTTAAAAATAAAAATGAACTGCTATTATAAAAATGTATACATATGTTCCTATATGATCAAAAATAAAAGCTAATCACTCGTATTCATAATATTAAAGAGTCTAATTTATTAGTAGTAATATTATATAATATCCAAAAATATATTTTAATATTTTCATGCTATCTTTCCATTCCTTGTTTATAAAAAAATTAGTGCAAAGTTATTCATGTATTATAGTTACTACGATTTACATTATGAAATATGTTTTTAAAGTAATGTTTATTAGGCTTATGTCTGTGATGTATGTATATTAATAAAATAAACAAAATTATTATATTATATAATGCTTTTGTTATGTTAACAAAAAATTGATATTATTAACATTAAATTAATAAATTTATGCAGCAATAATTACATGCAATTAAATAATTTAAATTTATATAAAAAGAAATAGCACAAAATATAGGCAAAATAGGTACATTATATACCATGTTTGTCCTCTTTCCTGAAATGGGCAGATGTTCTTTTAATAAGCCTTTAGATTGTTTATGTGTAAGTTGTGAAACTGGTATCACTGTAGTAGCATTCATTGTATTTTTACTATCCACGTAAATAAAACTGCCATCAAAATTCTTTACATTATTGGAAATACCCATACTAGAAGCAGTGCTTTTCTTTCGATCTACTTTTCTTCGCACCATTGTCAAACTGCATTAGCCAATCTGCACCATCAACTAGTTACTATTACTAATACTGTTACGAATACAGAAAAATGAAAACATTCTAATAATTTCATATTTTAAGTATTCGTTATGGAAAATTTATTAATGTTAATGCTAATAAAACACTTTCTTTCATTTTCTTCTTAAATTATAAAAATATTACCTATTAATATTTAAACAAAACATACCAATATTGTACTGAGAAGAAAGTAAATAAAGTAATGAATATAAAAACTACTACTGATGTGACATTATTAATATATGTATATGTGTATGTACTTATATTTAATACGTGTGATTGTTTTATCATTTTATTTTAAATATCATTTTGTTCATGAATTTATTTTTCATATAAAAACATTTTAATTGCAAATGATGATAAAATATTAATTTGTAATAATTGTACATAATTTTATGAATATTATTCTAACTTCCTTAAGTCTTGTATTACATAGTATGTTCATAATAATGTTATATACAAAACAATATGTAAGACATCACATTACTTGTAAGATAACAATGAGTTACTGAAGTTGAAACTTTTTTTGTTTTAAACACAAAGTATCCTTAAATTCATTAAATTTATTGCAATTAAAAATAAAGATATAAAAGTAAAAGGAGGGACTTGATTGTTTAAGAATGTACAACTTCATATTTTTAAATAACATATTGGAGAACGAACATCTACAGCAAGACATTAAGTGGTCAACTATTAATTACAGAAATGCATGTACAATAAATTATGTTCAAATTTTGATGCCAATGATTATCTCAAATATTAAAAGTTACTTTATATGTTCCAATATAAATTCATTTGAATTTAGATGTTTTTAATGGATTTTGAATAACGCTTTAACAATATACTTGTAATATCGTTTGAAATCTCATATAATCTGTTCATGTATTAATAGTTTAAATTTTGCTTTACAGTAAATTTAATGAATTTATATGAATAATATCAATACATAAATGTGTTACTATCCTTCAACCTTATGTTATCATCTAATTGCACGTGAAACTAAGTCATACGAATGTATTTAAATATACAAAATATATTTTACATTTAGTTTATTGAAAGAAGAAATATATATATAAAACATTGAATAGAATGTATCTTCATCATACAATATTAAAGGTATGTTATGGAAGATAAAGTACAGCACAATTGACTCTACTTGATATTAGAAAATATAATTGAATTACCTTTTAACCTTAAAATACGAGCGTGACTAAATGTTGAATCAATAAAAATTTAGTTGTTTTCAAATCATTATAAAACAAAGATTTGAAAGAAAAATAAATTACTTTATAATGTTTTAAACGATCAATCGCTAGCATGTGCACTAAAGAAAGTTAACGTTATTTTTCTAATTAATTAAACTGTCAACTCGACAGTATCACATGTATTACATTCATGTGTCTGACCCACAGCACTTCCTATACATGCTATATGAGTATGAGTACGCGCAAGTCTACGTGTATAAAAATGCCTAATCATTAGTCTCTTTAGTGATCACTTTTAATATCAGTTAGAATAAATTCCCCTCTATATCTGACTACTGTAAGCTTATCGTATTGAATGTTTGATGTTTCTCGTTGTTATATACTGTGTGATACCTACTTACCTACATCTACTGAACTGCTTTCAGTGTTGTTTTATAATAATCATTAAGAATTTACACGTAAATTTTAAATATTAAATATTTTAATATAATAATCATATTTTTCTTTCTCTCCTCTAGATTATATCCATCTCCTAACGCGTATTAGACTTATACTCATGTAAAGTTCGTACCAATTTTAATTTAATTCTAAGTTTATACCTAATAGATTAACTAAAGATATAGTTATAAATAAATGTATACTTCAAATTATTTAAAAACGTGGTATTAAATTATATATCAATAAGAATATAAACAACATTGCATCCCATAATAAAGTTTAACAATAATAAAATTAGAAGTAAGTATTTAAATAAAAAAAAAAACAAATGAAAAATGACTTACGACTATAAAGGTAAATAAGTCTATATTTAATATTCAATATTATTAATTTTTATACAATAATTAAACTTGATTTATGGATGTATGTGTGGAATATTCGTTTCAACGCTGGTTAATGTTTTTCCCGTAAGTGGTAAATATATGAAAAAGTAAAAATCGAAAAAATTACGGATGATCATAGGTACTATGATAGTGTAGGTAAATTTTTTTCCGTAATGCTTTTCAGAAAATGGAGCAGGCCTTCAATTGTTTAAATAGGATTGCATATTTTTTATATACAGATTCTGTGGAATATTTACCGTAAAAAGTATTAGGGTGCAATGTCGAAAAAATCAATAATTTGGAAGGTATTTTATGCAAGAATTTAATATATCTCGTAAAGTTTCAATTAATTCTATGTGTTTTTCTGATATTTTTTTATGGTCATAAGCATCAATTTGAATAAAAAAAGATATATATGCAATTCCATATAAAAATGAATTCATTCATAATCCCTTTTTTAATAGAATCGTAAATTTGCTATTATCAGTGCTGGATTAAGACCTTTTAGAGCCCTAAGCATTTAAAATATTTTGTGGCCCCTTTATAAAAAAGTTTGTTTTTAATCAGCTACGAATTGCAATATTTGGATTCGATAAAGAAATGTCTTTTTCAATAAAGAGTCAAAGACCCTGACTTTTTTATGCACTGTAATTGATTTCAAGATGAATTTAACAATAAACCCTACCAAGAACATAAACCGTAAAATAAAATTTTTGGAAGGTTTTGAACAAAAGAAAATTTTTGTGATACCTCTTCTTTCCCGGATGCCCTAAACAATTGTTTATTTTACTTATTTGTTAATCCAGCATTGGTTATACGTGGATCAATTCATAATACGTGAATCATTTCTGTAAATCAACCTATAATGAATCAATCCATGTCAAGAAAATTCGCTGTTTCTTTAAAAAATAAAGTCACTTTTATTTCTTGAGAAATGTTGCAGATTTAAAAATTTTCAGTATAATATTAATTGTAAAAACCAGTAAAACTTTTCCCTTTGACTTTTTCATATTTTTAACATTTACGAGAAGAACGCTGATTAGTGTTGATATGAACACCCTATATAGAGGGTGTACCACGTCACCACATCTCTTTTGACTTTTCTAGTAATTTGATAGAAAAATGTTTCAAAGAAAATTTATTAGCTTTAGGAAGTAGATATACGCTCTTAAAATCTACAATTCGTCTCAAGAGATAAATTGGAATATATGTATATGTATATCTACGGCCTTCGGTCCCAGAGTAACAGGTGTAGTTTCATTGCGATAAAATGAAGACAAAATACATTTTGAAGACTACGAAATACATTCTTATGTAACCTTAGCATTTTAAATCTTTATTACGCCTTTATCTACTAATATCCTGTATTTTTATCTTTGTACGATTTTATGATCTTTAAAATCATTAAAGCCACCGTTACAGTATATGGAACCCGGGACAAAAATCGATATATTCAACACTGCATTTTACGCTATGTCGTTAATAGATATCGATGAGTATATTAGTAATAAAAAAGAGTTTATTTCTAATAAACTAAGAGTTTAAAAATTTGTAAATAAAGATATATACAAAAATTTCTAAATTCAAACATTTTTATGTTTAAACAAAGAACCTAGTGCAGGTGTCTTGAATAACTAACGCTGCAATTCTGTCTCAAAAATTACCAAGTCTATTGTGGAATATGTTTTAAAACACAATTGAGGTTGAATGTATTAAATGGCGAAGTTTAAAAACAAGACAAAAATATTAATACGTTAATAAATGTATTATATTATGTTCAATAATCTACCCGCAAATAACAGGCATGATAGGATAACAACTCTCGTATTTCACCTTGGGAGAACAATATGTAACAACAAAAAGTTGTTGTTCCTGTTTAATCAGGTGAGTGAGAAGGAGATCTGCAATGTCTTTTAATTCACTAAAACATAACTTATAAAACATTAATAAATCAGGAAAAATAAAGATGTTAATTATTGAATAATAGAATACGCTTTTTGAACTATTCTATTTATTTTAAATAGAATGATACACAATATTTCAAGTGTACTGATAGACGATAAACGATAAATTATACTGATAAATGATAGTTTATAATTATTTTTCTGACAATAGATACTACTATGAGATCTTAAACAGATATGATAGTACTAAAACATATAATTTTCGATTAGATAAACTTTAAAGGTAAATTCATTGTTTCAATTCAAATATAATTTAAAAAAATGTCTATACTTCGTCTTACAGAAGACTATAGCACAGAGTAGACAGAGGAGTTGTATACCTACTCTTTGACTATAATTTTTGGCTCATCTTGACTACTTCAGAGAACTCCTCATCACTAGTTGGATGTCCCTCTACAGTCTATCTTTTGCTTCATGGCCATATACATAGTGAATAAAAATATATGTATACGGAAGAAAAGCAATAATGTGAAATAGTATACTAAAATAAAAGATCACTGAATATGTACTCTTCACATTATAATCGCTACAAGAATACTTATGCGTTACTATTGGTTACAAACGAAAATTTGTCATCCGAGATGTATGATCTTATGTGGAATGAAATATAAAATATTCATATTGTTTTTCCACGTTTCACGAATAAGTTTTTAATACAATAGTTTCATTTTATACTTTTCGAAAGCAATAAATATTTCATATTAAAATGTCAGTCATTTTTTGTAAATGTTCCTCTTGTATAGATAAATCATATATATGTATCATGTGAAGGTAGTCACAGATAGGTGAATATATACTTTTTTTTTATATTCTTGGATAGCTGTGCATATGTATAGTCGAATTGACTAGCAGTAACATGTTATGCAGCAAAAGATTAGTTATTTACATTATACTATCGATTAACTGATATTGAAAATATCAATAATTATGATATTAGTGTATATTATTAAAGAAGATATTTACAAACTCGGTATTGGCTTTAGTTAAAACGAAATTTCTGAAGTTGTAACTCATTATAAAAGGAACATAGCAAAGTGAATATTTTTAAAAACAATATGAAAATATGGCAAATCTATTAACTCCGTTTGTATATTGGGCTCAAACAGAAAATCAAATAACATTAAAAGTAGATTTAACTGATGTCAAGGTACGTAGTTTGTAATACATAAACATTTTCTTATTTACAAATTAACATTAATACTAATTATATTTTTTAGGATGTTAATGTTGACATAGAAGAAAAAAGATTACAAGTTACGGCATATGGGCAGGGTGCTAGAGGACTTAATAATTATGGATTTAATCTTGATTTACATTCATCTATTGACTCTGAGGTAATGTCCTTATTATTGCTATGTTTTTCTTTTGATATTTATGCTAAAGTTTAACTAAGTGTTTATATTACAATATAAATTTTTTAAATAAAACTATTTCTGTAATTTTTATGTATAAATTTAAGTATGTATTGAATATATTAATACACCTTTTAAAGTTTTTAGAAATTAGTTGATTATAAATATCAAATAAATTGTAAATGTAAATAATTTTTGAAAAGAAATATTAATTTGTTAACTATTTCATTACTACGGGTGAAGATCACTACAAAAAATCATTGTGTATCATCAACAATTATAGTTGTCTAATGCAAACTATATACATATCAAATAGAATATATGCACTAAAAATTTTCATATGACAATTAAAAACAAAAGTAGGTGTGTTAAAAAATTTCTTATTACTAATAAAATTTTATGAACGAAATGATTTATGCTTAAATATTAAATTAGATAATTTAACATATAAATATATGGAAATAGTTTTTGACACAGGGTAACAAAAGAGTCAAGTCTTTTCTGTATATTTTCAAAGATTCGAGATATCAATTTTATAGCTAACAATTAAGTAAACTTGGGTTACTACATTTATAATTGATCAAAATTAGAGATTATTATAAATATTGTGTAAGGTATTCTACACTAAAATGGACAAACTGTAAGGGCTAGGTAAAGAGAAAGAAAGAATATTATGAGTATAAAAGAATGTTATAAATATCAACAAATAGTTTATTACAGACTGATAAAACATTATATGCATGAAATAAATGAGTAAGAATATATTTTCCATTACAACATAGAAAAGATTAGTTGTGTTTATTTGGCCCCTGTAGACATATATTCTTTATCATGTGATAATAATACTGTGTTATTAATAAGTACAGTATCTAATAATAAGGTCAATTGTTTCCATCACATAAATCATGTACAAAAAACATCATCATATTCTCTGTTGGACAATATTCTTAGCATTTTAATATAAGTTGGTACTTTATATGATAGATCAGAACTAATTGCAGGTAATAGTATTAGAATAACAAAGGAATTTAGAGGATGATTAAAATAAAAATATGTATCTACTAGTCAAATAAGTACAATCAACCTCCTATGTGCTGCAATAGAAAACATATCATTACCGATTTCATGAATACTTGTTTATAATTTTGTAACAAAATATTTATTGACAAACTTTTATATAAATTTTTTTCTTTTCTTTTTCTATAAAATAAGCTCAGAGTTTGTCTGTTTAAGTTTAGATCATCCTATGTATACAGTGTTTTATTATAATGATACAGTCCATTATTTTAGAATCATTCATAATATGAAATATTGTTTACGTTAAAAAACATGAAGGTTAAGTTCCGTCTCTTCAATTGAATTATATACTCTTCTTAGATTATTTAACAACAGCTTTTAAAGCGAATTTATTACCTTTTAGTGTATACAATTCATTTTAACTAGTTTTCAACGTATAATGCTTGTAATTGGTACATCTTGAAAACTAGTAAAAATCAGGTGTACATGCATATTTATGATTAATACATTGATTTTAAATAGAGTTCATCATACAGATCATAAATAAAGACTACCGATCGTTAACCACTATGTATTTTATTTATTTCACATCTTCCGCGATTAGCGTAAAAAGTAATTATGTGAATAATTATATCTTTCATTCTTTAAATGGAACTCCGTACGTCTTATTTTATACGATGAATTCTTTAGAACATTCTATGTAAAAAAATATGAACATAATGTTAAAAAAAAATCAGTAATTTTTGAGGTGTTTCAAATTTAAAAGTAAGACATTTTATCAATTCTTTTTACATTATATTTCGATATTTTTATATGCAAAATTCTTAAAAAAATCGATCATATCATACAATTTCATTTGAAAAACAGAAATTTACTTTCGTTTCTCAATAAAAATTTAATAATAAAACATAAAAATTTCGTATATCTTATTATATTAATTATACGAAACAGTAAAAAATTTTTGCTTTTTTATTCTTTTAATACCATTCACAGTTTTACCAAGAAACACATTAGATATCCTACATAAACAAATCTTTATGACAAAATACATGAATTTTTAAATTTTTATCATTTTAATAATTCATCATGTATGAATATAATAAATTTGAGAACATATGCATGTAACAAGTTTGGTAAAAGAAAGTTACAGACATTTTTAATTAAATGTAAATATCGTCAATGAATAAATTTTTTTAAAGTTTAAACATGAAAATTGTTTATCGTTTTTAAAAGAATTATTACTATAAGAAAATATTAATTACGAAATATATTCTGCACTAAAATATCACTATAAAATTTCGGAAAATATAACTTTGAATTGGTCTGGAGATATAACTTCTTTCTGAAGTAGAAGGTACTTTTTTATAGCTTTACATATAATAAAATAATTAAAGGTGATCAAGTGGGACATTTCATTTTTATATTACATAAATCAATAATAAATTAAGTGAATTTAATGTTTAAGTAATGATTCAAGTAAAGTAAGTCTTTTCTCTTCTTTTATTTCAAGAATTGCCAACTGATATAAACTATTAAAAAATTCTCCAAAATGCATTCAAATTTTTCTGAAGTTTACAATTACCCCACCTCATCTTAGTTAATCAAATTAAAAAATTCCAATTCAGAATTTCTAATTTTTATTAATTATATAATATAATTGCATAATTTGTTAAACAAATGTTATATGTTTTTGTAAAATCGAGTTAGTACGTTAAAATATCGAAAAAAATTTATATACATTGATCTAGTAATTCTTAATATTTTAATTATATTCTACTTTAACTTATCAAGAACAATGCAATCACTAATAATAAAATAGCTATAGTTATTAGTGTATATTATAGTTACCATTGAAAGTAAGATTAAGAACTTACATTTACACTTATTATATTCAAAAATTCACCATTTATTTCTACATAAATATTTTATCGTTTGCTATAAAAATTTTTATTTTTTTTTTTTTTTCAAAATGAATTTTATCATATATTTACTATACTATAGATAATAACAATAACACTATATTAGAAAATCCAAGGTATTCATTTGTTTGCAGCAAAAATTAAAATGTACAAATTCAAACATGCAATAATACAATTACTGTCAAAAAGATATAATTGTTTAATGAAATTATACATACTATACTGAAATTATTTGTTGACGAGAAATTTGCGGATGTCTAACGACAAACTGTCTGCGACGTTTCAATTTCTTGTAAACTAAGCGTGACAAATTTTATCCAACAGACTTTAGTGAGTTAAAAACGAAATTCATCTTTATCGCCCAGTCAGCTAAATTTTAATGGCCAATCGGTTCGAGGTCATCAGCATTTGGTTAGCACAGTTAGAATTCCTAAAATATCTCACTGCACTTCGTACACAGGTGGAAACATACAATAGGATAGACAAACCGCACGTTTTTATTTAAATATGGCAATGAAGTATATACATTCATTCTGCAGAGGTGCCGCGGATTCTTTACTGATTTAGTTCTTTATTTCTACTTTCTCTTTATTAAAGTTTTCGCTTAGTTTCAGAAATCATGTGAAAGCGATACCAGTGTAATATTTAAAGATACATTTCAAGTGTAACAAATGGAACAAACAAAAGTTTATTATCATAAATGATTTTCGTTTCCTTTTGAAAATACAACATGATTTATCTCATACGAAGTTAGACATTATTACAAATCATTTTTAAATAAAAATTTTAAATAGAAGGAAAATATTCGTCAGTAACGAATAATTTTTTATTCAAATCGAAATACATCTGAAGATATTCGTAAAAAGAATTAATTCTTTTCCTAATTGTTAAAAAATTGTTAAAATAACAATGAATAAACTATTTTAACTTTGTACATTTATTAGATTATTAAACCATCGTTTTTTACCGTTTAAATATTCTAAATTTAAACGACCTAAAAGACTTTAGTTAAACAATCAAAAATTAAAAAACTAAATTTAAACTACTATTAAAAAGTGAAAATTCATAAATTCGAATATTTTTTGTGTATTTTTTTAAAGATTAAAATTAAATTAAAATTAAAAGTTCAATTTCTTTTATTGCCACTGCAGGCATTTGTGAGGGAACTGTTTCTTGTAAAAGTAAAGGTGTTTACGGTCGAGAAGCCCTAGTCTTACAATCGTCCTTACAGATTTATACTGATTGATGAATTTTCTTTGACTGCTTCACTAGAAGCTTCAGAATCGACTGTAATATGATGACTTGAGCATTGTTTAATTTCAAGGCTGATTAAATTTTATTATAAAGTGTTGAATTCTTTTGAATCACTTGTACTATACGAATTTAGATAATTTGGCATTCCTAAAATTTCAAGAACTTCAGAATAATTTATTAGTTATACAAGTAATTTTATTTCGTATTAATGGATCACACTAGTACTTGCTGTCAATATAAAATTTATTTACAGTAATTATCTTTATTTTTTAAAAAAATATCTCGTTCTATTGGTTAAAAGGACTGGTTTATTGTTAAATTATTAAACACGCGATAGTTAGTAAATCAGTCTCGCGTCAACCGTTCAATCGTGAAGACGTGTCACAACAGTACCGTCGCGTGTGCCTCATATACAGTGCATGGGTGTTAGTGAAAGTGCTACAGTGCACTGGTGTCAGTGCCTTCACAATAATCGGTTCCGTACCACTCGGATACGGAATACAGCCTACTAAAAAATGAATTCATCAACAGATTACCGACAATCTAACGAGGCTTCTGAGTACAGAGGCTCCTCGTCCATAACCCCACCAGAGAAAAACTCGATCCAAAATAATTCAATCCCAGACAGATCCTACGCTCGCGTTGCAAAATACGAATCTATCCCAACTAAATATCAAGCCATTATCCTCGAAGCAATAGACGGCATAAGTATTAAAGAATATGCCTGTGCAATAGGAAAGATAATAGGTCCGAAATCAATAAAATATTTATCGAGAATATCAAACGGCAGAATATGCATCTATTTAGACACAAAAGAAACGGTGACTCTCCTAACTTCAAGCCATAAATCAATAACCATAAATAACAAAACAATAGAAATGAGACCCATGGTGACTCCAGCCCAGCAAATTATTTTATCCAACGTCTCTCCCATCATACCGAACTTAGCAATAGAAAATATATTCAAACGAAACAACGTTCGACTTTGTTCAAAAATATCCCATCTAAAAGTAGGACTAACCGATCCAGAGTACTCACATATATTAAGTTTCAGAAGACAAGTATACATTAATCCACAAGATGTAAAAATAATCCCAGACTCATTCTTAATAACCATAGAAAACACACAATATCGAATATTTGCCACCACAGATACACTAAACTGCTTCTTATGCAAACAAGAGGGCCATGTTGCTAAACTATGTCCCAATAACACTGATTCTAAGGAAGATAACATAACAACCAACGTAAACTTGAGCCCCAACGACCCGTTTCAAACTACAGAACCGTCGACAAATAGGAACACACAGGTAACTGAAGCACCCGAAATACTAATGGAACTATCAGAAAAACAGCTGACGGAATCAACAACAGAACCATCGAAGACCCAAACCGGCATTAAAAGACCTCTGTCGCAGTCATCAAACGATACCAATCCTAATTATGTAAGTCTAGACGAAATTATTTTCCCCACGCCTTTACCAACTAAAACCTTTAAAAAAGTCGCCACCGCAAAGAAAATGACGACCCAAACCCTACGACCTAAGTCACCAATAGATCATGAAAAAATAGAAGAAATGCTCCAACCAGTAAACCAAGAAATTGAACTCCATAAAGAAAAATACATCCTAAACTATATGCAGCTGAAAAGCTTCCTAGAAAACGCTTTTGGATCAAATCACCCACTTGAAATATCCAAAGAATATACAGAAAACACACCGGCCTTAATACAAATGCTAAAAGATATCTACCCCCTCCTAAGTTATCGAAGCATAAAAAATCGAATACACAGACTCTGTAAAAAACTGTCCCTTCAATTACCGGACAAACACTCAACTAACTGGGCATCTGATACTGAATCTGACACATCACAATCATCCTGAACATCCAAAATAAATATGAAGACAATCTTACAGTGGAACATCAATGGATATTACGCCCACCTTGAACAACTCCAAATCATACTGAAACGACACAACCCCGACATATTATGCTTGCAAGAAACCAATTTTGAAAAGAACGACTGCCCCGTTATAAAACACCATAATACTTTGTAAAAAACAGAGTAAACGAAAGCCACGCAAGTGGCGGGGTAGCCATCGCAATATCAGACAAATACCACTCGACTGAAATCCCTTTATCAACCAACATAGAAGCAGTAGCAATTTCAGTATCTTTACCACATAAAATACACATCTGTAGTATCTACATCCCTAACAGCCACCCCCTCGAATTTGACGAACTCGAAGACCTAATTAAACAAATCCCATCGCCACGAATTCTAGCTGGTGACTTCAACAGCCACCACACACTATGGGGATCACCTAAACTGGACAGCAGAGGAAAAAAGATCGAGCAGCTGTTAAGAAACCCTAATTTAATTCTCTTGAATTCAGGAGCTCCAACCCACTTTAATATTAACAATGGAACAACAAGCGCAATAGACCTTACAATATGTAGTACAAAACTAGTACAACACATCAACTGGGAAACCCTAAATTACCTACATGACAGTGACCATTTTCCCATCAAAATAACGTTGGAAGATGATACCCCTCCCTCGCAAAGTTCCCACCGCTCTGAATGGAACACTAACAAAATCAACTGGACGTCATACCAAGCAATCATATCACACTCGCTTATTGGAACAGGAGATAACTATGAAATAGACCCAACCAAAATCAATGAAACAATAAATGATTTCACAGAAATTATCAAATCAGCTGCAATGCAATCATCTGAAACTCCCCAAATCAGGAAAACTAGAAAGCAAACCGTCCCCTGGTGGAACGAAAAGTGCAGTACTGCTCTACGAGAAAGTCACCACGCGTTTAACCGAGCAAAAAAACACCCCACCAATGAGAATCTAATTGAATTTAAAAAATTAAGAGCTAAATTCCGTAGAATCAGCAAAGAAAGTAAGAAGGAAGCATGGAAAACCTATGTTTCGAGCATAACCGTGCAAACCCCTACTAAAAAAGTATGGGAAAAAATCAATCGCATAAACGGAGGTCGCGCAAAACAGGGGATACAGTTCCTTGAAACCGGGGCAAATAATTATGTAACGCACCCTGATGACATTGCAAATGTCCTAGCTGAACAATTCAAACTAAATTCGAGCAACGACAATTATAATCCATCTTTTATAGCCGACAATCCAGATCACGACAAGCTCCTAGAAGAAATCCTACTCCATACCGATGATAACAATATGAACCCTACATTAAATGCTCCAATATCTTTAAATGAAATAACCAGTACCCTCTCAACTACAAAGAACTCTGCTCCAGGACCAGACAACATACAAAACAAACTATTAAAATTCCTCCCGAAACCCGGAATAGACCACTTACTGAAAATCTTTAACTGTATCTGGACTCATAAAATTTTCCCTGCTAACTGGAAAAAAGCCATAGTGGTGCCTATTCCTAAACCAAACAAGAATAAACACAAATCAGAAAGCTATCGACCAATTGCCCTTACAAATACTATGTGCAAATTATTAGAAAAAATTGCAAATAAAAGACTCCGATGGTACCTAGAAACAAATAATATTCTAACACCGACTCAGTATGGTTTTCGGCAATACCGTTCCACAATAGATGTCTTAACCAACATAGAAGCAGACATATGCGATACCTTCCAGAGAAGCGAACATCTTGTAGCTATATGTCTCGACATCGAAAAAGCGTATGACATGATCTGGAAACCTAAAATAGTTAAAACTCTGTCCAAAATAAATATCAACGGATACATGCTAGCCTTTATAGTGAATTTTCTCACAGATAGATCAATTCAAGTCAGAATAAATGGAACAACATCAAATTCCACAAAAATAGAGAACGGAGTTCCTCAAGGATCTGTCATAAGTGTTACTCTCTTTCTAATTGGGATCAACGACATTATAAAAAATCTAAAAGCTCCAATAAAATTTTATCTTTACGCCGACGACCTTATAGTAATCTGCCACGGTAAAAACTTAAATACAATATACAACCTTCTACAAACGTCCATAAACCATCTTCAGGAATGGTCTAACAAATCAGGCCTCAAATTCTCCCCCCACAAAACACAATGCATCCTCTTTACTAAAAAATCAAAATACCAGACTCAACTAAAGCTAACTATGGGAGAAACTGAACTAAAATTTGTAGATCATATTAAAATTCTTGGACTCATCCTGGACAAAAAACTGACATGGGTCCCACATATGCGACACTTAAGAGACTCTTGCATGAAAAGAATAAACATAATTAAAGTACTAGCTAATAGTAGTTGGGGAGCCGATCAGGAAATACTACTACAAACATATCGAGCATTAATACGAGCAAAAATTGACTATGGCGCAACCATTTATAATTCAGCAAAAAAAGGAACTCTAAAAATAATCGATCAAATTCACCATACGGCACTGAGAATATCCACAGGCTTATACTACACTTGCCCAATAACTAGCATCCTATTCGAGGCCAATGAAATGACTCTGGACCAAAGAAGGAAATACCTAACACTTAAATATGCCTCAAAAATCTCTTCTACGCCGAACAACCCGACCTTTAGCTATATTTTTTCCGACAAATTCAGCGAATTATACTCCAAAAAACCAAAGCTCCCATCTCCTTTCCGCATCAGACTAAAGAAAATCTTGAAATCCCCTATTGAATTGACTCCTACCATCGAACGTAAACATAGTAAAATAGCCCCCTGGACTATCAAGACACCACCCACTAATCTAGACCTAGCAGATCTACCAAAAGCACAAATAGACCAATCTACACACAAAACCAAATTCCTTGATATAAAAAACAATTTCTCTCACTGTAATCAAATTTACACTGACGGTTCCAAATCCGACTCAGGAACAGGATACAGCATTGTTACCGAAGATACAACAGTAAAACAGAGTCTCCCCAAAACTGCATCTATTTTTACCGCAGAGGCATACGCA
Organism: Megachile willughbiella; assembly: GCA_945859595.2. Taxonomy (NCBI): domain Eukaryota; kingdom Metazoa; phylum Arthropoda; class Insecta; order Hymenoptera; family Megachilidae; genus Megachile; species Megachile willughbiella. The sequence continues at coordinate 11,383,342 of OX243801.1, forward strand.
ATTTTTGAAGCCTTGAAATACGCCAGCATCAATAACCTTAAAAACGTTGCTATTTTCTCTGACTCAATTAGTGTAATAAAAGCCCTACATACTCCAAACAACAGCAACACTCATGAAATAATAACGAAAATACAGGAAGCATACACAGAATTATACCAAAATTGCAACACTGACATAAATATCATTTGGATTCCCTCTCACCAAGGGATAACTGGAAATGAAGAAGCTGATGCAGCAGCAAAAGAGGCAGCAACTCTATCACCAACTGAAACAACTCTTCCGATTCCATGCCAAGACCTTACAAACCACATTAAAAAAATTATAAAAGAAGAATGGAATAAAATCTGGACCACAACAAAAACAACAAAAATACACAACGTAATTCGAGATTTCTACCAACAAATCCCAACCTGCAATTTAAACAGGAAAGAAAAATCTGTAATGTCTCGACTAAGGTCAGGTCATACCAGGATAACACATGAATTCCTAATAAAAAAAGCCGACCAACCCTATTGCAAATACTGCCCCACCGAAACTCTCACAGTAGACCATTTTTTGTACCAATGCAGAAAAACCGAATCTCAAAGACAAAAATATAAATTAAAGCCGGATACAGCCCTCACAGCCAAAGACCACATAAGAAACACCATAAATTTCCTGAAAGAAACTAACATGTATAACAAAATATAGTACCCAAGCATACAGCCGTCGCCAATGACCATGCAGTCGACGCGACGTTAAACACTTATGAAGAAGAAGAAAAAAAACGTACTAGACATTTAGCGACTACTGATGATTAACACGTAGTATTGACAAATCTATAAATATGTGGAATGTTTCGAATTTTTTCCTGTATGTTAATAATTAAATTTCAATTTTAAATATAATAATTCAGTTTCGATATTTTACCGGACAGATCCTAAAGTTTTAAATTAAATTTAGTGTATTTTTAAGCCTGACTGACTTTGAGATTAAATCATACAAGCGTATATCGCTCCTAGAATAAAAAATTGCTCTAAACAAAAGAGAAATCGCGTAGAAATCGGATAATTGGTAGACGTACAAATAAAACTTTCCTTACAATGTGTTCCATTTGAAGTAAACCACATAATTGTGTACTAAACTATTTCTTATTGAAAAAAATATTTAAAGTAAATCTCTCTTTATTTCGAGAAGGATATCTTATAATTACCACGAATTTTATCTATTAGGTTGCTGCATATGAAATGATCGATTTCGAAATATCGAAAGCCTGATGCAATTTGTTGATATAAATGTACTACAAAACAATATTTATGATACATCGATTTAAAGTTTAAAGTTTGCTGAAAATGATTAATAAATTTTTCATAAATGTCTTTTATATGACCTGGCTGATTTTCCAAAAATCGCCTCATTATTCTACACAATAGTAGTATGGTTATTTAACGATTGACAATTTTGTATCAGCTTTAATTTGATAATACTGCTTTGATAATTTTATGGCAATAATTTTTTGTACGCGTTGAACGTTCTGAAATCGATTATTGTTTGTTATAAATAGCAACCACCATTTTGTCTTAAAAATATTAATAAAATGTTTATGTAGTTCTTTCGATTAAATTTTAAGCTTCAGATTGATATAACATGTGTTATATCAACGTTTGAAAATAAAAATTGAAAACAACATTCGTTGTTATGTTTTTCGAATTTAAAATGATAAGTATCCTGTTCATAAAAAAATGAATAGTACATAGAGTGTATAGTTTCAACCACTTTTTAATAGTATATTTACTTATCATTAAAAATAGGACACTGTAATGTGCATAAACGTGTGTACTACTGTATACATACATTATAAAAATTTAATTTTATTGTTATAGGAAAGTAATTATAAAGTGATAAATCGACAAATTGATTTTACATTGAAGAAGAAATGTCCTGCTTGGTGGCCCAGATTAACCAGTCAACCACAAAAGCCATCATGGTTGAAAATTGATTTTGATAAATGGACAAGTGAAGATTTAGAAGATAATGAAGATGAAAAACGAGATATATGTAATGATTATCCTGGCATGTATGACAAACTCCATAAAGAAGAATTTGGGTATAGAAAAGGTATATCATGGTATCAAATATTATCATCAATGTTGTAATTATGTCAAGTTGCAATATTAATTTGTTTGTATTAAATTTGTAGAAAATTTCAAGAAAGTATATTTAATAATTTACAATCTCTGTCAATTTGTTGGTTTTATTTATATTCTCACTGTAATGGGAATAATGTATTCAAGAGATGGGCCAGGTTAGTAAATATATCAATGAATTGAAAGTTTTAATAATAATTAATATTACACAATTAATTGTCAATTTTTTTTATTTTAGCATCTATGAAAGAAACATATGCAGCTGTTGGTAATGCAATGAAATTTATACAACTGCTACAATTTCTAGAAGTTCTGCATTCATTATTTAGATACACTAAAAGTAATACACTTATGTCATTTATACAAGTTGGAGGGAGAGCATTTATTTTATTTTGTATGATCGAAGCTGAACCACGAATGCAAACAAAACCTGTTGTCTTTTATCTTTTTAATGTTTGGAGTATAGTGGAAGTATTTAGATACCCATATTACATTACACAATTATTAAAAATAGAAATTCCATTTTTAACATGGTTAAGATATACAATATGGATGCCATTATACCCATTAGGTTTTCTTTGTGAAGGTATTATAATATTGAGGAATATTCCGTATTTTGAAGAAACACAGAAATTTACTATATCTTTACCTAATTCTTGGAACTTTGCATTTCATTTTCCATCGTTTTTAAGAATATATTTATTAATATTTTGTTTACCTCTTATATACATGTTAATGTCTCGTATGAATCAAGCTCGCTATAAAAAGCTAGGCAAACCTAAACTAAGAAAAAAATATGCATGATTTTTTAAATAAAGTAGGATCAAGATTTAAATTATTAATAAATTTTATTGATGGTTCAGTTATTCATTACATAATTAATAATAAAATTTAGGAAATAATAATATTATCTACTATTGTATATACATCTATTTTAAATTTAGGAAGAAAAGCATATAAAAAATTCAAAATGCATATACAGTTTCTTAATCTTAATTTTAGAAATGTATTACCTTTAGGTTTGCCTATAGATGTGATTTAAATTTGTAAGAATACATTATGTTAGAGACTATACTACTGTTTATGTAAAAATAACACTGATACAAGTATATTAAATGTATATATATATATATATTAATTTATAATTTTATATGTATATACAATAGACACAATGCGGATAAAAGTATTAGTAATGCATAACGTCATCTTTTTTCATGTACTTTTAAAATATATACATAATCATTAATATATTTATGTAACCAAAATTTTTATAGCAAATATCTTAAAATGCATGTGAGCGAACACTATGAATATAAATACAACCTTCCAATTTTTATCATTTTTATTTAACTTATTTATTTTATATACTTTTTGCCATTCAGTGTTATGTAATAAATGTTTAAAAATTATATAATAATATCAAGCACTCTAAGTTCTTATAATAAAAAATGAAACAATACATACCTAATATTTTTAAACATTCTCCCATAATTATTAAATATAATTTATTAAGAATTTTTTTTCTTTTGTAACAGAAAAAATCTATGCAGGCAGAAAGATAAAGTCATATAAATTACAATTTTCACATCTGCAGTTTAATTTTAATAAACCTAATACCATAGTTACACTAAAATTTCAATTTTCATAAAACATGTGTATAAACTCAGATATTTATATCGATAGAAACTGTAAATATTTCTGGATTCTGGTCAGTTTATGATAAACTATAAAAAAAATAACATTTAGTCTAAACATTTAATATATAAATATTCAAACAAATTGTTAAATGTAATAAGTTCTTCGCGATATTTGTTTGCTGTATTATTTAAAAAATGGCATATTTTCCTGAATTTAAAATTAAAATTAACATTAAAATTAAAAACTAGTTATTATTCTTTGGCCGACCAAACTTTTTATCGAAAAATTAACTTTTTAATGTCTTGTACAATTACAAGAACAATATCTCATTTTGTTATTTGTATCGAAATATTTAAAGAAGTACTTGTTTGAAATAAAAAATGATTAATCTTAAAAACAACGAATTATTTGAAATAAAGTAGTTTTATTTTCTTAAATAAAATAATATAATGCACGCAATTATGTGATAAAGAAAATAATACTTTATTTAAAATAGTTAGTTATTTAATCCCATATTTCTTATTCATTATTCAAATAAAGGTGTTCGCAACTTTGAAGTTAAGAATCGTAAATAGTCCTGAAATTTAAATAAAATAAATAATAATTTGATTTTCGCGTAACAAATTATCGATATATAAAATAAATCGACTTCAAATAATCGAAAATTATTTGTATTTTAAATACAACACAAAATTATTTGAAGAGGTAATATGTATTAAAACAAGCGAATAAAACTGTTATTTTCATCGTTAGTTAAATAATTGATTAATCAATAATAGTCGAGTTTGCTTTTAAAAAGTATTATTTAATTATATCAATACATATTGGTAATTTCGATGTATATGTAAGTCTTATATCCGGTGAAACAGTAAAGAAGATCTGTTTGTTTACTATACAGAGGAAAGCAGCACGTGGAATTCATGTTTAACTTGTAAAATAAATAAGTGATTGTTTGTTTAAATTTGTAATAAAATGGAGCAATTTGAATTAAGTATATGGAAAGGTGATTGGGGTTTACCATCCATAGATCCAGAATGTTTACAAGTTTTGGTATGTACTTTGAATACAGGTTATGACGTAGACTTAATGTAGAATAGTTGTTCTATGCCACTTTGTAGAAGCAATAATAATATTTGGATTTATGGAATATTTATTACGTGTAAACTGTTAATTGTCATTTCTCTAACTATATAGTTATTAAATTAAGAAAATTTGTGTAATTAAAGTGTACAATAAAAGTATAATGTTAAACTAACATTATAATTTAAATATTTGTATCTTAAATCTTAAAATAACTTTATTCATCACATCTTCTTACATTTTTTATGTGAAGATTATAGTGATAAGTGAAATAGTTAAAGTGATACATAGTTTTTTAGCATCTAAATAGTCAAAATAGTTCTTTTACATGTACTTAATGTTATACATGCGCTATTTGTCTGTCAAAAATATCACAACAGATATAATTTCTTCTTAGTTTATTCAGCATTTTTGGTCCTACCTGAGTAACAATGACTTTTAGGATTCCAGGTAGCGATGAATTGTACAATATATTTTAATATTTTGTATAAAATATTGTTGTAATATATTGTATAATATATTGTTCAATAAAATAATAATATATATTAATTGATCTGAAGTCACGTTTAACCCATTCTTGAACAAGTTAACAGTTTAAAGATGTTGGTAGAAGAATTGTAATTTTTTCTTATTTGTAAAATTTGTATGTTTGTCTTCATATTATCTTATATAATGAAGGGTAATTAAGTGCATCGTGTAATATAATATGTCTTTACACACTGTAGCAAGTAGATCTATGGCAAATTATAAATAGATTAAATAAAGAATTTTTTCAAATCAGTTTTCAACTGATCTATACAAAGACAAAAACCTCGTTTAAATTATGAACCACGTACCATCTATTTTATTTGCTTTTGCATTCCTATCATTATTTGTGTAATAGATAAGTTAAAAGGAAAGGAATACAAAACATAAACATTAATTTTTAGGATATAACATTAAGATGTCTTAATATACATATTTTGCAAATATTAAATATAGAAAATAACATTTATTAATTTTTCTTTAGGTTTATGCTAAATTTAGTAATATAGCTTTAAAAATAAATAAGTCTAGTAATATATTCAAAACACCCAATGGCCGATTACCTGTATTAAAAAGTAATAACATTATGTTAGATAAAGTTAAAGATATAATAGGCTATCTTAGAGAAAACCATTATAACACAGAATACACATTAAAGCGAAAAGAGTGTGCAAAAATACTGGCCTATGATGTAATGTTGAAACAAAAATTATTTCCCGCATTACAATTTATTTGGTATGTACCGGTCCCAATTATAGTATCAGAATTTACCCAATAAAGTATAAATTGTATACATCTTAAATATTTGGAATATTGATATCTTTAGGTGGGTAGATCAAAGAAATCTAAATGAATTAATAAGGCCATGGTACTGTAAAGCAATGCCTTTCCCATTCAATTTTTATTACCCATCAAAATTTGAACAAGAAGCTCGTTCAATGTTTGAAGCTTTGTATGCCAGAGAAGATGATATGGCTGCCATAGAATATAAGGTAATGATATACAACAATGTTATAATGATTATATGGATTATTTTCATAATCTATATAATCTAAATAACTAATATAATATGTATATCTTTTGTAAAATGAAAATCGATATTTACAAATAATCAGTAAAATATGTAAATTCATATTAGTATACCATTAAATTAATTATAGCATATTATATTATATATTAATTATACAAGTATTAAAATATATTGGATATATAAGAAGCTTCAATAATATTAAACCTACATAACAGGTATATTCTGAAGCACGAAAATGTTTAACAATGTTGTCTGACAGTCTTGGAGATTCAAACTATTTTTTTGGTTCTGAACCTACTGAACTAGATGCCATTGTGTATTCTTACTTGGCACCATTACTTAAAGTTCCTTTACCTAATCCAGCTTTACAAAATCATTTAAAGGACTGCAAAAATTTAGTAAGCTTCATAGCACGTATATCGGAAAGATGTTTCAGCCATGACTGTCAAGAATATAAAGCCAAAGAAACTGCAGAAAGTATGGGAAATTATTCGGAAGGTGAATTCCCTCATAAAAGAAGAAATCAAATCCTTGCTGGACTTTTCACAGTTTTGGCAATGACATCTTATGTACTTTCAACTGGAATAATAAAGGTAATCTTTTTTATATAAAACACTTGATACTTAGATAATAGTAATCCATGACAATTTCATACACATATACTTGTAATTATATTTGCAATTTATTATAAATTATAAGCAAATTAAAGTAAAAGATAAGCATCAGGATAATTATTTAAAGCAATATGTTACATCATTATTCAATAAGTGTAGCATGTTATTTGAAATACTTAACACTTTCAATCCTGAATATATAATATTACCATAATGTATGTATAATGTAGTACAGTTGTAATTTGAACCTATAAGAACCATTACTAAATAATATTGCAATATTTAAGACCATATGCTATGATATATAGAATATTCCGAGAGTAATGCAAATGGTTTAACAGGCTGAGTTGCAGTAGAGCTGTTGACCCACCATTGCATCTGTTCGATATAAAATCCTATTGCTAAGACAATTTAAAAGCTACATGTGAGCAAATAGGAATCTGAAACACCAGTTCCCATTTAATTGTTTTTAAAACATGAGAAGTACTAATGATGAACTCAGGCAGAAGAATAAATTCAAATGCTATGAACTTATAATATTTACAACCATATTATATTTTGATGAGAACCACATAAGAAAAGATTTTGTAAAATGTTAATGTACCTTATACAATGTATTAAAATGGAACTCAATAACAGAATGCAGGGAATGGTCTTTAACAACAGGAAATTAGCTTCATGTTTCAATTCTGTTAGTTAGTTATCTTCTAGTCATTACAAAATGATGTTGAAAATGGGATTGAAAGTGTTATAACATTACCTAATTAATTAGTTAGCCAAGTTTAATATCTTAAGACAGGCATGACCAATTGGTGATTCATGAGCCAAAGTCGATTGTTATTGCTATTTTGACTTCAAAGAACCATCCACAACCCTTACCATTTCTGCTTCTGAGAGTGTTGCCCTTGTTGTTGCTGTCCTATCAATGTCCTTGAAAATCAATAGAAGAATGATTATAAGAAAATTATTTTCATTGTTACATATGCCCATTGAAATAATGTAACTTTGTCTTGAATTTTTTCCTACAACAATAAATAAAGCAAATATTTGGCTTTATTCAAATGAACCACCTTGTATATACCACATATATTCCCATCTTATAAATTTTATTAACTGGTAAACATAAATAACAAATGATAATTTGCCGCAAATCGGGTTGAGTACTTGAAAATATTATATTTACATAATTTTAATGTTATCAAATAAATTGAATTATTGCTATAAAAGGTTTGCAAATTATATTCATGTACTAAGTTTTATATTATTATAGAAACTACGCTTCCTATTTAACTTCTTTTTATTACATCATAGAAAATTTTATATTTTATAAATAAGATTTTAATCTTTTGTATATTAGATATTATTGTATAAATACGTAAAATACTATTGATAAAAATTAGTTTTAATAATATAAGAAGTTAAACATATACAATACAATCTTGCAATAATGTTTCAACTAGTACAGGATTAGTTTTTATTTTAAATGATAAGAAATCGAGTTTATATTATAATTAAAATACAATTTATACGAAGTATGTTTAAATATTAAAAGTTAGAAACATTAGAAATAATGATATCATTTCTAAATGTAAATGTTTTTAGAAATGGAAGCTGACGGGAATTCGTTTAAAAAATATAATTAGTTAGAATTCAGGGTTTTCTCTGTAAATTTAAAAAATTTTTTAAACTTGATCCTGTATTAAAAATTAAAAAAAATGTAATGCATGCTAAAGATATTCTCTCTGGTAAATATGTATATTTATGTAGTGCTTTAGTTATACTCAAATAATATTTATATTTATAACACATATTTGCATTAATATTAAAAATGTCGTTTATGATTTGAAGGTATCAATAAAGGAGGATGAAATTACGGATTTACGTACAAAAGGTATAACTGACGATGAATAACATAATTCGGGAAACATAAAATCAGTTCATTGAAAAGATTAGTTTTAAATATAAGATTGATATAATTTTTATTTTTTCTTATTACTACAATTTTTCTTTGAAGTTGTTATCAGCAAAATGTAATTATTATCAAAGAATATAATTATGTAATGATTAATTATAATCACAAAATTGTGTAAATAAATATGTTAACCAAAAATATGTACATTTAGCGTTTTATTTGTTATTATTTTTATATTTTGACAATATACCCATTGTTGCTTGCTGAATTTCCTCTAAGAAACTTGTGGAATTGTGAATAGTAGTACCACCTAAAATAATTTTTATTCCTGAATTTTGTTTATTTAAATTATAAACAGTTAAACTTTCTTCATAAGTAGTTCCTCCAATCATAAAAACAATGATATCTTGTGGCCTGAAATACACATAATTATTATCGATATGTATCGTTATATAAACGTTACATTTATTATTAAATATGTTTACGTGAACAAAAATTTTTATTTCAGATTTTTTTAAGAATATAAAATTTACCTCTTGGATACCATTGTATTTCCAAGATACGGAAACGTCTGTAAGCTTAATCTTCCTTTTATTAAATCTTCAAGTGTTTCATTTAATAAAGGTGTGTGTTGAGTATATATATTATCTACCCCATTTAAACCTTTGAATAATTTTTTGGTAATTTTAGCTACTGCTTCACGGTCGAATAAATTACTTTGTCTTGCATTAATTCCACTATATTCTAATATGTTATACACGAGCTGAAGTTATATTTTGAAGTTATTAATTTCGAAAATTTTATTAAATCCTTAATTAAAATTGCATTAATTCTAACGTACCTTGATGTATTTCTCGGAAACTCCTTTGCTTTTTAACAAATTCAATAAACCGTTAATATCATTATTCGCATATTTCTCATAATGAAGCGCGTAAAGCATTACCAGTCTCACGCTATCAATTTCACGTATTTGTTGACTATTAATAAGTTCTTTTATCTTTTGCAGCTATTATAGAAATAATAAAAGTATAGTTAGATATTACAAATAGTTAATAACAGAATATAATAAATTATACCTGCAGAGAATGATCATTCTGACAACTAAGCTCTTGTTCCAATTCTGATACTCGTAATAAATTATGTTTTTCTACAAAGGAAGAAAGTTCTCCGACTACTGTTACATGTTTTGATACAGTTCCGGAAAGTTTTTTAAACAATGGATAAGCTTCGACAAAATTTTTCATGTCAGCTATACTTTCGACTTTTTGGTGTTTTTTAGCTTTCTTTTGAAATTCATCCATTAATTCTTTTATTGTTTGTCCAATTTCACCAAAGTTGAGATATAAATTCTATTAAAATCATTTTCTTTAGTTTAAAAAAGCATATATGATTATTTAGTGAAATGCAATATAATCTTACATGTGCATAAAACTCGTCATGTTCTGCGCTAAGAACAACTTCCTTCAATTCCTTTGAAATGCCTTTTACATGTGACAAATTAACACGGTTATTATTAATAGTTAACAATTCATGTACCATTGCTTGATAAGTCCATTGATTCAATAAAGGTGTAACAGGATCATCTCTTCTGTCGAGTATAAGTAAAATCGGACTCGAATCCTGTCTAAACTCAAATGAACTTGATTCCTTACTCAATACTTCGCGTATTTTTTCTGCTAATCTTTTTGCCATTTCAGAGCTGCATTGGTATCGTATGTAAGGGCATCTTTTAATTGATAATAGAACAGAAATTATGCCTAAAACGGTTCTGTGCAAATGCACTGGATTCCATAATAAACCTTCGTGAAAAAAAAGTAAAAAATAGAAGTACTAATACGTTTATTAAACATTTTCGATTTTTTAATACGTAATAATAATAATATATATCAATAAAATTATCGAGTTAAAAATGATTTAAAGTGGAAATACATTATCTTAATGAATTATACAAATAAAGTATTTCTGTTCAATAACTTGTTAAAAGAATCAGTTTTAATACAACGAGGATTCTTCGCTTACACACTGATAATTTATTGAACACAAATACGTTAATTTTTTAACGGAAAAGTACAAATAGTATTTCTACAATTTTTACTTTTATTTTATTGGTGATCGTGTGGTGATTAATTTTTACTCATAACATTTATTTATCCGCTAAACATGCAATATCAGTATTCGAAATAATGAACTAATTTATCAATTTAATTAGACAATAATTAGTAATTGCTGCTATAGTTACGATCTAAATTGTAATTGTTAATTAAATGATCTTCTAATTAAAAATTAAAATTACTTAATCGGATTTATATTCCCATTGCTATTTCTTTCATAAAATGGAACTTGCACATACTACAAGATTTTTATAATTTCTATTAAAAATTTACTAGTATAGATTTAAGATTGATTTTTCAGTTTTTTAAATAATTTTCCTATCATAGAAAATGCATTACCTTGTGAACATCCATTTATTCCAAGTGAAAATAAATGTGGACTAATAGCTAAATAATCAGCATAATATTCATGGACTTCTCTCACGACTTCTTGTTCATCACTTTCAGCCAAGAGTTTAACATCAGCCTTTGCGATAATATTACTGAAATCTAAAAAATTATATTATATTTTGCTGAATGGCGTATTAACACTTTGTTATTATTAACACTTTACAGTTTTATGATATTTATCTGCAAATATTAATAAAGATAATACATAAAATTTAATTCGAGTTAAAAGAAAACAAGGAAAATAAAAAATATGAAAATAATTCAAAATAAATTTATTGAACACACAATACAACATCATACAAAATCAGTATCTTTATAATTAAATAATATTAATACATTTATTAGTATCATATATGTATATCAATATCTATGTATTATCATACTTACAGGTATTATAACTTTCAACAGATAATTTTTACATTTCAGTCTTTGACTCAGATCTAGCTTTTATATTTTCACTATATTTATATTATATTATTATAGGCTTTTTACTTATATATTTTCGTTGTTGTATTAAGGATAAGATGTTAAAAGTTGTCAGTTATTGTCATAAATTCTACAGAAAGCAATAAGTTATATTTATTTTTTATTATAAAAGTACTAAATAATTCCATAAATGAGTGTTTCATTAATTATTAATTAGATCCAAAATTGGAACACTATAAAAATGCATTAATAAATTAAAAATTCAATTCAACAAGTACCAGTTTATAAAATATTTGTGCAAATACTTTAGGCCATAACAGATAAATTTTGGTCGCAAAAGTTAAAAATAATTTTTTTAAATAATTACTATTTGTAAGTTATGAATTGTCATATTCACCTCTTTGTTAATAAGAGTTATTAGCTTTATGTACATATAAGGACAAGTACAATATTTTTAAATATTAAAGTCAAAATTAGATATTTCTATTATTAATATTACATTATTTTTCAGTTTTTAATGTTATGAATTAACAAAAATGGAATTCAATGTCAGTTGGAACTTTTGATGGTTACTTACTGAAAATTATTTGTCCAAATTCATAAAGCAATTATAACTGTTTCCATCTTCATATGGAAGAAAATTCATAATATTACTGCATTGCAATACCTATTTAACTGTAAGTATCCAATATTCAAATCAGTTAAATAAATAGTAAATTAAAATAAAGAGGAATAGCATATACACTAACTACATATGTTGTTTTTATATTCAAATGAATAAATTATCATTTGCAATTTTTGAAAAAATTATCCCTTTATGTTAGTGTTAACTACTTGTACACATATAATAAAAGAAATATAGTTATTTCATAGGTTTAAGAATGATTAATAATGTAATACAAGTATAGAGAAAAAAAAGTTACATTCAATATCAACAACAAAGCAATTGAAAATAATTATATATTATTGCTATATATGGTATACAATTTATGAACTGTAAAGTGTTAATTCTTTTATTACAATTATCAATGTGAATATTTTAGAAATATATTATATATTCATTATAAATAAATTCCCTATTTTATTTTTAATTATTTTAATAGTAAGCATATGAATAAAAATTTATTAAAATTACTTACAAATATAATAGGTGCCATATTTAGGACATCGTAATTCATTACAAAGAATCTCAATATTTTCTTTTGTTGGCCTTATGAAAACTATACACTTTAAATGCTTTAAACCCTCATTACGTGTATTTGTGTCAATTCTTTCAAATAGATAAACTTCCTTCATAAATATTTCTGATTGACTGTACAATAAACTTACTATACTTGTCTGAAATTACACAAATTTTTTTATATATTTATACAAGTACATAATGAATAGATTTACCATTATATTTAGATAATTCCTTGAAGCAAAATAATTTTATTAAACATTTATTTTAATATAATGTTTGATATAATTATTTAGTAATAATCTACATTGTGAAAAATTCATAGATTGCTTAATAAATATAAAATGTAAATAATGGGATATATATTTAAGTGTTTGGAAGACTGAAAAGAATATTATGAACTATTTAATGATAATATATTTAATTATTTTCAGCTGGAATTTTACATTTGTAATCAGTATAACAAACAAGTTTTAGTTTCCTTAATATACAATGTAGACTTTTTACAATATTATATTACTACAATCTTTTTAATACTTGTTGCTATTTATTATTATTATCTCTTATCTGTTACTTATAATTAATTATGCCAATACATAAGTGTATATGATTGTGAGAACTCTTTTTGTTGTTTCTTGACTTTTGAAGAAATTACGTTAATGATTTTAATGTCTTTTATTACTTCAGCACACTTTTTCATTACTTAATTAAAAAAAATCATAATAATTATATATTTTTCTTGATGAAATAGAATGGGATGTATTTCATGTATATACATTTTAAGACATTCTGTTGCATTTTTATCATGTTCTTTGAATGTTAAATATTCTTCATTTACCATAACTTCTATGACAAATTTTTTGAAACACATAATCTAGATATTAAAAAAAAGATAATGATTTGTATAAAATAAATATAGACATCAAGGTAATTTAAGAAATTTAGAATTCTGTGATCCATATATGGGTCATAAGAATCTGGAATAAGAATTCTATTACTTTCATAGACATGTCAACATAGAATTTTTTTTGCTTTAGATTATTGAAAAAAAAATCAAAAAACAAAAGTGTTACATAATTTCCATGTACTAAGTAAAACTCATACCATTATTATAAACAAGTTTCATTTGATTTTTAAATATAATAATATCATGCTTAATGCTTAAGATGTGTTCTTAATAAATAAAGTATTAAACAAAATAGTATTAAATAAGGTCATCTTAGTACAAGATAAATAGAGACGAGGAAGCATTCAATTAAGAATATAAAAAGTTTACCTTAATTTCTAGTTAGTTTTATATTAGCTTATAAATATACACAATACACATATATACAAAACATTTTATTTGAAAAAGAACCATGTTAACCAAGTCAGTGTTAACTAAGGTAACGTTAAACAATGTTTAGCTGTATTTAATGCTCAAAAAATATATATATGCAAATGTTTGTGTGCAAAAGGCGATGAATATTTTGTAACCTTGTAATTATGAGTATTTAAGCTTAATTGTTTTAAATATTAACAAATAGGAAACGTTATTTAAATAGAATTTTATTTACCGTTTGTTTATCCATTAAAAGAACTTTCATACCAGGTCCACTTTCCTCTGTCATTCGTGTAATGTAAAACTTCAAAGCAACTGTCAAATTCATTTTTGAGTTTAATTTTCCAAATTTTTAATAATTACTAATTACATATTACAAATCTTATGCAGCGTATACATTTAGTTAGTAAAGCTTTATAAAATTCAAAAATCAATTCATGTGAATACATGAACACAATAAACAAGTGTAAACATTAAATTTAAGATGTCAGTGAACTATATATTATCAGACATATTTATATCACCATTACCAACAGTTTTAGAAATTTGCATGGTAACATTGAAACTAGAAAAGCTTTAGACAGTAAATAAAGTGAATTGATTGGTCGAGTACATTTTTTCCGACTTTACAACTTTATCAAATTTCTATTTAATAATTTAATGATAATAAAGATTTATAAATATAAATACTACATAAATTAAAAATAGAACATTACTATATATACATAACAATTATATGTCAGAATTTAGGAATCTTATTAATTTTAGTTTTTTTTTTTTTCATAATTTATAGAGGACGTACAAAGGCCATCTTAGTTAGTTAGTTTTATATTTACTTCGAATGAAGATGGCGCTTGAGCCCCAAAGCAAAGGCCATCTTCGTTCTCTATTATTATTCTAATATAAATACATATATGATACATATGAATTATGATATTTGGTGAAGTCTACAAGTCTTAATTCTAACCAATCAAATGTATACATTACAATGTTCATGAGACACACAATTTGTACATATTTGTTGAATTAATAATGCGGAAGTAAAACTACATAACCTAAAAATAAAGGTTCATAACACATATTTGAATAAACAGGTAAACATAGATTTATTTTGACATTTACATTATGTATTTTGTTTTTGCATATTATCTTAATACATGAAGTAGATACGTTTGTGTTTTTGAATAATTTTGTAATGAAGTGTATAGGAATTGTATAAAGGATAGTAATTATTATATTATTGTGTTACGTATTAAAAATTAAACAATTTTAAAATATACTGTTTATGATATACTGTCATGTATTGAATTAAAGTATTTGTAGATGCAGAATATGTATAAAAATAAAATAATGTATGTGAACATAGAAAAGATTAAAATAAATGAATAAATGTAAAGCAGCAATTTATTAATTTAAGTATATATGATTTCTTAATTGATACTTATACCTTTTTCCTTATTTCTTATAATATTTAGTGCATTATATTTTCAAATATAAATCATTAAAGGAGAGGATCATGTAACATGCCATTTAATGCAAGATGGAATGAAATGTTAGTTTCAATGAAATAAAAAATAGGCTTTCGTCTAAACAACGAATAAGGTATCAATTAATGTAAACAAAAAAGAAATGTAAAAGGTAAGCAGAGTAGATAGGAGAAAAACATAAATAATCAGCAGAAAATAACGAGTTGGAAGAAAAGAATTTTAAACGGAAGCGATTCTGAGGGATGAGTTTGTGAATGAAAAATATAGAACAAAAAAAAAATAAGTAATGGAACATACCAAAAACAAATTTAACAGAAATGATTAAAAGACTAATGAAAGAATTCTAAGGATCCATAGAGAATCTAATCTTTACTATGCTAAGTTTCCTATGCTTTAAGCCAAACAATCACCAGAAAGCTAAGCTAAGATATGTGGCTAACGATAAATGTAAGGACAATAGTGTAGTATTAAATGGAAAAATTGTATCTTTTCATGTATTCAGAAAAATCACTTGTAAAGCAATCATTGAGTTAACTTAACTATGAACAATGTTTGTATGCACCTCTATCTGCAATCTTGCTACATTGACTGTAAACATAGGGGGTTCCAACCTTTTCTATAGATACAAAAATAACATAGTATTCGTATAATTTAACTTAGCTTTCTGATGGATCTCTAACTTAAGAGTAGAGCTATAGGTCATGGATATATCCAAAGTTGAAAAGGGACCAAAGATGATGATACAAGGAATTAACTTGTCAAAAAGGAAAATATAAATTGGAATATTAAACTAATAGGAAAAAGCTCTATTATTGATAATATTTCCATCTGGTAACAAAATTCACTATAGAAAGAAATTAATGAGACAGAGAAAACAAATAAAAGAAAAAGACCAAAATTGACTATAAAACGTTCATATTACATAAAAAAACTGACAACAAATTTTAAAACAATTTTGACAATCAATTGTAAGGGAAGGAACTAAGGGATTTACAGACAACTTAAAGGAAGAAACAAATTGGGTGGAAGAAATATATAAGAAGAGTGACGAAGGCAAAATTGATAATATTCAAAAAATAGAAGTTGTAACATATAACTTACATATTGCGTATTATAATTTACTATAAAATATAGTATTGTAAAGGTTTGTTTTAAAAAATTTGTAAATTCCTTTACAATACTGTAAGGTAAGCAATAAAGAATATAATAATGAAACCGTTTAATAAATAATATTATAATCTTAACTGTAATATTGCTTTTTTTCAACTGGTTCATATGATGATTGTTTTGAATACTATATATAATGACAAAAATAATGAATTACATAGATATTTGAATTTATTTAATTTATTTATTTTTGACAACAAATTATTGTATATACGTATACATTAATTAACAAACAATTTTATTATGATCAATTAATAGTTATAACAATTATAAATTATTGAAAGTATAAAGATAATATATTTCTTAAAATATAAAAAGAATACAAATATTTTACTACTGAATAAATGAAATTAAGTTTAGAAAGAAATATAAAACGATTGGTGAATTATTTAAGAACACTCTATAAACAAGGGTAGGTGAATCATAGAACAACCGTTTGTTTTGAATGTTGATTACCTATTATACATGGCTAACATTAATCTGACAACTGCTAAAAGGTTAATAAACACTGTTACTTTAAGTCGCTTTAGACCATTGATACGTCAGTGAAAAGAGTGATATGTAATACGTAGAAATATTTATTTATTTTAATAAATTTAACAAAAAAAGAAACGCTGATGTACGACTATATTTTAAATTTCATAATTTCTTACGAAAAGTCTGTACTACCAAAACAAACAATTTTATAAATGATAAAGTATGCAAGTAAAAGTTATAACAAGGAAAATAGAAATTTTTTTATATATAGTCGATAAAGTTAGATCAGAGAAAAAAGTTCATTTTGATAGTCAACTTCAGAACAATACATATATCATTAGAGGAACTGTTGGTAGTTTTAAAAAAGTATGATGGGGTTTGAGCATCTATCTTTGTCGTTACTTTATCAATGGTAATTGTAACGTAATGCTGTGTAAGATTTCTATCGAACTGTGGAATTAAGTGCGAGGATCCAGTGTATTTTATTCTTCCACGTGGTTTTGTCAGAAATGTATTAAAATGAATATGTCTCGAAATATTCAGAAAGAATTTAATCTCCTACGTTACTAGTGCAACATGGCTTTGTAATTGTGGATACACATCAATACTGTGTAACATGTCCATAAATAGTTTATATTGGTGTTACTTGATGCAGTTTTGATACATTGTTTCAAGAATTTTAATATTTTATTATAAAGGTAAGTATATATTGTTAAGTTTTTAATAATTTAATAAACTATATAAACACAAAGCAAATAACCTTTATACAATTCATAAGTTGTATTTATATTTTTAACTGTTATTTTATATTTCTTTGTGATTAAATTGATGTGTGATTATAGAATTGAGGACAAAAGGTATTAGTAATATAATGGTTTCTAAGTTTTATTGTCCAAAGCAGCAAAATAGTATTTAATAATTAAATTTTCAAACAATTAACTAATATTTGGGATTCAACCAAATTTTATTTTTTGTATTTATATTTGATGTAAAATTGTTTTTAAATGAGATAAGGTATATAACGTAGTGACTCTTTATACTTAATTAATAAATGTAAATTTGAATAAAATACAGCTTTAAATGTTCTAACAAAAGTAAAAATAAATATGTATGTTCATACTTTACCAAATTTATGAAATGTTTGTTAGAAAATATGATTATTTAAAGTAGTATTGAAAGTAAATGATCATAAAAATTGTTTTCTGCATAATCTCCTTGTTATTATGTTAATAATTGCACTTTATTTCAATTTTATAGCTGTAATATATTATGTATATTTTTATAGCAATTATATATTCAGGATTATAAATAACATTATTTATATGTATATATTAGTTCTTAAATTAAAAAGAAATCTATTAGTTTATGAAGATTAATATGATTGCAACTATACGTTGTTAAATATACAAAACAGAATCAATATGATTGTTCTAAAAATTTGATATTTTGTTTCAGTTATATAAAAATTTACAGTAGCAAGTCATAAACTTTGTTTGAATGTATTTTAACGTAAGGAAAAAGAAAAACTCTTTATAGTTTTGTTGTCATTGAGAAAAATATTTTGCTTTTATGAACAAAGAAAATTCTTTGTTTTGTAACAATATAAATTATGATTACAAGTATCACTTCTATGACTATAATATTTTTCAATTCTTTTCCATTTTTTATTTTATATAATGTTTGTAATTATTGTATGCTTTAAAATATGTATTTGCATTATATGCGTTAAAATACAAAAAAATTTGTTTAAATGCGACCAAGTTAAGGTTATTCTTTTGTTATGAACTTCATTCATGTTGTGAGAGATTTAATGATTAATAAAGTTTATATTATTTTTTTAATGTATTATTAATATCTTTTTTGTGTTTTTATTTGTTTTGTATGTAACTCTGAAAATAAATAGTGATAATATGTATATTCGAATAATATGTCAAAATATTAAATTAGTAGGTTGCTTGTATTCAAAGAATTAAGCTAACGATAATTAATGAATGCAATATTTGTAAAACAAATTTATATACCATTTATTTAAAAGCAGATATAATAAATTTAAAAGCTTTCATAGAAAGATGTATGTTTCTATTGATAAATAAAATGCAGAAAAACAATAAGTTATTGAAAATTATAACTAGCTTAAAAATTAAATAATTACCAACATCATAATGATGTATAATCATAAATGCTTTACATACATGTACATTTATACATACATAGAAACATAATATCATGAGAAACAGGTCATGCCGTAGATTGAAACAGACTTCAAATAATATTAAGATTTTTGTAACTTTGACCATATAAAATGGTAAATCAATCACACATTTATAATATTACATGACTTAAATTTTATTCGAAGTATATAATTTTATACTTAAACATTCATATTAACTATAATATTGTAGAAATTTAATATATTAATATATGTATATAATATAATGTATCATATTATTAATATATATCCCTATAGAATTTAACATAGTATATTGCTCTTGTGGTCCAGTAAAAATTTATTTAAATACCTTATAATTCTTTCACATTGCATTTTTGAATTTTAGATTACCATAATACTATTCTAATTAACAAATCTGATACTCTATAATTTTCTACATTCATTAATGTATTGCATACATTTTTTCATTTTACAGTTTTTTACTTTACAGCATAAAAGATAATGTATCATTAGTAAAATTTATTTTTAGTTATTTTGAATATTTATGTTTTCAAATAATTTTTGACATATAAGTAAGTTTGCCATATATTTTTCATTGCTTCTTAAAGCATGCAGTAAAAAGTATACATAATATAAAAGATTTTAACAAAGTGTAAAAAATGTATGCATAGTGTTATTGAGAATTAAAATATTTTATTTAATATTCATAATTTGTTTTCTAACAAATGAAAGCTATGTAACAATTTATTATCATTATTATTTTGCATAAAAACAAGCGAACCACTTCCAATTAATAGAATTTAGGAAATAAAATATGATTTATTTAATATAATGAATGAAATTTACATTTGACTAAAGATTAAAGTAAATTCACTATATCAGAAATGTAATTGATATCTACAATGTTACTTTTTATCGTTCTTTAATCTAATTTTATGACACTTACTATCTTTTTTCAAATTGTATTTAATGTTACAGAGTTATCATAGATATAATGTACTTTATTATTATCATTGATGTTATAAGCATACCACTTCCTGAAGAATGATACCAGTATAGATTTTTCTTATTAATTTATTTTCGTACTATATGAACGTTTTATATTTTTTTAACCATCAAAAGTAGATAATGGGTGGGTCAGTTGTGATCCAAAATTATAAAATATACACAGGAATGCTTTGAATAAAGTTATGCAGTTAAATTTTGTAACAAACGTCTTTTATAAATTAGCAAAATCATATTTAAAGAAATAGCTTAAAAAATGAAAATAAATGTAGTCTAAAATTAAATTTAAATTATTATTTCAGTGTTCCACCGTCCGAAAGTTAAAAATATTTTTCATTCTTTATGCTATGTACAGGGTGATGCACATAAAGTGTTACGAACGTTTCATCCGAAACCACGTTAAATATCCATTTCATTTCTTTTTCTACTTAAATGGAGGTTACAAAGGATCCTTCTTATCTGTTAAAAATAAACGAATTATTTTTCAAAATTTTTTCAATTGAAAATATTTTACGAACTGTTGATTTTTGAACACTGTATCTTAATACTTTCTTACATAAAATATATTAGTACAAATATGCAAATTTTCACTTTTTGAGTTAAGAAGTACTAAACGTTTTTGTTTCATTTTTATTTTAATACTTTAATACTGTTTTATGAATATAAATATATTGCACTATTAAAAAATGTCAGAATTACGAATTTTCAAGCTTGGACGAATTATACAAGGTGTTAAAAAATTACGTTTCACGATTAGTAGAGCTTTATTCTAACTCTCTGGGTCGATGAAGATTTACATTTATACAATGTCCCTGCAAAATAACTTTGACCTTTGAATTCAAGGCACAATTTTTTTCATTGTATGAAAGAATTTTATGTGAAAAAATAAGTGAGAAGTTTTCTCAATGTTTGAGAAATCTGATTGTCAAAATTCGTCACGATTAAATACAAATTGGCCGTCGTGACAGAAACAATAAGTGAAATGGCTGGCAGCATGCGTCATATCTGACGAATCTTTAAAATCGATTTTCTCAAACACGAAGTTTCGACCGAAAACATTTCATACTAATTTCTTACTTATTTTTTCACATAGGATCATTTTCATTTTATTTGCACGTCGAATACCACCCCACTCATTATTATCTTTAACATTATTTTGATATTAATCTCTAGACGAGTACTACATGATACGATAATAAAAAGATTTGACTTAGGAGTTTGAAATCAAGGTCAATTTTACTGTAATTTTTTCTCACAGATCTTCACCAATTTAGAGATATAGAATAACGCTGTGGTCGTTGTGATATTTCGAACCTCTTATACATTTGTGAATCTGGCATAAGGATATGTAATGTACGTAACATAAACAGTATACAATATACTTGTTAGCTCATAACTGGCAGTACACTAGAGAAGGGGTGGTACTACGTCCAAAAATAAATCTAATATGTAAAATAAAATTTGTCATATGTAGTTTTGTTTCCGAGAAAACTAAATTTGAGAATTTCTTGAAGTACTTATTAGAAAATTTATTTGTAGAACGGAAGACGATAATTCAGTTCATTCAGTGATTCAACCATGAATTGTTATAAATGAATAAATGTAATTATTAAAATTGCTATAGTGAATTATTAGTCAGTATTTTTTGACATTGTCATTTACATATAGGAAATTTCAAGTAAATCTAAGCTGTTAGTGTGTAAGTAATATGAAAAATAATGACCGATAATACATGTGGGCAGTATTAATAATTATATTTATTAATTTATACCATATATTAATATTAAATGGACGAAAAATTTTCTGAAGATATTTTCTTTGTCGTAATGAAATTTTCTTACAAATATTTTTTAGAATTTTTAAATGCAATTTTCTCGAAAAGTCGTACATGAAAAAATTTTATTGTATATTTTTGACTTAGTTTTTCATGTAGAATAAGGCTGTTACCAGTTGTATCACTAATTATGGGACAACCTGTATAAAATACGCTTTCTTGTAAAGGCAATAAAGAATAGTATATTCAGCAATAGTTTGCCTTGTAAATACATATTGTCCTATAGACACAAATATTTTATTGTAGAATATTGTATTAACAATATTTTCATCTCGTTACAAAAGAAATTCGGTTATGTTTGATAGCACGTAAAAATTATTGAACTCATTCGAAAATTTTCAAATATATGTTTGTTTTTAGTTGCAACTAATAATTTTTAAATTGAATAGTTATTTTTCCAATAATTTTGTAAGAATTTCACCAATCAGAAATGATTTTAAAAGGGAAGGTACTTTACTCACTTCTCGGTAAATGACATGATTCACTGTTTAACGATTTCTATGATCATCAGTAATGTCATCGGTTTTTCCAGTCAGTTCCGGTTTTTCGTTTTCCTCGGCAGAAATGTGGATTCAAAATAATATTTGAGGTGGAAACACGTATTCTTTTGTTCAAGTGACTTTATTTATAAATAAATTATGATAAATAATAGCATAATAATTTAAATATGTTTTCTATGAATTAAATGGTAAAATAATATTAGAAATTTTTGTTAGTTGATTTATTAACAGTTCAAAAGTAAATTTTAATTGGAAATGTTAATTCATATCTAAGAAAATTAGTAAACAAGACTGAAGTATAACAAAGTAACGGTAACTATACGTTAATTTTTTAATATGCAAAATAATTTTTGAATTAACTATAATTTTGTAGGAACTATTTTAAGTAACAAATTTAATTGAAAAGTAATAAATAAAGATATTTTAAGTTAGGGTATATATTTAATTCGTTAATTTTTAATAAGATATGTATAAAAATTCCAGTAATTAATCATGCCGAATAAAAATGCAAAGAGCCACATGCGTTTATAGATTAAAGTTTCTTGTTAAATAAATTAGCAAAAGTTGTGTTAATAGTGATTATTCAAATGAGAATATTATATTAAATAATGGCAAGTCATACAAGAATATAATAAAAGTGAATAGAAGTCTACAGAGAAAGTTGTTTAAAAAATAAAATCAAAATTAATGTGAAAAAAGAAAATTAATTGAATTTTATGGGAGACAAACAATTAATCTTACCTGTAGTACGAATAAATTTAATATACCTAAATTACAGAATCACAAAAATGAATCGAAAAATACAGGATAATACTAATGACATAACGACTTCAAACAAGTTGTGAATTATTTCAAACAAAAGTCGCGTGCATTCCACGTAACGTATACGTATACCACTGCAATCGATTGTTGTTACTTTGCTTATTTATCGAAATGTGAAGGTCACTTTCGGTTTTTTAAATGGAACTGCATAATTCATTACTGTTAATTCTTAGGGACATTCCATGCAAAGTATAAGATGTAAAGTATACAAATTTACGAAATATTTGAAAGTAAAATATTAGATATTTCATAAAAAAAAAAATTTGCAAATTGTTGATTGTCAACGAGTGCCTTAATATTTTTTTACGTAAAGTGTTTCGAAGAATCAAGAATATGTGAAATAGTAGGAGTTCGTGTTTTTACCATAGAATGTTTTCAAGAATTGATTAAAAAATTTGTAGTTACATTTAAAAAAGATGTCCTTCATATCTCGATAAAAAAGCAAGATAACAATAAATTGATTACGGTACTATATCTCCTCCTTGAAATCATGTAGTTTGTATTAACAACATTGTTTCATACAACAAAAGATTTCAATTATCGTTATGTGGCATGTCTTATCCTGTATACTGCTGCTCAGAATTATAAGTTCACTTCATTTTTAGCTAGGTTATTGTTATGCATTACTCTTTTGCAATATCGCATAAGAATACAATGCTATGAAATTTTGTAGTTTTTGCATGTACAATAAATTATTGCTTTTTTAAAGTTATATTTTATTTGTAGATTACACAGAGATATAAAAGATAGGATTTGTCAATAACCCTTTTTTTTTCATTAAAAACTCCGTTATTTGGATAACTATTAAGTAATTACAGCCAACATTGTTTTTAATAACTAATTGATCATTTCGACTAATGAACTAGAAAATTCAAGTTACAATCGTCTTACCAAGATTATATAATCAATGGTCTTCCCAGACTCCAATATTAACTTTAAATATTTTTGTATTCTCTTTTATCTTTTGCGTTCTCTTTATTAATTCGATTTACGAGCATTCCCCATACACGTTGAGTCACATTTATATGCGACGGACGTGTCAGCCATTTTAAAATTTTAATATTGTGATGTCTAAATCATGTCGTGTGCTTGTGCCGTGACGAATATGGGTATTATCCTGTTAAAATATGATATTTCATTTTTTTGAAAATAAGAGAGCAAATATGATTATAAAATTTCTTGATGTTTTTCTCTATTCATACTTGCGATTAGAAGTTTCTGCACATTAACAATATCTGCAGCAAAATTATTCGTCGAAAAAGCATAATCTCAATTTCAATGATTTCACGGATCATTGACGAAAAGAAATTTCATTTAGATAGACCAGATAGCTTCAATTTTCTTTGCAAGATATCAGAAAATAGAGAAAGTATCGACGCGTCATTTTTCGCAGATAAAGTAACAAGAAAGTCCAAGTGTATTTTGGAAACTCCTAATTATAAGGATGATTAGTGAAACTCTTCGAGGAATTCTATAATCACGTTTACTTCCTTATCTTCAAGAAAATAATGAAATATCGCTCATATTTCAACCGCAGTTGCCAAACGTGGGGACAAGGTGACGTCATACAAAACTATGTAATGTTTTGTGCATACCATGTGAACTGTGGTACTGATTTATGATGACATACAATTAACACGTTAACTGCCACACTGAAGAAGTCGAAAATTTTATTAGATAATATTTTTATTTTCGGCAAATCTTATCAAATATTTTCACAATATTTTTTTATATTTACTATATTTATTTATTATAATACGTAAACATATACATTTTATATATTTTATATATTTTATATATTTTATATATTTTATATATTTTATATATTTTATATATAGTATATATTTTATATATTTTATGTACTTTATATATTTTATATATGCATATGTCTACTATAGTTCCAAGTAGACAATACGAGTATTTCCAATTAAATAAGTGAATAAATTCTTAATACAGGTGATTCATATGCAAATTTGTAGGGCACTCATATATAAATGACAAAGTGTTATTACATAAATCTAAATTTATCTGATTAAGAACAACGAGTTCTTTTTACATTTTTAAGACGTAATTCAATTTTACATGTTGTCATTGTTGATTGGTATCATAGTTTACCACGCATTTATGTGAACATAAATCATGGTAACGTCAGAGACCCTTTAATTAGAGTCGCGAAATAGTTAGGTCAACAACGTTACTTTTCAACCTAACCTAACCTAACAGGTTACGTGAATAATAAACTTGATTACTCTTTATGTTCCTTTTACCTACATTTTTTGCATCTTAAACGGGAAATATTATAGAAATTGTTTACCTGTAAAGTATGATAAATAATATGGTACTTTATAGCAAAAAATAGAACTTTAATATAAAATAGAATAGAGAGTACAAAAGTAGCATAAAGAATACGATTATGTTTTAATATTTACAGATATATTATTTGTAACTGATACTGTTTGTTTTTTATGTTGTCAAAATGTGTGCAATATTTATAAATATACTTTAAGTGTTATTTCATCGACGTAAATAATGTATTATTAGTAAAATTTATTATTTGTGTACTTTGTATTTTTTTATCTAAATATAAAAAAAAATATTTAAATATAATTTTCGTGGTATGAATTTCGCAAAAAAATGGTACATTTCGTAATCGATACCGTGAAGTCGTGACTTTGATTAGAGGACTTTTAATTAGTATATTCAGCTCCCTGTGACGTCATTTTGTTCCCACGTCCAGCAACTGTCATTTTAACAGGACAATGTTCCTATTCACCAGAGCGCAACCACACAAACGAGGGTCATAATATTTAAATTAAATTCGATACGTTCTCCGGACCTAAATATCACTGAAAATATAAGGGGAATACTAAGAACTTAAATTTATAAAGAGAACAAGATATCTAACAGTTCACGAATTGAAAATTATCAGAGTACGGGAAGAAATGAATAAAAAGTTATTTGAAAACCTCGTTGAAAGCGTGGAAGTCCAAAATTTTCAGTTAATTAATCGCAATAAAGTATAGTAATTGATTATTAAAACCACTTTCCATTGTAATTAATTTCTAAATAAATTTTTTTTATAAATGAACTTTCTATCTGCAAATATTTTTTTACGAAAGACATAATAATTCATTATGCTCGCAAAAACAGCGAAATCTCTTCTGATTGTATTTTTAGCGAATTTTAAATTTTAACTAGGAGGTATATCTCCAAATATCTCAAGTGCAGTTAGGCAGACCAAGCAAATTTCGTACATTTGACATTTATACTCTTATTAGAAACACAAATTTGTAGTCAATGAACTTTGCAGTTAAAATTTGAACTATTTTAAGCGTGACTGTGAACCTACTTGATGTATTGTATTTATTAGGGTGTTTGAATAATTACCCTTCTACAAGTTTTTCATTTTTACTTACAAAATTTATTATAACAATTTCTTTAGAATCTTTGCTAATCTTCATGAAGGTGAAGAATTAATATGTTTTATCATTTGCTTATTTATTTTTCAACTTCATTTTTAATTTCAGAGTAATCGTGTATTGCACACCGGAAGGTTTAGTGTTAAGTGATATTTGTGACTTACATAGGGTGATCGTAAGTGTCCATAAACTTAAAAAGATTACTTACCGTGGGTATCTAATCATAGGTGCTAAAATCGATCGTTTTTAAAGTAGTTTTCACTTTTCATTATCGTTCGATGTAAGCTTTGACCTCTCTGCATCGCGATGAATGTAAATGGTCATATTGTAAAATAAGTAATAACTTGGGGCAGTTTTAGCTCACGATTGTAATCTGAGGATTATTACTATTATCAAGAAAGATTACTTTATTAGATGCAGCTGTAACATGAATCTACAGACCTTATTCTCACGTATTTAACCCATTTGCATCAGCGTATGTAGTCACACAATTTTCTTGATCATTATATGTATAAATGCGTTCATTAAACCTTTCTCATCCGACACAGTTATTTTTTGTTCTTTTTATTACAAAACTCTTGATATGAAATATCGACACATGACATACGTACACGATAACCATTTTGTTATTACGAAAAAGGATAATAAAAAAATACATTTGTATTATGTAAAAATACTCCAAATTTTTGGTCGAATAAATTAGATCGTTTGTTTATATTTTTTTAGTACGACGAAGTAGTTAAAATTTGTTGACAATGATCGTTTTAATGGTATTTGATGGTCACTCTTTACTATGATACAAACGTATTAACAATTTCCGTTCGTTACTCTAACATTTTAAACTTAAAATGTTTAATCATTAATTCACTAAACATTTTTAGTCTGATTCTAAAATATTTGACGATGATGATATTTCACTCTTCCGTATAACGCAAAAGGGTTAACTCCAGTTATAAAGGTTTAAGTCCAATTATAATTTCCATCATCAAGGATTGCCGAATAAAAAGTTGACATCACTTGAATTTTCTTTACCTGTTTTAATATCGTAGCTGTGACTAATTCCGACTGATTCACCTGACAAATAAATCATAAAGCAAGGGGTTAAACCAGGGGTCGGCAACCTGCGGCTCAGTAGAATCAAACTTGTGGCTCTTGAGTAGTTTAATAGTACATATTGAAAAATTAACTGCAATATTGCAATTGCTAAACAAATATAATAATCCTGCGCACACATCAAAATACGCGGCAGATCGCATGCATGTAAACCTAGCTTCAGCTAACCTTGCTCCCCACACTCATCGACGCCATACTCAAAACCAAAAACTGTTTCCGTTTTCTTTAATACGTTGACTTATATGTACTGTTACTACGCAAAATAGAATGTTTCGATTTCACAATCAATACATGTTTCACAGCAGATATTATATTATTTTTTCTAATACATACCGATGTATGTACTTATATTTGGCTCTTTCAAAAAATAATTTATCACATCGGGAAAAAATGGCTCTTAACTCCAGAAAGGTTGCCGACCCCTGGGTTAAACTAATATTATTAATGTTCTCATTAAACATTTTTAACATCCCACATTATTCTAAAATATGCATTGTATAGCCTTGCCAATGGGAACACACCTGCAGCTTGCCATTTGTACACAGGAAAACATCCCCATCGCTCCATTTTGTAAATAGCATTAGAATAGGAGGAAAACACATCGTACTACGACTAAGATGGGTTTTACATTTGCGTCTATGAAATATCTCTGTTGCTATTAGTAATAATCTCGCGTTGACAACCTTGAGCTAATGTAGTTCTGAACCAATTCCCGTGTTTACGTTTGATGTGATACAAAGAGATCAACTTACGATATCGCTAGTGAAAAATGAAAGTTAATTGCACGTAGAGAAGATTGATTTTAAGATCGATGTTGATTATAGATATTTTAATCCTCTCTGTGAGTACCAACGCTTTAATTAATAGATATTACTTTGAATTAGTTTTGAGCGAAGTTCATTGTATAGAATTTTATGAGTCAGGAGGGTGAAGCGATTTGTGTTGCAAATATGCTACAAATATTATCAAACACAAATGAACTGTATAGTTTAGAACTATCGAAAGCATTACTTATTTTTCCTAATTACAATTTTTCGTTTCATTTTGAAACCTTGCAGTATCACACAATCTTTAAATAATTTTACATTTTTTTTAATTAAAAATAAACAAGTACTAAACATTTTTTTATTAACTTCTGAGATTTCACAGATGTAGTTCTGGTAAATGTTCCGATTGTTAGTGCCACTCATTGCTTGAAATGTCGAGGACATAATTTTGAGAAACTTTTGTTAATAATTTAATCGGTTTCTTGCAGATTTTTTAATATTTGAAGTCCAAGTAAATATTTACTACCACCTTCCAATTATTAAAGATGGTGAAATGTATTGTCAGGATTTTGAGTAACTTAAAATATCATACAAAATTTTTAGTAACTTTTTCACAGGTTGCAGTCTTTAGTTTCAGAGATATTTAGTTAAAAAATTTTGGTTAAATGTACATTGCGGTTGGCATATTCTACTGTATATGACATCAGTTTGTCTTTTGTTAGGAATATTCCTAGTATAACATGTTCAAGCATACTACATTTCATAGTGATAGATTCTACTACCATAAGTGACATCATTTGGATTTATATTTAGCTGAATTCATGTGACGGCATAGGAATGATAACGGCGATATATTGGAATATACTTGGGAATATTATACTATTCCTTAAAAAATAGTCAATCGCGTGATGAACTTATATTAGAAGAATATGTCATATTGGTACATGATATTTGTGTCCCGAAAGTCCGCAAGTTATTAAGTAATAAACATAACAACACAGTCAGTAAATTCAACTTATACAGTTTTTAGAAACTGTATAAGTATATCTTAGCAACTAAAGTTAAAAGGTGACTATATATAAACAAAGTTACATGGGACGTGGGATTTTGGCAATATATTTCAAGGTTATCGAGATCGGCAAAATATGTCCTTGAAAATATTTTCGTGAATTTCTCTGACTTTTTCTGAAAATGTTAGTTACATCCATAGAAAAAAATTATTTAATACAATTGCCTTCGACAGCATATATCAAGGTCAGAGATACTATTGATCCGCGTCTTTACTGTATTTTTTGTAAAATTGTGTAACGAAAGATTAATTTTGTGTGGCATAAATTAGTCATACACTTCGTCAGAACTGACACACTTCGGAAGTTGCACGAGTACCATCTTTGTCAGTTAATTTCCCTGTTATCAGTAGATTAATTACCATTACATGAATATATCTTTGTTTTAATTGACAGTACTACGATTATGTATAGCATAAATGTAGGTATCAAATAGGTATGGAGAGGCGGTTGATCTTTTATAGCTCAGTGAAGCAAGTAAGGAGTCATATGCGACTCGGGGGTCATCAGTTTGTCACCTCTGACCTACATTATTTAGCAAAAAGTTAATTACTAAATGAAGACAAATGCTTACCGATTAAGAGAATGTTCTCGCTAACCGATTTTATCTACATGTACATTGCAAGAGAAAGTATTAGATTTACAAATTTGGTGTTTTGCATATACGTGTAGATTCGATTAATTCTCCAAAATTTAAAATACAATTTTATGGAATATTTACAAATCGGTCGTTCAAATTTTCAACATTTTTGATAACTTTGCAACTGTGATCATTTTTCAAAATTATACAGATTGCTTCATTTTTGGTCGAGTTTGAAATAAAAAATCCGAAACGTATTTGAAATATTTTGAATGTCGCTTGCAACCTTAATGAATTCTAAACAAATAAAGATTAACAAAATGGCGGAACATCAAACAAGATTCGAAAAAATTGTTATTTATGTGGGATCTGTAATTATCTATCACTGATTCTATAAAGCATACAGATTAATGTGATTTTTTTGTGCCTACTATCAAAGTTGACCATTATCTTCCATCCTTCATTGTATCGAATAGTTAAAAATAAAACACCTGATAAATTTATTTTGTGCCTAAAGGGTGTACCAATAAAATGTATGCACATTTAAATTATTATGTACTATATAATATATAAATAAATTTACTGTACAGTATAAATTATTATATAAATAAATTTATTATACAAAATTAATTTATCATACAATAATTCAATAATTTTTCTGAAGGTTCAGTTGATATTATATTGGAATAATTATTTTAAAATTACAGATGTTTAGAGTGACCATTATGAACATCAAATTTATCTAATATATGCTATTAATTTCATGTTTAATCTACATACACATTTTATTGACACACTGTACATTATTGTATAATCTTTGATCATACTAATATATTACTGTACAATTATTTTCAGGTACAAAAAACACTATGGGTCGTTACACAGGAAAAAAGTGTCGCCTTTTAACGATGTTATGGCTCACTGCTCTATTTTTCTTGGTGGAAATAGTAGTGGGCTATGTGACTAACTCTATGGCTTTAATAGCTGACAGTTTTCATATGTTATCTGATGTAGCAGCTTTAGTTGTTGCATTTCTTTCTGTAAAGGTAAGTTTTCAATTTATACAAATTTTGTTGAATGTTCTCATACATTATTCGATATAAATTTATTAAAATATAGAAGTTCATTGATTACACTGGTGTATCTATCATGAATTTTACTTATTTTAATATTTAAACGAGATTGTAAACATATTCTTACGTTATACATGTTATATAAATATTTTCTTTGTTACTGACAGTATCAAAGTGTTGCAAAAGTAAGTTATATTTTAACCTCTTAACCGGGCATGACAAGTAAACCCGTCATTAGACTGATCAACTTTCAGTACGTAATTATATACCTGCTAAAAATTCTTTGCCTGTACATCGGTATACTATAAAAAGAAAATGTATTGCATTTATTCTGACAAAGGTCAATGTATTCGTATTAATTTATTATTTCAACTGTAAGAACAAAAATTTTCTCTTGATCAAATCACTTGGTTTAGAAGTTAACCCTTAAGTATAGTAGGGGTAGATTGATCCTGTCAAGATTAAACTTATAGTTTTCTTTGTTTAAAATCAGAGAAACATATTACAAGAAAAGTGTTATATTTGTATACCTAATTTTAATATCAGAGACACTTTTTTTTTAAACATTGTATAATCTCGTATGATGCTATTTACAAAAGAGATAACAAAGTATTTTGTATAATATACTATACTTCTATATAATATTTTTATATGCAATATTTTAAATATTATTCTACTTTACATTCTAATGTATTTAAAGTGAGCTTTCTCTATTCCAATTACATCTTAAATCCTTTTGAATGCTAAATTATGGCAAATTTTTAATGTTACTTGAAAACAGCCCTTGTGAAATGTCCTGCACATTTTAAGATATCCAGAAAATGAGATAAGTTAAAGTTGGTAATTATATTTTAATATAGCGGATGTACTAAATATTGATTGACGTTTTTATGATATTATTATTATCAATTCGAATAATTCGGTTTATTACTTTAATCTTTTCTTTTTTTTTGATAGGACTACATAAAAGATCTTGATCTTGATGCTCACTGCTTGATCTTTTCCGTTGTTCAAAAAATTATCTTTTAACCTACTATCAGGTCGATAAATCATGGTAATATGATTTTATCAAAAGGCTGGTATCTTTTTTCTGTTTGTTTCTTACATTGCCTTTTATTCTTCGGAAAGTCTTAAAACTTGACATTTACAATGCGTATTTTGTAGTGCGTCAATTTCGTTTAATCCTTCGTGGCACGAAGGATTTCATCTCTCGTGAATGATAATAATATGAAAATAGCAATAAACAAGTCTTTAAAAAACACGAAGTTAACTCCCATTTTTATGTTGAAATAACATACAAAATCTTAAATAAAATTCATGCATTTCTGCCCAAAATATTTTTATTAAACTATCAGAATTAACTACATAAAAAATTATCAACGACCTACCTAAATATTTCTCTTGATTTTGGAAAATAATATTTAATATTAAAAAGGATAGTATTACAACGAAAATATTAAACTTTGAAAATGAATAAAAATAAAATTTCTAATAAAATAGTGTTAATATTAACATAAAATATTCAATTTCTAATAAAATGTAAAATAAAATAATATTAATATTATTTTGTTAGAAATTGAATGACATTTTTAATAGAATAAAATAAAATGTCAATATTATTTTATTTTAATCTGTATTTAATGTAATAAAATTTCGGCTTCAAAGCGTCCGATGTTGCTGTAATACAAAAATTATGTTAAATCAGAACCTTAATCAAATACAACTTTACAGGTTTATACCGTCTAGAAAAAAATGTTTTCATTGTAAAGCGTTTTGCAGCGTTTTTTACATTTTGTAATTTTATCTTACACCTAGTGAAAGTTTTTAACAAATTCTTTTTTCAAATTATAATAATTGCAATTTGCAATTTGACAAAATTGTAAATCACTACACTTATATCTTACAGTTAACGCCAAATTTTACTAACAAGCTAGCCCATTATTTGCTACAATTTTCTACTTGAAATAAATACATCAAATTACAGTGTGATCAATGTAACATTAAAATCTTATACTTCTCTAGAAATAGGAAATGGATAAAAAGTATAAAAGTATATTTTTAAGTATTTTAATATCATTGTACCATTATGTCTTTTCAAAAGATGCATCTTTTAATTGTTGTTACAATTAACTTTATTATAATTTGCAGATGTCACCAAAGAAATGGTCTAAGAATACGTTTGGTTGGGCCAGAGCTGAAGTTTTAGGAGCATTGGTAAATGCCGTATTTTTAGTCGCATTGTGTTTCAGTATTACCGTGGAGGCATGTAAAAGATTTATCGAAGTAGAAGAAATACACGAAGCTAAATTGCTCGTGGCAGTTGGAGGACTTGGTTTATTAGTAAATATAATTGGGTTGTGTTTATTTCATGGTAAGCTTACAAAAGTTGCGTCTTTACTATTGTTATAAAGAAAAAGTTGCTTGACTGTATTTGATAATCACAAAAATTACTGGGTCGATTTTGATGGAACTTTGGTAAATATTTAAAATAAGGGAGCCATCTTCGATCACCTTGAAATATGTTGTCAAGGTCATCATTCTGAACAACTTGTTCCTATACATATGATGGTCGGACTCTTTTAGTCTTCGAGAAATTTGAAAAAGAACGCGCTTTACTGCCAATATTTCCAAGAGTGAATAAATTGCAACTAGGATCTGTATTGTTTTGGGGACACAACGACAACAACTCCAAATCCCTTTGAGACGGACTTTTTTAAGTACTTTGAAAACACATGTGGGGATTAATGAACGGATAGTATATATAGGTATGAGCTTAATACAGTCAAATACTAAATGGAGCACATAGTCATTTATTCATTTAGACTTTCATTCAAGGGATATATAAGTGTCATTATTTTGAAAAACGCATCTTGACAACATATTTCAAGCTGATCGAAATCGAAGATGGCTCTCTTATTTTAAATATTTACCGGAACTTTTACCACCGATTTGTAATAGGCTATGTATCGTTTCAAAATGATCTTGGTATCAACATTGCGGTGCTGTGAAGTCAGTATTTATAAAAAGTAGTTTCTCAGAAATCTTTTCTATAATACCCTGAAATGAGACAATTGATAAAACGTTTAATGTTGCTCGTGTGTTTTACAAAAGAGGCACCTGACTTTCGCAACACCGAAATTCAAACTTATAGCTCAAATTTGAGTTAAAGTCTGAGTCCAAAGTCTGCAGTAATAATTTAACACACTCGTAGGATGAACCTGTTTGAACCTAAGAAAAAATTTGCGTTCAAACTTTGGAAACGTAGACGATACAGTTAGACGTAGATGCTATAAATTAATAACTTGAAGTTAATTGTTTAAATTGTATTACCAGCGTATTGAAAAAATCGACGATTTCATTTAATAATATATCAAATTATTTCACCTACAAAAATATTTAATTTTCACTTAAAAAGTTTATTCTTACAATAAATAGTCTCGATAATTGATTTAAGTGATTCACCCTGTATTGCAAAAAAATACATGTTTATGTACACATTTTACAGTATTCATATCACATATTTGTTATACAAATCAATTTATATTCACTGCATATTTTGTTTTTTAAGAATATTTGTATCTGGAGTAGTATTCTTCTCATAAACATTTTGAAGTATTTCAATGCTATGGAAAAGCTGTCCAGGATGCTAAAAGGGTATTTCAATACAGATTGCAACATTTTATGATTTATTTAACTCTTAACAATAATTTTCAGAAAGTCGAATGTTATAATGACATTAAATACTTATATAACGTATATTTATACAAATTTATTAACTTATTGTTGGAGATAAATTATCACTAAAGATCGTCGAATTCAAATCATGTTAATGAAACTAGTCAAAAAGGTGTTCGAGAGACAAAAAGGTCTTACACCGAGAACAATGAATAAATTCAAAAGCGCCACAAACTGTCAGGTTGCTAAAGCGAATTGGGTTCTTAAAGTGATCTTTAAGACAACTCAATTCATTATGAATTAAAGATTGCAATTTTATTATATTATTGAGCAAATGTAAATTGAGGTTATTATATGAGAGATGGATAAGACCAGAAAATCTTCTTACGAAGTGTTTCCATGTCCGAAAGCCGTATACGTCAGGTGGTTGTACTAATAGCTGTCGTCTTCTTAGGGATAGCGAATATTTATATATCTGTTAGGTGACACATTTATCCGCAATGTGTCGGTACAACTTATCCATGAAACCAGTAATAAATTATTTCAAGCTACAGTATTTAGAAATACTCATTAAGGAACCATGCATTTAATATTTGGGTGGCCAATTTTTCAGACGATGACGCTGTTAAGTATAAATTTTTTGGTCGAAACGGTGTTTGTAAAACCTTTAGACCGCAATTTCTATTAAGTCCTTTCAGTATTATAAGTAGAGCAGATAAAAGTCCTCCACTAGCGTTATTACAGATATAGATTGCAGAAAGGTTTGTTCTGTCTTTATACCTGCTATTAATGTACGTCCAAAATGCAATTCAACGTTGAAGCCACTTTCATCCGCGTTAAATGTATGTTGTGCAATCCATAAGCTGAGATTAGAGGCTTAAGTATATCTATAAAACTTGTGGCACTTTGCTCTATATCTCTTACATCTGTGCCGTATGAACAATTAATTAACTTATTTATTTTACAGGGTGCTATTTTGTGTATTGTTTTAAAGTTCCATGTTTATAATGTGAACGATTTTTTGATATTATTGTTAAGAACTGAGCAAATTAAAGAATGCTACATTTTTTGTTGCAGTACTACAGCTTATTTATTACATTGAAAATATGAAATGATACTCCAGACATAAATATTCTTAAAAACAAAATATGTATACAATGAATATTGATTTGTTCAATAAATATAAATACAAATTTAAATAAGGATTTCATCGCCTTAGAGTAAATTTCAGCTGAATCAATTGTACAACTCGATGTCATAAGATCTTATAAAGTTAAAGTCAGAATTCCTAGATTGGGTCATGTTCATTGTTAGTTTCAAAGTCGTTTCCAAAGTTGTGGACTTTATTAAATCTTCGGATGTTACTAACCGATCACAGTAAAATTGAAATGTCATTTTAAGTATTGTATGAAAAACAATGTGACCTATGTGTATGTGTCTAAATACATAGCGCAACATTTTTATGCATTATTTAATATGCAATATTTATAAATTAATTATTAATTAATTGTTTAAAGACTAGAAAAAGTAATGGAGTACAGTATTTGAACGAAGATGTAGTTCTGAATATATTTTTCTTCTTGAGAAATGTGTAAACCAAACAAAATATTGAGAGTATTATTGTTAAGAGATTAAAATGGATGCGTTCCTTTTTTGCTAAAATATATTATTTTTCTTACAGAACATGGAAATTCCCATACACATTCGCATGGAATATCTCGAAGTCATAATCGTCTGAGTACCTTGGTTGGGACAGATGATAATGAAAATGATGAAGCTTATAGGCCATCAACGCCTCAAGTGAAGAGGACACACGGTCATTCACACGATGCAAGTCAAATGAATATGCGTGGTGTATTTCTTCATGTACTCTCGGATGCATTAGGATCTGTTATTGTAATAGTGTCTGCTTTAATCGTTTGGCTGACGAAATGGGAATACAGGTAATTAATTTACTACGTAAAATTAAATAACATATTTGTAAGAAATTTGATTCGATGT
Source organism: Megachile willughbiella (assembly GCA_945859595.2). NCBI lineage: Eukaryota > Metazoa > Arthropoda > Insecta > Hymenoptera > Megachilidae > Megachile > Megachile willughbiella. Next base: position 11,420,852 of record OX243801.1, read on the forward strand.
ACAAAATATCCCACTACTGATGGTTAAGTATACAGGGAATGATTCTATATACAAGAACAAGTTGAAAAAACTAAATCTAAAAAATGTTTAAAGTACTTTGTAACACAATTTGTTAATCACAGCAACGATGATAATTTCAACAATTGGGTAATTCAACAACTAATAAATGTTACAAATTTGTAAATGTAATTATTAATATTTTTAAAGTGTTTTATTAATCAATGTTATTTATGATACTGTTGCTCGTTGTTACACATACACTAGCACTATGTTACTTTCATATATCATGAAAAACAATGATTCATAATACATGTTAGCGGTCTTAATAATCACATTTACCAATTTATAGCCTTTATTAGATGCTTAATTAGCGAAATTGATGAAATTGCCACTTTCTGTGTTATAAACATACTTTCTCAAAGATACTTTGAACAGTTTTTAAATACAACTTTCTCAAAAATGAAATAATCACAGAATTCCCTTTTCGGTTGTACCATTTGAGACTGGTAATACTTTAAACATTACACAAACATTATTTATCTGCTACTTTTAAGGATTTTTATGCATATTCTTCTTTGCCATTGTATAAAGTGTATAATTACACTTGCATATTCATCAAATATTACTAACACTGTCTAACATGTATTTTGTTTTGTCATGTTCTATAATATTTTTTAGGATGTTGTAAAACATCCTAGCAATAGATGTTTCACAACATCTTAACAATAGATGTTTCATATAGATTTCTGCGTGTGAAATACAAATCTGTATATTGCTTTCTTTATTACTCTCAATTTTCAAACATTTTTTTTTACATTTTTAAATCTGAAGATATTTTGTGCTTCAGTCGTAACAGTTATTTAAATGTTTTTTACGTGAAATAATTCTACGGGATCTTATATTTAAAGATGTAAAATTGTTTGAAAAAACAATATGGCGTAGACATACATTTAGTTGATAATGATGAGAAAAAAGTGATTGCAGATTCAACATACAAAAATACATACATATGAAACTTGGTGAATAAAGTAGTTAATATCAGTACTACTACTGTTATAAAGTATAAAGTTATTCACTAAAACAATTCATTCATTGATCGTTATTATTCGACAAAGAAAAACTTGGGTTTCAACTAATTTTAATTTTAACAATTGTTATCTTTTTCATAAAATTCAACTTTAATTTTTCATAACTTCTAAATTGTTAAAATTTACAGCATAGCATTTAACATGTATGCTATCGCGTTTGAGTTCAACACTTTTTGAAAGTTTGATCAAGGTATGATTCTTTCTGAACGATGTACAAATTCTTGTCTACTTTTCATAAGCAAACAATTAGTCAAACCACAATTCATTATAATACATAAAACAGTTACTTTTAATGCAATTGAAGCTATATTTTAAAATTGTAGTCCAGATGATTATACCTACGGTACTTAGAAATACTCACTATTAGTTTTAATATTTACAAAATTTTAAAAAGCTATTCAGGTAAATAAACGTTGATTAAATTTCAGTAAACTGTTAGAGACTTAAGACTTATGTCAAACATAAGTAAGAGAAAGAAAGTTTATGCATTTCGGCCTATTTTTGAGGGATCAAATTTTTTTAATTTTATAAGATTATGGTGATTCTAGTAAAGTAGACTTAAATTTTGAAGATTCTTTTATGTTAAATTTTGAATTTAAGGGTCAACAGCAGTGACGGTTCAAGTTTGATCGTTTGAAATTCATCCGGGAAAGCTAAGAAACGCTGAACAAAGATTGGTAATTTTTATTTCTTCTGCATTACTGTAGATGAGCAGGCAAGGACAGTTGCCATATTGACTGAAAATGCAATTGTGCCACTGCAAGATTATGAAGCAAAGAAGCAGTATTTCTTATACTTTTTTGTTCCAAATATTCTGTGTATAATTATACGGACTATAGGACCTAACTTTCGCAATTTGATTTTTAGAACTTCATAAAAAATGAGGGTACATAAAACTGCATTTCTTATAAAGCTTTAAATGTGAATTTACAAAATTGATCTTACCAGCACCTTATAGATTAGGTAGAATTATACAAAGAATATTTCTAAAAAGAAAGAGTAGATATTGCTTCATATCATCTATAAACTACGGAATTGCATTTTTGTATTCCAATATGGCTGCTGTCTTTATCTCTTCTGTAAAAAGTAATGTAAAAGAGACAAGACTCATCAATTCTTTCTCTGCAGGAGACTCCCAAAATCAGTTCAAGATTTGAGATGTTATTTCTATTGATACTTACTAGTTATTTAATATTTTTTAAAAGAAACATAATATATTGTACTATTAAAAATGTCAAGGTGAAAGAACTGTTAAAATTTGCTACATATTTATATATATTTGCATGTAAATAATAATCGCATACAAGAAAAGCACATCACTGGTGTATCTGAACGTTGTTCATTATATTCTATGTTTCAATTATTAGATTTATTTTGTTTATAGGATGGTGTTTCATTTAACTTGGACATTGAAGGTATTTTCATTACTATTAGATCTATAAAAGATAGCTTACTAATGTGTTGATTTATTGAACATAATATAATGTTTTATAATTATATGTTAATACATACTATAATGTTTTGTATTCTTTAAAATCATTTCATATTCAAGCCTTATCATTGTACACAACTTCTGAATAGCTTATTTACATTCTGAGTTATTCTTCCATTTGTTTTAATATGCGCGTATGAAGATTTCAAACTTTATTTCAAGTATTAATATCTGATGTGATTTGGCATGCAAAATTATTTTATACCCAATTACATTTTTTTAAGTAAACATGACTAAAAAAGGTTAAGAAAAGAGACAGCAGAATATTTTTGGACCAGAAGTTTTTGATTTCCCTTGATGCGTTATGAAACTTCATTCTTGTATAAAATCCGACAAAAATTCATTTGAGAATGAAAATAGGCCTAAATGCACAAACCTATTTACAGGCTCGTCAATAGCCGTCACAAGAGAAAAACCGAATGCGATTAGCATACATAAGAAAGTAAGTGTATTCATTTTTATTACGGTTTGTGAAATGTTTATTTATATCTTATAAGTATATACATGCTAGTTTTAGATTATCTTTAATATAAATAAAGCTAATCGATACTTTTTGTTGTTCATTTCACGGATTTAAATTTATGAACCTGTTGTTGAGAACTATTCTTGAGCGTTTTGTGTTTTACCGTTTCGCTTAATAACTTCACCATTTTACTGCAATTTCCGTACGTAGATTTTTATATGATGAACAACGAATTATGATAAAAGAATTAAATAGATCTTTAATTACTATGTTTGTCGCTTTTCAATTCATTTAATCTTATTTCCTTATTTATATTAATTTACTCATCCGTATTAGACTGAACAAATCATTTTATGTTTACATTATTTTCGAACTTAAACTTTTAGATTAAGAAAATCGTTTCCTTATGTGTATTTTCCGTAGAAACTGTTTAATAGTATTTATAATATATTTTATAATATTCTCAGTCTGATAACTTCATGGTCTACATATCTTTTATCAGATAATAAGATCTTTCACAATTTTTGAATAATGAAAATAATTTATAGTTTCAGTTTCTTTCTTAATGTATTATTTATAATATTTTACACATTTTAATTATGTTATATGCTGCTATTAACATTTATGATAATAATGAATATAAAGTGAGGAACAGTTTTTAAGTTTTAAAGTGCAACAATTTCAGTTATTTATTGGAAGGTCGGATTTTCTTGAAGCTCTGTAAAATTTAAATGGCATAATTTAAGTAAGTGAAATTTTAGGTGTGTAATTTGCCTCAATAACTGTTTATTTAAGAAAACTTGGATATTGTAGGTGAAAATTAAATTAGTTACAGGTAACATTTGTACCACACATAAAATTAGCGATAAATTAATTTTTATTCCGTATTATTAAAATTTTATGAGGAAAGAAGGAAATTTAATGTAAAATAATAAATTTAAATTATTATGATAATAATGTACTGATTTTGCTTAATTTAAATTTTATGAGGGGTTTTAATTAAATAAAAATTAATGATACTGAAAATTATAGATTGTAAACTATACTCTGTTAATCAACTATATTCTTAACAGTTTTCATTTTTAAAAATGAAGAATGTAACTTTACTGTGTATATAAGAGAAAAATTTATGCTAATTCTACTGAAAATTGTTTATGCATACAAGAGAAAATTCTGTGCTGATTCCACTAAAAATTTCTGCTACACATGTTTTTTGCGTTTTTTAATATGCGTTGTGATATTGTGAATGTGGTTTATAATTCATTAAATGTCGATCGATGATGGACGATCAGTAAATAAGCTACTGAGTTGCTGAAGAAAATATATATTTTATTATTATATTGTATACTCCAACAATTCACCCTGAATCACCCTATTTTGCGCACCGGCTGAGAACCGCTGGTTTAGACCATTATGAATATTCCATAAACAAAGCAGTATAAATTAACCGATTTGATGTATTTGTTTATCTAAACTGTTTTCAGGACTTGCATGTATTGCTGTAGTTATATGTTTATTGTTTTTCGAACATTTTACATATACCTACATCTTGTATATTTACATGTAATCGAGATTCCTCGCATACCACCAGAATTCATCTTAACGATATCATAAAAATTTAAGCTATAACACCATGTTCAACACGTGTTTGCGATCAAATACGAAAACGAGAAATTTCGTAATTCACGTAAAAAATTAAAAATATTACTTACGTATGTAGACAAGTTCATTTCGATGCACCTTTTTAAAATATTAGAAAGTGTACTTTTTATACGTTATAGTTATTGAATTATGATGATTCGACGATGTTTGGAATTGTTTATTACTTTCAAAACTTTGTCCCCCTTATTTTAAGATATTCTATATACTTGTGTGTTGAAATTGCAAAATTTACGGATATTAGGCTGTTAAATTGCTTACAAAAAAATTTATGAATTATTTACAGAAGAATGAAAGTAAATTAAATTTGCTTCTTTTATCTAGACTTAGTATCATAAAAATTGAAAAAAATTGGTGTTTATAATGTACATCATAAAAAGGCGAATATAAATTGATTGATTGATTATCTTGCAAATTTTTGTCTATTGACATTTTGCTTAAAAAATATCTTCAATATTTTTATATTATTTAGGCAATAACCTGTCTAATGTTCGTAATAATTCCATGAATAAATCCTCTTATACAATTCTGACTCCTAATTGTTTCCTTGTATTTGCGTAAAACGCACATATATAATATCGATCATCAAGTATAATTTTACACTAAGAATTTAATTGATAATATTTTTTCACTAAATTTCATAGCCATAATTTGTTTTACAGATTTTACATCGATCCAGCTCTTTCACTTTTATTAGTGATTCTTATTTTACGATCAGTGTGGCCATTGTTACAAGAATCTGCATTGATATTACTGCAAACTGTACCAACTCATATTCAGGTAATTTTATCTATTTTCAATCATCTTATATATAATAATTGCTTAAACGTGGTATTTTTTTGATCCACCTATTTTGACGAAAGGAATAATTAAGAAAACGTGAAAAAATGTATATATTTAATGTATTAATGAATAGAAAAATTCATTTAGTAGGAACATTCTTTTGTGACACACAGACTGTTTTATAAGACTGTAGTGTAATGACTCCTTAAACTGCAATTTTTAGATTTTTTTTAATTGCTGTCAGAATTTTCGATGTTCACAGTGGTCGATCCAATATAGTGGATAGTATGATAAAAAAGAACATTTCATTGCAGCAACTTTTTTTCTCAATTTTGATTTTTGGAAATGATGGTAAATACATAACATGTATTAGGATTGGGTGTATTCCATGATATTGAACATACATGAAAAACCAACTAAATATGGTGGTAATATATGAAAAACCAGCTATCATAATATGGCGATAATAATCAGTAATAATCGTTTGGATTTAATCCCATCGATAAGTATGAAAATGAGGTCATCACATTGTCATATCGGGATTTCGTGTATACTTTGACTAGGAGAGGACTTTAGCTATAATACTATATCTTACATAATCTAAAACTGTTTAGTATTTACAGATTGGTTCAAACTTATAAATGAGGAAAATCCTCCACCAGGCTGAAGTAATATAAATCGTCAAGTATGACTTCAGAAAAAAACCCAAAAATATTATTTTAATTCCGAAAATTCACAAATATTTTACTTTTAATTTCAAATATTTGATCAAACTCTTATGAGCAAAGGGATCGATAAAATAACTTAATTAAAGATTAAAAATAAATAAAATAACTAGTAATTTTATTTTCATTGAACCGAATTGATTATTTTATCGATATTTAACAAGTTTTAGTACATATATATACTTCCAAGTATTTTTCGAGATTTTTATTATTTATTGACTTCGAAAATATACGTATGAATTAAGTATAATACCATAAAAGAAACTGAAACAGCTTCTTTTTTATGTTTCGTAAACTTCCATTTTTGGTTTTATTTATAAAATGAGCAGGTTGAATTTAATAATATAATAATCAATTTACTTTCCTTCAGGTTGATGCCATTCAACAAAGACTGCTAGAAAATGTCGACGGCGTATTGGCCGTGCACGAATTTCACGTATGGCAATTAGCTGGCGATCGTATTATTGCTTCGGCACATATAAGATGTAGAAATTTGTCGGAGTATATGAAGATTGCAGAGCAAGTTAAAGAATTTTTCCACAACGAGGGCATACATTCTACCACAATACAGCCAGAATTTATTGATGTAAGTAAATTGCATTTTATGGTTCAGTTTCATATAAATAGTTAAATAGTTGTGATCAAAATCAAAAATAACACATATGTTTTTGACATTGTCTGTATTGCCATTCTCGTCATGTAAAATAAAGTACTTCGAAAACATTTTATTTAAACATTTTTCATGAAAACATTTCATGAAAAAATTGTTGTAAATAATGGCGATTAAGTGACCACCATTCTTCAAATGTGATAATTGAAATCGATGCACATTTCAATAATTATGTTTATATTTATAGTATAATAATTACATTATACAATTATGATAATATAAGTTATACTTGAACATATATGGTAAAAATGATAAAAATAATTTGTAAGATACTGGCATAAAAAGTTAAGCTTTAAAATAGATAATAATACATCTGTAATATTGACTGTCATAGTGTTAAGATATTAAATTATGATATAAAACATATTTATTCTATTAAAATAATTACTAATTATATTTTGTTATTAATATTTAGTACCAGTCTAATAGTGAAATTAAAGAGACACCAACAGAAGATTGTGTATTAGACTGTCCGAAGACTGATAAGCCTTGCAATCACGCAACGTGTTGTGGTCCTTCCAAGCAGGTATGTGTTTCGTGTATTTATAAATATGTGTTCCTATGATTTAAATGTTACCCCTTCGCTTCTAGTCTAACTGGAAGAGAGATACAAATTCCCGTCCTTCCTGCTCTAAATCAAAATGTCTTGGACGATGCTTAGAAGCTATTAAATCAGATTCAAATACAGTTATAGGTAACTTTTACTAATTGGCGTTTATCCATTATTCTTCAAATATTATCACATAATCTAAGCAAAACGATTAAACAATAATTATTTACGTGAAATTATAAAGGAGCTTTTGTTCGTTCGAAATAAATTCGAAAACATGCCTCAGATGGCGGAATTCGTTGAAATTTCACTTTGCAATAGCAATAATCATTTATGTTGTAATTATTTATTTAATATTATAATATTTCATAAAAAGGTACAGTTGCCTTGAGTTTATAGTAGTTTCATCGGCTGTATAGCCTTGTATCTGAAAAATAAGTATCCATATATGTAATATTTGTGCTACAGTGCTAGTCGTAAAACAGTTACATAATGTGGATATATGATCAATCATCGTCTTTGCCCTCCTTGCTAGGTGTACTGTAGATACAGTGTACATCTTCTAAACACATTTGAATAATATTATAAGTTTTATAAGGTTATCATTCTGAACAATTTTCTCCTATACATGTAATGGGTGCTCTGTTTTAGTTTTCGAGTTATACAGAAAAGTATATTTGATATAACGTCAGTTCCATCACATCAGTATGAAGCCATATTGTTTTCTGTTCGTCATCTGATGGGTCCGCACAGATGAGTATTCAAGTAGATAGAAGTAATATAACGCCATATTAATTTGCAAAATATGCTAAAATCAGTGAAATCATTTTTCCTTTAACAACCCGTGAATGAATGACGCGTTGGTGCTCTCCCTAAAGGGGTACCATTTTGAAATTAATCTAACCCAAATCAATCTCAGAACAGAAAATACACATAAAAGTACATACAACAAAATTTTATTGTTACCTCGAAAAATGTTAAATGACACTGCTTGTATAATCCTTCTTGTAATTTAACCATTTCTTAGAAAGGAAAATATATGCAATTGGTTCCTAATTATATTTTTTTAATGTTGATGTTAATATAAATATTTGTATAGAATGTTAAAGATTTAAACCAAGGCAGGCAGTACTTAATTGTGAACTACAATTTATAAGTTATAAACTTTAAAATTTCTGGAGTGTATATAAATATGGTTTTATAATAGATGATTGAGTATTAACGAATAAATTGGTAATATATTAGAAGAATTCTAAATATTTTGGTATTTCTGAAATTTGTATTTATATATTTTTTATTTCCTTTCTTTCTAATTTTCATATTTAAAATAACATAACTATTTTTTTTCTTATTTTTCTTATTTTCATACATAACAAACTTTTCCCAAGTTATGATTCCTGAAAGTTTTAATTAATTACTTTATAAATTGGACCCTGGATAGATTTGAACGATAACAAATTTGGTGGAATGTAGAAAAGACACTTGGCATATATTTTATTTAATCAGCCATCATCCACAGTGAAAAAGTGAAATCAAGAAATTGAAAAACATTTTTGCTGTTCTAGTGAAAATAATTACTTAGTTATTTATTTATGATTTAACTTGGTTATTTTTGATTTATGAAAATGTATTTTTATTAACCAAAGATAATTGTAACAAATCGTTGTTTTCTATTATTTCTTTTATTATTTCTTTGAATAGAAGTAGATATTCAAATAATACTATTAGATATTAATACATAATAATAATAAATAATAAAATTATAATATACTATTGTTAATGACGATTGAATATTAATATTATCTAATAATACATTTAATACTGTTTTGACACTATTCGTAATGTATCGATAATTGACATTTTCCAAATCCTTTATATTGTACTAAATATGTTGTATATGAAATTACTGAATGTAAACAAATATTTTTTTATGTATACAAAACAGAATCGCATGAACTTGTTGATCGACTTACAAGTGATAGGAATAATTCATTGTGTAATCTCATTCGATTCATGCAGATTTTAGTTCCCACAGTTTTCACCTAAGGCTTTGTTTTCCATCAATCTAATGCCAGAACGTACATGAAAGTTATTACAATGACAGTTATTCCAGTTACACCATCTTGAATGATTGAAATCAAAATATCTCCGCAACTAATGGTTTCTTGTATGAACTGGTTAATACTTGACCTTCATACACCCTCTACACATCCATTCATAAATAAAAGTAATCCTACGCCTTAAACGTGTTCCACCCTGAATAACATATTTTAATTGGATCTTTATTCTCAACTTAGGTTTTGTTATGCTTATACTTACTGAGAATAATACATTTAATGTATGTATTTTTGTACAGGGTCGTGAAACTCCTTCACCAGGAGAAACACCATACATGTGCAGACAACGCAATAGCCTTGCACGGTCAACTGGTTCAATAGGAGGAACGGAACAACAAGAAGTAAATGAAATGGAACGCGGACATTTATTGTCACTGCCCACTTCGCATCACTCCGTCCAACTTCCACATTCTCATGTTAATACACCAGTTGTCTAAGTTATCGTCGTATTATCAATACCTACCTCTGTAATAAAATCTGCGGCGCGTTACAATGTTACAAAAATTCAATAAACTAATATACACACCATGTGCTTCGTTGCTGCCGAAGTCACGAGTAGGTCTTTATTGGCTTTACTCAAATTGTAATTGTATTAGGGTAGTGCATAAATAATTTTACTTTTTTTAGTCTACATACTTTTGAGCATAACTGAAATTATTTATGCACCGCTCTAATATTAAAATTTTGCGAAATTTTTATACCTGATACATCTGTATTTGTATTGATGTTACTTTAAATTCTATGACCAAACTATTTGTTTGCTTAGAATTTTTATTATTTTTCACGTAAACAGGTAAGTATACATATTTATAAGTTATGAAAATAGGAAGGAACGCGTGAAAGAAAGAAAATGCTAGCATTAAAGTTTAATAATCCATTGAAATTGTATTTTTAATATTAGTTATTATAAGAAAATTACTATGTATAAGAGTGATGATTTTTATTGTATTTAAGAACAGTTCAGTCTGTAAAATAAGAATTACTACATTTTCTAAGATGTACAGAATTAAATAGCGAAACTTGCATCCTACCATGCATACATTATGCTATGTATAGTTGTAAAGCTATATATGTATATACTTATTGAAAAATTTATAGTTGTGAAATTGCATACGGATATATTTATTGAATTGAATTATTCCAAATAAAAGTTAAAAAAATATTTTCGGTCATAAGACTTGATCTGAACATTTTTATTTGTCTAACAAAATATTTTATATATTTACCTATCATATATCCTTATTCTACAAAAGAAAAATAAAGCTTTGAAGAAAATGTATATCGTCCTCAACTTATCAAATTATAAACTAAAATTCCATTGGAATTTGTAAGAAGATAAATCTAAAATGCCTTCTTCCTTCATTCTATCTTTTTGTTTAAAAAGGAAAAAATTGACGTTTTTTTTCTGCATAGATTTTGTAATATATATCTTGGCAAAGTTTAAAACAGCATTCAGATTCGCTACAGCGGAACTTGAATATATTTTTTTCGTGCCAGGTTATTTTAGTTAACTTGGAAACCATAATATTTTTCTTCATAAATTAAACAAATTTTACTTAAGATCTTTTATTGCATTATCAGAAATAATACAGGTGTTTTGAATAGATACGTTAAATGAGACACCTTATACATATTATCTACACTATACTGTATCACATTATAATTCACAAAAAAACTTCACTATACAGTATTGATTCGTAACAAGCAACAGTTTCGTGATTCGTAATAAGCAAATTTCTATCCCTCCTTTATTTGAAGTCGGCCGCTGAGTGAGAGATCCGAGAAAAAGTGAGAGGTCCGTGAAACTGGAGAAGTTATAAATTTTCACGGTTGATCGAATAGTGTAGCGGAAAGAGGACAGAACATGTATATTGTTTTCTCACTCTGATACATAGCGATACATAGCCATTCATGAAATTTTACTAGTATTAAAAAGAGAAAGCATGTAATGTTCTGTCCTTGCCTAAAGAATAACATCGCTGCTCGACCGATCACTTTATAGTTTCCCGCGACATCCAACCCCCCGTTTTTTGTACGTGGTCGCCATCGTCGCCCTCGGGAACAAAAACAAGCCAAATAGTAATACCTGATTCGTAACAAGCAACTGGCCAGACCCAAGCGAGTTGCTTATTACGAACCACTACTGCATTACTAACGGTCGAGTTCAGAATTACCAATTTAAAAAAGTGTACTTTTTTGGAAAATAAAAGATTTTTATGGTCTGTAGACGCTTTTAAATTGTTCTACAAACACAACAAAGTCAAAAAGATTATTTTATACTGAGCTCGAAATATTATATTATAGCCATGATTTATTGGAGCAAGGTTTATTGGAGTCGGATGGTACAGGAAATAAGGAATTTCTTGGAAACAGGATTTATTGCGAGGTTTAGGAATCGGTACAGGAAATGTATAAAATAATTTTTTTCTTTCGCAATAACGACATGACTACTTTAAAGATTTTCTAACTCTGATCAATCAGGTGACCAGGAGTAACTCTGATCTCTCCCGTTCGAATAGCGTGCAGGTATTTTCTCCGAACTCTCCATAACGAACGGGCGACCAGGAGTATTCTCCCGTACTGTCCTGTACTTTACTCGGAGCGTCCAGAAGATGCTCTGTCCTCTCTCGACCGATAGGCGTCCAGGAATGTTCGCCGAACTCTCCATGTCGGACGAGTGTCCAGGAACAAACTCCCGTACTCTCCCTCTATTCTCCAGGCAGGCGTCCAGGAAGGTTTCCCCGTACTCTCCTGCCGGAGTCTTAAACCTTTTACTCTTCTCCAGGCGGGCGTCCAAGAATTGTCGCTGTACTCTCCCGCCGGAGGCCCTCTTTTACTCTATTATACTCCAAGCAGGCGTCCAGGAATTTTTACCGTACTCTCCTGCAGAAGTTTCCTTTCTAACTACTCTCCCAGCAGGCGTCCAGGTATTGGTCGCCGAACTCTCCTGCCGGGGATACTTTTTCTCTACTCTGCAGGCAGACGTCCAGGCATTGGTCGCCGAACTCTCCTGCCGGAGTCCCTAACCAGCTAATTTTTTCTCCAGGCAGGCGTCCAGGTATTATCGCCGAACTCTGCTGCCGGAGTCCCTAGGCTAGTCCAAGAGCGGTCGATGGTCCTTACCTCGTCCTCTCTCTCAAACTGCCAAATAGGTTGGCTCCTGTCGCCAACCTCTATTTTATATTCGCCGGTTGCTATCCCGCGGCCGCGTTATCAACAGTTGATTGATAAGCTTGAGCAGCCAACAATCTCTCACGCCTCGATACAATTTGATTATTCTAGATTTTTCGCTATTCTAGAATATTCGCGACGCTACATAATATTTCGATCGAATCTTTACCATTTCTATGGGATTTCTAATGGATTTTATATCTGGTTTTCAACGAATAATTCTACTTTATTCGCTCGCGTTTCACATAATTTTCTTGTACGCTACAATATTCGATAATTAATTAAAGCCAATTTTTCTGATTTAATAGACGATAGTATGCGTAAAATTTTATCAAAAAGCAACATTAATTAGTTTTAGAATATTTTAAGAATTTAAATTGGTCAGGAAAGACAATACAGGCAAAAGTTTTAATTAAGGTTTAACAGTCGCTGCTGATGTGAAGTTAATTTTCGTTTTCACCGCAAGATGGCTTACGATACGAGGCATTTTCTCGCAAGTTATCGCACAACGACTTGTCAGTATATATACAAGTTCTGAAAATGATTAAGGTCCGGGTCCCGTGGTAAATATATGAAATGCGAAACGGCCGTAGTACTATATTACAACTATATTACGCGTTATATAGCAGTTGGCCCGTCAGTAGCGGTTGAGCTCCGAGTATCAGACGGCTGCACGCGAAAGGAGAATGAATGTGTCAATGTGGGCGAGGAGAATTATTATTTGTCTGTTTGGTGGACGGGTAACGCGAACATGTCGCGAGGCAACACTTGTAGTGCCGCCGAACAGAAGGAAACGATTCGCAGGGTGGACGGTTTCTTCGGATTTGCCGCGTTCGAGTCTGGGCGCGATCCATGGATCATTTCATTCGCGGCGCGTGTTCGCGGCAAAACGGAATGCAAAATGAAGCTACGTTGCAACCGCGACGATGGGCTTCTTCGATCTTCACCCAGCTTTATTTTCAATCTAATATAGTATTAAGTGGTCGGTAGCATTTGTGTTTTATGTTGCACTAATATAGTACAATATAAGGAACGATTGTTCGGAATCATGAATCCCGATAAGTTACAGGTAGCACACTGGAACTGCAGAAGCCTGAAGTCGCAGCTAACAAAACGAGCCAAACAGAAATTAGCGTCATTTCAAAAGTTCAGTCTTAGCTTTGACATAATAATTCTAGTAGAAACGTGGCTGAACGCTGACTGTGAATTCGAAGTTGAAGGTTTCACAGTGATCAGAAAAGATAGGGAACATAAGAGAGGCGGCGGAGTTGCAATTCTGATACGCAACGGATTGCCATATGAATGTATTTCAGAAATTTGTTGCACAGATCATAATACGGAGTTTCTCGCAATAAAAGTGATCGGAGAAAAAAATGATATTGTCATAGCTGCCTGTTATAGACCACCAGGTAAACCACTTCCTTTACAAGAATGGAAAGACTTCTTTAAACAATTTAAAGATTGTGGCAGCTTTGTATTGGCAGGAGATTTTAATGCACACCACCCGGTGTGGAACTGCGAAAAAGCAAACCCGGACGGAAATAAGCTTCTGAAGGTTATTAAATATTATAATTGCAAAGTACATAATACAAAGCACCGGTCACATGTTGCAAATAAGAAATGCCCGGCGAGCAATGTGGATCTGATTATTACAGACTCGGACCTAGCTAGTCGTGTAACAACTCGCCAATTAGCTGATAGAATGGGATCTGACCATTTTCCTATAGAATGTGTCATAGATTTCGAGTACTAGATTGAACACGAGTGCTATCCGAGATATGAATGATAAGATATACTAGTTATTTTTTTTGTCTGTTAACACTATTCCTACCACGACCGGTCAAATGACCGTTTTTAAAATTTCGATTCGAATTTCCTGTATACGACGTAATTGAAACGCCTTTAAACTTCATGACTTTTCCTGAAATATGCATATAATACCTTTTTCAATATTTACTTCTTTTTTTATTGTTTATTTTCTGAGAAAAATTTGTAGTCTGTCTTACCTACCACGACCGGTCATTTGACCGGTAGAACGATTTACACCTTTTTGTAATAGTATTCTCTTAGAGACTGAATTCCAAACCTATAAAAATGTTACAAACGAAAGATAATGCAGTTATAGCATGATGTTATCCAAAAAATGTCTTTCAGGAACTGCTTTATAGCACTTCCGAGTGTCTACAATTTTCGCTCGCTTATCGGGCTCGTGGTATTTATTTGCCTGATGGGTACCCGAAGCAGTCCAGGACATCGGATTTTCTTACACCATCTTACCTACTATGACTGTGAAATAAATAAAATTATAGGATTCTGAATAAGAGAAACTATATTTTTATACTGTCTAATTGGTTATTATATTAATTCTATATTAAAAAATATAAGTTCTGCCAAAGACCGGTCATTTGACCGGTCGCGGTAGGAATAGGTATATGTGAAGTGTCGGTAGGAATAGTGTTAATTTTATAGATAGTATGTTATCATGATAACAGATTCTATAAAATTAACAGAAAAAAATAAATATCTAGTATAATCTATCGTCACACCTAACATACTCGGATAGTACTTTTAAACAACCACTCGAAAGGCAAAATCTATGACGCATTCTATAGGAAAATGGTCAGATCCCATTGACTTATCTAATTGATGAGTTTTTACACGACCAGCTAGATTCGAGTCTGTAATAATCAGATCCACATTGCTCGCCGGGCATTTCTTATTTCCAACATGTGACCGGTGCTTTGTATTATGTACTTTGCAATTATAATATTTAATAACCTTCAGAAGCTTATTTCCGTCCGGTTTTGCTTTTTCGCAGTTCCACACCGGGTGGTGTGCATTAAAATCTCCTGCTAATACAAAGTTGCCACAATCTTTAAATTGTTTAAAGAAGTCTTTCCATTCTTGTAGAGGAAGTGGTTTACCTGGTGGTCTATAACAGGCAGCTATGACAATATCATTTTTTTCTCCGATCACTTTTATTGCGAGAAACTCCGTATTATGATCTCTGCAACAAATTTCTGAAATACATTCATATGGCAATCCGTTGCGTATCAGAATTGCAACACCGCCGCCTCTCTTATTTTCCCGATCCTTCCTGATTATTTCGAAACCTTCAATTTCGAATTCTCTGCCAGGTTTCAACCATGTTTCTGTTAAAATTATTATGTCACAGGACCAACTTAGTTCTCGTACGGAAGCTAGTTTTAGCGCGGCACCCGCTTTTCGCTGAGGCTTTACGCTCCTGCAATTCCAATGCGTCATCCGTAACTTATGCTGTTTCATGATTAGTTTAGTCATCTCTTATATATACTATCTATAAGTGAAATTTTGTTAAAACAATATCGTATTAGCGCTAAACATAGTTGCCGCATTGCTCGCTAGGAGCGCTGCCTCCTTGACCTTCAGCAACTTGCATTTTGCAGTTCAGTGTATTCCACGTCGTCACAAACAGAAGTCTGCATTTTGTCTACAGACTTATACCTATTCGCTGTCAAATGATCACATTTTTCTTCCTCAGGAGTTTTGTCATCAGACATCCCGTTGGAATGAACTTTTGGGAATTTTCTGAAGTCAGGTGGAGGATCACGAATCCAAATTTTGCGTCATCAAAATTGTATTTGTGATCCATTAGTCCAAACATTTTTAAAGATGAGCGAGTTGAGTGAATCGGTGAGAAAATCCGACAAGCTGCAAGTGGAGGATCTTTCATTTGAAATCTTTGGTCAGTTCATTACGAACCACATCAAATTTGTTGTTTTCAGCTATTATAAGACCATCGAAAGCCGCTAGATCTTTTGCCATTTTGTTCTTTTTTTATACTTTTCAAGAGGGTCGTAAATTTTGTCAAGAGTTGTTCATTTCAACTGCGCGAGTCCTTAGCATTTCTCCTGGTAGGAACCTAAACAGATTGGACGAAAAGAGCATCGGGAGAAGGATCAAGGATCCAGCTGGATCGAAGTTTACATCCACGGAGATTCTTGCGTTCTCCGACAGTGGTAGAAAAAGCTATTTTCACAAATATCTCGGGAACTATTAGCCCTAGATGAAAAATTCAAAGTGAAAATTATTCCGTTTTGAAAGGCCAATAATATTGCGTACATGGATTTTTGAAAAATATGTTAAAAATTAATATTTCGCAAATTTTTTTAATAAAACGTTAAACTATTCTGATCGAATTTCACATACGTAAACTATGGGTCCAAACAAAAGATACGGATAAATTGGAATTTTGAATTTCTCTCGTACTAAAAATATTACTATGGTTCGAGTTATACGCACATTTTATACCTTCCGTTCGGTGCACGACTGATTTCTATACATAATATTCTGGCAATTGTATTATATTACATTTTTTATACTACTTTATTTTAAAAAAAGAACTGGAGGTCCATAGGTGCATCTATAAAGCATGGGGCAGGTATTCGTTTGTCTCGCGCATTAATTGTAGTATGTATTCAATATACTGAAGATCTAAAAGCGTGGATTTTACTTGTGTGAAGTGTAATATCTTCATGATTAATTTAGATTACTAGAGTTTAGATTACTAGTGTTGTATTTGTTAATGAAGAACTGTTCCCCGTTTTTTAAAAATATATTAACTCTGAAAAGAGTTAGTTTTGCTAAGGCTCTGAAAAGAGCTGGTTTTGTTGTAATTCAGAAAATATTTTATTTTTTTATAGTAAAAAATGTATTGAGGATATCTGTGATATTTCTTGTAAGATAAAGAGATGGCGTCGGCGCCGCGCAGTTTCCGAGCCACAGATTCATGTACCCTCGGGATAAAGACATGAATAGTTTTATTATATCCGTAGTTACTGATCCTACTATAGTGCAAATTAATAATATAGTAATTAAATTTAGTGTAGTGCATATAATACAGTTTATCATGTAAATACCATATTTGGTATGCAGTGTCAAGTAATTTGACTCATAGAAGCATCTTTATATGCAGTATTTTTTAACATAGTCTAAAGTAGAATAGAATAGGCAGAGTAATATTAATAATATTTCTTATAAATTTTTTGTAAAGTAAATACATTTAGAAAATGGTACTGTTTAAACAAAATGTACAATGAAACATATGCATCCTTTATTTATTTTCATTATAAAGTGTATCAATGTAAAAGTTTATATATTTATTATTGGAATGTTAATAACATTTCAGTTTTACTAACATTGTTTCTTGTGTAATATGTACTTTAATCTTCAGGATACACAACACCAACTTCACGTCGAATTTCATCCTCCAATCGTGCAATCAATAAAGACATATCATGCGATACTTTGGGACTTTCAATCAAACCTAGAATGAAATAAATCGGTCGATAATATTCTTAAACTTTTCTTTAATATTACAGTAAGGTAATTAAAGTAGTATTGTTCATAATTATTTGTTCCAAATTTTATACTTTTTAATAGAATGTAAAAATACTAATATGAAATTGCAATTTAATACAGAAATCTAGATTTATATAGAACAAAACATTGTGCCTACATTAATAAGAGAAAGCTATTATTATATATTTATTTTTAAGGTATATTATTCTCATTATAATATGTGTACCAAGCATACAATACCTTTTAAAATGCAGTTACGTGCTTCTTCAGCTTCAAATCTCAATCCAGCACTATTAGTAAAATTAAATTCATGTCTACCCTCTGGAAGTGGTGCATTCACAGTACCACTTGGTAAATCTACAGTTGGAGGGCACCAAAATTGTGGTACTTTTATCGTTCCTTTTGTACCAATAATATAAGCTTCATTAGGTAGATCAACCAGGGAATGAGTAACAATAGTTGCAGTACGATTTCCATTATAAACTAAGGTTGCAGATACAGATTGGTCAACTCCTTCACTATTTAATATGCCAGCAGCTCGTACAGTATGAGGAACATCATGATTAAATACCAAACAGGCAAACTGTATTCCATATACACCTAAATCTAATACGGTACCACCTCCTAGACTTTTCAGACTAAACAAAGTAGAAATAAATACAGTTTGTAATGTATACATTTAGTTTCATTTTCATTTTAACAAAGAATAAATTATATAAATAAAATAAATGCAACAGAAATGTACACCTACTTAAGCCTGTCAACATTTGCCAAACGAAATCCAAACGATACAATAACTTGATGAATATCTCCAATACTTCCTGAATCAATCTCCTTTTTAATGGCTTCGTATGTAGGGAAGCATCTACTCCAAATAGCTTCCATCAGAAACAGTTTTTTCTTTTTGGCTAAATTGACTAATTCAGTTGTTTGTTTCAGATTCATAGTCATAGGTTTTTCGCACAAGACATGTTTTCCATGATTCAACATTAATTGTGCAATCTCAAAATGTTGTGGATTCAATGTTCCAATGTACACAATATCTGTTGAAAAGAACAAATGCAAAATAATAAAATAATTATCAAAAATAGGTAAATTATTACATATACATTCTAAAAACAATGTAGAAAAAGATGAGATAATAATGAATAGAAAAAACATCATCAAACTGAAAAATCAGTTTATTTAACAAAATTATCTGTTTAATTTATAATCCAGATATATTAGTAAAAACTGAGAAAATATAAAAGTAAAATAATTGTATTACACAAGGGAATAGTTGGAATTAATCAGATTTGATGAACCATTTTTCTAGATACTTATTTAGAGTACTTTATTCAAGTAATGTTAATAGTATAAAAAAGTACTACAACAAAACAAAAAGTACAATTGATATTATTGACCAAATGATTGACTGATATAAGTCGTCTTGTTAAGTGCACTAACTTACATCTCAAGCCGACTGTATATAATAGACATATCAATAATTGGTTAATTGCTTAACTTATTAATATATTGGATATGGCTGGAATAGTGGCACATGTCATATAAATAAAATTGAATGTTAAGTACAATTTTTAGGAACATGTGAACAGATGTACCTTTTTGTTCGTCATACAAAATTTACAAATATGTATAATAAAAAGAATATAATGCTCCAACTAAAAGTATAAAAGTCATAATAAAAAGATGCTACATGTTTCTTTAAAAAATAATAGGAATATAATAGCAAGTTTGTGACAATAAACAAGTTGAAAGAAAATTTGGAGTATTTTTGACAATTTATAAGAATTGAAGTAGAGAAATTTTATAGCAATCATAATTATTATTTATTTTCATGATAATCCCATTTTCAGAACACTGAAAAAGAAAGGAAATTCAACATATGAAAATAATTGTACACGTACCAACGTCTTTGTCCTCTGCTAGCTTTGCATAACTGTCATATGCTTTTTTAATTTTATGTAAGCTAGAAAATTGTTGTGCTCTTGACAGGTCTCGTGCTGCTACTGCAACAACCACATGTTCGGATGTTGGCAATAGTCCCACAGCATTAACAAAGTCATGAGATATTTTTCCAGCACCTGCTATGCCCCAACGAAGAGCCATCTGCAATAAGACAAATTAATAGTTAGACAAATAATATTTAAATAAAGTAGTTATTTAGTGAGATTATAATATTATAAATTATTTATTAATCAAACTCAGATTAATCAAACTTAGATTATATAATCAAACTCATTAATTTTCTTGTAAAACTTTTATATTTGAAGACAAGGTTAAATATAAATTCATATTTTATGTTCAAAAGCTTTCTATGGTTTTCATTTTTTTAGATGTATGTATAAACACCTCGTGGATAATTAATAATTTTTCATAATGGTGTGTCATACAAACCTATAAAATAAACTTTTAATATAATGTTGAAGAAACAGAAACGACTATATTAGTAATAGATACATTATATTATTTCGAAAAAAAAGACATGAATACAGAGAACATTTACAAAAATGATTAGTGTCAGGAAATCTTAGACATGTATACATTTTTTAAGGAGAAATATCCCACAAATAAAGTAAGATTTAGTTCCTTTGCAAGCTTGAGACCAAAGAAGTGTGTTTTAGTCAGTAGAACACGTTCAGCTTCTGTTATACATGAATATGTAAAATTAATGTTGCTTGCGATTAAAATAGCAGTTGCCGCATATCGCGTAGATTCAAATCTCGTTATAACAAAATATAAACTAATTTTAAAATCTGTAATGTATAAGCCATCGACTTTATCCTTCTGAAGGGCTCACTTTGAAGAGGAAGTTTCGAGGATTGTGACTATATTTTTTCCAAAATTTAAATCACTCTTACCCATTATTGAAAAAAACGCAAAAGAAGAATTTGTTTACATTTTTCGACATTATAAAACTAATTATCAAATGAAATTATTTTACAATGGCCTAATTCTTTCTGAATAAAAAAAAGCAAAAATTTATCTCGTACAAGAAGTTTCTGAGATAAAAATTCATAAGTGAAGCCTGTTTTCGACAAAATGAGCAAAAATTGCAAACGAAGGCCTGTCATTTCTTAATAAATTCGAAGCCAGCAAAATAATGATCTAAATCCCCTTTAGTTCTATTTTCGTGCAAACAGATTATACTTCCGAATTTTTATCTAGAAAAACCATTTAATCAATTGGGCTCAATTATTTTATTTTAATTTAAGAAGTTTTAATCTGAAGTTATTTCTAATCATTTGTGAAAATATTTTTTCATTAAAAAATTATTACGTTTTGTGATAATAGAAAGTCATAAATATTTCATAAATTTTTCTTAAAAAATTGGGTGTTTTTAAATTTCAATAAAATACCCTTTGAAATTCTACCTACAAAATGAGTTCTGCCGTATTCTTTGAAACCTTACCTACAAAGTAAGCTCTCTTTTGGGGTGGAGTCTTTAAAATTAGCGTGACAATGAGTTGTTAAAGAACTGGGGTGCCCCGTTTTAAGTAAGTTTCGTGCGACATTATGGTCGGCTGTTTATATCATTTCTTCTCGACATTACGTTCAATGCGAACTAAGAACAATATATTCGGAACAATATCTCATGAGCGTCTTAATAATTTTATTTGCCACCCTTGGCCAGTGACGCATTTTTTATACTAATCAGATTAATAGATATCAACTTATTTACTTGGTGTTTATAAGAAGAGTATTATTGTTAGACAAAAAAAGTTTTCTTTCATCAAAAAAGAATAAGTCTGAAAGTTGAAATGAAGAACATTTATAGGATTGTTGTGGATGGCGAGTTTAGAGGTAAAAGAAATGTGTTCAAAGCGTAGTAATTTAATCAAACGATTAAATTTTACATAATATTGCTGAATATGATATTGACCTAAAGCTATCAAAGCTACACTGTCGCTTAGAATTATAAGATTAATTCATTTTTACATAGCTGACTGATACGGATAATTTCATTGTTTTTTCCTTTCGTATTATATAACGTAAAAAATAAACATTATGAGGAAAGACTTTGCAATTTTTACATACACAATGAATTTCTGCTTTCGTTACAGAAAATTCTGAGGTTGGATAAAGCATAAATTTATTTATAAGTGCCCAGTTATTTATAAACTCGTTATAATACGAATTCACTTTAATAATCAATTTTCATACCCCTAACAAGAATTTCAACTAAATTTTCTTCTCACATTTTAACAATCACGGTTTTTGATTTCTGAACTGTTGAATATTTTTTAATGTGCCTGCCATTTTATAATTTGAGTACTATTATTCTGGAGCCATTTTGTATGGTAGCGTTGCGGTGAATAGGACATTATTCTGTTAAAATGATTTGTCCTTATAAATTTGATTTAATAGTATTTTCCATATTTATAATATTACTATTCGATTTACTATTATTCTCCTTACGTTCGACATTTATAATCGATGATTTTGAAATGGTAGCAGCCATTTTAAAATTTGAATACTGCGACCTCTAATTGTAAGTCATACTGTGTGCCTACACTGAGGTAAATAAGAGCATTATTCTGTTAGAATGAGAACTGTTAGACATACGGGCAAGGTGATTTCACATAGAGCTAATATACGCTAATTAGAAACCCTCTAATCAGAGTCACGAAATAATGGTATCGATTTTGAAATGTGCCGCCATTTCTTAGCGAAATCCATATTATAGAATATAATTTGCAAATAATAGTATATTTTAATTAAAGAATACAAGTTATATAAATAATAAATTTTACTAATAATACATTATTTTACGTCAATGAAGTAACATATATTTATAAATGTAAAACATAGATATTCTCACAACATGAAAAATAAATTTACTTATAAATAATATGTATTTAAGTATTAAAACATAATTTGAAAAACTATGTATTCTTTATAAAAAATGGAATTTTGTACCTATTTGTCACAATTTGACAATAATCAATTTTTATAATATTTATTGTGAGATGTAAGATTGTATATAAAGAAAAGAAAAAATAAGTTTTACAATATTTACAAATGAATGATTATCATTCTTAAAAATAAAATGGACAACAGAATCATTTATTAAACTATTAAATACAATAAAAATTATTTTTAATAATATTTTCATAATAAATGTTTTCATTACAATATTATTTGAATATTTTAATTTTTATACTAAAATTTTGTTAATTGTTTCTATCAGTTGTTGCTTCATTACGAGTAATTAGTTCAAAAATTTTTCTTTCTGTACAGTTAATAAATTTTAACTCGTAGAACCATATTTACTTGTTAACACTGGAAAACACTATAATAATATATGAATTTTATGTACTGTTGTTAGATTTGGGCATTTAACAGTTATCAAATAAATCTAAACATCACAGTTTAGATTATGATCTGTAATATATATTTTCCTTATAAATTATACAACGTTTTTTGCAAATGGCTTTTTCGTTTTCTGCACTCTACCAAAGAGTAGGTATAACAAGAGACGGCGCTCTGACAAAGACTCCTTTAAAGTGGAACGGAATTGTACTAACCAATTTAAATGGTCATGCAAAATGAAACGGATATAAATGAAATTATACTTGCACATTCATCTGTAATTTATTTGTAACTTATTTATAATAAATATTTATTTGTAGTTTGTAATAAATACGAGTGAATATTTTCTCTCTTCCCTGTAACACATTCACCAGTAATTTATTTGTAATAAATATTATGTCAGTTCCCTGTAACGCATTTGTATTTGTAAAATTGATATAAATACTTCTCAAGTCAATATTAGTAATACACAGAAAATTGACGATAAATAAATTTCTAATTATTAGTGGTTAACGTGAAATTAGATTCGCTTGATTTAAATTTCCTGTTCGTCTACATAACCCATTTTTTATTGGTATTGGTTTATTTTCCTCTTATACAGAAGATGGGTACTGCCCACAGTGTTACCTCTTATACCTACTCTTTGAAAAGAGAGAGAAAATATTCAGTAGTCTAGATGATTTCTACTTATATTATCAGTGCTGTCATCGCTGTTCTGAAGCTTATCCCGTGGCAAATTGTGGTGGCCTGAAGTTTTCGGATATTTTGTTAATAAGCTTCGCTTACAAAGTATAGAGTTCACAGCGTAGCAAACTATTGTAATCGTTAAGTATAAAAATATAATAATTTTAATTCGTTTGTGTTTTTGCGTAAAAAAATAATAAAATCCTCTACAAAATATTTATTCTTAAATTAAATTGAAGTTTTGAGGATTATTTAAGAATTTTGAAACGTGATATGTGATTTATGTAAGACATAAAGAATGTAAAGACTGGACGTAATAATAGATTATCAATAAAAAAATTTTTTGTACGTTATATTATCTACAGATAGGTATAAGAAACGTATCGATAAGATAGAAATTTTTAAACTTATCATGAGGTGTACTCTGAACAAATAAGTTTAAAGTAACTGCAGAAATTAATATTTGTTACACGAAATTGTAAAAATGTACTCAGGATCAATGATGGGCATTAATAGGTGGCAAATTTTTCAAATTGAAAAATTCCATTTTTAGTTTCCAAATCCTTATATTTCTCAAATTCTCAACGTCCCATATTTCTAAAATTTCAAAATCCCTAGCCCAAAATCTTTAAAACCTTAAATTTTCCAAATTCCCAGAATTCTAAAATCTCAAATTCAAAATTTTCAAATCCTATAATTTACTAGTTTCGAAATTTCTAAATACTCAAATTTTTTAAGTTCCAAGTATCTAAATATTAGAATTTCCAAATCTTGTAGTTTTTTAATTGTCTAATTTCCAAATTTTGCAATTTTTAAATTCTGTAATTTTGTAATTTGTTAATTGTCTAATTTTCAAATTTTGTAATTTTTAAATTCTTGAATAGAAATCCTTGAATTATAGAAATCTGTGACGTATTCAGAATTGAACCTTGGAAGAAACAGAATCGAATGAGTAAAAAAAATTTTTAATACAAATTCAATAAAATTTATTAGATAATTATAAAAATTGATTTAAAGAACAAAATTTAGTTTTCCTTATTTTATACAAAACTCTTGAATTACCTCATAAGTAATATACAAATAAGAGATAAAACGTAATGTCGATAAAAAAATACTGTAAATTAGAAAAAGATTATTATAAAATTTTCTAGTATATTCTTCCATGAGAATGAATTCTGTAATATTTGCAAAAAAAGAAAATTAAACAAAATATCACAAAAATGTATAAACAAATTAATAAAATGAAATTTTTAGTCAATTTCGTACCTATAAACGATACACACCATGAAACTTACAGTTTCTTTATTTCAAAAGGAATGGAAAAGTTTGATATCATTATGCAATATGAAGTTACGTATTTGAGCTATGAATGTTTACCAATTTGGTATTTGGGATGGCCTGTCTTAACCTTAGTCAACTGAACAAACAACCGTTGCGTATTTTTAATTAGTTATTATTTTAATTATTCCAATAAGTTATTTTTTAAAATTAAAATGTATAATTTATTTATGAATATCTTTGTTTCCCAAAATTTAGATCATTATTTGAAATAATATCCATTTCTGTTCAGAAAAATATTTATAGACATGTATATTTCATCGTATATTTTATTACAAATATTTTGTATTTTTTCCCTCCCTACCGTTTTTTCAATCAAGGGCAAATAAGGGGGCCCTTGAAGGTTTTATAATCCCGTTCCCCAAAACTCTTATAACACGCTCCTAGTCACATTTTTAAAACTTTACAAAAGAGTAAATCAAGGGTACAAATATCTTTGAATGAGACATCGATTTATTATCTTTATGCGATTAAAATTTATGCAATTAAAAATTAAATAATATGTACTGTCAGAAAAAGTGAAAGATTTGATTATAAGAAATATAATGTAAAAACATGGGCATATATTTTGTCTGTGGTGTCCAATTAAACTTTGAATGAGTGTAAGTCTTTGCAACTATACATCAGTTATTTTCACTTAGCTGCCAAAAATTTAAACAAATTAAAAATTTGTTATATCTTGGAAACGAGAATAAAAATTGCGAAATACAAGATTTTCATTGTTCTTCTACACTATGTGGAAAATTTTACTTAAATTCTTTAATGAATTAATTAGTTTAATACTTAGGAATGGTTGAAATATGTAATTGTAAGAAAAAATTCAAAATGCAAATTTTTATTGTATTATAATTCTTTTTAGGAAAATTAAATGATATACATAATTCAAAAATTTAACAAAATATAATATAATTAAACTATATTATTATATTACATTATTTTTGTATTATTATGTATTATATTATATCCATTACATTATTTTTATTATATTGTTATGTTACACGTTTTATTATTACATTCAACGTTATTCCTGTAGTACATGAAAATAAATTATGTCAACTTACGATGTATAAAAAAAGAGTCTAGTCCAGAATAAATTACGTGCAACAGTAGCTACAACTACTAAATACACTATAAACTACACGAGTATAACTACCTCTCTGACTTTCAAATAACCTTTTTATACGATACAGTCACAGAGTGCAAATTACAAGAACTGCAATCTTGATGATCAAAACGGTATGGAAACGTATATACAACGAATGCGTATATTAAAGATCCTATCATTGAAGACATGTATTTTATGCTTTCTGTATGGTATTTACAATGAGAAAATGGAGTCGTTTCGCGCAGCTCGACTAAGTTCACGAGTCATTTGTGCTGTTTTATAGTACTTGCTTTCCACTTAATCACTAATGTACTGAGTGAATAAAACGTATGAATAGTGAGAAGAACTGATGAAGTAAAAAGTGTACAAAATAAAAGATCACCGGATATATTTGCTTAATGCTGAGAATATCGTAACAGCGCTTGCGTCTTTCTTCTGATTACAAAATGCGTTCCGACCAATCAGACCTAACATGCGTAGAATGAACCAAAACTGGTCGTTCGACACTTTATCCTACGCCGAATTAATAAAATACAATGTAAACATGTGAAATACCGAATTTAGAAGTTAATTCTTTAACATACACTTTTCTAAATAAAAGCAGAATACAAATAGGAAATATGAAGGTGAAATGAAGAGCTAAAATTAGCATCAATAAAGATTGCAATATTATGGAACTTGTGTTTTAAAATTAGGTTAAGGAGAGAAATAAAATAATGAAGCAGATAGAAAAAAAGGAAAAATAAGGACTATATAAAATCGACATCAATGATATTAAACAAATATAAAGAACAAATAGAATCTGACACTTGTTAAAATGTAACTAGAAACATGTAGACTGAGTTTAAATTTTTAAACAAGATATGCACAAAAGAACAAAAGTTATTCAAATTTCAAATCAATATCAATGTACATATAAGACACATAGAAAAAGAAAAAAATAAGAAATAGAGTAAATGAAATGGTATACACGATTCCTGATCTAGAAAAAAGTTATAATAAAAGAACTTGATACTGTAAAACAAGGTACCCAATTTTAAGCGATTTGTGCAAATATTTATCACATTATTAATGACATTGAATAGAGAAAACAAAAATTATATAATTCAGAGGAAACTATTAAAGATCGTTAAAAATTATTAAAAATTATTTGACAATACTTTAACTTCATTATTATCAAATAATTGTATAGAAGTATATTTGAAAAACATTCTTGCATATGACTTCAGGAAGTTAAATAGCATATTATTTTGTATCGATAACTTAAAATTGGTTATACGTCTAAGAAATGATTATAATGAAAAAGGCAGTTGACATCAAACTGTATCTTTCCTGACAATCTTTTATTATAAGCTTTATGTAATAAAGCAAAAATCATTGATATAGAACAATTAATTTTATGTATAAGAAGGAATTATATCTATAGCTACTCTATAAGGTAAAAAGGAAAATCAAGAAGAGAATGAAAATAAAACATATTTTTAAAAATCAGGGTATGTAGAATAATATAAAAGACAAAACATAGCTTTCTATGAAAATATTTTATTATTGTATGTACATATGTAGAAAAGCAAAAAGAAAGAGTACACAAAACATACAATGCAAAATGAAGACACAAAAAGGAAATAATATACAGAAAAGTGTGTTAATAAAACAACAATATAAATTTTTAATAAATCTAAAAAAATAAAACAAGAGATTAGTAGCAAATTGAAGTAAATACATTAAAATATATGTACATAGCAGAAAATGATACAGTAATAAAGGAAAAAAAAAATTAATAATAGAACTACTTACCAAAATTGTATACTTAATTTTTATATGAACTTTTCATGATATATGGAATAATAATACATGATAAAAATATTAAAATCTATTGTGTATTAAGCAATATTGTGCACAAAAGAGGAAATGAAGAAATAAATTTTAATCTGCTTTTCTCTGTTCATGTTATTAAGCATTATGCAGAATACAATGTAAAATATGAATATACTTCTTAATGAAGGATTTATTTGAAGGATTGCTTTATGAAGCAGTACATGAATAGAAATGACTTATAATAGGGTCATAAAAATTAAATTTTCATAACTTGGTTTCAAGTACAGAAAAATCAATGATCATTTCACAGCTTCTTTATTTTACAAATCTGATAATGCTAAAATTATTGGAAATGATAATGAAATAAAAAAAAAGTGTTAAATTTGCAAATTGTGGAGTAAAAAATGAAAACGGTATTGTAAAAAGTAAAAATTTACATTTCACACGTATGAAATTTAAAATGGATCACATATCTAACTTGGAGAATTTTTGCAATACATTACTGATCAAAAGTTTATAATCACTGTATGAATTAGGATGTTTTAAAAAAAATAATAAAGGCTTTTAAAGTAATTAAGGAAGTTTCACAAATTGCACAAATAATGAATAGCATTTTAGTTTTCTATATTGTTTATGTCAAAAAGATACTCTTTTTTTTTTAAATTTCACTTCTGTCACATAAGCCACTTTTAATGATAATTTGACACTTCTGGTGACACACACTGGGTAGGATACCAATAATTCTTTTAATTATTTTCAAGTTTATATAAATTAACGTTTCTTGTAAGAATTTTCAAAGATGTTTATTTAACGTGATAACAGGTTGCTTTGTAGAATGTAAAAAAACTCGCATCAAATATTTATTTAAATTGGGATTATGATTGATCTAAAATCTGTGAAAGTATTATTATATTCATCTTAGTATTTGCTATATCAACGGGTTGGTCTAAAATTCATTCGAAATCAGTAAGTGCTTCCAAACTGTTGGTCGGTGCTGTGCATATGGTCGTAGGTTCGGATGATTTTTCGTGGTTAAAAAATAAAGGAAGAAGTATGTAATTATTTGCCTGCTTCACTCGTACTTTGGTCTTTCTTAGCTTTTTGTGTGTGAATAACCATTCTTGTATTGTATACATATATAATCATTTTCATCCTTTATTATCAATATATTCATTCTATCAATATCATTGGATTTCACAGTTCAATTGTTTTCTTACGTTATTTGTTAATTACGATCATTTATATCAGTTCTTTTTTAATTTTCATGGAAGCATTAGATTTACTTATGGAGGATAGGTATAGAAATATCTTAAAACATTATGAGCCAGAAATGCATAAGGGAAACTGAAAGAATAAAATGAAAGTATGAAATTTATTATTACAACTTTATTTTATAGCAATTATAAAGAGTGTTGGTATAAGTAGAAAAACTAATAAAGAATCTTAAAGTAATACTGAATTAAATATATCAAGTTTAATAAAAAATCAAGTATAAGATAAAAAATCAATAATTTCAGTAAAAACGTACAAGTAAATGCGTGTATGTTATTAAAAATTAGCGACAAAGAATATGAAAAAAAAAATAAAATGTATGAGTTGTTCAGATAAGTAATAGATAGAGATCATTAATAAGTATTAATAGCTTAAATAATTAATCGCTGTTGTAATAGATTACATCACGTTTTTCTATTATATGAGCATTTACAGTATTTACATGTGTTTCTTCTTTATGGATGTTGCCAATACTTAATACAAAAATTATATAGACAATAAGAAATCGCATACGAATTTCTCATATATAAATTTTTTACACTTAAAATTGCGTATACAATTAATGATTGAAATAAATGTGGAAGCATGTATTTGTTACGATTATAAATATTGTTAACTAATAATGTTTACATATATTTTGTGCGATGTAGTACGCTAAAAGAAAAATAATCATAAAACATACCTTCTTCTGAAGAATCTTACTTATACAAGGTATTATACAAGGTATTCAAAATCGTAGTATTTACAAAAATTATAGACTTTCTGTGCCAAAATAAATCAAAAGGTCCTTTATAATTGCGACTTCATTTTTGGAATATAGGGAAAATTAATTCTGGTGTATCGTGGTTAAATCTAAAGGATGGTGCGCAATTAAAAGCTAACATGTACACACAGCTTTCATGTAAGTGTGTAAAGCATGCTCATAAAACAACAAGCACTACTTACGATTAGTATTTAATAAGAGGTCATTTTTTATTCGTCTCGTAGCACAGCAAATGTTAGTGCAATTTGATAATAATACGATAATTCTTTATGTCCAGCAAGAAATTATTTAACAGGATAAAAAAAGGTTATGAACATAATGATGCGTTTTCTAAAAACGCTTTTTGCTTTCCTTAATTGCTTTAGAGTGATATCTAAAATTGCAAATTAGTAAAGGACTTTTTTATTTATTTTAGTAAAAAAATTTGTAATTTTTGCAGTGTACTAAATTTTCAAAACACCCTGTATGTTATATATCCTTATTACATTCTTTTCTGAATAAAATTTGACACATTTACAATACAATTTGATACTTTTGATATTTGAAATTGAATTTTTTTACATAATTAGTTTATACTTACGAATTTATACATACATACTTCTTAAATCCTGATTTATTCTGATAAACTTCCAATCAAAATCCAACTGGATATCGTCCTTAAAAAAGACTATGAAACATTGCGTTTATTTTTCTTGATCATTTTCATAATTTAACGATATTTACATCACGCGTTTATTAATAGTTCGCAATACGTATAGTTTCTTAAAATTAGTGTAAATATAGAGCGAATTAATATATATACACACAAAACTAGGTAATACAGATTAACCCATTCGCGACGGATGACGGAGTGGTACGTCAAAGACGTACTGGTCGTTCACAACGGACGATGTAATGGTATATTGTATATCAAAGATATAATAAATATTAATGAATACAGAAAGGCAAGAGAAAATTAAAATAAAAACATAATTACTTAATTTAATAAAAACATTATATTCCTTGTATTCAAAGTAATATTGTAATATTTACTACATTTTGGGACAAATATAACTTGTAATCTCAAAGTAATTGAAATTCCACTATCTGCAATTTAGGCCTATGTGTGTGGGTTCCATATCGTTGCGAATAGGTTAAATAATTTTCCAAATATTTTTTTTATAAAGATATAAAATGTGAAAGCAATGAATACATAGGTGTATATGTAAGATAAAAAAAGGTATACACAAAGTGTGTCTAAAAAGTAATGGGATTAAAAGCATAATTCGAAACTAATAACATTGTAGCAGTGCAGGCTAATGTTAGCTGAGACGTGTGCATATAAATACTTGTCTTATTGCAAATTTTAACTTGATAATATTGACAGATCTGAATCGATAATAATTTGCGTAAACATATGTAGCAGTGATGTGTTATAAAAGTAGTTAAAGGAAGTTTCGAGCGTCATGTGGTTAAATTTTATGTCAAACTTGATGCAAACGTATCAGAGACTTGTAAAAAGTTAAAATGGATTTATAGAAAATATTTTATACCAAAGATATGAGTTTTTAAGTAGTATAAAGTATCTCCAAATGATCGTTAAGCTGTCAAAACTGTTACCTTTTAGACACACTACGTACTTATAAAAAAATGTCTGAAATATGTTGGATATATTTACAAATTAATTGTATATACAAAAATGAATTTGAAATGTGGGTAAGTAAAAAAAAACTAAAATTAGAAAACATATTTTGTATATTCTAATCATGTTCTTTGTGTACAGTATACACATCTTGTTATAATATTCGATACGTACGAATATATATATTAAATAAAAATCGATTAAAATCAAAACTTATTATCACTCATATCATGTAGTATATATATTCAGTATTATACATAAAAGACCTTAAAGTTAAATTATTGAACCGTTCTTGTTTTAATTAGCTGTCCTGCTAGGTTCTTATGTTATGGTGGTACCTTAATTCAGTAAAATATAACGTGGATGCCATCTACATCAATCATTGGCAAATTCTCGTAAAGTTTATTGTATTTGCGGTATAACATTTATTGACGTAGTTAACTAAAAAATATGAACTTTCATATATACGAACAGTTGTAAAATACTTAAATCAGTCTTATCGACGAAATTTAAGTTGAATCAAGCAATATCCTTCGAAAAACTGAACAAATTAACGTTATCACGCTTTATAATTATCGATATGTTAAAAAAAACTCATTGTTCCGTTGCGTTCCTTCGCTACCGATTGAATACTCGATAATTTAAAATTGATCAGTCCATCTGACAATAAATTCCATTTTACTACCTTACACGTTTATCGCATACCAAAGATCATATATGTCTTATTGTGTAGGACAAACGGTTACTGAACCTCGTTTAGTAACTAGACGCGCGTATCATCGCCACATCAAACATAATATTCGTTGACGTTCAGCGCGTCAAAGTCGCAGCCCTATACACAACTTTCTTGCGTCGATATTAACGGTGTACGAACAGTGACAACTTCTCTCGTGGGATTTTTGTTATTCGCTGTCGCACCATTTAGGTCTTGAAATGTGCTCTTTGTCGACAAAGGCGTTAATGCACACGACGATGCGTTAGAAACATCAACCTTCAGTGGTCTTGCGTTATGGTCTATGCAAGCGTAGATTGTCGCTTCTTTTGTGTACGGTTTGCCACCTACGATTACTCCGCTTCCATAAGTCGGGAGTGTACTTAAACTACCAATCCCACTTATGCTTGTCAATTTCGTGTCGTTCGCTAATGTTGACAAGGTCGTTGGTCGAGCGAGACACAGTTCGGCGTACGTTATTTCACCCGATAGCTGAAAAAAAGAAAGCATTCTATTATTTGTAATATTCCAATAAGGCACATTAGTTTTATTGTATATCATCGGATATATAAAAATATTAATAGGAACAGTTGTTCTTTATAAACATGTAAACATTTTTGGGTTGATAATCGAAAATATTTGATATTCATAGTGCACATTGGCACGATATGTATACATTGAAAATTTAGTTAATCATTAATTTACATGGTAATTGTTCGGCAGTTTATTTTTAATTGTTTAGTTACTTTTCATTTTTTATTAATTTGTTGTCTGTTAAAGTATCAATAGTGTAAATGTAGTGATTGTTCATTTGCATCCAATTAATTACAGGATTGTATGAATTTACTTACCGGCAAAGTTGGATAGTTATTATACTCATGCGAATATGGCGACAGCCCTTGAAGATGATTCACTTGCTGAATAGAAAGTGAATTTGGAACAAGTCCATCTGGTGTGTTTTGTGTAGCTAAAGGTGTACCAGACATTGATCCGGTTAGTTGGTAATCTGAACCTTTGAATTAAAAATTTGTATAAATGCACATCGTAATTAAGTTTCTTTTAAAATCAATGACAGTATAAAACAACTGAGTTTGTAAACATTATATTGAATTTTAATACTGCAGAAAAAATAACATGAATTTTAACTTTATACTTTAAAAACTTTTCATTAACGAAAAAACAAATGAAATTCAACACTTAATGCAATTAGTAAAATCTTATATAAGTAAATCACTCATACGAATAAAAATGATAAGTTATGCATAGAACTCATGAAAATAAACTTATGTACAAAATTAAATATGCTTATAGTTTTATTTCTCGTTAAGAATATTTATTGCTGTATTAAAATAGTAATATTTTTACATTAAGTAAATGGAGGTGATAAAGCATAGGAGGGTTACTCTGATAAAAACAGAATACAACAAGAAAATAGCAAACTCGCAGAGTGACGACAAGGTAACTTGTTCGAGCCGAAAGTCTTTTGTCTTTTATTTCAGTCTAACGACAGAAGATAAATTGGAAACGACAGAGAAGACACAGAGAAAGAGAAAAAGAAATTTGGGAAAGTTAGCGTTGAGGCCTGTTAGGATTTGATCGCCAGTTGTGCAATGTCGACGATAATTAGACGTGATGAAACTTTGGGAACGAAGTTGATGAAAAGATAGGCTGAACAACATTTGGAAAGAGAAGTTAGGGAGAAAAGAGTTCGCGAAGATTTCGTAGGAAGGATTTGATGGCAGTTGTGTAATTATCGCGATATATACCTTTATTTACTGGTACAACGTCTGGGTTTCTATCATCGGTGTCGTAAAGATCCTCGGAGCTGGGTGCGGTGCCTTTTTTTAACGGCAAATCGTTTGGTCTTTGAGTCCTTCTTTCGCTTCTGATTTTCATGGCAGCCAGAATAGTGATAGTAACTAAAAGTAATGCGGTAACCACTCCGATCAAACCCCCTAATAATGGGGTGATCTCGAATGGTACCGGGGTACCTGTGAACAGAACACGTACTACTTTTGTACAATTATGTTATAATATTACGATTATGAACGTATGCATATTAAAATATAATTCGCGTTACATGGATTATATATCGTATGACACATTCGTAATACTCTAAAATGTAAGTTTAATGAATCTTTACTTTTTTATTTTTTAAACTTTCTTATCTTTTATTATAGTGTACCTCCAGCTACTGGTAAGTAGTCAACTTCTGAATTTGGAAGTTTGAAAATTTATATATGATGAAAATTATATGTAGTACGAAAAACAAATTACGACTTTGTACCTTTTGTACATTTTGGAAGTTAAATAAATTAATTTGTATCGTTCTTGTGTTCGGTTCACAAAAGCAACACGCCTGCGTGAGAACTGTAAGAATGGATGGTAACAGTTAGATTTGAGTTAGTATCGAGTTAGATTGGGATTAGATTTCAGTAAGCCTTAGTTAATCTAACTAAGCCGTGCCCGATAGCGTTGAAAATCTGTTATATACGAGGAGTTGTATCTCAATAATATCGATTTTTGCCTTGGGCCTCGGAAACTCTATCGGAGGTTCTGCAGTTTCCTTGGTGCTATCCTTAACAGAAATGGCCTGCTCTACCTAGTGCTGTGGTTAACCCCTCTAAATCCATAGTTTTGGAAGTAAATTGAAAAATATCGACGAAACATGGCATATTTAAATTTAAATTAAACTACAAAAATAAATACGTAAACTATTCACATGATTTTTTATATCGTAGGTTAATTTACATTTTCGCAAACGCTTTTTATTAATTTTTGTAAATTAAAACAAGAAATCAATTTTGATTTCCTCATGGGGTAAAAAGTGAACCAGTATAAAATATATATTTACATTTATTTATTGGCACTCGATAATCCCCTGCTTTCGGACTCTAAACGTAAATATTTCTTAATAAGACATGGCCAGAAATTATTGAGCAGGTATATTTAAAACTAAGTTCTTTTCGTTGATTTTTTAATAACTAATACAATGTTCATAATTTAGTAATCCTTTATATGAAATATTTATATAAAATATTTACTGAAACGAAAGTATCGTATATTTTGAGTATGAATCACAAATTTTAATGGTACATTAAAGTTAATGAAGTCAATCTTTTTGCTGAAAGAAAGTGAACTACTATAATTTTTATAAAATGAAATTAAAATTATTTTATTTAAATGTTTGTATAAAGCGTTTTTATTTCTTATCTGTTATTCTTGAGTTTTTTCCTTTTTAACCCTTACTCCGTAAACGCGAGTCAATTTTGTCTAGATTGATTCTAAAGGTATTGATTTCTCGGAAACTAATAAGTAACGGGCTTTGGTTCAGCGTCCTAAAAAAGTTGTTGGTTAGTGGAATCTAACCATACGATGTCGATTTTCTGTGTCAGCTAAGTAGTTACTGAACAGCATGCTGTCGAAATCTATAAAGGACACAAAAGACCCATGTATACATGACTCTATGTTTAAGCCCAAGATTACAGTTTCCGTATACATGGTGTAGCAATGTAGGACACATGAGCCAACAGAGACATTCTACAACGTAAAAATAAATCGGAAACGGAGAATAAACATTTTATGAGCAAAACAGTTTTGAGAAAATTGAATTAAAGAATGGACGTAGAGCACTTGACTATTTTTACTAAACTATTTTATTATACTATTATATATTATTTCGTTATAAACTATATATTATAAACAACGGCAAAATTGTAATGTATATTCGTTTTTATAATAAGATTATTTAAATTACAAAAGAAAACATTTCGCGTTTATAAGTTTCGTTTTATCTTTAAAAACTTGTAACACTTTATGTCATGATGTTAAGCACATAATTTTAATTATTAAATATATTATTTTATAGATGCTTCGAATTTAAACATTCAAATTTACCAATGGCTTTTTTAATAATAATTTGTTAAAAAATGTTTTAAACAGTAATTATATAAGTTAATTATTAATAACAGTCATGTTATATAAATTATTTATTTAACAAGTTTATTATTATTTGCAGTTAGTATGTTAAAAAAAGATGTACACATTGTTCAGATTTTTTTATGAAGTAAAACTTAATTTTAGTTTAATTAACACGATCTTTCTCAGCAGACTTCTAGTTTTAATATTTTTCTAATAAAAGCAAAGAAAGACTTGTAAAAAATCTAAAACTGATAATACCGAATTTGTAAATGAAATTATTGAAATATGAAACTAATAGAATTTTTAACAGACCACGGTTTTGTAAATGGCAGCGATTTAAGCGGTAGTGACCTGGCACGCGATATCGCGTGATGCGATATTCTTAGCGGTTTAGATTAACAATGGTTAAGAAATAATAAGCAAAATATAAAATATACTCAATATATCATTTACCAGTCTGTTTTTCCGCAACCTTTAAGGTGAATCCTTCCAAAAGCGTCGGTTCACTTCTGCCCTTTGCGTTTACAGCATACAGAATCATTTTAAGAACTTTGCCGGATTCTAAACCTTGTACAGTGAAGACTGCATTCTCTTTGGATGTGAGGTTTGCTTGTAGCATTCCTGTATGCTGATCAAAAACTTCCAACAGGAAATGTTGGGGTTGACCACCATCAAAGCCTGCTGAGCATTCCACGGAGAGTGATTCCGTTGTTTGATTCGATAAGGTGCAATTGTACGGAGATTCAGGCTTTCCTGTAAACAGTAATTTTCGGAAATTAAAAATTCCATCCAACTAAGGTAAATGTTCTAATGCGTATCCAGGTAATTAACAATTCAGTGAGAACTTTACCGATAATAACATTTCTGCTTATTTTGAACATTTAAACTAAATAAAATGTAGCTTCACATATATATAATTATAAGTTTTTGTAATTCAGTACTTTTAATTGAGATACACATTTTTATACGATATATTTCGTTATTAAATTTAAGCTATTTTATGCACGATTGAATTTTTGGACATTTTTCACGAATACTTTTCGTGCAGAGTGTTGTAAAAGATTGATTTATGCAAAATGGGTATGCAGTTTTGTGAAAAAGAATGCGATACGCTTTTTTATATGGTACTGCATATTTTTGTTATAAAAATCGATTTCTGTGAACATTCAACATGAAAAAATACTGGACTGAAGTAACGTGAGGAAAATCGATAGTTCGTGAAATGCTTCAATCTTTTTGTATAAAATATACTATTTCTGAATTTATATCTCACAAATTGTTTATATTTTCCATATTACGTTTCAATACTTTCAGAATGCTTTAAATAATCTATCTATTTAAGTAATAATACGTACTTTATCGTTTTTTATATTAAAATGTTTTATTAATTAGACATTTTATTATATTTTTTTAGAGAATTTACTTTGGTCATATCTCTCCATGTCTATATATAAATAAACCAACTAATAAAGCTATATAATTAATTTAAATTTGAATAATTTAATATAATTAAATAAATTAAGTAATTCAATTATATTGTATTATATAGTTATATAATTACATATTGCATTATATACTTCACATTTTATAATTATAATATATATTTTACTATAAAAAAACAATCAATTGTAGATATATAAAATGATTATTTTAAAATTATAGAAATGTAAGTATAAAATTTTATCACATCATTATTGTCACTTACTTTATATAATCTTTTTAGCTTAAAATCGTCAAAAACTAAGTAAAAGCAATTATTGTGTTAATGTTAGAAATGAAGAATTAAAAAAAACATATGCTATACTATTAGCAAAATCGTTAATAAAATTGATGGAGTCTACGGTTTATTTTTATGAAATGAATGGTTATTATATTTATTAAATATAGTATAAAGTGTTTAGTGTTATATTATATATATTAAATGAGTAACTGGTGCTATATCGTTATATTTATTAAACGAGTAGATGGTGTTATATCGTTATTATATTTATTAAAATAAGTTAAGTTACAAACTTAAGAAATATATTTATTAAGTATAAGTAATAAATTATTTATTAAATATAAATAATAAATTATATTTATTAAAATACATGGTACTACATTGTTATTATATTTACTAAATGCTACTAATTAGCACACTATCGAAATTATATGAGTAATTCGTGCTATATCAATATTATGCTCATTAAATAAGCACCTCTTTTAGAATACACCAATTTATACGCATTAATGTAATATTACTCAATATAAATGCATACTAGATTTATGAAATAAAAATATTTTTAAGCACGTATTCCGAAATAACGTTTGATTTGATACGAATACGTACCCGCCGGAATAATATGAAAAATGCAGGCATTCTTTTGCTGACCAGCAGTGTTACTTGCCCAGCAAAATACTGTGCCGTAATCCATTTCTGTGACTGGTCGATACGTGAGAACGCTTTGAGTGTGTCGTGTGGAGTTTTTGTATCTTGCCTGCGGTACGTCTACCATCTCCTCTGTATTATTAAAAGTCCAACGGAAGCTGTCTGGTGGTG
This sequence comes from Megachile willughbiella, assembly GCA_945859595.2. NCBI lineage: Eukaryota > Metazoa > Arthropoda > Insecta > Hymenoptera > Megachilidae > Megachile > Megachile willughbiella. The sequence goes on from OX243801.1 coordinate 11,459,996, forward strand.
GATATGCCTCGACCCTGCAAATTACTCGTGCATCTTCGTGACGTGCCACGCCATAGATTCGCTTCTGATCCGGTACGCAAATAGGTTTGTCTAGTAAAATACACGTATTCATTAAAACCTTCGAATAAATGGTACATAAATTAATACACATATTTATCATATTATTTTATGTCCTTGTGTCATTAACTTTATTATATTTTTGCTATAACTAAACGTCTATAAGAAATTCTACAGTGAAGAACAAATCTGATCTTCCTAGGGAAAATATGCTAAGGGAGAAATTTTTCATTCGAAAATTGGTGTTTTTGGATATGGGTTTATAGAGACTTTAAGGTCTAGGGATGGTGGTACTACGTATTTTAGAATATTTTCATAGGTATTTTATAACTATGTAGAACTTTGGGATTTGAGTATTTAGGGATGTGAATTTTGGAACTACAAATTTAGATATTAAGGGATTTGCATATTTGGAAATATGGGAATTTGGGGTGATATTTATTTTAGAACATTTTATAGGTGTTTTATAGCTATGTTGAACTTTAGGATTTGAGGATCTAGGGATGCAAATTTTGGGACCTGAAATCTGGAAATTTCGGAATTTGCATATTTGGAAATCTTGGAACTTAGAACTTTTATAATTTGGAAAATTGAGAATTTCGGAATTTGGAAACTTTTAGGATTTTATTTTACATTATTGTCTTATTTTTTCTATCTCTGTTTGTACCACCTCTTACGTATATGACATATTATACGTATACAACTTCAAAACAGGATAATTATAGCAAAAATTGTACACTTCAAATAATACATTAAATGAACTACATATTTCTTGTCTTTTTAGTGATGAACGTCCGAAGAACAAATTAGTTAAATTGAAAAAATTAATTCCAAGAGAAGTATCTTATTCTGATAAACATTTGCAATTTTTGATAATTTAATTTTCTTACTAACAAAAATTAATGGAAAAATAAATTCATACATTAACCCTTCATTGCATTTTGTTATAAATAGACTATAAAATTATAAGAAATATTTTTACTATAAGTGAAATTTAATTTTCAATCGCTTGTATTTTAGACGATAATGAATTTTTCAATTTAGTACGTTATTGTTTTTAATTTCTTTTACATAGTGTGTATATGGAAAGTGAAATATATTCTTGTCACATATAGAGCACACTAAGGTTGTATAACCTAAAAGTTTTTCAAATCGAAAATTCTTTTGTCACCTTAAGGTATGTATGAAAACTTTGATAATTGTTTTCATCAAGAAGCTAGGTAGAATTGTTCTGATACTAATCGACGTGTAATAAACTAATATTCACACAATGTACAAAACTTTATGCACGAAAACTTTGTTCGGTAATATAACGTTGATATGTAGTTTCTGTATACATAGGAGTACAAGAGAAACGTATATAAAGAACTTACACATAATTTTAAGTTCGACGATGTTACTGTAACTATCCCCTTCGACATTGCTTGCAATACAAGTATAATTTCCGGCTTGGGAGCGATTGACCTCCCTCAAAGCCAAACCGTATTGCTGTACTATCACGCCATTTTTAGCATTATTTTGAATTACATTCCCCTGGAACAATATGCACATCAGATGATTAGATTTCTAAATTGTTAGGTACTTGTTTCGTTAACACTTTTCCTAGAAATTGGGGGGCAAAAATAGAATTTACAGATATCTTAATAAAAGAAAGGAAAAGGGTGAAAGTTGATATTCAAGTTCGATATCCAAGTGAAATTAACAATTCAAGGATTAGCAAGTAATATTAAGAAAAAAGTAAATTCTTGTATAAATATAAAAATGTAAAATTGAGTGAAATTAATGACACGAAGGGAAGAATAAACAATAGCAGTATAATTCGAATAAATTGAACTAGAATGGCAGTTATAACTCGAAAAGCATTTATATTAACGCGCGATTTGTAGGTTCACTAATTTTATTAGCGTAACTAAGAATTAATAAGCTAACGAAATTTCAACGCAAATTTGTGAGGCTATATCTAGATAAAAGAACATTCAGGTTTTATTCACGATAAAATCGAACGTGTTCAGTGTATTGTTTAAATTTTATGATGTATTGCTATTTTTATTTACGGATTGAATTTTTGTAGACCTAAAATGGGTGGTAAAACGATATATAAACGGTGGTATATAAAATGATGTACAAATCATTTTTTTACACGTGTTTTGCTGATTTTTCAGAGAGTTAATGATTACTTACATTATGAAACAAATTTTAACTTTTGTTTGTTTTGTAAAATTCAATAAGTGATTCTTGCAGATGTGTAATTAATTTCTTCCTGTTACTCTCAATTTTTGACAAATTTTGTGGAAAAATGAAATTTTTAGTATTAAAAATTTAGTGACTTCTAACAGTCAGAATTATACAGTTCTTTTAACAGAAAATGATTTTGTAGATTTTAATAATAAAATAATATACATCTACATTTATAACGTTATAAACATTTATGTTTAAGTGTTTATAATAATATATGTTTATGATTTAGTATATCAGATATGTATAGTTTATCTATTAATTTATTTATAACATATAATATAACATAATAACATATATTTATAGCATAATAACAATGTTATATTATAACAATATTATAACAATATAACATTTTTATTATGTTAGAAATATATCTTATTACGAACATGTAGATATAATAATGTTTATAGTATTACAACTCAAATTTAAATGTTTATAATGTTATGAATAAATTTATAGTGTCATAAATATAAATTAATAGATAAATTATATACATCTGATATACTTAATCAGGAAAACTTATAAGAATCACTTATTAATTATTGCAAAATAAAATATGTGTTGTAAAGTGTTATTAAAAAGCATATGTTCGTGAAATTAAATAACGCAAAAATATTTATAATTTGTAAGAAAAAGTATAACCGTTATTTGCGACAATATGCGATATCAAATGAAATATTGTTAATAAAGAAAAAATATTATAGTAACAAAACCGTCATTTTTTATAAAGGATAATATTTACTATGTTTGGTGGTTTTTTACTATGGCTATGTTTTAAAAGTACTTGGAAATTTACGGTATGAAGTTAAGCTTTGAATTAACTAATGAACTAATTAAGCTATCTGAAATTTTAGTGTCGACTTTTTTCTTAAATTTACTAAATCTATGAGTCTTTTGCTTACGACAGCTTTGATGACGAATATAAATATAGTATCCTGCAAATCCACTATAAACAAAATTTACGTTTACACTTTTTACTTTAATGAAATAAAATGATATGAATTTTAGTTTAAATTCGAAATCTTTATTTTTCAATTTTATCAAAGTAACACTAGAACCTTTTAGGGGGATGTACATCTAGGTTCTAGATATACAAATAAAATCGATTTCTTTTTTATATATTTCTAACATTTAATATATTATAAATTACATATTATATTTATATTTATTTATAATTAATATTGATACTTATATTATAAATATAATATGTAAAGAATATTTTATGAATGTTTAGAACAAAAATTCGCAGAAATATTAAAAATATAAGATATACACGATTAAAAACTGTTTCAATCGATTTATGTACTCTAAACTATTCGAGTTCTACTAATTAGTCTATAAATTAGTACAAATTTAAAGTAGGAATCCGTAATGGAGTGGCAGGATACTTTATGCTATGTTCTATTTAATACGAAGTATAAAATCGCGACATTCTATTGAAACTTACATTGTGTTTCCATACTACTTTATAAGCATCAGGGTTAGCATGCACCTTGCATTCAAAGTACACATCGTCACCTTCTTCAATGTCGTCTGGATTCATATTTGATCCCAAATCCAGATGTAAAATTGGTGCAACTAGAAGATAAAAGATGAATAAAACATTAAATGCGATATAATAAAATATACATTATTTTTTCGTTAAATTGCTTTTACATTCACGGTATTTTGGATTAAAATCGCACCAATTAGTCACAGAAGAATTGAAAAATTGTCAAAAATATAGCGGAAGGTTTTGATTAAAATTCCACTTACTTTGCAAATTGGATATTAACAAGTAATTCTGGGAAATAAAAGATTGTGAATTTAGTTGTTAACCTAATAATAAATGGAGATCCAAATATAATTCATTTTATTAGTTCTGTTTAATTTTATGACGAGGGTTTAAAAAGGAATGAATAATTCGAAAAAAAGAGAAATGAAAGATTGAATAGAAGTAAAATATTAAGTTTTTTGTTGTTCGGTAGGATTAGCAGGTTTGTTATTCTCTCCGTAATATATTTATGCTTTACTTACAAAAAACGTTCAGTTTCCACGTGTCCTCCATTGTACCACGATGAACGTTAGGATTTTCAGCCCGGCAAGTAATTACTTTGTCGTGATCCAATAAAGTTGGTTTGAACGTTAATATAGAACTAGTCATATTACCATCTTGAGAAACCTTTTAAAATTAAAAAATAATTATAATTATAGGAAGAGTTTTTATCGTAATATAATTTTATTGATTAATTATTCTCAATTACGTATATTGCATTGACAAACTTTATATGAATCAGCATTTTTAATATTTATATACAAAAATATCAAAAAGAATTATGTATAAAAAAAGTTAATTTATTTTTAAAAATTTGTCAACGGTTTTCGCATTGCAGCTAACAATGAGTAGCATTCATAATTTAATTTGATTTCAATTGGAAATGTCAGATTTGGAATTATAATGTGTATTCCGCGTGAGATTATATTCTATAAAAATCACTATTAAATAATTTTGTTATATCGGTTTGGATTAACGTCAATTTGAATCGATTTAAAATTTCCTTAATAATTATTAGCGAATTATCGTTTTAATGATGCAAACGCATTACGCAAACATAATATACTGATGCACAATATATTGTATTATTTAATATATGGTTATAATCAATATTTATGATTCGTTTAAAAAGTTATCCCTTATACTCGAAATTTTTTAACCAGAAAATTTTACAGCTCAGATCACAGAAAAAATATAAGTACACAGGGTTAATACTAATTGAACTAATTATTAAATATTTAGATTATATTTATTGATTACGCAATCATAAGTAATCGTACGTTATTGATTACGTATCATTTATTGTTATTTATTAGTACTCACACTTGACTATGTATTTTAACCACATCATGTACTTAACTCACGTAAAAATTACTATATTTAATTATTAATTACATTTAATATTAATACACCGATTGCAAAATTTAGTTAATGAACACGTTCTAAGATTTCGAAAGTCAGTTTATAGTTCTATAGCATAATACCAACTTTTACTTTAAAAAATGGTTTACGATACTCCATATTTTCGTTAAACTTAATTTTAACTAGAAATAAGAAATTTGAGAAAATAGGTACCTTTTCTGTGTAGTTGTTCAACTTTTTTCCTTCCATATACCACGATAATTTGGCTGGCGGTCTGGAACCAACACTCATGCAATTTATGTCGTACTTCCTATCAGCACTTAAAGGCGCATGTTCACTGCTTAATATCGTCACGCTCAGTGGCTTTACTGAAACGAAGAAAATGCATGAAAACATTTTATATTTATTTTAAGTATCGGTCAATAATTGTGTACTCTGTTCAAACTGTCATGACTACTTGAAGTTTCTAATACACTCCTTCATTTCACATTTCCTTTCATTATTTATATCCATCATTTATATATGATATTTATTATTCATATAAAATAATGTTTATGAACATTGTTAAGGTAATGTTAAGAAGAAAATGTAAATTCAAAAAATAAAAATATAAAGAAACATCTGAAAAAAGAATGAAAGAAAAGCATTCGAAAATTTTCAAAAAATTAGAAATCATTTTTAAAATTAGAATAGTCATTTATCAAAATTATAACATTTTTCCAAAAATTAGATTTTTGCGCGACGGTAAAAACTCTCCAATCAAGGCTGTACAATTAATCAATATTTTCAATATTCCATCGCTGAAGAACTCATTACGGATTTGCAAGCACGAATTCGAGGTAGAAATACCAATATCCTTCATAATTTCAGATAAGGGTATTTATCCCTTCTCCCAAAAAAAAATGTTGATTTCATTCCTCTTTAAAATTACATTTCAATCGTTAATAATTAACAGTTAATATTTCGTACGTGAATATAACTCTAAAATCCGTTTAAAAGATCATCTTAAAATAAATTTAATCTAACAATCTGATTCCGTCCATGAGATCAGTCAAACAGTTTGAAACTTTTTAAAATAATTTGGAATTATTAAGCTGTTGAGATTGTTACACCTGTTTGACCATTTTCATGGTGCAAACTTTAAGAGTTGGAGTACATTTAACACTGATCGTCGGTAAAGAGATAACACAGAATGTCTGATTATGTGTGTGCACAAGTTTTATTTGTTTTGGTAATTTTTTCTCCTGACTGTGAAGGTGCCTTATAAAATTGATCGAAGATATGTTTGCCAGTATATCAAGAGTGCCTGGCCGAGTTACGAAGTCCTTTCATTTGAAACTCTGCATCAGAAGAAGCCTCAGGAGGCGTACATCCCGTGATGACTCTTCGTGAGGACCTAGTCTTTGCTCTTACGGTTGTGCAATATACTATCGAAAGTTTTAGACATTTGATGAGTTGCAATTGGTCATCTGCTAAGGCAAAAGTTGCTGAGGGAATATTGCGATTGACGATGTGCAGAAGGATAACTAAGATCAGGAATCGAGATCATCATTATTGCAGCAACATATATTATTGCTGAAGTTAATGATACATAAAATGAGAATTGTTAATATATCAACGACATTCGTGACAGAGTTGAAAACTATATAGATTTTGTTTACGGTGAACTTTCAAGACATTGCTATCGACGTTGCAAGAGAAGTCGTTTTTCTGTTGCTAGAAGTCAGAGGTTCGCGTTGAAGTCGGCTCAGAATAAGTTCAGAAAGTGATCAGAGCATCTAAGATAATTTAGATAATTTGTCGCAGGGCGGACAATAAGATCAGATGAAAATAAGGTCTAATTCTAGTGGTAGCAGCGTTTCACCAATATCGGGGGAGGTATGTAATGAAGACAAGATTTCTATGAACGAGCACAACCATACCGGGATGATCGCGACGAATGACTGCATAATCCTCAGTGTGCACGCTATAGTTGGGCGAGAGTCACGTCTCCTGGTTGGGAGCGCAATCAGGTTTTGGGAGTAGATCTCTAACTCTGTTAATTTAGGGGAGATGGAACAAGCGTTTCAGGTAATGATAGGGCGGTGGAAGAGCAATCAAGAAGGTGCGAACACAAAGTATTTTTCAGAATTATTTTGGTAACTAGCCAGTCTATCAAACAACTGAAACAGTACGAATTATTTCCTTCGTATTCACGAATTGATTAGCTGTTTTAGATCACTTGGATCCAGAAGAAGATTGCTACGTGCTGCAATATGCATGTTGCAATGTACATATTACATTGCATGTGTCAATTATCTTTTCGTTGAAACGATTTGGGCATTGATAGTCTGGAGTACAGAAAGTGGCTTTACGTCATAATGGTACCTGCAATTGGTTGAAACATGCACGAGTGCTCACTCTGCGAGAACGTTCGTAGCATTCGCGTACAGTGGGAAAGGTGCGTTAAAATGTTTGGCCTGACGGTGATATACCGATTGAGCTACCGGTTAACATTAGAGTAGAAAAGGTAGGTTTTAGTATCACAAATAGATCCGTATTATTTACGCGTCTGCATCCATTGCACGGGCAACTGAGCCCACATTCATACCCCCTATTCAATAACCAGAGCTCCACACGTCCGTTCCGCCTGCATAGAAGCTTCTGTGGCCAACGTCCATATTCACTAGTTTGTCCGCGTTAGTTTCCGAGTCTGTGAGGCTGTACGCGATCATGAAAATTAGGATGGTACCCTTAAACATGTAACGTTTAGCTGTAGCAATAAGCGAGGTATGTCAGCTCGTGACCACTTTGATGCTCCGCTTGAGGATCGAGTTATTTCTTTGCGGATGAAAGGTCGGATTAAGGACAGCAGTCGTTTGCTCGTAATCCTTTTTGGCGACGATTCTTTTATTCAAGGTAATGCTATTTCGCTATGCACGACCTACTCGACGTTTTAACTTCTACGTGACGTTATACTACTTCCAACTTAATGACGAGATTAAGGAGTATCTTAAACATTTTAGATATTTCAGACGAGGACTTTTCAAATATCTCAGATAGGGAGAATCTTAAACATTTCAGATACCTAAGATGGGGAGTATCTTGAACCATTCAGATGAGGAGTATCTTAAACATTTCAGGGGTGGTTTGCCATCTCACGAGAGGGAACTGTTAGAAATAGTATCGTTAGATGCCAACTCTCGTTCGTCACTCTGTGGTAGAATACAGACAAAGACATGAAATTCGAGAATAATTTTGCGCAACCTATCGGATGTATTGAATGGCATGTTCCGACATCTGAGGTGCCAGAAATGTTCCATCATCGGGAGTTTGAGAACTGGCAGACAGACTAATAACGCTGTGGATATTACCAATACTTAGTGCGATTGGGAATGCTATGCAAATTACGCTCGATTTTGACTGTGTGGAAGATCTCGAGACAATGACAGGTGTCATTAATATTTTTATTCAGAATCAGTACCGAAGAATGTGAGTTTAGAAGGTTTGAAGCAATATTCGTCTTATTTTCAAACTCGTTCTTCCCGACAATGAAAATGTTTAGTTACAGGTTGGACTATGATCTTAGAAACACCCTGTATAATAGTACACACTAATGGGTTAATGTACAAGTAATGGAGTAATGCACAGTAATAGGTTTAAGTTTTTTGACCGGCGCCAACCGCTAAGCGGATTAGCGGTTGCTGAGCCGCCGTTCTCACGGCAATTGCAAGCCGCACGCTGATAGCTGTGAGCAAACACACGTACATAATCACTCGCCTTTGTGATATAAACAATTGTATACTCTTGTGACATAGTCAATCGCTCTCTCTTGCAAAGTGCCTTCGTTTTCGCTCCTCATTCTTAAAAAACTGTTGATAGGAACTTAATCCCTTGCAATACTTTGACAAGTCTGACTCGCGACGCACTCACAGTTCAAATGTCATAAATCTTACTCGAATGTTTGATACGTTTCAACTTAAAGTCCAATCTAAGAATCGCAATATAAAATTGATTTCAAATTTCCTTACTTGTTCTAATATTGTAGTTAGATCTGATAGACGCATATGATAAATAAATTGTATGATAAGGAGTTAACTTATAGTAGCCTTAAGAATTGTGTTAGGTTAAATTAGTATAGGTTCACCGATAAACGTGTTCATAACTAAATTAAACTGTATACTGTCAAAGGGATTATCTTTGTTTACTGCTTTCCCTTTCTAATCCAGCATTTACCGGTAGTTTGTTGCTACAAGGTTTAGGTTGCTATCTAACAAGCAGGGAAAAGTGGAAAGCTAATTATGTTTGAATAACATCGTTCAAGAAATTGGGACTCGAGTGTAAGATGTAGGCTAAAAATTTCTGACTCTAAATTGTGCACATTATTTTCAGGAGTGGTAAGACTAAGATTCGTGAGACTAACGAGTTATTTCTGAACGTTTATATGCTTAGTTTTCACGAAAGTAGACCTTGTAACTATCTTAAATTCGTTTAATCTGGACGTTAGCTATGAAAGATACTATGATGTTTTGCATTAGTCATCTTGAAGTTGATGAATATTTTAAATAGGAGTTATTACTTTCTTTTTCTATAAAGAACAGTTTCATATCAAATCTGTTGCAGTTCATCAGTTTGTGCGATAGGTCACTCTCGAGTATTGATGTTCCTAAGCGCATCAAAATTATAGATAAATCCGTTCACATCAAATCTCTCTCTCAATGAAGAAAGAGAGAATTCCTGGTAATGTAGTGAAGCGAACTCTGAAACCTTGCGACAATTGTTGTCCAAGAGTGTTCCTGCAATTGGCACACTTTGAGGGTGCATCAGATAACTTAGTATACAGTTTGATTGGATAACTTCCTCCACACTTAATACACTATTGGATTTGATACATTTCGCTGATTCGTGCTCAAATTGACAGCTAAAACATCGGATGGAATGCTGTTAGCTGTCATATTTTTCTTGATAGACGAAGACAAAAACAATTAACTAATTTTCAGAATTTCAGTGAACTTGGGATCTGGAGACTTCGGGATTCTGAATCTACAGATACGCGAATCTATGGATTTGAGAATTTAGCAATTTGGTGATCTAACGATTAAGGGACCTTCAGATTTGGAAATCTTTAAATTTGGGAACTTTGGGATTTAGGGAATTGATCTACCGATTTGCATCTACAAAAATTCAAATCTCGAAATTTGGAGATTTAGAGATTCAAAGATTTGGGAATTTAGGGAATTCGGGTCTTTAGAAAACGTGGGATTTTGGAAGCTTATATTTGGAACCTAGCAATTTAGGATTTACAGATATGTGAATCTAAGGATTTGGAGATCTACCGATTTGGTGACTTGGGATTCAGGAACCCAGATTTGGAGTCTGAACAAATCTAGGAATGTGGGGATCTAGCAACTTTGATATCTAGTAATTTGTAAATCTAAATGTTTTGGGGATCTAGGGATTTGGGGATCTAAAGATTTTTTAGATTGCAGGATTTGGAGATCTAGAGACGGAGAAGTTAAAAAATTTATCATCTTCTATTCATTTATTTCTCTACTCTCCTTTTAGTCTCGAAATAACTAGTCATCAAATATTCGTAAATTTATCAAAAATTGTCTTCTAATTTGTGTGTAAATGGAATAATGTTATATTTTCTAGCTTATGAAGAGAATCTGGGTGCCGTACATAGAATCTTGGAACATGAGAGTGAGAAAATCGAAATGTAAAAAAGCAAATCTGTTGAATAAGTGTCGGATCGTGTTTACGCGAACGATAGAACGAAGGGACCTGAGATCTTCGTTTGGGAAGAATCTGTCTTGACTTATTTCTTGCCAGAATCTGCAGAAGGATTAGCTGTTGCCACCTCGAACATATTTGGAGCATTTCGCCATGGTCACGACGATAAATGGACACGTGCCAAGGGCACGTGGTCTGACGGGAATCTTCAGCACGCAGCCGATATCTCCGGAATGCTGCACTGGGAAGGAGTATACGGGTCTCTCACTCAGGGTGAGAGTATGGGGGTAGGATACAGCAGAATGGACATAGTAAAGTTCAAACACCAAAACAAGCAAATGAATAGTTTAACGGTCATGATTTGTGCTAAAACTTACGCAATGCGGACCACACTACTGTCAGCGAGTAAGTGCTACGAATAATTGCCTGGATAGTTAGGTTGGTAGGATAAACAGAATAGGATAGCATAGTTATACGAGAAACGAAACAAGACTGGTGGAACCATACATAGAATATATGTATATACACAGAATAGGAAAGTCATAGTCATACGAGAAATGAGAAAAAATGGAAGTTCTCTAGTAGTCGAACTATTTGGATCGAATTGTAAGATCGATATTAGAAGGTTTGGACGAAACGCCTTTATTAAGAATTTAATCAATTTTTCGAAACTAAGCTTCAAGATTAAGGATATTTAACATGCATAATGACATTAATTTAAGAAGATGGTATTAAGAAATTCTGTACTAGGTGTTAAATGTTGAAGATTCAGGAAGATGGCGGACACTCAGTATCAAAATAACTAAAGCAGTCAAAACTTTAAGTTTCTTATTATAAGTTAAAAGTTTGTTAAGAACTCTAACATATTCGTGTCGTTTTGTCAGTACTGATTATTTGAAAAGACATTTAATATTTAATTCTTTCATTCCGATTAATATTGAATTACTAATTCATATCGCGTCAGCTGTGCTAGCGAAGAATTATGAGCTTAAATCTTCCATTATGATTAATAATTTTTTACCTGCTTTCATCTTTGGTTTGTTTTTATGAACATATTTATACAGTTTTATTTGTTTTAATATCTTTGTCGTACTGCTTTTTTAATTTTTCTTTTTATTTATTGTAATTGTGTAATATTATCGTTTAATATTACCTGTGTAAGTTTTTGTAGACACCATTGTATATTCTTGATCAATAAAAATATTAATATTCGTTAACACAAAGAAGGTTAATATTAATATCAATATTAATATTATTAATATTATTAATTAATATTAATATTAATCTTCTTCGTGGTAATCAAATATCATTATTAAATAATATGAGAATAACAAGGTTCTATTGCATCAGTTTTCAGAAAATATTGATTTTTTTGAAAACATGTTTTCCATTTTTCTCTGTCTACTCTATACTTTAGAAATAACACAACCACAATTTGTAAAAAATAGCAAAAACAAATGTTAATAAAAAATTCTTTAAATATCTAGACTTACACAAATATATCCATGAAACATAAATAAAAGATATAAAAGTGGACAAAAATTTGTCATCACGGCAGATTTGAACACGTGACAGAGTAATGCAAGGATCTGTCATAATTGCTGCGATATGATTAAATAATACTACATAATTACTTTTAAAAACCAAAATATTCAATACTAAATATTTTTCACTGAAAATGAATATTGACAAAAACGACCGAACATCCCATTATTTTTACTCTAAATTCATGAGAAAAAGTTTGACCAAAATGGATGATTCGACTATAGTGTCTCGTTTTATTCTGAATTCAAGCAGAATTCGAATTTTCCATTTGGTACCAAACTTCGTGTATTTATATCAGTGTCAAACTTATTTTAGCAATCTAGTACTTTAAATATCATATTATAATCGTGAAAGATGCTTTCAATTAGCAATGAACTTCTAATAAATGTACTATATCATTACATTTAGTTTTTTTACTAGTCTTCCAAATATTTAACAGTGCAATTTGAAATCGATTAAGTAACGTTTCCACTAAAACAGATGATTGATTCTTATGAAGATTGACACATCAGGTAACAGCACTCAAAGTGCTCTGCCGGTAAAAGCTAGGTACACTGATCCATCGGTTTATATGAAGTTTCGCGTCGTTTCTTTTTACGTGGCTGAAGATCGCGTGAATGGAGTCCACTTACTCCCGTAGACATGGTGATCCGGCTTGTACTCGAAGATATCGAATATACAGAGTGCTCCAAAAAAGGCGTTCCATCTAAAAACTGCGGATTCCACAAAAGATTGAAAATTCATTTACCACTTCTTTATCTGCAAAATTTGTTTGTCGGCATCAAATCGTTGTTAACCTCGGACAAATTTGTTTATATCTTTTTATTAAAAACGGAGTCAAAAACTGGGTAGTGTTAAAAGAATTCTCAATTTTTTTTGGTGTGGACAATCTGCAATTTTGAGCATAAAAAATTGGGCTTTCCATATAGAAAAATAAAAGTGACTATATCTTCTCTACGCCTCCACTTACAGGAACATCATTTATATCGCATTATGCAGCTTCTTAAGTCATGTAACTTTTGTCAGTAACATTTTCTCGTATTATTTGAAATATCCAAGATATTTAAGTGGACAGAGAGCGTGAGACACATTGTATATTTACTATATATATACATGTTTTAATTTGGTTTGTTTAAACGAAATATTGTAAAAAGAGAATGAACTTACGGTGCATTTCAATAGCAACAGAGGCGGAGACGGGTTGACTGATATTGTTGTTAGATGCTTGACAGGTAAATACGGCATGAAGATCAGCTCTGGAGAGTTCACGAATTATTAACGTATTTCTACGAAGAGAAGGAAATTCTCCAGCTTCGTCTTTGGAATCAAGGAGCATTTCTCCACGCCACCATCTCACTTTTGGCTCGGGACGTCCTGTAAAAGTAAAATACAAAGTATAATGTTTGATTGAGCTTTAAACATTCAAGTATTTTATCCGATTACACGAGGTATATGAAAATTCTCATTGACAAATCTTGCGTTTGGTTTAAAATAAGGCAGCAGCGGTTCTCAACAAATATTACGTACTATTTATTGTATGTGAGAAAAAAGTTGGACGGTACAGTTAAAAGAAAATGGGCTTCCTTAAAGAAAATATGGTAAAATAAGAATCCTTAAAATGTGGAGATTAGTTAAGCTTTTGGGAATCTTGGAGATTTGGCGACTTTGTGTATTTGGGACCTTTAGGATTTGGGGACTTGGGGATTTTGGGATTTAGAGACATTGGAATTTGGGGACTTTGTGTATTTGGGATCTAGTGATTTGGGGATCTAGGAATTCCGGATCTAGAGATTTGTGGATCTAGGGATTTGGGAATCTAGGGATTTGGTGATCTAGGGATTTGGGGATCTAGGGACTTCGGGATCTAGGAATTCAGGGATCTAGGAATTTGGGATCCAGAGATTAAGGAATCTAGGGAGTTGGAAATCTGGGGATTTTTGGAATCTAGGGATCTAGAGATTCAGGGATCTAGGGATTTTGGGATCTAAGGATTTGGAGATCTAGGGATTTTGGGAGATCTAGAGATTTTTGGAATCTAGGCATATTTGTGGTCTAGGGATTTTAGGACCCAACGATTTTCGAGATCTAGGGATTTTTTGATCTAGGGATTTTTTGATCTAGGGCTTTTTTGGTCTAGGGATTTTGGGGTCTACTGGTTTGGGGATCTAGAGATTTGAGAATTTAAGGATGTGGGAATCTAGAGATTTGGCGATCTAGGGATTTCGGATTTATAGATTTGTGGATCAGGGAATTTGGGGATCGCGGAATTTGGGGATCCAGGGATTTGGGATCTAGAGATTTGGGGATCTAGGGATCCGCGGATTTAGGAATTTGGAGATATGGGGATTAGGAGATCTATTGATTTGTAAATCCGAGATTATTGGAGATCAAGGCGTCTGGGAATTTAGAAATTTTGGATTTAAAGAATTTGAAGTTTTATGAATTTGCGGATGGAGAAATTTAGAAATATAGTTATTTGAAAATCATGGAATCGGAATTTGGAAATTTAGATATCTGAAAATCTAAGAATATCGGAATTTAAAAATGTAAATATTTGAATGTTTAGAAATTTCGAGATTTAGGAATTTGGGAATTTGAGAATTTGTAAATATAGAAGTTTAGTAATTTACAAAATTGGGGATTTAGAGAATTAGAAGTTTAGTAGTCTGCCAATTTCGGAATTTGGAGAATTGGAAACTCAATAATCTTCAAACTTAGGGATTTGAAGAGTTTGTTGGTGGAAATGCGAAAAATTTAAAAATTCAAGAGGTTTGAAAATTGAAAGTTTATAAATATAGAAGATTTACAAATCATTAATTTTTTGTATGCTGTTATTTTATAAAAAATAAAGTAAAAATATATGGTGCTGTATATAAACTATTGTATATTTTCTCTTAAAGTTTTATGTAAACCATATTTTGTGTCGCTATGGGAATACCTGAATTCTGGTTTTGACGGTACGTATTTATGAAAAGATTGAGAACCATTGCTGCAGAAGAAAACGTCGAATGGGATAAGAAGGATTACTTCTTTACCACTGCATCTTTTTTAAAAGTGCAATGACTCAAAAAATACAAATACATCTTGAACTAAATATATCAGAGATGTTCTTTCATTTTTTTGAAATTGTATAGTACAATGATGTACAATAAGTTATATAAAATAAAAATAACATTATAAATTATTATCCTAAAATAACAACAATATTATAAATTTCAATTGTAAAATAACAATAATATTATAAATTCTTATCCTGAAATAACAGCAATAGTATTTCTATTTTCAACTAACAATAATATTTTAAATTTTTATTTAGAATAAGTAACAAAAATATTTTAAATTCCTGTTCTAAAATAACAAGAATATAAATTTTGCAGCAAGGGAACCCATTAATCTGTAACACTAGTAGAGATTAACACGAATGTCGCATGGGTCATTGGAGTAGCTCACGATATACAGCAAAGTTATATTCATCAGGAGCAAAAAAGTGCATTATTCATGTTGTCGTTCAAGATAGCGATTTCGGTCAGTTTCTGAAATGATCTCCATCAGGAAACGACAGTAGATGACCTCTTTCGTGCTTGTAGATAAGCGTACGTTTGTATTTAGTGTCTGTTGATGAGAGTGCTACCAGAGGTCGCCTCTTTATTCAAATTAAAAATGGGGACTGCGAAATCTTCGCTTATTCCTACAATTTCTTCAATTTGCATCAATGTACCTCTTTAACATTTGCAACATCAGCTAGATCTTAACACTAAAATCACTAGACGTGTCATTTGATCCAAATTACATTTACCGAGATTTTATTGAAATCTGTTTTTTATGAACCAATAATTAATGTGTACATTAATTTATATTCTATTGTTTGTTTCTATTTTATTTCTAATTTCAAATTGTTTGTACATACGTGTTTACTGTTAGACACGTTTACTGTCGTGAAAATTGATATACACCTTCATCCAAGTCTACGGACATGTTAGGTTTCATCAAAACCGTGACATTTTATATGTACATGGTCTGTCCAGAAAGTAATGCAATTTATTCATTTCCGCCGTTTTTCCTGGTCCGAACATGTTCGGACTTGTTGGAATATGTGGAGGGGACTCTTATCTTCATATCTTTGCAACCTCAACCTGATCCGCGCTCCGAAATCGTCAGAATCGTAGTAAACGTAAACCTATTATTTGTGCCCGTGTCACGACGCGTAATGGAGAAAAATATCGAACAACGTTATGCGATTAAATTCTGCGCTAAGCTGAATAAAAGCCTCGCCGAAACCAACCCAATGATTAAGGTGGCATACGGGGACTCTGCTCTTTCCTATTCTCAAGTTTCCAGATGGTTAAATTTGTTCAAAAACGGTCGGGAAAACGTGGAGGATGACTTCTGCTCTGGACGGTCGACAAGCACCACTATTGACGAAAATGTTTCCCGTGTTCATGAACTTCTTAAGAGTGATCGACGACTGAGTGTTCGAATGATCGCAGAGACTCTGAACATATCGAAAACAACTGTGCACAACATTGTACTCCAAAAGAGATCGCCACTACGTGGCAGCTGCACCACGACAACGCTCCCAGCAATACCTTTCTGCGCGTTCAAGAATTTCTAGCCAAGCACAGCTTGGCACAACGTTACTACAGTTCCCTTACAGTCCTGACATGGCTCCAGCAGATTTTTTTCTGTTCTCGAAGATCAAGTCTGCTCTCAAAGCATTCCATTTTGGAACCATAGAAGCGATTCAAACCGCCGTGACGAAGGCATTAAACGAGGTCCCCATTAACGCCTTCCAGGATTCGTACCGTGCATGGAAAAGTCGCTGGCAAAAGTGTGTTGAAGCCCAAGGGAAGTACTTTGAAGAATTTTAAAGATTTATATCAATAACATAAATACATTTTTTTCCGTACCTAATTGCATTACTTTCTGGACAGACCATGTATATACGAAATAGTATGTTTCGGCTGCATGCTACACACATATTGCATTCACTATTTTGCAAAGATGTCATATGCTCGCAGGACTGTGCATGAATTAAAACCCAATATTCGATATTGTTTAAATTTCTTCTATCATCAGTTTTCAATGAATTACACGTGGTCTGACATCCTATAATACACATTATTATCAAGAATACACATAATATTACAGATCCATCTCTTAATTTATTATCATTGACTTAATATTAAGAACATTTCAAACTTCTTCCTCTTTGTGTTTCTATCTGTATTTCGTTTAATTATGTAATATAACTGAATTTACGACATCAGTCCCTGGTAACTACTATAGTAATCAAGTTAAGTAGCTCGGAGAGGTGACAAGCGTCGAACAGGTTGTAAAACTGTTTAAGCGTGAAAAGACATGAAATCTGATCTCAAAATGGAAGATAAGGTACATCAAGCTAGTACCCGTATAAAGAAACGTTTCTTAGAATGTCTGCAATATATCGAAATGGTATGCCATCACAGGGTATATGATGGTTTGATTTACCCTTTCGTTTACGATTCACCGTTGTTCGAAAGTTTCGATCAGGTTCAAAATGAAGTCCATGGCTCTCTTCAACTTTGGATTTGTGGACTTCTGCTGACGTATTTCGAATCAGTAATGTAACTGATGTAGTCAGATATATGGTTATGTAATATTTGAAGGTAAAATTCTCAGCTAACATGCAACCACGATCCGCAATGTCAAAAATGATAGTGTTCTGACCTTGTTGATGGAGTTCGCTTATAACTATCAACCCCCTAACCTGCAATATTGTGACGCACACTACAATTGCATGTGGTCAACTTGTGTTTTCACTGCAATTGAATTTTGGGTTCAATTTTAATTACGATCTGTATAATCAAGGATCACCGAAGGTAAAATGTGCTTAACATTTCAACTTTCTTTAATTGCCTTAACGTTGTACCAATAGAAGCTAGCCGCGAATGACGCAACTGCCTAGAAAATTGTAGGTTAAGTGGTTCAAATACGGTTTGTATACGGTTATTAGACGAAGTAGGTACGTGACTGCATCACACATTTTTGATCCTAATTTTATCAATACCTCTACTGATTTTATGTGTCAATGTCAGGCAGTCTAAAAGAGAAAACTTGCTATCTTGCATTCTCTACATTTTGCTCCTGTTCGAGAGATAACTTCTTCATGAGCTCTCTCCGATTCCGGTGGCTCTATAAATATTTCGTGTTCGAGACTTTCCTCGAGATACGCGGTGGTGACGTTTAACTGTCAAACTGACATCTCATATCATGCAGCCAAGTCTATAAAACGACGCATTAAATTTAGTCGCGCAGTGAATGCTGTTCTGTTAAAATAAGCTCCTGCGCAAATTCTAATGTTACCAAGCTAATCTCCCACTTTTTGTGGAGTCTGTCGATTATCTATTTCCTTTTTTGCGACTTTTAGAGACGTCGTGCGATTCACCGACTCCCAAGTGCCATTGGAAACAATATTTTTTACTTCTTTGGCCATGGCATGGTGCCAGTAATTTGCATCCGGTGTAGATAGAGCTTGTTTCATAGGGATTTCCGATAAGAAAGTGTGCATATCATTGGTATAGCTCGGCAGAATGTTCGTTTACTGATGAAACCTTCGAGGTATTTTCTTTGAATATTCTTTCCCGATACTCGTTCGATTTTGTCCTTATTACAATCATTCCGTTGAAGTTTCGCAAGATATCTCTGTTATAATTGTAAATTATAAATTTAAGTTGGAAGTAGGTAAATACAAATGTAAATGATTATTTTTTAACGTGGTGCAACGTTTGTTTTTAATTAAAATGAAAAACTATAAAAGAAACTTGTGAAATTAAATATGGTGACCAAAGTAGACCTTCAGAACAAAATAACAGAATTTAAAATTTTAATCACGTAATATTATGTAGATCGTGCAATTCGTCTGAATCGGAAACAAATATGCTTTTTGTTTGTCTTCATGAATTAATTATTCGCGTGAAATTAATGTAACAATTTTCTTTAAGAGTACATAAAAAATTCATCGCTGTTGTCAAGCTGACAATTATAATTGGTGCAAACATATACTACGTATATTATTCTTAAATAGATAAATAATATTTAAAATTAATAATTATTTATATATGGTTACGCAAATCGAGGATTCTATTATGTCAACAATAGGAAAAGAAAAAGGTAAAGTAAATGAAAAGAAAGAAAGTAAATGAAGCTTAGCATGTCATAAACTTAGACAATTTATAAGTTCACATGTTTGACATGTTCAGTTTTCAATTTTGCCACCAGATGAGATATTTTTGTTTCAACTTCAAGCTTTTACTCCAATAGTTCCGTGTCCTCTTCTTCTATTTAACTGTATTTGAACTCCTTTTACTGTCTTTTTAAATCTTTCCTTTTTCGAAATCCTTTCCCTTTGATCACGACGATAACAGAATGCTATCTGCACAGTATTCTTGCGTTGCTTTCCGTTCCGATCTTCACACGTAGCACTTTAGACGGTAATTCGTCAGGCGATTTTATAGCACATCTGCAATTATCGAAAATCGAAAGCAAACTGCGTAATAACGTGACAGTGATTAAATCTTCGCAAATGTTGACACTCATTTCCCAGAGCTTACTGCGTCGAAAAATTCACGAACGAAATCACGTACGTTAAGCGTGGGAAGATGGTGGTTAGAAAACATTCGGTTACCATTCCGACTTTCTCATTCCATTGAACTATAGGAAAATAATCTTTACCCATTTGTCTCTTTTTATTCTTGCAAAGGTAAACGCTTTTTGGAGTTAAGTCGAAAATCTGTTTCGTCCATTTTAATTGAAGTTTTGCAATTAGGAATAAGATTTATGTTGCATAGAAATGTTTGCGAGACAGATTTTTGCGAAGAAAAATTTGTTACCATTTTAATGTTATTCCCTACCTTATCGATGTCATGCAGAGCTAATTTGATGTGGAGCAAGATAGCAAAGTTTCTATAAGGTATAATAAGAATTGTTTAGAAACTTGACAATTGAAATGATATAATACCAAGGCTTCTTTGACTATAATATATCCCTTAGTATAATATTCTTGAGTATAATTCACCGGGTATACATGTACCTAACCTATCTAAATATTCGGTATACGTATACCTAACATACCTAAACCAATCCGGTATACCAATACCAAACCTACCTAAACCTGTATGGTTGAACTCGTTTCAGATATATGTTCAGATATACAGGGTGTCTCACAACTAGTGTAGGTCCCGGAAATCGGGGGTAGCTGACGTTATTCTGAACAAGATTTCCCTTTGCAAAAATGGGGTTTGAAGCTTCGTTTTTGAGTTATTAAGGAAAAACACTGACCAATCAGAGCGTTGCCTGTAAAGTGTATTCAAATTTCTTCCTACTCCACTTTTTTGAATTCATAATCATTCACGCAAAAAACACTAGGTAGTAAATTTATAAACACCCTGCACATACGAGGAAACGGAATGTAACATTTGTTCACCGAATTAGTTTTAATCGAGGTGTTATTATATTTGTTATATCATTCAATAAGGGTAATTGAATTTTTACCACCATTTTTGCCACCTATTGGCAAAACGAAATTGAATTTATGCCATCTTATGATTTGTACCTTAGATTGCCTAAGTGTGTTCGCTTCAAATAAGCAAATATGCACTGGATAAAATATCTTAGCTTCTTGGGAACTACTCTTAAAAATATTTCCAAAGTGGAATACATCTATAAAACTCACCTCCCGTAACTAGGCACTGCAGCTTCATGTCACCACCTTCTTCGTATGGACCGGCTATGGTCGATACTGTTTTACCATACGCATCGATGATGTTTGGTTTATGCGGCGGAACTGCAATATGTGGACAGAAAAAATATTGTTTAATGTTTCATCAAAATAACGTTTTCATTTTTAAAATTCAGATATTGGAAAATTTAACGATAAAACTTTAATCGTGGTAAAATAAAATTGTAACTATTTTCTGGAGTCTATTGCATGATCTTAATATAATATGATAAGTTTGTTTACTACAAGATCAAATATCTTGCAATAGATATAATTAGTATATATACATATAGTATGTGTAATATATAAATATATTAGTATTTAACATTAAATGTACCGGCTGTGTACTTAATTTGAGATGAAAAATGAAGTCAAAAAATAAATAAACAAATGACAAAACATAAATTAGTACACATATTAATTCTTTATCTTGATGAAGATCAATGCAGATTTCAGGAGGATCACTTCAAGAAATTGTGTAATCTATAATAAGCAACTTGTAGAACGGTCATTTGACCGGTTTGGTAGTTTCAGCGTTAAATAATTTTCATTGTAAATTTTAAATAGTTTTGCCGACAGTTAAAATGAGTTACAACAGACATTTGAATCTTACTTCTTAATTTATTTCACGTGCCTCGGCTATATACTATATGCAGTACTACCAGAGTTCTTCAGTCAATAGATCGCGGTTCAATATTGAACGTTAAATTTTTAATGACCCACGAAATGATAGCCGCTAGCTTGTGTCAAAGCGAGAAACCCATAAAATAATTTCAAGCATATTTGAGAACATCATAAATTTCACAGATGAATATTAGATGATGTACACAGATTCAAATATCGTTTATTATTTCATCTCTACTTATCATTATCAAAACGGTGGATTGTGTGTCGAATATGGTTAAAGATCAGAATATATGTTTTTAGGTTATGTCATTGAAATTTTTTTAAAAACCTCAATATAACATAAATACGAATAATTATGTAATATAACTGTATCTCATTTCATATTTTGTCAGATTATTTTAAACAATGTATGTATGTCGCAGTATTTTACATTTTACCGGTAACGTGATATAACAGACCGAATTGTAGAAAGCAAATGTATCATATATGCTAATGAATTCGAGACAAAATTTGTTTCTCTATCGTCGTATAATTGTGATAACTTTTAAAGTAATATTACAATAAATTTTTGCTGTTATAAGCAAATTCTTATAACCCTTTTATAAATTTTCTGCTTATAATTTTCGTTCATTATTTATTAAATTATGAAACTTTTTCTATTTTTATGATATCTACACTTGTGGTATCATTTTCGAACTGTTACCGTGAAAGGAGATCGAATAATTTAGCACTTTGTCCGCCATGTTGAATTCGTCAGAAAATCACATGGTAACTTTATTTTCAACTAATCTAATTATTTATTTTGACGATATTTAGCTTTGTTGCATATTCTGTAAATTATTTAATGACATTAGTCATAACTTATTAAAGAAGTTTTTCGTATAAATGGGTGACTGATAAAAATATAAGTTCATACGTGAAACAAATATGGCTGACCTGGTGTTAAAAGTATTAAAGATGCGAATGGGTAGTTATAAAAGTTTACGAAGTTCTGCTAAATCTGTACTATGTTTTCTATACAATTATTCTATTGTTAACTGTTAGTTCTATTTGTATAATTCAGTATATATATACATATTATTAAACATAATGTATTATGTGTTGTTATTATTACATGTCGTTCAATTTATTGTACATTTATAGTTAGCAGACCATGATACATGAAACGCAAGTTGTATTTTATAACCAAATAATTTCTGAGCCTGAAATATTCAGTGAACCATGGTATCGCAAACATTTGTATATTGGTTGTGAAGTAATTAATATTCACTGTAATTTAATATTGAAACTGTTTGCTGGTAATCAGTTAATGTCATTAACACAGTACTTCGCAGTGTGACTGTTCCTCTTGTTTCGTATCGAAAAGCGATATGCAATCTTCCAAACTTTGCACAATTATAGAGAACATTGAATAATATGTACTACAAAATTAATTTTCCAAAATTAAAAAGAAAATTATATTTGTACATTTTGTAATGTACACTGAACTGTTTATCTTGCTTATTGCGTTTTTATTTCAATTTTGTATATTATAAAATATGTGTGTTTTTTTTTTAAATAAGATATTCAAGGTTTTAGCCAGTTGCACAAAAAGTATACATATTGTAAACAATTTTTCTTTATTTCAAGAAGGTGATCGCTATAATCTTTCTAATAATAATTACTATTTTTAGTATCCTCCATCGTACAAGGTTGGATGAAACCGATGTGCAAAACAGATAATTAATTGACAAAGTTGTGAAGTTAAGCATCCATTGTATTCTGTAGCAAATATGCTACATAAAATAATATATTATGAAACTTTTGTATTTTACAAAACACATTCGGTAAACAAATTCATAATTAACGAAATTATTTAAAACATTTTTTATTTGTAACTATAATTCTTGTCCGTGTTTCAAACATTGCAAAATATAAATATATTTTCCTATTTGTAATTTTTCTATATTGGAAAAATATTTTAATTTCTCTATAAACATATTTTTTTAAAGTATATTTAGTTTGAAAATACTTTTTTTCAAAATTGAATAAAATATTACAACGAAAGGTTAAAATATGGCGCTATCACACAGCTTTGCATTTTCGGAATGTACTTTTCAATGATTAAAATAGTATATGTTAACCAATATTGTAAATTATTGCTCAAACTTGTGCAATAATAATTTAATCGTCCGTAGTGCGATTAAAATAATATATGTTAATTAATATCGATGTCGATAAAATGTAAAAGTGGCATGATACAAACCTATGACTGTTAGGTGAATTCTTGAGTTTCTGGTGGGGCTCTTAGCAAAATCTACACGACATCTGTATTCACCCTCGTCCTTTTCTTCGATATGATTGATATTTAATGTTGCTGGTTCAGTAACTGTCCGGAAGAACGCTCGATCGTTCAAATGATCTTTATCGTTCCAGTGAGAAGCCTTTTCAGAATGTTTGCCTCTCATGTCATAACTGAAACACAGTATTATTGATTTAATTCTTCAGAATGTAATATTATCTTAAATTAATTATAATTCAGAATAACATTTTAAATTAATTACAATTTACGATAATATCATAAATTAATTACTATTAATAATATCTTAAACTAATTACTAATAATAATATATTAAATTAATAATAATTAAAATTAATGTATTTAATTAATTATTAATTATTCTTCAAATATTTAAGCTAAGTGAAATAATTAATTAGAATTGTAAAATATCCTGATGTTGGATTATCTTACAATTTTAATATTTTAATTGTAGTTTTCATATAACATTTTTATATATAGAATTTAAACAACATATGGTATATAGGATAATATGTGTAACCTTCTTTATAAAATCAAAATAATAAAAATTTTATTTAAATCCCTTTTTGACTTTTAATTCATGAACAAATTTTAAGTATATCGATCACCTAAAATTTTGTACGAAGAAAGGAATTTTACATGTGTGGTATTTTTATAAAAATTAAAAACAATAGAAATGTTATAATACTTGCTAAATTGAATAGAACATTCTTAGATTAAGAAATAATAATAAAATAACTGTTTACAAAAAAGTTTTAATTTTTATTACAAATGATTTGCTTCCTTTTGTGTTACAATTTTATATTTCACTTAACTTTTGAATTTAAAATATTTTAAGAATTGTTGATTTTTTGTCACTGTACAAAAACATTTCTTTTTATGTTGAATAAAATAATTGTCCCAATTAAAAGAATATATGCGATGTTATTAAGAAAAAGAAAATAGAAATCACTGAATTCCCGATGTCCATTATCTAGAAGTCACTTTTCAAGCGAAGTAAATTTTATTTGAAACACTTTCTGCAGAACGAGCAACAACGTGAAAAACTGGGCTTCCATTTCAGGTGCTAACAACGGTTTTTTTCACGAATTTCTGTAACATGTTATTCGAGAGACGGAAATGAAAGTTGTGATTTAAATAAAATAAATTTCGTCGAATTGTTTTTTATCTGTTTTACGGTTATTAATGTATTTTTGTAAACGAGAAATTTTTGTGAAGGACTTTTCATCATAATTTTCAATTTAAGTTGCATTTAATGTGGTTAGCGTTTAATTGTATTATTATCCGAGAATTTTAAGTGCTGTTGATGGCGATAATTAAAAGCTCAACGGGAAACTGTTCGCGTTTACGCGTTCAATTAATAACCATAGTAGGTCAGTATCGATTAACACAGGAAAGAAAATAATAAGCGTGTTTCATCGTGTCTATTAGCTTTATTATTTATTTGTATTTCTACTTAACTTTTATTATTTTGAACATTCTGTACCACGCAAGAAAGAATAACCAATAGGAACGAAATAATTAATTTTACATATATTTTTTATATTGACACGATATCAGAAATAGCGCGTAATTTAAAAAACACAGATCCTTCTTTGCATATTTTTCTACTATTTTACACTCTGAGGGTTTATTTTTTAAATAGGAGTAGAATACTAATAGCAATTACTGATTTTTCGAGAAAAATAGGTTTCTGTAAAATGTTCGTACATTATTTAAATACGAGCAATTTCCTGTTATTAACATTTGTTATACATAAAGAATATACTTATTGTAGAAGTTTAATAATAAAAATGTACATGTATTAATTTTACTTTAATATCAATTTTACTATTACATTCAATAAAATTAACATCTGCATCAGCATAAGGATAGTTACATAAACAGTATAATGTATGTTATAAAATTAGAGTAACAATAACTATAATAAAAGTAGTGGATCTGGAAATAAATTCAGCAGTGATGTGGTAAGAAATTAAAATAATAGAATAATTATAATTATAATAGTATAATTAATTGTATTATATCGTACTAATTCAAATTATTATTTTATTAATTTATAATTGATAAATGTAACAAAAATATCGCACTTCCAAATTTTAATCATCAAATAAAAATAATAATACAATTATAAAAATCATTTTATTTTTCATAATATAACAGAATTAATTATAATATTACAGTAATAATATTTATTTAACAAAAATTTATTTAATAATAACATTTATTATTATTAATATTTTAATAATATTTTACTTTAACTAAATACGACACATGGCGCTACTAGTTAATTCGTTTTCCAATTCACTTGCAACGCAATTTGTTATAAATTCGCTAAAACCATATTGCATGCTGCTGATATAGCAGCATATCATTTAACGCTTATGATGGTTCAGAGATTTAATATACATGATGTTCTTTATACTGATATTTAATGTATAAGTAGTATCATTTTATCATTCATATTTTCACATATTTGTTAAGGTCGTCTGTATCTTACAAAATCATAAATAGTTTTCTGTAGAATCTACTGTTATGTAGTTTCAGTTATATTATATACAGTTTATTTCAAGTAAAGAAATTATAAATTTAATTTTTACAAAATGAAAACTGATTTCAATGTGATACTTGAGGATTGAAAAAACTTTAACCGTGTAAACAATAATGAAGTATTTTCAAAACTAATTAAAATTGAAGTTTGCTACTATAATAAAAAATATTTACAAATATGCAGTGTAAAAGTACATTGTCTGTTTCAATATAGTAAAGTAGTACATATGAAAATATTTTATTGTTATTGGGATCTGATATTGATCTGCATGACACATAACGGCGAAAAACGTAAACTGCGAAAGCTATTTCTGTTCAACGTAATTTATTAAAATTATTGAAATCTGGTGATGCAATCACAGTTGATGGAGAATTTCTTACTGATGAATTATGTAAAATCAATCGTTGGAAGTGCATAACTCATGTAAATTAATAAATCATAAATTAAGAAAAATGTGAATTATTGAGTTTTACATATTTATATATAAATTAAAAATCATTTTTATTGTAACTTTAATATATTACTTAATATTTATGTTTATTAAAATGTTAAATAAAATTTTTTATTTTATAAAATTATACTCACTGATTTTCCCCATATGTATCAATCGTAATATCATTTTAAAATTGCCCTGAACATATATGTGTTTACCGTTTCGTTTTTAATAAAATTGGAGATACATCGCTATTATTCTGAGTGATACATGCTTACATAGAATTGAAAATTAGAATATCAACTTCCCACACGTTTTGAGCAGCTGACAGCTGAGTAAGTAGGATAAAGTATTCAATTATTCTCGCTTCAAGCAAATTCGCACTGTATATACTGTTTTAATGGAAATGTACATTACAATTTCCATAAAACATTTTTATGTAAAAATGTGTATACATACAACTCCATAACTGCTACCAAATACTATTATGCTAACATAAATGTACTACTTTAACTCTTAGTATGTTATACATTGATATGTTTGTTATACGTTGACGTCCTTTCACAAGCAACAAACAAGACAAAAATAGATGCAATTTGCAAGAAAAAAGAATCAATTTTTACTATTTAGTTTCTTAATTTAGTCTCTTTCGTTTATTTTAACACTAAACCTACCGACATATAATGTGTACTTTTTTGAAATTAGAAATGAAGTCAAAAAATAAATAAGCAAACGACAAAACATAAATTACTACACACATTAATTTTTTAGTTTGATCAAGATCAATACAGATTTCCGGAGAATCACTTCAACAAATTGTGTACTTTATAATAAGGAATTTGTGGAACGGTCATTTGACCGGTTTGGTAGTTTTAGTGTTAAAAGTGCGTTGGCGTTTATTTTAAAAGTGGTAAGGCATCCTAGCAGGCCCGTCTTTTAGATGCGGAGCTCATTGAGTACTAGCGAGAAAGTCAGTCTTATGCGCCGTCTAGTGGCGATGAGCGTAAGAGTGAAACTGCCACAGTGGTCTAAATTCATTTATGTTTAAATTGAAATATTTAAAAGTTTGCGTTACAATGAAAGTGTAGGATACCAATGCATCACACCACTGAAGAGTATCTAAAAGTGTTAAATTTACAGTCCTATTACAATTATAGCCATTAAGTGAATAATATGTGACTTCTTATCAAGAATGGACTTAGGCCAAAATAAACAGTTTATAAGTTATATTCAATTGTCCATCATAATGTTCACAGAGGAAAATGCAAGAGAATATAAGGCTGCACACATACAATGTCTTTTAAAGACAGAAAACAGTTATTGATCTTAGTCCTTTCCAGAACCGTGTAAATATACGAATGCCCATGAAGATTGTCCTATGTCAGCACTTAAACAAAGAAGCATTTTTCCATAGTTTGAAAAATGACCGAGGTCAACAACTGCTTTATGCTTTTAAAGGACCAGCTATGCGTACATTTTTACTCTTTTATACGACCTTCTGTCTGGACACTGATCTAGGACAATGCGACGTGAACTATCTGTTAAGCTGTCCGTTGTTGGAAACGCGCCCGCCGGAAGTTAATATTCCAACTTTCAATTGCTCATATCATGAAAACGGAGCTGTAGATTGTAAAATGTAAAAAAGTTCGATTTTTTTTCACGAGAAAAATCTGTGGCTTTTGGGTTTCGTGTTATCTTTGAATCACCTTGTATTTGGAAAAATCAAATATAAGACATTTAAATACACTGTTTATGTAATAATTAGATTTAATAGTAGGACGTACAATAATAGGAAATGCGTAAACTATAAGTAATTGTTTTTAGAATAACTGTATCATAACTCTTTTCAAATCTCCCGCGCCTTGATCACGATGACCTCCATATTGTATTTTCTGATCTCACGTCGCAACTGTTAATCATTGCAACGTTTCATTATTGCATCTTTTGTAAAATATGTTAATTAAAGGACAAGAGCTTATGATTTCCATGATTACGTTTGTATAAAAGATTTTGTTTAACGGTAAAAGAATTTTAAGTCCCTATAGGCTTTTTTCAGTTATTTGTTTTCATTTGTACCAGCAGCGAAAATAATTTAGATATTCAATTTAAAATACCAATATTTCTATTACTTTCATATATGAATACAATTTTCAGCAATGAGAAACAATATTATTTTTAAAAGCAAATAGTTACTCACCTGTAAATAGGTGTAATATCACTTTTGTACCAAACAACCAAAATTGCAGAGTCATTTTGTCGTGGTGGTCGAATGTCACACGGCAGTTCTGCTGTACCCTGAAGAACCGCTCTCGCCGCCAGAGTTGGTCCTACAACATAAAACACTAATCAAATAGCTGTCACCTGTGTTTCCCGTGAGAGAAAGATTAAAAGAATTTTATTATTATTAAATCGCTGTTAGTTAGGACTTTTTAAGTGTTACGTGAGACGTAATAAAGTGTAACGATAAATAAAGCGTAATAATAAGTTCAAATAAATGTTAATATAAACTTTTAGAAAATATTTTTTTCATTCTTCTATAAAGAATATGTATGCTGTCAAAAATCTGAGACATCTGAAATATATGTATTAAAAAAATGGAAATTTTGAAATAGTAATATACATACACATAATTTTCAAACACCAAATTTTCGAATTTTCCAAATTTGGAAATTTTCTAATTCTTAAGATTCCAAACTTTTAAATTTCTAAATTGTCAAATTTTACTTTCCTAAAATCACAAGTTTTCCAACCCTATATTTTCAAATCCTCAAATTTCAAATTTTTTAATTTTTTAATTCTCAAGATTCCAAACTCAAATTTCTAAATTGTCAAATTTTACAAATTTCCTAAATTCACAAGTTTTCCAACCCTAAATTTCCAAATCGTCAAATTGTAAAATTTTCAAACTTTCAAGTTCACAGATGTTCAAATTCTCAAATCTCTAATTCCCAATATTCCTAAAGGTTCAAGTTTTCTAATTGTCCAGTTCCCAAATTTCTAAACCTTCAAATTTTACTATTTCAAAATTACCACCCTTTACATTTACACTAAAACTATCATAGAACCCTTAAAATAAACGAATAATTATACAAAGTTGATAAACTTTAAAATGAAATATAAATATTAAGCTGGATAATTTGATTTAAAAATCATCTGAAAATGTGTAATTAAATGTCGGCAGCGGTCGAAAAATGAAGTTTGTAAAATTGACACACTCACAGTAAATTACTATCGTAAAACGTGAAAAAATCTTCGTAGCGAGAAAATGAAACCTAAACTAAAAATCATAAATTCATAAGATCGCGTCGACGTTTATTGCTGTAACCAAGTTAAGCAAATCCCTATGTTGATGAACATTGGACAATTGTATTACCCGAATAGGGGTACGTAAAGGGTGTGTGGAAGTGAATTATGCATTACCATAGATGGTTAGCTTAGTATCAGCGTCGCATCTGGCGACGGTATATTCATGTACCACTAAATTTCCAGAGAGAATTCGAGAACGGTGCAGCGATGTCCATTTTACATCTTTATATTTAACATTAATAATTGAAAATGTTTCGTTTGCTGTCACAGTGAGCGACCGCATCTTGTGTAACTAAATCCTATAAATTAGCAGTTGGCGCAGTTATTATTTACAATTTTCACATATTTTCGTGAATATTTAATCATAATGGAGATACACAGCACTGCTATGGCTGCAATAAGAATACTAAAGTGACCTTTAAAATTCACAAGCATTTTGAGGGTGGAAATGTTTTGTGAATATAACTAACGTCATTAAAAGATTCGATGACTATTATTTAGAAACTTTTGTCATTTTTATTTATGTATGAGTTGATACTCATATATACACAGTATGTCTGAAAAATAACGGAACTTTTTAAATTTAAGGAACACTATTAGCGACATCTATAAAAACAATATGCTATTTGAAAACAGTATTCCTCCCCTACAAAACAAACCAATCGTTATTGGAATCGAGCAACGAATTGTAAACTTATAGTGTTTAAAGCGACAGAACCTTTCGTCACCCTGTCACAAAATCACGATGGAGCAAAGAGCGAATATTAAATTCTGCTCGGTAAAGCTCGGTAAAACTTTTACAGAAACATTTGAATTAATGAAAAATGTTTATGGCGACGATTGTTTATCCCGTACACGTGTGTTCGAGTGGTATAAGCGATTCCAGGATGGTCGTGATACTTTGGAAGACGACCCAAAGCCAGGTTTTGGGTTTTTCTAAATTCTAAACGATTCTAAAGGTATTATACTTCGGGAATTCGTTCCACAGGGACAAAATGTTAATGGCGAATATTATCTGGGTGTCATGGAACGTTTGTGGAAAAGAATCATTCGTGTGAGGCCCGAATATCGAGCGCCACAGAGTTGGTTTCTGTTGCACGATAATGCACCAAGTCACAGAACAGTCGCAGTTCGTGAATTTTTGGCGAAACAACAAGTCTGTGTGCTCCAACATCCTCCATATTCGCTTGACTTATCTCCATGTGATTACTTCCTTTTTCCAAAATTGAAATTAGCCATGAAAGGAACGTTATATGACACTGTTACACAAGTCCAAGCAGCTGTGACAAGGGTGATTGAAGCGATTCCGCAAAACGACATAAAAAAATCTATGTTAACATTGCCTGAGCGTGCCCAGCGGTGTATTGATGCGGAAGGGATGTATTTTGAATACAAAAAATTAATTTTGGCAAAATAACTAATACTTTTTTTTTTATTTAAAAAGTTCCGTTACTTTTCAGACATACTGTGTATGTTACAAATTAACCCTACAATATCGTGTCACATTCGTGATGCTACATTTCGAATGTCATAAAAGAGATTCGTATTTTCACTAGAATCGAATATTGGATTCAATTCTAATTATAATCGAGGATCGGTGCGAAATGTGCCTAACAACTTTCTATAATTGTTTTAATATCGTAGCAGCAATTAGTTAACTGTGAATGACGCAACTGCCTAGAAAATTATAGGTTAAGAGGTTAAATATGGTTTCCGTATTATCAGTAACTTCATACCAATTTATATGACATCAGCAGTTTCATAATATTTTTATATAATATCAGCAATTATAATTATTAATTATAATATCAGTAATATCAATTTATATTAACACTTTAATGGCCGCTCACACATGTGTGTTGATAAACGTAGCTGGTTGCTTTAATAATTACCACACAAAGGAAAATATTAAATTTGTTATTTCATGTGCATGTTCGCACACATTGAATTATTTCCTGAATTTACATAAATTTTTTTCAAATTAATTCTTCAAAAATATTGCCAGGCTCTGACATTTGACTGCGTAGGCGGCCATTAAAGTGTTAATTTCATAACGTCAATCTCCACTATTCTTGTTTACAGGTATAACATTTTGCAGGTCTCGTAGATGTTTGAATGATTTTTCATTTACAATATTTGTTACTAAAATAGTGTGTCGTGTGTTTATTCTGTTAGCACAGGTCTATCGTAAATAATTTGTGTTTTTTGAAATGCAAATCGAAACAATATCGTAAGTAAATGAATTGTGTACCCGATATCGGTTCAAAAGTACGAGAAACTGAGAATTACGCGTATGATTATCGCTGTAATGAATGTCGAGATAAAAGCTCGACCACGATATTGGCGTCTGTATTAATACATGAGTTCGTTGCAATTTCACACTCTAGAAACCACTATTTCCAGTGAACTGCATCTCTCTCTACCTCCGAGTCAAATGTAGGAGAATCAGAGGGAATATTTGTGGAGGAAACAAAGAAATATGGAAAGAACAGAAGCGAGAGAGACGGGCTTGCAGGAACCGGATACCTTTTATATAACTGTACCAGCTGTAAGACCACGTTAAAATTGATTTCCTTTTGTTTTCGCTCCATTAGATTTTGTGAAGTTTGCCAATTCTAAGGTAGAATTTTATGTCGCACTTCTGGGCGAATAAATTGTTTGTTAATACCCTTTTTTGTGTTTGTTATTGCTATAAATATCAATATAAATTTTTGCATGATGTTAAGAATAAATATTGAGAGATTTATTGTAAACTGTGGTAATAAGTAAAAATTGGGTAAGAAATAATTTTTGCAGATTCATTGTAACGTTACATAAACATTACATTTATTAAAATTAAAATAAACTTATTTTTAAATAAAATATTTCTCCTTCCTTGGTATGTATTTCACATAAATAATCTTCTTTTAGAAATTTGTTTCCACTCCAGACAGAATTTATTGGAATACAGGGTGAATAAAGTTGTATTTGAAAATATCCACATGTTCTAAATTGTTCTGATAGGTGTTTCGTAGATACATATTTTTCTGTTTTATTTGAAAAACATTTCGATTATTTTTGTAGCATAAACATTTCGATGTTTCGCCGCATAATTTATAGCAGTGTTTCTCAACATATTTGTGATCCATGTTAGCAATAATATTATGAAATAAGTAATTAATTATGTGATTTGTAAAGACTTGATAGATTATAATCACTGGATACTATTTAAATAAATAATATTATGCACATTTGACAACTGCATGCCAAAAGTAATTAAATACGTAAATTTACGTTTTCATTATTAATATGTTATTATCAAAATTCGTAAATTTATTAACCACGAAAAAAATGCAAAAGTAGTAATTGTAAATAAAACAGGCTGTTTCGGAACTATAAAAATTACAAAAATGAATTGTATTTGAATTATATTTAATAAAAATCTATATATAATGTGTAAACAAATTTGTTTATACATTATAGATAATTCTTCGGTTAATTTATTAATTAAGGTATTGATGCTAATTTTTAACTAATTGATGATTAAGTAATCTTCGATTAATTTATCAATGTTATTCTCATTATTGAACTTATTAACATTGTTAACTAATATCATGCTGGTTTCCTTCGACTTTAAACAAAAGTATAATATTCAGGTTCTCATCCATATTTGACGGATAATTCATTTTCGAAGCACACTAAATTTTCCAGTAATTTGCCTTCCGGAGCAACCTCATAGCTCAACTAACGCAAACAAGGCTTCACGGTATCAACTTTCAAAACCGCAATAAAGGAAGGGATTGCGATAACCAAATTCGGGGTTAAAGTTAGTCTACAGTATCATATCTCTTACTTAATGTAATAAAATTATTTTCTAGCACAAGAAGTTATTAAGTTCTAACTGATGTTATTAATAAATTATCAATTAGAGACTTATTGAACTGAACATCATACTTCAGAAAAATTAAAAAAGAATTATTAAAACCTTCTTCACACTTGTATGATTCGTTTTAATAAAAAAATATTTTAAATATGTTATAGTGCGTTTTTTAGTTTAACTGTACATTCACGGTTTTCCAAAGATCATAATTAATATTAGTACTATTAAGGCTTGAATATATTGTCAGATATAATAAAACAAACAATATTAATAGAAACTTTATTATAATTTTGTCAACAATGATTTTTATTTTCAGATAAACGAAGATGGGTTAAGAAAAAATCCGAAAACTCTTTATTAAACAATAAAAGATACTTATATTTTCGAATAAAATGCAAATTAGAAAATTTTAATTGGCATTACTTATGCAGAGATATATTTCAAGTGAAATTTACAATTGTATTGCATGTAATTATTGTTCACTATAATTTTCTTTAAAGTTTATAGAAAGTCTGAAAATGGAATAAAATTATGTGAGGTATTGTTTTAAAATGGAGGTACAATTGTAATATTTGAAGACTTGTACTTTGAAATTAAAAATTAATTGAAAAAATTAAAAATGAAGTTGGATAATAAATAAACTTGCATTGAAATTAAAAATAAAGTTGAAAAATGAGTAAACTTACTCTGACATTAAAATTGAGGTTAAATAACAAATAAGCACACTCTAAAATTAAAAATGAAGTTGCAAAATAAATAAACTTATTCTGAAATTAAAAATGAAGTTGAAAAATAAATAAACCTACTTTGAAATTAAAAACGCAAGTGAAAAATGAATAAACCTACTTTGAAATTAAAAATGTAAGTGAAAAATAAATAAATCAACCTTGAAATTAATAATGACGTTGGAAAACAAATAAACCTACTTTGAAATTAAAAATACAAGTGAAAAATAAATAAGCTTACTCTGAAATTAAAAATGAAGTTGAAAAACAAGTAAACGTACTTTGAAATTAAAAATGAATTTGGAAAACAAATAAACCTATTTTAAAATTAAAAACGCAAGTGAAAAATAAACCTACCTTGAAATTAAAAATACAAGTGGAAAACAAATCAACTAACTTTAAAATCAAAAATAAAGTTAAATAGTAAGTAAACTACCAACACAAAATAAATTAATGTACACATTAACCTTTTGCACTCGAAAGGTGACACTCACTTTCTGGTTTAACTGAACAATATGAAATAAGTAATTTTTAAGGAAATCTAGAGTGCTATACATGTGATGTATAAACACAGTAAAACTAGTGGAAACTGATAGCAGAGAAATAATAAGTCCAAAAGAATTAAGTTTGCCAACAAAACATTTTAGGTTTGCCATTTTCCAACATCAAAAGTACCTTCGAGTGCAAAGGGTTAATTCTTAATCGCGGTAAAAATCAACAAAGATTTAAAGAAAACCACATTAAAAAAACTTCGCAACTTAACGTAAAGAACTAGTTAAACGGTCATTTTGGCCACTTTAGGTTTAAAACAATGAGATCCTAAATCACGGTATACTTGGTAGTTTCTGTGGTCAACCGTTTTCGACACGTAGAAACAATTCAGCCAAGTAAGGTAACAGTCTAAGTCGATAATCCGCGGGTCAGACAGTGTCGAGAAACCTTATGACTGTGCTTAGCCTGGCTCCAACTCTCATGGGAGTGATCACCCTCCACCATTTTTCCGTATCTCATCAACGAAATATTTCAAAAATATACAATACATTTTAGAAACGTTGCTTCTATATTTCATGACATTCCGTGATGAACAAATTCTTCTGGGATATGAAAGCTGCGTAGAATAAATTCAGCGCCATCTTGTGAGCCGGATCTGTTTTCTTAATGCAAGATATATTAAAAAAGCACTTCGTTTCAATTAGCAGTATTAAAGTTGTTACGCGTACATACGTTTTAATTTCGCTAACATATTTTACATCGTGCAGAGTAAACAACAATTAAGCTCACATTTGCTAACTTTTGCTGAGCACATTTACCAAGAAAAAGTCTTTCGTTATTATTACATAAAATTATCTGTATTAAGCAACATACGAAGATTCACCGTACTAAAGAAAATAATAAATTGCATATTTATAGTGTCGGTATAACAACTTCTAGGGTGTCTACCTAGTAGGGAGGTCTACTTATATGTGTAAATACATTTTACTTAAGTTTAATGTATTTCATAATTATTTGTGTTTTCTCCATTTCAAGCGTTATATGTTTATCTTCTCGAAAGTTAGAATTCTGATGTTTGCAACTTTGTTTAAAATTTGTACTGTTGTACTTTTAACCCCTTTCCGTGCTTTGACAAGTCTCACTCGTGATGCACTTACAGCTCAAATGAGACCTTACTCAAATTTTGAATACTCAACTTGAAACTTAGATCCATAAGTTGCATTATCAAGGATCCCTGAATATAAAATACTCACATTTTAATTTTCTTTGTTCGTTTTAATGTTATAGCCCTGGAAGTTAGTCTTGACTGAAGCATCTGATAAATAAATGGCACGGGAAGGGGTTAATATTGAAAGCTAATTTTTCAGTATTGACTACCAAAATACAGATCTATTTCTATACTTATGTAATACATTTGATAAGTTTTCTTAAATTTGCATTCGAAATATACCTTTTCAATTCGGTTCCTTGCAAAATTCTGAGTATGTCATTGAATCTTTTCCATATATAATGACGACCACTCGAATTAAAAATAAATTTCGAAGAGTGTAACTACATTTCAGGAGGTGCCCCCATTAATATGCTATTCTATAAAATAAATTATTGATGCACGGTTTCCCTCTTACAACTCTATCGTGAAAGCTACTTTTTTGTAAAAGTCTGACACAATTGTCAGGGAACATCTACAAATGCATCTGCGTCCATTTTCACAAGTTTCAGTATTTTCTTCTCAACGAGTGAAGTTTTTTAGTCGGCCTCTACCAACTTCATTTACAAGGGACTTTGTATTTTTCTACTTTTTTATATCACGATGAATTGTAGATTTACTTTTACTAACGAGGCTGGCTATCTCTTTATAAGATTTGTTTCCTTTATAAAGTTTTAATATTAATTTCCGTTCGTACTTTTGTGATTACGATTTCGTATTGGTTGCTCTTATATTCTGCTAATTATGATATAACTCGAAACTTGTTAAGCAATGTTTCAATATTACTTGAGTTTGTTAATTATTTGTTGTGGAAATTATTTGTAAACCTCTGACAAGTGTTGCAATGTTGTTACGAATGCATTTGAATTAAACTTATTATAATTACTGCTCGCGTGATTAAATTGTTCTCTAATTTTACTGCGATAAGCTTTCCTTTTATTACAGTTAAATACAATTTATCGAACTGATATAGCTGATAATGTATTTAACACAATGCTGTATAAATTCAAATAAAACTCTCAAGAAATATTCTGCTTCGTATTCAACACTCGCTTATCAATCGATTTCACTCTAGTTAAACACTCTTCGTCATATTTCCCATCTTGAACCTCATTTCCAATAAAAACAATCTCTCACATAATTAAGTACAGTTAAGCAAGCAAACACTCGCAAACTTCGTAAATGATTATTGCTATTCTTATCTTTTAGGAATGAACAAATTTTGTGTCAGATATAAACACTTATTATTTACAAGCAGTCGAATAAATGTCTGACGTTAGTATCACTATAAATCACTACTATGATTGTACTGTATAATATAATGTCAAAGCTTTATACAATATTATGTCAATTATTTCTTAAAATATGAAACTGAACATAACAAAGATTTTAAGTGATAATAATTTTACTAAATTATTAAATAATTTTAAATGCTAATAATCCTAATAATTATTAAACAATTTTAATTTGTAGTAATTTCATTAAATTGTTAAATCATTTTAAGCGGTAATAATTTCATTAAATCATTAAATAATTTTAAGTGGTTAATATTATTTAAGGTATAGTCTATCTTACATTACATGTAGTACAATACATTGCCAATTCTATATAATTAATAAAATTATAAAAAAATATTAAGTATGTGTACCTGATGACTTTATATGACAAAAAATGATTTATTTCCAGAAATAACTGTATATTAAACCTTCATAAAGTTCAGAATTAACAATCTAATTATTGTATAATTTTTAAGATAAGATTGATTGATTGTCAAATGTCTACATTCTCATATGAAATTCATGTGTTCATAAGTCGCTGACGTAGCAAACGTATGTTTTCATACCGCAAGTTCCTGAGCAAAGAGAATTGAGATTCGATTGGTTAACGTAAATTTGCACATAATGGAAGTAGTAAGACAAGGGTGTAGTAATTTAGTAAGCTAATGCTACTCACAGGTAAAGGCCCCTGCACTGCTTTGTTTTCCTATATGTTTCATTGCTAAAGGCGGATGATTTGTATACTTCTGTGCAAAATATATTCAATACGTATAGTTCCTGTACGACAGGGCGTTAATTAACGAATTTATGCTACAACAAACGGGGACCAGGTAAACAAAATACCCGAGGCTCCTTTACCTTCAATACTGCAAAAGCAAGTAAATAGTGCTGACGTTCTACTGACAATTAAGATGCTAACTAAATATTATACTTGACAGTGATACCGAAATAAACATTGACAAAAAGTGTGCTAAAAAAATAGCATAGCAATTAAAATATTCTGTCGAATACACATATGCATTGAAATATTCTGGAAAATACACATACGCATTGAAATATTCTGAAGAATAAATATGTGCATAGAAGAATAACAGAAATATACAAAAGTAAAAATCACATGTGTACAAAAGTTTAACTTATTGTCTATTTTCCAGAATTTAACCGAAATGAATGTGTATTCTGCAAGTTGTATAATCGTACAGTACTGATTTTTCTAACGTAATTGTAAAGATACGATTTACGTATTTTTATCATTTGCTGAAACGGTCAGAATGTTGCTCCAGTAGCCATTTTGTTGGACGCGGACTTATTTGCTGTTAGGCTATGCTTGACGCATGTATTAATAAGGAACATTTTTTCAATCAAATTGTTGATACATAGGAACTGTATTTGATATTGTCGACATGTTTTCATCTTTCAGAGGATACTTGTTTCGATCTTTCTTAGATACTTTTTTAGGTTAGAAATAGCTATATGATTTCATTTGAAGAAAATGTCAAATAATGGCGTCATTTATCTTATAAACAAAATTAAGCATTTACTATTATGAATCATCATTAAGCAGTAAAATCGATTTATTACATAAATAAATATCCACTATTTATAATGTTATTTTTATAACATTACTTTTTAGAGTTGTTGACTCGTCAACGTTTTAAAATGACTATACTACTGCGTATAACAAAAAACATACTAAAAAATGTCGATTATACTGCGTTAAATCTTTATTGTATAAAATTCTCTGTAAATATCAGAGATTATCAACATTAGATTAGATCAACATTAATTCTTTCTAAATTATCTCTAAAATTGGAACATTTCGTATAAAATTGTCTAAAAAATATTAGATGTGGAAGTATTTCTTTAGCCACTTTAATATTTCAAGTTGATTTAATCAAATTCGTAATTACTGTCGTATCTAAGGAAATAACTGTGGCTCGTATGTAAAAGGTTAGCCATTTCCCTAAAATATCTTATGGTAATGGTTCCAGGCCGACGAACCCTGTAAACAAACAGGCGTTGCGGCTTTGCTACCACACTATCATCAACGCATTCTGACTGTGAATAGAGTTACTATCAAGTAAACGTGTTCTCTATGTTTACTTCCTCCGTGTTTACTTTCTCATGCAACTTCACCTTCTCATGTAACGAAGCTTCACCTTTATAAGTATTATTCTATTCCGTCAGTAATTGAGCACTTGTCCAGAAATAATTTAACTAATCGAGAAAGAAGAAACGAAAAAATTAGAATTGGCTAAGTATTCGTTTATCTGGTCAGAGATCTAATACTATATGAACCGATTGAATAGAAACTTATTTTATCTAAATATATGTGATAACTTAAAAAATACAAGCGCGAAGATCTTTTGAAAATAGTTATGAATACCGTTTATTATTGGTTATTGCGATATTAAATGAACTTTTTTAAATTGTATCATAAATTACATGTTTATTGAAATTCTAAATTTTCATATTTGCAAATGATTAAATCTTTTAATTTCTATATTTCCAAATTTGTAAATTATTAATTTTCTAAATTTTCAAATTTGTAAACGAGCGAGTTCCTAAATTTCCACATTTTTAAGTTTTAAAATGAGCAAATATTTGAATTTTTAACTTTTAAATGTGCAAATTGCTGAATTTCTAAACTTGAAAGTTAGCAAATTCCTACATTTCTAAATTTCAAAATTGGCAAATTCTTAAAATTTTAAATTTCTACATTTTCAAATTTGTAAATTAGCAAAATCCCAAATTTGCAAACTTACAAATTAGCAAATTCCTGAATTTTTATATTTTCCAATTAGTAAATTGCTAAATTTCCTAGTTTTCAAATTTGCAAATTAATAAACTCCTAAATTTCTAAATTTGCAAACTGCTGAATTTCTAAATTTGTAAACTGCTGAATTTCTAAATTTCCAAATTAGCAGATTCCTAAATTTCTAAGTTTCAAATTTGCAAACAAGCAAATTCCTAAATTTGCAAATTTGCAAATCATCAAATTCTCAAATTTCAAAATTTGGAAAACTTGCAAATTCGTATTTTATTAAATTCTCAAAATTCCCCAAAATATCATATATTATAAATTTAAATATTTGTTAATGCTATATTTTAAGATGTCAATGTTTAAATTTGAAAAATTTGCAAATATTAAAAATTGTCAATTTATGAAATTTAATGTTCCCATATTTTTAAATTTCTAAGTGTTTAATTTTTTAATATCATTCCAACTTAATATCATTTCTTTTGAATCATAAGTTCCAAAAATAATTTGTTTTACTCGTAAATATATATCTGACAATTCTCACTAGACTGTTCAAAATTTCATTTTTAATCAAGTATTTCTAGTAAAATAAAATTCGATGAATTAAAAGATTCAGCCTCTACAAATAAAACACATCAAACTAGAGGAACAGACGATAATAATAATCAAAATTTTTCTTGATTATCCAGTTCCTGTAATTACTATTAAACCCAGACAGTAAAAGACCCTTTGTTACAGATTACCCATTCCATCACCTAATCCAGTTCTCGTCTTATGCCTCTCAGGACAGCAATTTGCTATACAGTTCTCGGATGTTGATTGACAATTCAAGGCATAGACACCTTCTGTGTCGTAAGCGAGCTCACAAGGCATGAAATCACCAAAGTGAAGATATGCCTTAGGCTATATGAAACGCTGTGTTGATTTTTAGCTCCTCGTTGACTGAGGATTTCAGGTATTTGAATACTATTACAGCGAAATTTATCTGTTTGTCAGCAATTCAGAGACACCTGCGAGTAAGGAGTCTAGAATTTGTTGTAGGTGAGGAGATCCGTGGTCGAAAAGTGACGTAATAAGTTATAAAACGAACAAAATATTTATTTAATAAAAAATACAAAATGAACAATTTAATAACGTGAGGAAAAGGGGCAAAGAACAAAATTCAATCGAAACATGCGAACGCGAGAAGAAATTTTTAATGGTGATATAATAAATAATAAATTCCGTTAGATGGAGACAAATGTTAATTCGTGTATCGTATCGTTTTATCACCAATAGAATTTAACATAACATGAAGCAGCGTGGTGTGCGTCTTGAAATTGCGCACACTAATGCATTTTAAATTTCGCGCGCGATTCAAATGGCTTAATTTGTACTACTGTTTTCTGATTATCTAAAATGGTATCGACGATATCATTTGTGATTGCGATTCATGTGTGATGTTCGGAACAGATACAAATTAAAATTAGTATCGATTTTTAATATTTTTAAATAACACTAATAAATAAGACAGTATGTTCTTTCTTATTTACGATTATTGCGACAGTAAAATTCTACGATTATACCTTTGTATTTTTCAAATACAAGGTGTGGCTATTAAATAACGAGACTGACGCTCTAAAACATTTTTAAGAAAATGCAAGAGTATGTACAAAGTTATCATTTTGCAGAAAGTAAATCTGATGTGTTCTGTACGTATGAATGTATAACTTAAATGTATAAATTAAAAGTTTCTATGCACATGTTTATATGTTAATTTTAATACTTTGTTATATGACCTTGGTGATACCATGGTTAATAATATCACTGTAACGTATGAAACGTATATATGATAATTTTTGTTAATTATTCCGAATTGATATTCTGGTACTATCCAAACTACTATTCCGAACTTCTGGCTTTAATCGAATTTCTGATTCAACTCACTGCGGTTTCTACAATTTTTACATTTCACAAATTCCCATGTATCTTCTGTAATTTTTTTTTTTTAAATTTTTAAATATTTTTTCTTTCATTTATGAAACCTTCTTTGATGAATATTAATTTGTCATTTCCAACGGAATACAATACCACATGAAAACATTTCATCGTGTTGTATAGTTAGTTTCACATCTTGTAATTATCATTTTTTATTGATTTTTCTCCACATTCTCCCTCTTTCATCTAAACCAAAAAGATTGTATTTGTTCTCATCAGTAAGGACCACATCCACCCACCATTCTTCTTTTAAGAGATATTCTTTCGCAAACTTTAATCGTTTTCTTCTATTCACGTACGGTTTCTTTCTAAGAATACGGCCATTGTAATCAACTTCCTTAATTGCCTTTCGAGCAGTTGGTGAATTTACTTTCCCGCCAAATGTACTCCGACTGAATGTTAAAGCGAGTAACATTATGTAAATCATACCATTATTGACGAAAACTGTTGAATCTGTGATATTAACAGTTGCTTTATTTCAGAAATTTTTGCGCAGAAAATAGCGATGTAGTTTTGACGCAAGTTCATATTTTACACGAGAGCTTGGCAATTGTCAATGTTTTATTTTAATGATGTTAATCGCATAATAAACATTCATTAGTGGCTCACTCTTCTTGACAAAAATTAACAAATAATTATTGCTGCTAAGAATTTTTCAGTCTCTCGGAAAGGGTAAAATAAATAAATATATTACTTATTTTAAATTTTGTACTATCAATGTAGTGGAAATGGTAATTAATGGTAGGCATATGAATTACATGATTGCGGTGTTAATAGCAATAA
The DNA here is from genome assembly GCA_945859595.2 of Megachile willughbiella. Taxonomy (NCBI): domain Eukaryota; kingdom Metazoa; phylum Arthropoda; class Insecta; order Hymenoptera; family Megachilidae; genus Megachile; species Megachile willughbiella. The sequence goes on from OX243801.1 coordinate 11,503,493, forward strand.
ATGATTGATTGAAGCTGGGTTATCCTGTTAATTTTTAATTTTTGATTTTAGGAAATTGGAAACCTTGGTATTTGAGAATTTCGAAGCTTGGAAATTCAGAAATTAGGAATTTAAAAAATTTTGGTATGTAGGGATTTAAAAGATTGAAAATTTTGCTATTTAGAAATTAGGGAAATTAGACATTTTGGTTTTCATGAATTTGGAAGTTTGGAAATTTTGCAATTTAGGGATTTTGGAGATTAGAAATTTTGTTATTTAGGGATTTGGGAAATTAGAAATCTTGATATTTAGGAATTTGAAAAATTAGAAATTTTGCCAATTAGAGATTTGGGAATTTAGATATCTTGGTATTTAGGGATTTGGGAATTTATAAATTTTGCTACTAGTGATTTGGGAGATTAGAAATATTGCTATTCAGGGATTTGAGAGATTACAAATTTTGCTATTTAGGGATTTAGAAATTTAGAAAAGTTGATATTTAGGAATTTGACGATTTAAAACTTTTGGGAATTAGAGATTTGGGAATATAAACATTTTGCTATTTAGGGATTTGTGAATTTAGAAATTATGGTTTTCATGGATTTGAAAGTTTAGAAATTTTGCTATTTACGGATTTGGGCGATTAGAAATTTTATTATTCAGAGATTTGGCGATTTAGAAGTTTTGATATTTAGGAATTTGAGAATTTAGAAATAATGGTTTTTATGGATTTGAAAGTTTAGAAATATTGCTATTTAGGGATTTGAGAGATTAGAAATTTTGTTATTTATAAATTTGGGAATTTCAAAATCTTAACATTTAGAAATTTGAGAATTTAGAAATTTTTATAATTAGGGATTTGGGAATTTAGACATTTTGACTGTTATGGATTTTGAAGTTTAGAAATTTTTGTACTTAGGAATTTGGAAATTTAGAAACGTATATTTAAGGACTTAGGCATTGAAATTTTAATATTCAGAGAATTGGAAATGTAGAAATGTAGAAATTTAGAAATTTAGAAATTTAGGAGTTCAGGAATTTGGGAATTTCGAAATTGTAGTATTTACAGATTTGAAAGTTAAGAAATATTGATATTCAAGAAGTTAGAAATTTAGAAGTTTTGATACTTAATGATTTGGAAATTCAGAAATATTGATAAGGTGAAGTGGGGTAAATACAGACTGGTTTTTGTAAAGTTGGTATCTAAACGTAAGTATTTTCAGTCTGCTATGTAAATATTTAACGCTGTCGATATCGAACGCTTTGCATAATTACTACTATTTAATTAATATTAACTAGGACCTTAATTTTCCTTGTACATTTTGATTTTGATAGGAAATTGTTTAAAATGTCAACTACGCTGCACTTTCCTCGAAAATGAGGTAAGAGCGTAACTTGAAGTTAAAAATACTTTGAAACTTTATTTCATGTGCAATGGGGCAAGATCAGAATTATTAACAAATCTGCTATAAAATTCTTTTTACTGCATTAAAATATATTGTTCAGTTTTATAGTTATCCATTTTTAAACAAACAAGTACTCTTAGCTGAAATATAAAAGGGGATATAGTGAAACAAAACAAGGTTTAAAATATAAACAAAATGTTTATTATTAAAAAAACTTGTAGTACATTACTACATACTAGATGGAGAAATTTCTCTCATATTGTAATAAAAATAGCCTGTATATGCACTTGCTCCGTTTACGAACTTCACCTTATTTAGGAATTTAGAAATTTTAGTATTTAAGATTTGGAAATTTGGGAATACGTGAATTAAAAAATGTAGAGACTAAAATGTTAGGAGTATAGAAGATTTGAAATCTGAGAAATAGAAAATATAAAACCTTGATTTTTCGTATTTCGTAGCAGCTATTTGCCGTCGTCGATAATCGGTGTAGATAACAGCGATCATCGGCAAGTTCTGAGCTGGAAATAATCGGTGCTCGGGAAGTAGGTGGGATGATTTCGCGTTATAGTACAAGCAGGCAGAATTTGCGCCTCACGTCCGGACTTTACTATAGTTTGGAAACGTGCGAAGTCGGTAGTAATATTCATCGCGCGCGTTTATCGGTTTCCAAAGCTGAGTAGCAAGAGAAGAGGCCACTGGTGATGAATACCACCGCCAGTTCCGCGCACTTTGCCAAACTATTTTATCCATGTATTGAAACCAAAAGCGGATCAACAGTTTTCTCTAACGAGCAGAATTTTCCTGGATTTATGCATAGGATGTATTGCACCAATTTCATGACTAGTTTGCCCGATTTTGCGGACAGCAAAAGAACATAACGATTGTTGGCATGTTCCATCAGTGGTAGATTACCTGCGTGACACACGCTAAGTTATCACTTGTGTCCGTCACATTCATGTATGAGCGAGATATTTTTTGAAATATGTTCGTTATTGAGTGGAGTATTAACTATTTTATATTCTAGTTTTTTATTGCACTTTACTAATATATTTTATTCGTAAAAATAAAACATTAATGCTCGAAATTAAAAGTTTACCTTTAGAAATGCAGGAATTTGGATATTTGTACATTTTAGTGAGGAATTTGAGAATTTAGTCTCAAGGAGACTTTAGGGACAATTTAGTTACTATTGTAGTTTACCCTGAGTGACCTTAAATGTCCTTCATAATAATAATAAAATATGACCTTCACAATAATTCTATTTGTCTTGAAACTCTATCAGACTGTATACGAAAAACTATCCCATTTAAAAACAACACGGTTAACGTTTATATCTTCCTGATACCTCCATTTATAAAAAAAACTAGTAGTACCTAATTGTGAGCCTCTCAGTACCAAATAAGTTTGCTCTAATTAATATTTTCTATCTTCAAAAGGAAGAGAGTCATTCAGCTGACCTCTTTTAAATGCCCCACCCTTATACAGGCTGTTTCCAACATGGCGGTGCAACCGAATAGAGAATCAATCTACGGGGAAAAATATACAATAAAATTTTGTTTTATGCAACTTCCTTTTCAAGAAAATTGAATTTAAACATTTTTTAAGTATTTGTAAAGAAGTTTGCTTACAATATAGAAACTAACAAAGTCAATAAGTTTGTTAATTTTGCAGTGTACAAATATAAATCAGTAAATTATTATCACTAAAATATGTTTATCTTTATTACTCACAATATTAGGTTGTAACATAAATTCGTTCGCACAAATTCGGCAATTTTGAAATTAAAATATTTAGGAATCTAGAAATTTGCTTACACTTTTGATCGTACAAAATAACAAAAATTTCGATTTAGGATCATTTAAATAACTATAAATACAAATTCTGAACAAACATGTAGATACATGAATGTGGAGCAGTACATGGTTTTGACGAATTATTATTTAATATAAAAAGCAATAGAATTTAAAAAATCTGTACGATATGTCGTGGCATTGTATTTTTACTCGGAACAGAATTTCAAGTAAAACATTAACAGATTTTCTATCAAAAACTTCATCGGTTTTTTACGGAAAACATTTTTTTTTTTCATTTTTTTTTTAGATTTATTTCGAAAATCCGCTTCCGATAAATCGTAGGAAATGGTTCTCTACAGCTATTTCCAAATTTTCATCCATATCGGCGGAGTGGTTTTCAAGATTTTATGCACATCGCCCTGAGGAACGTAGTTTGGGGAAAATCACGTTTGAAGTTCGACATCCAGTTTGTCGTACATTACGTGCCTACTCATATATTTGGCTGGCATTTCGTCAATTTCCTGAAATTTCATAGCACGGTTAGGTTTAAAATGCTTGGGAAAGATGCAAAATTTCAGGAGTCGAATTTTCGAAGAACTCAAAGGTGCGTTACTTGATTTCTTTTTGTTATATTTCTGTACTATGGAATTCAATTATTATGTATCTGAGAAAGTCGATAACGATAGGAGATATGAACCAATTCGAAAACTATAAGAAGCTAAACTTCTTATATTTAAAAGAAATTAGCTATATTTTTAGAAATATTTTAGAAATATTTTTAGAAATTAGCTATATTAGCTATATTTAAAAGAAATGAATAAGGTTTCTTAGATAAAAATTTTTTAGTACATAAAATACATACACAATACATTATTGTTCAAATATAGAATATGCATTTTATAGAATTATTCATATTATAAAAAATGTATAATAAGGTGTTGTTATAGAAAAATTATTTGTTATAATAGGATTTTTATATAACACTTATTTATTATATAAAATGTACAATGGTTCTTTTATAATTTTATAAATAGCCAATGATTTAGGTTGGTAGATCACACTGTTTAAAGTACATTGTAAATCAGAATTATTATAATCTTTTATTTGTATCAAATCTTCATATTATTAGCCATTAACTCCATCTAAATTGATGTTACATGTGTAATGGTGTATGAAATAATTCATTTTATTGATTTCATCAACTAACGAAGGTAATAAAAACAGAACTAAATAAATCTACTAGTTAAAATAACTAGTAGAGACCTAGTTAAAGAACTAGTTAAATAATTAAATAAATTAAGTCACATATGAAAATTTGTTATTAGCTACTTTGCATTATTATTTCAAATGATCACATATTTGATACATAAATAATTGCAAAATTTAGAATTTAAATCAATTTCTTAAATAATATTTTCCAATTTACGTACGTATTGTTATTTTCAAATAAACTTATTTATTATCTTATTTAAAGTAACATTTGTTATTTTCATTTCAAATAAACAGTGTCCAGCCGTGCTGTTTTATGACCGTGTTATGATAAATATGGATAACACTTTGCAAAATAATATTCAGATACGTATAATCTGTCCCACAAAGGGAGAACACATCATAAAATATAATTCCGTAGTAAAAGGACAGTTTTATCGTGAGATTTTAGAAAAGGTCATAAAATTGGTTTTCACAGTCTGATGCCAACCCGATTGAGAATGTTTATGCTGTCATGAAGAGGAAGCCTTAAAGGAAGCGTGTATTCAACCGACGCGATTATCCTAATAACTTCAGAAAACATGGAGGTCGCTTCCTGTCATTTATGTCAAAAGCTTGTTCAATGTATGCCCAGATGTTAATCCGTACTCGACAACCATGTAGGCAAGGTAATCTACTAGATATGTATCTAGAAAAAAACGTATTTGATGTACCTACACTTTTTAAAATGATAAGTACTTTTTTCATCAATCTTCTCGCAGATATAGAGACTCAAGGTTTAATTTTACTAAAGATTTCGTCTTTTAAGTTACACGAATACAAATATTTTTAATGCAAATACTATAAAATGATTGTAAATATAAAAAAACGTTTAACAAATGAAATTAGGTGTTTTCCAAAAAGTTTTTGGATTTAGTGAGTTGTTTCATGAGTTTACTCGTTGAACTTATAATGCTTTGGTACAAGATTGCAATAATTATTTTGTGGCTATTGAAAAATATAGATAGACAAAAAACCTTTGTACAAGAAAAAATATGAGGTACAACGAAACAATAAGAATGATCTTTATATACATTTATATTATATTATGTATTACATTATGTATCATAATATATAATTTTGTATAAGAATTATATAATATATTACATGTTTATTAACATGTAAAACAAATAATATGAAATGGCATTACTACACAGAGCATGCATTTTATTTAATATTTTAACTTTTCGTTAAATTTTTGAGAAATAAAAATTTATCTTAATCGAGATAAGAATAATAGGAAACAGAAGAATGCATTAAGCACAATTGTATCACACCTTAGACTTTAGAATAACATGTATTTTTTAAACATTTTCTTCTGTATCTGCAAAGGAGTGAATAATTTGCAGAAAGCGAAGTTCAGCTTGCCACCCTACTAAACAGTTTTAAAACAGTTTAATATTGCAAGTTGTTACAAAACTTTTCTTTCCATCTAATTAAGATTCTAACAAGGCTCGCGAAGATTTTGATGGTATAACGAGAACGCATTTATTGGAGATGCTCCTTTAAGATGAAAAATCAAAGCACATTTAATCAGAAGTTTGAAATTGTCTGAAACTTTTTAAATCATCAAATTCTTATTATTTGGAAGAAATAGTATTTTTGTAGAAATTGCTTTGTATGGGCTAATAAGACGATCACTTTTCTACATATGATTCTACTCTTGAAATTAAGGAATAAAAAATAATTTTCTATACATAAAATCAATTTTTATTTTAATCAATTAAATTTTATAGAATAAATTTTTATTCGAATAAATTGAATCTGAAATAAATTGTTATTTAAATAAATTAGATTTTATAAGATAAATTTTTTCGTCAATTTTTAAAATATATTATTAATATTTAGCGGACAATTTACAGCATCGTCCATTTATTTTAATTTTTTTTTATGATTAAATTATTTAGCTTACATTCGTAGTAATAAAAATTAAAATAACTTTTACTTAGTTAAGATAATTTTTTAAATAACTTTTTAAAAGTGTTGAATTTACTAATCAATTAGTATAATAAAATTAGTTTAATTTACTAATCCATTACTATAATAAAATTAGTTTAATTATCTAAAAAATAATGTTTTTGGTGGCCGTAAATAGATTTCAGCCACTTTCAAAATTTATCAAATTGTTTTTCACTTTTGGAACAGTGAATTGTATCTTATCTCAGTGATAAGTCTCTTAAAAAAATTTAATACTCTTAAAATAAGTAATCAAATTAAAATTAAATAAATGATCTATTTTCCAAGAAATTTTAAAAGGTACACATTTGTATACAATCAATCTTGTTACTATTATCATCTTTTAAAGACATCAGTAATATTTTGTATTTTATTGTTTATTCGTCATAACGAACTAAAATGATATATTCAATGAAATTATTATTATTCAGAAAATAGTCTGAGTTAATCGAACATTGCTATTTCAATAATAACGAAGAAATAAACTAGTGCTCTTATCTAATAACATGTTACTACATAATATAGTGCATATCAGTTTGAAAGTTTCAGAAGTGGACCTAAGCTACTTCTAAAATAATAATTCTTATCGTTCTATGAATCAGCTAATTTTCTGTCTACAAGATCTTTGTCAGTTTGAATACTTTGGCTGCAGATTGTTTAAAAATTAAAAGATAACAAAGAATTGTGATTATTATAACAGTTGAATTTTTTGAAAAATGGATTCAACTACTTTTAAAATAAAGAATACAATTAGAGTTATTGAAAATATGACCACTTTATGTTTTAACTTAACCCCTTAGCTTACAAGTTTTTCGGCAGGTGCGTCAGTCGGAGCTGCCTAATTATTACTGCAGCATTAAGGTAAACAAAGAATGTTGAAATGTTAGGTATATTTTGGATTTAGCGATCTGTAATTATACAGACTGCAAGTGGTATCACACTCTAAACTCGACTTTTATACAAATACGATTTAGTTTTGTTACATTTGAACTGTAACGTGCGTCACGAGTCTGACATGTTGTAGGCCAAAGGGTTAATCGTCTGAAACGTTACTTTTCAAATAACTAATATAGATACTAATTGATTATTAATGAAACTCAGAAATCTTCATTAAGACGTTTTCAGTTAGTTTTCAAAATGAATTATTATGAGTTTTTGCTATATGTTATATAAACAAAAAAATGTTTCAAAGAAATAAAATATTGTTTCATAAAATAAAGGATTGTAAAAACTGTAACTTATATGGAGGGTCGACATGGATTGTATGGAATGTGTTGACTGTTTCACACCTGGGACTTGGCTGTGTGTGCACTATCACATCCAGAAATTTAGAGGATATTTTGACTACTATACTTTAAAAGTACAAAATTCCAGAATTTTTAAATATTAAACTTTTAGTTTGTCACATTTGATATTTTCAAATTTCAAATTTCTATAATATCTCGTGGACATTTTGACTACTATACTTTAAAAGTACAAAATTCTAGAATTTTTAAATATTAAATTTTTAGTTTGCCAAATTTGATATTTCCAATTTTCAAATTTCCAAAATACCGAATCATCAAATTTCTATACTTCTACATGTCTACATTTATAAATTCCTAAATTCCCAAATTTGTAATTTCCAAATTCTAAATATTTAAATCTGCAAAGTCCCAAATCCCCAAATTCTTCAAACCCCAAATTTGCATCAGACAGAATAGTGAAAGTTTTAGTTTATAAAAATAAAAATATCTCAAATCGTACATAACACTCAAAACAATATACAATTCGTTTTGGTGATAATAAGGAAACTGCGCACATACACAGTATGTCGGAAAAGTAACGGAACTTTTTAAATTTAAGGAATACTACTAGTGACATCTATAAAAACAATATGCTATTTGAAAACAGTATTCCTCCCCTACAAAACAAAACAATCGTTATTGGAATCGAACAACGAATTGTAAACTTATAGCGTTTAAAGCGACAGAACCTTTCGTCACCGTGTCACAAAATCACGATGGAGCAAAGAGCGAATATTAAATTCTGCTCGGTAAACCGCGGTAAAACTTTTACAGAAACATTTGAATTAATGAAAAATGTTTATGGCGACGATTCTTTATCCCGTACACGTGTCTTCGAGTGGTATAAGCGATTCCAGGATGGTCGTGATACTTTGGAAGACGACCCAAAGCCAGGTTTTGGGTTTTTCTAAATTCTAAACGATTTTAAAGGTATTATACTTCCGGAATTCGTTCCACAGGGGCAAAATGTTAATGGTGAATATTATCTGGGTGTTATGGAACGTTTGTGGAAAATAATTGTTCCTGTGAGGCCCGAATATCGAGCGCCGGGAAGTTGGTTTCTGTTGCATGATAATGCACCAAGTCACAGAACTGTCGCTGTTCGTGAATTTTTGGCGAAAAAACAAGTCTGTGTGCTCCAACATCCTCCATATTCGCCCGACTTATCTCCATGTGATTACTGCCTTTTTCCAAAACTGAAATTAACTATGAAAGTAACGTTTTATGACACTGTTACACAAGTCCAAGCAGCTGTGACAAGGGTGATTGAAACGATTCCGCAAAACGACATAAAAAAATCTATGTTAATATTACTTGAGCGTGCCCAACGGTGTATTGATGCGGAAGGGATGTAACTTGAATAAAAAAAATTAATTTTGGCAAAATAACTAATACTTTCCTTTTTATTTAAAAAGTTCCGTTATTTTTCCGACATACTGTGTATGTGTCAATGACGCCAATAGTTCCATATTTAAAAAAAAATCCCTCGAGTACAATAATTTTGTCAACCATCGTTTCAACTTATATTCAATATAAATTTCGATATAATTCGATATTAATTTGACGATTCACAATAATAACCGTGTAATAAATACAAATAACGATTAGCGGAAACGTCGTTAACGATTAAGTGAAATTTTATTCGAAAAATTCCAATATTCCGCGAGTATCCTGAACGTAAGTACAGCGAACAAGCTCCTTGTGATAAAGCTAAGGAAACAAAAACAAAGTTAGGAAAGGGAAGCGCGACAGACAGAATGATTACGGAACAGATTTTATTGGAAATCGGTCTCTCAGTTGGCAAGTAAAGCGAATCGTTATCGAGAGTTTGCGAGTTTAATTTCCGATATTAAACGCGCCCCAACGATTTTCATAAATGGCGAAAAAGCCAAGAAGTTTGTACCTTCGATGAACCTTTCGTATTTTTCGATGAATAACGCGGATTTTAATAACCGGCTCCACTTGAAAAACTTCAAGTAACATTGCGCTCTGAAACAGTGGAAGTTACGGACGGCAACTTTGTTTTCATTTCTATGAAAATACTCTACGAAAACTCTATTTTTAAATGACTTTCTTTCTTCCGCTTTTGACCGTGTCACCATTACGAGCATCGCCGTCAACGGGAACAAGCTGAAAGCAGACCCGCAAGGATTTAAAACAGCATTGAGTTTAATGTAAGAGAATTTTACGAAAGTTCGGAGTAAATACGGGACTTCTGATAAAAGGAAATGTATTAACTTTATTCAAAGAGCAAGGATACAGAATGCCATTGTCTTTAATTAACAAGATTTTTTCCAAAGCGGAATGCTGCTTGGAGTACTTTGTTTATTGGGAAGATTTCGTAGAAGATTTTTCTGGTATTTCAGTTGAAACGAATATTTCTTCCTTAATACGCGAAGTGTTTCTATCAATTTTTGAAACTTTTTTCGTGAAACGAGTAATTGAGTTATTTCTTCATTTTTACTCGTTATTCACGATAACACGATTTGTTACCGGTTATTAAAATTTGAAAAATAACGTTTTTATATCGTTTACTTCATATTTTGTCATCTTAGTAATTGTTTTAATTTTAATTAAAAAAATGATGAAATTATTTACTCCATGTATGTCATATTTATTGTGAGCAGATTTTGAATGAACTTTGTTAAACGTACATATTTTTATTTCTATCAGTATTAATTAAATATATTCGAACTTTTTCTATTAGGAAATGGTAACTCTTGTCTATTTTCAAGGATTTTGGAGGATTTGACAAGTGAGGGGAGATTAAGATTAGGTAATTTACGAACATGGGAATGGAAAATAACTGCACTTTTTTAATTTTTAGATTCGCAAGCTCCCAAAATTGCAAATTACTAAATTTTCGAGTTCTAAAGTACTTACATCTCTGAAATTCACAAATTTCCTGATTTACATACTTCTAAATTTCTCAAATTCCTATACTGCTCATCCTCTACATTTGTAAATATTCCTTGAAAACTTAAAAAAATTACAAATGTTCATATTTCTAAATTACTAAATTTTCAGATCTCCAAATTTTTTAATTCTCAAGTGTCTAAATTTTGAAAGTCTTAAATTTCTGAATCTCTAAATCTCAAAAATCACCAAATCACCAAATCTCCAAATCTCCAAATTTCTGAATCTCTGAATCTCAAAATCCCCAAATCTCAAAAATTTCCAAATCTCCAAATCTCTGAATCTCAAAATCCTCAAATCCCAATAGTCTCCAAATCTCCAGAATTCCAAATCTCCAAATCTCTGAATCTCATAATCCCCAAATCTCTAAATTGTCCAATCTCAAAATCCCCAAATCTCCAAATCTCTGAATCTCAAAATCCCCAAATCCCAATAGTCTCCAAATCGCCAAATCTTGAAATCTCTGAATCTCATAATCCCCAAATCTCTAAATTGCCCAATCTCAAAATCCCCAAAATCTCAAAAATTTCCAAATCTCCAAATCTCTGAATCTCAAAATCCCCAAATTCCAATAGTCTCCAAATCTCCAAATCTTCAAATCTCTAGAATTCCAAATCTCCAAATCGCCGCATCTCAAAGTCCCCAAATCCCAAAAATCACTAAATCTCCAAATCTCCAAATCTCCGAATCTCAAAATCCCCAAATCCCAAAAGTCTCCAAATCTCCAAATCTCCAAAACTCCGAATCTCAAAATCCCCAAATCTCAAAAATGTCCACATTTGCAAATGTCCAACTCTACAAATGATCAAATTCTTAAATTTTAAAAATTTCCAAATATCTAAATTCCCATATTTCTAAGTTTTCCAAATCTCTACATTTTTGAATACCTGTATTTGCAAATTTACAAACCACAGAACATCAAAACTGTAAAATGTTTGTATTTCAAAACGACCAAATTTTTTACATCTCTAAATTAAAAAATTTTGAACTGCCAAAATTTTGAATATTCCGAATTCTCTCAATTACAAAAAATCTGTTAACTTCTGAAATTTCATACGAAAGTCAGATTTGCGCTTGACTGTACATTGTAGCTGTGTAAGACTGCAACTATAACTGTTAAATAGCTGTTAAATCTTTCTATATCCCTCACATTTTATGTTTCTCGCTCTCATTTCCGATAGATTCAAGAAGCGAACGAATCGGGAAAGATAACAGCCAGCAATTTCAAGAACATCTACCGCTCTAGTTAATAGATGGAACATGTCCCCGGAGTTGAAAGCTACTGCATCATGTTATTCACAAGAACCATTGTCTATTAAATTGAAATCAAATACTTTTTAAAATGTTGAGAAGTAAGATAGATAAATTGCACTAACATTCACAAGATGGTTATTTATAATTAAACTATAATACTACAACATTTGAAGTACAGCCCCTGGCCATCGAATTAGGACCATTACAAATTTTCAGTATTTTTCACGTTTTCCATAAAATTAAAAGGCCTGTTCAAATTGCAATGACATAACTTATTAGCTACTAACATGATACACTATTACTGTACATAACATTATTAACACATGTTAATATCTTGTATTTCTACCATTTGCTTTTACCCTTTGTTTTTATATCTTTTTTATATTTTCATTATTTTCCCAAATATCTGTAATTCTTTTCAACTCAGATTATGTGGTTGGAGAGTTGTAAACTAGTCTTTTGAGTAGGCTCCATTCACCAAATTTGACCTCACGCGCTTTCGATATTCGAGCCTGACGTAAACTCTCACGGCCCTTAATCGCTCATCACCCACACAATTTATTATCACGTTAGTAACAAATTACTATGTATATATCGTTATCAACGTATTTAGTAATAATTTGCATGACCTAAGACAATTTTCCATGTATGACATAATGTTATAGCCATAAAAGTGAAATCTTCGTACGTGGTCCTAATTCGATGGGCAGGGACTGTAATTTAAAAATAAATTTATTTATGCTATGCGTATTCCCTTGTTTATATTAAGACAACAAATATATTATTATTTACTAAATAGAAATATTTATATACTTCTTTAAAGCTTTTCAAAACACGTTAGTAGATTTAAACTGGATATTAAGTTTAATAAAATTTACGTAATTAAGTCAGGTAGTTATGTACCACACTTATAGTTACGGTTATTAAACGATATAGTTTACGTTGATTAATTCAATTTAATATTATATTACTGTATTATATTAGCGTGTATGAAATCAGAGTATATTTCTTGTATTTTACTGAATTAATTTGAAACTATCAATTAAATTTGTTAATTGTTTGCACTGCTACTTTTATGGTATAGTAATAATTAATCAAAATTATTCGACGGTAGTTCGTAACTAATCTAATATCATTCTGTTATAATACGCATAAAGATAAACATAACACTAATTTCTTTCACCATAGATTAACTAAATTGTTAATCACGTAATTCTACAGATTTTTGTTATTACGTAATTAGAATGTTAAACAATAATAAATGTAAATCTATACTTTGCATGAATAAATCAGCATAAATATAGAAGACATCTAATTATTTGTATTAATTCGTTTAACAAAAATCATTAATACTAATAGTTCTATCTATCGTTGATTTATAAATCGTATAAATAAGTGTTTAATTGTTAAATTTGATTACATCGTAATTTAATAATTCTTCACCAATTAAAGAGAATCTCCAAACTATGCTGCAAATTAAAACGTCCCCAATTAAATTTAATTAATATAATTATAGAATGCATTCCAGACGTAAATTAATTACAACGTTCGTAAATAAATGTCAATTTACAAGAAAGGACGTTATATCCAATAGCTATTAACAGAAATTAATTAACAACGATAATGTAAGTAATTTCTAAAAAAATGAACTATGAATATGTATTCATTTCAGTCAATTTTAGTATTTAATTTGGAACTGCCAAAGAAATATTAAATAAAGACAGAAAATTTAATTATTCTGTCTATTAAAATTTCATGTTAAATTGATTTTCTAGACGGAAGCACACTGAACATATTAAACTTTGTTATTTTACAGGAACATCATATTTTTAAAATCAATTAATTCATCAAAGTATTGTACGTAAAACGGTATTAAAATACAAAAATTAAAAAAGATCAATTGTGAAATATTTTTAATTCAAAGTTATTTCACGAAAATATTTCAAATATGTTGCAAACGAGATAGGAGTATAATTAAATAATACTTGTTTTACATCAGTTTGAAGCTTCTATTTTGATAACAAATAAAACACGCGTTTCATTAATATTTTTAATATAAAGCTTGATTACACAATCATTTTATTTCTGTACACAGAAATCGACAAGATGACTGACAACCGATCAATTTGTCTTAAGAATATTTGTGACAAAATAATCATTAGTTTCAACCATTTATTTGAGGTTTCAAACTTCAAATTACCAGCTATAATAAGTGAACTATGATACCTAGTAATTATAGCAAATAATCAGTAATTGCTGTAATTGCTTATAGCGACTTTTTGCTACAAGAATATTTTGCAGCAAAATGCAGCGCTTTTTGCGACATTTTAATGTCACTGAATTATTAGACTCTTGATATTTCAGAATTAATTATTTAATACAAAATAACGTGATACGAATTGAGAGGGTGAGAATATTTATGCGATTCATTGTACTTTCGACTCAATACTAAGGTTCTATCGTATTCTCGGTACTGTGTCCCTAGGGACCAAGTTGCTGGTCAGATAGGTACTTGAAGTCAGTGGTCGGTAACGCGGTGGTTTACCCTAATGGATGTTACTTCTTGATTCTGGTTGGTCACTGACTACTAGTATCTCTTTTTTCCGATAAAAGGACGATGGAACTTGAAATAAGCATCCTTGGCAAGATATCGGGTTTTTCGAACTCTTATTCGCGTTTGCTTTGAGACATACACCATTTTTATTAAACGGTTTTATTTACATCATTCTCGATGCTTTTATACTTTTATCTACCTTGAGGAAGTAATATTACTTTGAAAGTATAGGTTTCGTTGATAAATAGATATGCAACTCGATGTAGTCAACACATTGTTAATATGTTTAATAAAAAGTTCTCGTTCCGTTACACGAAGTACATTTTTTGGACATATAAATCGACTGTAGAACTTAAATCTAAAAATTGTTAAGTAGAACAAAATGCCATATAAGTAACTATTTTGTTAATGGAATTACGTAAATTTATATAACAACTAGTGAAACTTTTTTGTAATATTTCATAATTATTTGATAATTTTTGCAATTACCTCCTGCAATTATATTTTCTATTCAAATATATTGTTTCGTAAATAAAATCTAAAATCATATATTAATCTGAACGTTGCAAAGATAATATTGATTATACAATTATATAACTTTACCATATAATTTCATATACTTTATAGAATGAAATTGGAAGCTTGATAAGAAGAGGGAAGAAGAGCGATTCGAATTAAAGCGTTAACGCATTGCTAATGGTATCACAATAATCATACTCCCTATATTTGACACTGCTATTTGAACTTTTTAATTTCAACATGGTAAAAGCGAACACTTGAATAGCGTAAATTTATACGCGTTGACAATGTAATGCTTGAACGGTAAAGGGAAAATTCCGAGCGTGCTTGCTGCCATAAATGTGTAAGTGGAGTGTGCGATGGTGCCCTGCTATGCACAAAGTGGAAATCTGGACTGTTGTCGAGAATTTGCTCAGCAATGGTTTCGAGAAAGTACTTCGGCCAAAGCGGACTTTTAATTGTGTTTTCTGCCGATAATTTTAGAACAGACGATGCTGCTGCAACGTTTGAATAAAGAATAGTTTTGAAGCTTGCGGAATTTGCTACAGTATGAAGGCAGGTGTTCCAATAAAACCGCTAGATCAACTGGAATACATATGTATATATTGAGATTTTCACGTGGCATAGTGCATTCGATGAGGAAAGAAAATCCAGTAGAAATACCAAATACTGTGAAACTGTAGACTAATATAATTATATACAAATTATAGCTGCGTAAGTATTGTAAGTACCACTTTGAGAAGATCGCTAATATCCCGTTCAAAATGATAGTATTGTGGTGTGTATAATTTCTATGAGAAAAGTGTGAATTTTTGGAACTGGAAAGTGATGGATAAATGACAAAAGAAAAAATTTGGTGTTAAATTAGACCATTCTTAATCTTCAGAATAGATAGAATAAATAGAAAAATATTTACAGTATATGTATATATATTTAATGTGAGAAGATATAAAAATTAATTTAAAATTACAGTAAATATAATTATCTTTTATAATTGTTCTATTCTACTGTGATGCATCTCAATCGTTGAATCTTGTCAAATTCAAAAAGTAAATCTTTGTTAAATAATCATTTCTACATACTGATTATTTGTAAAAACTTATTATTTTTAATTACTATTCACACAGTACAGTTATTTCAAATCCACCTATTAGAAACTGAAAAAATACTGAATAAATTAAATAAAATATTTAATTTAATTACAGTTATGTATAACAAAATATCAAAATAAATAATATTTTTATATCATCTTTCACTTTTATTCTTGTTATAAAAATATAGGTTTATTCAACTATAACAAAATTGAAAATAAATGACGCCATTAAAATATAAATAAATGGTAAAACTTATGTATGAAAAATTGATGTTATATTGCGTAACAATGAAGCGGTAATTACAGAAATATCAAGTGGAATGAAGCATAACACGAGTAATAAATATTATAGGCATCAGGAAATTTATTGCATGATGCGTTGTTCATGACGTCGTTACGCTGTGCGTTTACATGACCACACATTAGACCGAATCCGCATTGTAAACTTATGCTCCGATACGTATATATGTACGTGGCTGGTGTTTCACACAGACACGATTAGTTCGGGGCTCGTTGGTCTACGAAGTGACCATTGTAAGCATTCATGGAAACGGCGCAGGTGTTCGACGCAATTGCTGATTACCGATAAGGTGAAAAGGAAGAGAAAACATTATCCTCTATTATTCTTTCATCGTTTTTTCTGCAAGGATAAAACCACCTGAAGTATGTATCCAAATTTATTAGATCAGGCATTAACGTTTGTACAATTCAAGTAAACGTAAAACTGTCGCGGTTAAACACGCAATCAGCGACGCTTCCATGGTATCCCGAAGCATTTATTTGAAATTTTGCACGGATAAAACTACCGTAAAAAGTAAGCAAATTTATTGCAAAAGTAAACAAATGTATTTTAATTATATGTAGATTAGCATCAAAACATGCATTTATATTGAAAATTAATTTGGAAAAAATGATGTGCGAACTTTTATTAGTATTTAATGTAGAATGCTTTATTTACAACGTGTACTTGAACTTTTACTTCATTTTTATAAGTAACGCTTATTTTGCGTAACTTTTTGATTTTTTGAGGCTATTTCTCTATCAGAGAGTCCAGTACCTTTGTAAGCAGTTATTTCGATCCTCGAAAGTGAAACTAACCTACACATCACATACCCTACATAACCTACAATACTTCGCACAACATTTATACAGTTAAATGAGGGAAAGACTGTTAGAAATACAGTAACTTAGTTCGAATTTGCAATGCAACGTTGAATATTACAATAATAACAGAAATAACATGCAAAAAGAAATAATAAACCAAAACAAGTGAAATAGGAATTCAAAATCATATCACAGTCAGCAACAATTAAAATCTTATAAAGAATAAGTGAAATTCTGGAGCTATGGAAATTTCGCTGATAGTAAAATTTAAATTTTTGTTCACATACAAATTACAAAGTTTTATTCTTCGCCCGAAAACAGATTGAAAACCTTTTTTTGCGGTTACTGACTATTTTAACAAACTATAACGTTGTTCGTAATTATCTGTTAAATGAAATTGTTGTGATTAAATTGCAAATATTTATATGTTATTGACAAACGAAAATGTATAAAATAGCTAAGTTTTGTTTTATATATAAGAAATCAATTTAAAATTTGCAAATTATATAATGTCTAAAATAAAATGATACTCTTATAAGTTTCCTATATAAATAAAATAAAACAAATTGTATGCAAATAGAGAAAACTGTATAAATAAAATAAAATTTTACACAAAGTGTCTCCATAAAATATATATACACTTGAATATTAATATGAAACTTTAAAATAATATTAAAACTATTAGACAGCATTGATGTTGATTGCTTTTAACACTTCTTAAAAATATTAGTGGAACGTCTATTTTACTTATTAAATTGTGTGATAAGGTACGTATAGATTTAATTGGGAATTCAGTATATTTATTTGCAGAAGAATCGCTATCCAGATATAATCATTTCTAATTTAGTTTTAATTTTATTTGTAGTCATAGCTTGCGGCCGAATCTGAAAAGTATCTTTCTCTGCCTGCTACTGCACTCTGCTGGCAATTTGCTGAACTACCATCATCCTCCAATTGTAGTCTTTCACTATTTATTTCTCCATTTCACATAATAAATGGCCGTTTATTTGGAAAGTGGTGTAAGTTCATTTTTCAGGAAAAATGAGATATCACGCAATTTGTGCTTAATGTAGTGTACTTTTTATTTACAACTAGTTAATATGTAATATTGTAAAAAGTGCTAATGTTTTGTGTAATTAAAAATTGGACGATAAAAGATATTGTGAAAGTGGTGTAAGTCCATTCATAGCCCATAAATATATGTATATTATATTAGTTAATTTCATGTAAAAGAAATTTATACATGTAATTAAATTACATATTTATAAATTAGTAGATACATTGTCAGACTTGACATAATTAACCTATACTTTTACTAATATAATAACCTTTATTTTTTTCGAAAGAAAAGAAAATTCCACTTTCAAAATAAACGGTCCAAATATCGATTTTCATAAACTCTTCTATTATCAACTTAAGCTATCTTTGTCCTGTTATTATCATTTGTAGAATAATCCAAGTTAAATTTTAAATTAAAGAACAGCAGTAAAAATGTTTAGGTTTGAGCCATTACATGATGTATATAAATATTCCCCCAAAAAATAAAAACATATATTTTCAATAACAAAATTGTCCCTAGATTTCTAAAAATTTCTGATGTTAAATTAAATCACACACGTGTGACCATACGAGTATAAAATCCTTCACTGTAAAAGATTGCGTATAATTAATTTTTCCAACTAAATGCAGTAGATTATTTGACTTATATTACGTTTGCGTGTTCGTTTGTCGGTTTGTAAACGACTTGCAAGCTTATACGCCCTACAGCTGTAAGAGTGAGCATAATATGAATGCGCGTGTGTATGTGTGAAGCTTCAAACCAGCAATCAAGGTTCAGCTTAAGGCTGATTAATCGAAGTGAACGGCGGCGAAGAGGCGTGACGAAGGTAATCACAAAGCACACCCTATTTAAATTTTCTTACGGCGCCGCGTCAGAATGATGAAACGAGAACGTATATCGAACCCTTTACGGGAATATTTACCTTGCAGCACTACAGTATTTCATTCTCAGTTTCTTGCTTTACGGAATATTATATTTTCTTAATCGGCTAACTGGAATTTAATTTTTAAGATCGCGGGATGTGAAATTAATATCAAGCGTTGATAACTATACACGCCGAACGCAGGACAAATTTCACGAAACAAGTAAAGTAAAATGGCGATTATATTTTTGTGGAAGTTTAAAAATATAGAAATTTGGAAACTTGGATATTAAGAAATTTAGAAATTTATGAAGTGTCGATATTTGAAAATGCGGGAATTTTGAAATATAGAAACTTAAGAATTGAGAGATTTAGAAATTTAGAAATCTGGAAATTTAGCAACTTTGAAATTCAAGAATTTAGAAATTCAAAGGTTCAGAAATTTAGATATTTAGAAATTTAGCAACTTTGAAATTCAAGAATTTAGAAATTCAAAGGTTCAGAAATTTAGAAATCTGGAAATTTAGCAACTTTGAAATTCAAGAATTTAGAAATTCAAAGGTTCAGAAATTTAGAAATTTAGAAATTAAGGAAAGTGTCCATCTATAAATTTAGAAATTCATAAATTCGAACATCTAAAAATTAACGCATTTGATGATATAGCAATTACAAATTTTTAAATCAAGAAATTGATCATTCCAGTACCCGTGAGTGGACGCCATTTGCACATCCATGCTGTCTTGCTCCCATGGGCGCAGTTTTCCACTGGTTTAATTCGACAAGTCCTTTCAAAAATAGATAAAACAGTTACTGCACTTTCACTCATCGTACTTAATTATTTCTTTCATTATTTTATACACTTTCGTTCATACACATATAACGTGTATACACTTCAAACTCTTACAGTTTAAATGCATCCATCTTCTGTTCATCTAAAAATCTTAAATTCATTTCATAGCATTCGTAATAACAAAAAAAATATTTCTATAATTTTATTTTACATCAAATAGAATTCGCAGTTTCGTCAGGAAGAAAACATGCAAATATCTTTGCATATCGATTTTCGGTACATTCGCATAAAATAACGTAAACATTTAAATAATACACAGTACGAAATAATTATCATAATCACCGTCAACGAAATATAAACTGAAAGAACATTTCATCGTCAGGATTTCTCGTTGCTATGTGGAATGCGTATGAGACCTGTTCATTACAAATTCTGTCTCATGAAGGATGCAAAACTCATTTGCGTAGTAATTAAGAATTTAGCACGACCAGATGTCCCGAGACCAGAAAATCAGACAATACAACGGGTGTAAATATTACTTGGCACAATCTTCTCAAGCGGATTAATCTCATGTACCACATACAGGGTGTCCCTGTTAATTTCTGAAAATCCGATTATTTTTTATTTATTAAAGAAGCAACAAAAATTATATGAAGTTAGGTTCGTTATTTTAAGTTGAATCATATAAGACGCGTTATCTAACATTATTTTTTTAATTATCTCTTTCATTTTTTTTATGTAAAAGTGCACTCACACAAATTACATGTCGAAAGTAATAATGTAACAATTCTTTTGTAGATGAAGGATTTTCTAGTACTTCAGTGTTAATTATATTTTAGTTTTAATAGAACTTTAATAATTGAAATATTTTTTATAAAAAATATTGGACCATAACGTCTAATGAAATCAATTTGTCAAATATGTGAAATGCCGCTGTTAAACATTTTAATTAGCATGTATTTAAATAACAAAATTTTTCTAATTTGTTAAAACATATTATGCTGTAATGTAAGATAAAATAAATTTTGTGAATTATTTGAAATACTGCTTTTAAATATTTTAATTAGTACGTATTTAAATAACAAGATTGTTATCTAATAATCTAATTTGTTAAAACGTATTATGCTGTAATGTAAGATAAAATAAATTTTGTGAATTATTTGAAATACTGCTGTTAAATATTTTAACTAGTACTAAAAGAAATGACAGAAATGTTACAAATTGATGTAGACGAACATATTTAATTTTTAATCGAAATTTGTTTCTTTATTTTACATGAAATCTGATACCATCGTCATTATTCGAATAAAGTATATAGAAATATTTTGCGTTCATTTTGATCAGGAAAATGGCAGAAATATTTCACAATAGATAACTGAAATCCCTTGGAAGCATAGAAAACGAACGCAGAAGACGGAACACTGTCGGTGATTCAGAATTATGTTTTCAGTATCGGATGTACAAGGAACAGCCCCTCTGTCTCGAAATTTATGTCACCACATTGTTCATGTTATCCGAGAGGTACAAGAATTTTTTTTCTTGTAACAAAAGACGCAATGCTCCACTTAAATATGAAGTATAATGAGCCATGTTCTAATTAACGAGCCGGATGACAAGACGATTTTATCAGATATTATACGAGTTTCCATAAATTTCACAGAGCAAATTAAATTGACAACACCTTCTCATCGTAAATCACGGGCTATCTGAAACTAAGGAAGAATTATTACGGAAATTTTGATATTCGCCTGAAATCTATCGTGACGAGAGAGAACATAATCCCAAGAATGAATTCAATTTACATATAGACAAGTTTTCTTGTTGATTAACGTTATTAAATGTAGAATCCTTGAACGGGGATTAAGAAACGTCCACAGAGTTGAAAATATTAGTTTCTTTTTGTAATATTAGTTTGTGTAGAAGACATTTGATTTTATGTTAATATTCATTTTAACCAATTTTATGTAAAAATTATGTTTTATCAATTGTAACTAAATAAATTTGAACGGATGAGAATTGCAGGAAATGATGGCCAAAATTAGTTGAAACAATTATTATTTTTTCAAAACATTTGAAACATGTTTGTTGGCATAATATAATATTCTTATGATAATGATAACAATTACTAAATATGTCTAAAGTAATGGAAAATTTATTTCAAATATTTTTCAAGTCTAAAAATCTTGAAAAGAACGTTCAAAATTCATGCTTAAAACCGAGTGAAAACTAGTACCTGCAATTTTCTGTATTTTACAGTTAATTGTAAACTTAAACTTGAAAGTGTCAAATTGTAAACTTAAACCTGTAGCTAATAAGTTGTCAAACTGAAAGTAACTTGTATTGATTTATTATATTACATGTAATAGATCACAATTATATTTATGTTCAGTAAATTGTATTTTACCAACTTCGAATTAGTTTTTATATGAAATACCTTTGAACATGATAATATTTATTGCAACTTCATTTATGAATAGTGGAAGAATCAAGTCCAAATTTTTGTGTGGTAAATAATAGTATGTGAAGAATTCAGATAAAAAAGTATCTAAACGTGTCAGTTCCAAGCAGAACTGATTAATCCTCAGAAGGCGGATGCTTTGTAACTGACACGGTAGAAAGATGCAGAATTATTTTTAACCACAGTGGAAATATCGTTATACAGGGATTTTAAAAAATAGCGAAAACTGCAGGCTGCGTCGAAAACAATTCGAAAACTCTTTTACTATTTTGCAATCCGCAGCTGCGTTTACCAGATATAAGCAATTGAATCCTAGAAAATGGACTTCCGATACGCTCGTTTTCAGCAGCTGACGTTCAAATAGCTGGTCAATATCGAAATATTGATAATAATCTAAATACCAAGCTAGAACAACGTAAAATCTGTTATCAAACTGCAGACACTTGATTAGCGACTGTATTTTTCCTTTACACAATTCTGGACTTAACCTAAAAATAATAAACTTGCTAAGATAATAAAAATTTTTACGAATTGCACACATTTTTTATGGAAGTCTATTATTCAAATTAAATTCTTATAGTTTTATTGAATATAAACTTTATTAAATAAAAGACCACTAAACTCTTACATTAAATTTAGAACCGCATTAACCCTTTGCACTATTTGCACGAGTCTGACTCGTGACGCACTCGTACTTCGGTTGTGATCAATTTTACTCGAATTTTCAGTACGCTTCAGTTTGGAGTTCAAGTCCAAGTATAATTCGTATAGTCAACGATTGCATAATACCAAATTGACATAACATTTCAACATTCTTTGTCTGTTTTTATATTATGGCCGTATTAGTTATTTCTGACTGACGCACCTGACAAATTAATCATAGGCCAAGGAGTTAAAATTGTTAGACTTCATTGAGAAAATATGAACTCAATTAAAAATTGCAGAAAATGTTTAAATTGGCAAAAACTGAACAGGACTATCATCAATTTGAATATCCTCAGAAATGTTCTCGGTTCATCCAAATGAGTTTACGTTAACAATTGTGAATTTTTTTGTCAGGAAAATCTTGTGGATGTTGATGGAGATGGAACGTAAAATAATTTTTATATTGACATCTTGTATAAATCATTGTAAAACTACATTTTTAAGGTTGTAGATAAAAATTATGGTACAGACCCTGGCCATCGAATTAGGGTTACATACGAAAATTTCACTTTTATGGCTATAACATTATGTCATATATGTAAAATTGTCTTAGGTCATGCAAAGTATTACTAAATTTTTATTAATTATTACTATACCATAAAAGAAGCAGTGCAAACAATTAACAAATTTAATTGATAGTTTCAAATTAATTCAGTAAAATACAAGAAATATACTCTGGTTTCATACACGCTAATATAATACAGTAATATAATATTACATTGAATTAATCAACGTAAACTATATCGTTTAATAACCGTAACTATAATTGTGGTACATAACTACTTGACTTAATTACGTAAATTTTATTAAACTTAATATCCAGTTTAAATCTACTAACGTGTCTTGAAAAGCTTTAAAGTAGTATATAAATATTTCTATTTTGTAAATAATAATATATTTGTTGTCTTAATATGAACAAGTGAATACGCATAGCATAAATAAATTTATTTTTAAATTACAGTCCCTGGCTGTCGAATTAGGACCACGTACGAAAATTTCACTTTTATGGCTATAACATTGTGTCATACATATAAAATTGTCTGAGGTCATGCAAATTATTACTAAATGCGTTGATAACGATATATACATTGCAATTTGTTACTATCGTGATAAATTGTGTGGGTGATGAGCGATTAAGGGCCGTGCGAGCGTTTACGTGAGGCTCGAGTATCGAAAGCGCGTGAGGTCAAATTTGGTGAATGGAGCCTACTCAAAAGACTAGTTTACAACTCCCCACTACATAATCTGAGTTGAAAAGAATTACAGATATTTGGGAAAATAATGAAAATATAAAAAAGATATAAAAACGACGGGTAAAAGCAAAGGGTAGAAATACAAGATATTAGCATGTGTTAATAATGTTATGTACAGTAATAGTGTATCGTGTTAGTAGCTAATAAATTATATCATTGCAATTTGAACAGGCCTTTTAATTTTATGGAAAACGTGAAAAATACTGAAAATTTGTAGTGGTCCTAATTCGATGGTCAGGACTGTACATAAATATTAGTAACGAATCTTGATTGTAAGAAAACTTTTATAATGCGTTCATTCGACCGATGTATTTGTATTTTTCCTCCGTGAAACATGAATATTTTGAAACTAAATCATTGCTCGAAACAAATGCGCTATCTTTAATAAGTAAATATATGTATTACTGTAGAAAAACGCAATGTATTAATGTGAAATTTAGTTGAGAATAATGTAGGAAAAATGTAATATTACTGCATTTAATCAAACGACGCGGACTGTGATACCAGATATTTGCTCAGCTACTGGCTATTCGAAACAATCCTGTCGGAAATCGATTGTTCAATTTCCAGTTGCTTTTATCTCGAAAACAAAGTTATAAATTGCAATATAGTTGAGCAATTTTCGCATAGAAAATGTAGTTTTCGAGTTGTACGCTATTGTTGAGATAATCGAACTGTGGAGTTTGAAAGCTAATTCGTGTATACATTTGTTTAGAAATTTGCCACGAAAAATATTCTTAAAGAAAAACGACCTCAGAAATATTATACTGAAGATTATTATTGACAATGATATTGTTAGTTTTTTAAACAGTACTTACATTCATTTTTTACAATTAGAGACATTTATTACTAATATTGTAGATTTATTTTTAATAAAAATGGCATTTATAAAATATTCCAAAAAATCACTAAAATGTCTTGTAAAAGTCTAAGATATTTGAAAACATTGCTAAAACTTGAATAAATAATAATACTTATCATTAATATATTATATACAATTATTAATAATTAATAATATTTCTTATAAAAAATAATAACTTAACAAGTTGAGCAATTATTTAATCATTTTTAATTAACTATTTTAGCAAGAGCTGTAAGCACGAAAATTAATATGTCATGCCACTTAAAGAAAAAATATGAGGGCACCCTTTATTGTTAAAAAATTGATTGCAAATCAAATTATGGATTAAAAAAGGAATTATTGAAGACATTTGTAATTTTGAGGATAACGACGTGGAACACATTATTGAATTCTCTCTGTACATTGCATTTAAATACAATCGATACAGGGAACAGTTTTATTTTTTGATGAACTTTTAAATGAATGTTTTATACTTTACAACGTTTCCTACATTTGTCGTACGAGAATTAATTATTGAATTATTGTGGAGAAATGAATAACTTTCCTTGTTAAAGAATTATTAAAAATGAAGAGTTATAATGCGAGACGAAAATGTAATGCATAATGTACGTAAATATATAGATGTGCATAATTATTTAATTATAATCTCGATCATTGAAATTTGTTGTTTATTTATGGTGAATTCATCGATTAAGATGAATTATTTTGTTCGGTTAATTGATCACTGATTGACATCTTACTTTTGTTTTAATTAGTCGCTTCTTAGTTGCAAGTTTCTTAATTAATCAGTTTAGATTATCCCTTTTAATAAAGAACGAATTGCTCTGAAGAACGCAAAACGTAACAGTAACAAAAGGATTTGGAAACATAGGGAAATTTAAATGTCAGAATATGGCGACTCAGTGACTTTAAAAACTGAGAATTCTGTAATTTGAAATTTGCTGAATTTAGTAATTTCAAAATTTGAGGACTTAAAGATTTGGAAATTAGGAAATTTGGGAATTAGAAGATTCAGAAATTCGGAAATTTAGAAATTAGGAAATTTGGGAATAAGGAAATTTAGAAATTTGGAAATATGGAAATATGGAAATATGGAAATTTGAAAATTTGAGAATTTAGAAATTTTTAATTTGTAAATTTGGATATTAGGAAATTAAGAAACCTGAGGATTCGGTTTTCGGAAATTGAGAAATTATGAACTTGAAAATTATAAAATCTAGGAAATTGAGACTTTAAGGATTTAGAAGTTTAGAAATTCGTAAGCTTCAGAATGTAACATTAAAAAATTCAGAATTCAGAAGCTAGAGAATTTGAAATTTAAAAATTAGTGTTTCAGAAATTTGATAATTTGAGTATTTAATGATTTGGTAATCTGAGAATTTGGTTACTAAATGATTTGCAAAATTCAAGAATGTGGCTACTAAATGATTTGAAAATTTTAGAATTTTTATACTGATTAATTTGAAAACTGATAACTGAAAAGAATAATATTCTACATTTCTATCTCATTTCTTAACATATATGAATCATATCTTTTCCTATTGTACCACATCGAAAACGCGCTATATCTATTTCTTGTTTGATGTAACTAGTCATCTTTGAAATTAATTTACTCTACAATTGATCACATTACGCTACATCGAACACAAAGAACCCCATTAGTTGTTATCGTAGAAGGACTTTACTTTTAGACATCGGTACTTATCTCCGTTGCTAATTTCATTCCTTCAGGATTGATTTCTGGTTTTCTCCGTTTCCTCAGCAACTCATTTAACCCAAAGAGAATCCAGTTGTGCCGTAGGCAAGACAAAGATCGGTTCACGAAATCGTTCAGAACCCTATAGGATTGCCGGGACATAACGGATATCAGCGTTGGGAGATGGATACACGAGTGGATGGGAAGAAGACCCGTGAGAAATGTAGGATTTATGCTGAGAGATACCTATCTGCAAGAAGACGAACCCAGAGGAGAGATCGCTTGTATACAAGGTACTAATCGGAAGTGGAATGAGATTGCTTAAAATGGATGAGATATCGGACCTTCGCCGAATGACCTATCTGTTACATTCGAATAACAAATCCATTATGTGTAAGACTCGGAAAAATTTTATTTATTAGCAGGAAGCATTTATTTACTTTGCACATATCCTAATACATCAAATGTGATATCAAGTTCAAACTCAAAGTACCAGCAGGGTTAACATTTATTAAAATTAACTAAATTATTCAATTATTAAGATATTGATTTCGAAATTTTTATATATGAAGATTTAAAAGTTAGAAAATTTGATGTTTTAAATTATCAAATAAATTTCTGAATTTTTGCATTCGAAAATTTGGCAAATACTTAGTACAGATTTGGAAATTTGGAAATTTGAACACATGTAAATATGTTCTCTATATTCCTAAAATGTTATATTCTAAATAGCTCTGTAAGTTTCTGGATTCTCAAATTCTTAGATCTTCAAATCCCTAAATCTTCAAGTTCCTATATCTGCAAATCTCCATAATACCAAATAACTATGTCCCCGAATTCCTACATTTGCAAATTTCTGTACCCTCGAATCTTTATATCCCCTTTCTACATGTACAAATCCCTATGCATTCATATTCCTATATACCCAAATCTCTACATTCCCATATTCTTATATCCCCAAATCTATATACTCCCATATTTCTATATTTCCAAATGCCAATATTCCTAAATTCGTATATCTCCAAATCCCTATATCCCTATATCTCCAAATTCTAATATACCCAAATCTATATATTCCCATATCTATATATTCCCATATCTCTATATTTCCAAATGCCAATATTCCTAAATTCGTATATCTCCAAATCCCTATATCCCTATATCTCCAAATTCTAAGATACCCAAATCTATATATTCCCATATCTATATATTCCCATATCTCTATATTTCCAAATGCCAATACTCCTAAATTCGTATATCTCCAAATCCCTATATCCCTATATCCCTAAATCCCTATATCTCCAAATTCTTATATACCCAAATCTGTATATTCCCAAATTTCCATACTCCCAAATCCCTATATTTCCAAATATCAATATCCCTAAATCCCTATATACCCATATCTCCAAATCCCTATATCCTCAAATCCCTATATCCCCAAATCTCTATATCCCCAAATCCCTATATCCCCAAATCCCTATATCCCCAAATCCCTATATCCCCAAATCCCTATATCCCCAAATCCCTATATCCCCAAATCCCTATAATCTCGAATCCTTATATCCCCAAATTCGTATATCTCCAAATCTACATACTTCCAAATCCCTATATTTCCAAATATCAATATCCCTAAATCCCTATATCCCCATGTCTCCAAATCCCTATATCCTCAATTCCCTATATCCCCAAATCCCTATAATCTCGAATCCTTATATCCCCAAATTCGTATATCTCCAAATCTACATACTTCCAAATCCCTATATTTCCAAATATCAATATCCCTAAATCCCTATATCCCCATGTCTCCAAATCCCTATATCCTCAATTCCCTATATCCCCAAATCCCTATATCCCCAAATCCTTATATCCCCAAATCCCTATGTCCTCGAATCTCTATATCCCCGAATCCCTATAATCCTAAATCCCTGTATCCCCAAATGTCTATATCCCCGAATCCCTATATCCCCAAATCCCTATATCCTCAAATCCCTATATCCCCAAATCCCTATATCCCCAAATCCCTATATCCCCAAATCCCTATATCCCCAAATCCCTATATCCCCAAATCCCTATATACCCAAATCCCTATATCCCCAAATCCCTAAACCCCCAAATTCCTATATCCCCAAATCCCTCTATCTCCAAGTCCTTATATCCTAAAATTTCTATATCCGAAAACTCCTATAATCTTAAATCTGTATATCCTTGAAATCCCTATATCAATAAATTCCTATATTCATAAATTCTACAATTCATCAAATACCTGTGTCCTAAATATCTCGACTCGTCCCCAAATTTTCGATTTTCCGGAAACGTCCGAAGACCAACGAGTGGATGTCCTCCTTCTCCACTGTTGTATTCTCTCGAGGGAAGCCAGATATGCTTTTGACTGTACGTTCACGATACTGTCTGCGCCATAGTAAGAAACAAAGAATGCGGTGGTTTTAACCCCTCCGGAATCAGGAGTCCCACTTTTCGCTGGAACTTTATGAAGATGCAGTAGCACCCTGGTATCTTAGAGCACGGAGAAATGGGACTCGGGGGCGAAAAATCAACGAGTAACAGAGAAGTATAAAAATAATAAGAGAAGGGTAAGCCGGAACGGGTTGGATGGATCTGTAAAAAAAAGGACGGGCAGAGTGCAAGAAAAAAAAAATATGGACAAAGAGACAAGACAAGGGTGGCTTATGTCTGTGCAGGCCTTCGGGCGTGCTGAGAAAACAGACTTACGGAGTTGCGGATACGCTGAGGAGTATGTCGTACTACCTCGGGGCCAATCTTGATAAATATTTACGACTTCAGTGCATATCACGCTAGTGAGGCCACCCTTGACGTTACCGTTCTCGTATTTTCTCGGGAACTTTTCGCGACTACCTAATCTACCTCCAAAGACAAATAGAGATTCCAACTTCGATGTCTTTTACCTTCTTTCAGTTTATCATAACTTTAGTATTCCGACATCATTTCGCAAATGTGATCAGTTGCAGCCTTCTGATATTTTAGTTCGAACGCTTTCTTCGAAAATATAAAAATGTCACTCACGTGAATCGCGTAATTTTATGGATGATTTAGTGCCGGGTCAAAATGATGAATTTTTTATTCTTTACTAAAATCAAATTGCCTATTTTTGAAAGATTTAAAGCTGTTTATTCCCTTAAATGTAGAATGTTATTATTAAATCAGTTTTTTCTACAATCGCCCTTTTACTATTTACGAAAGAAATCTGAATTTTAATTTCGTCTTAATCTCAGTTCTGTGTTGTTTTTTAAAAATAGCGTATTCGACGACCTGGGGCGCTAATAATTGAAGGAATAGCTGATGAGGTGATCGCAAAAACTGTGCTCACACAACTACTGTAGATAAACGCATGCGTACGTAGGAAGCACTATCGAACAGTAAGAGATTATTTACACTAGTTTTTGTTGCGCTGGAACAGGGACGAGTACCAAGGCAATCTTTCAGAGTGATACATTGTAACCCAAACAAACCAGGGCGACGACACGACATGCGCTTTAAGCACTCCACACAACACGCACCTTGATACTTCTGCAAATGTTTAAACCTGTAATTAATAACAAATGTCCGTACCATATATCTTCGGTGCGCAGGCAAAAGAGTGTAGGCTGAGTTATTAGTTTCAAAGGCGAGCATTTGTCACACTTAAAGTTCGACCAAAGCGTTGGGTTTTTTTTGGGAGATTTAATGGAATAAACCACCCTGTTGCACGGGCAATATTTATTATATAAAAAAAAGTTAACGGAGAAGGAAATAATACTGTTTACGATTACTAAAAGTTTATAACTAATTTTGTAATCACATTGTTGACAGCAATTATAGAAAATAGGCGGTGTAATAAAATAGACCGAGTGTTTTATAAAGAGAAACTTTAATAATTATCAGACAAAGTGAGAAATGCAAAAATTTAACTATGTACTGGCCCGTGCTACTAGCACGACTTACTGGCATAGTGTAAACGCTTAGATGCGGGGCTCACTGAACACTAGCGAGAAAGGTCTTGGTGTTATGCGCCATCTAGTGGCGATGAGCGTAGGAGTGAAAGCGCCACAAGCAACGTTAATATAATTTTCTTATTAGGAGAAAGGAAAGAAAAAACTAAGAATAATGAATAAATAAGTTTAAGTTAAGTTCAATTTTTAATTTCTTTAAACTTCGTTTCAGGAATGTTTATAAAATTCTTCAGCAAAGTAACGTATGCGAAAAACTAATCTGCTTCTAGTTTTCAATTGTAACTTATTTCCTATTATCTTTTAAAGTAATATATAATATAAGTATGTATATGCGTAAAGAATGCTATATAAATGTACGCAAATTTAATATGAATAATGATAAAAATTGAGTTGACATTCTTAATAAACATTCTTGACAAACCACTGTTACTGATTTTGCACGCCATCTTTAATTAGGGAGCCACACTCACATAATTCTCGTTATTCTTCTATAGCTATTATGCATTTTCTGTACAATTTCTGTAAAATCGATTAAATAGAAAATAACAAAAAATGGACTTGAGTCAAATTGGTTTTCAGATGTGCAATAATTTAGATGGTAAAGTAAAAACGTGATAAAAAGCGAAGTTGAGTTAAGAAACTAAAAACATAAAAAAATGATTGAAATATGGAATATGTGTATTAATGTTCTTATCCTGTTTTATTCAGAATTTGTGTCATACGTTATTGCTGGTGTACTGAACATATACAAAATACGATGAACATAGAAAATACAGTAAAGTATAGGGACAATATTTACGATGGCTGGGGTAGATGTACCATTTATGGTCACTATAAGGATCCAGAATATTTACTGGTACATAACTGAAGAAAAAATACGTGCACCGAAGTAAAAAAAAATGATATTAATGTACATCGTCGTATACAGATAATCAAAATATTGTAAATCAAAAAGTAATTCAAACGTAATCATTTAAAGCTTCATTATTTTATTATATTAGAACATTTTGCAATATTTGTAACTCAAAAGTATAATTTTTTATTAATTTCATAATTTGATAACTCGATAACTCGATAACTCAATAATTTGATAATTCGATAATTCGATAACTTGATATTTAATAATTTCATAATTCGATAACTCGATAATTCGATAATTTGACAATTCGATAATTCGACAATTCCATAATTTGATAATTCGATAACTCGATAATTCGATAATTCGATAATTCGACAATTCAATAATTCGATAACTTGATATTTAATAATTTCATAATTCAATAATTCGATAATTCGATAATTCGATAATTTGATAACTCGATAATTCGATAATTTGATAATTCGATAATTTGACAATTCGATAATTCGACAATTTGATAATTCGATAATTTGACAATTCGATAATTCGACAATTCGATAATTCGACAATTCCATAATTTGATAATTCGATAACTC
Organism: Megachile willughbiella; assembly: GCA_945859595.2. Lineage (NCBI taxonomy): Eukaryota > Metazoa > Arthropoda > Insecta > Hymenoptera > Megachilidae > Megachile > Megachile willughbiella. The sequence goes on from OX243801.1 coordinate 11,535,713, forward strand.
GATAATTCGATAATTCGATAATTTGACAATTCGATAATTCGATAACTTGATATTTAATAATTTCATAATTCAATAATTCGATAATTCGATAATTTGATAATTCGATAACTCGATAATTCGATAATTTGATAATTCGATAATTTGACAATTCGATAATTCGGCAATTCCATAATTTGATAATTCGATAATTCGACAATTCAATAATTCGATAACTTGATATTTAATAATTTCATAATGCAATAATTCGATAATTCGATAATTTGACAATTCGATAATTCGATAATTCGACAATTCAATAATTCGATAATTTGATATTTAATAATTTCATAATTCGATAATTCGATAATTCGATAATTTGACAATTCAATAATTCGAGAATTTGCTAATATGCTAATTTGTTAATTTGGAAATTCGGAAATCTAAAAATGTATAATTCTGAAAATTTTTAAAGGTGTAATTTAAAGAAGGACAAAGTTTGCGTATTTGTCATTAACCAAAGGTAGCCTACGTTGTATCCGACTTAAATCAATGCAACTGAAACACTCTTTTCGAAGTTGAACGCGTACACGAAACCATCGAATTAGTAATGTTCCGGAAGGTTCTTAGGAAACACTTCGACCTGGTTGAAATTTCATTCGTGCAAGGAGCCGCAGAGTACATCGAATATTTCATAAACGGAGCAGCTCTGCCTGAATTCCAAAGTTCCACAAGCACCGTCTTCTTCATTTTATCTGGTCGTATTCTCTTCGACTCTTCGTTTTGTTCTTTTTCTGGCATTCCTCCTTTGCATCTACATTTCTCCATTTTCCTTTACAATTCTATAAGAGCTTTCAAAGTTCAAAGCATACTTTTGCGAATCCATTAGAACGGTTAATTTTATTTTAGTTGTGTACATGAAATATTCATTGACTATAAACTACAGGTGTTTTACTGGTTAATCCTTAACATTTTCAGACCTGTACTTTAAAGTGAAAGAATGTAAAATGGCGTCTAAAATGATCTAAAAGAGAATGATATTTTTATTTGCAAAGATGCTTTTTGTTCTTCTTTTTTTTTAAATTAAATCTTATTTCTGTCTTACCCAATAAACTAGTGTTATAAAAACAAGAGATGCCATTTGAGATAAATTAGAAAATAAACCATGCAGTTTATTTTGTTTAAAATTGAATTCTTCTTGAAACTTTATTGTTTATAATTTACAATAGTGCGAATTGGATAAAATTCACCTACATTGTATCCAGATACATGTATCAAATAAATGCATTTTTCTAAATTATTATTTTCATTATTTTAATACGTGAACGTTCTTATGCTTAGTTTCTGTGTTTTTGATTTAGCAGCATTATCAAATTAAAAAGAATATTTTCAACAAAAGTTTTTAATTTTTGGATGTGTTTCTTATGTGTTAAATTTTGGTACGTTTAACGATAAAACTGAAGTTAAAAGTTATATTATTTATTTAAGTACTTTATAAATTTATGACATCGGCTTTGATTGCTATATTAAAGCATTGATTACAAAACATATTTGCTTGTAATTTTAAACATAGAACGAAGTACAAGCGCAGTAGTCGGACAATGTTTTGATTGCATTTCTGGAAAGAGCTTCGGGAAACATCTGCCGAGAACTACAATAAATCTCCATTTTCTATAATTATTAAACCTGTAATTATTTTGCATATAATCAGCTATGTATCATGTAGATACACGCGTGACTAGCGGGGGGTTAAAGATAAGGAGAAAGGAACATAAAATTAATATACGTGAAAAGGTCAAAGATAAGCTACAAGTAGAAAGTCCGTTTCTAAATAATGATTGTGATTTATTTAGTTAAAAAATAATGTCAAATATGAAATTATCTATTGAAAATCTGTTTAACTATTTAAATGTAGTTTGTAAAAAATCGGAAGGATCAGAATTCTGTCCATTTTTTAAATATCTAATAGGTTTTCTACGTTTCTGAATATCTAAATTTTCCAATTTCCAAGAGCCAAATTTCTACACTTCTGAATTATCTAAATTTGTGAATTTCCGGAAGGCAAATTTCCACCCTTCATAATATCCAAATTTTCAAATTTCCATAAGCCCGAATTTCTACTTTTCTAAATATCCAAATTTTCAAATTTTGCATAAGTCCAAATTTCTACTTTTCTGAATATCCAAGATCTCAAATTTTTATAAGCTCAAATTTCTACATTTCTGAATATGCAAACATCCAAATTCCATCTTCAACATTTCTAAACTCCCAAATTGTTAAACTCCTAATTCCATATCCCCACATACCGATGTCAAATCACGAGTTGGCGTGCGAAGAAGCTGACCCAGGTGCTTAGAACAGCTATGGCACCCATTGGTCAAAATAGAAAAATGGACGCCTCACATATATTTTCGGCGGTAGTATTGGCTCGAACGGTCGCATCAATTAGGCCAAAAACAGTGACAGTCGACAAACATTTTGAGAGTGAGTCAGATATTGCGAATTGCGTCATGCAGTTGTTGTCATTATTATTATTATTGGTCGAAATGTAACACTGGGAGTATTCACGATGGGAATAGAGCTTCTTTTACATTGGGTCGATCACGCGCTATCTCGTGGGTTGACATCTGCACATGAAATTTGAATATTTATAAATTCTCAACGTCGTAAAGTACCCAATGTTTTTGTTTATTTTCTGTGTATGTAAAAGCACGTGATGTTTCATAATTGAATAAAGTACTAAATCGTAATCAGCGACACACGACTAAAGGAAAGTGATCACGAGACACGATACTAATCCTTAAGCCTTGACCCTTAGGGTTTTATTCGTGTAATTCATGGGAGGAAATCATGCAACGGTTACTAACTTCGCTAAAAATATAGGAGAGTAACTTGTGTGACTGTGGTATCTTTAGAAAATCGTGTAATAGACACTATGGTGACGGAATGTTATACAATGCTGTCTCTATCCTTCAATTTTTATATATTTTAAATGAAAAGTAAAATTTGAACACGTGTATCTTGTACAAATTATTAGTTACACTAAAAAGCGAGAGTAAAGATTCAAATTTGTAAAATAAGTAGATAAACATCTTTGAAAGTGTTCAGTGCAAAGAAAAAATAGAAAGGCATGTGCAATTGCTATATTTCTAAATGAGAAGTTCAATTGTAAATACCAGGTTTTGAAGAAATACTTTGATGGAAAGTGTAGAAGAGTAAAAAGCAATAAACAATAGTAAAAAAGATACAAAAGGTAGAAAATAGTAAACAATAATAAAATAGTTAAAAAATGTAGGAAACAATAAATAACAATAAAAAATTTTAAAAAGCAGAAAATAATAAATAACAATAAAATAGCTAAAAAACGTAGGAAATAATAAATGATAATAAAAAAGTGAAAAAAGTAGAAAATAATAAATAATAATAAGAAAGTTAAAAAGTGTAGGAAATAATAAATAATAAAAAAGTGAAAAAAGTAGAAAATAATAAACAAGTATTTATAAATTTTCATAGAAAAGTTTGAAAGATTATAAATTAATGTTTACATAATTTTTACGGTAGTATTAATCTTCAGACAACATTTTACGGTATAGAAGATTGCAAGTTCACCCTCTTTTCTTTTAATTTTCTGCAGAGTATAACAAGTCTGTAGTTCTTTTTCTATCTTCAAGGTAATAGCACACCGAAATAAGAATTCGAGTATTTAATTTCCCGGGGGTATTTAGTTGCCACGGATTTATTAAACGTTAAACCAGTGCGCCATAAAAGAAACAATCAATTACATGGAAGCAGTAAAATATTTAAAACTTCTTCAAAAACTGATACCAGTTTAACGCGTGAAATATTCACCTGCAGATCGACTCACGATAACGTCGACAACGATTATATCAACCAATGCACATCGATCGTGTTATCAAATGTAATAATATATTCTAACTTTTCCAATGTAACGCAATTTTTAACTCTGCTTAATTACCGTATTTAATGCAAAACACGTAAGCAGTTAATAATTAAACGGGAAAAAATATCATCAGTTTAATAAAAAATTAATATAAAATAATTAACATTAAATTCATCCAAACGATATTTATATTAAGTGAACATCTACCATTTAGAACTTTCAGTGCAACTGAAATTATTTTTTTTTTACGCGAAGAAGCAAAATAAAAAGAACTCGTTCTCATTTTGATGGAGTCGCATCGGATGATCGCATTTACTCGCAGTTCTAATTCCATTTATTGACGTTGCTATGTATTTTAGACGCACCGAACACGAACTACATAAACAGGGTAATAATTTCAAGTCGCAATATATGTATGTACCCGTACGTAACATATGTGCATCATATAGATAGTATCAGACTGTACATTATTAATCTGCGTACGATAGTAGCAGCACCTCTCCAAACCGTTGACAGCACGAAAACGACATATTATATGACATAAAATTATTAACCTACTTTAAGCTGTAATTTATTTCCATTCAAACATAATTTTAAGGCATGCACATTCGGAACAGCAATTTTATTACTGTTATTTATTTCTATGTATTCTATGGGGACCAAAACAGTAATATAACGTTATGTTAAATATCATCGTGGTACTTTTAGATAAAAGATAACTTTGCTTTCAATTCTTTTACAATAAGTAAATTATTGTAGGTATATTAGTTACATGTATTAACATATTCATCTACATTTAAATCTTTCAAAATTTGTTGACATTTTTATTGTATATTATAAAAGAAAATTATCAGTGAAAGCTATAGTAGTACAAAACAAATATGGCAGATGAAATGTACTTTTAACACTAAATCGATACTGAAAAGCTAAGGAAGATTAAGCACAATTCAAATGTTATGTAATATTAATGAAAAGTTATACTACTCTTATAATTATAAATAAGTAGGATTATGTTTGCTTACAACGCTAAAAACACGTGCTTCAGCCATTTTTATTAGTTCACACGCTGGCCATTAGTTTCGCATGCTAAATTACTGTCAATGCTACCTATTTGTATAATTTAAAATATTTATTTTGTAATATTTTAAAAGATCTATAAATGAGCCATTCTTTTGAAAGTGGTATAAATATTGGAACAGTGATAGTCTTAATCAGATATGGATATTTTCTTTTTACATTTATAATAACTCATTCAATCGTATATTCTCATAAATTAGTAAAAGGAAGTGTAATTGTTTAATGTTATTGCAGGAATGTTTTACAATTAAATTAACAATTAACCCCTTGCACTATTTTGACGAGTCTGACTCGTGACGCACTGGTACTTCAGTTGGGATCAATTTTACTCGAATTTTGAATATGCTTCAATTTGGAGTTCAAGTCCAATTATAATTTGCATAGTCAACGATTGCATAATACCATGTAGTCATAACATTTCAACATTCTTTGTCTGTTTTAATATTGTAGCTGTGTTTAGTTAGTTCTGACTGACACACCTGACAAATAGGTCATAGTGCAAGGGGTTAATTAACGTTTACAAATATTTTTTAATTGCTTCAAACGCAAGCCTTTTAATATCTCACTCAACGAATAAGTGAACTTATACCACTTTCAAAAAACAGTTTAAATGTTTGTCCGTTCGCAATCCAAAAAAGCTTCGTATTTTTTCAGCAATCTTATTTATTTTTATCAGAGAATACCGAAATCGTTAAAATTCGGTAATATTTTAAAATCAATTCATAAATATCCAAAACATAAATTCATAAGTACTTTAAAAGGGAAATAGTAAGATTTATTTCACTTAAACAAACGGCCCTAATTTGCTGCTATTGATGGAAACATAATTAGGTGGTATGCCAATATTTCATTTTTAAGCTGAAAAGCAGCTACTATACGATAAAAAGTTCAAAGCAACACAGACAGCACAGATCCCCGATTAAACGAGACTGGTATAATCAAGACTCCACTGTAATAAAGAAAGTTTTTATAAGCGTTTGTTCTATCTGAGTTTGCTATCGAGTTATAACCACTTCTGTATTCCGGTTACTCTTTCGACAAACTGATTTCTTCTTTCGGTTATAAAAAGTGTTCGATATTTCACGTTTGAACTGACTGTCTAAACACCGTATTTTCAAATGAGGAATTAACCAGCAAATCATGTACCTAACATCAAAAGAAAAAACTTAAATGGATTATTGGAAACCGTTCCATTCGGAATCATGCACCGTATTTATGCACGGCGGAGTTTCGCCTCATTCCAAGTAGATTAATGAAATAGTGGTAAAATGAGCGATTTTCGACTAAATGAATCAGTCGAAAAGACCAATCAACTGACCGCCTTAATTAACGGACCTAAATAAATTGAATTATCATCTTGGGTTTATCTAGTCTTTAGTTTACAATATACAGGGTGTCCCAATGTAAAAAATCTCGACGTCTGATAATAATCTTGAACTGATAATGATTTTGGATATATTAAAAAATGAATGACAACGCGTCTAAAAATTTGCATTCAAATCGAAGAACTATTATTTACGTCTGCTTGGAATTATTTCCGTTTATTATGATACACCCTGTATTCTTACTATAATTGTTAATATTTTATTACATTTATGGTGATTTTTAATTTTTAAATGATATCATCAAACAAAAGGGTTTTATGTCAAAATTGAAATTTCAAGTAACCTTTCTTTTACTTTAAAAGTACTTGATAACAATTAAAAGCTACTAAACGTTCTACTGTTTAATATTAAACGGAAACTGTAAGTATAGGTATTAGATACAAAAGTACAAGAATAGGAATTAAGAATGAAAGTGTAGAAACACGAATTAAGTATAAAAGTACAAGAATAAGAATAAAACAAACGTAACAAAGGACAAAAGTTTTCGTTTCTTTATATTACAAAAATGTTGCTAACCGATTTTAGTTAATTTGTAAAATACCATCCACACGAACGTACAGCGAACTCATATTTTATACATATATAAAAAGAACGTAATAACGAATTGAAAGGTTAACGGAAAAGAATAGAATACAAAGCGAATCAAAAGAATTTGCGTGTAATGCAACGTTTACCATTGATCGCAGATGCTACCGCACAGTCCGTTCGATTGTTAACGGGACATGAAAGGTACGGAAAGAGAGATACGCGACAAAAGCTATAGTCTCTCACCGACGTCCAGATTGCATGTCAAACAATCATGCTCGCGTTTAACAGCAGAAATTGCTTCTTTTGAATTATTGTTCTACTTTTTGCTCGATCAATGTATTCGAAAAAAAGCCTTTTCCTTTGTTACAGTATTTAAATGAACCATAAATCATATAGTTATAAGTTTACCATAGCATTTATTTTTTCCGAATATCTATAGGGTGTGGCGGGATCGAGAGGTACGCATGCGCACTGCCATCTTCGAACTTCTATATTTGTACTAATACGCGATTGCGATGTATATCAACTTAGATTACATGATAATAAAATTTATAAGATAAGGTGCTATATTCAGAGAGGTTTTTCTAGTTTTCATTCTAATTGAAACTAATTTTGAAGAACTGTAAAATTACTTAGGAAAATAGTTTTTTATAAGATTGTACGCTTGGATGCAACGTAGGCTTCTTTTAGATGACAGATGTGGAAATTTGACAATTTTTTAATTCTTTTATAGTTTCACATTTATAAATATTTAAGTGTCTGGATTTTTTAACTTTCAAATTTTCTAATTCTCGATTCCTCACATTCCAAATCTTCAGATCCCAAAATTTATAAATCTAGAAATTTGGTACTTGAAATTTAGGAACTTGAGAAGTTGGAAATTTGTAAATATCAACACTGGAAAATGTAGAAATTTGGAAATGTAAAAATTTCAAAACTTGGAAATTTTTTAATTTTGAGAGCCTGAAAGTTTGACGATTCATAAATTTAGGAATGTGAAATTTTGGCAATTTCAGGATTTAGAATTTCTAAATTTGTAAATTCAAGAATTTGTTAATTTGGAAATTTGAAAATGTTAAAAGCGGAAAATGTACAAATTTCGGAGTATAGAGATTTGATAATTTATAAATATGAGAATGTTGAAAAATTGGGTACTTATAAGTGTTGAAATTCAGTGATTTGAAAATTTCAGAATTTAAGGATTTGAAATTTTTTAATTTATTCAGAAATTTGAAAAGGGAAGTTGAGAATTCGTTTTAAAATTTACAAATTCAGTGATTTGAAAATTTGGAAATTACCAAATCAGGAAATTCAAAAATTTGAGAAATTGTAAATTTGAAAATATGAGAATTCGAACATTCGAAACCTTGAACACTAAAAATTTGGAAAGTATCACAATTTGAAAATTAACAACTTATCAAACGTATATATCTTTAGTCAAAGTTGCACCTAAATGTATAGCAATTAATCTCACCCACTCTTATGTATTAATATACCATAACATCTATAATCTCACTTATGCTATAATAGAACTCTGTAAATTCTTTTCCCGCTAAATAAATCAAACATTCGTGAAATTTAAGGTTGTAATTAAGGCGAGTGTACCAATCGTCGTAAAATCGGTTCCACGTAGCATTATAAATGAATAAGTAAAGTAGTAGGTTAAGCCGAAAAGAGTGAAGATTTTATGCTGAATAGGACTGCTTCGAGGTAGGAAAGAAGGACCTTTCGAATCGTGAAAATCCTGGCATACGTCGGTGGTATTTCACTTGGGATCTGGTTAAACGAAAAAAAGACCGAATAAAGAAAAACGAGAGCATGAATGTAGGGAAACGTACTAGTCCCTCGAGAGTTCTAGTACGGCTAGAAGGGATCCATACGTCTTTCCCTATGTACTTAACCATACTCTATTCCACTTAAACATCTTTCACATTACCGTGCGAAAGTATAGAAACCTACAATGTATATCTATGTGTATTTTTTAAGAGAAGGTGGATGAACATGGCATAGATGCTATATTCAGATATTGAAAATGCACTTTCATCTTTAATGTTTACTTTTATGTAAAAATTTACTTTTATACACAATTTATGTGAAATTTACTCTTATACTTATTTTTTTGTAAAGTTTACTTTTACAGAAAATTTATTTTTACATAAATATTTACTTCTATGTGAAATTTATTCACATGGAAATGTATTTTCATGTATTATTGTGCATTTATTTACTTTTATGTAAACACTCACTTCTTTATCAAATTTGCTTTCATGTAAAATGTTCTTTTATGCAAAAATTTACTTTTATGTCAAATTTATAAAAAATTGTATTTATGGAATAAAAAAATATCTTTACATCAAATTTACGTTTAAATGAATATTTATTTCTATGTCAAATTTACCACAAATATTCGTTTAAAATTTACAAATCATAAGCTATATAATAAATGTAAAAATGATACACGGATCATTTGATCACGAAATGTTTTTAATTACAAAATAACCTATACACGAGCAATTGCTGCTCTCGTATCGAAAATTAAATCGAAAAGAACACACGGAATCGAAATTTAAATGATTAAAATTTTGTAATTGACAATATCTCGCGTCATCAAACGTTATAAATGACGATTTATTACTCGTTTTGTCAGTTGTTCCAAGTTATTTAGCATGAATTCGAATTTATGTATAAAGAACTGAAAGAGATATTCAACTAACATTTTATTTTATCTCTTCTTTTATAAATGATAAATCTTTTAATAAAAGACCGTGTCTGAAGATTTAGTAGATGACTTGTACGATTACCAATGACTATAATGTAGCTTTCACATTTTCAGCAAATAGAATTTTATCCTGCACAGAAACTTCTACAAGATTATGTTGTTAATACTTAGGAGACAAGATGAACCTCCTTGCTCCTTTCCTTCCATCAGTTAAATCTTGATTTACTCTGATCACGTTTCCATCGTAGATCTCGTCTTACCGTTACCTCCTTTTTGCTCGCATTCTCGTTCTCCTGTCTATTTGACTCTTCCGAGACTTCCTCTTTCTTTCGAATATTAACAGCTTGATTTATGTATTCTAATCATTAAAAGCAACAGTATTAACATTTCATAAAAAAATTAATACCAGTATATCTTTGAGTATTATGAAAGATTTTAATTTATGTACTCTAACGATTTTAGAAAGCAACAGCATTATTATTTCATAAAAAATTAATACCAGTATGTCTACAAATATTATGAAAGACTAATTTATGTGCTCCGATGATTTTAAGAAGCAACAGTATTATTATTTCATAAAAAATTAGTACCAGTATGTCTTTGAGTATTATGAAAGACTAATTTATGTGCTCCAACGATTTTAAAAAACAATCTTATTATTTTATAAAAAGTTAATAATGAAATATCTTTGCGACTAGTTTCCCTTTTATACAAACATTAACAGCTGGATTTATGAATTTCAACGATTAGAAATAATAATATTACCATTTCAAAAAAGTTAATGGCAGCATATCTTCTGATGTATTTAATGATTTAGAAAGGTACATTGTTATTATTTCATAAAGAATTAGTGGAATTATTTCTTTTTGAATACTTCAAAACATCTGAATTTATGTATTGCAACGATTAGAAGCAACAAGATTATTATTTCTGCATTTTGAAGCTTGAGGTTCAAAAAATAACTGCGTAAACGTTCCATGAAAGTTTCTCAAAATGGCTGCTAGTTATAGCGAACAATCGATTTGAGAATCTTCAAAATCTGATACAGTTTGATGAGATAAAACTTTAGCAACTATTTGTATTACAAGAATCTATATCTTCACGATTATTGCAAATGATTGTACAAGTTTTTGTGTTCGTAATAATTGTTAAGCGTTAGATAACAATCATATTTGTGCACTGTACAGAATAATCGATGAGACGATTTTTTGATAACCAGTCAATTCATGCTAAAAAAGATTATTAGTCTTTAATCATTTTCGACAAAATTGAAACTTTAAATTGATGTATCATATGTACGATTTTGTAGTACTTTTATGTCAACAAATACAATCATACTTCTGATACATGTAACAATCTGATATTTAAAAAAGATGTGATGTATTACCATTCGTAAAATATTATTATTTCTATATTTAATCATTATTAAACGAGATTTTTAAATATTTATACAGTTAATTATCACTAAATAAGGATACTGAATATTTATATATTCAATCATTGTTAAATAAAAATATTAAATATTTATATATTCAGTCATTGTTAAATAAAAATATTAAATATTTATATATTCAGTCATTGTTAAATAAGATATTAAATATTTATATATTTAGTTATTGCCAAATGAGAAAGTTAAACAATCATATACTTCAGTATTATTAAATAATTAAACATTTATATAATTAAATATTAATAAATACGATTTTGGCGAATGAAAAGCTTATGTAATAAATCCTGTAATAAATGTATTCGTCCACTCAGTTTCACCGTTGTTGAACATCGTACGTCCATGTCATAAAAATAGGATAGAACATGTATTCGCATGTGCTGTATATAGTTTTTGGTTGTCCCCAGGGAGAAATGGGGTGCCAAAGCGAGGGTAGAAGTGGGATCTCCCTTTAGAATGTGGCTCTATGGATTTTCTAGCGGAATTTCAAGAAGGGTAATACCGACTTTGCGAAACTCGTTGGCCAGATGTTTGGATTTTGCTAAGATTCTCGCAGAAAAGCCACAGCGTTCTTCTTCTTTGATTTATTACCTAATCAAGCTCAAAGCATACATAAATCTCAGAAAATTCAAATCCGATAGAGAGTAACGTTAGAATTAATTAAAATTTGATTAAAATGACCTCGAATATTTAACATTTTATTTAACTATCTAATTTTTCAAAAATACGAAAGATTTTTCCAAAAAAGAAAGTAAAAAGAAATTAATGTCATTTAAAAAACATAAAGTAGAGACAAACAAATTGAACTCAATTTTCATTTTGATTGCATACATTTGCAATAGTAAAATTATAAATTTAAAACATTATTTTTAGATTATTAAAATTTATTTGTTATTCCAGTTTTGAAAACAGTACGTACTATTCCTATAAATAATTTATGTGATCGATGTAGAAATATACATATAGCAGTGTGAAAATAATTTAATAATATTTAAATATTAAATATTTTTTAACATAAAAATATTTCAATGTTATTTGTAGCGATATGTATATTTGTTAATCGATAATTTAAATTCTGCCATTTTAAATGGAAGGAACTAACAGTCAATGTTGCAGTTACTTCTGTATTTCTAGTAGAGATAAATGTTATCTTACATTTCATTCTGTTCTGAAAATTTTTAGGTTCAGAAAATGGTGGCGTATGTATTTTATGAGTCTTATTTGAAGCATTATTAAAATGTATTTTTACAAGTTCAATACAATTATTTGAATATATTTTGGTATTTGTTACATTGGCTAACAATTAATTATGAAACAATTGTGGAACTGAGCTCGCGTGGTAAAAGATCTGTTTTTACCAATTCTATTATGAAACTCTCTACCATTATGAAATCAAACGTTTACTATAAACTTATCATAAACACTTGGAAGCATGGAAATTCAATTGACTACCAGAAATATAATATTAACCCTTTTGCTTATAACACCGAGTCAGCACGTTACAGTTAAAATGTGACAAACCCAAATTGTATTTGCATAAAAATCGAGTTTTTAGTTCTTGTATAATTGAAGATAGTTAAATCCAAAATCTACCTAACATTTCAACGTATTTATTTATCATAACACTGCAGTAATTAGGTAATTCGAACTGACACTAATAATAAGAAAATTTTGTAGGTTAAGGTTACTTAACATTACATACTAGATACTTAATATTTGTATAAAGAAATTTATTAGGTAATATGTTAAATGTTTTGTTAAAACTGATGAATTCCCTTTTGAAGGAGCAGAGTATAAGGCTTTGGCGTTCTTTCATCAACGATTCGATCGCCTTGCCACAAGCGAACCTCGTTCGTTCTTTTCTACGCAACCACCGTCTTACCGTTTCGGTTTTTCACAGGCTTCCCTTTCGTTAGGACTTCGATAAGCTGTCACTCCTCTCTTTTGTACATGTCCGTTTTCTCATCTACCCACCTACGAAACGTGTACCAGTCGCTCGATGGCGGCTGCGAACAGAGTGGTACATCAGGGACCTCGATTCTATCCTAACGTAATTCAGTCTCTGGGGCTTTTCGCGGGACAATGGCTAATAATTGTCGACTACTTGTATAAGAGAACGTGGTGAACACGACAGACGGACCCGTGTTCCAGACGAACACTGCAAAGGCAGGGATAAACGTATCCACTGAGGAAACGAAGTTTGCGAAATGGGGATGAGTCTTTTGGGTATTATTCCCGGCCTACTCTAAAAGAAGTATCGAACCAAGAGAAAGAATAACTAATTCAGAAGATAGAGCTAGCAGAAATGTAATTGTTGATTTTGTGCTCGTTGAATGAAGGGTAACTTTTTGTACCCTAAAGGTGAACGACGAGAATGGTGAAAAACCTTTTCTCACTTATACAACTTTCTTTCAGCTTTCAAGTGTTCGTTCATGTGCAAATCAATTGTATCATAATTGAAGAACTTAAATCTCCTCAGTGTAATTTTTTATGCATTCATGGCATTTTAATTAGTACTGTATTAATATGTACAGGTAATATGTACTACTATTTAGAAGCTGTTTGGATTTTTAAATTATGTATGTGCTAAAAAATATCAAAATTTAATTTTAAAAAGGAAGTACCTTATCTACAAAATATTCATTATAATTTCTGTTGGTTAAAATGTTTAATATATTTATTGATGACGTTTCAAGTAATACTTGTTAACACTTGTTACAACTAACACTATTTATATTAATGATTTTTTAAATATATAATTGTTGTGTAAGAACATTAAAATTTAATGTTAGAAAACTGAAAAAGTGCTTATCTCTAAAATTACATATAACATAAAATTATATTTACAATGAGATGTAAGGTGCCTATTTGACAAGCTTTTCACAATCACAGTCGCCACATTTGCCACTAAATTATAATATAAACTAATCAAGAAGTAATAACTAATATAAAATATGGCTTGTAAATGATCTGAGGACATAGATTAGCCAAAATGTGACTAATTGAAATAAATTTCCGAAAGATAAATTTGTTACGACACGATTAGCTGCAAAACTATATTAGCCAACTGAAAACCTTCGAGATTGTCCAATCGAAATGTCTTACATTTTATCTACGCGAGTTTGTGCCGTTCGAATGCCTGTAAGAAAACCGCTTTATTTTCTTGAACCACAGCTTTTATTTTGCATGAAACGTTTCAAACTGTTATTGGAAATAATAAAACAAGAGGGAGCAACGCTTAAGAAGATATGAATGGAAAATGGAGAATATATCTGAGCGTGTATATATGCGTGAGAAAAAAGAAAGCACAAGAAGGGGGAGAAAAAACAGAAAAACTGTGAAGAAGAAGAAGGTTGCTGGCGATGGATCATTTTTCATAACGAGACGGCCGAATGAAAGCGCGATTCCATCATCCGGCTAGACATGAAAAACGTTTCGTGATCGCTTTAAAATAAGCTATTCTTCGGGGTTTACATATGGAAGACAGGGTACTCCTTTATTTCATGGTCGACCGCCTTGTTCGTTCAGCAAATATACAAATACCGATGCATACACCCGGGATGTACGCATGTGTATACGCGCATACGTGTATCTCATTTATTCGAATATTTACATTCGCATTGTCCGGTGCATTATTGCTATTTATGTAAACGAAAACGAGTAAGTATACGTGTATGCAAATGCTAATAAAATGTATTACGTACAAAATTACTGCCACGTTTCCGTGCTATTCCGAATCTTGTAGGGCGAATGATAATTGGCGAGAAATTATGAACAGTTAAAAACTTGACGGTATAAAATACTGTGTTGTGGAAGCAAATAAAAGATTTTGAAATACAGATAAAATTAGTTTAATTAATTTGGAAGTATTAACTTTTTGAAAAGATAGTGTTGCTTGTTATTATACTATTAGCTGCACAAAATGTTATTTTGTGAAATTCAATCGGAAGATTCTTTCAATATTAGTGTAGACGCGATATCTATGAAATTTGATACCCAATACAGCAAAGATTGCGTCAGTCCAAACATACAATGTCTTCTCTAATACGCAATAGTCCTTCAATTCTCTTAGTATCATTTCTGTCACTGAGAAATTCAAGTCATTTCGAGATGAGTGCCGTGTACGGTAAACGATTCGAAGCAGTATTCTTGTGCCAACATTTGAAAGGGCCAAAAATGAGTGTTAGAAACGCAGCAAAATATCTGCACGAGTCTTGCGAATTTGTAAATAAGTGTATGCAACGTTATAAAGGGACAAATTGTGTGGCTGATCTCCCTCATCGAGGTTCGAAGCGAGCTACGGAACTTAGTGCGTCGGGGTTTCGGAACTTTATGCGTCTTTCCGGATAATTTAAATGCTCAGAAGATGATTAAACTGTACCAAAGGGGTCTCTTAGTATCGGCGAAACATTGGTTTAAAAGAATCAGAGACCATTGGATACTTCAAGAGGACAACGACTCCAAACACCGAAGCCGCCTTTGTACAGAATGGAAAAGCGAGTGGTGTCAACGTGTTCGATTGGCCATCTTAGTCCCTAGATACAAATCCAATCGAAAATGTTTGGTCTCTCATGAAGTACAAACTCCGAGGACAGCGTATTTTAAAATTGAAGACTCTAGTTTACCGTATTCGAGAAATATGCAGATCTCTTCCTGTCTCATACGCTGCAATGCTGGTTGAAAGTATACCCAGGAATAATCGCTAGTAGTGGTGATTGGACACATTATTAAGCAAATGCGTATTAGTTCTTTAAATGTACTTTCGACCTATACAACCTTTTTACAGAAAAGATTTACTTGTACTCAGATATCGCGTCCACGCTCTTGTGGAACAGACTGTATATGTATACAATATAATTATTTGTATCTACATTATTTATCATGCGAATTCAGTCAACAAATTTTAATGTACCAAATATAATCAAAATAATTAAAATAATCAGAAGTAAAAAACTAATTGACTAAACATTCATTATATTGTTTTGATAAAACAAACAATTTTTAAAGAAATAAGAATGTGGTTGAAAATCGCAATAAATGTTTAAATGATGCAATTCATGTTTCAGTACAAATAAATATTTATGTTTTATTACAAAATAAAATTCACTTTAATTATTCAACAAATGCCTCCTACGCTCGGATTAAATATTTTAACATCGTTATTATCAATTTAGTCAATTTATTTTCTTCGATAATTTTAATGACTTACTCCAGTATATTTCGTCATCACATTCTTATTAAACAGCGTACTTACATTTAATGAACGATTTAATTCATTAATAAATTCGAGATCTTTATTCGTAAAATCGGATTTATTCAATCATAAACCGTAAGTAACAACGTAAAGTATTAATAAGAGCTTTGTGCTGTGTATGTCTGGTAAGTAGTCACGCGAATCAATAAGATTGCTCCCAACTCTCAACTTATTAGACATAATAATATATGTACATATGCTTGTATTATTTTATATATTAAATATACTAATATTTATTAAATATTTGTATACTAATATTTATTGAGTATTTGTACATAACTTCGACTAATTTTAAATATTTATTAAATACTAGTATAATACTAGTAGACTTATTGAATATTAGTATATAACATATACTTCGTGAGTTTAATAAAAATCTTGACAAGAAAATCCATATGTTTTTGAATAAATTCTGTCTAGTAGCATTTTTATCGTAACAATTTGCTTCAGATAAATGTTTAATGATTTGTTTTGAAGCTCAAGTTGTGTCCCGTTGGGAATTGGGCCGATTTACCCGGATATTTCCGAACGAATCTGTACTGGGCACATTATGTACAAGATGGGTGCAATTTCTGGGAGATGTAAATCACCTTTCAGATGGCTCTGTATCTCGAGGTTACGGGAATTCATAACCGTTGATGCTCGTAACCTTGTTGTGATCCCAGAATGTCAAGGTTATATCTGTGTCTTCAAAAAGATAAGCGAGTAGAAGGAAGCTTTTTCGCTGCAACGAAGATCTGACTTTTATAGAGTTTTTTAAAATAAAGAAAAAACAGATTAAGATATTTTATTTAAGATTACCACAAACTTGCTTTGTTACGAAATTTCTTTCCAATTTAGTTGGACTATAATATTAAAATATTATTATTTAAATAATAATATTCAGTATAATAGTATAATATTTAATATAATAATATTATAAATTATTGTTTAAATAATGCGGGAAAAGCATTTGCTGAAGATACATTTTTAATTCTAATACAAGAATGTTATTTTAAATAAAGAATGCAAGAATATTTCAAACCTTGAGAAACTAAAAATTTATGTAATATGAATAAAATTTATGTTTTATTAAAACGATAGATTAATATGTATTTTACGACCACTATTACTGTTTGAGATGGGAAAAGTTTTTTGGAAATTTAAGGATTCGGATATTGGAAAATAGGAGACTTGGGAACTTAAAAATTTATGAATTTGCAAATTACACGCGTAGTAACTCGACGTGTTCCAAACTCGGCACGTAGTAATTCGATGTGTAGTAACTAGACGCGTTAAAATATTAACGCGTAGTAATTCGTCGCATAGTAATTTGACGCGTAGTAATTCAACACGTAGTAACACGACGCGTAGTAATTCGACGCGTAGTAATTCGCAGTAATTCGACGCGTTGCAATATTAACGCGTAGTAATTCGTCGCATAGTAACTCAACATGTAGTAACTCGACGCGTAGTAATTCGACGCGTGGTAATTCGACGCGTAGTAATTCGACGCGCAGTAACTCGACGCGTTGCAATATTAACGCGTAGTAATTCGACGCGTAGTAATTCAACACGCAGTAATTCGACACGCTGTAATATTAACGCGTAGTAATTCGTTGCATAGTAACTCAACACGTAGTAACTCGACGCGTAGTAATTCGACGCGCAGTAACTCGACGCGTTGCAATATTAACGGGTAGTAATTCATCGCATAGTAACTCAATACGTAGTAATTCGACGCGTAGTAATTCGACGCGCAGTAACTCGACGCGTTGCAATATTAACGCGTAGTAATTGGTCGCATACTAACTCGTCGCGTAAAAATTCAACGCGTTGTAATCTCTCAAAAAAAGCCAAGATTTAAAGAACAATTTCAAAAATACATCTTTAAGAAAAATACAAATGTACTTCTACTTAACATCTCGTATTCAACGATTAAAAGAAAAAATATTTATTTATTATTTTATATCGTTCGAGTGTTTTGTTTATCTTGTATCAAAATATTCAAAATGAACTATGAGCATTTTTTATTAAAATTATTTCATTTGTATTTACTAATATCCCGACTTGAAATTGATAGTCCAGATTAATAATGCACAATATAATTTCTTACTTTACGTCATCGAATTGTACAGAAATGTAACATGTGTCTTATTTTTAAAATTAAATTATTTTAAATCAAATTTCATGAAACTAAATGATTTGTTTGATTATTAACTATTTAAAAGATAAAATCACCTTCTACATGGCTTAGAAATCAGTATATTATTTAAACGAAGTCCATAATTTATTATGTGATCGATCGTTACAAAGGAAACGTGTTGATCAGCTTTTTACTTTCGCGTGATGTACGCTGGTTTTTCTCCATAAAAGAGGTCAGTCGCTCAAGTATATATCTTTGCAAAAATTTCATTCGGCGAGGTTAGCTAGAAGTAAAACACTATCGGCGACCCCACAATTTTCCGCATCATAGAACGCGAACTAAGACGAAGGGAGCAATGGAAGAAAAATGGAGTACGCTTTTGTGCGCAATATACCCACGATGACAACGATACCAGAAAAGGAAAAAAAGGAGAGATGCTTACCTTTTGTGTTGATTTGTCTTTTCAGTGTCCTCAATTTTTATGTTTTTCTGTTCAGTTTCTTTTGTTCTTCTCGAGGACGTAATCGCCGATTGTACTCCATTACATTTTTCAAAATGTTCTGATAACGATCTTTGGTAATATACATTTTATTTTCCCAAGAACTTTTTACAGCAAAATAAGTCCTATTTCGTGCAAAATAACTTGAGATGCGTTTACGTAATTTGAAATTGTGTTTGCGACAAGGTAAGGAAATATAATTCTCTTTTTCTATAAATCATAAAAATTAATTAAAATGAATTGAACTAGAAAAATCATTAAATACCATTAATGTCCGTAATGTGTTAATAAATAATAACTTTTGTTGAATACAACATCAATTATTCTATTAGTATATTTTATAACTTATGAATTAATTAATTCATATTAATATTAAATATCATACTTGCACCACATGCATGAACTTAAATGCCTAGAATGTTGTATTACCCCCTTTTTCTTTGAATACGGTTACTGTGATTAATCTCTTACATGAAACTGAGTTTACATGTTCATGCACTTTGCCTAAATTGACTCGTGAATAGAAATTTGACGTTTGTACAAGACGAATTGTTTGGCCTGAATACAATCTGCCCTGCAAGGTAATAATTTGCGTGAAGTTGATGTAAATAATTGACAACATGTAAACAGATGTTCAACCACAGTTCATTTTAACACTTCAACTAAAATAAGATGAAAATTTTAAATATATCTTGTTTCACTATACACACACTATTCATAAAGATGTAAAACGTATATAGGATGTTTCATATATTAAATTCATGATTTTTTTCATTTCTCCTGATGATCTGGTAGTCAAGGTTTATATACGAAATTACCTTTCGTCAACCATAAATTGCAATAATCGAGATTTAGTAAAATAAATTAAATAGAAAATTTCATCTTAATTCCTTGAACTAGAATCATATATTTCGAACTACATCAATTCATACAATTCTTTATAAAGAAAAATAATAATTGACTTATATTAAAGAAAGAAAAAAAGATTAGTTAAAGAGGATATTGTAATTTAAATATTGCAAGATATGAATGATAATGTTTGTATGTTTAAGATTATTATTATTTTTGTATACAAAATATACAAGCTGAACACAAATGTAAAATGTACTTCCGATGTAAATATAAAATACGTTTGATCTAACACAAATATAAAATATAATCTAACCCAACACAAATATAAAATATAACCTAACCTAATAAAAATATAAAATATAACATCACTTAACACAAAAATAAAATATAACCTAACCTAACACAAATATAAAATATAACCTAACCTAACACAAATATAAAATATAACCTAACCTAATAAAAATATAAAATACTACCTAACCTAACACAAATATAAAATATAACCTAACCTAACACAAATATAAAATATAACCTAACCTAACACAAATATAAAATATAACCTAACCTAACACAAATATAAAATATAACCTAACATAATAAAAATATAAAATATAACATCACCTAACACAAATATAAAATATAACATCACCTAACACAAATATAAAATATAACCTAACCTAACACAAATATAAAATATAACCTAACCTAACACAAATATAAAATATAACCTAACCTAATACAAATATAAAATATAACCTAACCTAACACAAATATAAAATATAACCTAACCTAACACAAATATAAAATATAACCTAACCTAACACAAAAATAAAATATAACCTAACCTAATACAAATATAAAATATAACCTAACCTAACACAAATATAAAATATCACTTAACCTAATATAAGTATAAAATATAACTTCGTTCAAATATAAAATATAACTAACCTAACATGAAATGTTGAATTGATTTGTTTTCTTTTGAATCAACCTTTTTAGCATGAAATATTTTGCAGCTTCAAGCATACACAAATACATTTACATTTACATAATTTTCCAAACTTATGTGTTAGATTAGGTGTTACAACTTCAAATTTTTCGATATCAATTTAGCTAGTAAATTAAAGTAAAGTACATGTAAACAGAGTTTAATCTATTTAGTTTATTTAGACAAAGTAGGGTTTAAGTGTTTCGGTTTGCAAAAATTTTATGAACATACAAATTTTGCGAATGAATAAGTAATTACAACGAATATTGTATTTTCAAATACAATTGCCATTTTCAGATACAATTGTATTTTCTGCAATTAACTGTAATTTTTCCAACGGTTAAATATATGTAAAAATGATTAGAATTTAATATTATTTAATAAACGTACAAATATTTATTTTTTGTATAGGGTTGTAGCGGGTTATAAATACAATTATCAGTAAAATAATGCATTTAATCTGTCATTAAATGAAAAAATCTGCGGCAATATATCAGCGTTGCAAACGGTTAATGAGGCCGTATGGGATCATTGGAGCAATTTTACTGCGTATTATAGCCGATCGTTTCTCAGCACGAAACTATATTTACGCGTCAAATAACGCAACGAATCCACTGATGTGATAAATTGTTTTCGATATTCTCTGAAATTGTTAAATGATTTTTGCCCCGACCCGTTTTCGTTTGGAAAGCTATTGAAATTATGAAAACAAAAACGGTATAAAGAGTATAGTAAATATCTGAACGAGTATTGCCTTAAAATTATACAAAACGTTGAATTTTAATATTATTTTTTAAAGAATAATCATATAATAATTTTCTTAAAAACGACCCCAGCCATTTAACTTCAGTTCTGAAAATCTGAATAAATACCATTTATAAACTAGAATTTTTTTCCTCGAGCTAAAATTTGAGCTCTTTATATAAAATCGAAAAAAGTTTTTAATTTTTCTGTGAATACCGTCATTTTTAAAATTTCTTCACGTTTCTGAATTCTTTTCATATTCAACTTTAAATGTACTGAAATCAACTGTGATATACGTTCAAGCTTTCAAAGATTATTTATAAAATTTTTCAAGTGAAAATAATGAGTGACTTTTTTGTAAGAAAATGGCTGAGGTCGTCCCAGTGTCAAGTATGTTATTTTCATGAAGCGTGACCATTAAGTAAAAAAGAAATGGTTCTGACATATAATCGCTACTTTTGCACCTTCTTCACTTCTTTTGATAAAGTTCACTCTTTTCGAAGTTGGAACTGAACTTACGGACCTAATACTTCAGACTTCTACCTGTTATTGGAAGAAATGTTACAAACGAATTAAAAAGTTTTAAAAATCTTTTGATTATATAAACATTACGAGAAATTTATGAAGATTTTCAAAGATTGTTATGAATAAGCTAAAAAGAAAATATAGAACACAGCATTTCATACCTTTTATCCAATCACATCAATAATATTGAAGAACCTATTTTCCTTCAAATGCATTTTAACTGAAATAAATATGTAAAATAAGTATTATTCAATTTAACAGTATTTGAAAAATTAAAATTGAAAAAATTAAGTGCTAGTTTTTGATAGAATTATAAAGTAGTCATTCTATTTGAAAGAAATCAGAAAGATACTCTCTGGCCACATATCAGTAAAACAATTTGTATGAAATAGCCAGTCCGTGTACCCTGTTTAATTAAAAACAAGAGATTAAATCAATATCTGTTGTGGTTTTAGAGAAAATTGTTTTTAACACTTTATGTTGTCCATTCACCATGTTAAGCTGAAATTATCGACATCCTGTGGTTTGTTACAATATTGGAATAATCTTTTTACTTCCATTCCACATAACTTTCGTCGATTTAATACATTTTAATACACATTGCTGCATCTTTTATTCGAAAAATTTCCAAAATAAATCGTTTACAAGATTTACGGTTACTAAAAACGTTTAGTAGTTCAGTGTTAACGATGTAAAGGCAATCCACGAGTTGGCGCGTCATCGAGCCAATGTAAAACAAGCTCTATTCCCACCGTGAATACTCCCAGTGTTACATTTCGACCAATAATAATAATAATGACAACAACTGCATGACGCAATTCGCAATATCTGACTCACTCTCAAAATGTTTGTCGACTGTCACTGTTTTTGGCCTAATTGGTGCGACCGTTTCAGCCAATACTACCTCCGAAAATATATGTGAGGCGTCCATTTTTCTATTCTGACCAATGGGAGCCATAGCTGTTCTAAACACCTGGGTCAGCTTCTTCGCACGCCAACTCGTGATTTGACATCGGTATGTGGGAATATGGAATTAGGGGTTTAACAATTGGGGTTTAGAAATGTCGAAGTTGGAGTTTGGATGTTTGCGTATTCAGAAATGTAGAAATTTGAACTTATGAAAATTTGAGAACTTGGATATTCAGAAAAGTAGAAATTTGGGCTTATGCAAAATTTGAAAATTTGGATATTTAGAAAAGTAGAAATTCGGGCTTATGGAAATTTGAAAATTTGGATATTTAGAAGGGTGGAAATTTGCCTTCTGGAAATTCACAAATTTGGATAATTCAGAAGAGTAGAAATTTGACTCTTGGAAATTGAAACGTAGAAAACCTATTAGAAATTTGAAAATTTGGACAGAATTCTGATCAATTATAGCTCTTCTAAACACCTGGGTCTCTTCACGCGCCAACTCGTGGTTTGACATCGGTACATGAAGTGTCCATACTTTCGTGAAGCACATTCTTTCTACGTCACCTATAGAACACTCTGTTACAATATTTTCACGCAGTCTTCTAACGTTCCCCTTAGATCCTGCTGTTAGGGGCTTAACTTTGAAAACCCTATCGTTCTATTATTCTTATTGTACGAACATTTGGCACTTGGATCGAACCAACATCGGTGTCGTTAATTTCACGGGTACGTTGCCTCCCCTCATTTTAATTTTTCATTCTCGCTAAACGGTCACAATAATAAATAGGTGATTGTTCGAACGGAAGAGCCACTCAAAATAAATGCTTTTGTGTCATCTGTTCTGGGTGCAGGGTGGGTTATAGGTAAGTGTAGCTGAATGATGCTTACGGCGTGATGAAGGGTAGCTCCTTCAAAAGTTTCGCTTCATAGGTACCGTATAATAGAACGGTTTTAAATGAGCCCTAACCTTCATCGAAATTATACGCACCGTTAACGAGATATTTATTAATCTCCTAAATTTGTCTTTTATTTTGTATATTTTACAATTGACGACACATTATAATGCAAGAGATGCACACGTAGATTGAATAAATCGTTTCGTAAAATGATAGATTTTTACAAAATCAAAAGTAAAATTAACATTTTTTGTTCTGAAGTAAATTGTTGAAATAACAGAAACAGATTTTATGGACTGTTTTTGAATTATTATTTTTATGAATAACTATAGAAAATGTGATCCTTTATTCTGTTGTAAATGTGCTGCATAGTAGAGAGTTAAGTTTGAATTTCTTTAATATTTACCAAAAAGATACATAATCATAATAGTTTTACAACTAGTGATAATTTTTTAGAGCAGTTAGGTTAAGTTAGGTTTTAGAATAGATTAAGTTACGTTATGTTACATTATAAAATAATATATTAATTTCTTTCATTCAGTTTTATTAAATTAAATAAGATTTACTGAAGGAATCTTTTTTATTCTGCATAGATAAAGAATTATTTATATCTATTTCCAGAAGTTTTGAAATTTGATTTCTGTGAATAATATCAGTGTAGCAACTATTTAGCAGAATTTTCTGGAAATAAATGACAGAATTCTGTTTCACTTTAATCGAGAAATTTTACTTTATTCATCAACTTTGTACTGACTTATCCTCAAGAACCTTGTAACCTAAATACTGGAGTTATACAAAATTATGCACTGGTTATAAACTAATTATTTCAAATAGCTTTGGAGATTTGAACCATAATTTGCATTTTATCAAAATATCAATGCATTTTTAAGTTTCTTTCAAATTTACTTATTGTCTCATTTTAACTTTAATTTTAATATATCAAAATTTTTAAATGTGATATACTAATAACATAAGAGAACATAACAGAACATAATTCATGGTTGACAATGCAAAAATGCTTCTGCTCTAACAGAAATTGTACTTGCTGTGTATGATATAAGGATAACAGATTTTCTCACAAAATTTCACGCCCAGATTCGTGAGAAACATTTTGCATTTCTAACGCAATCTGTCTCGCAGCGAGTTCTAAATTTTCTGTTACTTGTCTAAGTACATACACTCTCGTTCAAAAGTCGTGGAGCATTCATATGTTGTAACATAAATCGTTTAAATCACACATTACTGCACATATGAACGGTGTATGCAATATTAGATAAATACAAGATATACTAACAATTATGTTTTGAATAACAAAAAACAATTAAATCGTTAGAGACAATTGTTAATACAATTGTTAATAGAGTTGTTAAATATAGTTAATATTATTATATTAATTTCCATAATAATATGAAACTGTTTTTTCACTTTTACAAAGCATGATATTTGTATATTTATTCTATCTTAATTTATTGAGAATATGTAATGTGTATTAGTACAGAAATAATAACAAAAATAATTACCAAGATACCAATATTTGTAGCAGCGATATTTGGAAAATATGTAGAAGTATTAATTTCGGTCAAAATTAATTATCGAATAAATTATTACACAGATTTCGCACTGTGTATTATTACGTGTAAAATTATCATAATTATCCAAATATTTATGTTATTACCATTGCATAAAATACACTAAGGAATCTGTTAAATATTTTAGCAACTGTTTTGTAAATTTATAGAAGTAAATTAAATCTAAATTTATGGAAGTTAGTGTTCTATGAATTTTGAACGGGAGTGTACTCTGTTCGACTTCGGGGATTTAAACATTTCTGTTTCGTCCTCTGTTAATGGTCTAGTAGGTGCGAAAGATCCAGTTTCTCCAAACCGACGATGTACCGAAGTAAATGTACTTTTAGCCGGACATCGTCCCTCAGGAAATGTCTCCCGATGGAGATGGAGTTTTCCTAGCGTTAGCTCGTCCATACGTGAAATGAATAGTTGACCACTCGATATTAGGATACAAATAACACTGTTAGTTACGAAATGTTTAAACAATGGCTGATTTTATTACCTCAGGGAGAACTGTATTCAACTGAAATCGACTTTCAAGATACTACTGCAGATTGCTGGATCGAGATTGGAAACACTTCTGCTTGAACGATTGATAAGATGAATTCATAAACGTAATAATCGAAGCATCTTTCACTCTTAATCTGTAATATACGTTATATTGTATTTTCTACATTTTTATCTACATTAATGTCGCGTTACATCGTAATGTCATTTTCCCGCAATTTTATTTTTGGCTATATAATGAGCGTTGCAATATGCATTATTTCTTATAAAAATAACAGTATTTTTATATAACATTCATCAATGGTTAAATTAGGGAAAAGCTTGTTGGAATTATTTTTCTTGTAAACAAATTTTTCTTTTAAATAAATTTTGTTCAATATCTTAACGAAGTTTTGAATTCAAGTTTCTCGAGAAGCGAGCTTTAAACAAATTTTATTCTGCATTATAAATTTATTTTTTAACATGGATTCAGCTCCTATGAAGGATCCCTCAATTTTTTTCTAAATAAAAAATTTTATTAATACTGCAAATATTATTTGAATTTTGGAGCAAGCCTCAGTTTGACCATTTTAATTTTGCACAAAACGATTTTAGAAACATATGTTCGCGACATATTATTTATGCCGAAATAAATTCTTGTGACAAAGCGGCTCTTACATCTAATCATAACCGTCTAATCTTAACAGTAACTATAAAAACTGATCAGAATAAATGTACCTAAAATAACCTAGCTTTTCCTTGTCCCCAAAGATTCACTTCATTTCATCAAAACCGTCATACTCACTTTTAAGATAAAGTTAACAAACATACAAGAATTGTTCCTCAAATAATATTAGATCGTAGTCTATTTATGTAGAAAAGTCGATGAAATGATATCCATTTGTACTTAAATACAGATGAATATAAAATATTAAATTAATCCACTTTACAGTTCTACTAACCGCTCGTCAAACTGCTTGAAACTTTCAGTGGATAAGACTGAGCAGAATTTTCTAGCAGTGAATAAATTAGCATAGGAAATTGAAAATATTATAATGATAATGTCGTAATAACCTTAAAACACATAGATTCGTGAAAAGGGAGGAAGGAGCGAAACTTTAGAACCACTCTCTGGAAAGAACAGGCGTTACTGGACCTCGAATTTCGTGGCGCTAATTGCGCGCAAATGACAAAGACTCCAGTTCCTGTAAGTTAATTGCATTTATACCCAAGATTATATGGTTGCAAGTGGCTGTAATTTCAGGCACCTATTGTTTAAGACGAAACAACGGCAATTCTCGTTGTACCCCGCGGGTTTGAGTGTTGCGCGTTTCCTCGTGGCGTATTGTGAAGACGTCTCTCCATAAAAGAATAACGAAATCAACGGTATTAAATTTTCAACAACTTTTTGAACAGCTGTTGCCACTTTATATAATATATTGAGTGTTAAATGTCGACTATTACCTGCCACTTCTATTCCAAACACAAAGGAATAAAATAAGATGGGAGTGGAAGCTGATTGTATGAAAATCTGTTCATTGATTTTGTATAATGAATTGGAAAATTACTTAAACAAAAGATTCTGTGCTTTAACCGATGGGATAGAGCAGATATTTTTATTGTAATGTTACAGAATCATTTTGTTGAGAAGTGTATCTGTAATTCGCGCCTAAACAGTGATATCTACATATGAGGACCTTACGTTCGTACTATTCTATGCATGGCGTCATGACATAGCGTGCGTTTTTGCTATAACGGAGTGGCTTAAGAATACTTTTACAATACTTTTAATTATCACCAAATAAAGTTTTTAACGATGTATTTAAAAGTAAAAAGTCGGACAGTATGCTATACAATTATTTAGTATTTTCACGCCGACTTTTTTATTTATAATCATAAATATATGAAAATACTGTAATTTACATATCACTTACGAGTATATTTCATTTGTTAATATTTTTACGTGTTAATATTAACTCTTTGCCTTTTGATATCGTGCCACACTTGTGACGCACTTTACAGTTCACATGTGACTTTAACTAGCATTTTTACTACGATTAAATGAGTTTAATTCTAATTATTATCTAGAAGATCGCTAAATGAGAAACATGTCTGGAATTTTAATAATTAATTATTATTCAATAGTTAACGACATAATATTGTATGATTGCCTCTGGAATTAACACGTTAGTTGCTACACTGCAGTTGAAAATTTTATTCGGTAGTGAATTAACAAACCTTATAATTCTCAGTAATACATATAGGTTCATGTGAAAATTTAAACGTTAGCCATATATGTATCAAACGTAGCAAAGCGTTAAAACAAGAAGTAGGTTATAGGATATTAAAAGGCAGCAAAAATATTAAAAAAGAAGGAGAGTACAAGAAAATATTGAAAAAGAAGTACATCACAAAATATAAAATTGCAAAGTATCAAAAAAGAAGTACGTTAGAAGTAGATTAAAAGATATTAAATTGCAAAACTCGAAAGATAAAGTAAAACTGCACCCTGAGGTATCAGGGTCGGTGACAAAAGAATAGGAACAGAAAAGCGGTGTAAAAGTATGGTCATACAGTGGAAGGTGCAGATAGTCTGCAGGGGTTTAGTTTAAGTGGTGACTCGTGATGACTGGTGGTGAAACCAATGGGGCGATGAAGATCACACCATTGTACGCAGGCCTGCAGGGACGACTAATCAACCAGACATCGACAGTTGGCCAACTGTTCTCCATCGAAATTATACCAAGAGGTTTATCCCTTAGAGAATTACAACATCCACTGCAGAGCTGTTAATACGATCCACCTTAACATCCGATATCACAAAAGGGTGCAAGATTAACGTTTCATCAGATAAAGAGTTTGGAACGTGTTGCCACTGCTATATTTTACGTTTATCAAATGAAAATGTGTAGCAAGACATAGAATTAAAGAAGAGGTTTCACGAGATTAACTAATATTTACGAGTTCGTATTATTTTACAATCATCGATAAAATATTATTCGTTGAATATAATATACGTTTGAGAATGGAGAGGTGTATTAAAATAGTTTAGTATTAGCATCTAAAATTATTGGTGCTGAAGAAAATTAATTTAAATTAAGTACGTTTCACCTTATAACTATTATCAGATACTAACTCTAAAAATTTTTAGTTGAAAATTTTGATGAATTTTTTTGAAGTTACTATTTCACTATTGTCTGCAGTGTTTATACGTCACATGTGTAATACAAGTTAAACCGAGCTAAATATGGCGGTATTAAAAATGATTGAAAATGATGCCATTAAAATAATATTATAAATTAAAAATCATAAATATATAACCACTGCTAAACATTATTTTTACAGAATAAACATCAATTATTTGTCTGGTGCACTTTTGTCCAGCATGAAAAGAAGTACATACTTCTTTGTGCATTGTTGTCGTCAACAATTCCTGGCATCGGTACTCTTGGTATCGATAAGAGGGCTGTGTCTGGTGGAAATAGTAGAGAATGTTGTTGAACAGTGCCATCAGAGAGGCCATCAATTTTCTCTTTACGGTTTACGAATACCCAAATTGCATGGTGACAATAGGAATAACGATGAATGTTCCAAGAGCAATTAGAACTGCAGAATACAGCTTAATTCGGCGTTATTGCAGGTTGAATTGAGATGTCCTACCCTATACTTTTATCTTTACAAAAAGCGTCCTTCAGTTCACAAAAACGAAACGTTCGTCTGCGATTGAAACAACTGCATTGTACGCGGCCAATTGCCACTCACTGGCTTATATCGATGAAAAACCTCTGTTGATTGATAATTTGAAAGCGGACAATATGAGCATACAGTGTCATCATAATATCTTTATTTGTAATAACGCAAATTTTTTGATTAAAAATTACAAATTAATGAAATGTTCATTTGTAGAATTTTTAACAATTTAAATTTTTTCTTTAAAAATTCTAAATTTTTATTTTAAAATAATTTAACAATTTTTATTTTTGAATAAAACTAGCAAATTATTAAATGATCATTCTACAATATTCTTATTTCATGTCACAAAATTTGTCAAGGTGGTTTGATTTTCATGAAGACTTGTATTTTATTTTGTTTTATCGCTTTATATATTTTCAACTTCATTTTTAGTTTCAAAATAGTTGTAGATTATACGGCGGTAGATTTAGTGTTAAATAAATTAGCCATAATGAATTGATCAAATTGTTAATATTTATATTTATAGTATTAAAGTAAGAATGTTTTGTATTCTGTACATTTCATCACAACTGTATATAAGAACATAATTTTGCTTATTTTTAAGCTTGTTGTAATATCAACATAACCTAACATTTTTATATACTTTTAATCATTTTTCTTACATTATAAAGTCACATTATCAAATTTTTATTAACTGATGAAAGTACGTAAATTAATACATATTTAACATTTGGGACAGTAATAATTAATAACCAGAACATGAATATTGTTTACTGGGTCATCATTTTTAATTTATAATTAATTTTAAACATTTCCCTCCAGAAATGATTCTTCTTATTTTTAGTAGAAATTTAACCCTTTAGATGAACATATCTAGTTATAATTGTGTAAACATAAAAGAAATTATTTATCTTATCTAGATGAACTATTACTGATTATCTAAACTGTTTCTTTAATCGTTTGACCATTTATCTCACACGAAAAAGTGTTATCATACGGAAATAAAACAATTATAAAACCGTGTAACGTTCGAGAATATGCAGAAACTCGTAGTATTCCGGAAACTATACAGTCAATTGCAGTGCCAACATATTTGTCGACCAGCCACTGTTATCTTAATTGTAATTCCATTAGAAATCATTAGAATTGTCAACGAACTACCTACACAGTCCTCTGTAATGTCAACATGTGATATTATTCTAAAGAATCGATTTAAAGTGGCAATGGCGTCCTGTCAATCAATCTACCGCGTACATCGTTGAACAACGTGAAATGAAAACCCCCATGGCAGGAAGGACAGCTCTCGTTGGCGTTAACAAGCTTTTATAAAGCTGACCGTAGCATGCAATATAGCTTCTCTCCGTGCACGAAACTGATGTGCGTCAAGCCTAGCTTGTTAAATCGTTATACTTTGTTCCAGCTTTCTTTCCCACTTGTATTTTTCTTTGTGACCACGAGCTCAGCGGTTTTAATAAGCATTATCAACTCGATCAGAGCATTAGAAATACGTGTAGACAAATTATCCGAGATACTGGCGTTTGGAGAGTGATTAATGGTGGTTATAGCCGAGGCGATTAGATACAATACAATTTTCCGCTTTTAACTCTAGATTTATGGACGTTCGACCACTTATATTTAGACTGAAACTGAACTGTAAAAATAATTAAATAATGGATTATATTTAAATTGAAACTGAACTGTAAAAATAATTAACTAATGGACTATATTTAAATTGAAACTGAACTGTAAAAATAATTAACTAATGGACTATATGTAAATTGAAACTGAACTGTAAAAATAAATCAATAATGGATTATATTTAAACTGAAACTGAACTGTAAAAATAATTAACTAATGGACTATATTTAAATTGAAACTGAACTGTAAAAATAATTAACTAATGGACTATACTTAAATTGAAACTGAACTGTTAAAATAAATCAATAATGGATTATATTTAAATTGAAACTGAACTGTAAAAATAATTAACTAATGGACTATACTTAAATTGAAACTGAACTGTAAAAATAAATCAATAATGGATTATATTTAAACTGAAACTGAACTGTAAAAATAATTAACTAATGGACTATATTTAAATTGAAACTGAACTGTAAAAATAATTAACTAATGGACTATACTTAAATTGAAACTGAACTGTTAAAATAAATCAGTAATGGATTATATTTAAATTGAAACTGAACTGTAAAAATAAATCAATAATGGATTATATTTAAATTGAAACTGAACTGTAAAAATAATTAAATAATGGATAATACGTATATTATCTTATATGAGGTTAACATACATTCTTGGTAATTTCATTACATAATTTAAAGTTTATTAATAATTTCTCGAATTTGAAATAAGAAATCTGAGATCTGTCATTTTGATGGGTTCTACAAGTGCTAATGTGCAGTTATTAAAATATGATAATTCAATTAGTTTTATAATGCAGCTATAGATATCAGTTATATCTACATTATAATAGAGGAATGGTAAAACTAGGGTAACATTAATTATTCTTATTAAGATCACAATTTTATTATCATGCTTTTTACTATTATTGATAACGTTTTGATTAATATTAAATTTGTAGTAATCTACGTATATTAATTTGTACAAGCTATAAAATTCATTTTGGACAACATTGCAAATTAAATAAGCAATATTTATACGATAATTGTAAATAATAAATTGGAGAACTTAATTGAACGACAAAATATTTAATCATTACTGCAGATTTTTTTTTAGTGATTCCTTTTTTATTATTTTGACTTATTATTTGTTGTTAGATTTGGTATATGAATTGTCGGAATTTGTTAGAATTTTAGCTAAATTAAATTAATGTGATAATATATTTTGCAGATTAAAATAATATAACATAACTGATGTGTGCAGAATAATGAAGTATTACAGATTTATGGAGATTTCAAGTTTTCAAATGTATAAATTTAGAGATTTAAAAATGTGAAGAATTTTGAAATTAGGGAGTTTGCAACAATACAAATTTAAAAAGATTGAAATTTGAAACGTCAAAATTTAGAATTTGGTAAGATTAAAATTTGAAAATTTAAAACGTAATAATTTAAAATTTGCAAAGATTAAAATTGGGAAATTTGGAACATAAAAATTTAAAATTTGGAAAGATTGAAATTTGGAAATTTAAAACGTAATAATTTAAAATTTGGAGAGATCGAAATTTGAGAATTTGACAACTAAAAAACTTAACAGTTTGAAGATTTGGTAACATATTGATGTAAAAATGCAAAAGTATTATTTTTTAAATTTAGGAATTTAGAAACATCACAGTTTAGAAAACTTAGGATTTGTGAATTTTGGAAAATCAGCAAATTAAAAATTTTATGTTTTGGGAATTTTAGAATTTAGAGACAGAAAATTATAAAATTAAAAAGTTAAAAATTAAAAATTTGGAAAAGGAATTTGGAAATTTAGGAATTCGGACATTTAGGAATTTGGAAATTTAGGAATTCGGAAATTTAGGAAATTGGAAATTTAGGAATTTGAACATTTAGGAATTTGAAAATTTAGGAATTTGGAAATTTAGGAATTTGGAAATTTAGGAATTTGGAAATTTAGCAATTTGGAAATTTAGCAAATCGGAAATTTAGGAAATTGGAAATTTAGGAATTCGGAAATTTAGGAAATTGGAAATTTAGGAATTTGAACATTTAGGAATTTGAAAATTTAGGAATTCGGAAATTTAGGAATTCGGAAGTTTTGAAATTTGGAAGTTTAGAAATTTAGAAATTTAGTAATTAGTCATTCGGTAATTTAGGCATTTAGGCATTTAGAAATTTAGGGATTCAAAATTTAGAAATTTAGAAGTAAAGAATTTTTAAGTTTCCATATCTTTAAATGTAGAAATTGTTACATATTTTGCTTGCATGAAACATTTCGAAAGCACTTCTATAACCCGAAAACTGCAGTTTCTGTGTAGCATAATAAATCGATAAGTCCATTACCATTTTGGGATATAAACGATTGAAGATTAAATGTTCGTTAATGGCCAATATGTATTAAGCTGTAAATTGGTTGATTTATTGCATATTCCAGCGAAGAGCCAACCATTTCATATTAAAAATATTGATGAAATGTTCACGTAGTTATTTCCGTCAAACTTTAAGCTTTAAATTAATATAGCATATTTTAATAATTTTGTGTCATCGAATTTTGTCAGATTTAAATACATGTTTGGAATAATATAATTAAATACATAAAATTCATATTTTTCAATTTTTTAACATTATTATTTCAGTGTCAAAATTTGTAAATTATAAACTTCTAAATTTCAAATTATATAAACTAGAAAATTTATTTTATCTGATTTAAAATCTGTGAATTTGGAAATCTCTAAATTTAAGATTTTTAAATGTTAAAAATTATTATCAAATGCTTGTGTAAATGTAGGAATTTGAAAATGTTTAAATTTAAGATTTTTAAATGTTAAAAATTCTCATTCGAATGCTAGTAAATGCAGGAATTAGAAAATTTACAAACAAGCTTGAAAATGTTTAAATTTCTAATTTTGAGAATACGCGATTTTGAAAGTTTGTAAATTATAAAAATGGCAGAAATGAAAAATTTCTCTATTTTTAAATTCAAGAATTTTGATTCCGATAATTTAACAAATTTAAGAATTCTGAAACTTGAGAGTTTATGATGCTGAATATCTCTAAGTTTTTAATATTCTAAATTTGAAAACCCTTAAAACTTGAACGTTTATAAATTTGTAAATTTAGAAATATGCAACTTTCTGAATTTCTACTAATTTTCATTTATTTAGTGAAAATATTTACGTTTTTAACAGTTCGATTTATTTCCGTCTTTTCTTATTTTTCAAAGTAAAATATTTTACCTTATTCGCATTATCGGAACATAATATATATTAATTGTACTTTAGATTTCTTCGTGATTAAATTTGCGTTTCTATCGATCCACTGTAGGTTTATAACCAGAGCTGTCGTTAGAGTTTATGATGCCCGGAGCAAAAATCGGCATATTTTCGACGCTATTGGTTTGCTGCGTTAGATCAGAGACCGAGCATCGAGTACAATTGACTCTCGTTATATTGCTACGAACAGGGCTGCAGCGATGAAAAACTCCTTTCATCAACGCTTGAAACTTTGCAAATTTCAAAGCCCTGGTATTCGCCAATTTAAAAATTCCAAAATTTTAAAACTGAAATATCCAAAAACTTATAACTGTATATTAAGAATTTAAAAATTAGAGAAGTAACAATTTGAAGAGTTTGAAAATTAAAGAATTTAAAAAATTTTAGTAATAAACACATGTATATATAATTGTATTATACAAACTTTATAAATTTTGCAGTGAAGTTTAATAAGTTTGAATTTATCCGTGACATGAAAACTAATTACTGAAAATTTCATAACTTTCATTTTTAAAAAAATTTTCTGACGATCTCAATGATTTATACCGAAATTAAAAGTTTCCTGCCAATTTTCATGAAACTAAAGGTTCTTTGTATCTTGAAGATAAGATAAACTTAGTATCTCTAGACATTTTACAGAAGTTATTAAGTGGAATCCAATAATCTCACTCAAAAGAGATGGATCCTTAACAACCTTTACAACACAATTTACCGCTTATTCTGTTAGAGTCCTAATTACTATCTATCGAAAAGAGCTAATAGCTTCTTAAATAGTAACTTTTAACGAGATCAAATAGTTCATTTAATCTTATGCTTTTTCTTGGAAAACACAAGCCGATGAATTTTAGTGACTTTTTTTAATTAGAGGAGGGTCAATGCAGTATCAGCTACATTTGATTATAGAAAATGGAATAAAATATTATACTTTTGACATTTACTGTTAACATTTTTTTTAAATGAACCTCAGTCTATACTGATGATTATTATTATATACATTATGTAGTTATTGTATGACTACACTCCCTGGCCATCGAATTTGGACCACTACAAATTTTCAGCAGTTTTCACGTTTTCCATTATTAGCTCATATGATTATTTTTCTCTGCTTTAACAGCTTCATCAAGTTAAAAATGATATTATCAAAAATATTTTACATTAATTTTTAAATGTGTTCCTTATGTGTTAAAGTTTGATACGTTCAACGACAAAATCAAGGATAAAAGTTATATTATTTATTCAAAATACTTGACAAAATGAAATTAATCGGAGGAATTACCAGCTTTAATTTCTATATTAAAACATTGATTGCAAGTAGTATTTGCATTTAATTTTAAACATGGCTTGGAGTTGTAAAAGTGAAATCTGCTGATTGCACTTCTAGGAAGGGCTTCGGGAAACATCTGTCGAGAACTACTATAAATCTCCGTTTTCTAGAATTATTAAATTTGCAACTATTTTGCAAAAAATCTGTAGATATACGCGCGACTAATGGAGGATTAAAAAATGAGAAGAAAATTTAAAACTCACTCCGAATAGTATTTTGAGCTCGTTATCTATTATGTATTAGATGTAAATGAGTGAATGTGACCGGAGAAGTGATCGTAGAGAATGATACTTGTTAAGTATGCATCACTAAAAATTTCAGCACCAAGTTAAACTCTGGGCAATCATCTATTATTAACAGAATGTTAATATTATTAACAGAAATCAATCAGATGAACTATAATAATATAGTTTGAATTATTCTTGTTCTTCGTTATTATAAAGTAATGTATTTTATAATTATTTCGACATAAAAATATTTTATACAGATAGTAATTAGATAGGCTTATTACTTGTATTTAAGTACGTCATTTTGTAAATTAGTATAAATCTCACAAAAATTTAGAAAGTAGAAATTACTAACGTTCGAGTTTAACTCGAAAATTTATGATAAATTACCAAATAATCGTAATTATATTTACAAAATTAACTGTAATTCATTGTACTAAACAAGCTAACTATAATTATACCAAAAAAGGTTCACTATAATTAATCATAATAAAAAGGCTAACTATACACTAAAAAGGTTAATTATAATTGATTTTCCAAAAAATCTAACTGTGAGTAATTAGACT
Source organism: Megachile willughbiella (assembly GCA_945859595.2). Lineage (NCBI taxonomy): Eukaryota > Metazoa > Arthropoda > Insecta > Hymenoptera > Megachilidae > Megachile > Megachile willughbiella. The sequence goes on from OX243801.1 coordinate 11,572,323, forward strand.
AAGAAGTTCAAATAATTATTAGTTAATTACATTTGAATTACCTATGATATTTACCAAGAACTATTTACATAAATTAGAAGAAATATAAAAATTTTATAGTATTATATAAAAATATAAAAATTTTAATTAGGATAAACATTGCACTAAAATTATCCACCGACTTTAACAAAATATAATTCTTGTTACTTATACACGATTCAATATTTAATATGGCCAGTAAAATTTGCTTTTTCATGCTATGAAATATTACTGTACATATTGCAATCGATAAAATATTTTACTTCCAATTAAAATTTCGAAATTCATGTTTCATTCAATTTGAAATTTAAGATTTATTAATAAATTAAAGTATAATCCTAAAATGTCTGGCCCGAATGATATCTATTACGTTAATACAGTCATGCGATCTAAGAAAAATGTTCCGTCGATCGAGCAGCTGGGTTGGAATTCGAATCCGAATCTTTCGCTTACCAGATGAATAATTAAGCTATCTCAGTCGAATTTTTTAAATGCGAGCGTCTATTTTTCACTACACGCCATGTTCAGACCGGTTTTTTGCTTCCCTGTGAAATATACTCAATTTAGACAATTTGGACTCTATTATGTCACAGTCACTTTTTCGATCTGCAAATAGTTTTTCAACGGCATTATTCGATCAATTTCACTCCCCGTTCAAATTTTATTGCAGGTTCGACGCAACCGACATTATTTAATCATAGTACGTTGCTCTTATTCCACATTCCGGTTTCGCGTTTTGAATTGAAAAAGGTTCATGATTTTGTTACGTTATTCAATTTATAGCGAAGTACAATGGTGAACTTTTTATTCTATCCTAAACAAAATATGTATTAAAATTGTAAAAGTTATCAGAGCCTAACAAGACTTGCCAGATTTTAAATTAACCACATTTCGAAGCAGAAAGTTTTAAATATGCAATGAAAAATAAAAATTAAACAAGAGAAATACAGTCCCGAAAGCGCAAACCTCCCGCTGAAATTATAAACAAAGCTCACCCTTGATTAGACAAAGCCTCATTCACTCCGCAGCCCCCTTCAAAATATTTTTTACAGTTCTTACTAAATATGTCCGAAAATGTTGATTTTAGAGAAAAAAGTTTCAAACAAAAAATGAAGTTCATAAAAAGCTCTAAAAAGAAGGTTATATACATTTTGACGTAAATCTATTATTTTGGCTCTTATGACCTAACTCAGTGGGGGTCATATTTAATAATGCAGGGGTCATATGATAATACTACTTTATTATTAATAACAAATGCATACAACATTTTTTGTAGAAAATTTTAAGAGTTTCATTTTTTGCTTAACACTTTTTCGTCTAAAATCAATATTTTCGGAGATTAATAAAAACTGTTGAAAGTAGGCTTTGTGAGGAACTGTGGGGTAAGCAATGCTTTGTCGCTCAAAATTCTTGTGGGGACTTTCTAATCAAAGAGTGAGCTTTTATTAAAATTTTAGTACGATCGGAGGATTGTACTTTTCAGAACTTAAACTAGAAACTAGTAAAATTAAATTTTGTCGTGATTCATTGGCCAAGTGGATGCAAAATGTAATCAGTTCCCTAACCTGATCAGTTCTGTAATCCACTAAAATTTTCTAACCTCTTGCACCAAATTTCATTTTTCTCGAAATATTTTGTCTCTTGCAAGACTTTTGGGATACCCTGTATATTTCTGCTAACTAATAATTCACCGTACTTTCGCTGAGAAGAATGTTCCAAGTGGTCATGCGATTTATTGTTCGCTGGCGAGGGTGTTCGCCAGCCACAGCCCCAGTATCGCGTCCAGAAAATTGCAAATGGAATATGATTAGCGGGAAAGACACCGTATAGTAAATCGATTTCAATTCCCGATATCAGTAAATGCAGGCAATTGAGAATCCATTGTAGCCCTCTAGTCGGTTCGCTCTTCGTCTGGTTAACCGGGAAATCGATCAGGTCAGCAATAACATTCTAGGGGAAACCGGATGGTTCTATGTTTGTGTTTTCACAGATTCTGTCTCGAACTTTTCGGCTAGATTTCGTGTGATATTTTTCCTTAAAATATATTTTATTTTGTTAATACAATCGTCAGGGTAATATGCAGCATTCAAATCCCTAACGTTAGGTCAAACTGATTCCAGGTTTCACATTTGACATTACAAAATTTTATTGTCATAATTTTGCCGAAATGTTTGGCATATTTTTCTGAGATATTAAATGGCTGTATATTTTAGTTAATGCTTCAGTTATATATTTTTTCATTTTCTTTTCGATTTAAATGTGTTTTTGAAGAAGCATTGTCTACAATTTTTTTATACGAAAAGTGTTTGTATAACGGATGTCACTATGAATATTTTTCGAACCATACAGAAATTAGTACTATCTTATTAAATTGACATACAAGTTATTATCATATGTTCTTTCTTTGTCAAACTTTTTTTGGAATTTATTTACTATACAAATATCAACATTATTTATACAAAATATTTCTCTATCAAACATTTTCTTGAAACTTATTTATTATACAAATATCAACATTAAGATAAACAAGATAATAAAGAATGTGTACGATTAGTTTTTTTTATATAACCAATCGAAAAATAGATATCTGTTGGAACATGAGAATTTATAAAATTTTGTTGCGCGTAAAGTAAACGTCTTGTTTGAAACCGATATAGTTTGATACTCCTGCAGATTGTTGGTTTTCAGAGTGGAAAATACGTATTCGGTATTCTGCGTAACATGTACCCATAAAAAAGCTGATCATAGCTGATTACACTGCAGCAGTTGCCTTCGTAGTATCTGAGTTCATTGAAGTTATTCAGTTGCAAAATTTGTAAAAAGATTTACGTAAACCTGAAGCTTGCTAAGAAGACAGCATAATAAAAATTAAAAATAAAGGAAGTTCATAAAAAAAATTGACAATGTTTTTTAACAAAATCTACGTACTAGATTCTTGGCGAGATTTAAATATGCGCATGATGAAAAATAGTATGTTCAAACTACATCCCTCTAGCGATCTTTATGTACAGGGTGTTCCGGTTTTTTACCGCGGAATTTTATTAACATATTCTGTTCGTAAAAGTAGAAAAGGTATGTTATTAAAAAGTTATGACATAAATAATAAATGACAATGAAGTACTCTATTTTTCAATGTCACAAGGTAAAAGTAGTGAATATACATTCAATATTTTTTGTTTTCTTGGGTAAAATTTAACAAAATTGTTGAATATGTAGATCCTCATATTTAAAAATCTTCAAATCTCTTAATTTGTAAATTATTAGCTTCCTATATTTTCTAAATTTTTAAGTTTCCTTTGTATATTCTCAAATTTTCAAATTGTAGAATTTCTTAGATTAACAAATCCCCAAATTATCTATCTCTAAGATATCAAATCCCCAAGTGACCAATACCCAACATTAAATCCTCACTGGATCTCCATTAAATACTAATGCTTACTAAATTCTCAAATTATCCAATGATTACATTTCCAAATACTCAAATTGTAACATCTCTACATTATCAAATCCTAAAAGTACCAATTCTCAAATTAATAAATCACCATGTTATTAAATCTTCAAATTGCCAAATAGTCACATTATCAATCCCCAAATTATGAAATTCTCACGTTACCAACTCCCTAAATTATCAAATCGTCACATTATCAGTCCCCAAATTATCAAATTCTAACATTACCAACCTAAATTACCAAGTCCTCAAATTATCACATTCCTACACCATCAAATTCCCAAATTACCAAAACCTCACCACATTCTTACATCATAAAATTTTCAAATTACCAAACCCTCAAATTTCTAATTCACCAAATTACCGAATCCCTAAATACAACAATGATTAAACTTCTCTAAATTCCACACACAATAAAAGTTTGCCCTACTAATTCCTGCAGCAGTTGAATAAAATGTTCTATAATAAAATTTTGGATGAGCTGTTACATAATAGTGAAGCTTGAAAAACTATAGTTAATTTTAGACCTTTATCTGCAGATGTTTACTTTATATTTAATATTTCAGTTACTCTCATCTATCATCTTCCGAAGTGAGAACCAGTTTTCAAAGATTCGTTTTGACCTAGGTGGTAAATTGTTAACATACCACTAGATCATAGGTTCTTAAACTGCAGTCGAAACAATTTTGATATTAACTTTACATTCCCCAAATTTTCGCTTTTATTCAAATAACTGACTTAATAAAAATTCTACATGGTCAAGACTTTTTGTATTTGTTACTTAACTAGTTATCAACCCTTAACGGTCACACTGGGGTATGGAACGACCCCAGCCAATTTGGCTGCAATTTTAGGTGCTTTATGTTCTGAACATCCAAGCAAATACCTTTTCTTAAAATCTTGATATTTCTACTATTTTTCTCCTCCAACTGTTATAGTCCCAAGAGGGTTCAGCTAAAATTTTAGCTCTTTATATTTATTAACCCCTTGCACTATGATTTATTTGTAAGGTGCGTCAGTCAGAACTAACCAATCGCAGCTACAATATTAAAACAGACAAAGAAAGTTGAAATGTTATGTCAGTCCTGTATTCAGCAATTCTTGACTATGCAAATTATAACTGGACTTGGACACCAGATTGAAGTGTATTCAAAATTCGAGTAAGATTTGTCACAATTGAAGTGCGAGTGCGTCACGAGTCAGACTCGTCAAAATAGTGCAAAGGGTTAAAATCGAAGAAGGTTTGACCTAAGACAATTTTCCATATATGACAAATGATATAGCCATAAAAGTGAAATTTTCGTACGTGATCCTAATTCGATGGCCAGTATATGTATCGTATTATGAAATATTTTGCTGATTTTACTGTACTATTTTCGTTTGCCTAAAATTATGATTTATAATATTTAATACAAAATCTCTGTGTATCTCAATCATACTCGTACGTGTACACACGTTTTAAACGATTGAATAGGCACGCTTTTTCACCGCACATACAAACGGTTATGTGGTTGAGATTTTCTGATGTGGAAAACAGAAATAATCGGTGCAAAAATCTCTTTATATCAACGCCTGACTGTTTGCCGCAAAATAAATCAATTTTTCCCGTTCCTTTCTCTCTGTTCCCGTCTTTCTCTGCCTGTTTTATTCGTCTTTGTTTCTTACGTTCAGTTGTTACTCCTCCATTTTCACTGAACCCTTCAGCAAGATGACAAGCCTGCCGGAAAAAGGTGATGCCTTCTAAGTGGCAAGCGAGCATTTCTTTTTTACTCTCTTTTGGTGACGATATAGACAGAAATCCATCCACGGAGGTGTTTCCATCGAAAGACAATCTATCATGGCTTGAATTTTTATTTTACCCTATAAAGCTTTACACGTGGAAACATATCTGTTTACACATTCATGATTCAACCTATCTATACTTTTTATCGGGTATAAAATAGTTTTTCGTGGCACAATTTCAAACGAAAATGTAAGATTCGCTTGTATTCTTGTTTCTGTGTACCGTATTACGATCACTTTTTATGTATTTTTTGAAAAATAACATATACACCACAAACTAAGCTATTTGTTTCTTATAAATACAATACTTTTATCACTAGATTTGGGAAAGTTTGATGACCAGTTATTTTTAAATTGAAATTAATTTACTAACACTAAAACTACCAAATTAGTCAAATGACCATTCCACAAGTTTCTTATTACAAATTACACATTTTTTTGAAGTTATTTTCTTGAAAACTGCGTCCATCTTCAAAATAAAGAATTAACGAGTATACTAGTTTATGTTTTGTCGTTTGCTTATTTATTTTTCAGCTTCATTCATTTTTAATTTTAAGTTAAGTACACATTATACGCCGGTGGGTTTAGTTAAATTAATTAACTATTAATTGCTCTATTAATGCTTATCATATTGTTACAATATTTTTGTAAAAGTGCTTACAATATTTTTAAATTTATCGAAATGCAAATTCTCATATATCTCACAATATTATTTATTATAGCAATTATTTTTATTTAACTTTTATTTAATGATTAGTGAATGAATGTTATATTGTGAGTGGTGTTGAGATAGGGTTGCATAACTTTGTATGTTTAATAAAATTCATTTCTAAGTTGCTCGCAATATCAGAATGCTGATTCAGAATGATGCTTATTCCAAAACGATTTACAGTTTACAATTTCACGAAATTGACTATGTACACGCAGGGTCAGTACTATTCTGTTAGCTCTCTGCATGCTAAACATATTCAGTCTCCCTTAATCAATGTAGATCGTGAGTAGATTCAGAAGCTGATACAATAGCGGGCAGTTGGTATTTGCAAATTAGGGGATTTTGAAATTTGGAAGTTTGAAAATATGGAGATTTTGTAATTTGGAAATTTATTGATTTGAGGGGTTAAAAATTTGGAAATCTAAAGACCTGGATAGTTGACAATTTACAAATTTTGTCATTTATAATTTGAGAATTTGCAGTTAGAAATTTGGAAATTTGAAGATGTACAATTTGGAAAATTACAATGTTGTGTATTTGAAGATTTGAGAAATATGAGAATACGAGAATGTGAGAATATGAAAAGATCAGAATTTGAGAATTTGGAAATACGAGAATATGAAAATTTGAAAATTTGAAGATATGAAGGTTTAGAAACATAACGATTTGGAAATTTAAAAAATGGTCCCTTTAGAAATTTAAAAATTTGAAGATTTGAAGACTTAATTTCATTATTTCAACATTTGAGAATTTATGGATTTAAACGTTTGAAAATTTAGGAATTAAGGAAATTGTAAATCTATTAATTTGGACATTTGAAAATTTAGAAACTATGTCAGACTTTTAATTGACAAAATTTATTTTAGATTGATAAAATAGATTTTTCTAGGCACTCGTGAAATTTACAAATTTGTAAATTGGAAGCATAAACACATGATAATTTGAGACTTGGTAATTTTAATCTACCTAAATCCAGAAATTTGAAAATTTACACATTTTCGAATTTTACACATTAATGACCATTTGCAATTGATCTAATTCTACCCATTACTACCTACCAACATATTTTCATTACAGTTTAAAAAAAGTTATTAAACAAGATAAAGCACACTAAAAGTGTTGTTTTCGAATGATTTAAAACTTTAGAAAATACGATATTATTTATTTACAATACTACAATTTTATATTATCTTATAATTTTGTTGTATAAAGTGTACTATTAGCCTACAATTGTCTACTGCATCTGGCCCCAGAAACGTTTACAATAAACGTTTCATCAATGTTCTTAATCGAAAATAGTTCATTCTTTATTGAAGCAAACAATAGATCTATCAGTTTATACCTTTACATTTTCCCACTAACGAATATCCGATTTTTAACCACTGATATTCCAAAAAACTAATAGGATTTTCCGATGTTTTACATCGCAGAAAATCTGGAGTTGTTATTTTAACGATGTTAAAATGTTTTTCAATATTTCAGCGTGTTTGTTTTGCTTGTAAAGCTAAACTTAAAACTTTTGAACAATTCGTTTCTGAAAAAGTTTTGCATTATTTACAGTTGTTACATTGTTAATTACATATTTTTAATTTTAAATTAATTAACAATTACTGATAATTACAATTACAATTAACAGTGTAATTAACAATTATTTGTTAATTTTAAAACCACACAATGGATACAAGTTTCTAATTTAACAATGTAGTCACAGATTTAATAAAATTATCTGGTAGTTCTAGAATTTGTACAGGTTCTCTTTTTTTCTTTTTACGGTGAATTATCACTTCATAATGAAGTATTCTAAAGAAGAAAAGATAGACATGTTATCAATTTCAAGATCATCAAAGAGTGTAATAAAATAACATCAGATACACTACGCAATATTAGTGAGTCATTAACTTCTCGATTCAGAAAGTGTTCTGATGCAAATGGTCACCACATTGAACCATTTCTGTAAATAAACATTAAAATTAAAATATCTCCTAAACTAATGATTTTTTTACATAAATAGATTAATACTTTTTTGTAAAGAATATGAAGGATCATCAGCTGACGCAATAAAAAATATGTGATTCCATTTAAAAAAGCATTAATGACCTTCATATCTCCTTTACACGTCCACCTACAAAAAATATACCATTAGAATGTGCCCCTCTCGAAACCATTCAACTTCATCTGAAACATTGTTTGCTATAAGTAATAATAATGACGTAAATCTAGATTTCAAAATGTGGTGAACCACCCCGTATAAGATAGAATGAGTATAGGGAATGTGTGTGAAATTGTATATACTTAAAAAGCGCGCGCAAAGCGATGAATGAGACGAGAATTTTGTGAAGATAGTTCGTTCAAAACAAAACGAAATGAATTTCATCTCTAATTGAAGAGAATAACTAAACCAAACATATACACATAATACAGAATCAAACATTGAAGGTTTCATAAAAATGACCAGTAATTTTCAACATAATACAATTGTTACTGCGTAACAAAAGAAAAGAACAAAAATTCATAGTTCGTTTGGTAACTTGTGACCTTTCAAAATATTTAGGAAAAATTTAATATTCAACTAAAGCAATTTAAATCATAATTCAAATAAAACATGTCTCAAGGCAGTAAAAGTAAAATTTTTAAGAAATAGTAAAACTAAAATCACGTTATTACCTGTAGTTGAAAATGGCTATAAAAAGGTCAAACGGTTTACACGTTTGGGAAAAACCCAATCATTTTATAATGTTACTGCCTTCGACCATTTTAACTTCTAGAGACTTTACGTGGGTGTAATGGTAGTCCCCACGAAGTAGACCCCATCCCCAAAAAATTTAAAATGTGCACTAACCAATCAGAAGCGTTGTTAGAAAATACCCCACTACCAAAATACGTTTACTTTGGAAGAAATGTTGTGCGAAACCAGAGAGATTCAAACAAACTAACATACAAGAAACATCTTTTATCAATTCTAAGTCGCCGTCCGATACATGTATAAAACAAACTACTTTAAACTTATTTATAATTTGTTAATTAAATATTTTAAGTGTTTACATTTAATATCAGTGTCACTATCCATTTTTTTTTCCAATAATTCACTCGCCGTTAAGTCAGCGTGTGAAGTGGGCATACGACGAAAGTTTCTTTCAAATTAAAATTAATCATTTTGCCCACGCGGTAACAACAATCGAACTCTATTTATAGTAGTATGATGTATGTTCTAAAATGTTTGATACTATGGAACTCGTCTGAAAGACGGATCCGTTAATTAGCGCAATTAATAAGAAGATATATTCTAGCAGTGTCAAAGCTTAAATGTGGGAGGAGGCGGAATCAACATCAAAGCGAAGGAGTAGCAGAAAGAGGAAGTATAATAACCGGTCTTGAGCTAGTAGCTCGCAGTCACGATGCTTTATTCAATCTCACGCGGTACGGATAATCCCATCAACCGGTGTTTCCAGCTTAATAAACCTTCGTAACAGGATGCCCGGGAGCTCGCGGCCGATGATATCGCTACTGACGTCAACGGGAATATCCGTCATAATCGGTAAACACCCTCACAAATGTGTAAGCGATAAATTAGAACGAGTTTGATATATCCGAGGCGTCGTCAGATTGATTAGTGCTTCCACGGGCTTAGATGGCTGAACATTTTACTGTTTTATCTACACATGTTTATTTTTGTGGACAGGATTACGACATTGCAATAAATCATGCTCCGGAATTCATGTGTGCGTATAAATACGACATTAATCCGGTAACAGATTTCCCAACAAAAATACAATTACTATAAATCGTTACTGGATACAGTAAATGACGTTTAAATCCACGCAGAGTAACATATTCACATATTTATTCCCTGAATCCAACTCTGTTTGTAATGTGTGTAACTACGAAATAATTGTAACTTAAGAAATACTGTAAGTGTGAAATAATCGTAATTTTATTTAAGTACTGTGTGAGAACAAATATAAGGTTGTAATTAATATTCTTCCTTTCTGGATAATATTTTTTATATATTTTTAAGATATAATAACGTTGATTAGGTGTTAAGATCAACTTTCAGCTGCTAAACCTGATCTAACATTCTTTTTTTATTTTTACGAATAGAATATGTTAAGTTTGGCAGTGAAAAATTGCGTCACATATAAAAAACAAATGTTTAAAATGTTAATCTTGATGATATATTCTTTATTCTTACGAATAGAATATTTTTTAATGAATGACTGGGACATCCTGTATACTGCTAAAGCTAGAATAAAACTGTGGAGTCCCAAATAAATGATTATGATCCAGCAAACATTTTACAAATTCACAAGCAAATTATCACCAAGCAGTACGTAAACAGTCACCAATTTTTTAAGTAAGCCAGTATTACATACCAATTTTTTAAGCGAGCTAATAACATCAATTATCAATTAAATAAGTTAATAACATCAGTTGCCTATTTTTTAAGTGAGCGATTAATATTAACCATCTCCTTAAGTAAGCTAATTAAAGTTACCAGTTTTCTAAATAAGCTAATAACACCAGTTACCACTTTTTAAATTAAGTAATGTGGTAGGTATTTGGAATCTGATATTCTGAACATTTATTTTACTAAAAAACAGAATAAAGTTTTAATAAAAGCTAAACATCTAAAAATAACAAAGAGTCATTTTAATCAATTAATGATTCAATACGTTCGACCTGATATCTATTTTTATGTGTCTGTTGACGAGTGGACATGTAATTATATTGTATTCGCTTCTTCAAGCAAGCGTACAGCTGCTTTTGTGATGTCAATCATTTGAAATATTACGTTTCATAATAAAGCGCTGATTAGTAAGTCACTTTTGGATGTGCAGAATTGTAATTTGTTGCAAACACAGCAAAAACGAAATAAATATCGCTGTAGGCATTGCCATTAATAAGGATAATTGTAACTGGTATTTAACTTGAAGACTTAACAGTGAAGAATTAAGTTACAGTTGAAGAGCAAATACAATTTATTTTTGTTGTATTTGAACCGTGGTGTGTTTCACGAGTGTGACTTGATGTCATAAGCCAAGAGGTTCATTTCAATCACGAGCAACAACCCCTATTTGTAACAAATTATTTGGGAATGTTGTAGCCACGTGAAGTCTGATAAATTGTTGCTACATGAACGTGTATGAGGACATAACACTACGTACATGAAATAATTGCTTAAACATATAATACCATACGGACATAAAATAATTACTTGAACACATAATGCTGTGAGGACATGAAATAATTACTTAAACATATAATCTAACCATATAACCTAACCATATCTAATTTAATCTAACTTAACCATATAACCCAACCTAACCTAACCATGAGGACATAAAATAATTTCCTAAACACATAATACTATAAGAACATCAAATAATTACTTAAACATATAATCTAACCATATAACCTAACCTAACCATGAGGACATAAAATAATTACCTAAACACATAATACTATAAGAACATCAAATAATTACTTAAACATATAATCTAACCATATAACCTAACCATACCTAACTTAATCTAACTAAACCATATAACCTAACCTAACCATGAGGACATAAAATAATTACCTAAACACATAATACTATAAGAACATAAAATAATTACCTAAACGCATAATACTATAAGGACATAAAATAAATACTTAAATATATAATCTAACCATATAACCTAACCATACCTAACTTAATCTAACTAAACCATATAACCTAACCTAACCATGAGGACATAAAATAATTACCTAAACACATAATACTATAAGAACATAAAATAAATACTTAAACGTATAATATTATAAGGACATAAAATAATTACTTAAACATATAATCTAACCATATAACCTAACCATACCTGACTTAACTTAACAATATAGCCATATTACCTTAAACATATAACCAAACCTAACCTAACCATAAGGACATGAAATAATTGCTTAAACATATAATACCATAATTTAAAAATAAACTCAGGTATGTGAGTCCATTAGGTTCACTTTGCCCGGATAAGAGTAAAATTATTGTTTCTCGATACATTCGATTCTGCAATAAATTCCTATAATCGATCGATGTAAGAAAGATTGTATACGTGGTACGTTAGGAACATATTTAACGAAACTTTAACCATACAATATTGTTATCGGAGGAACAAAAGCTAAAAAGGTACTAATCAAAGGCAAGAAAAACGAAGCTTTTCATGGATAGACTTCTCTTTATGGGAAATGGATCTCGAGGAGGAACTGATAAATCTTCCTGTCGTTTTGAACGACGGCCGGATCGTTTATCTGGATTTAATCGTTCTGAACACCTGGCATGCATGGATCCATGCCGCTTTAATTTTACCCTCCCGTTTTTACTCTTTCCAATTCCTCCATGGCCTCGTTAATTTTGTCGAAATACTTTTTAAAACAGTTTTTATACAATGTTTTCGACGAAATTGTCTAAATGTTTGCTACTCGCGACAGAAAAGTTATATTTGCCCTTTCGAGCATCAACAGAAATTGACTTGTTTATTCACGTAAAATTGCATGAAATTTTCTGACAAGATAAATAATTTGATCACACAATTTTATCGTAAAACATTTTGATAAAAAATTAATCGAGTTAAAAGGTATATTAACGTTTCTTTCAAATAAATACCCATCAGTTTATTTTACCGTACACAACTTTGTAGGAAAGATCCTAACTTTTTTTGCAACAATTTTTAAAAATGTATAAATTTCTAAGAATAAATATTACTTTCTAAAACACTATGAATTCTTAAAAATTCGTTAAATTAATTTACAAAAGCGAATAAATTTCTAAAAATTAATAACATTATTTTATAAGAATAAACGAATTTTTAAACATGAATTAAAATAATTAAATTTCTAAAAGTTATAAATTGTATTCTAAAAATAAATAAATTTCTAAGAATTAGTTAAAGTCCTTTCCGAAAATGAAAGAACTCTAAAAAATTAGTTAAATTAATTTCTAAAAACTTGTTAGACAGGTTCCTCTATTTTGCTCACAAAGACAGATTTTTCTTAAAACATTTTGCATTACAATTTCGAGAATAACTTACCAAATATATTTTTTGCAAATCAATATAAACGAAACTTCATGGGTAAATTTTTGCACTAATTAAATTTTCAATTATGAATAACTATGAGAACAAGTGGGAGTGAATTTTGCACCTCCCTGTACAATTTCGTTTTTAGAATCCGTTTAAGGTAACAAGAATTATAAAATCGTCAAATTGTCCACTTTAACCGTGATACAGAGAAAATGTTCTCACGTCAGAGCAATTATCACGTTTATCACTCTGAATAACAGAGGATGATTGATTTGATAGGAGAGCGTGGTGTTCTCATGTACAGTGGTATCCGTGAATACAAATGTTTCTCCGCTCTTCTGAGGCGGTCTATGCTAATATATATGAATATGCATCGATGAACCGAGACCCACCGTGGTGAAAATAATTCTGTGAATTTATCGACTCGAAATCTCAGAGAAGCGAGGGCTGCAAGTGCACTGACATGTACCGTCACGGCATGTACATATGTACACTCGAGCGCAACGTAAGTTTCTTTCGGATAAAGGTACATATGTAAGTCAATTTTAGGGCTGTCAAATTCCCAAATTTTCATATTTCTACATTTCTTAAAATATAGAGTTTTCAACTTGGCAAGTTTTGGAATTATTTCCAACTTTTCAAATTCTTTAAATTTGTAAAATGTACAATTTACTTGTCTAGTGAGAAATTTGTAATTTATGAAATTTTTTTTATATGTTTTGTTACAGTATTTGGTTGTACGGTTTCGCCCAAGAACTTTAGAAGGTCTTTTTCCCATCTTTCAAGTTGTCATTGATGAGTGGTTTCAGTTGGTATTTCTAACTTGTCAAGTTTTTCAAATTTCTAAATTCTCAAATTTTTGCACTTTTTCATTACTAAACTTCCAAATCTTGAAATTGTAATATTCATATAATTGCTAATCTATAAAATTTCAAATTTACAAATTTCCGAATCCTAAATTCCTAAATTGCCAAATTGCTAAATTTACAAATTTACAAATCCTAAATTTCTAAATTTCTAAATTTTTAAGTGTAGAAATTATCAAGTCTACAATTTCTTAAGTTCTTACATTTTCAACCGCGTAAATTCATAAATTTTCAAATTTTTAAGTAGTCAAATTTCCAAACCTCCAAATCCACAAATTTGGAGTGAACAAAATTTCCATTCTTTTCAACATATCAAATGTGCAGTATAGATTATCTAGTGATAATTGAGTTTCTCATTAAATTTGAACTCACTCAATTAACAATTAAACTTTCAATGTTAACTTCACTTCACTTAATTCATTCAGATGTTAAAAAAATATCTGAATATCTGAAGTTCAGATTATATACTGCTTTCTTATATTGTTTATACTATTTCTCTATTATTTTGTGTACTACTTTTTTACTTTATTTATTACTATTTTACTATTTATTATTTTTATTTATTATTTTACTTTGTTTATTTATGTAACGTTGTCATTATGAAATAGTAACTAAAAATACAGTTGTAATTGAACAGAATTTTATACTACTATTTTATACTATTTTTAACTTCTTTACCAAATTAAAAAAGACTACAGCGAAATTCAAATTGTGAAGCCTGTCCGATTTTTCCTATCAAATTAACAAAGAGTATTATAGTGAAATTCGAATGAACTTTTGTGCATTTCTACAAAATTTGGTATGAATCGATTACGGATAATACTGTTTCAGATTTATTCGCAGAGTAGATTTCGAGGAAAAGTTGTGTGAAAGAGAAGATTAGGTTTTAATTTTTTATGTTTTCATTTCTTCGTAACAGAGATGAATTTATTATGAATTTTTGCTGAATGATGTTTCACATATTTTCGAGCAAATAATGTTGATGAACAAAAAGAATATTGCACGTATAAAATCTTACATGTCATATATCTCTTTATTTGCTAATCGCACACTTTAATTATTATAATTAATTCTTGCATCAAATAAGAGAATATATACATATTGTTCAATAAGTAAATTATTTTAAAACTAATACATAAATTATTTACATATTAATAAATAACAATATATAATTCGTAAAAATTATTATCATTTGTATTTAATCCCCATACCGTACTCAAAAAGTTTGAAATGTATTATACGTTTAATAGGACATTTATGAATAACAAATGTGTATTAAAATAATAAATGTGCTAATAATTGTGGCTTCATCAAAATTTGCCAATATTCATCGATAAAAAGTTGAGTAATAATATCGAGAAAAATTCAGCAATAACAGATATAATAACTTTTTAAATGTAATTTAAAAAATTGCACAATTTTTATTGTTTATTTTTATTGCACAGTTTATTCAATTACATGATTACGTAATAGGACATCGAAATTGAATGAATACATTCATTAAATGTTCGATAATATGTAATACGATTATGTATTATGAACCGGAGGGCCAATCTACAATTTCGTTAATTTTATTTACGTACTTTAATGAACCTAATATTTTAGTACAATTTTTTAATCAAATTATTCGAAAAATAATTTGATTAAATGTTTTTTGTTTTTATGACACCTCCATTACTCAAATAAACAAATATACAATACTATTTAATAATAAAACATGCATCATTGGATGCGTACGTATTATAAAATTAAAAATAAATAAAAACCAATGAGTAAAATTAGTGAACAAGAGGAAACAAGTAAATACAGGATGAAAAATAAATTCAAGAATATTTTCATTTTAACTTTATTTGCCCAGAGTTGAAAACAAAAGTGATCGCAATTTTTTGTCGAAAATGTGCAATTATGTAGTTTTTAATATTGCAATTCGTTTTTGGATAAATACCCAGTCATTATTGTTCATAACATGTGATTTGGATTATAAAAATATTTTACAAAATTGTAATAAATGTTTATTGTTAATGTAAATATTTCATTTTCTAACAATAAATGTTTTTTAATGACTGCTGCGTTTAAATGTTAAGATACAAATTTTTAAGTGTGACAATTAAATTTTACAATTAAGAAAATAGATACTAGATAACAGATAACAGATAATAGATAATACATAATAGATAATAGATAATAGATAATAGATAATAGATAATAGATAATAGATAATAGGTTATAGATTACAGATTACAGATTATAGATTACAGATTATAGATTACAGATTATAGATTACAGATTATAGATTACAGATTATAGATTATAGATTATAGATTATAGATTATAGATTATGGATTATAGATAATAATAGTAAATAGAGTACTATAACTAAGAATATTTAAATCAACGTGTTTCTTCGGCAAAATATTTTATCTAAAAGAAAACGTTTAATTATAAAATATTCGAAACATGTTCCACCATTAATGTTTCACTATAAAACACTACAAATGCATTGTAATGTTATATTTTAGCACACTAGCAAGAGTTTGATTTTAGTTAAATAAAAAAACATTTTAGAGTTAAACATTGTAGTTTCTCAGAGAAGAAAAAGTGCATTATGGCCGTTTTATTATTAATAATTTCCCTTAAAAGGCGTTCAAGTGTTTTATTTCAAAATGGGGAATAAAATTTTTAATATTTGCAATGCTATAATAAATCCTTGTGTGAACATTGCTCGTAAGTCTAATTATTTTGAACAAAAACGCAAATTGTGCAAACATATAGGAGACCAGAATAATTTATTTCAATCATGGTAAAATTAAATTTACGTTGACGGAAGCAAATGTGTTGTATGCAGTAGAATAGGAAAAGGCCTGTTCCGCCCGGAATTCAGCATAACCATTACCGGTTACCGTACTTGTTATTCATTGTAGAACGTACCTACCCTTCGAGAGAAATTGTAAGGGAAAATTGCAGGAATTAAAATTACTCTATCGTTATAAAACTTGAGCAATGCACTGCGGGCTCAAATGTTACAGGTCGCAGTTTTTTAATGTTTAAATTTACCAACATATTCTGTGCGTAGAAATAAGATGTTATATTGACATTGGGTTTTAAATAATTTATTAAAAAGTTATAGCTTATGTTATTAATTTAAAATTTCAGAAATGTTTTAAACTTTCTACATTTTCTATATTTTCTACATTTTCTACATTTTCAAAATTTTCAAAATTTTCAAATTCATAAATTTTCACTATTCCAAATTTCTAAATTTCCAGAAAGCGTAATTTGGACATTTCAAATTTTCTAAATCCCATATGTTCAAATTCTTCAACTCCCAAATTTCCAGATTCCTAAAGTTCCGAATTTACAAAATTTCGAATTCTCAAATTTTCATATACCAAAATTTTTCAAAATCCTAAATTTTAAAAATTTCCAGAATTTCAAATCCTAATTTCTAAATGTCCAGAAAGCGTAATTTGGACACTCCAAATTTTCTAAATCGCAAATGTTCAAATTCCTGAACTCTCAAATTTCCAAATTTCGAAATTCCCAAAGTTCCAAATTTCCAAAATTTCAAATCCTCAAATTGTCATATATCCAAATTTCCAGAAACTACAATTTGAAGGTTTCAAATGTCCGAAATCTAAAATTTCCAAATTTCCAAAATTCAATAAAACAATTCAAAATAAGAAATCCATCCATAAATTTAATGTTAAAAAAAAATCTAGTAAAAGTGTTCTGTTATAAAACTTTGACCAGTAATTTTTTCACATTTCACTGATTAAAACGAGACGAAACACGATATTATTTCAACTATATTTACTAGTTTAATTAACAATAATTTCCATTTACGGAATTTTCTAAAAAACCTATCTCCAGTATAAGTCGATGGCTGGGTGTATTTGTATCCTCAAATTTCCAAAATCGATTTTCTATCAAATGAATTTGAAAATGGAACACTTCGTACTTCGTTCTATGTTTCAAATTTATTTCCACAAATTTTCATAATATAAAATAAGAAATCTAGGATCCGTCATTTTAAAGTGAATTTCATAATGAAACCTTTCGTATTTCGTTCCATGTTTTGAATTTATTTCTCCAGAAAATATCGTTTCGCGCGAGGTTATAACAAAACGCATGTGACACACATGGCAACATATAGGTAGATAAAAAAATATAACATATTTAAGGACACTCAGACGCTACGAACGATTCTATAGGACTTTTAGCAAGGGGCTGAAGTTTTCTCATAGGTGTAGCTATGATGTCTGTGTCTCCTGTTACAGGAATAAATACTGATAACTCGGATCAGAGGCGCCTAGAGGATACGAGGAAATATGAACGGCGGTTCTACCTCGATATTACTTTTCCAGACTTTTCCGCTCGTATAATCCGCTAGAACTTTATGATTCGTTTCGTTGGCTATTGTGTTGCTGAAACTTTTCAATGAGGCATTTGTCGCGCCGTTGTATTTGTCATGGGCAGCTGTAAGCTGCTTAATAGTATTCACTTGCAATGGACGTGTCTCTTTCATTGCGATTGGATGTAAAAGAATCGCCTTCTCTTTGGGTTTATTACAAATCTGCTCACGGAACAAATATTTTCTTGAAACCTCTTGCAATCTATTAATCATATTTATAAGTAAATTTTTCTTTAATAAACTTGCAATAAAACGTACTTTCACGTTACTTTAGAATTTTGCTGACACATAAATACATGTCGTAACGTACATCAATTTTCTTTTTCTGCTATAACTCTTATAAAAAAAAAGATTTTTACACATATGTATAATTCGTATTTTTTCTTTTTGCACACACATTTCTTACTGTTATAAGACATTCTTCTTCTCACTGATTTAATTTCCTTATGTTAAGTCACTTTTTCTATAGATTACATTTCTTTGTAATAAAACGCATTTCTTCTTTTGATTGATTACATTTCTTCCTATCAAAAGGTACTTCTTCTGATCGATTATATTTTTTTCTTCTTTTCATTCATTTTATTTCCTTATATTAAAAGACTTTTTTTATCGATTAGATTTCTTTTTATTGAAAGACTTCTTTCCATTAATTTCATTTCTTTGTATAAATGACTTATTTTATTGATTATATTTCTCGCTATTAAAAGGTACTTTTCCTTTTGATTGATTATAATCTCTTCTATTAAAAAACGTTTCTGCTTTTCATTGATTTTATTTCTTTATATTAAAAGACATTTTTACGTCAATTACGTGTTCTTTTTCATAAAAAAATGTTCGTGTAATGAAATATACAGGGTGTTACCTGTAACGCTACTCACGATTTTTCACCCACTTGCAGCCACCTTACAAAAAAAAGTTTAGAACAATATTTGTAGAGTATGAAGTGCACAATAGATATTAGTAAAGCAAATTTCGAAAACAGTTTGTTTTCTTGGCAAAGTCAAGGTCACCTTGGGTTTTGTAAATAGGAACATACATTTTTTTTTATTCATAGCTTTAGAGGGCATCGAGACAAATTCAAAACACATATTACATGATATTTTTATTAACATATTTTTCGATTTACAGGAGTGGAAATGTGAAGTACTTAGCTTTTGACATTGGTAGTGTAACCATTATTTGATTCCAAAGAGATTACTGAATGTAAACACACGACGAGAATGAAAGAAAAATAGACTTTATTTAATTATATGTTCAAATGCATTCCACCTTCCATCAGGCAATATTCCGCTCTTGTACCTCGCATTTCCATTTCTGTAAATCGAGTAATATGTTAATAAAAATATCATGTAATATATGTTTTGAATTCGTCTCGATGTTCTCTAAAGCTATGAATAAAAAAAAATGTATGTTCCTATTTAAAAAACCCAAGGTGACCTTGACTTTGCCAAGAAAACAAACTGTTTTCGAAATTTGCTTTACTAATATCTATTGTGCACTTCACACCCTGCAAATATTATTCTAAACTTTTTTTTGTAAGGTGGCTGTAAGTGGGAGAAAAATCGTGAGTAGCGTTACAGGTAACACCCTGTATAGGTATACAATATTAATATCAATATAATGTATATAATATTTATATTATTTTCGTATTACTTAGTTAGGAATGTACGAGAAATAAAACATCGAATCGTTAAATTTTAGTGTAAATATTAGTGAATGGACAATTTGAAGTACAGTATAAATCTAAAATTAACCATTTTCAAATAACTGCAAAACGATGGGTAAAATACATACCTACGTAGAATTACACGTTGGGACCAAGAACAATGCAAAAAGAGTACCCATGTTTCAGGTAGTCCCTTCAGTTTAATGAGCGCAAAAACAGTGAGTATTTATCCGTGGATTTGTACAGTTCTTCCTCTCATTCACCAGAAAAAGAAATACAAGATGTGACCGAATCAATGGAATACATCCCAAATGAAACATCACCATTTCATGAAAAAATTTGTTCGTGGAAAACTGCCAGTAACGAACTGAGAGATGAATAAACTTTTTAATATCATGCTAAATTTTTATTAAAAATTATTCATTGAATCATATAAGTGTATTCAATTAGATAATTTAAAATATTTCAATTATATTTGAAAAATTAATGAAAGATGCTTTCTTAGTATTGTGTTATTTTATAATAGTTTTAACTTTAAAATTAAAATATAATTTTAGGCGAAGAACAATTAAAGAATTAAAAGTTTATGTAGAAGGTTATAGGTATATTTGAATGTTTGAGTGTTTAACCGGGAACAGGACACATAAATAAAATAGTTCAACCCATTAATATATAGAAGATTTTACATTTTAGGACAAATTTTATTATGGATCACACTATAATATGACAAACTTTTATATATATACTTATGAAAAAGTTTATCCACTTTTATTTTTTTAACTTTAACAGATTTAAAATATAACAAAGGCTATTTTATCATTGTTACGTTAATAATCAGTGAAACGGACGAATAATAATAATTCTATCAGTTTTTAAAATAAAACCCGTACTTACAAGGAATTGAAAAGGCATTCTGGACATTGGGATTGTAAAAACAGAAAAAAAGGGGAAGAATGTGATTTGTCACCTATTCGTATAAAAAGTGAGGTTAGGGGACTGAGAATTTCGAAGTTAAATGTAAAAAATTCTCATGTGAATTATCATCTCTAATAATATATATTTAATATGTACTATGTATTACTAATTTTTAAAAATAATCTTGCAATTCATTGCACAAGTGACATGTATTTGCATAAAAGGGCCTAGCCGAATAAGGTGGTCAAATGTCCCCTTGAGTCAAATTAAAAACCCAATACGTCAGTCGGTAGCATATCCAAAAAAAACATCTCACACCAAGTTTCAACCCCCTATCTCATCCGTGGGGGTAGTAAAAGAAAAAAAACGAAATTCCGGTTTTTGGCCTATTTTGCCTATTTAATTTCGTACAAGAATTCTGAAAAAATTCTGAAACATTGATGTCCACATAGCGCATATTATAGAATTTTTTCAGATTTTTTGATCGCAAATTGTAGTTGTGAAAAATCAAAAACCGAAAAAAAATCGGAAAAAATGCGATTTTTTATTGAAGATGTCGGAGCACTACTTTTATATTAATGTGGTAGTTAGGTATTGGTACAACTATTATCCCCTAATTTTTTCAGATTTTTCGGTGAGGTGCGCCGTAGTTAAAAAAATCAAAAACCGATATAATCCTTTAAAAAAGTACTTTCCGCTTCAAATTTCCATGCCTTCTTTTCTCAGTATATTTATTAAGTAATCTTAAATAGATTCACATTCATAATTGAGACAAATGATATATTAGTTAAAGAAATAAAATTCATTTATTAATTAATTTTACGTTGTAATTGATTATATTCCCAAACGTAAGATGTTCCTTCAACGAAAGAATTGGCTAAGTGGTTAGGGGTCCTGCTCGTAATCTCTGCATGTTTTTTGGTCGCAGGTTCGAGCCCGCTGGATTTTGTTTTTTCCATGATACGTTTTTAATTTGTTTTTTTTTTGTTTTTAATAATATTAATACAGTTTCAAAGTGTTTTTGAATAATTATTATACATTTCTGCATTCACATGGTATAAAATAATAATAATATACATACATATTATATTATTATATGTCTTAAATACTATTGTATATGTATACTATTATATGCAGGTTCTTTGTACCCTATGGATGTAAATTAAATTCTAATTCAAATTTGCGTGATGCACTTGTTCTATAGACCAACCAGTTATGCTATAATATTGATAAGTGATTAAAAATTTGCCCTAAGCCTTCAGTCTGGTCCTTTAGTTCCATTAAGTACCGGTGCGCATATTGTAGCCACGTGACCAGCTAACCGTAGTCAAATCGTTGGTCTTTTTTAATTTTAAATCGACTAGTTCCATTAGATCTGCATCTCTTGCAGCTTCGACGGAAATCTTACTTAGTGAATTTACGATCGAACTATCTATACCCTTGTGGTATCGAGTATCGTAATTATATTCGGTAAGTTTAATGAATCACCGTTCAATTTGTTCATTAAAATTTATCTGAAAGGCAAGAAATTCAGGATTATTTACAATTGATCGTATTATTGAATTTAGTCCAAAGGATTAGCTACAATTTTGAGTTAATTAAAAAGAAAAGTTATATTTTTCTTTTGACTCTTTTAATTAAATATATGTATTTAATAATATACATTTACTGTAAACCGTTTCAAATCTTAGTAAATTGATTTGAATTAACATTGTATTGATGTATTATGAATCATTAATTAATTGATTGATTTTTAATTATATAAGATCAATTTAATTCGTTAAGGAAAACAGATTTACAAGATATTTTAATACAGTAATTATGTGACTATGATTACTAATTTTTTCTTCCTTAATATTTAAAAAATCGAGATGGTAAGTGTAAGCTTCATTATTTAAAATATTAGTTTCTGCACATTAAAAAGGGTTATTCTATAAAAATCAGCGTCAGTAAGCATGAAAATGTTATTACAATAATTCATAATTTTTATGGGCACCAAATTTTAACGTATTTTGTCAATAAATAAAATTTTGATATACGAAAGGTTTAAACACAAATTTTCCCAGTTTTGGAATTTACAGTCTTTTTTATTCTAGTTTCTTAATTACAGGATAAATACTTTAAATTTGCATTTAATTTTGTATAAACTGTGAAATATGAAAATACATTTCACGTAGTACTAATGAGCTAGCAACTGACAGGAATTTTCTTCAATTATTATTTTAGAATAATAATAGTAGATTATAATAGAATAATAATAATAATAATAATAATGCATAAATCATGCACGAGTTATGGACTGTAAATATATTAATATTATATTAATATGACACAGTAAGCAAAATATAAGTTAATGCAATATTTAATATCTAGAAAAAGTATTCCTAAAACTTCAGAAAATGATATCAAACCAAGAAATAAAGTGTATTAATATTCAATATTTTAAATGAGAAAAAATGTAATCTAAATAATATAGTAATATGTATATTAACATTTATGAAATTGCAGCATTATATTTGCATTCATTGCTGGGCATTTAGCAGCCACTACTTACATAACTTTCTTCCTTAGTTTCATGTAAAGATAACATAATATTAGCAGGAAAAGTTATGGACTGTATAATAGTAAGTTTCTAAAACAACGTTAATTAATCTTTGCAAAACCGCAAATATATCAGTTATGTGATAAGAGCATTGTTCAAAACTGATAACGTCTACCCAAGATACACTTAGCCTCATTAGCTTTCAGCACTTGATAATATCTATTACCGCGATAACGCGGTTGTATAATAATTTACGTCTCAACGTGCGCCTAAATTGTCGTCTGTTTGTGGCATTAAATTTAGTAGCTTTATTATTTCACGCTTTAACGTCGAGTAATTGATTCGCATTTGCATCGTTTAAGCGACAAAATGAGTGTGTAAAATAGGAATGATTTTTTTTTTCAAACTATGTTGCAATCAGCTTGAAACAAAAATAAACACGTTTCAATTATTAAGGGGCAGATAAACCTTAATTGAATTGTGTACAATAATTGCTAATTCTAATTGTTACAGAAAAAATAATCACAATGAAAAAATAAAAAATACATACAATAAAAGAAATACAGTAAATTAAAAAATATATACAATAAAAGAAATAAAATAAATTAAAAGTATACACGATAAAAGAAATAAAATAGAAGAGACAAGAAATTAAAAAATATATATAATAAAAAAAAAAATAAATTAAAGAATACAATAAAATTTCCGATCAAAGTTAAATTAATTTCTATAATAATTAACAGTTTGAAACTATAACGAAATTAGGAAAGAAATGAATTTGCAAATTTGATGGAAATTTATCTGTGTTCATTAAAAAATAGATTGGTGTAATGTACTTCTTGTTGTTAACAGAAAT
Source organism: Megachile willughbiella (assembly GCA_945859595.2). Lineage (NCBI taxonomy): Eukaryota > Metazoa > Arthropoda > Insecta > Hymenoptera > Megachilidae > Megachile > Megachile willughbiella. The sequence continues at coordinate 11,596,597 of OX243801.1, forward strand.
GCTCGATTTATATTCGTAAGATCGTAATTAAGACCTCACTATCGTGTTTGATGTGTTTCCAATCGTACAATCGCAAAGTGCGCTGATCGATATTCCGTAGCATTAATTGGAGCATAAATTCGTTATTAGCTTTTGTGGATGGAAGATTGAAGTGTAACGCTAAAGCCTCAGATCATCGATAAAGATTCAAGCAGTTAATAAAACTCAAGTACCTCTTAAAAATTCTATAGGAGTTCATCAAATCCGTAAAACTCTTAAGAACATCTAACTTGTCATTTAATTAACTCTTAAACAAAACTGACAAGTACAATCACTCTGTCTCTATACAAATACTCTGTCTCTCTCTTTAGAGATGCCGCGCTAATTCCAAGAAATCCTGACTAGCGTCGTGTCACGTAGGCATGTAGGCATTTCGGAATATTGCGTATGAAACATTTACAATATATATTATTTATTCAAATAAACTAACATTTGATTTTGATTATTAATAATTCAACTTTATCATATCATTAAATTAGCTTTCCTATATTTTGATTCAACAAATAATTATTTAATAACTTTTACATTTAACATTGTTAACGAAAATGTATATTCTATCCTTTCCTAAATATACCGTACTCTTTCTATTTTCCTGCGTTAGAATCGCAGCGCGTGGAATATTCCATACAAAATCTACATAATATACTATTTGTTTAAATAAGTAAAATAATAAAGGAATCTGACGTTTGATAATCTAACTTAACAATTAATTAATGCGCTCATATATTTGCTAACCTAAATAACCATATAATATTCGTAAATCAAAATATATATGTGTTACCGATAGTAAAAATTTCTATGGTAATTGACATGAACTAGACTAGAGTTTAATGCAACAACTTGAAATATCCAGCTTAAACATAGAATATGGGATATTTTATTTATCTGATAGAGTTACTGAGTTTGGAGCAGAGTTTCCAGAAATGGGTCAATACAGAAAATGTTTAATCCTTTTGTTGATTGAATTGCGCGGATTCGAGCACCCAGCGCTAATTCTGATCCAGCCACAATTTAATGAGCCTGGACCTGATTCAGAAGATCGTTTGTTGTTCGATTTGTTCGATCGCGTTATTACTGCTTGAGATTTCGCGCTCGTGTTGTAAGTTGTTTTTGTTCGTGATATTAATTGTTTCTACTCGTGATGTAGTTTGTTCGTGATGTTAATCGATTCTACTCGTGATGTAGTTTATTCGTGATGTTATTCGTTTTTAGTCGCGATGTAGTTTGTTCGTGTTGTTCTTCGTTTCTACTCACTTTCGCAGAAGAGTCCATCAACGTCACCTCGGAAGTGACGCTTTGGAAGGGAATGTAATTTTTGATTGGTTGTGGTGTTTTTGAATGTTAACGCCCTCGTCAAAGAAATGGTCACCCCTGGAAGTGGCCGCGGCCAAGGGGTGACGCGCGAAGGATTCCGCGTGTTTTGGGAAAAACCCGTAGCAGGTAATAAGGTGAGAAAGCACTCTGACCCTGACCATGATGGTTGAAAATAACGGAATTGAGAATTAACATGTTGGACCCAAGCAATAAACTTGGGTCGTTGACGCGAGAATATTTTTCCTAACGAAAAAATGGTCAATGGCTTCATAAACTTATTACCTTTACGGTCGGTTCGAAATTTTCGGTCTATTGCCCTTCCTGGATTGTATAGTTCGTTTTCGGAGGTTTGAACGGTTATTTAAGAATATAATGACGTTGATGCATCGGATTTTAAGGAGATGCAACATACCGCCCCCCTTGAACGGCTTCGTTCAATAATGAAGTGATAATTACTAATGTAGAGTAACTCGTGTTGTGTTCGACGTAATGTGATTTAACGTGTGTGTTTTTGTAAATCTAAACTAACGAATTATAATGATTACCTAACTTATTGCTAATGATTATACACGCTCTCATTCATACCTTTGTACAAACATACATTCGCGGATTTCACACTTACATTCTCATAATTATATACAATATTGATAAACACTATATATACAACCGATTTCATTGTTCAATCGGTAGTGGAGCTATACGTTTAACTGATCGTTTATATTCTCCACGGCTGGTTCGCACTGTTACTACACGGATGATTCCATCTGCGCCAGGGTGGACTGCGGTGACTCGTCCCAACGGCCACTGCATCGGAGGAGTGTTGTCTTCTTGGACCACAACCATGGTTCCGACTGCGAGTTGTTGAGTTCCGCCGGTGTGCCATTTTTTACGGGAGATCAGCTCCTGTAAATACTCAGTTCGCCAGCGCTTCCAGAAGTGTTGGCGGATTTGTTGGACGTGTTGCCAGGATGAGAGTCGTCCGTCCGGTATATTCGTGTAATCGTGGTCAGGCATACTCATCAACGACTCGCCAATTAGGAAATGACTTGGTGTGATGGCAGTCAAGTCATTTGGATCAGTGGATACCGGGGTCAAGGGTCGGGAATTTAGGATAGCTTCTATCTGATTAGTGAGAGTTAGGAGGCCTTCGAAAGATAATAGCGCATTGCCGATTACGCGAGTGATGTGATGTTTTGCGGATTTCACTGCCGCTTCCCAAATACCACCAAAATGGGGGGATCGGGGTGGAATAAAGTGCCAATTTATTCGTTGATTGGCTAGAGATTCGACTATTTTATTACTATTGCTTGAATGCGTTATATATGTGTGGAGCTCAGACAATTCGCGTTTCGCGCCTACGAAATTTGTTGCATTATCCGAGTAAAGGTCGCTTGGTTTGCCACGTCTCGAGAAGAACCGTCGCAAAGCCGCTAAAAATGCATCGGTTGTCAAATCTGATACTATTTCAATATGCACTGCTCGGGTTGAAAAATAAATAAATATGGATAGATAAACTTTGATTTTTCCGCGATTTCTATGAATTTTCTCCTTTATAAAGAGTGGGCCGCAAAAATCGACTCCGGTGTGGCAAAATGGTCTCGAATATGTTATGCGATTTTTAGGCAGATCACCCATGGGGTAATCAACTGCCTTGGGCTTAGCGCGACGACAAATAACGCATTCGTGAATTATTTGTCGCACTAACCCTCTACCATGAGGTATCCAAAACTTCCGACGGATCGCGTTTAAGGTCGCTTGCGCTCCTGCGTGAAGATTCTCCAAGTGAATCTCACGAACAACTAATTTCGCTAGGTGACTGCTTTTATGCAATAGCATGGGATGTTTCTCATTATAAGGAAGATCCGCGATTGCTAGCCGTCCACCTACCCGAAGAATTTCGTCGGAATCTATAAATGGAGTTAACGATGCTAGATGATTGATGTGATTTTTCGATTTTAGGTCGTGTATAATTTCGCTAGTAAGTGCGCGGCACAAAGTTCCAATCGAGGTAATGTGACTGTTTTTAAGGGTGCTGCTCGTGATCTTGATGTTACTAGTCGCGTTACGATTTCACCGTGTTCCCTAAATCGTAATATTCGGTTAGAAACTTAACGTAGTCGTGTTTTAAATTCGCGTTTTTATCTAAGGTTCGCTCTAATGCGTGGAACCGTCGAAGTGCAGTAGTGTAAGAATTGCCTAATGTCGGCGGTCGTGTTTTAAATGGCAATTGTACGATGTATCTGCCGGAGTTCGATTCGCGAAGTGTTGTGTCTGTGAAGTGATTTTCACATGCGCGTTCCTCGGTGGATAGTACTGGTTCCCGAAGGGGTTCCTCTAGTTCCCAGAATTTTGTTAGGCAGGTCTCCAACGCATTGCATGCGACATTACAATGAGTGGCATTTAACGAACGTTTATTCGGTAATCTACCTGAGAGAACCCAGCCTAATTTTGTTTTTTGCAGCGTTATTGAGTCGTTTGCTATTGAAATTTGACCGATGCAAAGTAGTTTGAAAAACACCTCTGCACCAATCAAGCCATCGATTTCAGATGGAGTATTAAACTCAGGATCGGCTAGTGGGATGTTGGCTGGGATGTTGAACTGTGTTTTTGATATTGGACGGGATGGTAGGATTTCGGTTATGCGCGGTAATATCAGGAATGTAAGATCTGTAGTATAATTATTGATTCTTGATTGGACAGAGGTGCGTAGCGAATTTCGAATCTGTGTTGTTGTTTGGTTTATCCCTACTACTGGAATATTTATTTTTGTTAAGGGCAAAGCGAGTTTGTCAGCAAATCGTTGTGATAAAAAGTGTGATTGGGACCCTGAGTCCAGGAGAACTCGACAGGGTTGCGGTCGATTATGGTTGTCGCGGACATAAACTACCGCGGTAGATAAAAGAGTTTCGTTTAAAGTGTTCGCGCTTAGTGCCGATACATTTGCTTGTACCGGTTTTTGCTCTTTGTGCAGCAGTGTATGGTGTTTTCCATTACACTGCTTACAGCATCCAGCAATACAGTCTTTGATGTCGTGGTTTGGTCTTAAGCAATTGATGCATAAGCCAGCCTTACGAATCATTTCCGTGCGTTGGTCAACGTTCGCGGCTGTCAAAGATTGGCAATATTGTGTAAAATGATTTCCCTTACACATATAGCAACGTGCTTGCTGTGCAGGGTACGCGTGAGTCGATACGGTAGCGTTTGGAGATCCGCGGTTTCGTGTAACGGGACCTGGTCGTGTATGTGTTATTGTTGGAGTCGTCGTGTTAATTGTTCGTGTTGTAATTTTGGCAGGTTCTACCCTAGTGTTTTCTAAAACCCTACGCCTGTTGTGCAAGAATTCTAATAATTCTTCCATCGACGGAAGATCAGTCCCTTGTATTTTTTCCTTCCACCGTAGTCGCGTTTGGTCGTCCAGCTTACTGGTTATCGCGTAAATTGGAAACGCTTCTAAAAATGGTTTGTTCAAAGCCTTCAACGCGTTATAATGTTTCATGGCCGTATCTGTTAGTTCGCCCAACGCCGTCGGATTGAATCGCGAACATGACGGTAAATCAAAAAATGCCTGAACACGGTTATTGATGACTATGCTCGGATCGTTGTAATATTTATTCAAAATATCCCACGCTACTGCATAATTTGCTGCGGTTGTTTCTAGCGATTCTACCTTTTCTGCTGCTTTTCCCGTTAGGCATGATTTCAAGTAAATAAGTTTTTGAGCGTCGCGGAAGCTTGGATTTTCATGGATCGCCGATTTAAACGCGTCCGCGAAGCCCGGCCACGCTTCGTATGTTCCGCTAAACTTCGGTAAATGCATGGTGGGTAGTTTCACGTGGGATTCTGACAATATTGTCAGCGGAGATTGCATATTATTGCCCTCAGCCAAACCAGATGGTTGTAAGGCATGAGGCAGACTGTTGATCTGAGTAGGAATTGTTTCGTGCTTTTCAATTATGCTTTTCGCGGCGGCTACGATACCATAATAATGGTCCTCGAAATCGGTACGTTCGTTCAATCGAATCTCATAATCATCGTCCGAAGCCGACAACTCTAACGCGTTCTGAATCGAATCAAATACGTCGAATTCTTTCTCGAGACGCGCGGTACGTAATTTCAATTCGCTAAGAGGAATGTCTTCTGACTCGCGGCATATATCTAAGAATCTCGCGAAGGCTGTCAATTTTGATTTGATGGTTGCGCGTTTTCGAATAAGTTCGCGTTGAGTTTGCGTATTACCTTCTTGGGCCATTATGAAGTTGGAGGAAGGCTCGGAAAATAAGGAAATTGACGAGTTATATGAATGATGTCTGACTCACGAATTACGTTGATGAACTCGGCGTGGACTCGTTCGTGGGCGACGGATGAAATCCCTTGGTGATCAATCCCAGAACGCCGTTGCCCCGTAGTAGTCTCCTCGTGCTCGATGATTCTCGTGGCCTGATGTTGATCTCTAGCGTGCTGTCCTTGGCTGATGTGTCGTGATGTGGGATCCAGTGAGGTATTTGCTCAGGATACTTCTTCGATAGCACCAACACACACTGATATCCGGCTCGAAGGACCAAAAAATGTTGATTGAATTGCGCGGATTCGAGCACCCAGCGCTAATTCTGATCCAGCCACAATTTAATGAGCCTGGACCTGATTCAGAAGATCGTTTGTTGTTCGATTTGTTCGATCGCGTTATTACTGCTTGAGATTTCGCGCTCGTGTTGTAAGTTGTTTTTGTTCGTGATATTAATTGTTTCTACTCGTGATGTAGTTTGTTCGTGATGTTAATCGATTCTACTCGTGATGTAGTTTATTCGTGATGTTATTCGTTTTTAGTCGCGATGTAGTTTGTTCGTGTTGTTCTTCGTTTCTACTCACTTTCGCAGAAGAGTCCATCAACGTCACCTCGGAAGTGACGCTTTGGAAGGGAATGTAATTTTTGATTGGTTGTGGTGTTTTTGAATGTTAACGCCCTCGTCAAAGAAATGGTCACCCCTGGAAGTGGCCGCGGCCAAGGGGTGACGCGCGAAGGATTCCGCGTGTTTTGGGAAAAACCCGTAGCAGGTAATAAGGTGAGAAAGCACTCTGACCCTGACCATGATGGTTGAAAATAACGGAATTGAGAATTAACATGTTGGACCCAAGCAATAAACTTGGGTCGTTGACGCGAGAATATTTTTCCTAACGAAAAAATGGTCAATGGCTTCATAAACTTATTACCTTTACGGTCGGTTCGAAATTTTCGGTCTATTGCCCTTCCTGGATTGTATAGTTCGTTTTCGGAGGTTTGAACGGTTATTTAAGAATATAATGACGTTGATGCATCGGATTTTAAGGAGATGCAACACCTTTATTAAACGTAACTTAAACAGATTTGAAATTTATTTACAAACTTTGTTTTTATTTATTTTGTCACATTATTTTGTTTTTAATTCTATTTATAATTTAAATTCTGATCATTTCCTTACATTTTTCATGCTTTTGTTATTTTTTCGTTATCAGATCAGTAATGAATGTTTGTAACTATAATTGTAAAAGTTTTAGCAAATTTTTAGCAAATAGAATTAAATTATTAAATTTTTGATATTATGTTGATATTTGTGTAGTGTCATAACTTAATGTTAAAACTGTCAGTTCTAATAAATTAAATCAGAGATCCATCTTGGGAGGCCAGTTAATATCTTAATAATACAATTTTAATAAAGTATTTTACTTCTTATATTTTTCTTTTTTATTATTTTACTTTTATAATGTATAACTATGAAAAAAATAAAGTATATCGTTTAGAGAATATAAATAGTGACCTCTAATATTTTAAACACTCTATTCCCAGCATAAATTGAAAAATATTTAGATTATCCAAATTCGGTACTTAATATCCTCTCGCATACTAATTCACATAAATAAAATAACAACTGTTAAAACACGTGAGGCGTATAAGAAAGGATAATACAAATTGCTAAGATCAAATAAATCATTCATAACATAAATTATATCAAATGAAGCTTACAAAATTCAATGTTAATAAAAACATTAATTTCAGAGAATATTATTATATTAATTTCTGGGTCTATTACGGTGAAGTCCTCCTGTAATAATATAAACATAATTAGAGGCGGCGGCTTTGTTTGGAAACTTTAAAACCAAGCACGAAGCTCCAGGGATTCTTCGTGATGATACAGGGAGGAAGAATAACAGGGTAATACAAAATTGGGGACGTAGTGTTCATTCTATAGGTGGAATAATACACAAATGGCAATATTTAAATGTTCTCTGCAAACATTTACCATTGAGTGCTGCTAAGTTGTAAACGAGGATCTGTTATTAACACTGAATAATAATCCACAAAAAAAGTATCACATATTTATCAATACAAACCTATACATCTACAAAATTTTACACATTCTTGCAAAATTACCTACTGCGTACATTTTGTAAGTCTGTCAGGAATGTTCCGGCAAAAGGGTAGGATTTACCGAATAAACTGGTGAACGCGTTTTAAGAAAATACTCAAAGGTTTTTAATGATATCTCTCCTTGGCAAATGCCAATACAAAAGTGTCTTCGTAGACACAATCTCGTCTTGAGGATACCCCCGTTAGCATGGACGTTGTTTAGGGCACTTGGGCCCGGAGAAACTTCCCTTAGGAAGAGGAAGTGCAATGACGAAAGGCACCTTTCAAATTTTAACATAAAATTATTTTCTAAGTTGAATCATTTCACCAGAATTAATTTTTCCACTTTTCATACAATAGTTGTTAAATTAATTCAGCGATATCATTTTATTCCAGCTCACCCTAGATCTAAAAATGTGCATATGGTATATTTGTTTCTACCATGAGGTCTTTTGACACCTTATGGATTTCATGACAGTGCCTAATTTTAAACCATTTTACATATAAATATCAACACCATTTTGCAGCATCGTATCAATTATAATCGAATTAGAGAATCCCGATTTCAGTTGTAACGGAAAACACAGGAGTTTCGGCATAACTTTGATATCTGTTTATTTCCTGCCATGTCGCATTTTAGTGTACACCGTTATATGTATATATACTATTATTGTAGATCGATGAATTACGCTAGAATTTACAACCTGATTAAATAATCTCTAACAAAAACACAACAGTGTATATGATGTCATACGGATTTTGTGATTTCGCTTTGAAAACTTCAAAAGGAACGAAACAGTGTAAAAACTTTTTATTTCAAGAAATGAATAATGATTTTCAAAATGAAAAATATCATGTAATATATAATTGCTAGTAGCTACGCATAATCTGGGACCTGAATTAGTTAAGACTACATTGTACATGATTGCCCACGAGCGGTAATAAAAACTAATATATGCAGTATGAGACTTGATAAATTTGATCTAAATAGCAACAAGCGTGACGTAATACATGCAACGTAAATAGAATTTGAAGTAAACAAGTAAACGATTCGTCTTCTATCTACATGTCAGATGCTTTTTATATCATGGACATACATGCGTTTCTTTGTATCAGTACATAACACGTATCAACAAGCTGTTAGTAAATCTTAATCACATGTGAAACGTTCATGTATTTTCTGGTGAAAACAAATTACTTTCGATACTGCTTCAGATTTATTCAAAGAAGAAAATCTAGACTTTGTCCGTACGTACTTGCTTGGCCTGTTCATAGAAAATAGCATGATAATTTATTTTTTTACGACTGGAACCAATAAATTTGCATTGCCTCCGCGGCCTCTTGTTTGAACCAACAAACCTGGAAGGGATATGAAGCGACACATCACATATAAAAGAAGACACAGATGAATATGACACAGTTGAAAGTTACGAAAGAAAGATTCACCGCACAAAGATGATACGATTATTCGCAAGTATGACATTATCATTGCCGCTTTTCCTGCTTGTAGTTGGTCGTACCTTCAGCGAGGCACAACTCGAAGGTAAACAATTTGTTTCTGTCGCCATTTATTCGCCTCTATTATTAAATATCTATATTTGTCTTGAAGTGTGACTTAACAACATTGTTTCAGCAAAAATAATTTCAAAATCTCTCTATATAAACTATCAAACGTACATACCTTTTTCTTCATATAATAATGTAGGTATAAATCTTTCGTAATTTACAGGCAGACCATGTGTGGCTAATCATACAATGGGCGTTTATAAACCTCTCAAGCAGTGTCTGTCGCTTTATAAGAAATGGTTAGAAACATCCCCTGCGGCATACGTGCCCGAGGATGGTATATGGTGTTGTCCAAATGAAGAAAGTAATAATCGTAAACGATCAATAAGAGAAGCACCTACATCTGATAGCTATGCCATAGCAGAAGAACGTACGTACATTCTTAATTTTCCAATACAAGTAACCAGTTGTAACTCTGCATTTTCGATGTATTCAGGGTCGGAGGGGGAGGGAGTTGAAGGTGAGGGGTTGCGTGAGTCTGTAGGCTGGGTCCTATGTATTACTGGGGCTCTGCTTTCAGAGTTAAGCTTTCAGTCAGAAATGATTCAAATCTCCTATTAGGAATAGTTCGGAGCCTAACGAAACCTTAAATCAGTCCTGAACACATAACACACTAAACGATGTACGCGAGGTCCAGTTATGATCTTACTATATCACAACAGTGACTATACATATTTCTCGTGTTCAGACCAACAGGATGGTGTTTTCCCAAATTGTGTTCCAAAATCAGCATATTAGCCTAATCATTTCACAATCTGAGGAATATTCGGGATTGGAGGACGCTTTGTCGATTCTTCCTGTAGCAATGATCGACGAGCAACCCAGCATATTTTCGTCTGGGAAAGTCGAAGCACAATCAAAGGAATTTTAAATTGCGGCCACAATTGGTTTCACGTCCGCTGATGCAGTCTTCATCTGCAGCGGCAGTGTGATTTCCCCAAGATTTGTTCTAACCGCAGCACATTGCACTTATAATACACACTTGTAAATATTTATATTAGTATTTGTTGCATTCGTTTATTGATTACATATCTTTCGAATCCTTTACGAGGTTGTTTCACAACAGAAATAGTAAATATCCATATCAGTACTCATAAGAAAAATGTCAAATATCTATGGGTAAAAGTTTAATAACATAAAAATTAAAAATAAAAAAGTTTCATGCTTGCATTGATTTTGTCTCACGGATGTACCCGAACTTCAATCACGTTACATTCCTTGGCGAGCGTACTTTTTGCTGTTTTGAAGGGTTTCACCCCATTGGTGTGGATAATTCTTTCGCTTATATCATGTAGATCATTTTCGTTTATATTGAGGCTTAGTATAATAAGTTGTGATTCAAATTGGTGTGTGAGTAAATGTTATTTTGTAATATTTTTATATAATTATATCACTCATGTTATGACTATGATCACGTTACGTTTTCATGTTATGTTTCGCGAGAGCTATCTTTGCCCAAATTGTATTTTGAAAATGCACCACACCACTAAACTTAATTGTTTCAGAATGCAAGATATACAAGACTGCTTTTAGCGGGCCTTTATCAATCGTCGGTGGAAGAAAAGCAAACGAATCTTTATACAATGTCGCGATTTTTAGCAATAACAGTACAGCGTTTGAAAATTTTATGTGTGGTGGTACTTTAATTTCTGAAAGATATGTTCTAACCGCGGCGCACTGTACTTTCAGTATAAATTCGTAAGTATTTATGTCGGTATTGTCCAAAATCTGAGCAGATATTAGGCAACCATTTTTCTAACAATGTGCCTATTCGGGAGTATTTCAAAACGTAATTAGTGATCATAAGCAAGATACGATTTATAATCAATTATCAGGTTTTAAATGATAAGGTTTTGAGGTGGATCCTAAATTCATTACATTTTTTTCTAAGTATTTTTCGTTGCAGAGGGAATGCAAACTGGATTCGAACGGGTATTTTAAACATTAATGGAACAGGCGGTCAAAGCATTAAAATTATCAAAAGAAAAAAACATCCTTCCTACAAAGGAAGATACACTTTGGACCACGATATTGCACTTCTGGAATTAGGAGAAGATGTAATCTTCAATGTTCATTCACGACCTGCATGTTTGCCTTATACTTCTCTGAATTTTAACCAAGCAAAGGCTTGTGGGTGGGGGTATAATGAATTCGGTAGGTAAAGAAAATGTCTCTTATATTTTATTTTTCTTATGTTATTTTCTATTTTCCTTAAGCTGGAAACATATCGCCCGTTCTACAAGAAGTTACTGTTCCTATTAAAAAATGTGAGTCTGAGTCCGAATGGAAAATTTGCGCCGATGAAAACGGAAAGGGTACTTGTCAGGTATAATAGAAATAACTATATTGAAAACAATATCACGAAGAGGCACGGGAAAAACGGGACACTTGATCCGAATCCCTCGCTTAAGTTTTCAGATCTTTATATTTTTAATTTTTAAAGTTATTATTGCTTCGTAACTTTGATACCGGTTCTGAAAAACTGTTCCCTTAAAATAATTTGTCAAATCTTCTCGAATGGACTCATTGATTGTAAATTAATACTCTAAAGCTATGAATCGTAGAATTATTGTGACGCTAATACCATTTTATGTTTCACTTTCTGTACAGGGTGACAGCGGTGGTTCCTTAGCTATCTTAAATGAAGAATATGCGGGTATGCATACTTTAGTTGGAGTTACTTCGGGGGGGCTCGATTGCGCTGTTGTTCCCGGTACGTATATGAATGTTTCCTATTACGTTCCATGGATACAACGTATAGTTTGGCCAACACAAGATTACAATCAAGATTACAGTCAAGATGACAGTCAAACGGACATATGTTCAGATCCCTAACTTTCCAAAATCCGAATTTCCAATTAGTAAAGGAATGAATTTCTTTTATTCAGTTTGAATTTATAACTTCTCTTATGATTGATTACATTTGAAATTGATGTGTCATAATGCAGATCATTTATGAATACAGTCCTTCAAATTTACAAAGGAGACCCACTGCACAGTGCGACGCATGCGCGGTTCGATTGTGGTTGACGAACAAATCGCTTTAAAGCTCATTAAGGTGATCGCGTCGCATTCGTTTCTCTGCGGCCATCTTGTTTGTTTATATCCGCATCTGTCTCAATCTTGCACCTGCGAAAGTTCGATTTTATTAAACATGTGATATTTATTGCTGTCTAAAAATACCTGACCACCCTGTGGTGAAGTTTACTGATGAATGCTGTACTCGTATAAACTTTATTTTTGCAATCATTGAGCCTCACAGTCGAATTTACGAAATCGACTCGTCTCTCTCGCACATCCTTAGTCACGCGACAACGAGACCACGCAGGGTATATGCGACGTGCAAGGCACATGGCCTGTTTCGACCGTTCGTCAATTCTTATTTTCTAACAATTTGTTAGTAGAAATTATGTTTCAAAGAAGTTACAAAGAACATTTGCATCAATATTATAAACGTTTAAGTTAAATTTATAAACGTTTGCGATGTTATAAAGAACGTTTGAAAAACTATAAACTGTTATGACATTACAACAAACGAGACGTTAAAAGAAAGACCAATTAACATTCCAAATCCGGAAGTAACAATAAAGTGAACTTAATCAATTTGTCGTCAAAGAAAGTTCCGTATTCCTCTTAAATAAACATAAATTGTTTGAAATCAATAATTACCCAGGGGAAAAATATCTTTGTGCTGTACTCTCTGCACGGCGAAATATACAATACGAACGCGGAATTGGAAATTCTTCTTTTTCAAAATATAACTTCATTTGTTGTGCTTTCTGTAAAGTGGATATTGATTAATGCCATTGTTCGGCAATTGACCTGTGATTGGCGTGACCAGCGGACTTGTCGGTTTCGTTGGCTTTGTAGACGGCGATATTACGTATACCGGTTCTCTTCTACGAATTTTTAAATCCAATTATTTCCGTCGATTTCTCAATTTCGTTTTAATAAAATGGGTGATCTTGCAGCAAAGACGAGTTTTTGCAATTTTCGACACGAAATATGGCGCAGTATTAAAAAATTCGTGGAATTGCGTGACAATATTAAACAATTCAAGCATTTTTTAGATATTTCAAATCTTTTCTATACTTTGAATTTTTTAATTAAAATGTCTGATGAATTAGTGACATTCTTTGACGTATCCCACTGTGTTTGTATGCACGATGTTTCAAAGAATTGGTATTAAAGAAGTACGTACGAGGAGGTACCTAAAAGAAAACGAACTTATTTTTTTGAAATTTATTTATTCAAAATTTAAGCACAAACTTTCGATGTACTACGCACTTGCACTGATACACTTGTGCAATTTTTTATTTCATTTTTCAAAACATTTAAATTCATCTTTTGTGATGTTTGACATCCGTCGTTTTCTCTTCAACTTATCAACCTTAAAACGCTTACTTTTTATGTTTGTTAAAAATGTGTGAACAAACTTTTTTACAAATATTGAAAATATGCTCAAATTTGATTTTCTTAAAAATAAAACCATATACGAAAGAATTGTATTGCATACCACCATTGCGTACCACCATTTCGAAAACGCCCTGTATACGATTAAAATGATAATCTGTATAACATATATCAAAATCAAAGTCACCGTAAAGATCTTTTCTATAATAAATAATTAGCAAATATTTCTAAGAAACTTAAAATGGCTTTTATGAACGCAAGCCTATTTATAGACACAAACCCAAATAAAAACTCAGTATTAGTTTATTCCCTGTTCAAACATTTGTAAAATAATAAAACGTTTCTATAAATGAAAAGCTAAATTCACAAATGACCTAGTTAAAATGAATAATTTATTAAAAAATGGGAAATGGGACCTTTATCCGCTTTAGTTATACATTTAATGTGTAAAAGTATTTAGATACATGATAAAATAACTGAAACATGAGCAAACCTTAAACGTTTGTACAAAGAAGTGCTGTTAATTACGTGTTGATTATAATTTAATTAAATATCGTATTTTAAGGAACCATATGTTGTACCAATTTTGTCGGTCAATAGTTAATTAAATACGATACGTACGAAGAAATATTTTTATTAAAAATACGTTTTAAAACCCGTCACGATTAAAGCGGTGTTTAATTAGCAATTTTCTGGGTATGGGAACTGATTTCCAGGATATGGACTGAAATTATACGGATAGGAAAATGTTCGCTGCATGTGTATTTACAGACAAAGCATACGACTTTTGTTCCAAACGTATTTACGTTGCAATCAGCAATTGAACGCTTATGGAGGAATGCTTTCTAAATTGAACTCGTTTGCAGCGACGTTAGTCTACTACTCGAACAAGTACATTTTGTTGTAGAATAATTTTCTGCGCAAGTTATCTATACAGAGAACCATTTCACTGACGACGAGTTGGACAACTAATGTTGTTATTACTCGGCTACCGTGAACGTAATATTCCGCGATACAAGTTTTGCTAATAGCCGGAATTATTCATATCTACATGCCTGTATTGGTATAATTTGTATAAACATTTTCGTTTTATAATTCCCTTGCATTAAGAGTTACTGCGATGTAAGTGAAGTAAAAGGCATCTACTTGGACACATGTGTAAATGACACTTATTATTAAAAGTAGTATGCACTTTACGCATAAACAAACAAATATATTATAAACAATTGTAAATTTCAATTTTAATTTGTGAAATTTTGTGTTGATAGTAACTCAATGAGAAATTACACTCAGATACGTAAAACAAATATATTATAAACAACTATAAATTTCAATTTTACTTCGTGAAGTGTTGTGTTGAAAATAACTCAATGAGATATTGCATTCAGTAGCGTAAAACAAATATATTGTAAACAATTGTAAATGTCAATTTTAATTTCGGAAATTTTGTCTTGAAAATAATTTCGCAAAAAATTACATTTAGAAAGACCAACTATATTCTTATTGAAAAGGGAGTATAGTTTATAAAATAACACAAACAATCTGATAATTTAATTCACGTTAAATATAGGGAATAACAATAGGTAGAACACACCAATTAGGACCACTACATATTTTCAGCATTTTTCACGTTTTCCGTAAAATTAAAGGGCCTGTTCAAATTGTAACGATATAATTTATTAGTTACAAACATGATACACTATTACTGTACATAACATTATTAACACATGTTAATATCTTGTATCTCTACCCTTTGCTTTTGCCTTTTGTTTTTATATCTTTTTTATATCTTCATTATTTTCCCAAATATCTCTAATTTTTTTCAACTCAGATAATGTAGTTGGAAAGTCAATTCATTATCACGATAGTAAAAAATTGCTATGTATATATCGTTATCAACGTATTTAGTAATAATTTGCATGACGTAAGACAATTTTCTATATATGATATAATTATAGCCATAAAAGTGAAATTTTCGTACGAGGTCCTAATTCGATGACCAGGGACTGTAGTAATAATACTTGAACACTAAAACTGTCCAATTGTTTTTGAATATCTCAAAATTTAATTTTAAGACTTGTACTGTCCTTCACTTCATCGATTTGATTATTCCATTCAAAAAAGGATTACCTGTATACCTGTACGGCTTCGGGATACCAAAATTGTTAAATTAATACTTCTCATCGAATGAATAGGGGGTATTAGGGGAATGATGCGCAGTGAGTCAAAGATCTAGTAAGACAGTATATTAAATATTAAATAAGTCTATTTATTTTAAACTATGTCTATAACTTTAAAGATAAAATATTTCGTTTGCTATAGCAAGTTTTTTTAAATGGCGTATGAGAGTAGTATTTTATTTGAAGAATTTTTATAATATCCGGAATTTATCGTGAAATATTTCATTTATTTTCATCGCTTTTGTTTATTTGAAATATTATTGTTCGAAATAATGGTTCACATACAATAGATTTATTTAGGGATAAGTAATTCAATTGATTTCTTTAGAAATTTTTAATTTTTTAAGTACAAGAATTTTATAATTTAGGAAACTCAGAATTTGAAAATTTGGGAGTGTGAAGACATTAAAAATGTGAAGATTCAAAAATGCGGGGATTTAAAAACGTGAAGACTTAGAAGAGTGGGAATTTGAAAATTTAAAGAAATTTTTTAAAATTAGGAATTTAGGAATTGTAAGAGCGAGCGGACAATAGATCAGTGACGATGGCCAGAATCGGTTTAGGGCCATCATAAATTAGGGAACCACTCTGAGACCCTTAGCATGGTTCGGGACCAAGTTAGTGCAAGACCCGCTCGCTCTCACCCTGTCTCCAATTAACATTTACCAGGCCCCGGCGATATTGAGTTCTTCCCAAAAAGTGGAGATGCGTTCCCCATAGAACATTGGGGATATCACGGGGATGGGGCATTACGTTGGCGATTTTAGAGAATAACGAAGAGAGAAGTCAGGCAATAATAAGATTTGAAACTTCTATGTGCACCCGTACAGAATTTAGTCCAGTAAAATTATCCATTATCTCATACGTTCCTAATAATCTTTCAATAAAATATTTAAAAGTTCATATTTATATAACATTTCTTATTACTTGCATTTATAGAACATGCTGGTAAATTTTTATGTACAATGACTGTATCACATTGCAGGCTGCAATTTTGGTTCTTTCGACTTAAAATTTTGAGGATAGACTCGTAAGACACCCCAAAATATGTATAGATTTTGATGGCAATCTGACGACAGGAACCTGTCGTCCTCGACATCGATCGTCGTCGAGTCGATAAAAACCGTATTTTTACTCAAAAATAATCGTGTTTAGTATCGTATTCAATAGTTTTAGACACATTTAATTCTTGTTCTACCTATATGTTTACATTAGGTACTGTAAATTTTTAATTCTTATTCAAATTTGCGTGACGCAGTTGTTCTATATACCTACCAGTTATGCTATAGTATTGATAAGTGATTAAAAATTTGTCCTAAGCCTTCAGTCTGGTCCTTTAGTTCTATTAAGTACCGGTGCGCATATTGCAGCCACGTGACCAGCTAACCATAGTCAAATCGTTGGTCATTTTTAATTTTAAATCGACTAGTTCCATTAGTTCTGCATCTGTTACAGCTTCGACGGAATTCTTGCTTAGTGAATATACGATCGAACTATCTATACCCTTGTGGTATCGAGTATCGTAATTATATTCGGTAAGTTTAATGAACCACCGTTCAATTTGGTCATTAAAATTTATCTGAAAGGCAAGAAATTCAAGATTATTTACAATTGATCGTATTAGTGAATTTAGTCCAAGGGATTAGCTACAATTTTGAGTTAACTAAAAAGAAAAGTTATATTTTTCTTTTGACTCTTTTAATTAAATATATGTATTTAATAATATACATTTTCTGCAAACCGTTTTAAATCTTAGTAAATTGATTTGAATTAACATTGTATTGATGTATTATGAATCATTAATTAATCGATTGATTTTTAATTATATAAGATTAATTTAGTTCATTAAGGAAAACAGATTTACAAGATATTTTAATACAGTAATTATGTGACTATGATTACTCATTTTTTCTTCCTTAATATTTAAAAAATCGAGATGGTAAGTGTAAGCTTCATTATTTAAAATATTACTTTCTGCACGTTAAAAAGGATTGTTTTTTGGAAAATGTATATTCTATCCTTTCCTAAATATACCGTACTCTTTCTATTTTCCTGAGTTAGAATTGCAGCGCGTGGAATATTCCATACAAAATGTACATAATAATTATTTGTTTAAATAAGTAAAATAATAAAGGAATCTGACATTTGATAATCTAACTTAACAATTAATTAATTCGCTCATATACATATGTAGGATTGGGTCTGAGGGAGTTGTCGAAAATAAAGGCTCGTCACACGTCGTTTCAAAAATATGTAGCATAATATAATATAATTTGGAACAATAATAAATAATTTGGAACAATAATGAATAATTTGGAACAATAATGAAATATCGCAGGAACGCCTCGAAACAGGTCTACGCACGTCGACGATCGCTTTTTGACTGAGTTCTAATTTCTTTCTATCTTTTGTCGTACTTCGTAGTCTCTCGTACTGTCTCGTTCGTACTCTCTCTCGCCCATACGTTCATGCATACTCTCTTGCATTCTCGCATTTGCACGTTTAACCATACTCGCATTCCCTCATATATTTGCTAAACTAAATAACCATAACCATATAATATTCGTAAATCAAAATATATATGTATATATATATATGTGTTACCGATAGTCAAAACTAAATTTCTATGGTAATTGACATGTATAATGTCGCGGTCGGTAAATGGAAAATAGAGTCGATAATAGAAATTAATTGTACCTTTGGAGAATGAAATAAAAGTAGCTTTGAGACGCTTATGGG
Organism: Megachile willughbiella; assembly: GCA_945859595.2. NCBI lineage: Eukaryota > Metazoa > Arthropoda > Insecta > Hymenoptera > Megachilidae > Megachile > Megachile willughbiella. Next base: position 11,615,230 of record OX243801.1, read on the forward strand.
GACGGAAAGAAACGAAAAATTCTTCAGGGATGTTACACATTCACGTTAAATATTTTAACATAGTATCAATAATTCTTCAATAGATTCTAAAATAACTAGCGAAGTTTGTCGTTGTATATTTAGAAAATGAACTAGGCTAGAGTTTACTTGAGATATCCAGCTTAAACATAGAATATGGGATATTTTATTTACCTGATAGAGTTACTGAATTTGGAGCAGAGTTTCCAGAAATGGGTCAATACAGAAAATGTTTAATCCTTTATTAAACGTAACTTAAACAGATTTGAAATTTATTTACAAACTTTGTTTTTATTTATTTTGTCACATTATTTTGTTTTTAATTCTATTTATAATTTAAATTCTGATCATTTCCTTACATTTTTCATGCTTTTGTTATTTTTTCGTTATCAGATCAGTAATGAATGTTTGTAACTATAATTGTAAAAGTTTTAGCAAATTTTTAGCAAATAGAATTAAATTATTAAATTTATTGATATTATGTTGATATTTGTGTAGTGTCATAACTTAATGTTAAAACTGTCAGTTCTAATAAATTAAATCAGAGATCCATCTTGGGAGGCCAGTTAATATCTTAATAATACAATTTTAATAAAGTATTTTACTTCTTATATTTTTCTTTTTTATTATTTTACTTTTATAATGTATAACTATGAAAAAAATAAAGTATATCGTTTAGAGAATATAAATAGTGATCTCTAATATTTTAAACACTCTATTCCCAGCATAAATTGAAAAATATTTAGATTATCCAAACTCGGTACTTAATATCCTCTCGCATACTAATTCACATAAATAAAATAACAACTGTTAAAACACGTGAGGCGTATAAGAAAGGATAATACAAATTGCTAAGATCAAATAAATCATTCATAACATAAATTATATCAAATGAAGCTTACAAAATTCAATGTTAATAAAAACATTAATTTCAGAGAATATTATTATATTAATTTCTGGGTCTATTACGGTGAAGTCCTCCTGTAATAATATAAACATAATTAGAGGCGGCGGCTTTGTTTGGAAACTTTAAAACCAAGCACGAAGCTCCAGGGATTCTTCGTGATGATACAGGGAGGAAGAATAACAGGGTAATACAAAATTGGGGACGTAGTGTTCATTCTATAGGTGGAATAATACACAAATGGCAATATTTAAATGTTCTCTGCAAACATTTACCATTGAGTGCTGCTAAGTTGTAAACGAGGATCTGTTATTAACACTGAATAATAATCCACAAAAAAAGTATCACATATCAATACAAACCTATACATCTACAAAATTTTACACATTCTTGCAAAATTACCTACTGCGTACATTTTGTCAGTCTGTCAGGAATGTTCCGGCAAAAGGGTAGGATTTACCGAATAAACTGGTGAACGCGTTTTAAGAAAATACTCAAAGGTTTTTAATGATATCTCTCCTTGGCAAATGCCAATACAAAAGTGTCTTCGTAGACACAATCTCGTCTTGAGGATACCCCCGTTAGCATGGACGTTGTTTAGGGCACTTGGGCCCGGAGAAACTTCCCTTAGGAAGAGGAAGTGCAATGACGAAAGGCACCTTTCAAATTTTAACATAAAATTATTTTCTAAGTTGAATCATTTCACCAGAATTAATTTTTCCACTTTTCATACAATAGTTGTTAAATTAATTCAGCGATATCATTTTATTCCAGCTCACCCTAGATCTAAAAATGTGCATATGGTATATTTGTTTCTACCATGAGGTCTTTTGACACCTGAAGGATTTCATGACAGTGCCTAATTTTAAACCATTTTACATAGAAATATCAACACCATTTTGCAGCATCGTATCAATTATAATCGAATTAGAGAATCCCGATTTCAGTTGTAACGGAAAACACAGGAGTTTCGGCATAACTTTGATATCCGTTTATTTCCTGCCATGTCGCATTTTAGTGTACACCGTTATATGTATGTATACTATTATTGTAGATCGATGAATTACGCTAGAATTTACAACCTGATTAAATAATCTCTAACAAAAACACAACAGTGTATATGATGTCATACGGATTTTGTGATTTCGCTTTGAAAACTTCAAAAGGAACGAAACAGTGTAAAAACTTTTTATTTCAAGAAATGAATAATGAATTTTAAAATGAAAAATATCAAGTAATATATAATTGCTAGTAGCTACGCATAATCTGGGACCTGAATTAGTTAAGACTACATTCTACATGATTGCTCACGAGCGGTAATAAAAACTAATATATGCAGTATGAGACTTGATAAATTTGATCTAAATAGCAACAAGCGTAACGTAATACATGCAACGTAAACAGAATTTGAAGTAAACAAGTAAACGATTCGTCTTCTATCTACATGTCAGATGCTTTTTATATCATGGACATACTTGCGTTTCTTTGTATCAGTACTTAACACGCATCAACAAGCTGTTAGTAAATCTTAATCACATGTAAAACGTTCATGTATTTTCTGGGGAAAACAAATTACTTTCGATACTGCTTCAGATTTAGTCAAAGAAGAAAATCTAGACTTTGTCCGTACGTACTTGCTTGGCCTGTTCATAGAAAATAGCATGATAATTTATTTTTTTTCGACTGGAACCAATCAATTTGCATTTCCTCCGTGGCCTCTTGTTTGAACCAACAAACCTGGAAGGGATATGAAGCGACACATCAGATATAAAAGAAGACACAGATGAATATGACACAGTTGAAAGTTACGAAAGAAAGATTCGCCGCACAAAGATGATACGATTATTCGCAAGTATGACATTATCATTGCCGCTTTTCCTGCTTGTAGTTGGTCGTACCTTCAGCGAGGCACAACTCGAAGGTAAACAATTTGTTTCTGTCGCCATTTATTCGCCTCTAATATTAAATATCTATATTTGTCTTGAAGTGTGACTTAACAACATTGTTTCAGCAAAAATAATTTCAAAATCTCTCTATATAAACTATCAAACGTACATACCTTTTTCTTCATATAATAATGTAGGTATAAATCTTTCGTAATTTACAGGCAGACCATGTGTGGCTAATCATACAATGGGCGTTTATAAACCTCTCAAGCAGTGTCTGTCGCTTTATAAGAAATGGTTAGAAACATCCCCTGCGGCATACGTGCCCGAGGATGGTATATGGTGTTGTCCAAATGAAGAAAGTAATAATCGTAAACGGTCAATAAGAGAAGCACCTACATCTGATAGCTATGCCATAGCAGAAGAACGTACGTACATTCTTAATTTTCCAATACAAGTAACCAGTTGTAACTCTGCATTTTCGATGTATTCAGGGTCGGAGGGGGAGGGGGTTGAAGGTGAGGGGTTGCGTGAGTCTGTAGGCTGGGTCCTATGTATTACTGGGGCTCTGCTTTCAGAGTTAAGCTTCCAGTCAGAAATGATTCAAATCTCCTATTAGGAATAGTTCGGAGCCTAACGAAACCTTAAATCAATCCTGAACGCATAACACACTAAATGATGTACGCGAGGTCCAGTTATGATCTTACTATATCACAACAGTGACTATACATATTTCTCGTGTTCAGACCAACAGGATGGTTTTTTCCCAAATTGTGTTTCAAAATCAGCATATTAGCCTAATCATTTCACAATGTGAGGAATATTCGGGATTGGAGGACGCTTTGTCGATTCCTCCTGTAGCAATGATCGACGAGCAACCCAGCATATTTTGGCTGTCTCACGGATGTACCCGAACTTGAATCACTTTACATTTCTTGGCGAGCGTACTTTTTGCTGTTTTGAAGGGTTTCACCCCATTGGTGTGGATAATTCTGTCGCTTATATCATGTAGATCATTTTCGTTTATATCGAGGCTTAGTATAATAAGTTGTGATTCAAATTGGTGTGTGAGTAATGTTATTTTGTAATATTTTTATATGATTATATCACTCATGTTATGACTATGATCATGTTACGTTTTCGTGTTATGTTTCGCGAGAGCTATGCTTGCCCAAATTGTATTTTGAACATGCACTACTCCACTAAACTTAATTGTTTCAGAATGCAAGAGGTTCGCGAGGGCTTCTACCATGACTCCACTAATCATCGGTGGAAGAAAAGCAAACGAACCTTTATACAATGTCGCGATTTATGGCAATAACAGTACAGCGTTTGAAAATTTTATGTGTGGTGGTACTTTAATTTCTGAAAGATATGTTCTAACCGCGGCGCACTGTACTTTCAGTATAAATTCGTAAGTATTTATGTCGGTATTGTATAAAAACTGAGCAGATATTAGGCAACCATTTTTCTAACAATGTGTCTATTCGGGAGTACTTCAAAACGTAATTAGTGATCATAACCAAGATACGATATATAATCAATTATCAGGTTTTAAATGATAAGGTTTTGAGGTGGATCCTAAATTCGTTACATTTTTTTCTAAGTATTTTTCGTTAAAGAGGGAATGCAAACTGGATTCGAGCGAGTGTTTTAAACATTAATGGAACAGAGGGTCAAAGCATTAAAATTATCAACAGAAAAAAACATCCTTCCTACAAAGGAAGATACACTTTGAACCACGATATTGCACTTCTGGAATTAGAAGAAGATGTAATCTTCGATGTTGATGTACGACCTGCATGTTTGCCTTATACTTTTCTGAAGTTTACCCAAGCAAAGGCTTGTGGGTGGGGGTATAATGAATTCGGTAGGTAAAGAAAATGTCTCTTATATTTTATTTTTCTTATGTTATTTTCTATTTTCCTTAAGCTGGAAACATATCGCCCGTTCTACGAGAAGTTACTGTTCCTATTAAAAAATGTGAGTCTGAGGCGGAATGGAAATTTTGCGCCGATGAAAACGGAAGGGGTACTTGTCAGGTATAATACAAATAACTATATTGAAAACAATATCACGAAGAGGCACGGGAAAAACAGGACACTTGATCCGAATCTCACGCTTAAGTTTTCAAATCTTTATATTTTTAATTTTTAAAGTTATTATTGCTTCGTAACTTTGATACCGGTTCTGAAAAACTGTTCCCTTAAAATAATTTGTCAAATCTTCTCGAATGGACTCATTGATTGTAAATTAATACTCTAAAGCTATGAATCGTAGAATTATTGTGACGCTAATACGATTTTATGTTTCACTTTCTGTACAGGGTGACAGCGGTGGTTCCTTAGTTATCTTAAATGAAGAATATACGGATATGTATACTTTAGTTGGAGTTACTTCGGGGGGGCTCGATTGCGCTGTTGTTCCCGGTACATATATGAATGTTTCTTATTACGTTCCATGGATACAACGTATAGTTTGGCCAACACAAGATTACAATCAAGATTACAGTCAAGATGACAGTCAAACGGACATATGTTCAGATCCCTAACTTTCGAAAATCCGAATTTCGAATTAGTAAAGGAATGAACTTCTTTTATTGAGTTTGAATTTATAACTTCTCTTATGATTGATTACATTTGAAATTGATGTGTCATAATGCAGATCATTTATGAATACAGTCCTTCAAATTTACAAGGGAGACCCATTGCTCAGTGCGACGCATGCGCGGTTCGATTGTGGTTGCCGGACAAATTAGCTTTAAAGCTAATTAAGATGATCGCGTCGCATTCGTTTCTCCGCGACCATCTTGTTTGTTTAGATCCACATCTGTCTCAATCTTGCACCATCGAAAATTCGATTTTATTAAACATGTGGTATTTATTGCTGTCTAAAATACCTCACCACGCTGTGGTGAAGTTTAGTGATGAATGCTGTACTCGTAAAAACTTTATTTTTGCAATCATTGAGCCTCACAGTCGAATTTACGAAATCGACTCGTCTCTCTCGCACAACCTTAGTCACACGACAACGAGACATGGCCTGTTTCGACCGTTCGTCAATTTCTATTTTCTAACAATTTGTTAGTACAAATGACGTTTCAAAGAAATTACAAAGAACATTTGCATCAATATTATAAACGTTTAAGCTAAAATTATAAACGTTTGCGATGTTATAAAGAATGTTTGATAAACTATAAACTGTTATGACATTACAACAAACGAGACGTTAAAAGAAAGACCAATTAACATTCCAAATCCGGAAGCAACACTAAAATGAACTTAATTAATTTGTCGTCAAAGAAAGTTACGTATTCCTCTTAAATAAACATAAATTGTTTAAAATCAATAATTACCCAGGGAAAAAATATCTTTGTGCTGTACTCTCTGCACGGCGAAATATACAATACGAACGCGGAATTGGAAATTCTTCTTTTTCAAAATATAACTTCATTTGTTGTGCTTTCTGTAAAGTGGATATTGATTAATGCCATTGTTCGGCAATTGACCTGTGATTGGCGTAACCAGCGGACTTGTCGGTTTCGTTCGCTTTGTAGACGGCGATATTACATATACCGGTTCTTTTCTACGAATTTTTAAATCCAATTATTTCCGTCGACTTCTCAATTTCGTTTTAATAAAATTGGTGATCTTGCAGCAAAGACGAGTTTTTGCAATTTTCGATGCGAAATATGGCGCAGTATTAAGAAATTCGTGGAATTGCGCGACAATATTAAAAAATTCAAGAATTTTTTAGATATTTCAAATCTTTTTTATACTTTGGATTCTTTAATTAAAATGTCTAATGAGTTAGTGACATTCTTTGACGTATCCCACTGTGTTTGTATGCACGATGTTTCAAAGAATTGGTATTAAAGAAGTACGTACGAGGAGGTACCTAAAAGAAAACGAACTTATTTTTTTTAAATTTATTTATTCAAAATTTAAGCACAAACTTTCGATGTAGTACGCACTTGCATTGATACACTTGTGCAATTTTTTATTTCATTTTTCAAAACATTTAAATTCATCTTTTGTGATGTTTGACATCCGTCGTTTTCTCTTCACCTCAGCAACCCTAAAACGCTTTCTTTTCATGTTTGTTAAAAATATGTGAACAAACTTTTTACAAATATTGAAAATATGCTCAAATTCGATTTTCTTAAAAATAAAACCATATACGAAAAAATTGTATTGCATACCACCATTGCGTACCACCATTTCGAAAACACCATGTATACGATTAAAATGATAATCTGTATAACATATATCAAAATCAAAGTCACCGTAAAGATCTTTTCTATAATAAATAATTAGCAAATATTTCTAAGAAACTTAAAATGGCTTTTATGAACGCAAGCCTATTTATAGACACAAACCCAAATAAAAACTCAGTATTAATTTATTCCCTGTTCAAACATTTGTGAAATAATAAAACGTTTCTATAAATGAAAAGCTAAGTTCACAAATGACCAAGTTAAAATGAATAATTAATTAAAAAATGGGAAATGAGTCCTTTATCCGTTTTAGTTATACATTTAATGTGTAAAAGTATTTAGATACATCATAAAATAACTGGAACATGAGCAAACCCTAACCTAACATAAACGTTTGTACAAAGTGCTGTTAATTACGTATTGATTATAATTTAATTAAATATCGTATTTTAAGGAACCATATGTTGTACCAATTTTGTCGGTCAATAGTTCATTAAATGCGATACGTAACGAAGAAATATTTTTATTAAAAATACGTTTTAAAACCCGTCACGATTAAAGTGATGTTTAATTAGCAATTTTCTGGGTATGGGAACTGATTTCCAGGATATGGACTGAAATTATACGGATAGGAAAATGTGCGCTGCATGTGTATTTACAGACAAAGCGTACGACTTTTGTTCCAAACGTATTTACGTTGCAATCAGCAACTGAATGCTTATGGAGGAATGCTTTCTAAATTGAACTCGTTTGCAGCGACGTTAGTCTACTACTCGAACAAGTACATTTTGTTGTAGAATAATTTACTGCGCAAGTTATCTATACAGAGAACCATTTCACTGACGACGAGTTGGACAACTAATGTTGTTATTACTCAGCTACCGTGAACGTAATATTCCGCGATACAAGTTTTGCTAATAGACGGAATTATTCATATCTACATGCCTGTATTGGTATAATTTGTATAAACATTTTCGTTTTATAATTCCCTTGCATTAAGAGTTACTGCGATGTAAGTGAAGTAAAAGGCATCTACTTGGACACATGTGTAAATGACACTTATTAATAAAAGTAGTATGCACTTTACGCATAAACAAACAAATATATTATAAACAATTGTAAATTTCAATTTTAATTTGTGAAATTTTGTGTTGATAGTAACTCACTGAGAAATTACACTCAGATACGTAAAACAAATATATTATAAAGAACTATAAATTTCAATTTTACTTCGTGAAGTTTTGTGTTGAAATTAACTCAATAAGATATTGCATTCAGTAGCGTAAAATAAATATATTGTAAACAATTGTAAATGTCAATGTTAATTTCGGAAATTTTGTGTTGAAAATAATTTCGCAAAAAATTACATTTAGAAAGACCAACTATAATTTTGAATGTCAACTATGATTGTAGATGTTATGAACAATAATTTTGTACACTAAAAGAAGGGTTAATATACTGTATACTGAAAGTTTGTATACAGGGCGAGTAATAAAAACTACCCTTTTAAATATTTTCTATACATCAATACAAATTTCATGGTTAGAAAGTTACCGCGGTATGGCGTTAAGAGTATTTTTTTACAGTAGATTTAGACAATTTTTTCTTTAATTTCCACAGTTTATAACATGTTTAAGGTATAAAGAGTACAGTTGAACTGTTTTGGAAAAAAAAGCAAAAAACCTTGTGAATTAACGTGACAGCGAATAGTATTATAATATTAACAGGCTATAATGCAATCTTCTACGTTATATACACAGTATGTCGGAAAAGTAACGGAACTTTCTAAATTTAAGGAATACTACTATCGATATCTATAAAAACAATATGCTATCTGAAAACAGTATTCCTCACCTACAAAACAAAACAATCGTTATTGGAATCGAGCAATGAATTGTGAACTTACAGCGTTTAAAGCGACAGAACCTTTCGTCACCGTGTCACAAAATCACGATGGAGCAAAGAGCGAATATTAAATTCTGCTCGGTAATGCTCGGTAAAACTTTTACAGAAACATTTAAATTAATGAAAAATGTTTATGGCAACAATTGTTTGTCCCGTATACGTGTGTTCGAGTGGTATAAGCGATTCCAGAATGGTTGTGATACTTTGGAAGACGACCTAAAATCAGGTTTTGGGTTTTTCTAAATTCTAAACGATTCTAAAGGTATTATACTTCGGGAATTCGTTCCACAGGGACAAAATGTTAATGGCGAATATTATCTGGGTGTTATGGAACGTTTGTGGAAAATAATTGTTCGTGTGAGGCCCGAATAGCCAGCGCCAGGGAGTTGGTTTCTGTTGCATGATAATGCACCAAGTCACAGAACAGTCGCTGTTCGTGAATTTTTGTCGAAAAAACAAGTCTGTGTGCTCCAACATCCTCCATATTCGCCCGACTTATCTCCATGTGATTACTGCCTTTTTCCAAAATTGAAATTAACTATGAAAGTAACGTTTTATGACACTGTTACACAAGTCCAAGCAGCGGTGACAAGGGTGATTGAAACGATTCCGCAAAACGACATAAAAAAATCTATGTTAACATTACTTGAGCGTGTCCAACGGTGTATTGATGCGGAAGGGATGTAACTTGAATAAAAAAAATTAATTTTGGCAAAATAACTAATACTTTTCTTTTTATTTAAAAAGTTCCGTTATTTTTCTGACATACTGTGTATATTATGCCGGAAGTACAACGAGACTCTCAAGCATACTTTCTGCAGAATTTCTCCAACTTGTCTGTATACTTTCTATTCATATTTACCACTGACCTATTCCAATATCGATTACCACCGATGAAACGTCTTTTGTTTGGAATTTGAAAGAAAGACTTGGAATCTTGAAATGAAGACGCCATTTTGCTAAACACGGTTCGATTTCGTAAACTTTAATTTATAATACAAAAATTAAACGATGTACGAAATAATTTATTTGGATTCATTAAATTAAACTGAAACTATAATTGTTGACAAACATCTCTGTTACTGCGTAACAAAAGAACAGAACAAAAATTCACAGTTCGTTTGGTAACTTGTGACCTTTCAAAATATTTAGGAAAAATTTAATATTCAACTAAAGCAATTTAAATCATATTTCAAATAAAACATGTCTCAAGGCAGTAAAGGCAAAACTTTTAAGAAACAGTAAAACTAAATAACGTAATTACCTGCAATTGAAAGTAGCCATAAAAAGGTCAAACGATTTACACGTTTGGGAAAACCCAATCATTTACAATTCTTACTGCCTTCGACCATTTGAACGTTTAGAGACCTTACCTGGGTCTAACGGTAGTCCCCACGAAGTAGACTTCATCCCCCAAAAATTTAAAATGTGCATTAACCAATCAGAAGCGTTGTTACAAAATACCCCACTACAAAACAAAGTTTACTTCGAAAGAAATATTGTGCGAAATAGAGAGATTCAAACAAACTAACGTACAAGAAACATCTTTTATCAATTCTAAGTCGCCGTCCGATACATGTATAAAACAAACTACTTTAAACTTATTTGTAATTTGTTAATTAAATATTTTAAATGTTTACATTTAATATCAGTGTCACTATCCATTTTTTCCAATAATTCACTCGCCGTTAAGTCAGCGTGTGAAGTGGGCATACGACGAAAGTTTTCTTTCAAACATTAAATTTGATCATTTTGCCCACGCGGTAACATATGGTCCTTCGAGCCGGATAGTGAACTGTGTAACAAAGTATAACATTAAACATCAAGTCAAGAGCAAAAACATCCCATTGAGTGGAATCATCGGACGTGCCAATTAATCAACATACAATTTGGTGTCATCCCGTTTGGAGACATCCCATTTGGAGACATCCCGTTTGGAGTCATCCGATTTTGAAACATTTCGTTTGGTGTCATCCCGTTTGGAGACATCCCATTTGGAGACATCCCGTTTGGAGTCTTCCCATTTTGAAACATTTCGTTTGGTGTCATCCCGTTTGGAGACATCCCATTTGGAGACATCCCGTTTGGAGTCATCCCATTTTGAAACATTTTGTTTGGAGACATCCCGTTTTGGAGTCATCCTGTTTGGAATCATCTGTTTTGGAGTCATCCCGTTTGGAGACATCCCATTTGGAGACATCCCGTTTGGAGTCATCCCATTTTGAAACATTTCATTTGGAGACATCCCGTTTGGAGTCATCCTATTTGGAATCATCTGTTTGGAGTCATCCTATTTGGACAACATATTGGTGGATAACATCCCATTTGGACAACATCCACGCAAGGAAACAAATTATCAAACATCTCGGTGTCAATCATCGAGGGACTAACAACACTGGACTCCCGTTTGGAGAACAGCCTTTTCAAGATCATCGAATAAGGAGACAGCTACTCAAAGAATAGCAACAAGGTCGTATGTAAGTAAAAGAATCTTCCATTTCCTTGCTTAAACTTCCTTAATAAACATTTCAATTGATTCTATCTCAATTACAAATTATCATTACTCAATTTACAATGGCTGCGTTAAAAATCAAATCATTAATTAAAGCTCGTGGTGTTAATAAAGCAAATATAACACGTTTAATTAAACATATCAATGAACACGCATTAATAAGTAGCGATGCATTAGAAACGCGTAAACAAAAATTAGAAGAATATTATCAAGCGTTTAGTAATATACAATTTGAAATTGAAGAGCTTGCTGAAGAAGCTCAGCTTGAGGCAGATCAGGATGTTGAACAAGAACAATTTGATGAATTATATTTTGAATGTTCTGATTTAATAAGTCAACGGGTTAGGGAACTAGATCCTAATGGTAGTATATCAGCGACTACGGGCACTCAGCCGATCGCGACCGCGAATAATTCTAAAGTTATTGTCCAACAAAATACATTATTACCAAAAATTGAAATTCGTCCATTTGACGGTAACCCTATTGAGTGGCACAGTTTCCATGACACCTTTCAGTCACTAGTTCACAATGATGCTCAGATTCCTGCGGTACAGAAATTTTATTTATTAAAAAATTCACTTTGTGGTAGTGTAGCCACAATAATCGATCCATTAAACGCGTCTGAAGAAAACTATCTGGTAGCTTGGGAATTGTTGAAACAACGATGCGATAAACCGCGGCAAATAGTACAAACACACATTAAAATGTTGTTAGAATTGACAGAGATTAATAAAGATTCACCTCTTAGTTTGCGAACCCTAAAGGAAAACGCTTTAATGCATGTTAATGCATTGAAGGCCCTTCAAGTACCGGTAGATAGTTGGGATGCAATTTTAGTATACATAATCATTCAAAAACTTGATAAAACAACGCGACGAACTTGGGAACGTACTCTCGAAAATTCTCAAATGCCAAAATTTACTGAACTTATTGCATTTTTAAATAAACAAGAACGGGGAGATGATATCGAAGAATCTAATAATGTAAAACATAAATATAGCAATTCAGTAGTTCATAATCGAAGCATAAATCGAGTAGGAACATTAGGAGCTCATAAGCAAGCATATGTAAGTGCACAACCGCGATATGAGTGTGCCCTTTGTCAGGCAGATCACAGTATTTATGCATGTCAAGAATTCATGCAGTTAAGTCCACGCGAAAGAAGTAATGTGGTTAGAAACAAGAAATTATGTATAAATTGTTTACGAGATAATCATCATACAAGTAAATGTTTTGCGCCTGGTTGCAAAAAATGCAATCGACGACACAATATCTTGTTACATTTTGAAGATAGTAATAAACAAAGTAATAATGTAGAGGAACAGTCTCTTAATAATCAAACGACTTCGTCTTCTTCTACGGAATCGATAAAAAAGAGTTATGCGATAACATATGATTCAGAGGTTTTGTTAGGGACAGCACGCATTCACATATTAGATCGGTATAATAGGGAACGTGAATGTCGTGTATTATTAGATGGGTGTTCCCAATGTAATTTCATTTCTGAAAAATTAGCAGATGATCTTAAATTGATAAAACAAAAAATTAATTTACCGTTCGCGGGACTTGGACAATTAATTACGCGGGCAGAATATAAAGTAAAGACAACAATAAAGTCACGAATAAATAATTTTGAGTCTCAGGTAGAATTTGTGGCACTTCCCGCAATTACTGACATACTTCCTTAAGGGGGCTCTTGCAATCCCTCATAATGTACAATTAGCAGACCCGGAATTCAACAAACCGGCAGAAATCGATGCGTTGATTGGAACCACGCTATTTTACAAATTACTTAGTATAGGACAAATAAAATTATCTAATAGCACGGATGCAGTGCTACAGAAAACCTTGTTAGGTTGGATAGTCGTTGGTGAGGTAGGCAAATCTGAAAATGTGATACCCAAGTCGTGTCATATAGTAACTAATTTAGATAAACAATTAACGAATTCTTGGGAGGTTGAAAAAATATCAAATAAAAAACATCTATCGAACGAAGAATTAGTTTGTGAAAGGATATACAATGAGTCTAAAAATTGTCGTTCGGATGGAAAATACATAGTACATCTGTCATTTAATGCAAGAAAAAATATTGAGATAGAATCGATGTTAAACTCCAGATGTTTAATCCCACTCTCCTGTTATCCTAATGACCTCACATCCTTGACTCCAGTATATTTTTTAATTGGAAGATCTTTTGCAAACATATCGGAAAACGATCTTCGAAACGTAACTACAAATAAGTTGTCAATGTGGCAGCATATGCATAAAATAATACAACAAATGCTGGTACTTATACATGCAGACAATCTTCCGCCGATGCATTGGATCATTGGTTGCATCATCGTGATCCAGCCAGGATAATATAGTGTAGTGCATGTAGCAGCTATAAAGACACAGTGTGTACAAGCGTTGTGTAACTAAATTTACACAATTATCAATAGACACACCGATAGACAATGTGCTGGTGTTATTAAAAGTGTTACAGTATAAGTTCAACAACATATATCATAAGTTAACTATAGAATTAAATCATAATTGTAATCCGTAAAGTAGAATTAGCAATCAATAAGAGATATATTATATCATATATACACATATATAGTTCATTCAAATAATTTGTAGAACTTAAATCAATCTTTTAGCGTTTTAGCGTTTTATCATAGGTTTGTTTTGTTATGCAAATAGACATATTGTATGAATAATTCAAATTTGTATTAAGTTCATAGAATTCTATGTTAATCAAATTTAATTGAACGCACTCGTTCAAGGCGGGCGGCATGTTACTGCGTAACAAAAGAACAGAACAAAAATTCACAGTTCGTTTGGTAACTTGTGACCTTTCAAAATATTTAGGAAAAATTTAATATTCAACTAAAGCAATTTAAATCATATTTCAAATAAAACATGTCTCAAGGCAGTAAAGGCAAAACTTTTAAGAAACAGTAAAACTAAATAACGTAATTACCTGCAATTGAAAGTAGCCATAAAAAGGTCAAACGATTTACACGTTTGGGAAAACCCAATCATTTACAATTCTTACTGCCTTCGACCATTTGAACGTTTAGAGACCTTACCTGGGTCTAACGGTAGTCCCCACGAAGTAGACTTCATCCCCCAAAAATTTAAAATGTGCATTAACCAATCAGAAGCGTTGTTACAAAATACCCCACTACAAAACAAAGTTTACTTCGAAAGAAATATTGTGCGAAATAGAGAGATTCAAACAAACTAACGTACAAGAAACATCTTTTATCAATTCTAAGTCGCCGTCCGATACATGTATAAAACAAACTACTTTAAACTTATTTGTAATTTGTTAATTAAATATTTTAAATGTTTACATTTAATATCAGTGTCACTATCCATTTTTTCCAATAATTCACTCGCCGTTAAGTCAGCGTGTGAAGTGGGCATACGACGAAAGTTTTCTTTCAAACATTAAATTTGATCATTTTGCCCACGCGGTAACAATCTCACTGTTACAAATATCACAACTTTAAACTTACAAATTTTTAAACTTTAAAAAATATTAAAAATTTAAAAATGATTTTTAGAAATATTATATATCTTACAAGATGAACACGCTTTTAGGGATACTAATTTCTTTCAGACTTTGCACAAGTGTTAACCATACTAAAAATAATGGTTTTAAAAAACTACAATTCAGAAAATGTTCTTTTTCGAAATAAAGTGAAATTCTACATTTCATATTTTTGTAAGGACGATTTAATTGTTTCAGAATGATAGCAATTCAGTATCCTAGCTTATTGTTAGCAAATGTTCAAGAAACAAGAAAAGAGAATAAAAATTAAATGGGGAAATGGGAAAACAGTTTGAAATGAACATGCATGTCACGAATTTAGAGTAGGCTAAAATACCCTAATGACGTCATGTAATCAAACAGCTAAATAATTATTACAAGGATATAAAATGTAAATTTCTCTCTTATCTGGGAACACGCTATGATTTTGCAACATTGTTACTTTTGGTAGCCCTGCAATCACTGATCTACTTTAAACACGTGAGGTGATATTTCAGAGATATAAAAACGTGCAAGAAAGTTTAACATTTATATGGAAATAATATGAAATAGAAACGAAGTGCGACAATTCAAATTTTAATCTTGAAATATTGATTACAGCTTGTGAAATCATTATTCTAATTTAAACGAAGGACATTTACAATTTATCAAAATATTTATTGTAGCATCAAATTTCCTTATCTTTCTCAATTTCATCACATTTTCAATTTTTATGTTTTCTAAGGTTCTTAGATAAAATTATCATCATTACAGATATAAACCATACCCAACTAACCTAATCTTACCAACCTAACTTTAAAAGCCATATTATTCTTCCTTCAAATTGATAATGTCAAAATTCATGCGTTATCTATATAACTTGATAAATGAATTAATTATCTATTGATTGATAGATGTACAAATACAAAGTGTGTCCACTAATATATGTAAACAACACAATGACAGAGAATAATTAATTTAAAGTATCAAGAATTGTTAACGTATTGTTTTATTCATAGATAATAATCTATACTTGCAGTTAACTCTTACGAACTTTAACACATGTGTTACGAAAAAATGTGACGAAATATTTTGAATTTCAAAATGTAGCATTATAAAAAATGAATAGTGATTAATTTTAATGAATCAAAATCTATTACTAGTCATACAACGAATTTGAAATTTTGTACAATTAATATTTATATTATATAATTATTTCGAAAATTTTGATCTCTTATATTCTTTCTATTAATTCGATAATTTAAACTGTGCATCAATTGCGTTTCACGACGTACAATTAATTACATTTTGAGTGAATAAACAATAGTATCAAACGTCAATAACAGTGAATGTTTAAATAAACAATAAAATGTCGTATCTCGACTTTATCGATAAAACGTCCGAATTTGAACAGCGAAAGAAATAAATTAATTTTCAGCTTTTATTGCTGCATCGATTTCGTACTGGAGCAATAAACGAATAAAGAAAAAATTTCATAAACGATTTCTCTGTTAAACGTCAAATACGGGAAGGATATACTTAATTTTCGTATGAAAAGGATTCTTTGTCACAACGATGTACTGATAATATTCAATTTAAATTCTGCCCACGATACACGTAAAACTCGCAAACTCATGAGTCGTGTGCTACTTTCGAAGCTGGAACTCAACCCCATTTATAATATGTTGGAGGACGTGACATTTAATTTTTCGAAATTACAGACCGTTCATTTCTTAGATCATATAAGGGTTGGAAATAATTTAAGAGCAAAGTCAGGAACAATAAGATGGCACCCTATATTAATATTTTTATTTTTACCCAATAAAAATCCAATAATCTGCTCGAATAGTTTTTCATAATATCCTTAATATTATTCGATATTTAAAACTTGATCATATTGTACTTCGAAAAATGCGAATATTGAGGATGACAGAACAATTGAAAAAAATTTCGAAAATGTAAAAGAATTTTCGACATTTTTTATTTTTAACTTTCGATATTTTGTAAAGTATTATTTTTCATGATGCTAGTCATTCGTTTTGGCGATTTCTTTTTTATTAAACTGTTTCCATTCATGTGCACTGCATTGTTTTAATTCAATGGCAATATAAAATCGATTTTTAATAATACTTAAATTGGCATTGATAGCCGGTACAGAATTTCAACTTATTTTATGACAATGTAGAAATATTATTTCACGAATGTGAATATCTGTTATTAATTATTAAAAGAATAAAATATGCTACCTTTTTATTCACTTTTGTTAGCTAATTCAGATAGCTGAATAATGATTTCCAAATTCTAAAAATATCAAATCTTTTAATTTCCTTTTAATTTAAACCCTCACGTTAGAGCATCATCTCCCACACGTGACGCACTTATACTTCAGCTGTGACATTTACTCAAATTTTGAATACGCTTCCATATGGAATTTAAGTCGAATTATAATTTGCATAGTCAAGAATTGCTGAACACAAAATTCGAATAATATTTCAACTTTTTGTTTTACGTTTTAATATTGCACCTGACAAATTAATCATAAAATAATGTAGATAACCAAACAAGATCAAGTAAAATGGTAGACAAATTAGTGTGATTTTGCTGTCAAAAATTGAAGCATTTGAACCGTTTATTTTAAAACTGGCCTCAATCCATTTATGTATAAATTGAGATATTTAATAGAATTTAAGTTTTAATGAAATGAAAAATATATGTGTAGGATACCCATGTATGATACTCCTGAAGTATAAGGGAGTCAAATTTACAATTCTTAAAATAATAATAATTATTAACTGAATAATATGTGTCTTTTTACCAAAAATGGATTTAAACCACTTTGGAAATTGACAACTAGATTTAACATAAAATTTGAAATAGTACAAGTCTATCTGTAATGAAATATGAAATAAATTAAATGTTGTTTTTTTTCAAGTTGAAGCATTTTAAATTATAACACTTGAAAAACAGCATTTGTTCCTCTATACACCATTTTATATTATATTCACCTATTCATCTATATTTTGTGTATGCGGGAAGGATTTGAAGAAGTTATGGCGCTTCGACAGTATACAGGGTGTTAGGTACAGTCTGTTCCACAAGAGCGTGGACGCGATATCTGAGTGCAAGTAAATCTTTTCTGTAAAAAGATTGTATAGGTCGAAAGTACATTTAAAGAACTAATACGCATTTGCCTAATAATGTGTCCAATCACCACCATTAGCGATTATTCCTGGGCATACTTTCAACCAGCTTTGCAGCGTATGAGACAGGAAAAGATCTGCATATTTCTCGAATACGGCAAACTAGCGTCTTCAATTTTAAAATACGCTTTCCTCGGAGTTTGTACTTCGTGAGAGACCAAACATTTTCGATTGGATTGGTATCTGGGGACCAAGATGGCCAATCGAACACGTTGACACCACTCGCTGTTTTCCATTCCGTACAAAGGCGGCTTCGGTGTTTGGAGTCGTTGTCCTCTTGAAGTATCCAATGGTCTCTGGTTCTTTTAAACCAATGTTTCACCGATACTTAGAGAACCCTTTGGTACAGTTTAATCATCTTCTGAGCATTTAAATTATCCGGAAAGACGCATAAAGTTCCGAAACCCCGACGCATTAAGTTCCGTAGCTCGCTTCGAACATCGGTGAGGGAGATCAGCCACACAATTTGTCTCTTTATAACGTTGCACACACTTATTTACAAATTCGCGAGACTCGTGCAGATATTTTGTTGCATTTCTAACACTCATTTTTGGCCCTTTCAGGTGTTGGCACAAGAATACTGCTTCGAATCGTTTACCGTACACGGCACTCATCTCGAAATGACTTGAACTTCTCAGTGACAGAAATGATACTAAGAGAATTGAAGGACTATTGCGTATTAGAGAAGACATTGTATGTTTGGACTGACGCGATCTTTGCTGTATTTGGTATCAAATTTCATAGATATCACGTCCACGCTCTTGTGGAACAGACTGCATATCAATAGATCTATCTAAATATTTGGTAAGCGAATGAAGTTGCCTGCATACTGTGTCTTGTAATTAAAGTAAATTAATCGCTCTTTTCTCAAAAACAGCTAGTTCCTATCAAATTAAAATGTTTGTAAAAACTTCTTCGTTTTGTCCTGTTTACTTCGGCAATGTCCGGTGTAATTAACAAAGTGGCCAATATTTCAAAAACCATGATACTTTGCATACAGGTAAATATAGCTAAATATGTTCATACATGTATGTTACTACGGTTAACAACAAATGACTGACAAATAGCCTTAGGCCAATTTCAAAATAAACGGTTCATGTATGTGCATTTAAATTCAGATGTCATGCTTCGTCATAAACAATCTACTCTTAGATGAAACGTAGAAACAGAATTATTGACAGATTCAATGCAGGCAAATGACGTTTTTATCAGACTTTACCAGCGTACGTATCTTTGGCTATTCTTTTTTCTGTCAAGCTTTGTAAATATCGTACTTGTCATCAGACGCACACACAGAATATTTTAAAAAGACATCAGAAGTTGGAGAG
Source organism: Megachile willughbiella (assembly GCA_945859595.2). Taxonomy (NCBI): domain Eukaryota; kingdom Metazoa; phylum Arthropoda; class Insecta; order Hymenoptera; family Megachilidae; genus Megachile; species Megachile willughbiella. Next base: position 11,634,719 of record OX243801.1, read on the forward strand.
ACTGTGCATGTATCATTCGAAATCATTGTGCTTCACATAGTCTTTGTTTCTAGTCTTATTGTTAGTCCTGCAGCTTGTCTTGCTTGACATTTTCCGCTCATCGCTTTTGTACGTTTTCATAAAGAACGATAAATAGACCGTTTGTTTAAACCATTCTAACCAGAGATGACATACATTTGGTTATGTTGTTATATTAACACTGAAACTAACAAACGAGTCATTTGACTCATTCACGAGTTTTCTTTTTTAAATTGCGAAAATAATGCTTTTTTGAAATCTGTATTGGTTTTTACGAAAATAAGGAGTTACAGATAGATTTATTAAAAATTTTTCCATTATTAAAGAATTAATGTATGTTTATTTGTGTTTTATTGATCGTTTATTTATATTTCTGTTTTATTCTTATTTTTAAATTATGTGTTCAATATACGTTGATAAGTATAGTGTACAGATGATATTTTCGGATGATGAACATGATCATCTGAAAAAAATTATCATTTATGATAAAAAAAAAAATAGTGGTAACGATGAATAATTTTTTAAATAAAAACATGACAATACAAAAGCTTGAACTACAATTTGATAGCTGTAGGAGTAATATAAATTAAAGTTAATAATTTTTACTCACTGTGACAATGTTCAGTATTATTTCTCCAAAATTTTTTTTTTTTCGTTACTAAATTTTATTTGTTCCTTTAGTTCTATTCTACAACATCGAAAATTTGTAATGACTGTATTAATAATCATACACATAAATATATGTGTAAATAAATCTAATTTTCTAAGGCTATATTCACTACATTTTTATTAAAAAGAAATACATATACAAAAATATAGATATCTCATTATTATTAACAAGAATAGTATATCTTACTGATATCTATTATTACATCTTATACTAGTAAGATTACTGCGTCTTGATTTCACTATGTAATTCAATGAATTACATTTCAATTTTATTATTTTATTATTTATTAATTTATCATTTTATTTAAGGAAGTACATTTTAATTTTATTAATTCGTTTAATGAATTACATTATAATTTTATTACTTTATATAATCATTTTACTCAGTTTTCCATCTTTATTACCAAATGCAATAATTATTTAGCACTTAAGTATCTATAATTTTAACAACGATGACATATATATATTTAAAGATGAAATTAATCTGAAATTTTTTGTTTAAAATTTGTTCATAAAACTGATCACAATTTTAATTAGTATTTTGCAAAATTTAACAAAATTTTGTTGATTATTAGAAATATTGAACGAACTAGTATCTTTTAAATATAAATGTATAAAAAACTTTCCTTTTAAAAAATGTATAAAAATTCGTTTAATATCCGTTCCGATACAGTTTTTTTTTTCAGAAATCGATAGAATATTCAACACAAAATTTAATTCACTGTTTCACTGTATTGCAAATATGTTAATGAAATTATTACGCAATATATTGCATCGTGTCAAACATACACGAACTGCACGTTTTATTACGAGCAAAATTACCGAAAATATTTCATGCGTTTTTTAATAACAATTTATTGCTTCAGATAGATACAATGTCACAAATTTGCAAAATTGTTAAATTTTTCATTAAATAAATTTGTAATATGTAAAGCTCTTTGTAATCGTTATTTCCTGACAACTATCACTGTTAACGGTTGAAAAATGTACTTTTTACAAAATTGAAAAATTGTGCAATAAAAAGTGAAATCGGTATTTCAGAATTTTTAACACTATTTCTACCAAGAGGTGTCAAAAGACACTTTTCAAATTTTAGTTTTGTTTTAATTTATACATAGTACTTATATTTAGTTGTATAGGGGATAATTTTCTCGAAGCTATATTTCTGAAGTAATCTACAAAATGTGTTCGTCCACTACAATTTATTCACATTGTGTTCGAGTAATTATTACGAATATTTTGTAATATAATCGCGAGCAATTGTAGCCCCGTAATTGCGGAATCAAGTCGATGAACATATAATATCGCCAATATGCATCATGTATTTCAAAGGGATCACCTCACGTTTTATGATGTAATGGTGTTTTCGCGTGCATGCCCTGGCAACCTAAAGTCTGGATATCGAGGGTAACCTCGCGTGGAACAGAAAGAAAGATAAATTGCTGTAGCAACGGGGCACCAAAGAAAAAAAATACGGTACACGGCTACGTGAATGGGATGTCCGATAAAATTGCTTCACCAAAATGTTAGCACGTTTTAATTGATTTTCTTGTTAAAGTCGCACGTGTCTATTACGTTTTCAACGACACGCTCGCGTTTTCTCTGTACGATTAATTTTGCAACACAGATATACTTTTCATAGGACTTAATCAAGATGTGCGCAAATTGCGTAGTGTATAGTGTGTGCTGAATATTTCATATCTATTTTGTTTTACGTGGAAATCTATATTTGGAGATTTTGAAAGCATTTTGATAGTTTTTATTCGACAAAGCAGAAGGTGTATGGATTTAAAATTTTCAAATTTATAAATTCGAAAATTTATAATCCTAAAATTGTTGAATTTTTAAATTTGAATACTTCTAATTGTAAGTATTACAATTAAGTATTACAAGAAGGAATTACAATTACAATTGTAATACATACAATTAGAAATTGTAATTCTAAAATTTCAAATTATCAGATCTTCAAATCCCTAAATTCCCAAATACCCAAATTCATATGTTTTCAAATTTTTTAATTCTTAATTTCCCAAATTTTTCAATTTCTCAATTTTTTAATTTCGCAAGTTCTCAATTTCTCAATTTCTCAATTTCTCAATTTCTCAATTTCTCAATTTCTCAATTTCTCAATGTCTCAATTTCTCAATTTCTCAATGTCTCAATGTCTCAATTTTTCAATTTTTTAATTCTTCAATTTCTCAATTTCTCAATTTTTTAGTTTGTCAATTTGTCAGTCTCTCAATTTCTAAATTTCTCAATTTCTCAATTTTTCAATTTCTCAATTTCTCAATTTCTCAATTTCTCAATTTTTCAATTTCTCAAATTACTAAATTTAGAAAGTTTCTAGATTTCAAATTTTTAAATCCCCAAATTTTTAAATGTTCAAATCCCCAAATTTCCGTGTTACGATTTTTTAATGCCTAAATTTCTAAATTCCCAAATTTCCAAACCTTCAAATTCTCATATTATTAAGTTTTTCAATTTCCAATCTCTAAATTATCAAATCTTCTTAATTTAAAAATTTCTAAATTCATCAATTTTAAAATCCCAGAATTACTAAACTGCTAAACTCCAAAATTTCTACATCAGTTAATTTTTCAATTTTCCAACGTTTCAAATTCCTATATTCCTAAATGTTTCAATTTGTAAATCTCCAAATCCTCAAATTGCCAAATTACCAAATTTTCATAATCTAAAATTCCAAATTTCCAAATTTCTGAACTCTCAAATTCCCAAATTCCCAAATTCTTAAATCCCTAAATCCCTGAATCTCTAAATCCCTGATTCTCTACATCCCCAAATTTCCAAATTCCCAAATTCCCAAATTCCTAAATTCTCAAATTCCCAAATTTTCATAATCTAAAATTCCCAAATTCCCAAATTCTTAAATCCCTAATTCTCTACATCCCCAAATTCCCGAATTCCTAAATTCCCAAATTCTTAATTTCCTACATTCCTCAAATTCTCACCTTATTCAAATTTCCAATCCCCAAATTCTCTTTCCCAGCTCCCAAATTGCCAACTATCCAAATATAATTACTAAAAGATTTTTAAACTTCTAAAGTACTACCTCCAAAAATTCTTAAATATCCAAATTCCCAAATCCTTGAGTTCCTAAATTTGTTAATCTCCGAATCCCTAAATTTTCAAATACATATCTGTAAAGTATAACGTAAAATAGAAATGTATATAGAATGTATGTGAAATGTATGCAGTATCTATGTAGAATGTATATGAAATGTATGCAGAATCTATGTAGAATGTATATGAAATGTATACAGAATCTATGTAGAATGTACATACGTAGAAAGTACTATGGAATGCATGTGAAAATTATGCCGAATGTTCGTAGAATATACATAGAATGTGTGTACAATATATGTCAAATTTATCCCATTTGTAAGAATGTGTGTAGAATGTATGTAAAATATATGTTGAATGTATGTAGATTGTATGTTGAATGTATGTAGATTGCATGTTGAATGTATGTAGATTATACGCAGAATGTATGACTAACGTAGAATGTACGTAAAATGTATGTAGAATGTGAGTAGAATATATGTAAAATATCTGAGAACAATTACAAATATTTTAAGTTATCTCAATTTTACCATCCCCAATTACAACTATAATTCACATGCACATCAACAGCGATCAAATAAGTGTTGTTTCTATTAATAAATCGCCTTTAGCACATTATATCTGATTATTTCAATTATCCCAGATTCATTAGCATTACGCAATTTAACTGAAGAACAGCATCGGAGAATTTACCAGCATTAAGTGCATTAACCGAGCACACAGTTGAAAGCAACGCTTCTCAAAACTCATGTTCCTACTAATTTTTTGACCCGCAAGCTAATTAACATATATACCTAGAGTTTAATCATCTATCATATTACGGAAATCCCCTTTTACTCCTATGGCGCGTAAAAGTGTAATCTAACGTTTGAAAAATTATTCATCCCCCAAAAGCATTTTTACTAGAATTGCCGTGAACGTGATTCGCAAACTTTGCGCGACTAAGTCGAGGAATTAACGAGTTGGATGCCTGAAAGGAATTACTTCAGGATTTCTCTTCATCTCTCGTTCCACGCCAAGACAGACGAATAAAAGAGCAACGGTAAACGGGTGTTACGAAGGATACGAGAAAGGTGTAGGAGGAGCTCTTATCGCGCGTCCTTCTGTTTTTACCTTGCTCGGACTTTTGTATCTTTATTTTAGATTGCTGACAGTTTCAGAGCTTAAGAGCGTAGCCATTCTGTAACACGAATCTCACGGGGGTTAAATAGAAAAAAAGACAAGTATAATCGGAACGAAGGGAATAAAACGAAGGACGCGAAACAGGGATACAACGGATTCGTGGAAAAGTGGCAGGAAGATATTAGTTGTGAGAAGGAGCAATGAAATAAGCGAAGGGCGAGAGAGAGAAAACGGGGGGTTGGGTCAAGGGAAGAATAAAATAAGGTTAGAGAGAAAGTGAAATAGTATACAGGTATTTCTAACATGAAACGGAACAGATAGGATAGTAAAGGAGAGCGAATACATTCCAAGGAGGGCTCTTATAAAGAAATGGAGTTTTTAGTTCGTCCCGAAGGAATCGCGAGGTAATAACCTTCTTCTGCAAGACGGTTATGTTCTATAAAAAAAGAAATGCTTTGCCATCTTTCTTGAAATAGGCAAGTACGATTAACCCTCTTCGTCTACTTAGCTTTTAGTTAAGGACCTAGATTAGTTAAGAATCTAGATTTCCCTCGATATCTTTCATCTGACTTCGTCTGCGATGTACAGAGTGCCCCACTTGCTTATTTTTTGGTAGGAGAAAATGTCAAAGGAATTATTTTATTCAAACGGGTAAATATTATGGGTTAAGAAATTTTTCTCAAGGTCATCCAGATTTCAAATTCATTAAGGATTTTTAAATGAGATAATATATTTTCAACAGCATGGCATGAAGTCAAGATGAATCCACGTGACCTTGAAGTACAAAGTAGATTTAAATAAATAATGTATTCCTCTGACATTTTATTCTGTCATAAGCAAGATATTTAAGATGTTCAAGTCATCCTGTAGTCAGAGTGTTTGTTATGAGCTAATATTTTTGACATATACATTTCAAGGAAAAAAGGTTATACTCACATATGGATGACGTTTAAACCATATGAATTCATCACCTATATTATTCACGAATTTGTTTACTTACCTAACTGAAAATCAACTACTTGAAACTACGAATAGTAAGTATAGTAAATATTGTGAAAATATTTGGTAACATTTGTTAAAAGTAAAAGTATTATTTAACAAAATTTCCAACTGCTTAATATGGCAGTTAATGATATTTTTCAACAATTGTTATTTGTTCAACTAATAGACGCACAAATGAATTTTATGGCTCATGCTGCTTTTTTGTATTTAGAAGTGTACTTCAATAGTCATTTTGTGAGAACGTTACTTGATTTAGTGCCAAGTATCTTGACGTTTCTGTTTCGCTTTTCTTGAAACTTCTTCAAGATTCGCTTTTGATGACTCATTAGTTGACTTCGTTTCAAATTAAAGGTAAAACTTTGCCTTTTACCTTTGCCGTGACTTCTATTCGTTTTAAACCTTTCAACTCTCGCTTTTTCGTATGTTAAAATGATAAATCGTAATCTTCAATGAAACATTCCATCTCGATTAGTTTGTCAGCTGCTGGTTGATTTACAACTTGGTCCGTGAACTGACAACCTTACTCTGCAGAACTTTCGACCTTTAGCCTATCAGAAATAATTGTCCGTGATTGAATTTCAATGGACACAAAATATATTGAAACATTTGATCGTATGAGAAATTGATCAATGATTTTTTTATGTCTTCACAATTCGATGTACCTGATTTTTGAATCGACAAGCATCTTCCATAACTTGATATGTTATGAGAGGTAATTTTGCATATGTCAGTGATATTGATTTAGAATTGATTTGATCAATACATTTAATATTGATTTGAAATACATTTTGTTGTGAATCTGATCTCAATTGAATGATAATGTAATGTACCGAATTCATTGTAGATGTTGAATCTGTTCAACTTTATTGCATATGCACAGGGCGTAGATTTATTACTCAGCGTCTTCTGTGTAAACGTAAGGAATTCAAAAAGATGGAAGAGGCCAAAGTTTTAATATACTTTACGATTCGAGGACATACATCAATTTTTTAAACTCGCATTATTTCTCGAGTAATAAAGGTGATCCTTAGTTTCTTAAATGGAATGGATTTCTTCATATTATATGAAACGATAGCAACCATAATTCCAACAGCTAAAATCCTGACAGTTATAATCGTCAAACGCTCCACACGTGGGATTATAAATGACGAGCATATTCCTCAAACGCAATTAACAGATTAAGTTAGGTTGTCGGAATTTTAGGGTGAACCCCATATATTGTATAAAGCATGTATCAAAACAAGTTCAACCAGGCACTATACAATGGTCTTCAATCAACCTAGGGTCAGAAACAAAATAAATATTTTGAGTATTTCGTATTACTTATTTACCCATATGTTACGACTACCAACGTCTACTTTAGCCACAATAACGACCGTCGTCCAGTTCCAGGAAAGCATAGTTTGCAGTTTATAATAAAAGGCTAGAACTCCGTTCCAAGAAAAACCAACGTTATAAATGCTCACCTTCAAATTAAATAAAGTTAGTTTCTGCTACCTAATTAAAAGTTTACCACGTTCTGTTTAAACCTTACCTATAACTGCGATACATATTGGAATATTTACCTAAATCAGGGGTCGGCAACCTGCGGCTCAGTAGAATCATACTTGTGACTCTTGAATAGTTTAATAGTACATATTGAAAAATTAACTGCAATATTGCAATTGCCAAACAAATATAATAATCCTACGCACACATCAAAATGCGCGACAGATCGCATGCATGTAAACCTAGCTTTAGATAACCTTGCTCTCCACACTCACCGACGCCACACTCAAAACCAGAAACTGTTTCTGTTTTCTTTAATACGTTGACTTATATGTTCTGTTACTACGCAAAATAGAATGTTTTGATTTCACAATCAATACATGTTTCACAGCAGATATTATATTATTTTTTCTAATACATACCGATGTATGTACTTATATTTGGCTCTTTCAAAAAATAATTTATCACATCGGGAAAAAAATGGCTCTTAACTTCAGGAAGGTTGCCGACCCCTGACCTAAATGAACTAAACTAATTAAATAAAGCTTACATCAAATATTAAAGTGGGTACTCAATATTTAGTTTCTCTTTTTATTCAACCAGGAATAATCGCCGTCACATTTCTTATTATTATGTTTACTTCTCGTGATGAATGTGACCATTAGCTAGTATACACTGTTGGTAATTTTGTTTTGGTTAAATTGTGTTGTTGCTGTCAGAGTATTCACTTCTATTATGAAGTGTACAGAATAATATCAGTATTTCAAGCGTTTAGTGAGATGTATCGTTATTTGAAACAAAAGAAAACAAATGTGGTGTTTATTACGAATGTGATAAAAATATACATGTATACATTTGGGATTTGAAATGTCCTCTTTGTCCAAAGCTTCAGATAAAGTTTTAAAAGCTTATCAGGAACTGCAACAACTACATCTTTTATATTTTTGAATTTTTCCAGTTTCAATAACTCGTGCAGCTTAATTCCTCCGCTGTATGATTATACAGACAGAAATACTATTGTATAAAGAATAAAAATCAGAGCCGGCCGTTGGTACAATTTTCACGCAAAGTAAAATATCCTTCGGCGTTGTTAATTTACGGTTGAATAACACCGTTGAATAACGTTGCACAAGCGTTCAATCACGCATGTACGCTGCTTTTAACGTATGCACGGTACATTATACCTTTTTTTAACATTTTCAAACTTCGAAATGCATTGTTAACATTTTGCGATCTCCGTACATTTAAATGCAACGGAATTGTTCTAAAAATTCTACGAAAAGTACCCGCAGAGAGTGTAATTGACAAAAACCAAACTTTTCAGGAAGAAAAAACTGTTTACAAAATTTACTTTGTTTTCATGGCAAAATCAAGAGTAGACACAATAATTCAAACGTGTTACAGTGTTCTCTATTTTTTACGTCAACATAAATTAAAATTTTTGCATATCTTGTATATACTATCTTTTGCAATTATTTGTACACAACATTCAATTTGATATTTATTCATATTTACAGACGCTGTAAATACCACACCTGGTTGTTCACATATTGCTTTATAAAACCAATAATATTGGTTGGATAGCAACCAATATCAAAATCAATAATAGTTTTGTTAGACTATAGCTTAAGGCGACTTTCGAATATGTGCGCGATTTCTAATACGTTAAAAGGCGCCACTCGCACCCTTCCGGTTTGCCGATCTTATGGTGCGACGCGTTCCCTCCTGCGTGCGATAAAGGGAAACATACATTCGTTTCAATCGAGGTTTATTTTGCGTTTCTTTCGATTCAGAATATTATAGTTTTATGTTCTATTATATTTTATATAATTCCATTTGAGTATCTCTTTTTGTTCGTTTATATTTTGCGTATTCTCTTAAATAAAGAATTCTTGTTCCAAGAAGTTTCCTATAAAATAATCTGAGAATAAACAAAGTTGCCACTTACAGCGTTTGTAAATATGATGAATGTTAATGTACATTAAGTTTTTATGCAATTAGGCGACACATACAGTTCTCTACAAATATAATTCGTGTTTGCATTAATTTTATAGTAATACAAAAAAAGAAAGCTTTGTTGATATACAGATATTTTGATCATTTTATTTTTAATCATATTTTGCAATAAAAAACAAATATTATAAATAATTCTCAGTCGAATACCTTATTTCTTCTTCTTGAAAAATTTAACAAATTTAATTTTGTTAACAAATGCTTGAATTAGAATTAGATTGTCAACATATCAATAACGTCATCTTTTAACACCATTGATAACCTTTTACAAAGAAAAATTACATTTAGATGGTATCACAGTGACACGTAGAACATCTTTCAATGAAAAAATAAAATTTTTCAATTTCAACATTTACATTATTTTTTATGAAAACTCTTCAATTACGTATGTAACCTTGCAAATATGATTGAACAGAAGCATATCAGATTTTGTGTTAAATATTTTGAATGTAGACATTGTGGATTATCTTTTAATGTATAAAATCAGAAAGCATGTCAATACTTTCCTTAATATTTTATTATACTTTCCCAGTGTGAGTTATTTTTCACTTTATTAGTTCACGTATTGTACAAATTTAACGTAAATACTAAATTTTCATGAAAATCGATTAATATTTCATACAAAATACACGTAAAAGTATGTTAATTAAAACTAACTTGTGACAAAATTTTCAGTACAATAAAATTGAAAATATAAACATATTTTAATTAAAACTCATGGATTACAGATTTGATGACAGAAAAATAGAAGATATTAAATAAAAGGAAAATTAAGTTTGCAACAAATGTAGGTAAAATATAATTGGTATGAAAACAGAACTTTAAATCTATTTTAATACGACACTCGAGCTTTTGATAATTATCGAATTTATAACTTCGCAGAACGTTTGTAACAAGTTCGCGGAATACTAGTGTTCCGCGAAACGCCAGTTAAGAACTGTTCCAGATAGATCTTTGTCGCAGAAAACAATACGTATTGCATATTTTTTCGAGTACTGTATCAAACTTCATCTGCTTCAGAAGTTGTTCGCAACTTGATTTAAGACAGCACGTAACTTCTTCATCTTCTATTTTTGTGAAAACACATTACGAAGCACTTTCAGAGGCGCTTGCACTTCTAAATCATAACGACTGGTTAAAACGTTGTACTCGTTCTATTATTCTGTAATTTTCTCGTTATAATGCATGTAAGTAAGATGTACGTTGAAAAACGCGAGAAAGTTTTAAATTTACGACAAAAATTTGATACATTATCTCGAAGTTACGTGTCTACAGGGTGTTACATTTTCTCTGCTCGCCATTATTATTATTTTTAATAATACTACTACTGTTATGAGTAGTTATTATTTTTTTTTATGGTATATGACCGCAAGGGTACTTCTAATATTATTGCTATTTTTACTGTTGGTATTGCTGTTGTTACTATCACTGTTGCTGATGATGTATCACTATCATCTCCGTTAGCATTAAAACACTCTTGTATAGTAGTGTATAATAATCAGTCCTTATCCATCACACTTATCCATTCACAGCGCACCTCATTATCCAAAGTTTCTATCTTCTTCAAGATTTCAAATCCGTCCTTTCCGAGATCCCAAATATAAACGTCCTCCAGCCTGTCTGAGAAAACGTTTTAAAATAAAAAAACTCTGCGAAAACACGTATCTTCGACCCTCATTTTTCTAACCGAGACAAGGATTCGATCTCTCGGGAAATAGGCTCTTTGCGGGTAGTCAAACATCGCACCGGTTTGATTAATTCTATACAAATTGAAAAGCTCGACGGCGGTGTCAGCGATTTGAAATTTATTGACCGTTGCGACCATTGAAGCGCAATTAAAAGCATTAAGCGGATTGGAGGGGCAGCACAATGATCGAGGAGACGTTATGGATCATACAATAGACGCGTTAAGCGATGGTGACAGGTGAGCACATCCGGTCGGATGTAGAAGCGAGCAGCAGTTCGCATTGATACCGGTATTTCCCGTGGTTCGAGCCTAACTGACAGAATTCAGATTCCATTTGGCATTCTCGAGAGACAACGGCGGCTAGCGGAATGCATCCGAACCATCTCCGTGTATAAACATATAGAAACGTAAACTCGCTGAACGTACACACGTAGAACGGCATTAACACACTCAAGATGTCTCTCACGTCGAACGTACCTGCACAGACGAAAATTCTACGGGCATCTTTGTTCCTCCCTGTAAGCTGTCTCGTCTGCTTCCAGAATTCTCAGATACCCAGCCTAGTACACTCCACCGACAATGGTTCGCCGTTCTCGGCGTGCAGGGTGCTTCGGCAATAATGTGCCCGTTCAACGAAGGAACCCGGTTCTCTTAATTTGCATTTCCACTCTAATTCCGAATCTTTCTCTCTGTCTGTTATCGAGTTACGCGTAGGTCCTTCTTTCTCATCCGATTGCCAGCCGCCTCGTAGTTTCACGTGCTTCCGGTTTCATGCGTCTTTAGATACAACTCACTGTGCATACACTAGCCGGAAACAGCAAACAGGCATATTGCTGCCATTAATCATGCCTGTGTATTGAGTGCCATTACGGAGAATTAGTCGAATGTAGGCGGAGCACGAGTGTTGTTCCAATATAGCTATTCTCCAGGTTCCTCGATCCACCTTGCAGCTTTATTGTTCTTCTAGTAATTATTCTTCGATAATTACTTACGACGTATCAACTTGTTTACCTCGTTCCAGACGTGGAATGAACGTATGATCTATTTGAAGGCCTAAATAACTTCCTACATTGTACTAGTATTTCGGAAAATAGTTCTAAGTTAATATTAATGTTAGGTTACTCGAATTGCGAGGTGAATTTAATTAAATTGTACACTTTTACAAGATTTGATTTCGGAGAACAAAATTAATGTCTTCTTGGTTTCTATAAGTACTCATTCTAAACTTCGAAATCAGCGTGTACGTACAGTTCCAATAAGTTTTATGAAATATAAATTACAAGAGATGTATGCACAATACATTTGCACACTGCTTGAAATGTATAATAAATACATTTACAGATTATTTGAAATGTATAATCATTAGATAATATATTGAACGTTTAATATTAAACTTGAGTCGAATTAACACCTAATTTGTTCACGTTTTTCTAAAACTATACTGTACGTAAACCTAGAATTATTTGTAAAAACATATACCTATCCCATAGTTCAAGTTTTGTTTCAAAAATCGATTCATCGGAAATAACACATACCATTTGTCCATATATTATAATTAAAACACTTTAGCTCGTTGTATATATAGTTCATACATTCTTCTTTAATTACTCAAAATTGTTTAACTACGATCACAGTTCTTAAAGACGAAATTTTTTATTCGGCGCTTGTTGTAAATATCAATTTAAAATTATTTGCATTAACATAAGTAAAAATTAGTAGAAATATTCGCTGTCTTAAAAAACGAATATATTTTCGTGATAATAAAATGAATAAGAAATTTACAATAAATAATTTATGCTTAACAACTGGGGTCATCTACGCGAAATTGAATCGATTTTACATATTGTTCTACTGAAATGTTGCTCCACTCTGTTTCGATTACAGTGAAAGTTCATTCAAATCTTTTGATTTATACTTCTGTACATTCCATTTAATAACGTTCCATAAGTTCCCAATTGAATTTACAATGAGCTCTGGTGGTTACAATGGCTATGGTAGAACAGTAATATTTTCTTCAGCAAAATATTACCTCAGAGTCTTAGTATGCTCTGTTTTAATGAAAAACGAAATTGTCTCTCATGATCGTACATATGCATGTATATAAGACATTATATTTTTATAATGTCTACATATTGTAATACGTATCACTGATTCCATTAATTCAGTAGTCTCTTGACTATGATGCCTGTATCATTGCAGCATTACTATACCATAGCTTCACATTCGTGATTTATGGCAGCCATTTTGTACTTCTGTTTGGCATAGTAGGAATTACGATAGCTTACGATTAGGTCTGTGTCATATCACATAATAGTGAAGAAACACAATACTTAATTTCAATATTTAAATGATAGGAAATAAGATTAACTTGTATTCACTATTATTTAATAAATCTAAAACAACTTTACCATTTAAAAAATTATAAAATATTAATTAATGGCAACTTTAATTGAAGTATTTCAGTTTCTTGAGTCATTATGAAACGAGTTTGAAAACGTTGAATCTTTGAATATTATATGAATATTGATATTTTTGCATGATGTATGTATTGAATTATAGTAACTTATATCTATGTAAAGCTAATATATTTTGCTATTAAATTAGTTTAAGCGTTCAAAATAAACAGATATGTTATTATTAACAAAATTCGCATACAACTGTTTGGTGCGATTCGTCTGATCGCTTATGACATTTACCTTAATGTTTGAACTCAATATTTAACGAGTTTTTACTGATCTATAAATGACAATCTACGTAATCCAGTAGCGGTTTGTACGGTATACTATTAAATTAGTTTAAGTATTTAAATAAATACAAATGTTATTATTAACAAAATACCTACTCAACTGTTACCAAGTGCGATACGTCTGATGGCTTGTGACATTTACCTTAAAAACCTAACGCAATGTTTAACGAATTTTTATTGATCTGTAAATGATAATTTATGGAGTTCAATAACAGCTAATATATTTCGCTATTAAATTAGTTTAAGCGTTCAAAATAAACAGAGATGTTATTATTAACAAAATACCTACTCAACTGTTACCAAGTGCGATACGTCTGATGGCTTATGACATTTACCTTAATGTTTCGACTCTATATTTAACGAGTTTTTACTGATGTGTAAATGACGATCTACGTAGTCCAATAGCAGAGGCAATCATTCAGACCGATTTATCACACGGCTCGAGTGAACATCGACGGCCATACATTCTGACTCCAATTTACATCCGAAATCCATTTGGCCGATATGGCGTTCGTCACGATATTTGGGTCGATCTACGACTTCTTGAGCACATTCCTCGAGTCGGTCACGTAGCTCATTCCTGGCAAGATGCCGAAATTATGAAATCAGCAGTACGTGCGTGGGATTTCCGGAGATGCCCGTGGAACTAAAACGCTCGTAATGCGACTGTGCGGAAATACGGGGACAAATAAATAACGGGAGAAAACGGAGATATAGGGAGGCAATGACAAACAGGTAAACATCTCGTCGCGTAAGATGTATTAACTAGACTCCCGAGAGTACCATAATCTCTCCTCTATGTTGGCCCTTGTACACGTGAATATACAGTGACCGTATAGTGTGGCTTCTCGAGATGGTATCCTTAGTCGTCTATAGATTCACGGGAATGGGTCTATCGGAATCACCTTAGAAGCTTTGTTCTGACGCCATTATTTCTCGATAACCGCATTCAGCTGTATTGATTGTGCCAAGCCAATATATTAAAGACCGTTTCCATTGACATTGAGATTGAGGTAGGTCTAAATGCAGTGTGCCAATCTTTGAGGAACGTAACCAAACACGGGATAACCAATATAAAATATTGCCATTTTATAAATTAACCCCTTGCACTATGACATATTTGTCAGGTGCGTCAGTCAGAACTAACTAAACACAGCTACAATATTAAAACAGACAAAGAATGTTGAAATGTTATGACAACATGGTATTATGCAATCGTTGACTATGCAAATTATAATTGGACTTGAACTCCAAATTGAAGCATATTCAAAATTCGAGTAAAATTGATCCCAACTGAAGTACCAGTGCGTCACGAGTCAGACTCGTCAAAATAGTGCAAGGGGTTAAAATAGTTGAATTACACGTTGAGACAAAATTGTGAGATGCATACAATTTTGTATACGTTTATCTTCAGACAATTTATACTAATTTTATCTTCAGACAACTTTTTTAATTCCAATAAAATGAGAATGGAAGTATTTCAAAATGGCTAATCTTTAATCGATGAAGTGGAATCAGGAAAGCTCAGTTATTTTTGTACATGTGGTTTATAGGTCAGACGGATTCGAATACCTTTGTAAATGTAATTAGGTCTTTTGTCTGATAAATGTCAACGCCGGAGTGAATTTTACGGTTAATATTGTAACGACATATTACGTCACCATTAACGTAAATATTTTAGATATCTTCTGTATTAACTTTTACTATATTTCTTCATGATATACAGTATAATGCAGTGATATTACTTTCTGAAAGTTCACATATTATTTTAAATGTACGATATGAGGTTAACCAATAAAACATTAAAAAGGAAAAATTATACGAAGAACTAGCTCGAAGTTTAATTAGACTTCGCATGATGAAAAAGATGCAAAACTTGTTTGGGTGTAGAGAATTTATCAAGTGTGTTCTACAAATTAGAAACAAGATATTTCGTTTTTTTGCTGTTCATATGTTCTACTTCTATAACAGAAATTCAGGAATTTTTTTAACACACCTTGTATTATAACGTTTGAGGAATTTTCTGTTCAGGTTCCTAACAATAGCAGTAAAATCGAGAAACTGAGTTACGTTGATGACGATATCCTGGCGTATATGCATGTTTTATTCAACACTCCCATTATTTCTAGTACATGTAATTGTCAGTTACGTATTCTCCAGAGTGCATGAAATAACGCGATGAATGAACTTCACTCTTCAGTTTAGTTTCAATAAAAGCGGAAAACATTATATAAACTGAACAGCATAACACGGCTATATTCCCTCATTTGTGGAAGATTATACAGCTTTTCCACTACCTTTGCTTAATATAATTACCATTTCCTGGTTTATTAGAACAACATAATAATGGAAATCTTCGATAAAACGGAAATGAATGAAAGAAGAGAACGTAGGTACAAAACAAGGAATGAAGAATTAAAACTTGTGTTAATTTTAATGCTACATATAGTACGTTATGTTAATGTCGTTAATGTTATTCTCTTATTATCACATTTAGAATAGATTATTCATTTCTGACTTTTTGGAAACTACCAATTAACACTTTAGCTGTTATATGCTCAACAAATTCGGATCAGCCACATATGGGTGACCCTTAAATTGCCATATGAATCTATCACATATGTTATTTACGAATTTGTTTACTTACAAAATACTTAGAACTATGAATAATAAATATAAAATACTACAGAAATATTTGGTAACATTTGTTAAAATAAAAATACTACCTAAATTTTCAACTGCTTCTCAATGTTGCTGACAGCGTGTTAATGTCGTCAATTTTGGTATTTTTGTGAAATTTTTCTTGGACGTGCTTTTGAGATATTTAGAAAAAAATATAAAGCTGATATTGTCAGTAGCCATACTATCATTTAATATTATTAGCATTAGTGTAATATACTATCAAATAATTAAAAAATGTGGTATTATAAAACTATAAAATATTTTACTCCAAGAACGATTTAATTAAAAAAGAAAAATCAATCTACCTCGATGTTTTAGGTTAAGTACACTACTAACCTCATTTTGAAACTTAGTTATTTCTCATTCGCTATTAAATTAATAGCTTCATTAGATTACTTTCATTCGTTACTGAAGTTAATTACTTCCTCTTTATATTACACAAATTATTCATACGTCAGTATACGTGTAACAGTGGTTCAGAATTACTGAATTACATTATTCATATGTTTCATACGTAACGTATGAAAATTATTTCCGCGAATGCAGTTACGTAAGCAGAACTAATTTATTAATTCGAATTTATTTATTTAATAAAATCTCCATCTACAAAGAGATATCAGATGCGACCTTTAATGTAACCATTAACGATACAGTCGTAATAATAATTCCGCATATTACGCTTTGTTAAAAAGATTTTCCATTATGAGCTCCGAAGTGAAATATCCACGGAATTAATTCATATTTTCGAACAACGTTACCGCGTTTTATATTTTAATACTGAAATTATTACCGAATTTGCATTTAATTATGTTTTATGGTGTGGAGGTGTTAGGATGATCGCAATTGAAGTCACGCATACGATAAGCTGCACGAACATATCACTTATCATAGTTTGAAAAGCTGCAACTGTATCGTTGGCATTGTTTGCGTGTACAAGTTTGTAATTGCATGTGACGGACAGTTTCATGATTAAGTGGGGCGATAAAGTAGAACACTCATGGATCAATAAAAATTTACTAAAACCATTTCATTTATGTATCATTAATATTACATATACATATCAATGTTTACATTTTAATAAATAATTTCAGAATGTTATAATGTCAAAATATTTTATCAAAATTCCGTTATCTGAAAGTTGAGGTTTCGGACTATAAAAGAGACTTTTAAAGACGACACAAGTTTTCTCAAATCTGAGAAAATATAAATTATATTTTAACTCATAACATGGTAGTTTTTGCGTTTTTAAGGGTGGTTTACCATTTAGCATAATAAATGTTGACTAAAAATAATACGTTTTTAATAATAAAATAAAAATTAATGAAATAATTTTTGTAATTCTTAAAAAAGAGTAGGCCTTCCATAACTGTCTGACACTCTTAAAATGTGACATATACCACTTTCAAACTAAACGTTTTCATCATTCTACTAAGCGATTTAGTAGAGGATTCAATCTACTAATCTTCTTTTTACAAAATCTTAACGATTTTAAATACATAGTTACAGTTTGCTTTGGAATGAAAAGAGAACGTAGAAATGTAAATATTATAGCTAGTTTAATTTTTAAGATGATTTTTAATTTAGGCTCACTTGCATGTTGTAATCAAAGTTATGTATTGTGCCTATAAACGCTGATTAACCAATCAGGTCGAAATATCCAGTGATTTAAAAATAATCTTAATTATTCCTAATAATACTCAAAATTAATAATTTGGAAAGATAAGTGAGTATAAGAGTTCAGAACCCTCTAAAAATTCGTGAAAAGAGTACAATTGTAGAAACAGTTATAACGAAAATTGAAATAGCACTTGTGTTGACACAAGTTTCCTTTTTCTTGAGGAAAATAAGTAAGAACGAAAAGAAAGGAAACCGCGAATTAAAGAAGCTAATCGCATTCTCACGCAAATGATAATTTCTTCATTTGTAAAACAATAGCAATAAATCATATTTTCTTTCAAACTTTCAGCGCATTCATAAAGACGGCGAGAGGAGAAGGTAGCGAGCAGCGATCCAAGTTTTTTTTCGCGAAAGAAAGTTTAATAACCGTTCATAAAAACTTGAATATGGCTGATTAAATCAGAGCACGTTAATTTATTTCCACCACGGGAAAAATAAAGCAAGTTATGCTTTTTACGTGGCATGCGACGTGACCCTAGCTCCAAGTAACATCACTGCCAGAGTTCTTAAGAATGAAATTGAACATTTACCATAAGACAAGGACTACCGTGTCGGGATTGGATGCTATGCCTCGAAATGTTTGTCGTAATCATCATTTGTCTTCGTGTTAGCCTCTCCGTCTTCTTTCTTCTTTGGCTACCTCGGAATCTCGCCAGTATTCCGTCCTTCTTTCTCGATGTGTCGCTCTGTTGGCATGGGTCTTGTTCGTTTCACCCTTCCACCCTTCTTCGCTTGCTTCCTTCACCGAGACGTGCACCGAATTGTCCGGTTTTAGAGGTTGCTTTTGAAGACGGAGGAAATTTAAGGACAGATGGAAAGTCTGAGCAGAGGGTATGAGAAGAGAATTTGACCATACGTGCCAGCCGGAATACAGTTCAGAGATAAGAGATAAACAACGACTGGGAAAGGAACTAGTTTTCTAGACCGACCAGTCACGTTCGACGTTTGTCCACGACATACGATGAGATATTTGTTTCCCTTTCAAAGAGAAGCACGTTCTCCACACACCCTATACCGTATAATGCTCGTTCCTTTGCGCAAAGAGTATAAGACATTTATGATTTCCGAGCAACAGAAAACGTTTAAGCAGACTAATACGAAAAGTTTTCTTGATACACGCTGACTTCGTATTTTTATGATGTACTCGGATGCAAAGTATGATTTCAGGACGTATGAAAATTTGAAAACTCTTGAAACCCCAAGTTTCCATATTTTCAGATTCTTAAATCTTCAAGCTTGCGAAGTTTAGATTTATCACATCTCTAAATACTTACATTCTCAAATTTTCAATTGTCCAAATTGCGAAATTTGCAAATTCCTTTTGTGAATATTAAGTATCAAAATTTCTTTATCGGCAAATTTCTAAACCAAATTCCTTGATTTACATGTATCTATATCATCAAATTTCTAGATTCCCGTATCACTAAAATCTATATTGATAGAGAGTGTTCTATGACTTCTAAATTTTTATATCCCCAAATACCTAGATTCTCAAATCTTTATTTCTACCAGTTCCTAGATTCAGAAACCCCCATATTCCGAAAAACTTAGATTTTCAAATCTTTAGACCCACATGTTCTTGCATCCTTAAATTTCGAAATCTCCAACTCCCTACATCCCCGTATCTCCAAATTTTCAAATTCCCAAATTCTCAAATTCTCAAATTTCCGAATTCTCAAATTCTCAAATTCTCAAATTTCCGAATTCTCAAATTTCCAAATTGTCAAATTTCCAAATTTTTCAAATTCTCAAATTCGCAAATTCTTAAATTTCCAAATTCTCAAATTTCCGAATTCTCAAATTTCCAAATTCTCAAATTTATCAATTTCCAAATTCTCAAATTCTCAAATTTCCAAATTTCTAAATTCTCAAATTTCCGAATTCTCAAATTTCCAAATTGTCAAATTCCCAAATTCTCAAATTCTCAAATTCTCAAATTTCCAAATTTCCAAATTTCTAAATTTCCAAATTCTCAAATTCTCAAATTCTCAAATTCTCAAATTCTCAAATCCCCAAATTCTCAAATTCTCAAATTTTCAAATTCTCAAATTCTCAAGTTCTCAAATTCGCAAATTCTCAAATCCCCAAATTCTCAAATCCCCAAATTCCCAAATCCCCAAATTCTCAAGTACTCGAATTCTCAAATTCTCGAGTTCTCAAATTTCAAAATTCACAAATCCTCAAATACCTAAATTCACAAATCCTTATATCCCCAAATTGCTAGTTTTCCAAATCTCCAGGTCCCTAAATTCCCAGATCCACAATCTTCATATCCTAGACCCCCAAGTCCCTAAAATATAAATCCATAGACCACCAAATCCCTAAATCCCCAAATTCCCTGACCTCCCCTAAGCTCCTCAATCCCATATCCTCAAACATCTATTTCGTATAACATACCTTCTAGGTAGAACATAAGTTTGCTTTAGGTAAATACTTACATATAAACTTGAAAACTTTCTAATTCTCTAACTTGTATGTTTCCAAAAGTTTTAAATATCAAGTTTCTGAATTTTTAATTGCCTACATATTCAACTTCTCATATTTCCAACTTTTCAATTTCCTAAATTCATAAATTTCCACATCATTAGATTTTTCATATATTTCAATTTTGCAATTTTCACATTCCCAAATTGTTAAAAATATTAAAATCCCTAAATTCCTAAATAACTTAACTTCACACCCCAGAAAAATTTGTTTCGCCGATTCTATTTGAGCATAAAGAATGATACATTTTTAATTTTTGTTGATGAAATGTGTTTCCAACTTGTATAAATTTGTTTCCTACTTCTAGAAACTTGTCTTCATTGTTTGGTACTGCTGAATTTTCATTTTAATTAATGAGCAAAAATAAATGTATGTGTTAAGACAGCAAGGGGACAACTTTATGATACGGCCAAATATTCATAGAGTCATTTGTAAACCGTTAGTCTTCTTCTTTATGAGTTCAGCAGGCCGGCCTGCAGCCAGTATGCGGCACGTAAGGGTCATTTTAGAAATCAGCTATTGTCCATTTTTTTTTGCTTCAGCCCGGGTATCATAAAGTCGTATTCCAGAGGGTTCCTTAGAATTTCAGAAATTAGTGTCCACGGGGATCTTGACCTGACGGAATTTTCCCGATGTTGTCAAACATGTGTTAACGATAGCGACCAGCCCTGTCACTCCCGCTCCAGGGATGTACCGCGCTATGGGCGCACTGGAAGGGGATGACACGGTATTGGTTCACATAATTTTAAGGAATGCACAAACTAGCGTTAAGGCCCACCCTCTTCTTTACAAGAAGGAGAAGGGGTGCGAAGATGAGGTGACAACGAAGCTGAGGTTGTCGGAGTAGAGTAGATTAGAAACCGAACTTGTATTAGAAACACTCAGATCAGCAAACCTTGTATCAGAAACATTCTCAGTATATCAGTCAGTTAACCCAAATATTCAGTTTTTTATTCCCAATTCAATTGGGTGGTCCTTCGACCTTAGACGGCACAAAATGCAATATCTTAAACTCAGCAATTCAGAGTCTGAGTTTAAACAGTATGTATTGAGTCACTGGGTCTACAATAAAGGAAAGCCTTTCTGTCTCGAAAGTCAATGGGTCCCAGGTCGTGTTTACACCTAAGAGTCAATTGAGCGAATACGTTGCAGATGCAGACGATTATTTTTCCTCAGGAAGTGTTGTTTTTGAACACTTAAATTATGTTTTCCTTAGAAGTTTTAGAAAGTATTTCCACTTTAGTTCAATCCTTGAATCGTGAAGACGTCCTTCATATAATTTAATCCTAAACCTCAAATAAATTCATTTGCTTTTAAAGATACTCAGCCACAATAATTATTGCTGTTCCTACAGGTATACAAGTTTTCAGATGATTAGCTACTTATCATGGAGCAAAATTAAACATAAATCTATCTATTTTATGAACATTAGGATTTATTTTCTTATTTATAATAGGAGGTTTAATTTTTCAGTTTTAATTAAATAAAGAACCACCCCATATTCTAAGAGGAACAAATGATATTTAAGCATATCAGGATTACAGCAGAGAGTTACGCAGTACAAATTTCTTCTATTATTAATAAGAAATGGCCTAAGATTATTAATCCGACTCAACCACACATCTACATTGCAAAACTATTGAGAATGTAGGTAACATGTAAACTATCCGAGAAACATTATAAATAGAGGAAATAAGATTGTGATTTTCCGTTTATGGGAGATGAAAAACGAGCTCTTTTCCGTAATGTCAAATGTCGGAAACAGTGGTTAAGGTCTGGACAACCGTCCACGCCACAAGCGAAACCAACCCGGCATCAACTGAGGGTCTTGCTTAGTGTTTGCTGGTATATTCAAGGAATAATTCATTTTGAACTCCTGTACCTAACCGAAGGATCACTACTGAGATTTATTGTCAGCAATTGGAACGATTACTGTTGGTACTGGAAGAGAAATACATGTACAGAGAGAAA
The DNA here is from genome assembly GCA_945859595.2 of Megachile willughbiella. NCBI lineage: Eukaryota > Metazoa > Arthropoda > Insecta > Hymenoptera > Megachilidae > Megachile > Megachile willughbiella. The sequence continues at coordinate 11,657,359 of OX243801.1, forward strand.
TATCTATGTTCGTAGACAAATGCGTACGTCCATATTTGACATATACCTTCAACAAAAAGTCCATGTTTCCTTGGTAAATAATGTTAGTTGTGCCAAACAGAAAAATATTTACAATGTGCAATAAACTGAAATGCACAAAGAGATAAAAAAAAGTAAATTGAAGCGTCATGTTGCGTAAATACAATCCCTCATATTTTTATAGCTATTACTGCAATGTTAAGATAAATGAAAAAAGTTGAAATGTTAATTATATTTTGCAACTGTTAGTTGTACAGATTGTAATCGGTGTTGAACTAAAAATTTAATCCTTGTGCACTAAGTAGGTTTGTCACATTTGAATTATTATTTCACAAGTCTGACTCGATGTTATAAGAGGTTAATAATCTTTTGGTAAAAAATTATGGTTAGTTAAAGAATATCGGCCAAAATTTTCACTGGAAAACTTAAATTGATTGGAACAAACGGTCTGTAAATGCAGGACATAAACATATTAGTAACATACTTTAATGGCCGCTCACATAACATATGTGTGATCGCCGGAATAATTGTTAGTGTCCGTTCACACAACATGTGTGTGATGCTACCAAAGGTTATTGGCCGGTATTGTGTGATGATTGCTTTAATAACTATCACACAAACGTAAAATATTAAATGTGTTGATGTTTCCGTTTGTTTTATGTGTACGTTCACACATGTTGAATTATTTCGTGAATTTACATAAAGTTTCTTTACATTAACTCTTCAAAAATATTGCCGGTCCCTGGCGACGTTTGACTGCGTAGTCGTGCGACCATTAAATTGTTAATGATGCATTGTAATATTATGTGGAATTTGATTATGTTCCAATTATTGCACTTGTTACGGTAAAATGTTTAACACCAGGTTCAACTAGTTGCGTAATAAACTTGTAAATACACTAAATTGGTTGTGAAATAAACTTGTAAATATACTAAACTGGTTGCATAATAAACTTGTAAACATACTAAATTGGTTGCGTAATAAACTTGTAATAGTTCTGATCCGATACGTGTACTTATGTTAATCCTCTGAGGACCATTACGCTGAGATTAGGATCATCATCGTGTATGTAACAATTTCGAACAGGATAAACCCTTACGACTGCTATTAATATTATATTCCGGATTGCTAGGGATACCGTTCAGGTGGTATCACATCACACACAATGTCGTTAGATATAGAGCTTCTGCCAATCAAAATTGACGACGTATGATGACAGGCCAGCAGCAATCAAAATAGACCGCCTAATAACGCACTGCGTGATGTGATGTCACGTATACGTTATTCCTGGCAACTCTGGTTATATTCTTCCTCTGATTTCGAGATCTATATGCAAATTCTGCACTTTGTTTTTCAAAAATTTTAGATTTTGAAGAGTGTCAAAACTCACTTTGATACTCAAGTGGTGAGTACTTGATTTTGAGTTTGGTTAAATAAGTGTTCTTTGTTGCTGTAAACGACTTATGGATTATAAAGTTAATTGACCGTGGAATTTCAGATGTTAGAAGAAATTCTAATTAGTTTTAATGAGCCAGAACAATTTATTCTTATCATTCGGATATTAATGACTCTAACTATATGTATACATATATGTAGGTGCTTAATGAATTGTCTAAATGAATGGAACAGTGAAAGTGTTGACGAAGTCGACAAAATTTTGATTAAATCCTTCGTGTCAATTAACAGCTTAATGTGTCTACATTGAAACTTCATATTATTAATATTACGTAATTAATATTCCGAATATTTTCACTTCATCTTCCGTATCGACTAATTTAAATGGAATTTATAATATTGATTATCGATAACGTATGACATACTTAATACGTTAATTGTACCATCATGCTAATATTAATATCATGTACAGCTGTATTTGTTGCCAATCATATGAACTCATATATTATTTTTATTATATGAAGTAATATAGTATTTTTATTATATGAACTAATATATTATTTTTATTATATGAATTATTATATCACTAATATATCATTAAACAGACACACAACGTAATATATTATTTTGCCACGCACAAGAAACATGTCCGTTAAAAAAAATCACAGTGATCCTTTAAATGAAAGATTCTGATTCTTTTCATTCAACATTAACTACGACAAGGAATTAAATTTCTATAAAGGTGATCTGGGTTCTTGTTCCTGCCAAAGAAATGAGGTCGGTTAAAGCTAGTTTTTGTTTCGGTACAATTATTTTTATTATGAAAAGATGGTCCAAGCCGCTTAATGATCAAAAGGAAGACTACCTTCGCTCCATTATGTAGGAAATAAGAATATTTAAACGGAGACAGGTTTTTAATACTGCAAAGAGGATGACCTTTGAATTATAGTAAAAGGAACTTAGACGATTTTTGTACGTCAAATTAATAATGTATGACAATTTATAATAATAGCAGTGATATATATTAAATAATAATACACATTTAAGACTCATAATTGTATTAATAAGAATATTTCTGAATAAGAATTAGGTGTAACAGATTTTCAAATTTTCAAATTAGCACATTTACTGTATTCTCAAATTTTCAATTTTTTAAAATTTGGAAATTCGCTAGTTCTTACATTCCTCAATGTCCGAATTCTTAAATTTTTCTATTTCCAAATTTGTAAATATTTAAATTCTGAATTTTTTTATTAGAGATTCGTATATTCATATATTACTGAATCCTAAGAATCTAAATTCGACCATTCAATTGCACCCAAATGATCATTCAAGTCATCCAAATTTCATGACCATCGATTCGCTAGACTTCCAAATCCCTATATCCCAATGTCCCTGTATCCCTAAATTCTTATCTCCCTAAATCCCTATATCTCCAACTTTCTATACTGTAAAGTGCATGTATTCCCAAATTTCTATGTCTCAAAATCCCTATATCTCCAAATTTTTATATTTCAAAATTCTTATATCCTCAAATCCTTATATTACCAAGTCTCTACATTTCCAAATCTTCCTTTGACCAAATCTCTATATCCCTAAATTCCTATATCCCCAAATTTATTATTCTCCAAATCCCTATATGTGCAAATTCCTATATTTCCAAATTCCTATATCCTCAAATTCTTATATCCCCAAATCTCTATATCCCTAAATTCCTATATCCCCAAATTTCTAGATCTCCAAATCCCTATACGTGGAAATTCCTATATTTCCAAATTTCTATATCCCCAAATCTCTATATCCCTAAATTCTTATATTCCCAAATTTCTAGTTCTCCAAATCCCTATATTTCCAAATTCCTATATCCTATATTGGAATGTCAGACTATATGTGCAAATTCCTATATTTCCAAATTTCTATATCCCCAAATCTCTATATCCCTAAACTCCTGTATCCCCAAATTTCTAGTTCTCCAAATCTCTATATGTGCAAATTCCTATATTTCCAAATTCCTGTATCCCCAAATCTCTATATCCCTAAATTTCTAGTTCTCAAAATCCCTATATGTGCAAATTCCTATATTTCCAAAATCCTATATCCCAAAATCTCTATATCCCTAATCTCCTGTATCCCCGAATTTCTAGTTCTCCAAATCTCTATATGTGCAAATTCCTATATTTCCAAATTCCTATATCCCCAAATCCTTATATCCCCAAATCTCTAAATTTCCAAATCTCTCTTTGACCAAATCTCTATATCCCTAAATTCCTATATCCCCAAATTTCTAGTTCTCCAAATCCCTATATGTGCAAATTCCTATATCCCCAAATCCTTATATCCCCAAATCTCTAAATTTCCAAATCTCTATATCCTTAAATTCCTATATCCCCAAATTTCTAGTTCTCCAAATCCCTATATGTACAAATTCCTATATTTCCAAATTCCTATATCCCCACATCTCTATATCCCTAAATTCCTATATCCCCAAATTTCTAGTTCTCCAAATCTCTATCTCCAAAACCCTATATCTTCATATCTCTGTATCTCCAAATCCCAATACGACCAAGTGCTTATATCTTCAAATCCTTGTATCACCAAATTCCTACTTCTCCAAAATCCCTAGAATTTAAATCTCTAAACCACCAAACCATTAAACACCCAATTCCATTTTTCTTCCCAATATTCTGCAGTATAGTTCGCTCATATTTTCCCATAAGTAATCACAATAAGTCTGTGTTGACACCTTATTCGATCGGAACCTACATAATAATTTTAAACATTATATCGCCGGTAGGGAATTTCTAGCGAACTATTTATATCACCAGAAGAATGCTGCGGCACGAGAAGACAACACTTTTTCCGTAAATTTCGGTCCCGACTGATTACTTTTCTGAACGGTACACCGTAGAGCAGAGGATCGCAATCGCTGCTATAAAGTGTCTCGCTTGCATGAACGCGTGGCTGCACGAAAAGCAGACGAGCGTGCCTTAAGGAAAACGGCAGAAGGTAGACAAGGTACGAATCATGAGTTCGCAATCCATTCCGTTCTCAAGAGAGGCTCTTGAACGAAGAGAGGAGCAATGATCCGGCTCAAGGGAAATAACATATTTATGGGCTGTCAATGGCACTTCTCTTGGCACTACGACTTCGGCCACTTTGATCTCTACCGCGTATTAAGGAAAGTGAGAAGTCAAAGGTGGTTTGGCAAAACATGAGAGTGAATTCGTGAGGAAGTGTGGGTACAGCACTTGCGTTAAATTAGTCAGCTGCTTAATGCATCAGTTATTCATTTGATAATTTTCTTCAAAGAAGGGGGCTCGTTGCTTTATTTCGCCGAATATTCGTCGGGACAGTTAACCCTTTGAATCTGATGAATTCACAGCTCGAATGTGATGAATCTTGCTCGAATTTTTTGTGCGGTTCAATTCGAAGCTTGAGTCTCTAATTTGCAAGGTTCGCTGAATACAGAAGTGAGGTAACATTTAAAATTTATTTGTTCTGTTGCAGCGACGGGTTGATTGACGTATCTGATAGATAAATCATATGCTAATAAAATAGACATACGATTGAAAGGTAAAACTTTGAAATTTCTTAAAATAAAGTAGCAAAATAATCAAATTTTCTAAAACAATTTAGCAAAATTTCTACACTTTTTAAAAGAATTTTGCTAAATTGCTAAGTGTCTTAAAATAATTTGCTATTGATATTTTATTTTCATTTTCCGTACCCACAAACTATAATAACATAAATTAGCACAAAACTAAAAATTATGGATTTATAGACAAATATCGCCTTAATATTTAATTTACAGCTTTTTAGCACCGTAATGTTTTAATGTTTACATGATGTTTTTTACTTATATTTTTGCTGAATAAATTTTTCGTTGAAATACTAATGATTTATAAATCATTCTGTATATCATTAGAACTTGACAAGTACATGTTCTAAAAAATAGTTTGTTATGAAGTAAACAGGCCGCATGGTACTATTATCATTTTCATTAGAATTACTTGTAATATAAAGGATTTATAATGAATAAATTATTTAAATTATATATGCATTTTACCTATAAAGTTAAATACTTAGAATTTTTTAACTATTTGTAATTATGTAACGTTCCTGAATGCGCCTCAAAGGAAACCCAAATTAAAACATTCCTCTCGGCTTCAATTAAATACCAAATCTGGATAACATGATTTTCATAAAAACCATCATCATCAGCAAAACACTGGAACATTTCGCAGAAATGAATGATAAAGCGACCGAAATCATAAATCACACTAATCGCATTAACAGAGACAACGGCTGCGGTGCCAATCTGGTTTCATACTCAATAACCTAGTTTTTTTTTAATCCTTTGACTGTCAGCAGCGCATACGTGTGTACGTTCAGTTAATTGGAACGTTTTCAATAATTCGTCCTTTTTCTTTCAATTTAAAAAAAACCTTTTTCGGTATTTTTGTTAGAGTACGCTGCAACTAAAAAGTTAAATCAAAATGGTAAACCAATTGGCCAATCACATATATCGGTGCAGAAAACATAAAACGATAACCCAGCCCGAAACTATCAGTTTCACACCAGCTTCGAAGAACTGAACCGCAATATTTACAAAACGCTGATACCAAAAACACAAACGAAATTGGAAAAGTCACGATTGATACGGTGCAAGGTTTCACAGCATAAAAATCAACTGCATGTTACAGATAATTGTACTAACATGTAACACGTGATTTTAAAATCGAATTAAAATCATATTTGACGTATCTGTCGGTGCTCGAATTTCATCCCGTGCTGTGACTTTGACGAATCTACTTCATACGGACAGTTGGATTTTCATTTTATTAAAGTTTGAATACTCTTTAATTTGAAGTTTACATGCAATTTTAATTTGAATTGTCAAGGATCGTGGATGGTAATATGGACATAACATTTTCACTTTTTTTAGTCGCTTTAATATTAGAGCTGTGGATGTTAGTTTTGACTGACTTGACAAATAAATCATACAAGGGGTTAATTCGTCTTTAGTGAAGATTTTTGAAAATAAAGTGCAAGGTTGACTAGTTAAGCTAGTTTCTATAGTTAAATTCGACTCGTTGCATACTGGATAACTAGTTAATCTAGTTTCCAACTAGTATTACATATATTACTATTATAATTATTATATACAATATATTATTATATTATACCATAAATTTAACTAGTTACCTACTAGTTAATAAATTAATCTAGTTTCCATAATGGACTAGTTAAATTTAAGTAGATGCCTACTAGTCAACAAGTAACACTAGCTAAGCTAGTTTCCATAGTGAACTAGTTAAATTTAACTAGTTGTCTACTGATTAACTAGTTAAACTAGTTTCCACAACCAACTGGTCAAATTTAACTAGTTGGCTACTAGTTAATAAGTTAAACTAGTTTCCTTAATGAACCTGTGAAATGTAAGTATATGTCTACTGGTCAACAAGTAACACTAGTTTCCATAGTGAACTAGTTAAATTTAACTAATTGTTTACTGATTAACTAGTTAAACTAGTTTCCACAATCAATTGGTCAAATTTAACCAGTTGCCTACTAGTTAATAAGTTAAACTAGTTTCCAATTGAACTGGTTAAAAACACTATTTTTACCAAGAGGTGTCAAAAGACACGTTTCAAACTTTAACTTAAAATTATTCTCTAAGTTGAATCATTTCCCCACAATTAATTTTTCGACTTTTCATACAATAGTTGTTAAATTAATTCAGCAATATCATTATCTTCCAGCTCATCCTAGATCTAAAAATGTGCATATGCTTATTTGTACCATGAGGTCTTTTGACATCTTAAGGATTTCATGACAGTGCCTAATTTAAAGCCATTTTACATATAAATATCAACACCATTTTGCAGCATCGTATCAATTATAATCGAATTAGAGAATCCTGATTTCATTTGTTACGGAAAATACAGGAGTTACAGCATAACTTTAATATTCCTTTATTTCCCGCCATGTTGCATTTTAGTGTACACCGCTATATTTATACACAGTATGACGGAAAAATAACAGAACTTTTTAAATAAAAATGAAAGTATTAGTTATTTTGCCAAAATTAATTTTTTTTATTCAAGTTACATCCCTTCCGCATCAATACACCGTTGGGCACGCTCAAGTAATGTTAACATAGATTTTTTTATGTCGTTTTGCGGAATCGTTTCAATCACCCTTGTCACCGCTGCTTGGACAGTGTCATAAAACGTTAACAGTGTAACAGTGTAACAGTGTCATAAAACGTTACTTTCATAGTTAATTTCAGTTTTGGATAAAGGCAGTAATCACATGGGAATAAGTCGGGCGAATATGGAGGATGTTGGAGCACACAGACTTGTTTTTTCGCAAAAAATTCACGAACAGCGACAGTTCTGTGACTTAGTGCATTATCATGCAACAGAAACCAACTTCTTGGCGCTCGATATTCGGGCCTCACACGAACAATTATTTTCCACAGACGTTCCATAACACCCAGATAATATTCGCTATTAACATTTTGTCCCTGTGGAACGAATTCCCGAAGTATAATACCTTTAGAATCGTTTAGAATTTAGAAAAACCCAAAACCTGGCTTTGGGTCGTCTTCCAAAGTATCACGACCATCCTGGAATCGCTTATACCACTCGAACACACGTGTACGGGATAAACAATCGTCGCCATAAACATTTTTCATTAATTCAAATGTTTCTGTAAAAGTTTTACCGAGCATTACCGAGCAGAATTTAATATTCGCTCTTTGCTCCATCGTGATTTTGTGACACGGTGACGAAAGGGTCTGTCGCTTTAAACGCTATAAGTTCACAATTCGTTGCTCGATTCCAATAACGATTGTTTTGTTTTGTAGGGGAGGAATACTGTTTTCAAATAGCATATTGTTTTTATAGATGTCGCTAGTAGTATTCCTTAAATTTAAAAAGTTCCGTTACTTTTCCGACATACTGTGTATTTCGTAGACTGATGAATTAAGCTAGAATTTACAAACTGATTAAATAATCTCTGATAAAAACACATGAATGTATCAATAATATTCCCCAAATTATCTACACTTAACTGATAATTTGAAATCCCAACAGTTTTGGCAATAATTTGCATTCAAACGAAAATGTGTCAAAAGATATTTTTTGGTCGAAATAGGTACACACAAAATCGCGGTAGAAATAGTGTTAACTAGTCGCCTGCTAATTATACTACTTTCCATAGGTAAGTTAGTTAAATTTAAGTAGTAGCCTACTTAATTACTTAACTTAGTTTCCATAGTTAACTTTTTTAAAAATTGAGAAGATTTGCGCTGCGAATTGAAAGATTTTTGTTCTGAAAGCTCCGAACAATTCGCTTAGCAACGCTCACCGTGCTCTAGTAAGTGTTTAATTTACGAGCTCGCTATATCGCCACGGGGACTATGACCGGCCAGTCGAATGTGGTTCAGCTACGTGACCTCGAGAAACTGAAGAGTGGAACGTACCTTTGGGTGCAAGCTCAGTCGACGTTCACCTTTAAGCTCTTTGCCGAGCTTTGGAGCGTTCTCCGGTGCTCTGGCTCAATTTACTACTTGCTGTCCATGTCTCCTAATAGCAACGTACTTCGATGCAACGTATTTTGCAGACAGCATTTAGTATGCACTTATATCGAGTAAGCAAAAGCTATAAAAACATGACGGCGTTTAACGAATTTTTCCTTATCATATATCCAATCACAGTAAGGGAGGTTTTCCGTGTTGGAATGTGTCCATGACGTTGATAATAATTGCAACGTAATTAGTTTTTATTATATATTCAACTCTATTTACCTGTTAAAATGGCGGACCTTAGAGTTTTTTAAAAGAAAGCTATTAATATTCTTTTCTTACAGAAATCTATTTATATTTCTCTAACTACAGAAATCTGTCAATAATTCTCTCTTTAAGAAATTTGTTAACATACTTTTTCTTATAGAAATCTATGATTTGTCATTTTAAAACGATCCGTAAATCTCGTGTTAATTCAGTCACAGATAACTTAGATTTCATTATGTCCCGTAAATCTAGTGTTAAATATACAGTCAAAGATAATTTAGATTTCTTCAAGCTTCATAAGTCTAGCGTCAAATACGATAAAAAATAGTGAGAATCTTTTGTCAAAATGTATGTTAATTTCTGATAAAAAATCATTACTACCCAGTTTAAGTATTGTGCTTTATTTATTTTTTTAGTTTAGTTTCAGTGTAGAAATAATTGATCAACCGCCCGCAAATCTAGTGATAAATAAATATATTATCCGAAATAAAAATTCGAATGCCATATATAAAAACATCAGTGGTCCTTTAAAACCTAATCTCTGAAATTATGTCCGGATAAAGATTCTTTTTTTAGTACAATGAACGTGAAATAAAAGAGTCTCGCGACCTTTGAAAAGCTGATTTCATTAAAGCTTTGCAGGGTCATAGAAGAAACTAAAAGTAATAATTATGTAAAATCATAGTAGGCAATTTTCCAAAATGAGGAAGAAATTTAATTTTAAAGTTCTTGTAATTTGTATTTTACTGTTTGGGAATAGTATGAAGTGAAGATTGCATTGTAGCCTAACACAGAGAGGCTAAGTTTGCTAGACCAAGAATCGTGATTTTAAAATTCACGAAAGTTACAATTTCCCTTTCTTTCTTTAAATTAAAAATTATTTAATTAATTTTTCTTTTACATAAAGGCAAATTTATTCTTCTTTATTTCGTTACTTTTGAAAGAATGAGTAAACGTAGGATTTGCTGACAATAATTGAAGTTGAAACATTATGAAAGTATGAAAAATATTAAAAGTATTAAACAATATTGAAAAACGTATTGAAAAAAAATTGAAAAACATTGAAGAACATTTGACACCATTGAAAAACAGTTAGAAACACCGAGAAGCATTGAAAACAATTTTTTTAAATTGGAAAATACTGAAACACGTTTGAAAAATATTGAAAAATATTGTTTAAAATTGAAGAACATTTGTAAAATACTGAAAAGCATTTTTAAAATATTGGGAAACGTTACTAAAATATTAAAAAATATTTTAAAAATATTAGAATATTGTAATATTGAGATTGTTAAAATAACAACATTTAAAAATATTAGAAGTATCAAAAATGTGACATGAAATATTGTGACTTCGTACAAATTTAACAAAATATTTTCATTTCATTAGTTCTTGTTAAAAATTAAAAATGATAAAAGAAGAAAAAAGATTACACTAAATCTGTGAATTTTGAATGCATAATCCTCAGTTTCATGAACCCAGTTCTTTTTTATGATATCACATTTATTCTTGCATACCATACACTGAAATAAAATTCAAAGTTTAACTATCAAAATCACAATTAAATAAAAATTTCAAAAACCGAATATAAATTTTTTCCTTATTTTATACAATTTTTCAGATTTATTATTTCTTGTGTTCTTTGCATTTGCACAACTTTTGACTGAAGTATTTCAAAGATGGCGGAATTTTCTTATAAAATAATAATACTACTTGCAAATTATTTTTAAACTATGTATACAAATTTTTATATAGACGCGTTTAATTACCACTCGTTGAATTACCACGGGTTGAATTATCACTCGTTGAATTACCACGCGTTGAATTACCATTAATTGAATTACCACGGGTTGAATTACGACTCGTTGAATTATTATGCGTTGAATTACCACGCGTTGAATTATCACTCACTGAATTATTACGCGTTGAATTACCAGGCGCCAAATTACCACTCGTTGAATTACCACGGGTTGAATTACCACGCGTTGAATTACCACGCGTTGAATTACCACGCGTGGAATTATCACGCGTTGAATTACCACGTGTTGAATTACCAGGCGCCGAATTACTACGCGTTGAATTATCATTCATTGAATTACCACGCGTTGAATTACCAGGCGCCGAATTACTACGCGTCGAATTATCATTTATTGAATTACCACGCGCTGAATTACCACGCGTTGAATTACCATTCATTGGATTACCACGCGTTGAATTACCAGGCGCCGAATTACTACGCGTTGAATTATCATTTATTGAATTACCAGGCGCTGAATTACTACGCGTTGAATTATCATTTATTGAATTACCACGCGCTGAATTACCACGCGTTGAATTACCATTCATTGAATTACCACGCGTTGAATTACCAGGCGCCGAATTACTACGCGTTGAATTATCATTTATTGAATTACCACGCGGTGAATTACCACGCGTTGAATTACTACGCGTTGAATTATCATTTATTGAATTACCACGCGGTGAATTACCACGCGCTGAATTACAACGCGTTGAATTACCAGGCGCCGAATTACTACGCGTTGAATTATCATTCATTGAATTACCACGGGTTGAATTATCCACTCGTTGAATTACCACGGGTTGAATTATCCACTCGTTGAATTACCACGCATTGAATTACCATTCATTGAATTACCACGCGTTGAATTACGACTCGTTGAATTACCAGGCGCCGTATTACCACGGTGTGAATTATCACTCGTTGAATTACCACGCGTTGATGTAGATCGATCCTCCAGCAGTTGAATGCTTTCCTGTTTAATCCATTTGCTACCGTGATCCCCAAATAGTGATATGAATACATATTTCTTCCTTTATCACTTGAAATAAGATTATATTTAATGAAATGTGCACAATGCGTGTGTTCTTACATTCTATTTTTGAAATTTATTTTTTGTTTCAATGTTATCTATAAAAATATTTGACACGTTCACAATCTATATGACAAAATTATCTTTGCATGCATAAAATTTGGCATTTAATGGGGTAAGAGTAAAAATTGTTAACTTGTACTTTTCTTGTGACAGCCTTTTACATTCTGTTTCATTACAAATCATTCGCTGTCAAATGACTGATAAATGATTGACAAATAATAAACAGTATTATTCAGGACTGGAGATATATTGAAAAAATGTAGTAGACTTCCTGTTTATTCTGTTGCTTTTAAATATTAGTATAGTAGTCACAAGAATATAACGTGGTCGTAAATGTCAGCGATTGGTAAACCGATACATGTTTTTCGACGTTGAAAGAGTGACAACGTCGATTGATGACACGCCGCACAAAGCTGTATGTAAATTGTAGCCATAGAATTCCAAACAATAAAACTAGAAAAAGCTATCGAATAGCTGTAATGCTTTAGTACAAGGGTAACCGTCAATTTTGTCTGATATTTCAAGCATCTGAATAAACTTTAATTTTTTGGATTTTAGCAATAAATAAAGACACAATTTATGATAATGGCATATTTCTGTGGCTACTATACTGTATTACTTTGTTATAGAATACAGTTCTATCCCGATTTGAATTTTTTCCCAAATCTTTAAATTTTTATTAACAATGGCCATGCGTTGAATCGTGTAACACAGTAATATTAAAAAGTTTTCGGAATATTTTTTATTTTATAGTAAATAAAGAATTCTATTTACACATACTATATGTATCGTCTTATCAAGATTATATTTTTTGCAAAGGTTGCAATTTGTTGCAATTTTTTTAAAAATAAAGTAATAGGTGAAAATTGCTTCTTTGGGTTACGTGAAAATTGTGGTTTACTTTGAACTCATTTTTAAAATGATTTCTACATACAGAATTTCGGAATATCTAATTATTGCTTTGAAAAATAATTAGACAAATTATAATCAATTAGCACTAAAACTATCAAAGCAATGAAGTGACCACTTTACAAATTACTTTTTTTAAGTATTAACATTTTTATGGTGATGTCTTTGAAATCTGTGTTCATTCTCACCAAGATAAAGAATGTGTATTAATTAATGTTAATTTAGAAGATTAATATGTACGAATTAATATTAATTTATACTTTATCGTTTGTTTATCTCTTTTTCAATTTCACTTTTAATTTCAAAGTAAGTGCACATTGTACCCTGATAAATTTAAAAGGAGATTTAAAAGGGGCAATAATAAAATATTCGTAAGATGATTTTTATAAAATATCTAAGTGTTGATTCAAAATATTTCTGGAATTGTTAATTGTTTACATTTTTAATATTTATTTTTTATATTTTTAGTGCTATGATTGTACTTCTTAATACTTTTCCCTTCAGACAAAATGCCTTAAAAAATGAACTGATTTAAAAGAAGATATGCAATACCATCTAAAAAATAAAGTTACCTTTATATGTCCTCGAACTTCTACATCTGTAGAATACTTTCTTTCTCTTTTCGAATTACTGTCTGGGGAAATTAACACGAAACATGCATAAGTTTGCGTATGAGGACGTTTTCCCAAAGAAATATAAAATTATTATTTTATTTAAAAAATGATGTTGCTTTAACTTCTATCATTCCATCAAACATTATCGAAGTAAAACTGAAAAGAATTCTTAATTTTATTTAAGAAAAAACTCATTATTTGTTGATTGAAAGCATGAGATACGTATTGTCTGAAGAATCGTTTACTTGAGTCACTTAAACTAGCTATGAAAGTAATTATACGATAAAACTATCAGTTCACAACTTCAGTGATACACGTCGATTTTTGTGAAACTTTGCACAATTGTTCATTAGACTTATCTTAAGATATAATCGTAATTCGTGAGTGCATACTTTTTACTTTAAGGGAAAAATTAACCCCCTTATCTCAGGCGATACGACCGTTTATAAGTCGTAAACGACGGAAGATATTAAAAAATGTTTCAAACAAAAGTTATACAGTTTCTTTAGTCCTAGAAATCTGTGTAAAAGGTTCCTGGAAAAATAATTTTTTAGAAAATTGCCACCGCAATTATTTTGGAAATTTTAACCTTTTTGTGTCATGAGTAAAATCATCTATTCTTTATAAGTTCAATGGTGCATTACAGTATATAATTATTGTAGTTCTTCTATGTATATTGCCACTTTAGGTTTACATTGCATTTCAATAAGTTAAAAAACATTAGTAAGCAAAAGCAGATAGATTTTTTGTATTCTGCGGTGTTAGATGTATGCTTACTATCCAATAGTGCTGGCTAAAATTAATAAAAGTCTTATTACAATCAAAAAGATTTATGTCATTTTCAAAATTAATGAATTATTGTAATCGTTAAGCGAATAATATTTCAGTTGTTCGTTTTTCCAATTTTCTGGAATCATTGTAATCCGAATTCTCTTCATATTCAGATTTTTATTCCAAGAATCCGTATTTATTACCCATTCTCATGAATCGCATTTCTACATATAAATTAAGTATTAAAAACAATAAAATTTATTGGAAATGAGGATTTTACTGGAGTGGAGTTATTACCTAGAAAAGCATTTTTATTTCGTTGTTATTACCTGCCAGCTTTGCATTTATAGGCATTTCCTGGAACAATATTACTTGAGTAACCCGTTACTGATTGTGGATTCCTTGTGCAGTGTGAACGAAGTGAATTAGGGTTGCAAGTGATGTCACGTTTTATTGAAAAACGCATCATTGCTATAAGCATTTTATTTGATTTTCAGTCAATCTTACTCTTTCATTGAAAAGAACGTGTGCAATTTTCCTTGTAATTTAATTAAATATTAATTAATTATTCCGTTATTAAATGTTTTATTTAATTTAAAGTTTCTACACTTTCAAATACATCAGAGAATTTCCGTTGAAATTATTCTTTACCATATTTTTTTAAATAGAATAAGCCACGAATTAAATTTTTAAATAACAGTGAAATTGTTGAAGAGTTTTGTGCGCCCATTCTAAAACCAGAACCGTGTCGACTTTGTCGAGTATTTATTAGAAACTAGAACTTGCAAACTGATAATAGAAGCAATGGTACCTAGATTGATCTACAGTCCCCATTCATATTGTGCTTATTTAACCCCAGTATTAATTTCTAGTCTTTCACAGTATTGTCAATAGTACTAAAATTAACCGGAGCTAAATTGTACCATAATATATTCGGATAAAAATACTTTCAACCTAAGGACTTGCACCACTTTCAAAATAAACATCTTTTCAACCAAGATTTTCGTTAATCAACCAAGCTTCCATCGCTCAAATATTAGGAAATTTGAAACATTTTGACCAGTACACAACCTGCGGTTCAGTAGAATCATACTTGTGGCTCTTAAGTAGTTTAATAGTACATATTGAAAAATTAACAGCAATATTGCAATTGCCAAACAAATATAATAATCCTGCGCACACATCAAAATGCGCGGCAGATCGCGTGCATGTAAACCTAGCTTTAGCTAACCTTGTTCTCAACACTCACCGACGACACACTCAAAACCAAAAACTGTTTCCGTTTTCTTTAATACGTTGACTTATATGTTCTGTTACTACGCAAAATAGAATGTTTTGATTTCATAATCAATACATGTTTCACAGCAGATATTATATTATTTTTTCGAATACATACCGATGTACGTACTTATATTTGACTCTTTAAAAAAATAATTTATCACATCGGGAAAAAATGGCTCTTAACTCCAGAAAGATTGCCGACCCCTGATTTTGACTGTAGATTGCTTACAGATAAAAATATATTATATTTTATTTATCCTTATCATCATCTTGATATTTTCAAAAACGAACTCCCTTTAAAAGGTTCAATTGGGCAAAGTTGCACAAAAATCGACGTGTATCAATTATTAGAGTTCACTTGTTAGTACATAATCGATGACTTAGTAAATAAATGTATCTATATTATAATAAATTTATTGAAATTGTTAAGAGCACAGTTTATTTTACAAGTTGGACGGGTCTTTTGCCGATTCCGAATTTTTCACATTATTTCAAGATTTATGCTCAGGAAAAAACCAAATTACGGTTCAGGGTTTACTTCCCTTTCATAGACGTCGGCAATAAACATATCATAAAACGATACGCACAAATATTCGGACGGCACATACTACCTGGATGCGAATTTGGATTTTTCCCGCAAGATGTGCCCAGAGAAGAGGGCAGAGCAACCCCCGGCATCACCTACATGATTGGACATTTCCCCGCCTTAACTTTGTCATCACCATCAAACACCCCCACTGTCAAATATTTTATAAACATCGCGGAACGATAGTTTTAAGACAGAATTCTTGTAATATCAGATCAGAACATAAATAAATAATTATAGTAGAAAGGCAAAATTTGTATTTGCTCCGTAATTAGAAAAAATTCAGTACGTCAGTACAGACGAATCTAACAGAAATATAAAACTTAATTTTCGAAGTAACTAATTTATGTCAGAAAGAATAACATTTTACTATTTTTAATTTTTCGTAATTTAGAAATGTGAGATATTGACGAGTTGAAGCTGCATAAAATAAATATTGACTTGGACTACATTTAGTTTTTACTTACTTTACCAACGAAGATGAACGTCAAAGTAGCATGTACATACCTGCAATCACAAAATTGCAATTTGTAAAACTTTTACTTTGCTAACGAGAGCAGTAAAAATAAAATTACACGTTTGATTATTAAATTTTCATCCGCCATATTATACTATTTTGTTTACAATTGGAAGATATATTAGAGGATAAATGTAACGCTGGAGGAGAGGAAAATAAAACCGAAATGCGAACTGGTACGGAGAGTATTGGAGATAAAAGAATAGATTGAAGAAAACAATTTGTTATAATGTCAATTACGTACGATTTAGTACGGTTCAAAGTTACGGTTGAAAAATGTTTACTGTTCTTTTTATTTCCCCTAATGTAGTTTTTAAATTATAGTTTTTATACTTGATATTTTGTTTGATTTATACAGAGTGTTTCAAAAGAAATCGTAAATATCTTAGAATTTATTTTCACGATATTTTCACACTTACAGAAATTAACGCCTTTAATTGAAATAGTTGCGTCTCATTTTTAATTGCAATATCCTGTATATTATTTATTTATTGTATGAAGATAATGAAAGTTTCGAAAATCAATCGACTGTTGCTACAAATATTTATAGGATAGTTTATTGTATTAGGTTGGCAAGAAAGTAATTGTTATTTTTATTCATCAAGTTTAAAGAACAATATATAATAAATATATAGTCAAGTGAAAATTCGTTAAAATATAATTATTGAAGTTTCAAAATAACGAAGAACGTAATTATTATGGTAATAAACCGTAGAAGGTCGAAAAATCAAATTCTGTGGTGAAAAATTAATTAAAAAGTTATATTAATAAAAACTAATCATCTCACTGACGAAAAATTGAAAACACGACAATAGGAATTTTAAAAACAAAAAGTGTATTTAAATTACACTATTTAACATTCTCTCTTGAGGAATTCAATTTTTATGTTCAAATATTTAAGTTCAAGAATGTGTTGTACGATAACTATAAAAATTATAAAATGTTCTTGCAAAATATTATATAGACTCTATTAAATATTTCTATAATATTACAAACATTTAGTTGCGTTTAAATAATTTTTCATACTCTTGTTATTCCACGCAAAATGGTCACACAGATTTCGCTTTGAAAAACAAAATAGTTTCACGAAATATGAAATATTTCCAGTGATCGTCAACGTCAACGATCGCTCAAATGGTGAATCCAATATGACGGACTGAAATGTAAAAGATTAGCTCGATTTTTGTGAAATTGATATTTTAATGGTTTCACGATTCACTGCATCTAAATCCAATATCAAGAATTAAAATTAAAAATAGTAGACCAAATAAGGTCAACGAAAATGTAAAATGCAATCGAATTCTTATAAAATTTAGTTTGATAAGATATTGCAATCGAATATACTAAAATTGCGTATTCTATATGATTTATGAGAGACGAAAGTTTTCATAAAAATTAAGGATACAGAATTAAATGCATTGGTTAAAAAATTAGAACCATTTACAATTTTCAATATTTGTTGAAAATAAAATGTTTTTAAACACTTAGTTTTTAGTAAAATTTAGGAGTCCGATCTTATTCAATTGAATTTAATTAATTTAATTAAAAATTCTGTTTATTATTAATGTATTTTGCATTCATACTAATATTACATATATTATTGACATATTAAGTACAAAAACTAAAATTAAACTTTAAACTAAAATTTTAGTAAGTTTAAACTAAATTTTAAATATTTAATTTGAAATAACATTATGAATGTATGTAATTATCATTAACGTTGTTCCATAAACTGAACAATGTTAAATGACTACATAATTGTTTCACAGCTGTGTTTAATAAATAAATATAGCGAAGAAATTCAATTGAACTATGACATACGAGCTGTATTGAATTATTGACTCATTCATAACCTCTGCTTTAGAATTATTTTTCATGCGTTTGTCATTTGTAATAACTCATTTTAATCGATAACGCATGGCCTAAATGTATAGCTAATAGAACAATGAAACAAGTACAGAATTTATATGAAAATATAATTTTTGTTGATATGACAATTATCAATTATTTGGGTAAAAGGTCTATGATTTTGCAAAAGTAATAAAAACCGTTTTGAAGTCGATATAGCAATTAAAAATGTGACGAACAATGTTTTATTTATACATTAAAAGAGGTAGAGAAATAAAAGATTACATTACAATGTTGATGCTTCACATCAATTTTAATTAAAACATATTTTAATTAACAATTAAAATCTAGATTTAAGTTTAAATTTCATATTATGCATAATTTATATTGTTACGTTGTTTACATATACTTAAGGTAATATATCTGAGATAAGTCTCATATGAGGTTTCAAATGTTTAGGAAAACAAGAGAAATTTGTCGTACACATACAAATTAATGTTTACGAATAATAGTAGGTATCATTCGATGAAAAACATTTTGAAATAGAACTTTAGATATATGTACATATTAATCTATAAATGAATATAAATTTAATAAATTAATATGTACAAGGTATTCCTCTGCAAATCATAACGATGTTTATACAATATTTCAAATATTTTGTCATTATTTAATATACATTGTATAGATGAATATATAATTCATATCAATCATCATATCGATTTATAATATTTATTATATGGATCGGTGAAAACCCTCCATTAAACAGCGAAATATTGAAAGAATGCTGTTTGTATTAAATGTATCTGTGACATGTATATTGTATTCAGTATTATAAACTGAAACAAACACTTATTTTATTTTAGAAAATTTATTCTTTTATGTAACAATATGATTATTTAAAATTGTATAGTAAATATTGTAAAACTATTTTATCTTACGATAGTGAAATGTATAAACATAACCTACATTTGTCTATTATAAAAGAATCTTTTAAACAAACATTTTTAAAATAATCTTGAATATAAAATATTAGCGAGATTATTACACTTTATATAATACTTTATAATATTATTATAACTTTATTATCACATTTTATTATATTTATTATAATTATTATAATTATTTTAATAATTATATTTATTGTAATTATTGTATAATTTGTGAAACCACCTGAGATAATTAGCGTGTAAACTCAACAATAAACTTTTAATGTCAATTAACTATTGTTGTATTGATAATTCTGAAGGTTATAAGAAAGAAATAGCAGCGTTAACAGTTCTACCACTTTTCTAGCGATAAATATATTTACGTACAACGTAGCATAAACATGTATATAATACATAATGTTTAAGCGTAATCAATATGTAAAACGATTTTATTTTTATATAAGCTTTACAAATAAATCATCGATATTTTATTTTTGTGGCTGGGTTAAAATAACCCTGTATCTACCGTGTCTGGGTTAAAGTATTAAACTATTTTTATAATAATTGTTAGTTTTATGTATATCTATGTATATTATTCATATTGCAAAAAAAAATGAACCATTCATTGTACGTTAATATATTACTAATTTGCATTTGTTTTAATATTTAAAGCAGATTTACACAAAAAGTGGATTTTTATGGCACGTTAATATCAGGACACAGATATACTTTTCACAATCTTTCATACATAGAAACCATTTGAACTGCTATGTACACAGACGTCTGGAACATTATTCTACTTCAACACAGGGTTGTATTTCGAATAGTAAACACTTAACGTTCAATATGTCACGAGAAGGGAAGAATATCAGTTTCGATGAACGTCAACTTGTGATTTATCGTAGAGAGAAGAGTAAATCTTACCAAGAAATTGCGCAGTTATTAGTAACGGAGAAGAGTACAGTTTCAGACATCATTAGAAGGTATAAGGAAGAAGATCGCATCGAACTTAAGAAACAAAAAGGACAATCTCGAGTTTTGAATAAAAGAGAAGGACAAAATTAATACGGAGAGTTAAAACATCCGCATTGTAGTGCTTCACAATTAGCTTCAGAGGTGTCTCATAAAAGTAGTAAGAAGATCAGTGCTGAAACTCTCCTTAGGATAATGAGAAACAATGGGTACAATGATCGAATAGCAAGAAGAAAATCGTGCGTTAATGACACAAATCGGAAAACAGATTTTCGCTAGGGAATTTGATGAAAAGTCTCAAGATTGATGGATGTTATTGCTGATGACAAATAATGTATTTTAGGTTCAGATAAGAAAAGTATAGTATGGTGAAAATTGAATGAAGTTTTAAGAAAAATTTAAAAACCACTTTAAAACTATAGTACTTTAACTATAACTAATAACTATACTAATCTAACCTAACTACTTTAACTATAACTAATAAATATACTAACCTAACCTAACTACTTTAACTATAACTAATAATTATACTAACCTAACCTAACTACTTTAACTATAACTAATATTTATAATAACGTAATCTAACTACTTTAACTATAACTAATAACTATACTAACCTAACCTAACTACTTTAACTATAACTAATAACTATAATAACCTAACTCAACTACTGTAACTATAACTAATAACTACAATAACCTAACCTAACTACTTTAACTATTACTAATAACTATAATAACCTAACCTAACTACTTTAACTGTAACTAATAACTATAATAACCTAACCTAACTACTTTAACTGTAACTAATAACTATAATAACCTAACCTAACTACTTTAACTATAATTACTTTAAAACTGATTTAAAAACTATAAATCATTATAAATCATTTTCCTGTAAATTATAACAAATATAGAAGTATTTATGCTCGAGTATTAATGTAACTAGATATTCATTTTATCTATAATCAATATTTAAGAAATGAAGTTATGTTTATTATTTCCCAAATTGGTATCTACGCGCGAATGTCTGAAGAGGCATACAATGTGCAGTATTAGCAATTTGCCGGGGTTTAGCCTGTCGGTTTCCAAATTTCTGTATAAGAGAATACTAGAATCCTCATAGTTTCACGCATGACGTGTTTCTGAATCCTATACTTCGCAGATTCAATTACCTCAGCATTTAGTTAGCAGCAACTACAGGTAATTGTTTCGCAAACAAAGTTTAGTGAACAAAGTTTGGCAATTGAGTCTGATAAGCACCGTATAAAAGTATTGCTGCGAATGATCGTAACAAAGGAAACGAGAAACGTTCAAGCAGTATGTGCTTAACATCGAGAAAAAATATCGCCAGTACGCACTCTTTCTTTCGATTCAAGTTGCACATTGCAACTAGACGAAAACTCGTAGTATACTAGAAAATAATTCTGGACCATTGATTTTTTTACAGATGTTAAATGTTTGTTAATATCATAAAAATCTCATTTTTATGCGTTGTAACAAGAACTGCTGATTTCAAACTTAGTTTTATTTCTTATTTTTACATTTTTAGCAGAAAATGATTTTTACTTGTTTTTAAAATATTTTAAGCTAACTAGAGTCACTTTTTATTCACACATTTTTTGTCATATAATGTTTGCAGTTATAGAAAATTGTAGTTGTGTATTTATAACACTTCTGGTTTCCTCCTATTCAGTTTTATTTCGAAATTTAACACATTAATGTCATGTGTGGCTTTATTAAAAGACAAAATGTTCCTAACCTTTAATAAACGCCATAAATCACCGCCGACCCAGTATAGAATGTGTCGAGAGAAATTACGAATGAACGTACTACACAATACCCCCCATTTTTTTGTTCCTCTTTCAATAATGCTGTAATGCATTGTTTTTAATAACGCGCGCAACACATTCACTTAAATCGTACTTTGCAAAAATTTGCTTTTAACTGCTGAAATGATTTGCTTCGGGCATTTCAACACTCGGTTCTTTTCAAGGTATTTTGGTACACGCCACTCTAAAACTATCAGAGTAATTGTTAAAAGTACTGCATCGAAAATGAGCAGTGAGTGTTGTTAATTCCGTGCAGTTCGTCCCATAAAGCTGAATTTACACGATCATGCTAATTGCACAAACTGAAACAATTGAACAGAAATTTACTCAAATAAATTGAATTGATAATCCTGTTTACATGTTCAGCTTAATTTGCACAATTATTTAATTTGTTAGTTAATTTTCACTAAATCAACAGTATCTATATTGCTTACTGTTCTACAAGTTATCGAAGAGGATTAATCCTTTGTCCTGTAATAACGTATCACACTTGTAACACACACTACAATTCGAATGTGATAAACTGGACTCGTGCTTTCACTGCAATTGAATGTTGGGTCGATTGTCATCTGCGTAATCAAGGATCACTGAATGCATAATGTACCTAACATTTTGACTTTCTTCAGTTGTGTGTTGTAGGAATAATATGTGAATGACGCACTATCCAGAAAATTGTAGGTTAGGTTAAAAAGAAGAAGAAGATCTTTGTTCCGTCGCAAACTCCGACCTTTACCGCGACGAAAGAATTTATTACCTATATATCTTGTCTGTCATTACCTATACACCTCGAAATACGAGTCACCGAGGACCCCTTTTGTCTAGTAAGTCCCGTTCGGACCGGTTCCAACGTCACCGTGAACTTGCCATAAATCGGCTAACGACGATACATTATTTTTCTCGGTCTTTCAAAAACAAGGATAGATTTTTCTTGACCATCACCCAATGACGTGCGAGAGTGTTCGGGCGAATTTTTATACATCGAAGGGCAGTCAGTCGTTGAATCTTGTGCGGGTCGGATCGAGAGTACAACCTTCGAGTGTCGTGAAATAACATACAAACTCCATGCATCATGGAGTTACGTAAAATATCCAGTGCAGGGTGGATTCCAAATACAATCATAACACTATTCGAGCGGGACCCTGCACTCCTCGAATAGGCCAGTGTAGGGTGGTAGAGAACGCAAACACAACATTATCTGAGTGGGACCCTACACTCCTCGGATAAGCCAATGTAGGGTGGTAATGAACGCAAACACAACATTATCTGAGTCGGACCCTACACTCCTCAGATAAGCCAATGTAGGGTGGTAAAGATCGTACAACATAACATTATCCGAGTGGGACCCTACACTCCTCGGATAAGCCAATGTAGGGTGGTAAAGAACGCAAAACATCATTCGAGTGGGACCCTACACTCCTCGAATGAATCATCGTGGACAATCCTACGCAATGTAGATTGTAACACAAACGCATCAGCATTTGAGTGAGCCCTTGTGCTCCTCATATCAACAATTAAACATACTAAATCACACGAACACATTTTCACTGTCTAATCACGACAAATACATGTTTAAAAAGGGTTTTTTATGCCGCAAGGCTTTTTCCCTTAAATCATATTACTCGAGCCAATAAATTATTATTGATTTTTCGGCTCAAATTTGTCTAATTAATTTTTTATTAACCCTCCTCCTCATCCATTTTTTAACATTATTTTGAAACACGAAATTTCTCCATGTTGGAAAGATTTCGACGAAACAATCTTTTAAAACCTATGTTTCTTTTCAATTTCAATCAGAACCTCATTTGTCTCAAGTTTCTACATTCGTAAAATTAGAAAACTGAACACTTTGCACCAATTAAAATAATTGAAAATCCAAATATGTTAAACTGACAATACTATTCTGTTTAGTTTGTATTTTTTAATCTCCTGGTTGAGAATCAGGTTAGGTCCTCGATATTATTTATATTTTTTCGAGTCACCTCCGTAAATTATTAAATTGTACAAAATCACATTATCGTCAGTTCGTCAAGTTTCTACGAGAAAAAGTAGAAGAAATGAAAAAGCTAAAAAACTACAAATATTTGTTCAATTATGGTTATATTCGCTGCGTAAGAATGTTTAAAGAATTCAATCAGTGAACTAAATAAACACTTCAATTCCCGTATTTTATATTCACGATGAACGAATCCATGATTGTTCAAAGTAAAAAGGTGCAAATTTACGATCATATTCGCTTTCACGATTCAATCTTCAATTTTCCGTTTCATATCCACGTCTTTTTTCAGATAGTTCCATCTTTCTTAAAAAATCGTTATAAAACCTAGTCTGTTTCACAGCGAGTATTCCGCAAAACTTCAGCGTATTGCGATTATTTTTTTTTATGCTGCACGTGTATTCTATTTTCTCGATCCTTTTGCTAACACACTTCTTTCCATTCTATACGCAACCCCGCTAGCGTTCCACATCTTCTCTTTAACGTTCACTCTGTGCACGTTCTGATTCACTCATGTGCTCCAGTATTCACCTTCTTATTTCGCTGCTTCTGTAAATCGCTGTATTATTGCACAGCTCTTTTTGACGCATACTCTTGTTCACACTGATTTAAATCGCCCTAAAATTCAGTATGCATGAACATCCGTGGCCATCGAATAGGACCACGTACGAAAATTTCACTTTTATGGCTATATCATTATGTCATATATGGAAAATTGTCTTAGGTCAAACCTTCTTCGATTTTAATATAAAGAGCTAAAATTTTAGCTGAATCCTCTTGGGACTATAACAGTTGGAGGAGAAAAATAGTAGAAATATCAAGATTTTAAGAAAAAGTATTTGCTTGGATGTTCAGAACATAAAGCGCCTAAAATTGCAGCCAAATTGGCTGGGGTCGTTCCATACCCCAGTGTGACCGTTAAGCGTTGATAACTAGTTAAGTAACAAATACAAAAAGTCTTAACCACGTAGAATTTTTATTAAGTCAGTTATTTGAATAAAAGCGAAAAGTTGGGGAATGTAAAGTTAATATCAAAATTGTTTCTACTGCAGTTTAAGAACCTATGATCTAGTGGTATATTAACAATTTACCACCTAGGTCAAAACGAATCTTTGAAAACTGGTTCTCAGTTCGGAAGATGATAGATGAGAGTAACTGTAATATGAAATATAAATTAACCATCTGCAAATAAAGCTCTAAAATTAACTGTAGTTTTTCAAGCTTCACTATTATGTAAAAGCCCACTCAAAATCAAAGTAATACATCTGAACTTTTCGTTATGAATACATACCCTGGCCATCGAATTCGGACCACCTACGAAAATTTCACTTTTATGGTTATAATTATGTCATATATAGAAAATTGTTTTAGGTCATGCAAATTATTACTAAATACGTTGATAACGATATATACATATCAGTTTGTTACTAACGTGATAATAAATTGTGTGGGTGATGAGCGATTAAGGGCCGTGCGAGTTTACGTTAGGCTCGAGTATTGAAAGCGCGTGAGGTCAAATTTGGTGAATGAAGCCTACTCAAAAGACTAGTTTACAACTCTCCAACCACATAATCTGAGTTGAAAAGAATGACAGATATTTGGGAAAATAATGAAGATATAAAAAAGATATAAAAACAAAGGGTAAAAGCAAAGGGTGGCAAGATATTAACATGTGTTAATAATGTTATGTACAGTAATAGTGTGTCATATTAGTAGCTAATAAATTATATCATTGCAATTTGAACAGGCCTTTTAATTTTATGGAAAACGTGAAAAATACTGAAAATTTGTAGTGGTCCTAATTCGATTAGGTGATAAGATCACTTCGTTTTTAGCTAGCTTCTTATTAAGGATAGCGAAATCGATTCTTCCCCTTGCAGTATGACGTAAATGCAAGAAAAATAACATTACGAGAAAGGATTTCGCAATTTTTATGTGTAAAATGAATTGTTGCTTTTTTGATGGAAAATGCAATTTGTAGATTGGATAGAAGTACGTTAACTCGTAAATTCATTTACTAAGTACAGCAAAAATTGTTTTTGATAATCGGTACCTATTTCATTACTTTTTCCAGAATCGGACTCTGTAAAATTTTCAGTACTTTTCCCGGGAAATTCAAGTTTTAATATTCCTAATAAGGTTTTTAATTAAATTTTTACCAATTTCTTCTCATGTTGTAATAACAACGGTTTTTAACCCTTGAATCATTGAATATTCTTTCTTCTTTTTATAATTTCGTCTCGCTAGTGTTTCATACATATTTTCACGGATATTCATATCCGAAGAACGTGTTGAAATTTTGAAATTTGTATACTGTGATCCTTAAGCTATGTTTTGTGCTTGACTGCGATGAATAGGAGTATTATCCTGTTAAAAACGTGAGTCGTATTGTATCGTTTATTTGAAGATAAGGGTGCAAATGTGATAATAAAATTCATTGATGCCTTTTCGTTGTTCATTGTTACGATTGGGGATTTATCAAACGCTCTGCACAAAAATTATACGTTGAAAAAGCATAATCTCAATGTGAATTAACGACTTTCTAGTGAAATTTAGTTCATGTGGATCAGGTTGTTTTAATTCCTATCGAGATGATATTTTAAGAGGAAGAAAACGTTTAACTCATAACTTTGTTGCACATAATGTAATGGTCTATTTTGATAGATCTTTTAAAAACAGTAGATATTACTTGTTTAAGTACAAAATGACCTGATTTCATATAAATATATCTCACCTTTTCAAAGGTGACATTCCATGACGAATTATCACAATTTAACCCTAAATCTGCCACAATCAGCTCTTTACCACCAAAGTTCGAATATTTCCGGCAAAATTCCTGTATTTTTTAATATTACAGCCGCCAAAAATCAAACAATTGATAATATTTATGTTAAAATATCTAGAAATCTATAAAAACAAATTTTAACGTTTGTAGCAGCACAATTAGACATGTTTGTCTTACGAACATTGTAAATTGTAAAATTTTGATGCTAAAAAATTAACCAATATTCATTATTCAACCAGTAACGAGAAATTTGATATTTACGACAGCATAAAAACTAGTAATTACAGAACCATGTATTATGAATTTTTTGGCTGATTTTTAATAAAAAGAATCAAATGAAACAATAACGAATCTGTTTCTGAATAGAACATATAAAAATTACCATCATAATACAGATTTAAATTAAGATTAAATATAACCTGTGCAATTAATTATATTAGTGAATATATAATTTTGATGGTTGTAGTATTTTGGAATAAATTTTTAGAATGTCTGTCGCGTTATTAATACATAGCGCTACTTTCGATTATACAGTACTTACTGCATAAATATACCAAACCCTTATATTTTCAATAATCTTTTCTATTAGTAGTAAAATAAAGTGCTGGAAAACCTCGAAATGTTTTGGCGCAAAAATGGCTGTCTAACGGTCCGATCATAAATAAACTTTCGAAAT
Source organism: Megachile willughbiella (assembly GCA_945859595.2). Lineage (NCBI taxonomy): Eukaryota > Metazoa > Arthropoda > Insecta > Hymenoptera > Megachilidae > Megachile > Megachile willughbiella. The sequence continues at coordinate 11,685,176 of OX243801.1, forward strand.
CCTCACCCAGATGTACCGTCGCACGGAACATACTGATTCATGCGAAAAGAATAAATTACATAAAAGAAGATTGCCATATTCAATATTAAGCTGAGTTTCATAAAACTTGATTTTCAAACGTTTCATAAACATACCAACTTTGTATATTGTCTTCACGTTGTCAATCGAACTTCATAAATAAACAAATTCATTATGTTATCTTCATTTTCTTCATTTTATATTTGGAAGATTCAGTTATGAAGGTTAGAAACTGAAATGCAACGCAGAAAAGAATTTTGAGAGGGAAAAAGTTATGATCAATGCTTTTGGCATTCGAGGCAAAGGTTGCGGTTATGTTATGAAACAGATATTTCGTTTCGAAAGTGCTATTGCCGGTTATGTTAGTAAGAGACATAATCATTATGAGAAGAAGCGTTCAGGTCGCCTTCCAAAATGTGTCTCCTTGAAATAAACGTAAAATTCTACGATTAGCTTCTAACTCGACAATCTCATTCAACTACGAGATGATTGCAAATTAAATGCTGCAAAAAGTACCATCCGTAGAATCACTGTAGCATTTTCGCATACTGTCAGAGTGAAAATGCTATCGACAACACGACAAATGAAGATAAATCAACGAGATTTTCATTTGTCAAAACAGAGAGTAGTACAGATTGGGAAATGTTAGCTACTACAGCATAAAATATAAATCATTTACTTTTTCAATTTTACAAACTAATCAAACTGTAAATAAATCGGTCGTCGCCATTTGCTACTTATCGTGAAAATTGGGGATACGTAAGTAAGGTAAATGTCCCATTGGTCAAAAGGTTAATAAGCAGATGACGTATTTGCAATTTTCTTTATATTTAAACAATATGAAATTATAACTACATACGTTTCGAGAAATTAAAATTTCAACGTTCAGCTGAAATAGTAACCTACGTTTGCGAATTATACAATTTTAAAAGAATTACGATTTGAAAATGTTCATATAGCTCAGTAATTAAATAATATTCATGATATGTCGTATTCATTGATTATTAGAATCTCAAATATTATTAATATGTACAAATTTAACTGTTAAATATGTCAATATGTACGCACAAATTAAGCTATTAAATATGTACATATTTATTAATTTAACTATTTTCATCACTTAATAAAAAAAATTAAGATTGTAATATCTTGTGGAATGAAAATATTTTGTTTGCAATACGTTCCTTTAATACAATTGGTTTTTTCTCCAGAATTAATTTTGGCACATGAAACTTTTCACTGGCAACTTATAAAAAAATGCCTGGTTTAAAAGCTTTTACTGCTACACAAACATCTTCTTGTGTATAATCTTGTTATTTTTCCTTTTCCCTCGGTATTCTGAAGAATTTACGTGACTCTATGATGTAAACAATATTATTGAAAGTACATTACAAAATTTTAGGTTATGTTGATATTACGACGAATTTAAGAATAAGCAGTATTATATTTTTGTATAATTATTGTTAATATAAATGTATAGAGTTCAAAATGTATTTTGTACTGTATTTCATATTTGAATACAACAAATAATAACAATGTAATTAACTCACTAAGGTTGATTCGTTTAATAATTCGGTTTCACGTGAAATTACATATGTATATGCCAATGACGTTGAATATTAAATTTACGGAAGCCGTCAAAATGATATTAGATTTCTTATTTTAAATTACGAAAATTATGAACAAATTTCTGTTAAAATATATTAACTTTCGTCGAGATAAAGAATGATCGTATAAGTTAGTTCAAAATATATATTCTTAATCAAGCTGTAAACCAAATTGGTCGTCATTTTCTTCTTATTGCGGTGCATGTGATAAGACAGTTCTGCGATTTAATACTGTAAATGGCTTTAGCCATCCGAAAAGATTCTGAACTGACTCTCGGCAAGAATAAGTTTATGAAGCCATTGAATATTTTTCGTCTTTTACGATCGTTCTACCGATAATTGTCTCTTTCTTCTTGAATTCATATTTCTAGCTTCCTTCTTTAATTTCAGCATGTCTTAGTAGATTCAAAGGGCTCCATAAAGCTATGACCTGCCACAGTCGATGCGTTGGGAAATTCACATATACGTCACTCGTGGGTACTTACATTACCTGAGGGTAACCGTCAGTTTGCAGGCGGTTAATTTGCTAAAACCTCACTTTACAATTTTAACCAATTAAAATTTTTTTAACCCCATCAGTCCATCATCACCGAGGTGAGTTAGAAAAGTGTGTTGCTCGTAACAACAGATTCTCGCAAACCTTTGACCAATACAAACCTTCTTCAATAGGACTCAGTCTTCAATAGTTTAACTCTCAGATTAACTCATTGTTTTAATTATCAATAAAGTTATCACTTGTTTGCTGTGTAACTCGTGACAACCTTAATTAACACCTACCGTCATCCGAATTCTAATGATTTGTTCGTCATTAACGTTGACTTGCAAAGTGGGCATACTTTGCTTCCAAAATTTGCTATCTAATTTGTCCACGCCGTAACATTAATAAAAATATTTATTTCAGAAGAAATCAATGTTTTGTAATTACAACTGGTTTGTAAGTTATATTTATTAACGAAAAAAATTCAATCTAAATGGGCCAGGTTTTAATGCGTATTAGCACGATATACGAAAGGATGTGAAATATTTTGCTAAACACAACTTCAGTGGTAACTCGGTTATAGTTTGGGCGTGTTTCTTGGTTCATCGAAAAAGTTCGATAGTATTTATGTCCCACAAAATGATCAGTAATAGTTATACCGATATATTGGAAAATTATTTAAAGCTCTATCGAACAGAAAACCACATCGGAAGTTTAATGTTCGTGCAGGATGATGCATCGCTTCATAAATCTGCGCGTACATTAAGATGGTTTGCCGAAAATAACATTTGGTTATTAGATTGCCCTGCGCGTTACCTCGACGTTAATCGCATAGAAAATTTATGCGAAATATTGAAACGAACGATTTTTTCAAATAATCGTGCATATACAAATTTAGCTTCATAAAACTTGCAATAGTTGTCATGTGGAACAACATAAAGAAAAATATGCTGAAAAATGAATTATTATCTTTTTTATTTTTGTACATAAATGTTTACAAAACTGTAAAACAGTTTTTCTTAAACAGTTGATATATTTATGGAACGTCTGAAAATTAGCTTTTATGCAAATCAGTTGAATAATTACGTGGATATGCTAAATTTTGTTTACATAATTCGTTGTTTACATGATAATATTTACAAGTAAAATACGATATTAAAATAATTCTTAATATAAATAATGTAAACAATTTTAGATAGCTTGGCATCCTTAATATTATAATAAAATACTTGATTTCAATATTTGTAATTAACCTCAATATTAATTTCGCTTCATAACTGCTAAAATATATTAAACAGTTACAGAAAATTCGATGCAATTAAATTTTTGTCCCCATTTTACAAGTACCTTTTTCACACAATCACATAAAAAATGTTGCAAACCAATTTCATATAATATTTCACTTATTATTTTAATGATACATATTGTATTTGCAATTCGTTATGGAGGTTCACTTGGATTTTACTTGTCAGAGACTAAAATATGAAACTGTTTTCAGAAATGTACTGTACTAATGGGAAAATGTTTTTGTAACATTTATGTTATTTATAATTTGGTCGAATAAAATAAAGTATCGACAATACAATATATAAAATTCGAGTAAAGTAACAGTGATTTATAACTATACCAGAAATTGATTCACAATATATGTAATTTCATAATTTACAGATATAAATAATAAACGAAAATTTATTCCTAAGATAGAAATTTTATGTAACACAGTAAATCAATTTAAGAATAAAAAAATATTTTTCGGAATAATAATTGAATAAATTATAATTACAAGATAATTTGACTATATCATATTCAATTACTAGCATTCGATCTGTCGTTCAATCAAATTAAAATTAAATCAGAATTACGAATTAAAAAATAACAGAAGATGGAAAAAATTGCGTACAAGTTTGCAACGGAGAAAAATTATTGTTAATATTGTCAGTATTAATAGTTAATCATAATTAATTAATCATAAATGTATAATATTTGAGCAGAAATCGACTGTTATATCGTATTTCAATTACACTTTAATTTAATTATACTCGTGATTATAGTAATTTACAATTGAATCAAATGAAAAGTTTGAATTATGTAAAAGCTTGAAGTACCTCGTAATTGAATTACTACCTAATTGAATTTCAATGTAATTAAATTACAACGTAATTTAATCAGAACAAAATATGAACAAAACCATATTGCTTAATTATAGTGAAATTTTATTGTCCAAGTAACAAAGGTCAGTTTCAAGAGAAGTATACAACTATCATATTTAAAAATTTGATTTTATATCTTTCACAATTTCATTATTAATAACAGATATTATACTAACTCTAACATTATTTTTTATTATTCATTAATATTAATTAATATTTGGGGAGAACCAAATACTGACACTTTGTTAAATTCTGGTTTAATCAACTTCAAAAGGCATTAAAAATTATAAAATAATAAAAAACCGTAGCGAAACTTCTGTTTCCTAATTTCTCTACTGCTTCCAGTATCTTAAATTTTGTTTACAATTTCTAATAATAGAATTCCACTTTTTGCATTATCTGTCTTAGGTATTTGAACCACTAATCTCTAATTAAATTTAAACTTCAGCTTGTATGTTGAGTAAACGATAAGTGTGTTACACTTTAATTGTTATTAATCTGCAACATTTAATAATAAAAACGAAATCATAAAATTATGGATTATTTGATTTGTATTAATATTTAATACGTTTTAACATGAAAATGTATCGTGACATTTTAAAGAACGATCTGATTTAAATCGGGATTAAATTTTTATAGAGACGGTTCTCGAAAAAAGAAATTCACTTAGTATATACGAAAATACCTACCGTTTAAGTGAAGGTACTTCGTTAATTTCTTGGCGATCAATTTAAATTTTCGTTCAATTTAAATTTTCGTTGAATTTAAATTATTCACCTATACAAAGTTATTTTCTTCTGCATAAAAATTCCAATTTCTATCCCGGTGATAAGAGGACAACGAGCGCCCTATTTGCATTTATGGCAACAGGCACACTTGAGATATTTTCCTGCGTTGACAGGCACCCTTACTTGTCATCCCCTCGCAACTTTCTCCATCCCTATTTACCGCCTCTTCGCTCTTTCCACTTCACCTCTCGTCTCCTTATTATTTATTTGATCGTTTTCATCCTAAAGTTTAACGCTTGGACTTTCAAAAAGTGTAAATTAATTAAACCGAACTACAGTCTATCAAGATACGGTTAATGTTGCAGCGAGCAAACGATTAAGGAAGCAGTTAATTCCAATTTCTTTCATATTTACACAACGTAAAATTATGACTAAATACAAAAGGATAAAATTTCGTTCATATGAAATAATAAGAATCTACATTTGTGTAAAGTCTTAAATTAATTAAAGTCTGAAAATCTTCATACGATCCAGTACTTAAATAATATTCATGACATGACATAATCATAAATGATTACTGTCCCAAATATCAAACTATTAAATTATTACTGTCTAAAAAATCAAATTATTTTCTTCATTTAATAATAAAAATCAAGATAGCAATATTTTGTGGAGTATTTTATTTATAATAAATTCGTTTCATGAATTCCTATGGGTTTTCTCTTGAATTAATTTTGGCAGATAAAACTTTTATTACAAGTTAAAACTTATTACTAGTTTATTTTATAAACCAAAGCTCTAGGAGGGAATCTAATTTAATCACACGTTAAAGCAGATTTTTTTCATGAAGAAAATGAAAGGACGTAGTTCGATGTTGCTTTCAATAATTAAACGAAACAATTTGGTTAAATGCACGAAGTCCGCCATTGCTAACGGCCATGTTTTCTGCTGTTCATTGTGGACCTACAGATATCCGGTCACAACAGAATTGCCGCAAAAGAGAGTATCACGTTACGTTTAGCTGAATATATCGCTGCAAATTCCGTTCATTTTACCAAGTTATTTTGTTATTTTGTAAAACAGACTAGCAGTTTGCTTTAGTGCTTCTCGTAGGAAAAGTGTTTGTACTACCGCACGGTGTAATTCGATTCTTTTTTACAAAATCACTTTTAAATTTTAAAATCATTTTTACAATCACTTGAAAGATATTCACAAAAATGTTATAACTTCAGATATTATTTTCACTTTGGTTGTTCTTCGAACATATATTTAAATAGTTTTATTGCATAAAACTTGAAACGGTCCATGAAACAGTTTTGTGTTAACAACGAGTAACTATAACATTAGTGTTTACTATAAAACATTATATTTTATATATTATAACATTACTATAGGATTATTGTTACAGAACATGTTCAAAGTTCAAAACTTTGCACTCTTATTTTAAATAAATTTTCTTAAAAACTGATAATGAATTTGGGAAGCATTGGTTCATAAAATTCTGCAAGAGTGATCTCAAAAATGATAAAATTTATCGAACATTCGAATTTTTATGTAGAATAATTTTAATAATGTTTTCTATAGATTCAATGTTTTCAGTGCAACATTAACTGAATAAACATGGAAGAAAATTGTAACCTTACAGTTCGTCGATAAAATGTTGCTGTCTCATAAGGGTTAATTTTACGTTTACTGCTGTATTGAGTCGAAAAATTGAAGAAAAATAGCGGAAGTCTACATCTTTAATAATAATTGCTTATTTCATCATAATAGTCTATATGTATGTAAATAATTTCATTACATTATCAAATTATTTTTTACAAGGCGCCCATCTTTTATTTTAGGAATTAGAATACGTAGTATAGTAAATAAATACGTAACAAATTGCCATTTGTCTATTACTGTATCAAATAGGTAACAATTTTTTAATATTTCATAGAAGTACATATATCTTTTAAAAATGTTTTGAAAATCAGTGACCTAGTATTTTCAAAAGTCCTAAAATAACAAACACAAAATAGTGTTCAAATATTAATGCGAGCAACTGTACATAAATTAGAAAAAATAATGTATTTATAATACGTTAAAGTCCTTGTACAATGAAATCGTGAATTTTATACTCTAATATAATTTATCCTATAACCTTGCATTAAACCAAAAAAAATTTTGAAGTAAGTTTGCATTTACGTAATTTCGTTAGGTTCTGCAATATTATTGTAGAAAATTGCTTCTGTTACAGTACTTCATAAATGTATGGGAAGTTAACAAAATTGTATTATAGTAAAACTAGTACTGAAATGAACTCTAATTTCACGTACACTGGCGAGCTGTGTAAACTTCACTAGAGATAATGATGATGCGAGAGAAGTCCTACCACTTGATTTTCGGTTGGTAAATTTTCAAATTTGTAAATTTCGGAACTTCTGCAATTACAAACTTTCACATTTAGAACTTTAGAAATTTCTGGAATTACAAACTTTCGCATTTGGAACTTCAGAAATATAGGGATTTAAAAACTTAGGAACGCGAGAATTTGGAAACATGGGCTTCTGGCAATTTCGACATCTGAATATTTGAGAATTTTCAGATTTGGTCATTTGAATGTTTATAAATTTGTTTATTTGGGAATTTCATGGTTCAGAAACTTCGGATTTGGTAATTTGAAAATTTAGGAGTCTAAGAATTTAGGGGTTTGAAGATTTTTAAATTTCAAGAGGTAGAAATTTGAAAATTTAGGTATTTGAAAATTTAGGAGTCTAAGAATTTAGGGGTTTGAAGATTTTTAAATTTCAAGAGGTAGAAATTTGAAAATTTAGGTATTTGAAAATTTGAAAATCTAAAAGTTTAATAGTTCATAAAATTTGAAAGTTTGAGAATTAAAAAATTTGAAAATTTAGAAAATCAGAAAAGAATACATGTGAGTATTTCTATTTATTACTATTTATATTTATATATTACAGGTTAAATCGAGTAATATGTTAATAAAAATATCATGTAATATATGTTTTGAATTCGTCTCGATTCTAAAGCTATGAATAACAAAATTGTATGTTCCTATTAAAAAAACCCAAAGTGACTTTGACTTTGCCAATAAAACAAACTGTTTGTGAAATTTGCCTTATTAACATCTATTGTGCACTTCATATCCTGCAAATATTATTGGAAACTTTTTTTTATAAAGTGGCTGCAAGTGGGAGAAAAATCGTGAGTAGCGTTACAGGTAGCAGCCAGTATAACTATATTACTGTATAACATATTACTATGCGTAATATACATATTACTATTCGCAACATAACCAAATTCTAACAAGAAGTGGATAATTGTAAAAATATACACGAAACGCGAGTGTCAACATATGATGTGTATGAAGCTTGTGGATGTAAGTTATATTTACCCTAAAACATTGTTGTGTTTTATGTGTCTTATTTTACTGCATCCGGCCAATTGTTTCAATAAAATCACTTCGTTGGTTAACCTAACCTAAACTTCGTAGCTAAAACAATGTATTCGATCCCGTAAATAATCGAAAATCGTGTGAATATACTCGGTGAGATAAGAACGCTGTTCTGATAATGTAGCAAGCAAGGGTTAAATTCACTCGCTTATCTGTTGCTGTTGTTATCGATAACTCAATTTCAATGACAAACACAGCGCACACCCTGTCCCTTATTGGCGTCGTTGAAAGATAAAAACTGGAAACTATCGGTGCCTTTATCGCCGTGCAAAATCATCTCGTAGCGAGCGTGTAATAATCGTCTACTGTAGCTGATCCGATCAAAAATGAATCGCTCGAAGCGAAAAGGCACGTAGAAGGAATGTGTTCGATGAGCAAGAAGGATATACGACGAACGAGGATAAAGGAAATTTCACGGTGAAAGGATAGTGCTTTGTTCGAGACTTGCTGCTTCTCTAGGGACTTGTTTGATGCCTTGACCGAAATCGAGGAGATCCTCGCCAGTAGTGTTAGGTTCGTAAAGGGTGACGCCAGGTGATACAAGTCAGAATTGGAGGGAGACAAAATGATATTGCGCCCCGTCGATGCTTCTTTCGTCGTTTTCGCGATCGTCCTTTTGGTCGTTTCCACCGAGCCTTCGGCAAATAAGACCTCAAGAAAAACTTGATATTAGATAGAGCTTCGATTCAAGAAGGGAAGTGCGTGAGTGTGGTAGATTGTGTTTTATGCGACAGACAAACTTTCCCGCTTCGATCATTTTGATTTTTGTCGTCCCGGCTGGACCCCTATGTGTTATTCGAACGATTCTGGTGAGGATTTACCAGCAGTGCTGACAACGTAGTCGAAACTTGTAATATATCGTTTTTAGTATATTGTGCACAAACATAACCTGACAAATTATTTGTAAAATACCGTAGTGTCGGTCATCGTATATTCGAATAAAATTTTATTCGTACGAGAATATAATTATCGTTAATTTTGAAAGATTTTCGCGTAAGATATTGATTGATTATCAAATGTTAGTCCCCCGAAATAAATTAGTTTTCGAGTGTGACATTGTAATATTTAAAAAGAAAATTATTTATGAAAATTATATTTGTCCAATGTGCTCTTTATTAACCAGCACGATTTTTCACAATTATACTGATTAATTTTATAATTATTAAAATAGATTTGCTTTTGTTATTTTACCACTATATGCAAGTTTCTCGTTAATTTGAGAAAAATATCATATGGAGTCATATATTTTTTATCGTGCAATTTGTCACTTTAGAAATACGTATATATTTATTAACTTATCTTATTAAAGTTTGTTATTACACTTATTGGCAAACATTTTTAAAAAGATGGATTTAGGTATGGTGAATAAAACACCTTTAATTTTTTTTTTAATTTTGTGACTAGTAGATTAGTTTATTTATGGAATTAAATAACTAGTGATATGATCACCTAGAGATACGATCACTAAGGGCACATTTACCTGAATTAATGAATTGTCTGTCATTTATTTAATTATTATCTGAATAATTCTTAAGCTAATTTTATAAGTATACCTTCATTTTGTTATTATTATTGATTTTGTTACGACATCGATTACTATGATCATTGGTCCACCATTTTGTATTGAAATTAAAAATAAAAATGTATAAGGTTCACATAAATTCATATATCTATTCGTCGTTGTATAATTTTTTGCTTTACTTAATAAAACATGTTCGGACAGAAAACATTTTCAAAATTTATAGAAAATTATTACTATTACGGTTATAATAAATTTATTTCCAACTCTATTATCAATGTTGATAATTTATTATAAAAAATTTATTGACTTTATTCACAAGCATAGGTTATTATTTTATAGCAATTTCCATTCCTTTACAAAAATACGTGAAAATATTTTTATTAAAACTATTATATTTTTGCATCTAAAGGAAATATGTATGATATGTTAATATTAAACCCAGTTACTAATGCACAATTTGAAGCTAAACAAAAATATAAAAATAAATAAACAAACGATAAAACATAAAGTAACACGCATTAATTCTTTATCTTGATAAAAACTAATACAGATTTCAAGAAAAGTATCTTAATAAATCTTATAATTTAAAAAAAAAAAAAAATTAATTTTCACAGTAATAATTTGTGGTATTTTGTAGTAATTTTGTTTTCACAAAATTAAGTTCCTAAATTTTTAGTTATGTAACTATAATACATTATATAACTGAACCAATATAGTTATCAAACCGTAGAAACAGTGAATTCTAAAAAATAGTATGACAGGAATGAGAATGAAAATTAATATTAAAACTTTGCAAAGAGGACTTCTTACAAAAAGATAACCAATCTCATTAGTAGAAGTAAATCTACAATTCACTATGTCATAAAAAGCAGAAAAACTACTTGGACTCTTGCAAATGAAGCTCGTGAAAGTCGTCTGAGGAACTTGACTCGTCGAGAAGAAAATACTATTAACCCCGCAATAAAAAAGAACCTGGGTATATCGGCTTTGAAACTTGCGGAAATGGTCGCAAATTCATTTGGAAAAGATTTCCCGTCGGAACTCTACCGTTAAATACTCTTACAATAACATGATTCTCATGGTACAATCGTAGAAAGAACGTACATTAATAAGACCAATTTAAAAAAGAGAACAGCTTAACTTCTCTGATTTAATTCTTCGTTATCGGTTTTTTCTTTTGTCGAAATTATTTTAGATTCTATTATTTTCTTTCTATTGTATAGTGCATCTATCGTTAAATTCAGATAAATATGTTAAAACATAATTATTCTATTTTTCTGTTAGATTATATTTTTTATTTTACATAACATATTACTTATACGTCATTTGAGAATCTTAGAATAATAAACATGTGTTAGGTTTTTAATTTAGGCCATCTTCAACACACATTCTATTTTTAGCAACAAAAACAAGTTATAAGTATTTCCACATTTGAAGATATTAAAATTGTAATGATTTTTAATTTAGATTTGATTTAGATTTGATTTAGATTTGATTTACATTTGATTTACATTTAAAAGGTTTAGATTTTGTCTTGATGACTAACAACCAAGTGTGCCACATTGTACCATTTATTTCCCTTGAAGTCGCATACAGATTGACATTCATGATACCAACATAATGAAAACGAAAATATTTTGAACTTGCCAACATAATACATTTTATTGACTGTAATATAAAATGTTACCAACTTACCAATAAAAACACATTCTAACATTCTGACTGTTGCCGAAATATTTCTGTCATAAGAAATTATTACCATTGTTTAAACTAACAATAATAATAAAAACTACACGATAACGAGGTACTGACATATTTATTTGCCATTGATAAAAATATTTTCTACACAATTGAAGACTATCAAAAGAATTGTCATTTTAATTGCACGCAAACGACACAGTGGACATATTTTTTTAAATCAGATGATATTTATAGACAGGAGTGATATTATCGACAGATAAATCAATTCTGTCAACCGTTTGATGTGATCCACAAAAAAGGTGCATTTCACACAATGATTCTTTCAAAATGTCTCAATATGTGAAATATTTTTTTACACGTTTACTGAAACGATCTTGACATTGCTAGAAATAAACATTAATTCAAATATCTAAATTTAACATAGATATGTTGATGTATTTCTGCTCACTAAATATTGAAAATATAAACGTTTGAATACTTTCAAGGGCCACTGCATGTACGTTTTTGTTTTTTCCAACAATACGGATGTAACATTTTTGTTTGAAATTGTATTACTTTTTTACACCGACTGTCTACATAAAGTTTCAAGTTTTTCCTCTCAATGTTTATATTTGTAGTATATTTTTCGGGTTTATTCTTTTCGTATTTTGTTTCTCAACAATCATTTGTAAACACTGGCTGACACAAAGCACATACGTAGATCAGTAAATAAAAGATGGCCAGATAGATAGTGTATTTTGTTGGTAGAGATATGAAATCACCAGTGCCATTACACGATATAGCTGGCAAGCTTTGAGAAGTTGGCAAATAAATTAAATCGTTCCGTGCGATAAAAGTTTCAGTAGGTATTTGCATGTATTTCTACTTTAGAAGAGTACAGTTTGATTTTATCACTTGCCCAGATAATAATCGGTTATAAAATGCAAGATTTACATTTTGCAAGTGCTGCAATGAATCCAAATATTTATGTATGCATACAATGTAAGCCCACACCTAGAAATAATTATGGCCGAAACACAAGACTTACATAAGAAGAGAGAATTATTAGGTTAAGAAAAAATCACAGTTTTCAGGCAACTTTCGTTGAGCAGATATTAGATTGAAATCAAATTTATTAATTGAAATACGAACCACGCAAATTTATTTCTTTCGCTATATCAAACCTGATGATTTGATAATTTGCAAAGAACCAAGGGGTTAAGTTTTACTAATTTCAATATTTTGCCTTGTTATACAAAATGTTTATAATTTGGTGATACAATGAAAAAGGTGATTTTATTTGAGAGTAAATAAAAATTGGAGAATACAATTTTTTTTTGCTTTTGTTTTCTAGAAAATTGGCTTCCAAAATTATTTAAGTGTGTTTATGAAAAAATTTTCGAGGAAAATTTCAAAATTTCTTTCATTAGTTTAACAATTAATGGATGTTTATAAGCAAATGTAATTAATATTACCAAAATATATAAGTTGATATTCTTTATAATATTTTTACCCTGTGTATTTATATTCAACATGAATTAGTGTATCAACACCAAGAAAAATAATAAATAACTAATAATACACTTTAACATATAATATATAACATATTTCGCATCGCCAATAAAAATCTTTTGTTGTAAAAAAATTTACTAACAAAAATTATAAATTTTATCTGTTAAACAGATAAATCTTATTTTCCCAAAAGAAAAAATTTTATTTGTACATTAGAAAGACCATCTTTTACATCGCAGCACAAGATCGGAACACTCTGTGTATTTTGTGCAATAAAGAAAATAAACGTGTTGTCACTAAACACTCTAATCGCGTGGTGATCGATATAGACATCAATTCAAACGTATCGAGTTAGCGATAATTTTGCAACAACGAGGAAAAACGGATGGCCGATGGTGACCCGGAGTTTCGTAGTATGAAACAATGCCTAAAAACCGAAATGCTTTATTCCGTGGTGGCTCATTCCGATAACCATGACGTATGTAGCTAACCGCACACTGTCACTCGTGGTAGTGCGTAAATGTGTTACATGTACCTTCGAGCACATGCAGCATGTTGCGAAGCCGCATGTATGGCCCTTCACGTGCGCGTGCAGGTGCAAGTAATAAGCCCAGCTGGACATATACTGCAATCTCCTGTACGATCTCTTATCACGGACATAAATTGTCGCGCGATATTAGAGAATATTCAGTTTTGAATCGGTGATACTAATACGAACATCTTGCTCTTCTTCCTTAATTTAAACACGCCTTCCGATACAGTCCTATTAATCTGTTATAAACGATTAATTATACGATCAATTAATTTTCCAGTAAATGTCCGACAGGAATAGTCCAAAATGCATTTTTTATTATTTCACTGAGGTACATGTCTCGCGACTGCTATTTCCAAATACAATTCAATTAATACAGGATTTAGGTCATATCCATGAAAACTTTGATACTGTGGCATGAAAGTTTCTGGCGGCCCTTTAAAACAGAATAACATTTTTAAAACTGGACTAAGCGACATCACTCACTTAGCAACCGGAGGAACTAATTCTGTAGATGATGCTATTGTGCTTTTGTTGTTTTGTAAATATTTCAAGGCACTTTTCAATACTTTTTTAGTATGTACAGGATATTTAATAGTAAGTGGCTTAAACTAATCGGCTCTCATTCTTAAATGCGTACATTTAATAAAATAATGCAATTTGTCTTCAACAAATATGAGATAACAGTTTTCAATGAATACATACACCTTACAGTAAAATGATTTTGTGTACGTTTATTTTGTAAATTTGATGAAATAAGGAATTAGCGATCAATTTTTCACGATGCACATCATCAGAATTTATAGAGAAATCAATTCTTCATCGAAAACTATACAAACTCATTTTTAAATTGTTTTTTACAATGCGATCTGTTATATTTTTAATTACTCCTAATACGTCAATCACTATTTTGAGTGAACTGAATAGTTCACATGTAGCTTTCAATAGTATTAAAATATTTATTGCATTCTAATAGTGTTCAATAAAATTGTCGATAATCCTGCTAAAAATAATCGAGAGGTTGCGAATAATGTAAAGAGGGTTTAAAAACTTGATTGACATCGTAAACGGGTATACATAAATTATAAATTTTTGCGTTTGTGAGTATTTTCATTTGCAACTCTATATGTCCTAAAATTGCTATGAAATTCTCTATAAACATTGCTATAGATTTTTCGACTGAAAAAGAAGCACTCGATAAGATATACGTTTCCTTCCGTCGAAAGATCACTAATTTTGACACGAATGAGCATATTACTGTTAAAGCTAAAAAAAACTGCGGATCCTTAAGTAAGGTGAGTGTCCCACTGGTCGAAAGGTTAACTAGCAATTAACATATTTGCAATTTCCTTTATACCTATACAATATGAAATTATAACGACACACGTTTCGAGAAATTAAAATTTCAACATTCAGAATAAAAAGAACCTACATTTGTGAATAATACAGTTTTAAAAGAATAACGATCTGAAAAAGTTCATGTAGCTCAGTAATTAAATAATATCCATGTCATGTCGTAGTTATTAATTATTACTGTCTCTAATATTAATCTAATTATTTTCGTGATTTAATACAAAGTATTTGCGAAATATTTCACATTTCAATATGTATATTTTATATAACAAATATACTGTATAGTTCATAAAAGTATTATCACAATATTGATGTCTATTTTCATAGAGATACTATATTTATACTGCGATACAAAAATTTATATAGCATAATTTTTCCAATAAGTACGCAGCAACTAAATCGGAATAAAAAACTAATCATTTACGTATTTTTCACTGTGGCGTGCATACAATAAAACTGTGTCACAAAAGAAGAAACAATGTGATTAAAAGTTGGTAGTTTGATTGCTTACCAAAACAGAAGAATGCCGATAAAATTGACTGCAAAGCGATTTCTAATAAAAAACGAGAGAATTTGATTGAAAAAATCAATCGATTTTCAATTATTTTCAATTTCACACGTCTCCCCAATTGAAATCGATTTCATTGACACGAAACTTCTTTTCAAAGGAACAGATCGTTTGCTGATTAGACGTTAATTAAAATCGAATTTTTCCATCACAGATTCTAATCAAGTATTATACAATTTGTTCGATTAAAGTTTTATTTATAAACAATCGTATCGCCAACATAGCTTTTCATCAAAATTGATGAAGGTGTTTTTTTTTTGACAGTTTTAATATCAATAGGCAAAATAAAGACGTGAACATCCCATATTCCTACACGGACTACAAATACTCCAATTTGAACCAAATTCCAGGCATTGAGCACAATAGTGATCGATTTGGAGTGGAATGACCGAATCGCGATAATACGACAATGCAGATTTCTCCACGTACGGTATGTGACACTATCTACAATGTCATATAAATCAAAATGATTTAATTTCGTGATATTAATCAGATTCGACGGGGTACATTTTTCGCTGGTGTGAATCTCAGAAATTGTGAAATTTTTGCATTTAGAAGTTTGGAGGTTTTTAAATTCAGAAGTTGGGTATTAGAGAAAACTGGCAATTTTGAATTTGAATAATCGGAAATTTGGTAAATTGGTAAATTTATTAATTTGTATCTGTTTATCTAGATTTCTAGATTTTTAGATTTCTAGATTTCTAGATTTCTAGATTTCTAGATTTCTAGATTTCTAGATTTTTAGATTTCTAGATTTCTAGATTTCTAGATTTCTAGATTTCTAGATTTCTAGATTTTTAGATTTCTAGATTTCTAGATTTCTAGATTTCTAGATTTTAAAATTTCAAAATTTCTAGATTTATAGGTTTCAAAATTACAAAAATTTTAAATTTCTAGATTTCTAGTATTCTAAATTTCTAGATTTCTAGATTTTAAAATTTCAAAATTTCTAGATTTTTAGGTTTCAAAATTTCTAGATTTATAAGTTTCAAAATTTCTAGATTTATAGGTTTCAAAATTTCAAAATTTTTAAATTTCTAGATTTCTAGTATTCTAAATTTCTAGATTTTAAAATTTCAAAATTTCTAGATTTATAGGTTTCAAAATTTCCAAATTTTTAAATTTCTAGATTTCTAGTATTCTAAATTTCTAGATTTCTAGATTTTAAAATTTCAAAATTTCTAGATTTATAGGTTTCAAAATTTCTAGATTTATAGGTTTCAAAATTTCTAGATTTGTTGGTTTCAAAATTTCAAAATTTTTAGATTTCTAGATTTCTAGATTTCTAGATTTCAAAATTTCTAGATTTCTAGGTTTCAAAATTTCTAGATTTATAGGTTTCAAAATTTCAAAATTTTTAGAGTTCTAGATTTCTACATTTCTACATTTCTACATTTCTACATTTCTAGATTTTTAGATTTCTAGATTTCTGAATTTCTGTATGTCCGAATGTCTGAATTTCTGAATTTCTGAATTTTTTTATTTCTAGATTTTATTCTAGAAAACTTCATAACAATCGAAAGCATACAGAAACATTTTTTAAAAAGTTTTTAAAGCCAAATTGCAAAATCCGGCTCTACATGACTCTTAACTATAGTCTAAAGAGTATCTCTGAAAAAAAAGTATGATATAATATTGCTTTTTCGCTTCCAAATACTAGAATTACGAAGTCGTATTTTTGCACACTTTTAGAAACCAAACATCTACTGTCCTTGTGTCTCTTGACCAAAACAACATAAGCTGAACTAGGACCGCCGAAACGTATAATTTTTCCCAAAGATATGAAGCATATACTTTAACTTTGATAATTTACTTTTTTAGAAAATTCACAAAATATCTAATTTCCAAATGTTCTCAATATCGTGTATTAGTGCAAAGAGGTGCTCCAATAGTGCCTAAACTACTTGGTACCTTTTATTTACATGTAATGTACTTTTGTGGGATTTGTTAATATTTTTACAAAACGTGGTGAAGGTAAAAAAGTACGAATTGAAACATATGAAAATGATCATTCAATTCAAACGGTGAGCAAGTGAGGCAGTAGAGCCACTGTAGTGACGCTATGTAAACTATGGTGATGTCCGCGAAAGCCACTATAGTGGTGTGTCGTGTCTAAGAGGTTAAGTAATCTTCGTCTGAACTTGGAATTCGTTTCCTTAATTCTTAATAGCGATTGATGTATTACAAACTTCCTGAGGACGCCAAACTCCATCTCACAAGTTACGACCCTGTGTTCCAAATTAACACATTTACTATTAGCATTGAAATTGGAAAAATGTCTATTATCAATTTAACACCCATCAACGTTGTTTCAATACAGTACGAAACAAACTACTGCAACTTCAGACTATGCACATAATTTATACACTACACGTCAAAACATTATATAAAATCAAGTCTGTAAATTAATAAATTTAATTATTGGTGTAATTTCTATCTTCCTGCACGATGACAGTGGATTAAATCAGAGACGGACAACTGTGCCCGCGAGGGAGTGTACGGTTGTGCAAGTGGCGTGTACAGGCAAGCACTGGTGGCCAATTTCTCAGTGTTAGACATTCAAATTAGAGTTTTCTAAATTTCGAAGTATCGAGATTGCCAAATTTTTTAATTTCTAAGTTCTAAGATCTCCAAATTTTCCAAATATCTAGCGTTTAATCCTTCAAATTTAAAAATGTTTCAACTGTAGACTTTGAATAAAAAAATTTGGAAATCAGAAGATTTCTAATCTTCAATTATCAAACCTATAGCTTACACAACTCTTAAATTTCGAGCCTCCTAAATACTCGAATTCCTAATTTTTCATTTTTCAAATTACTAAAATCTCAAATTTCTAAAATACCAAATTACAAAATTTATAACTTCATGCATTCAGAAAGGGGCACGTTCACACAAAAATTGACTTCCAATTATTTTACGATAAAAAAATAGTACACAAAAATAAAAGAATAGCACATAAAAAATAATAAGAAAAAAAGCTATGCAATAACAGATGTAAAAAGAAAGACAAAAAATTGTAAATCGCATATCTGTAAATTTAGCATAAATTAATTACAATGTTCATCACATTGGGTGTCAATCTGATGACACATGAACATATATGATAATATGTATATGACAATATAGTATACTAGTACACCCCGTATTAGTGATAATTAATTTTTTATTAAAGATATAATCCCCATTATCAATTAATCTTTTTAGATTGTTACCTATGCGCGCGCTTATAAAATTTTGCGATTTTAAAAATATTGCGAAAATATTTTCAATCACTTACTGCGTTACCTATGACACCTTGTTGTTCAGGTCATAGGTTACCAATCAGAAAAATTTAAAAGGGTATGACTCTATCTCGGAGAGTTCTATATGTGTGCAAAATATCAAGTTTCTACCTTTTACCCTTATCGAGATTGAAAGTAGCAACAGACAAACATAGCGTATTATATACATATAGATTGTAGTATTGTATAGTATAATGTAATCAATAATAATTATTTTTAAAGAGGTTTGCTTTTCCTGCTTTCCAAAGTTGCATCTGTTCTTGATGCTGGCGCTTACGTCGTTTAATTTCCATTCGTATTGTTTCCGTTTGTTTCTCGTTCGCATTGTTTCCATTTTTGTAGCCATGTTGTGTAGAAAAGTCGCGCCGGCCATATAACTTAATTACTTTATCATATATCTCAATGTAAGATTTTTCAATAATAACTGAATTTGTTAAAAGATACCAGTGAGCGCTTTCAGTTTTTAACCTTTACTTAAACTTAAAATTACACATGTATTTTTATTTTATTGTTTATTGTTGTATAAGTGAATTTTCCCGTAATTAGTGTAAAAGCAAAGTTATATCTGATAATCAGATAGCGTTATGTTAAAGTACGTTTAGATTCTGTTACAAATTGTGTGAAGTAAGACCTAACCACATCTACACCAGCGTCCTCATCATCCGGTACATTACTCTCAACATTAAATGGTGAAGATCGGTCAAACATTTAATCATGAATTCTGACACATAACAGATTACACAAGCTTACTCTTCCTGTGGCATAGTAATTCTGGTGATATTATTTGACTCTGTTGGAACTTGAACTGAGTCGCGTTGTATAAGCGATGTAGAAACCGGAAACGATGAATGTAAGAACATCCGAGTGAATATGGACTGTGAACGGAGAATGTGAAGTACGTGTAGTAAACTTAGCTATTATATAACTTTTGTTTAAACTAAATATATATTCTGCTTATTTTACTCGTAAATATGAAAGAAACACATTTAGTTATTAAATCCGATTAGACTCATTTATACTTTGGTTTAAATTATACAATTTAAACAAATTGATATCATCCAAATAATTTTATTACCATATCTGCGATATTTATGAGCGCTACATTAACCGTAAAATATATACAATATATGTATACAAAATATAAGACACAAATTAAGATACATGAGGGCTCAATTATTAAACATTTGAAGGACCTCTTCATTCAAATACAAAATGGAGTAGACGGTAATAAATTTTTATATTTATATTTTATATATCAAATAAAATTAAGTAATATTTAATACTGATAACGAATATTTGATTTACGAGTAAATAACATTAAAAGACAAATGTGAATTTTTAAATTCATAAAATACCCAAATTTTAAATTTCTTATTTTTACAATCCAATATCTTCTAATTTCCAAATCTCAATATTTTCAATTTTTTAAATTTCCAAATTTTCTGGCCTTCGAATTATCAAATGTCCAAATCATCAGATCATAAAATTTCCAAATTTTCACAGTTGCAAGTATGCAAATATTTCAACCATGAAATTTCTAATTTACAAAAATTTTGAATTTATTAATTTTCACAATCAGAAGTCTAAAAATTTTCGAATTCCAATATTTTGAAGTCTTTAAATTTCCAAAATTCCTAGCCTTCGAATTACCAAATCTCCAAATCACAGAACATAAATTTCCCAAATTTTAAATTTCTTATTTTTCCAATCCAATATCTTCTAATTTCCGAATCCCAATATTTATTTTTTAATATCCAAATTTCCTAGCCTTCGAATTATCAAATGTCCAAATCACAGAACATAAAATTCCCAAATTTAAAATTTCTTATTTTTCCAATCCAATATCTTCTAATTTCCGAATCCCAATATTTATTTTTTAATATCCAAATTTCCTAGCCTTCGAATTATCAAATGTCCAAATCATCAGGTCATAAAATTCCCAAATTTTCACAGTTGCAAGTATGTAAATATTCCAACTATGAAATTTCTAATTTACAAAAATTTTGAATTTATGAATTTTCACAATCAGAAGTCTAAAAATTTTCGAATTCCAATATTTTGAAGTCTTTAAATTTCCAAAATTCCTAGCCTTCGAATTACCAAATCTCCAAATCACAGAACATAAATTTCCCAAATTTTAAATTTCTTATTTTTCCAATCCAATATCTTCTAATTTCCGATTCCCAATATTTTTTTTTTAATATCCAAATTTCCTAGCCTTCACATTAACATATCACCGAATAATAAAGTATTAAATTTTTCAAATCCCAAATTTGCAAACCCCCGAATTCCAAACTCCTAAACTCCACGCTTAAGAAAACTCTGCTCCCGCAATTCTGACACTCGTAAAGCGTTTAAAAGATTGTCCATTAATCCATTCGAAAACCCAGATGAACAATACAGTACATAGCGTTCGTTTATTTTCCGATTCCGTTTGTAGGCGAAATCTCTCCTGTGTTCACGTTTGCGTGAACAAAAAGTTTGAAATTGTGCCGGCCGTTAGAAATTTAAAGAGTAGCAGCCAGCAGAGAGTTTCTTTTTCCATGGGGAAACTCCTTTATCCGCAGTTCGTGTACCTTTTAAACTCTAACGTGGATTTTTCTAGAAGAGCAACCGCAATCGTCGAACCGTTCGCGTTTTACCAAATGAAGTATCCACGGAAGTACTGAAAGTTAAAATGCATCTGAGTGTGAAACGAGGAATCGTGCAATGGCGTAGGCAAATAAAAGTGTCGACATAGCGAGACTTTATTGCTGGCACGCCATTGCTTCGAAGCTCGTTTAGTCAATTCAGCATTAATGTGAACGATGTAAATCGAGCTGCTGTGTTCTCTCTTTTCTTTCCGTCCCTTTTCTTTTCTTTTATCGTCTCCTTTAGATCGTTATGCTTTCGGTACGTCGGTCTACCGAGAACGTTCTTGTGCTGTCTTCGCTGTATTTCTATGTACAGTTCTTTCCTAGGAAGTCACCCGTGAATAATGGCGATTTTATTGTGACGGAGGACCGTTCTTCTACCCTCTGTTCAAAATACTCGAATACATTTCCTGTCAGCTTAACTCGGATTCTAGTTGTACCCTTTTGTGTTAACGTGTTGCCTACAGCTCTGTGTACTTTTCTTTTCTACGCTTGTCGCTGAAATTATGGAAAATACAACTGAACCTCGACAAATTTTATTTACAATCGAGACAAGGGATGCTCTTTAAAATAATACTTCGGTCTGCCACTTTCAATGCTGATAGTTTCAAACATAAATAATCTCAATTTATTTGAAATGTTAAAAAGGAACCTTAAAGGAACAACTCTAGTCTAGAATGTGTACAAGAAACGACTATGTTCGGTAATTTGCGAACTGTCTTTCGCAATTTGTGTTTGTTGTTATATAGATTTGCATGGTGTTCATTAAAGACGTTTTACAGATAGAGTTTATTATAACGTACGACAAAGCGGTTTTTCATCTGCAATCATTAAATATCCCAACAAGAAATAATACTTTAGTACGCTATTTCCAATATTGATACTTTAATACCTGAAAAATCTCA
Organism: Megachile willughbiella; assembly: GCA_945859595.2. Classification (NCBI taxonomy): domain Eukaryota; kingdom Metazoa; phylum Arthropoda; class Insecta; order Hymenoptera; family Megachilidae; genus Megachile; species Megachile willughbiella. The sequence continues at coordinate 11,707,597 of OX243801.1, forward strand.
GTTTGATTAAAATAATAATTTAATCCGCTACTTCCATTATTGATACTTAAATCTGAAAAATCTGAATTTTCTTGAAATAATACTTTAACTACTTTCAATGCTGATATTTAACCCCTTGCACTACGACCTATTTGTCAGGTGCGTCAGTCAGAACTAACTAAACACAACTACAATATTAAAACAGACAAAGAATGTTGAAATGTTATGATAACATGGTATTATGCAATCGTTGACTATGCAAATTATAATTGGACTTGAACTCCAAATTGAAACATATTCAAAATTCGAGTAAAATTGATCCCAACTGAAGTACCAGTGCGTCACGACTCAGACTCGTCGAAATAGTGCAAGGGGTTAAATGCGCTAAAAATCTCAACTTGTTAAAAATACCAACAATTTCAAAGATTAAACGATTCTTTTACCGCAACAATAAACAATAATTATGAAGATAATATCGTTAATAAATCTTATTTCGAGACATTTTTGCAATGGTTAGCTTGAAGCAAAATTTAATCGCGAATAAAATTTTTCTATTGCTTCGTTTCCATTATCTTCTAACAGAATAAATAAATTCCTGAAAATATTGTGTTTATAAATTTTGCAATAACTCAGTTAAAAATTTGAACTGTTTATATGCATGTAAAAATTTATTTAATAAAAAGTAACAAAATTTTGTTGTTTTCCTAAGAAGTACAGAAAACGTGGCTGTGGTGAAAAAATGAAATACCTATAAACTGAGTACTGTTTATACATAAATAATATTAGCATTAATGAAATAACAACTATTCTATTAATGTAATTAATATTATCCACTATTCTAAACGTTCATAATATGTTTCTTTTCCATTTCCTTCTCTCCACTTTCCTATTTATCTCTACCCTGCAAAAGGTTTCCTCCTTTTCTATTATTTCGATCCCTTTCTTTTATTTCTACTTCCAGCGGTTCACTCCTGTGCGAAGACATAATGAAATTTTTTCTACTCTCCTCTTCTGTCTCATTTCACCACTTTCTTTCAATCTCGTTTCCTTTTCTTCTTTTACCGCACTTTTTGCAATGTACTACTATTTTTTGGAAAAATTCATATTGCGTTATGATTCTTTTTAACCCCAAGCTTATTTCTCTACTTACACGAACGGATTTTTATGTTAGGACGGTTGTTACTGTTAAGTCGAACGATTTCAGTTTCTCGTTTCAGTTTTTGTAAATATTCGAGTGCAGTAATTGCTACTTTATTGCTGCACGATGAAATCTTTCGCGATACTGATTTTTATTTTACTTGTTAATCATTTTCTCTGTTTTTAACTAATGTATTTTATATACTGTAATATTTTGTATTTAACCCTTTATTTACTTATTGACACATAAGTACTGTCAGTTTTCTCATGGTATTATGTTAACGTAAACGCTTTGAGACCCATTAGAACTCTGAAGTTCATTTCTGTGAAGGTCTTCAACTGTTGGATATTAGCACAAGCTTATTTCTTTTAGGAAATTTGCTAGAGACAAGTATATAAAATGATGTGAAACGAAGATGAATGCCTGGAAGATTATTGAAACGTACACAAATTAGATAGAGAATTTTGAAAGTATGCCCACTTTGCAATCATTAGAATTCGGATGACGGTAGGTGTTAATTAAGGTTGTCACGAGTTACACAGCAAACAAGTTATAACTTTACTGATAACTAAAACAATGAGTTAATCTGAGAGTTAAACTACTGAAGACTGAGTCCTATTGAAGAAGGTTTGTATCGGTCAAAGGTTTCCGAGAATCTGTTGTTACGAGCAACACACTTTTCTAACTCACCTCGGTGATGATGGACTGATGGGGTTAAAAAAATTCTAATTGGTTGAAATTGTAAAGTGAGGTTTTAGCAAATTAACCGCCTGCAAACTGACGGTTACCCTCAGGTAATGTAAGTACCCACGAGTGACGTATACGTGAATTTCCCAACGCATCGACTGCGGCAGATCATAGCTTTATGAAGCCCTTTGAATCTACTAAGACATGCTGAAATTAAAGAAGGAAGCTAGAAATATGAATTCAAGAAGAAAGAGACAATTATCGGTAGAACGATCGTAAAAGACGAAAAATATTCAATGGCTTCATAAACTTATTCTTGCCGAGAGTCAGTTCAGAATCTTTTCGGATGGCTAAAGCCATTTACAGTATTGAATCGCAGAACTGTCTTATCACATGCACCGCAATAAAAATAAAATGGCGACCAATTTGTTTTACAGCTTGATTAAAAATATATATTTTGAACTAACTTATACGATCATTCTTTATCTCGACGAAAGTTAATATATTTTAAAAGAAGTTTTTTCATAATTTTCCTAATTTAAAATAAGAAATCTAAGATCCACCATTTTGACGGCTTCCGTAAATTTAATATTCAACGTCATTGGCATATACATATGTAATTTCACGTAGAACCGAATTATTAAACGAATCAACCTTAGTGAATTAATTACATTGTTATTATTTGTTGGATTCAAATATGAAATAGAGTACAAAATACATTTTGAACTCTATACATTTATATTAACAATAATTATACAAAAATATGATACTGCTTATTCTTAAACTCGTCGTAATATCAACGTAACCTAAAATTTTATAATGTACTTTTAATCATTTTTCTTACAGTACAAAGTCACATAAATTCTTCAAAATACAGAAGGAAAAGGAAAAGGAACAAGATTATACACAACAAGATGTTTGTGTAAGAGTAAAAGCTTTTAAACCAGGCATTTTGTTATAAGTTGCCAGTGAAAAGTTTCATGTGCCAAAATTAATTCTGGAGAAAAAACCAATTGTATTAAACGAACGTATTGCAAACAAAATATTTTCATTCCACAAGATATTACCATCTTAATTTTTTTTATTAAATGGTGAAAATAGTTAAATTATTAAATATGTACATATTTAATAGCTTAATTTGTACGTACATATTGACATGTTTAACAGTTAAATTTGTACATATTAATAATATTTGAAGTTCTAATAATCAATGAATACGACATGCCATGAATGTTATTTAATTACTGAGCTACATGAACTTTTTCAGATCGTAATTCTTTTAAAACTGTATTATTTGCAAATGTAGGTTCTTATTATTTCACCTGAACTTTGAAATTTTAATTACGTTTCTCGAAAAACGTAATTAGTTATAATTTCATATTGCCTAGGTGTAAAGGAAATTGCAAATATGTTAATTGCTAGTTAAACTTTCTACCAGTGGGACATTCACCTTACTTAAGAATCCCCAGTTTTTTTTAGCTTTAACAGTAATATGCTCATTCGTGTCAAAATTAGTGATCTTTCGACGGAAGGAAACGTATATCTTATCGAGTGTTTGTTTTTCAGTCGAAAAATCTATAGCAATGTTTATAGAGAATTTCATAGCAATTTTAGGACATATAGAGTTGCAAATGAAAATACTCACAAACGCAAAAATTTATAATTTATGTACACCCATTTACGATGTCAATCAAGTTTTTAAACCCTTTTTACATTATTCGCAACCTCTCGATTATTTTTAACAGAATTATCGACAATTTTATTGAACACTATTAGAATGCAATAAATATTTTAATACTATTGAAAGCTATATGTGGACTATTCAGTTCACTCAAAATAGTGATTGACGTATTAGGAGTAATTAAAAATATAACAGATCGCATTATAAAAAACAATTTAAAAAAGAGTTTGTACAGTTTTCGATGAAGAATTGATTTCTCTATAAATTCTGATGATGTGCACCGTGAATAATTTATCGCTAATTCCTTATTTCATCAAATTTACAAAATAAACGTACACAAAATCATTTTACTGTAAGGTGTATGTATTCATTGAAAACTGTTATCTCATATTTGTTGAAAACAAGTTGCATTATTTTATTAAATATACGCATTTAAGAATGAGAGCCGATTAGTTTAAGCCACTTACTATTAAATATCCTGTACATACTAAAAAAGTATTGAAAAGTGCCTTGAAATATTTACAAAACAGCAAAAGCACAATAGCATCATATACAGAATTAGTTCCTTCGGTTGCTAAGTGACTGATATCGCTTAGTCCAGTTTTAAAAATGTTATTCTGTTTTAAAGGACCGCCAGAAACTTTTGCACGCCAGGGTACAAAAGCTTCCATGGATACGACCTAAATCCACAGGTACTCGCATCTTAATAGATGTAAATATGTATGTATATTGAATATCGATTTTTCTGAAATATCTAAATCGAATATGCACGGTTGTTAGGAAAAAAGAATTTCAACACTTTGAGTGCTATGCTGAATTCGTTAAATATCCTTTTAGTCACTCTTTCTGTTTTCAACAAGTGTAGTCTTGCATTTTTTATATTTGTCTGCGTTTTGGAAACATATCTTCGAATAGAAATTGTTTATAATTATGTAAGTAAATTTTACATAAAATGCATGATAGATTTTTGTAGAAATCATTCGTCACGCTAATATGAGTGACATATCGTTAAAGGTCAAGTTTTAGATCACTTAAAATTGTCGTGGTTTTTTTTAACCATAAATGGGAAAAATGTAAAAGTGAATATAAGAAACTGAAGGAATGAATATGGCAAAGGTAAATACGTAGGTATAGTGATTTTGAGGAATAATTGGAAGGGAAAAAATTAAATAAATAAACAGATGTGATAAGAGTTCATAGGATAAAGTTCAAATTGTATCGAAGAATTAATAGTATTGTAATTACTACTAACATTTACTATAAAGGCTATTCCACAGTTTTACTTCCTGTAAGTGTATCATTGTTTCAAAACGCTTAAGATAACATTTAAATTTGCTGTGTGTACCGAACAGCAACAAAATGGCGGAAATCCAGACGTAGTAAAAAGACTTACTCCTATATTCCTTATTGGAACATAATCAACCACGATGTATCAAAATATAGAAATTTCAGAATAGCACTATATATAATAATTTTCTGAAACACATTTTTATCTTTTTACATTTATTACACTATACGTAAGTATTTATACAAACTGATCAGAAACTGCATCCTTGATAATAACATAATACGTGAAAAGTAAAAGAGAAAAGATTCTAATAATTTGAAAAATAAATATGCTGCGTTATAAAATGCGAGTGTAAATGATTTCACGTGCTTCGAAATGAATAAACGACAGATTATCTATTTTTTCAATTAGTACTTCATAACAAGGAATATCGCCGTGCTTTAGACAATTGTCGGCTAGACAATGTTGTTAGACAAATGTCATATTGCTCTAATTAAGAAACCCTATAATCGCATAGAAGGAGAAATATCCGACTCAGACCACGGGGTTTTACACTTTAGGTGTCCATTCTACGACTTTCTTGTTCGCACAATGGGGTTATAAGCAATAAGAGAACTTTGCAGTGCGGATATCTCGATATCTTTTACTAAAGAAGAGAATGTTTTATGCTGAATTCAATTTCATTGAAATTTACGTAATAAAAATCTCGCTTGAAAATGGAACAATAATCAGAATCAACAATAAACGCAATTTTAAATTAGAAATGTGTTGTGCATTTTGTGATAAATTAATTTTCAAATTTTTAATCATATTCGAGGGATAAATTAAATTAACTAAACAAAAATTGGTATCGTTAGACTGTATTGAAAAGGTACATTTGTACACATAAAAATGTAAAAAGTATGAAAATTAGAAAAACAGATTTCAGTGAAAATACGATATAAAATTTGTTTTCGAAGAATTCGGATATATTTATCTATTAATATATTAAAGTTCTCCAAAATTTCTTTAAGAATTCTTTAAGGTCTCTAGTTCCCTAACTCTATAATTTTATTCAAGGACCTTCACTCAACTGCAGTATAATTGTAGAGCTGCCTTGAAGACTCCACAAGTTCACATTTTTAGTGTCTGATGTTTATTGCAGAAAGAGAACTACAATAAGTACTTCTTATTACTACGATTTGACAAATTTCCTTATTCTTATAATGAAGCAAATCTTCAATCAATGTATCACTAAATAGGTAACATATTATGACTCTTACATAATAAAAATACATTAAGAAATAAGTATTGGCTTCCTTATTTACTTTTTCGACTGAACTCGATAAATGAAGATTTACTCTGACATTATACAATAAAATTATTAAAAATGTACTGATGCTTAAAAATTTGGTTTGCAAAAATTGATATACGAAAAAGTAGAAAATTTCATTACCACCACAAAATGCTAACATTACTGTCAGATTGAGATTTTCTACCCTTTCTACGTCACAAATAACAAATAATTGATGGTATTGTCGGTCTAACCCTCAAAAAGTAAGAAAAAACGTATTTAACCTATCGAGTCCATGTCATTATTTAGTTAAAAACTGAATTGCTAAAGTTCTTTTGTGTGGACTTTTGCTCTACTCTCATATTTTAGAATTACTGTCTTTGAAAAATCAGTGTACTTGAAATAAATATTATAGTGTGATTTGAAGGAACCTAAGTATACTTCGACATCTAGTGTATATGTTACAGCGAAACTCCGAAATCTGGAGAATGTCGACTTTCACCGGTGAATGTCAACATTCACATAGTCGCTTGGTGTATGTCCGAAATATTTGCTAAATACCCTTATTTCTGACTTACACCGGTAAATGTTGACATTCACCATGCACTAATTGTCGACACACACCGGAGAGGGTCCGAATGTACAACAATGTAATGGAATATTCGATCTTTCACCGACGTATTTGGTATCTGTTGACATTCACCGGTGAAAGTCGACATTCTCCAATTTCGGTCATTCACGGTAACATATATACATATCAGCTGTAATTAGAGATAACTGTCATTGTTCAATTGTATGAATAATTTTTAGAAGAATCAGTCATCTTCTGATGTATAAAGTGTCGATTGTAACCTTATCTTGAACGATTCTTTAGAATGTCAGATAACCCATCTAATCCGATAATCGATGTTCTATAACGCTATGTAAGTATCTGGAGAGTTCTTCATGAACAGTTGCTAGATCCGTAGCACATTCAATGAATGAAAACCCTCTTTCCATAAGACTATCCAGACAGACCGAAGTTTTCACGATAGATCATCACAAAGCATGCGCTAAGTCCACAGTTTACATGCATTTGCTGATGAAGCTGCGTTTACGAGAATTATTCATAATAATATTGCATGAGCAGAAGAAATTCATTATCTAATTAGCAAAGCAAGTTTATGTAATTAGCAAAGCAAAGCGAGTCGACATAGTAGGTGATCGATTGCTAACAATATCAAATTGATCTTAAGTCTAATATCAGGTTGATCTTAGGCCTAATATTAGGTTGATCTTAAGCCTAATATTAGACTGATCTTAGACCTAATATTAGGCTGATCTTAGACCTAATATTAAACTGATCTTAGGCCTAATATTAGATTGCTTTTAGGGCTAATATTAGATTGATTTTAGGCCTAATATTACATTGATCTCATCTGACAACTGAAATGATTCCAACGATAAATATAATAAACGTTCGCTTAATACACGATCCAGAATTTTAATCGCTTAAATTTCCAGGAATAATAAATAACAATACACAACAATAGACCAGAGCCAATCACATGCACGCTTTTTTCATAAATCGTGCGATTGCTGGTCGACAGAGCAAGATATCCGACGTGTGAGTGAAGGGCGTTGTTAACGTACATTAAACGAGATTGCATTAAGCGAACGAGCACTGTAAATAATTGTTATATAAGTTGCTTCATGCAACTAAAATAGATCGTATGTTTGAAGAGGTCAAAGGTAAACATGAAATGTCATGAGATAAAATTAAATGTCTGGTAGAAAATATTCTGAAATTAGATTCGTACATTTTTGATCAGTGCATGAAGAAATTGAAACTGAACTCTGCACGATGTAATTTTTTATTTTCTATAAAAAATGTTTAATATATTGATGATTTAAAACTGTTAGTGCAACTATTACAGTTTGAAATTTTCTGTTATAGTGTATCAACAGATGTTTACTTGCCGTAGACTGGTTTCAGATTTCCCATTTTATATTACAAAATTTGATTGTCGTCATTTAATGGAAATATCTGTCATATTTTGTTGAAGTAATAAACGGTTGTATATGTTAGTTGATGCTTCAGTATTTATTTATCTTTCCATTTTATTTTTCATTCAAAGGTAAACTTTGATCTAATGTCAGTAGTTCTAGTGTTAAATCATCCCCCATTGTATTCTAAGTAATTTTTCATCTTATACCAATATTGCTTAATATCACGTATGAATTATATTTCTTTCTGTAAAAATTTGCATCTAACATTATTTAATTTTAGTTCATAATATTTTACTTCCATCTCTGGAGTTTAAAAAATATTAAACATGGTTGTGGTAGTTGCAAAGGACTTGGTAACAAAATCACAAACAAAATGAACGTATTTTACCAGAGGTGAGATTAATATTTTTAATGTATTTTAACATGAGAACGAATCCGACAGTAGAATTTTTGTGTTACCTAAGGTTTCCAAGGTATTCTAACCTAAAAGTGCAAGAAAAACTGTTTTTGGTCGCATCGCAGGTTATATTACCTCAGTGATAAAGAAAATTTCTTCGCTCATTTCTATTCATGGCATCGTTTAGTACTACTACTCCTGTTCAAAATTCTTTTTTTATTACTTCACTGTGAATTTTTTCTCTCAAGGATATGGCACCTTGAGCGTATGTGGATTTGAATGCTTCCGCGATTTCGAAATGTTCTAACATAAAGGGTCGAAATTAGAATCTTTTTTATGAAAATCTGTGCTTCTGAACGGAATAAGAATTCGCCAACAGTTTTTCGAATTTCAAAATGGCGGACCGGATTTAATATAAAGTTTTAAAAAATTGTAAAAACTGAACATAGTTTTAACTGTGGATGATCAAATTCTTTGAACAATAAGTTCAAAAGCATAATTTGTGTAGAACTTAAAGTTTTTCACATATTCTAATTTGAAGTGCGTTAGAAATCATTTTGCGCCATATTTTAAGTTATGTTACTTTAAACACTGTCAGAGTTAGAAATCGATTGCAAAATCTTTAAAATACAAAATGGTTAATTTATTAGGTGGACGCAAATATAAAATGGTTTCTAATTTTGAACAACCTGGAACAATCTATATATTTATTTTTATGAAAATATAAAACTACAAATTTGAGAGCCATTTCGAATTTGTCATTTTCAATTATTCATTTTAAAAAACCTGTTAGTGAATTCGTAGTCAGTGATAAAGTTATTTTCACGAAAATGACGCTTGACTTTTTGTGAAAGTTATTTTTTTCAATCTTATGATCATTTCAAGAAATTTGCCAGTCAAAGAATTCTCATACATAAATTTTCGTGAAAATAATTCTAGTTTTACGTTTTTCTGTCAGAATACTTATTTTAAAACTGCATAAGCACTTCAATTTACATACGCTTAAAATACCACATTTCTCAGAAAAAAATTCATATTGGAATGATAAAAAATGAATTTTAAAAAGAAATGATAATACTAATCAATGTTATGAATAGAAATAGGCAAATAAATTTTTTAGTACTGTTTAAGTTAATATAATTTGCAGTGCGACTATTTTTTGTATTTTGAGGTTAAGTCATCTGAGAAATGGAATGTAACACAAATCTGATGTTGGATTCGTTCTTACAATGTTAAAATATTATACATAAAAAGGTTATTGTTTATTTTTTTAAATAAAAATTGTTAATAAGGAACCGAAACTTTGCATAGAAGGAAAATATCCTTATTAAAAATATTCTTATATTGTAATTGTAATTTATTATATTGTATATTGTTCTCGTATCGATTTATATTGAAATAGCCCCAAAATTAAATTATCGTATCGTGTTATCACCATTTAAATAGTCCCAGGAGTAATTATTTTATCAATTTACAGTAATTTGTTTCATTGTCCAATTACGGATAATTACGTAGAGGTTTAGTTTTTACAAAATCGTTATAAGAAAACAAAACACTCAAAATCGTTACTGTGTAGTTTATAATGTCGGAAATGTTTGTTAGTGATTCTCAAGGGAGTGACAGAAACATGTCTGTCATACTGATCTAAGCCAGATATAACCTCAGGTGGTGCCGAAATTCATTTTGCATGAATATTCAAAATAAAATAACAAAACGACTGTTTCTCTCGAATTATTATAAAATACTACAATTTGTTACAGAATTCATTTGTATCTCAATTTAATTTTCTTGAATTTCATAGGCAGTATTTTTATAGTAAAATAGCAAAATAAATATAATATGAAATACTAAAATTTACACTATCATAATAATTTTGCGATAAAAAATAAATAATTCTCAAGCATGCGTTTAAATCTCTTTCTTTAAATCAACGTTTTATATCTACCTTTACTAAATATAAATGAAATAAAATAGAATTATAAATTAATATATCAAATATAAATATAAACTGAAATAATGATAATGTATTAATAGGAATAAAGAAAATCGATAGTGTTTCGTGTTGATATGCAAATGTATGTTTTATACAATTTTGTAACATTGTCTTTCTTCTCTTCATCATTTTTCTTGTTTAAATTTTTATTTCTGTTTTATTCACTCTAAATGATTGTAAGACTGGAAAGTATGCTAAATCTTGTTCCCTTATATTATATTTTTTGTGTACAGAAGCTTACGTTGTTTTATATTATTTTCATGAACACTTAATACATCTTCCATAAAGTCAGATATTTACAAAAATAACAGAGGCTACACGTAGGCTATTATAAAATTATATTAGCTGAAAAAATGTTCCTAAAAAATGCATTTTCCTAAGTGTTTGAAAATATGAACAAACATTTATATAAAGGGAATCACCCCTTTTAATATTCTGCGTCACCATAAATAATTATCAAAAAAACTTCGAACAACATATTTTTCCTATCACCATTTTGATTGAATTGAATGTACTTAACCGAAATTTAATTTTAATTTAATCAGAAACGTGTTTGGGTTACATTCGATTTTTCTCGGGGCAGGGGTATAGTGTGAAACACATTACTCAGCACTATTTAGAGTGCTGACTTTGACAATATTAACATTTCGAGTGGCATCCTAAAATTCTTTTAGTCAGTAATTTTATTTTCAATAAACGTAGTAAACAATTTTTATATGTGACCACATAAGTGGTTTTACATGTAACCACTAAAAAATAAAAATAATAATATTCATTCAATTCAATAATAATATTGAATAAATTTTCATATATATAAGACACATGTTTGTAATTTATAAAATGATAAAATTGTAAATTGTAATTGTATTATAAAATTATTTCCAATAAAATAAGTGACACATAAATAAATATAAAAATGAATACATCTTTCGAAAATAGAAGACATGGTATTTCGAATGATAAAAAGTTTTCCATCTACCATAAGTTCGCATTAAAATCTTCACAATGCTACTTTGATAACACATTAGAAACATATTTTATTATTTCTGTAACATTGTAATTTCCATTGATATAATAAGAATTTATCGATCTGATTTAACCCTAATCTATCATAATCCTCTTTCATAATACTTTCATAAAATAATCTTCATAATACTCAAAACAATGTACTTGATATCACATTAAAAGATTATTAAAAACGCAGGTTTTCAACAAATGCAAAAGCAAACGCTTTTTTGTCAATATTTATTTACTAGTGTATGCTACGTTTAAATTCATATTTATATTCACATACAACGAATAAAAATATTATTTAAATAAATTATTTTAGTAACCGATTTTTTCAAATTAGCTCGTAAATAAGGATAGAAATAAGAATAATACTAAAAAATGAATTATTTAAATAGAAAGTGCTGTTTCAGCAGACTGTAATATGTTTATATTGTTCGATAATCGAGGTTTGTTGATGTATAAATTGTATAAGATACGACTATGGATCATTGAGTAAACTGCACAGTATTTGTTAATTAACAATGTTCAATTACGCTTAAAATGCAGTAAGTAGCACACACACGATTGCTCCGTTTGCTCGATGTTACAATAACTAAAAGAAGAAATGTGATGTATGATACATGCTAGTAGCAAGTAGATGGCGTCGTCTTAAGAAATGTTTAAAAGTTCCATGAAACTCAGAAGTTACACAAGAAAGTGAACATAAAAGAAAGAAGTTGAATGGAAAGTATTTGTTATTTTTGTTTTGTTTAGAACTTCTTTCCTGTGACGCTGTATCATCAGAATATCATGAACGATGATTAGTAAGACACATTTAATTCATAATATAAAATTGTTGAGAATATACCAAATTATCGACGTGAATCATTATTCGATTCATAAAGTAATCGATTGACAAAAGACTACTCAGTCATTGGTTTATATAAAACGTGAACACCGTCCTGAATATCTGTTCTGTTCAATTTATTGTGTCGTTGCCATCGTGTTATAAACATCAGTTTCTTGTAATATTATTTTAATAAATCGTAGAATATTATTTGGCTTCACATCCTTATAATAATTCGTTGTCGTCTTCACTGTATAATCTTAACAAAAATAATGTTATTTTTATGGTTGTACTGTACTTATTTTTTTATATTTTCTCGTATAATCTATCATAGTAAAAAGTAACGTTCTCATGAAGAAACGAAAGAAGTTTGTAAAGTATGATGAAACTCGTTACCCTAAAACCGCTGGTGTAAATGTCTGTGCGAAATGCGTAACCGAGTAAGCGTTAATACTTAATAAAAAAAGTAGTTTGTTTAATACTACAGCAGGTAAACTCGTAAAAATGACGGATTCCAGACTTCTTACTTCAAATTGCAGAATTTACAGAGGTACTTTGCATGTTCATGTTTGCCAAGGGAAAGAAGGATCATACTCACTTATTTATCTATCTTCTTTTATTTTTTTAATTTATTTCTAACTTCCACAGTGTCTATTAAAAATCTGTAAACATCTAAAGCGTGTTTCAGAGTAAATACTGAATATTTTATATAATAATATAATAATTTAATATTTAATTATATCAAATAAGCTATATAATTATGCTAATAGAATTTTTATTAATCAATAATCTGTGGAGAAAATAAAAACACATGGTAAATGTTGAATACATGTTTCAAAAGTAAATAAACACATTTTACACTTTCAATTTTCTTATTTTGATTTTGTATTGTAAAGTCTTCTTAGACTTTTAATTTTCGAAATTGAGAAATATTAACAAACATTAATTTTTTTACATCAATTATTTAAACATATTGAAACGATCACAATGTTATAATAATTCTTACCATTAAATTAGTACTCAAGTGGTCTGAATAGCTGCAATCATTAACACATAAATTTCGAAAATTATCAATTTGCAATTTCTCTTGAAATTTGATTTTCTCTAAACCTATCGAAAATCGATTTACGAATTCGTATTGAGCGTCAAAAGAGCTGAGAGTCATTTATTGAAGATTCCAAAAAGTTATCGAACAATATAGGTTATGTTTACCTTCTTTTGGAACATGTTATGTTTATTTAATTTCGAGACATGTAGGTTATGTTTACTTATTTTTGGAACATTTATTGCGCGTTGCACATTCTTATTTTTCTGACAAGTAGATTACTAATTAATGAGGATTTTCACATCATTAGTATAATTACGTAGTTTAAGTAGATATGTAATTTAATATATAATTTATAATTTTAATATGTAATTTGTAATTTTAATATGTTATTTAATATGTAATATGTAATTAGTTTTAAAGTTAAATATTTGCTTCGAATAATTTATTGCAAACTCTATTTGCTCACATTTATCCACTGTACTAACGCTATTTCTATAATATTAAACATATTGAACGTCTAAGAGCATATCAGAAACAGCTCATGCACGAAAACGCAATTTTACATCATTTAGTCGTGTATTTATGCGTGAAATCCAGTAAAGAATCCGCACAGGAACTAAAGGCTACGGCATCAAAGTCATCGATGGAAGGAAAATGGAGGGGAAAGAGTGGATGTAGAAAAAAGAAGGTGACAAGAAAAGAAAAAAATGGACGATGACGGTAATATCTTTCGTATAATCCTTTGCCGTGGGATTCGGGTCAGGAATCTTTAATCTTCGATGAAAGAAATCCTAGAGGCTATGAAGGGAAAAGGAATCGAGGGAACGAAAGAAAGGTGATAGTACGATAGATCTGGAAAGCAAGAGAGAGATAGATGAAAGAGTTTACATGAGATCGATGAAAAAGTTAGGCTTACGGTATGGTCAAATTATTCTCAAAAGATTTCTTTATAAAAATATAAGGGCTTTGATTAATTTAACAATATTATCGATATAAAAGCTTCAATTTATAGCAAATCTGTGAATAATCTGTTAACTTAGAATTAAATTGTGCATTGCTGAATAAATGATGTTCCAATTAAAATTTAAAGTTTAATTGCTAACTCAAACTTGTCAAATTAAGAATTAAAAGTTAATTTCAATTGTGAGCTTTTTCGATCAATGATCCACTTTCAATCGTTCATTGAAACCTCTTCCAGCTAAGAATACTAACGTAATTTTTAATCAAGTCGCATTTAATTATAGACTGAAATTTATTTTCAGTGGAACCTCGTGCAATTAAAAATTAATTTTAATCTTTTATTATAATTCCGCCAAACAGGCAATTAGAGGTTATTTGTTTAAGATAAAACAGATAAATAATAAAAATAATACTTTAATTCGTTTTCTATTGTTTGTTAAGTATTTAGGTTAATGGTCGAACAAGAACGTTGACTTCAATTTAAACGAAGTTTTTTATGTATTTATGATTATAAATAAAAACTGCGGAGTTTATTCGAATTTAAATAACTATTAAATAACTGTATTTTCTTGTATTGTATAATATAGTATCCAACTTATGTTTAACTGTTCAATTGTTACTTTTAATTACATGTATTATTATTAAAAAATAATATGGTGTTAGAAAATATAAAGTATATTATATTGCAACATTGTAATAAAAATATCCTTTATTATTCTCGTTATTTAACGTCCATTCACTGTTCATTGATATAATTCGTCTATGTCATTTTTCGTTGAAGAGGTGTACCATGCTCTTTAAGGAGTTCCTATAAAAAAGGAACCCGAGAGATTTAAATCAGGAGATCGAAGGGGCCATCAGACTGGTTCACTCCGTCCAATCCATCTTTCACCGAAGATCCTATTTAAATGTTGTCGAGTGCTGAGTGCAAAATGAGCTGAAGCGCCACCCTGCATAAACCACAGTTCCAATGTTTGGTCTTTTATCAAGAGGCGCTCGGTATAAAAATTATATTAAAGTATTTGTCCAAAAATTAGGATAGAATCAGGATTGCAAACAGTTATTCGATTTCGATTTTTGAAACAATTTCAAAGAATTTGTATTAGCATTTTTACCTCCGTTTGATTACAATTTCTATAATAAATTTTTGTAATCTAATTACAATTTCAATATCTACATATACTTTATTTATATCTTCGTCGAAATATTTTCTGTAATAATTAAAAACAACTAGAAAAGCAGATATTTTATGTTTCCTTGTTATATCAGCTTTGTTTCCGATTTTCAGTTTTTGCCTTTCGGACCTTTCGATTTATTACGACTTTATCCTCTTAAAATTTATTATCAATAGAATGTAATGAAGTTATTATTAATATATCCACTTCCATTTGATAAAATATTACAAGTTTATTATCTGGGTTTTAACATATTTATAAGTAGGACAACTGTTTATTGAATAATTAACTGATATAGAAGACAGATGGAATTGATGTACCGCTGAATAAATATCAGCTTAATAAATAACCGTAAGCAACGCTTTTTTCTCATACAGATTAACACATGTGCACGTATCCTACACATAATGGTGTAAAGTTTAATTCCCATATTTTTGATCACGGAAAACATGAGTATATGTATACATTATTGTTTTACTAAATTATTTCTTAAGTATCAAGTACGTTAATCAATTAAATTACCTATTATACTTTACCAATATTCTCTACACCTAAATAGTTTGATACATAAATAAAACTATAAATAACAGATATGAAGCGTGAAATATCAGTTTACAATGCAAATCTTTAAAAACAAATAGTATTGCTTTGAGAATCTTAATGAAAGTAACATTAATATTCACCTTTACACTTTTCTCTTAAGAAAAGTAAAAACTGAATTCGCTATTATAATTCTTGGTATATTTTTAATTGAATTATTATCAAATTTATAGTTGTAAAAAGAAGTTATCTGAAAATACTAGTTTTCATGATTTTTAAATTATTTTTACTACGTAAATAATGTCATATACAGGGTGTTCGGCTACTGGTGGGCATAATTTCAGGGGATGGTACCTGGGATGATACTGAACAACTTTTTCCTTTACCAAAATGTTGACTGAAGCTTAGTTTTTGAATTATTAACGAAAAACACTGACCAATCAGAGCGCGAGAGCGACAGCTTCGAGCCTGACGGCTGAGGGCGATCGTGAACAAGTACGTTTGTACCGTGACAGTGTAATTGCTAACAGAAAACCACTACGTCAAAGTTAAATCAAATAACGAATAAAACAATCAAGAATAAGAATGGGTTATGCATTATTTACAGATAGGGGATAAACAAATTATTTGTTATTAACTTTAACCGAATGAATCGAATTTGTTCGATATTTGCATTCGTTACTCGAAAGGAATATGGAATATAATATCAAAAATTGTTCTTGTCTCCCGTTACAAAAATATTAAACAACGAATTCGCACATTTTGAAGGAAAAATAACTTTTCTATTCATCAGAAAAGATTTTAAATCTAATAACTAACAAATTTATTGATTCCTGTCTACTTTAAATTAAAAAACATGTAGAAATAATTTAAATTAGACTCACTTATGTTTAAAAATAATCCTATTACGATGAAAATGTGTCCTCGTGACTGGGCCATTTCACCGGTTGTGACATACCGTAAAAAAAGATACACACCGTATAACAGTTGTTACAGTCGGGTCAGTGAATTTCACTTTGTTGACACTTTTCATTACCACTTTTGAATAACTGTTAAATGTTCAATAATTATAACTTTTAAATTATTTCCACTGTTCAATAATTTCCTAATGCAGTAACGATGGATAAACAAGCGAGAACGTAGAAACGATTATCTAAATATAACTTCAACGATTATTTTTTTTCCTGTCAACGTTGCACTTCGAACGTTTTATCCTAAACTGGTGATCGTAATATGATCGGTATGATCTTTATTCGTTTTTCTCTCTCTTCCCAGTGTGAAGCATTGTTTTTCAAGGAACTGTTGCGTCACGGCGTAGTGTAGTAAACATTCGATATCTGCAAAAGTGACCTATACGATATGTGCAAAAAAGTTATCTCCTCCACTGGGGGGATGACCCCTCTACATACCGTGAAACTCGATCGCCGAGAATTATCCATCGTTACTGCATTAGGAAATTATTTAACAGTGGAAATAATTTAAAATTTATACATTTAACAATTATTGAAAAGTGGTAATGAAAGGTGTCAACAAAGTCAAATTCACTGACCCGACTGTAACAACAACTGTTATACGGTATCTTTTTTTGCGGTAGGTCAAGATCAGTGAAATGACCCAGTTACGAGGACACATTTTCATCGTAATAGGATTATTTTTAAACATAAGTGAGTCTAATTTAAATTATTTCTACATGTTTTTTTAATTTAAAGTAGACAGGTATCAATAAATTTGTTAGTTATTACATTTAAAATCTTTTCTGATGAATAGAAAAGTTATTTTTCCTTCAAAATGTACGAATTTGTTGTTTTGTATTTTTGTGACGGGAAACAAGAACAATTTTTGATATTTTATTCCATATTCCTTTCGAGTAACGAATGCAAATATCGAACAAATTCGATTCATTCGGTTAAAGTTAATAACAAATAATTTGTTTATCCCCTATCTGTAAATAATGCATAACCCATTCTTATTCTTGATTGTTTTATTCGTTCCTTGATTTACCTTTGACGTAGTGGTTTTCTGTTAGCAATTACACTGTCACGGTACAAACGTGCTTGTTCACGATCGCGCTCAGCCGTCAGGCTCGAAGCTGTCACTCTCGCGCTCTGATTTGTCAGTGTTTTTCGTTAATAATACAAAAACCAAGCTTCAGTCAACATTTTGGTAAAGGAAAAAGTTGTTCAGTATCACCCCAGCTATCATCCTCTGAAATTGTGCCCACCAGTAGCCGAACACCCTGTATGTGTTGCAATATGTAATTCTAGTAAAATATAGTACAATTTTTGAATGCTCTATTTTTCTTAAATTCTTACTGTGAACGGAGAAAACATTGATCCATATTATCGCAAAAACTGTACATGAAAAATTTACGTTTTCGAAGTGGCAATATAAATCTTAAAAAATGTTAACTTTTTCATTCGCGCTCTTAATTGTTATTATGTATGAACAATAAAACCAACTAAGTGTAACCTGAACTCACTAAACAAAGGACAAGAGTCATACTGCAATGTAAAAGCAAATTCATTAAGAGTCAGTGCGTTCTCAGACCCTTGATGAAGCTAGTTGCAATGCTGGCGAAACGTTAAGAATATTTTCTCGTCGATCGTTGCATACAAAACGTGCTAACGTGCCGTTCTTCAGAATATGAAAACATCAAGCGTTCTTATAACTGTTTAACACAGCTTCACACTAGTTACATTTAAAATTTAAAGTGCCTACTGTGAATGTATAGGAACAAAAATGAGATGTAGATATTTTAAAGTCGTTCCAAACGATTGTACGTGTTTGGAACTATCGAAAACGATACCAAACACGATTATTTTTTATTTCAGAACAACTGACGTCCATGAAGAACAAGTATTGTCGTCAATGATGAGTTACGGAGCTTTTGACGTGGTTCTAGTCGATTCTATGTATCAAAAAAGAAAACACGGTTTTCTATCGATCCGACGATCAACGTCGATGACGATCTTCTGTCGTCAGATTACCGCCAAAGTCTATAGTATAATTTAATTTTGACTTATACTACTTCCATAATTATCCGCCATATTGTTCACTCAACAGAAATTTCGGTTAATAATGTTCATTTATTAGATTGTTGAAAATTTTTACTTATACTACTTCCATAGTCATCCGACATATTGTTCACTCGACGGAAATTTCGGTTAATAATGTTCAATTATAAGATTGTTGAAAAATCATAACCAAAGTTTTATTCATTTTCACGAATAATTTTCTAAATTTTATTTTAAAAATAGATATAGATTACCGGTTGTTTCTTACAAATAAATTTTCGAGTTATTTTAGCAATTTCATATTTTTGTGAAACAACATTTAAAATATTTTTTGTTTAACTCACGAATTGATTATTGTCGATCAAATAAGAGTTTTCAAACTGTGCTCATTGAATTTACATAACACAGTAGAATGTAACTCACTAGAATGTTATTTATGGCAAACTTGTTCTCTTAGAATTGTGAAAACCATTTTTATGCTGTTCTGTCGGCAACACACCTCTTCCGTAAACGGCACACGTGTTGCGGGCAGCCTCAGCGGCTTTAAAACCGCGATTAAATTCATAAAGTAACATATATCGGAAACGCTCACTTCTGTTACCTAGGCACTCCATAATGCTTCCATAAAAATCTTGATATTAAAATTCGAATGATGCGTAATCCATAGCTATTATTTAAAAATTGTTCAGCATTAAATGAAATCTGGAATTGAGGAATCAACTCAATACTTTTCGGTAAAAGTAGTTTTAAAACATATTTTCCTTATCTGGTTACTCAGACAGCTTATTGTCGACAACAGTTCATTTTCACAAAAAATTATTTAATTACTGTCCCCTTTTTAATAAACTTTCTAAAATTCATCAATGTGCAAATTCAACAAAATGGGTACACTCGTCTTAGTTTAATTAATTCTGTAATTTAAATTCAATTGAATTATGTAATTTAAAAAATGAGAATCGATCATTTGATTGATTTGGTAATTTTAGTGTTGATTAATTGAATAAACATTTCAATATTATAGACATCTGAGACCAAGATGATATATTGTACATAATAAAGAAAGGAGTAATCACACTTTCCTAATTAGATACCCTTTTCTCACTAATCATTAGTTCTTTTTTTGCTCATATTTTGGTGTTACATAGCGTGTAAACTGCACACGGCACTTAATAGAACTTGCATATTACTGATCAATACGCTAGATATACAATATGAAATATGTTCGAAGCATGCAATATGTACAAGATATGCATTAAGTATACAAAATATGCAGAATGGGAAATACATTTTTATAGCCCTTTAATGTCAAACAAAACCTTTATCTTGGTTTCAGTTTTTTACCTGTTCCGGTGCTTTTTTTATTATTTTGACCTAATTCAAATGCAAGCATCATAAAAGAAGTAAATATTATAAAAAAACTGATTATCAACGATAGAATAACATTACTGAATAAACCTATAGAAATTGTTTAACAAAATAAAAATGAGAAGCGAACAGTTTCCAGATTTGCATTCAGCATGTCAAAATTGATAGAAAGCTCTTATTGAATGTTGCAGAAAGAAAAATTTGGAAAAGAGTACCTAATGTCTAAATTAAATTATTGAATTAATAATAATTTAATAAAAATTTAATAAAAATCTTACAATTTGTATAATATTTAACTCTTATTTTCATAAGTACAGTGCCTTAAATTTAGAAATTTTACAAATAAACTTTACGATAGTAAACATTACAAATAATGTGAGCATTATTACAAAGTTACAAATAAGCGATGGCTTCGCAACATAACATTTAGATAATAAAATATATTGATTCAGTAATAAAATTTAATAATCCGTAGAGGACCAGAACAATGATCAAAATATTATTAAAATAGAGAGTGATAAATTTCTTCTTAAACTAACTATACATTCATGAAATTAGATAAAAGGAAGTGTAAAAGAAGGTCATAGAAAATAAGGGCAAATACTTTGACCATTGAATTTTGTCTTACATACTATACGAAAATGGAGCAAAAACTTTTAAAGAACAGTAAAAGAAGATTAATATTTCTATGAACATTCGTACTCTACTTATTTTAGCGGTAAGGAATGTAAATTTCTGCTTCTAACAAGCAGCGAATGAAAGTCAAAGAGAGAACTCGGTACATGCCTTATTCAAAATCGCGCGCGCAACTCGAGTTTCTTTATAAAATGGAGGATCGCTTTATGATACGAACTTTACGAACTCTTTTTTCGCGTGTCATTCGGCAATCGCCATTCATGGAAATGGTCCGCATAAAAAACTTAGTTACTCTAACATCTTAATCGCTTTTTACACGCTTATACAATGTTTTCAAGCAATGCGACTGATTTTATGCTATGAATAAAGTAGGACACTGTCGACGTCATTATTCAACCTTCTATTTCTATACGTCTTAAGGGTTAACTCTGATGATCGAATACTCCGAGTATTACTTTTCGTAATTTTTTAGAACTGACGGAAAATTGATAAGCTGCGATCGTTGTTTATTTTATGGTCAGGAGAGTCAAGGACAGTAGATATTTGGTTTTTAAAAATGGAGCACAACGCAACGTTGTTTTGCCAAGATTTTGAAGCCAGGAATATTTTGTCATAATTTCTTTTCCAAAATATTCTACGTATAATTCTTCAGTGCAGTAAAGAGTTTTTTTTTGGAAAAATGGGACGTGAACAAGCTTCTATAAAAAGTTGCATATTTCCGTCGCGTGATTTTCGAGGGCAAAATTGCAAAATCTCTTTACCGCACTGAAGAATTATACAAAGAATATCTTGGAAAAGAAATCATGACAAAATATTGCTTCCTGGCTTCAAAACCCTGGCAAAACGAAATCGCATTTTTGCACATTTATTGAAGCCAAATATCTACTATCCTTGTTTTTCCTGACCAAAAAAAAAAAAAATTGTATATCTTCAAATTCTCACATTTCTAAATATTGAATCATCGGTATTATCAAAATGTTTAAACTGCTAAATTGACAAACCTCTCAAATTCCACATAATCAAACCACCTAATTTCCAAATTTCCGAAATCCTAAATTTCTAAATTCACAAATCCTCAACTTCTCATGTTACTGACCTTTCAACTTTTCAAATCACCAAATTTTTAAATTTATAAATTCCCAAATTATCAAGTTTCCAAATTCTTAAATTTTTCAATTTCTACAAACCAATTTTTCCAAATTTTCAAATTTTTCAATTTCTAGAAACCAAAGTTTCCAAATTTCCAAATTGCTGAATTAGTAAATTTTCGAATTTCCAAATTATTAAATTTCCAAATTGCTGAATTAGTAAATTCTCAAATTTCCAAATTATTAAATTTCCAAATTGCTGAATTAGTAAATTTTCAAATTTCCAAATTATTAAATTTCCAAATTGCTAAATTAGTAAATTTTCAAATTTCCAAATTATTAAATTTCCAAATTGCTAAATTAGTAAATTTTCAAATTTCCAAATTAGTAAATTTCCAAATTGCTAAATTAGTAAATTTTCAAATTTCCAAATTATTAAATTTCCAAATTGCTAAATTAGTAAATTTTCAAATTTCCAAATTATTAAATTTCCAAATTGCTAAATTAGTAAATTTTCAAATTTCCAAATTATTAAATTTCCAAATTGCTAAATTAGTAAATTTTCAAATTTCCAAATTATTAAATTTACAAATTGCTAAATTAGTAAATTTTCAAATTTACAAATTATTAAATTTCCAAATTGCTAAATTAGTAAATTTTCAAATTTACAAATTATTAAATTTGCAAATCCTTAATTTTCTAAATTCTCAAATTTACAAAATTCCCAGATTCCCAAATTTCCGAACTCTCAAATTGATAAATCTCCAAATTCAAAAATTTTCTAATTTCCACACTTCCGATTCTTCAGGTGGTCTCTCCTGACCAATATACCATAAAATAATATACCAAAAATCTCCAAAAATAATACTCGGAGTACTTGGTCACCAGAGTGGACCCTTAATGACTTACATGTGGTCAAACACTATTATGTAACCTTCTTGAAAACATTTTCTCGACAGTATTTACTAAAGTTGTAACGAGGTGCTAACTTTCTATCACGTTCTAAGAACGTGTACAGCTACAATGCCATCTGATTCCTCCCAAAGGATCACAGAATAGTGTTGGGAAGCCGTTCAAGCTGAAAATTGTAACATAAGTTGGGTTTATGATACGTACGTGACTTTTTGTTACTTTTCACGCGAAATGTATTTCTTGTTATACGCGTGTATTGTTACAGTTTATTCATTTACTAACGAGAAACTTCCATATTGTTGCTGGGAGATGGAAGTTTAAGGCTTTGTACAAACTTTCATATAGTGATTGATCTGTTCGTAAACCTGCATTACTGCATGTGTAGCATGAGGTGCTTTACACAACGGTGGAATTTTAGAGTGGTTTTTTATCGAGTCCCTATACTTTATGCAAAACGTGCGGAATATTACCATGTTCAGACGTATACTACTACCACTGAAAGCATGAGTATATCTATCGGTAAAATTATCGAATGAAATACTTCAAATACTTCATGTAATATTTTTATTGTATTTATCTAGAAATCATTTAATAATAGTTTCCTTAATAGGTTTTTTTAGTTTTCTTTTGAAAAATAATTTTTTCTTGCGAAGTATTAGGGTAGATGCAAAATGGTAATTCATATTTTCACCATTCACCTGTGAAGTTAGATCCAAATAATACTAGTGGTGAATTGGGAATTTAGGAATTTGGAAATTTGAAAGTTTGGGAATTTAGGGATTTAGAAATTTAGGAAGTTAAGCACTTAGAAATGTAGAAAATTAGGAATTTAAAAATCTGGGAATTTGGGAATTTGGGAATTTGGTAATTTAAGAATTTGGGAATTTGGGGATGTAGTGAATTAGGGATTTAGAGATTTAAGAATTTGGAAATTTGGAAATTTGAGAATTTGGTAATTTAAGAATTTGGAAATTTGGGAATCTGGGGATGTAGTGAATTAGGGATTTAGAGGTTTCGGAACTTGAGAATTTAAAAATTTAAAACGTAAACAGTTTGGAAATTTGAAAATTAGGAGATTACGGAATTTTGTCAGTGTGATATTTGAAAATTGGAAAATATGAGCATTTGAACATTTGAAGATTTTGTAATTAGGTCATTTGGATATCTGAACATAAAGGGATTTGAAACCATTAAAAATTTGTAAATATATAAATTTGAATATTCGGAAATTTAGGAATTTTGGGATTGGATAATTTAGGGACTTGGTGCGATTTCTAAATTAATGAATTTTAATATTTGAAAATGTAGGAATTGGGAATTTCGTAATTCGGAAATTAGAATTTGAAACTCTGAAATACTACTCATCATTCGAAATCTCAATTACAAATATTACCTTCATTAACACAGACAATTTAAACCTAATAAGTTTCTATTGAAAAAGATATTCTATAATTTCGCTTATGAGAAATATTGGAAATGGGTTTAAAAATTATAATAATTTATTACACAGTGAATTGAATTATTTAAAAACGTTCCTTTATTACTCCCACTGCACGAGGAAGATCTGAACTAATAAATAAACACTTAACTTATTTAAATAAAAAACTGGGATCAAGAAAAATCTATAGAAATATATCTATTTCTTCTTGGATACGAAACTATTTATACTATGAAACCTTTTCTTATCAAACATCGATTAGTCGACTGGTTTTTGTTAAATATGTAATCCAACAAGAAAATATACGTATTTATATAAGAAACAAAAGTTACCTTGAAATCTACTTATTGTTAAAAATATTCCGTTTACCACTTACCTACTTTTTAAAACCATGCAACATTAATTCATTTATATTATCAGATACGGGTATGAAAGCAAATCAAAATGATAATATCATAATATATTATATTCAGCTCGAACAGCTTGCTACTTCTTTATATCAATGTAGTGTAGGTAGCGCACGAAACGAAATAAACGAAATTCGAATCGAAAATTTTAGCCTGAAATACGTATCTGCAAAGTACACAGATATTCAATCCAATATTCGGTTGGTGAAAATTGGGAAGCATCTGGGATGCCCCTGCAACCACCACTGAAGTGCGCAACAATTTTCTTGCAAGTCCTTATTCTACTATCCATTCTTATCCGAAGTGTTTCCGAAAATTTATGATCGTCCGGTTATTTTGCCTAGTACTGTATAGCACAAAAAGGCGAATACAACTGCGAAAACTAATTTTTTTGTATACTATCATGATATGAAATATGAAAATTAAATTTGTACTTTTATATGAAATTATTGGTATATTGTTTCTTATAACTTTTCTTACGTTTTAGATAATAAACTCTCGTTTTTATATTGTTTTCTTTTTCAGTATAAGAAAAACTAATAAACTTCATTGTTTATTTTGAAATAGAATTTGGATAACTCTATTCTCTATATTATTCGCTAATTTTTCTTATATTCTATAATTACTGTTACTTAAATATTGAATTATAACATTGAAGTTATAATATTTAAGTATGACATGTAATTATAACATTTAAATTTTCTTTCATTATATGAAAGTCAATCTCAAACGATAAATCTGTTTTAGATTTTTATAGATAATTCTTGGCACAACTTTTTATTATGTAAACTTTCTTGTGTCATATCTAATAATAAACAATAAATTAATAAAGAAAGTGTTGAACTAAATAAACTTGATACGACTGTTTGTATTGTGCGCCTCTTTTGGTGCGTAAAGCGGGACTAGTGGCGGCGCCACTAGTGGTCGATCTTCCGATGTTTTGTCGATCTCTTCCGTTGCGTCCGCGTGCCGGTCGTGCGTGCGAAAAATGCGGATTTTATATATTATATAGTACAAGTTACTAAAGTTCATTAAATTCAGTGTTTTCTTTTATTATATTATGTCTATAATTATATGTATTGTAACCTAAAGTCTGTTCTGATTTACCACCCTCAGACCAGTGCAATAACCACGTTCATCTGCTAATAGGTTATGGGCCCAGATGCACGTGTTGCACAATGGCAGATATACGTTTTTCAATCACGAAGCTGAACAATACAAACTATGAAGTGTGGAAGAGTAAAGTGGAGTTGTTGCTCATCAAGGAAGACGTATGGCACACGGTGATCGAGGATGTACCAGCGGATGCAAATCCAAACTGGATTAGGGCCGATCATCAGGCCAGGGCCATCATCGGCCTTTCATTGGAGGACGATCAACTAATGCACTTTAAAGATTCTGCCACCGCTAAAGAAGCATGGGACATGTTAAAGAAATACCATCAAAAGGCATCCCTGAGCAACCAGGTGCACCTGCTTAAGAAAATTATTAACCTAAAGTTACCAGAGGGTGGTGATATGGAACGTCATATTCATGAAATGTTAAGTCTCATAGATCGGTTAGCAGCCATAGGGGAAGTACTAAAAGAAAAACTCATTATTTCTATAATGTTAAGTAGTCTACCAGATTCTTACAGTACCTTAATTACGGCTCTGGAGACTAGAAATGAAAATGAGTTAACCCTACAGTTAGTTAAAGGAAAATTGATTGACGAGGCTACAAGACGTCAAAATTCTAGAAACGATTCACAAGAAAGTGACAAAGTATTAAAGATGACGCATAAAGATACACCTGGCTCAAGCCAATTTAAGGATAAATCAAGCTCATTTACTTGCTTTTTCTGTAAGAAGCAGGGGCATACAAAGAAATATTGTATAAAATATAAGAAGTGGAAAGAGAGGAATGGAAATAATTATAAACCAAAGGCGGGTCAAGTTGTTAATAAAGAGGCGCATGACAAAACCTGCGCAAGAGATATGTGCTTCCACGTTGAAACCAAAGATACTGCATGGAATGAAAATGATTGGTGCATCGACTCTGGAGCCACAAGCCATATGTCACATAATAAAAACTTTTTTACATCTTACAGAGTGTGCAACAAGGAAAATGTAAGGATGGCGAATGGTGCGTATGTAGAAATCCTAGGAAGAGGAGATGGCGAGATCACATGCAGAGACGTTGCGGGGAATTCTGTATGCATCCCTATAAAGGATGTTCTTCATGTTCCACTCTTAAAGGAAAACTTGATATCCGTTAAAAGACTGACAGAGAAGAATTTTGAAGTTACTTTTACCAAAGACATATGCGATATTAAATATAAGGATAAAATTATAGCTAAGGCTGACCTATGTGGGGACCTGTTCAAGTTAAGGAGTGTGGAGAAGGCTCTAGTTGTTACAAATCAACACACTTCAAATTGCCAGCATACTTGGCATAGAAGGCTGGGACACAGAGATCCTGAAACCATCCGATTAATGGTAAGCAAAGATATTATTAAAGGGGTCACTATTAAGGATTGTGGGATAAGGGAAGTTTGCGATACATGTGTTAAGGGGAAGATGACTAGAAAAGCTTTCCCCCTTAAGAAAGAAATTGGATCCAAACAGATATTGGAATTAATACATACTGATGTTTGTGGTCCCATGCAAACTATCACCCCAGGTCAGAAACGGTACATACTAACCTTAATAGATGACTACAGTAGATATACGGTTATATATTTGCTAAATCACAAGTCGGATGTCACTAATAGAATTAAGGATTTTATACAAGAAGTAAAGACAGAATTCAATAAAGCTCCAAAGATTTTCAGGTCAGATAGAGGCACAGAATACATCAATAAAGAATTACAAGACCATTTTAAAAGGGAAGGCATAAAACAGCAATATACGGTAAGCTATACACCCGAACAAAATGGAGTGGCTGAAAGGAAAAATCGAACTCTAATGGAAATGGCAAGATGCTTGTTGATTGATGCAGGACTCGATCGGAAATATTGGGGTGAAGCTGTGAATTTTGCAAATTATTTACAAAACAGGTTATTTACGAAAGCAACTGGGACAACACCTATTGAAAGGTGGTACGGAATGAAACCCGATCTCAGAAACCTGCACATTTTCGGATCTAAAGCTTATGCACATGTTCCAAAACAGTTGAGAAAGAAATTGGATAATAAGGCCATAGAATATAAGTTTGTTGGAATCGATGGAAATTCGAAGGGGTACCGACTCTTAGATACAGATACAAACAGGATTGTTGTCAGCCGTGATGTAATTTTTACAGATACTATGAATGATACAAGTCTTCAAGAACGTAGTACTGTTATAGAGGATGTTGAAAATAACGGCACAAATTATTTCAACGTTGAACTCTCAAACGATTCTTCGGCCGATGCGGTTGTAACTGAAGGTATTGATGTAGAAAATGAGGAAATTGAAATCTCAAGCGACTCTTCAGCTGATACGGATGTATCTGAAGATATTAACGAAGAAAATGCAAGAAATAACAATGAAGAGGAAGGCTATACGGAATCAAGGAGAGGTCGTGGTCGACCTCGAATCATAAGAACAGGAAATAAAGGTAGGCCACGGAAGGTGTATGTTGAAACCCGTAGCAACCGTGAAGACTACGCAGGGTATGCTACCGAAGTTCCTGTGGACACTGCCATGGCGGGAGCGGATGCAGATGAGTGGCTACTGGCTATGGTCAGTGAAATGAGGTCCATGTTGGAAAAGGACGTTTGGGATGTTGTCGAGCGACCTAAAGAAAGAAACATTATAAGTTCCCGGATGGTTTTGACCAACAAATATGGACCAGATGGAGGAATTGACAGACGAAAAGCAAGATTGGTGGCTCGAGGATTCAGCCAGCGTCCCGGGGTGGATTTCACTGAAACCTTCGCACCGGTGGCGCGGTTGGGTTCAGTTCGGTTAGCCGCTGCCTTAGCAGCACATTATAAAATGAAGATACACCAGATTGATGTAACCACCGCATATTTAAACGGCTCGTTGGAAGAAGATGTGTACATGGACATACCGGAAAACACACAGAAGATACTAACGAAATTAATCGAATCAGAAGAAGAAAATAGTACAATCTGGGTTACAGCCAAGAGGATGTTACAGCAAGTAAAATATGGAAATAAGGTTTTAAAGTTAAAGAAAGCTATATACGGTTTAAAGCAAGCGGGACGCCAATGGCATGCTAGATTAGACAAAGAACTGAAATCTTTGGATTTAATTCCATCAAGTTTTGACTCGTGTGTCTATCGTCGTGGTAAAGGGGAAAATTTATTCCTGGTTATTGTTTATGTTGATGACATTATCATTGTATCTAAGGATTTGAAAAAGATAGAACACTTTAAAGATTGTTTGTCTAGGGCTTTCTCTTCCATAAGGGATTTAGGAGACATCAAGTATTGTCTAGGAATCGACTTTGTAGTTGATAAAGGAACAGTAAAATTAAACCAAACAGTATATATTAAGAAATTATTGGAAAGGTTTAACATGAGCGGGGCCAACCCAGTCAAAACCCCAATGGAACCAGGTATTGCACTCTCTAAAGAAGGACCTGTATCAGATACTGAAGAGAAGACGTATCCTTATCGCGAACTAATAGGTGGTCTTATGTATTTAGCCGTTGTTTCTAGACCAGACATTGCCATTGCGGTGAGTTACTTGAGTCAATTTAATAACTGTTTCCGTAGGACTCATTGGGAGGCAGCCAAAAGAGTATTAAGGTATATTAAGGGGACGATTGATTATTGTTTAACCTACAGATCAGGTTGTGGATATTTACAGGGCTTCACAGATGCCGACTGGGGAGGTTGTATAAACGATCGACGCTCCTTTACAGGTTATGTCTTTTATTTTAGTGGAGGTCCATTAACCTGGGAATCTAAAAAGCAACGAACGGTTGCACTATCCACTACGGAGGCGGAATATACCGCTATTACTGATGCCTCGAAGGAAGCTGTATTCTTAATTAATACCTTTTTGGAGCTCGGGGTTCAGGTTAGCCCAGATATTATGGTATATAATGACAATGCGAGCGCACTCAAGCTAATTAGTAACCCGATATACCATGCGAAAACCAAACATATGTCGATACGCCACAGTTTCATAAAAGAAATATTGGAAGAGGGGAAATTTAGACTGGAGTATCTTTGCACCGCTGAGATGACGGCCGATATTTTGACAAAAGCATTAACTGGTCCAAAGCACATTAAATGTACTCAGAAATTGGGTTTGATCGCTTAGGGTCGTATTAAGTTTAAGGGGAGGTGTTGAACTAAATAAACTTGATACGACTGTTTGTATTGTGCGCCTCTTTTGGTGCGTAAAGCGGGACTAGTGGCGGCGCCACTAGTGGTCGATCTTCCGATGTTTTGTCGATCTCTTCCGTTGCGTCCGCGTGCCGGTCGTGCGTGCGAAAAATGCGGATTTTATATATTATATAGTACAAGTTACTAAAGTTCATTAAATTCAGTGTTTTCTTTTATTATATTATGTCTATAATTATATGTATTGTAACCTAAAGTCTGTTCTGATTTACCACCCTCAGACCAGTGCAATAACCACGTTCATCTGCTAATAGAAAGAACAAAGAACATAAACAAATAAAGAAAGTAAGTTACATGAAAACAATGAAGAAATAAAATGCTATTATTAAAGTTCATAATAAGAGTATTTATATCTTTCTTCACAAAACATGAATATATTTATTATTACTATTGTTAAATAAATTATAGCTTTATCGTTACTATTGCTAATAAATTAGAGCTTTATTGTTACTGCCACTAATATAGCCCTACTGTTATTATTACTAAATAAGGTCAAAACAAATGAGTATATTATCATTAAATAGAATTAATTGTTTCAAATTAATATAACTTATTACTTCGTGGTTGAATGCAGAATAGTATAAGAAAAACACTGTTGTGTTTAATCAAGTGTCCTGGATTGTCCCAATGGTGTTGTTCATTGTTTGGTGTTATATGCTAGATAATATGTCTTCAGAGAAATAGGATTTGCATTTGGAATGGTGCATTGCAACAGGTCTATTGATTGATCGCTGCTTCCTATTTTTAAACTAAAATAGTTCACATGGTTACTTTTGATTCTACCATACAGAACAACGTTGTCATGAATTGTATGAACATCGTTAAGTATGCACCACATTCCATTAATACAACAAGTATATGATTAAATGATTTCATTTTTACTAGTTATTTGTATTTTTACTAGTTATATGGAACAATACAATATTTATTTAATAATGTTTTTATTTTATAATTTTCTCAGGTTAATAAGTGGTGATTTTGTGCAGTAGTGTAGCATAACTATGAATGCTAAACTAGTATGACCTAATATGAAACAGTGCAGTTGTTACGTTCCGAACAGAAATATTTTCAAAATTTCCTTTGTAGTTTTACCGACCGGATGCGTATCGATAATGCACACTGCATTCTGGGAACACCCTAATCGTACGCAGTAACGGTTTTTAATGTTTATTAGATAGACTATCTTCTGGCAACTAAACTGAGATTGTTAATATAGCACATTCCTTCCTTGGAATCAACGTGGTCCCACGGTCCAAATCTTAGATCAATTTACTTCTTCGAACCGCTCAATATAAACAAAGAGTTCGCTCGTGTGGTCCGATAACGCCAAGCGTTCTGGAATGTCTCTCGTGGATCCACGATGCGACAGTAAATTACAATAGAAATTGTTCATAGATCTGCATTGTATTGATATTGTAAGTACTTATACGCCAGTCAGTCCTACAATAGTTAAGGTACCGAGCGCAATTAATCCACATAATTGTAAAGATTATTCAATAATTAATAAGACATCAATCCATGGCTCGAGAGTAAAGGAAGGAATTATATAGAAAGAGAGGAAGATAAGGACTGGACAAGGGAGGAACGCACATGCACCCACCACCACCTAATTAACGAATCACGGTCCCTTACGCATTGGCCTCGCAGCCTAATTCGTTAGGCGCATATCAACGCAATGTAAACAATTTCGGACTAGGCTCTCTGGTCTTCTCCGAGAGGTACAAGTTGCGACACTCTTCGACGTACAATCGCGAGGTGCGTGTCAGGGGTCCGTGAAGTGGATTAGAGACGAGTTTGTCATTAATTTTGTTAAAATTACAAGTTAGGGCAAAGACTCTATCTTCACGAATTTTTCAATTTCAATTTATTTTATTTTGCTATTATATTTGTTTCATTTTCATTTCTAGTTCTATAGTTCATTTTGTTTAACTTCATAATAGTTCAGTTTTCTTAAAGGTTTTAACTGGTGGATTGGTTAACTGTGTGTGTGTTTCTTCCTTCAGGAATCGAGGCATTGCAGAATATTCGGGATACATACATATATACATATATATATATATATATATATAATTTCAAAATTTAACCTAACACATTTATTTGGGTGAGTTATATTTTCCTTTACTCTTCCAGCTAGTTTGTATGAATATTTTCGGCAAGTAGTTTCCAGTAGTTAACAATTAACTGTGGGATTTCCCTAACTGGAAATTCTTAAATTTGTTGTTATTTGAAAATTGTTTATCCTTCCAACTCCGGAATTGCGTAACATTAATGTCAACATCGCCAATATTTTCTTTCGTTTAAAAATTAACCATTTGTGAATAGCAATATATTGTATACACTATCCTTGAAACATTTCTTTTATAAAAATTTAATCTTTTATATGTCCTGAGTTATTTGTTCATTACAACTTTTCCTTTATTGTTTCCTGACTATCCCATAAATTTGCGATCTAATGAAAGGGCCCGTATGGGACTAGCGTATCTCCGAATCCACACAACATAAAGACCCGGTTACAATTGATTTTGTTAGGGCAAATATTTTTCTGGCTTTATACGCGCGCACGCCGCACGTAACACAGTTATGCAGTCTGTTCCACAAGAGCGTGGACGCGATATCTATGAAATTTGATACCCAATACAGCAAAGATTGCGTCAGTCCAAACGTACAATGTCTTCTCTAATACGCAATAGTCCTTCAATTCTCTTAGTATCATTTCTGTCACTGAGAAGTTGAAGTCATTTCGAGATGAGTGCCGTATACGGTAAACGATTCGAAGCAGTATTCTTGTGCCAACACTCGAAAGGGCCAAAAATGAGTGTTAGAAACGCAGCAAAATATCTGCACAAGTCTCGCGAATTTGTAAATAAGTGTGTGGAACGTTATAAAGAGACAAATTGTGTCGATGATCTCCCCGATCGAGGTTCGAAGCGAGCTACGGAACTTAATGCGTCGGGGTTTCGGAACTTTATGCGTCTTTCCGGATAATTTAAATGCTCAGAAGATGATTAAACTGTACCAAAGGGGTCTCTTAGTATCGGTGAAACATTGGTTTAAAAGAACCAGAGACCATTGGATACTTCAAGAGGTCAACGACTCCAAACACCGAAGCCGCCTTTATACGGAATGGAAAACAGCGAATGGTGTCAACGTGTTGGATTGGCCATCTTAGTCCCCCGATGCCAATTCAATCGAAAATGTTTGGTCTCTCATGAAGTACAAACTCCGAGGAAAGCGTATTTTAAAATTGAAGACGCTAGTTTGTCGTATTCGAGAAATATGCAGATTTCTTCCTGTCTCATACGCTGCAAAGCTGGTTGAAAGTATGCTCAGGAATAATCGCTAATGGTGGTGATTGGACACATTATTAAGCAAATGCGTATTAGTTCTTTAAATGTACTTTCGACCTATACAATCTTTTTACAGAAAAGATTTACTTGCACTCATATATCGCGTCCACACTCTTATGGAACAGACTGTACCTCAATAAATAAGTAGGATTAGGATAGGAAATAAGTAGGATAAGTAGTAAATAAACACAAACCTTCAAAGTACATTCTTAAACTAACGCACTTGTCTAATCTTTTATTCCATTTTTCAAAACATTGTATTAATTTATCTTTTGTGATGCTTGACAGCGCATTTGTCGTTTTTTCTTCACCTAAGCAACATCAGCAAAACGCTTTCTTTTCATGTCTCTGACAATTCCTGACCATAAATGGTATGACCCCTGTTTCTCACCCCAATACTCACCCGACCTTGCCCTGTGCGACTTTTTCTGGTTCCTCGAATGAAAAGAGACGAAAGGAAATCGTTTTGCTGATGTTGCCGGGGTGAAGAAAAAATGACGGAGTCGCTGTCAAGCATCACAAAAGATGAATTGAAACAATGTTTTGAGAAAAAGAATAAAATATTAGACAAGTGTATTAGTGCTAGTGGAATGTACTTTGAAGGGAATTGAAGGTCTATGCTTAAAGTTTGAATAAATAAATTTAAACAAAAATAAGTTGGTTTCTTTTAGGGTACCCCCTTGTATCTGAATATTTGTCAACTTTATCATATTTTAAAGCTTGTCAAGTTTAACCGAAGAAAAAATATGTCTATTCTTAACAAGTTTTTAAAATCAGATGTTCCACATCAGTTATTATGTACATATATGTATATCGTTATCAACATATTTAGTAATAATTTTGCATGACCTAAGACAATTTTCCATATATGACATAATGCTATAGCCATAAATGTGAAATTTTCGTACGTGGTCCTAATTCGATGGCCAGAGACTGTATAATTAACATTTTCATTTGATTAAAACTACTTAATCAGTGACAAACCTTAACAGTTATCATCAGTTAATACATCAATAATAATTGACAATAATGTGCAATACTTGGACTTTATTACAAAATTATTGCGCGAACGTGTATTTTACGAGTATAACATTTTTCACATAACCTCGGCTTTTAATTTATATGCTTACAATACGAGCTTACATGATGAAATATCATACCACTTCAGCTTAATGAAAGAATCGATCTTCGCTAAAAAAATGTTCGTTATTAAATTTATTTTAAAATACACTTTTTGTAAAATTGGACCAATTTTCCTTTTATTACGTTACTAAAGTATATCCCTTCTCAGTAATAAACTCAGTAGAACAAGTTCGTTCATTGTTTCATTTTTTTTGCGAATCCAATTAAATAGTAGAAGAGTAAAAAAACAGTTTTCGCTTTTAATATGATTTTTTTTTTATCAATAACCAATAATATGCAAAAGTGAATAGAAAAATGAAATGATAAAATGGTGGCCAAGATAAAAGAGGCTCAGTATGAATACAAGATGGCCGCTGGACATCACGTGACCCCTCTCGAGCGCTCAATTCAAATATGACGTACAGTATAACTCCGGGCCTCTTTTATCTTGGCCACCCAGTATATTCGAAATATAAACAGTTAATTTTCGAATTTTTAGCATGGTATCTAATACTATTAATTTAATAATGGTGTTACGTAAAAACTGACTTCCTAATTTTTTTTTATTAATTACTTAATAACACTAGAATGGGTTATCGATCATTTTTACTACAGTTAACGTGTTAATTGCATATTTTAATAAATTGTTAAAATTGAATTTGTTATTTTCGACATAGATTATGAATTTATTAAAAAACACTAAAATTGAAGTTATCAATTTATTCAATATTATAAATTATGTCTTAATAATTTTTTATTAAATTTTCATTATCAATGTGAAATATTAATAATTGTTTTGTCGAAATTATTTACACTTATTTACAGGATTATTAAAGATTACATATTTTGTAAATTCAATGATATGGAGAAAATGTAACA
Source organism: Megachile willughbiella (assembly GCA_945859595.2). Lineage (NCBI taxonomy): Eukaryota > Metazoa > Arthropoda > Insecta > Hymenoptera > Megachilidae > Megachile > Megachile willughbiella. The sequence goes on from OX243801.1 coordinate 11,743,131, forward strand.
ATAAGAACAGTATTTCATGTGAAATTAAATCAAATATTAGCTCACAGTGGCTGCAATAAAAGTTTTAACGAGTAAAAACTGCTGTTTTATTGTTCAAGGATAAACACCCACATGGAGCGAGTTATAACTCCTATTTCGCTGAAGATTGGACAATATGGTAAAAAAAACTCAATGGTATAACAAGCTCTACTTTTTCAAACACCCTTTTCTCTCACAAGTGCAATGATACACTGGAAAAGTGCCGTTATACTTTTTTTTCTGAATGGGACCGTATAATATTTTTTAATACCTAAATTAATTTTCAAAAATTTTTCGATTGCAGAGATTGAGGTTATCGGAAATTCAATATTACAAAATATTGTACATTCGATTTCGGAAAATTGAGGTGAGTGTTATTAAAGTGTTATTGTATTTTGAATAATTTTTTATTACATTGTTGACTTCGTTAACTGTCATCATTGAACAATTAATTTTAACTCTCTCAAATGCTCAGTCTTCCATCATCTGGTATCTATAACTATCAATTTTTATTTGCGAAATGATGCGACGAATTTATTTATACAAAAAGGAAATACAGTGTTATTAAAAGTAAAGATACAACTATACTTTTCCGATAATTGTTACATTTAGAAGGATATTAGCCACAAAGGAAAATAGATTTTTCAAAACATTTTTTCTTGTTTTATTAGTTTTTTTTCCAACAAAATAAGAGTTTGTCCTATTTGTAAGATATAATCTGTAATTTATTATTATATCATATAATATTATATTTTTATATTACATTATTATATTATTATATTATATATTATGTAATATATTATTAAATTTTAATTTCAACTTTTTACTTGAATAAATTTAAGTTACTGCTTTGTGTGCAACTAATTCTAATAATATGCAGACATTGGTATCCAACTTGAAAAAATAAATTAATTATATTAATTAATGAACAAAAGACTTTTACTATAAAACAATTTATATGGAACAATTTTTTATCGTGGATTTAAATTTACAAAATATTTGTTTAATATTTTAATTTAATCCTTTTTACACACATGCCTGATTTTGTCTCGGATAATTTTGTTAAACACAAAATTATTTAGTCCATTTTTTTAAACAAAAAATAATTGAGTCTCAACAAAATGTCGATTATGTGTAATTACAGTTATTTAAATATTTAGCAAACTTTCTGTATTTACCAGTTAAAAACGAATTCATTACTGAAATGAATTTCTATTATTGATGTTATGTTAATGAATAAAATCATGAATAAAGTTAGCTGTCAGAATTTGCACAACTTTATGAGTTTTTTATTACGATGGCGAATTTAAGTGAAAAAAAATTAAACAAACAGTACATAATTAAAATGAAAAAATCCGAGTGCAGTTTGCAACTTATTCATTCAATGTTTAAAATTAATTTAAGAAGAAAATGTTTCATTTTAACCAAGTGTTCCAAATAAATGCGAATGTTTTAAATTTAAATGTTTATTATGAATACTAAATTTTAATTGAGATAGCATATCACAATTCTCTTACCGCAACATTAAAAGTTGGTTTTGTTGTTTATGAATAAAATTTGTAAATCGATTGAAGACTATTCGGTGTTTTTTACGATTAAAAAAGAAATAAAAAGATATCACTTATTCAATCAAACGTACATCATCGACAATGTCCAGTAATTATAAATTAAATTATAAAATTATCAATTTTCCAGCTGGGATGGTGGTGCAATTAAAACGAACTTTCACGCTCATCGTGTTTAATCACTCGCATCTTCTTCTTTTTCAAACTAGAATATAACAGCTAAGTAGGTCACCGTGATTTTTGCATATTTAGGTCACACTGAACACACTTACGCAGTTAACAGATATGAACATTTTCGGCATGCAATCATTTTGAGAAGCCAGAAGAATTCTGAGTAATTTGCCTACTTAACTCAGAAAATGGAGACATCGATTCGGTGAAGATGAACGCTCGAATTTTCTTGCAAGGAAAATTTTGTATTATTTTTCATGATTGCTGTACATTTAAATATACCATGAATAATACGTAATCTATAATAACTTCTGCACATCGATTTAAACTAATATTATTCTTAAATTAAATTACTATTATTCTTAAATTCAATATATAATTATATTTCTTTCTAATATTAGTAATATTATTCATATCTTTAATATTTCTAACATTAATAATAGAAACTTTAAATTTCAATATACTTATTATTCTAATAAAATTACACCCAAGTGTAAAATAACATCACATAAAATGAAAGTGTGTAATTTTATTAAAGATTACTGCAAACACATAATGCATTGTATAACTGATACATTGAAGTTTAATATACCCATTGATAAAATTTAACAAACCAATATTAAATTCTATAACACATGATTGATGTACACTCACATACAACAGTAATATAAAAATTAGTATATAAAATAGTACATAAAAATTTTTAGTACCAGTTTCTTCCAACATGTATAGTAACAAATATAATTTTTAAAATCGTCTTTTTTATTTAGATAAAAGTGTCACGAGCAACATGCCGTATATCACCAATGTTCGATCATTAGCATATTCACTGTATTTAATTTTATTGATTGTAAAATAATCATTAAGGTTCAGTATTATACTTGTAATCGTCGTAATTAAGTGGCTCCTTTATTCTCTACAAATGTTAATAAAAAACTTTTTACTTTGAAGCTCGTTTTTGCTTTCACATGAAGTATACCGTTTCTGTTAATCAATAATTAAAATAGATAACAATTATACGGTCATAATTTTCATCTTTTATTGTCATTTTAATTCAAAAATCGATTATGAGTCAGAAAAAATGTAAATAAATACAACTTCTAATATTATAACGATATTTCAGTGTGGTATTTGCTTTATTAGTGCCCTCTGGGCTGAGCTTTGCATCAGCTTCCCCATTGGGAGCATAGAAATATGGCAGCACATTGGTGCGATAGCCAAGTTCTAAATATTAGGATATCGATAGGTGTGACAAATGAAGTATTAGTCACAAATTTTGGTTGTAGTGTATAGAATTCTTAATAATATAGGTGCAAAATAGATAAAACACTCTTTCATAAAGAACAAAAAGTAAATATCTTTCTCGTCGATTATTGGATAGAAGCTATTGAAAAGAAGTAGACTTTTTCCTCCTAAAATTTTATTTCTGAAATTGAACGACAAATTGTCTGCAGTTTTATTTAAAGTAACTCGTACTACATCCCGTCAATATCTTTTATTTAAGAAAATTAAAAATAGCATGCCTGTGTTATAATTATATCGATACGTTAAAAAGTATTCAAAAATGATTTTCCGCTGTCATTCAAAATAACGCCATATTGGTGGGTAACTCAGTTCTGTTATAATAGTAACCTTGCTGACATTCTACATCATATCACTGTGAAATAGTGTAAAAGTAATGTACAAACTATTTGCAATCGTAATATAAACAAACTGCAATAGCTAGAGGAAGGAATGCAGACATTAATATTAGATCATTCGTGATCTTTCATCCATTGAAAAGCAACACATCACGTTATATTGCAGATATATTAGCATTAAAAAAGTCTACTTTTCACGGTGTATGTAGAAGATTTAAAAAATGAGTTTATTGAAGATAAACTACAATTTTGCCAAAATCCAAAGAAGCAGTTTTGATTTATATATTATTTTATTCATACGTTTTGCAAAAAAATATAATCTTCATAAGAAGATACATATAATACTTGCCAATTAATAATTATTCACAAACAAATTCATCATAAATCAAAATATCGTTTATTTCTTTGTTTATTATAAAATTAAAAATATTACAGAAAATTTTGCACCCCACTATAAGTAGCATTAAATTACATTTTGTATTAAAATGCTAAATTCATAGCATGTATAACAGACATTGTGTTATAAGTTAAAGATGACCTGATATTGTCTGCCGCGTCATCGTTTTCAGATGGAACTTTAAAATAGCCTAGTTCAGACGTACATACTGCTGACCTACAATACTGAAACAATTGCTTAAAAACAGTACAAAAACTATCTACAAACATTTGTTTAAAAACATTTATTTGAACGTATAGTCCTACATACTACAAACAGTTTTTGAACATTTGTTTTTACGTTTACAGGCAGAAGGTATGTAAATTTGAACTATGCTCAAGAGTTACTATTTTTAATATGAATTAATCTATTCCGTACATCCATGTTCATAATTTCTTCTGTAACTAAATTGTCTTATAAAAGTCTTACTATAATTGTTTAATATCGTGATAAAATTATTTCTCATAGTACGATATTTGCCGAGCATGTTTCTAAATAAAATACAGGTATATACACACGTGCATCGTCAAATGTATACGTTACGTTTGGAACACGGAATTAAAAACACATTTCTTTATTTTTATTGCGATCGATATATCAATATGTTGTGTGATATATTCTATGTAGGTAATAACAGATCATACATACAGATGAGCTTAACGTCCATAACGAAAAGGTGTCTTTTAGTTCATACACGAGTTCATAACGCATGATGGACAGTTCTCTGTAACTCATACATCGATTCACATGAAAAAATTTCATACACGGAGATATTGGATTGCATGATATTGATCCAGTTAAAAAAAATTATGCTTTGATTAATTTTTTTTCTACTATGTTTTAGTTTCTTCTGATTTATTTCGTATAAAATGGTGTGTAATGTTCAACTTGTTTTGCCGAATTATAAATATTACTTATAATAGAATAACGATTATCCTACGATAACATATGAGTTAGGAATATAAGAGTAACTAGTATAAAGAACATGTATATATGGCACACGATTTTCCAGACAATTTGATTTATATGTTTAAAGTAAAATAAATAATAGAAATTTTGCATACTGGACCATTAAACACGGATAAATTCAGAAGATTTAGGACTCGTGACACACTCAATGTTGAAATGAAATACATCTTGCTCAAATTTTTAATATGCTTCGATTTGAAGTTTAAGTTCAATTATAATTAGCATAATAAAGACCACCGAATGCAAAATTAATATATTATTTTCTTTATTTGTTTTAACAGTGAAGCATCGGAAAAAGTCTGACACGTGACGCACTCAAATTTCAAACATGACAAATCTTACTCCATTTTTTAGTACCCTTCAATTTAAAGTTTACGTCCAATTATAATTTGCATAACAAGGACCATTGAGTACAAAATTGACATAACATTTAGCTTCCTTTATTTGTTTTAATATTGTGGCAGTGGATAGTTAGTGACTGATGCATCTGACAAATAAATCGTGTGACAAGTGGTTATTCTGGCTACAAGTGATCGATGAACTCTTCAAAGCATTTTTGTAGTTATTGTGCCACGTGCACGAATAATTCGTTCTCGTATATTTTCGAGTATGGTCGGTCGCGATAAACTTCATTTTTAGTACTCCCCAAAGAAAATAATCGAGCGCTGTCAAATCCGGCAAACCGAATAGCTAATTCCACGTAATAGAGTTAACCAAGTAATGCTGCTACCACGTCCGATTTAACGATTGGAAAACATTCTGTCTACCTCATGTGTTTGTCGAGCAATGCAGGGCAGCTGTCATATCGACATCATATCTTAAACGTATTAGAGACGGTACATATTCTAAGAGAACAGGCAATATTTCCGTCATAAAATTGGAATATAATTGACTCGTTAATGATCTTTCAATGAAACGCGGTCCAATGATCTGCTGATCAATTATGCCGCACCAAACAATGGCATTCCAGTTAATGGTCGATTTCACGAAGTCAATGTAGATTCAGTATTGTTTACTAGTACATATTTTTTTAATATACTGCACTACGACTTGTAAATGTTGTTCCGACGGTTTAAAGATGGATTTGTAACAATGTACCGTTTGTATTTTTCAATGGATGCAAGCATTAAGAAATTGTACACGTTTTTCGAAATCCTAGCCATGTAATTTCAGATGTATTGATAAACTTACTTCGTCGCTTCGAGTCATTATAAAACGAGTTTAAAAACGTTGAGTCTTGGAGTATTATGCAATAATATGTGACATAAGTATTATAGAAACTTATATCTATGTACATGCACTTGCATTACAGAAACTTATAATTATATCAATGTAATGTAGTTTGCTACTACATTTTGAATAATTTAAATATTCAAAATAAACAGAAATATTATTAACAAAATTTCCACTCAATTATTAATTACTAGGTAACATTTTAGCACTAGGATACCTTATGGATAACAAATGCGAAAACAAAACTATTCTTCGTTTTCTACAATTTTACTCCGCCTATGTTTTTATACGTTGAAAGAATCATATTCTTTTAGAATTTCACTGAGTTTTAGAAAAATAGAATGCAACAACTGATTCTAGATCATCTAGATTAATATCTAGACTGATATTTTATCTCTCACGACATTTGATTGCATGTGCCATAAACGATTTTTATATCATATATTTCAGTGTTACTGAACATGGCAATAAAAATGGCACATATCTTCTCCAGTAACTTCCATGTTACTGTCACTGACCTTAGGAAATTGAGCTGACGGTGAGATACTAAGACATCTTATATTGACAATGTCTAAAATCAAAATTGCAATAATTTTAGAAGTTTTTATTTATTTTTACATGTGACTTTACCTTCTTTTTGAGTGCATCACCATTTTGGAAACACCCTGTATTGAATACATTTATTATGAGTTAATTTTACGATAGATTGGTTATTTTCAGTTATGTGACACTTATAATAATTTTAAAACATCTCATTTATTTTTTCATGTAGATTTACCCTCTTTTTGAGTGCACCATAATTTTTGAAACACCCTATATAGAATACATTTATTATATGTTAAATTTAGGATAGATTGCTTATTTTCAGTTATGTGACACTTATAATAATTTTAAAACATCTCATTTATTTTTTCATGTAGATTTACCCTCTTTTTGAGTGCACCATAATTTTCGAAACACCCTGTATAGAATACATTTATTATAAGTTAAGTTCAGGATAGATTGCTTATTTTCAGTTATGTGACACTTATAATAATTTTAAAACTTCTCATTTATTTTTTCATGTAGATTTACCCTCTTTTTGAGTGCACCATAATTTTTGAAACACCCTGTATAGAATACATTTATTATATGTTAAATTTAGGATAGATTGCTTATTTTCAGTTATATGACACTTATAATAATTTTAAAACTTTTCATTTATTTTTTCATGTAGATTTACCCTCTTTTTGAGTGCACCATAATTTTGTATACACCCTGTATAGAATACATTTATTATAATTTAAGTTTGCGTTAGTTTGCTTATTTTCAGTTATATGACACTTATAATAATTTTAAAATTTTTCACTTATTTTTTCATGTAAATTTACCCTCTTTTTCAACGCACCGCCATTTTTTAATCTCCTTATATAAAATACATTTATTATAATTTAAGTTTGCGTTAGATTGTTTATTTTCAGTTATATGACACTCACAATAATTTTAAAACTTCCCACTTATTTTTATATATAGATTAACCCTCTTTTCGATTGCAGCGCCATTTTTGAAGCACCATGTTCAAGGTAGAAACATTATAAATTTGTACAGATACATTTTAAATTCTTCAGATTTGATTGAATTCGGTTTGTTTCTTTTTAACCATATGATACTTATAATAATTTTGGGATCAACAACCAACTTTAGTGTCCGTTAAATACTCGTTAAAGCCATAGGAACATGAAACGATTTCCCTTGTCAGTTTTTTACGATGGACGTTGGGGCGATTGCGTTTTCTTCATTTTAACCAGGTCATCGATATAAAATCAGATCACGTTCAGTGAAGTCTTCTTAAAAAATTTGATGTATAATGAGAATCTCAATTAGACAAGACATATTGGAAACGTCACCAAATTAGTGCATTTCATAGCTTGCTTTCGAAGCTGCGTGAGATCAAAGATTTGATGTTGCAACATCTGAAAGTCCTATTTCCTCTGACTCGTTATTGCTTGAAGCACAGAGATTTCGAATTCAAAGTGTCAAGTGAAAAACGACTTTTTACGTTTGAATGACAAAGCATCTCGTAATACTTTCACGAATATCGATCAGTGAATCCATTTTCAGCAGTGTCGACAAACACATGCTATCAGATGATTGGAGTTTGCTGAATAACGATCGATGTATGTTCGTACGCAGAAACAACAGGATCTTGCGTTAATAAATTAGAAGATTTGAATTAGCATCCTTAGGTAATTATTATAATTCTATTACTGTTTCTAAACAATCCTAGGTTATTTCTAGGTAATTAATTATCAAGATACTTTGAAAAAATTGAGCAGTAGAAATTCAAATGGAAAATAGGAAACGATAAGTAGATTTACGAAGTTAAAATAATATATAAGTAACTGTAATATTAATTAAAATAGTAGCAATTAACAACTAAAGTAGTAACAATTAACAGTTGAAATAATAATTTATTCACTTATTATTTTAATATACTGTTAGTTATTATAACTCTGTAAATGTATTATGATTTTTATCAAAATTTTAATTTCTACTTGAAAGGCTTTCCAACTGCCCTATAATTTTTTCAAATTATCTAGTAATTAATTACCTAGAATAACCTTGAATTACCTAGACCAGGTGGTCTAGGTAGACTAACTATTTCCGTAGTTAATCAATTATTTTACTCCAAAACGTTTTATTTTGCAGTTTTCATAAATACTGTATCTCTCCTTACAGCCTGTAAGCATCTTAAACGCAAATGATTTTTAGGAGCAAACAAAATTTAGGGTGGAAGAAGCAGTGATTTCGCCTGCCACGGCATAATGTGAGGACGAATCGAATGAGAGTTAGTTCAGAATCAGAGTATAAAGTGGACAAAGTTCAGAGTTAGAGTAATAGTTAGTAGTTAATTAGAGTGCAGAGAAGTTAAAGCGAGTAAACAGAATGCGGGGAAGTTAAACCGGGTAAACATAGTGTAGGTTCGGAGTACAAAATCAGAATGAATGTTATTTGTATATTATAATTATCGAGTCTTACCATTATCATGATTGAAATTAAGTATGTGCATAAATTTACGCGTACAGTGCGATAAGTCCTACAATTTTTACGGTCAATTCGAAATTTTATCAATTGATTTCTACATATTGTTTAAATTATACACAGAATATGGAATTTAAATTAAATACTATAGTTTATGTAACTTTGCTTAATTATACCATTATTCTTAATGAACACAAACTTTATATTATAGTCCAAGGCCATCCGTATTCTAAAATAGGTCCAATTAGTATAGTGTTCTGAGAATATTCTCAAAAATCTTTGAGACCCGGCTATTTAAGGCTACGTCAAATATTTCTGTAATGTAACATAATTTAAATTGGACATAAAGGAAATACATAGATCTTTAATTTTATTGTAGACAGTAGTGGATCATGTATTGTGTAATTATAAATAATGTCATTACTCTAAACGGTGTGACACTTTGCTAGAATTGAAAGATACTATAGTCCCTAACCATCGAATTAGGACCACTAAATTTTCAGCATTTTACACGTTTTCCGTAAAATTAAAAGGTCTGTTCAAATTGTAACGATATAATTTATTAGCTACTAACATGATACACTATTACTGTACATAACATTATTAACACATGTTAATATCTTGCATTTCTACCCTTTGCTTTTACCCGTTGTTTTTATATCTTTTTTATATCTTCATTATTTTCCCAAATATCTGTAATTCTTTTCAACTCAGATAATGTGGCTGGAGAGTTGTAAACTAGTCTTTTGAGTAGGCTCCATTCACCAAATTTGACCTCACGCGCTTTCAATACCCCAGCCTAACGTAAACTCGCACGGCCCTTAATCGCTCATCACCCACACAATTTATTATCACGTTAGTAACAAATTGCTATGTATATATCGTTATCAACGTATTTAGTAATAATTTTGCATGACCTAAGACAATTTTCTATATATGACATAATTATAACCATAAAAGTGAAATTTTCGTAGGTGGTCCTAATTCGATGGCCAGGATATGTATTCATAACGAAAAGTTCAGATGTATTACTTTGCTTTTGAGTGAGCTTTTACATAATAGTAAAGCTTGAAAAACTACAATTAATTTTAGAGCTTTATTTGCAGATGGTTAATTTATATTTAATATTACAGTTACTCTCATCTATCATCTTCCGAACTGAGAACCAAAGTTTTCAAAAATTCGTTTCGACCTAGATGGTAAATTGTTAACATACCACTAGGTCATAGGTTCTTAAACTGTAGTCGAAACAATTTTGATATTAACTTTACATTCCCCAATTTTTCGCTTTTATTCAAATAACTGATTTAATAAAAATCCTACATGGCCAAGTCTTTTTTTAATTTGTTACTTCACTAGTTACCCTTAACGGTCACACTGCTGTATGGAACGACCCCAGCCAATTTGGCTGCAATTTTGGGTGCTTTATGTTCTGAACATCCAAGCAAATACCTTTTTTTAAAATCTTGATATTTCTACTATTTTTCTCCTCCAACTGTTATAGTCCCGGTCCCGATTATGCGGTTGGAGATAATTTAACCTCACGCGCTTTCAATACTCGAGCCTAACGAAAACGCTCGCACGGCCCTTAATCCCTTATCACCCACACATTTTATTATCACGATAGTAACAAATTGCTATGTATATATCGTTATCAACGTATTTAGTAATAATTTTGCATGACCTAAGAATTTTCCATATATGACATAATTATTTATGACATAAGCACTTGAAAACACTTGTGAGTTGGTAGATTATGTTACGAGTCCTTCTGTTAGATAATCAATAGAACAAGATATTTAATGTAAAAGTTTTGACATGATTTATCTTTCATACTGTATAAAATATATGTTCGTAATAACGTGACTTATCAACTTGCAAATAAATACTCATTAAAATCTGAGGGCACACTCAGAGCGGAGTATATGAACGCATTAATTCGGCGTTGCTTCGATTTTTACGATCCATTATAAATATAAGATCAGAGAGAAAATACCGGATAATTGCAGATTTATAGAAAAATGTTATTGTGATATTACAATGTTTATTCGAAATAATCATGCAGTTAATGCTTTCGAACTGTTGACGAATTTTGGCAATTAATCTCCGGAGAACGGAAAGTCTGCTTTTAGGCTTTAAACAGTTCTCACTTTAAAATATAACGCGTAGAGTTTTGTTGATCACCGGTTTCATATTTGACGTTAGGATTAAGACTTGTCGATTTATAGCTAAAAATAGAAACAGAGTTTTTTCGGGTAAAAAAATTATGCATTTTTTGTATAAGATTTAGATATTGCGTTAGAAGTACAAAAAGAAGAGAAAACTTGTTATTAATAGTTGATTCCTTTTTTATGTATTATTATTTTAAAACTTTGTTAAATGTATATATGTATAAATATAGATAATAAAGTGTTTCTCTCTTAAACTACCTTTTCATGAATTTATTGTGCTTGACAATTTTGTATTTTTTACAATGTACAATAGGTTTATGGATAAAATCACACATTAAATGTTCATAAAATTTTGAAAAAAAAAATAATCATTTTTCTCGTTTAATACTGTAATTAGTTATAAATACAAAAATAAATTTAAAATACGAAAATAAATTTATTCAATCTATATTCAAGACATAGGTTTTTCAGATAAAGAAAAAAACATCATAAAATATTTTGTGTACATCGATTTTCTATTCTCATATTTACGAAAAAAGCAACTAATCATTTCAGGAAATCTCTTGAGCCTGTCAAAAACTGTAACACAACTGGGTCACCTCGTACGCAATTACGTTTAGCAACCTCTTTTTCATCAGTTATACAAAATTAACCCCTTGGGTACAATTAACCCATATATGCGCTCAGAGAAAATATGGTCTTCCCTCTGATACACAAAAACTACGGGTAAGCAAAAACATTAACCTGTGTACGTATGGACAAACTAAAAAATATTATAATATCCGATAAATCGAGTTTTCTTTTTTAATTCAAAGTATGCAGTTTATAGATATTCAAAGGGTTATCATAAACTTATGACACGTAGCGAAAAAATGAATATTAAAAGTACAGAATTTTGAAAGCTGTAATATTAGAAAATATGCAAATTTGAGAATGTAGAATCTTGAAAGATTTAGATATTGGAAAATCAAAAAACATTTCAAAATTTGAAACTTTATTTGACAGTATCAAAATTGGAAAATCGGCGAACTTGAAAATTTTAGGTGACGAAATTCTGATTACAATTTTCGCTGTTAATGGTGTACGTAAAATAACAACGTACACTAACATTATTAAGTTAAAGACTTTTAAGTGGAAATTTCGCTTACTTCAGAGAAAGAATCGGTAATTTTGGGTTCATCAGAGTTCTGCAGAATTTAGAGTAAATCAGCGTTCTTTTACGTACCCGTGTATCTAAAAGCTGATTTAGAGTACTATAATATGGGAACATTAATTGGCTATCTAAAATTAGCTAAATATAATATAATAGCTGTAGTCAGCTATTTAAAACTAGCATAGCGAAAATCATGTTCCAATTTCCAATTATTTTTATCTCTAAAATAAAGTCGTAGATTCAAGAGTTATAAATTATCGACTTTTTCTAGCGTGGAAAGTTCGCAGCTTTCGGGTGCTACACTATTTTTAGGATTATCTACAGGGTGTCCCAGTTTTCTGCCGTGGAACGTTACCAATATATTCCATACGCGAAAATAAGAAAAATATGTTATAACAAAAGTACAAAATGACTGAATTGCTTTCATTGTCACTACCATATACAGTATGCTTCAGTTTTGTAACTTTTATAAATAAAAATGACAAAAGAATTTTGTATAAAGATTCTTAAATGTTTCATCGAAAAATTATGAAGAATATATAAAATAATAGGTAATTTTCTTCTCTAACTCTTTGCCTTATATCGCGTCCCACACGTGACGCACATAACTGCTGAAATGTGACTTTTCGTATTTTCACAACGATTGATATTTCTAGTTTAATTTTAACTGCAACCCAATGATCACCAAATCCAAAATATCCCTAACATTTGAACATTCTTCGTCTATTCTTAACATTACCAAATAATTAAATCGCTCTGTCTGACGCACTTGCCGAAAAGATCATAGGTCAAGGGGTTAATACTGCATATGAATAATTTGGGACTTTCATATTTCCTTTTTAATAACTTTTAATAATTCGTTCAAATACCTATGTTCATATAATCTTCTTATTTTTATTTATAGAACATGTACAGTTGTATGGACACAATTGCAACAGCCTGTATATGATATTGAACAACAAAGTGGTCCGTTGTTATTTAGTATTTTTATAACTTACAGTCTGTTCCACAAGAGCGTGGACGCGATATCTGAGTGCAATTAAATCGTTTCTGTAAAAAGGTTGTATAGGTCGAAAGTACATTTAAAGAACTAATACGCATTTGCTTAATAATGTGTGCAATCACCACCATTAGCGATTATTCCTGGGCTTACTTTCAACCAGCTTTGCAGCGTATGAGACAGGAAAAAATCTGCATATTTCTCGAATACGGCAAACTAGCGTCTTCAATTTTAAAATACGCTTTCCTCGGAGTTTGTACTTCGTGAGAGACCAAACATTTTCGATTGGATTGGTATCGGGGGACCAAGATGGCCAATCCAACACGTTGACACCATTCGTTGTTTTCCATTCCGTACAAAGGCGGCTTCGGTGTTTGGAGTCGTCCTCTTGAAGTATCCAATGGTCTCTGGTTCTTTTAAACCAATGTTTCACCGATACTAAGAGACCCCTTTAGTACAGTTTAATCATCTTCTGAGCATTTAAATTATCCGGAAAGACGCATAAAGTTCCGAAACCCCGACGCATTAAGTTCCGTAGCTCGCTTCGAACCTCGATCAGGGAGATTATCGACACAATTTGTCTCTTTATAACGTTGCACACACTTATTTACAAATTCGCGAGACTTGTGCAGGTATTTTGCTGCGTTTCTAACACTCATTTTTGGCCCTTTCGAGTGTTGGCACAAGAATAGTGCTTCGAATCGATTACCATATACGGCACTCATCTCGAAATGACTTGAATTTCTCAGCGAGAGAAATGATACTAAGAGAATTGAAGGACTATTGCGTATTAGAGAAGACATTGTATGTTTGGATTGACGCAATCTTTGCTGTATGGGGTATCAAATTTCATAGACATCGCTCTTGTGGAACAGACTGTATTAATAAAGTGTTTGATACACTATGTTGATTTTAACATGCTCGTTTTATTTTCACGAATAGAATATATTAATAAAGTTTGGTGTAAAAAATTGGAACACCCTGTATATACAGAAATATTTTATATATACTATGCATTCTATATATTCTCTCCAGACTTCTCCATTCTACATATTTCGATGCATATATATTTATCTGCAATTACATATTCTGCCATGTTCTCCTTTCCAAAAATATTCTTATGACATATTTAAAACCATAAAACTCCACTAAATTTAGTCAGTCTGACATAAAGTCTTTAATTCAGCTAGACAATTAAACGTGTCTAATTAAAAATTTTAAGTAATAGCATTGGCATAATTCTATCAACAGTTCGTTATCAATGCTGGTAAAATTCTTTATCGTCTAAGGCTTCACCTATTTTTCAAAATTCAATTTTAATATCTAAACTGTATCAGAGTTACTCGTACGTGATTCATTAACGATCAAAACTCGTTAGGAATTTCGTTAGCTTGTTCGTTAATTTACCGGAAATATTAATTAGTAACCCGAATTCAAAATAGGGCATCACGTACGCTGCCATTGCGACAGCAGCTATACTTTAGGAATTTCCTTGGGTTCGTAGTCCCTTTGATACGTGCTCACCTATTTGCTCTCGAATGTCCGTTGTGTGCTTCATCTTTCGTCTTTTCATAACTGATAATTACTACGTCTTCCACCTTTTCCACACTCAGAGTGTTTTCGTTTCTGCACACTCAATGCGTCTTCTTCAAAGCCTCTACTTCACACTACGAAGCGCTTCTACTTACACCTTTATCACTATAGTATCATGAATCCTTTACTTTTTCCTTCGTCACCAATCATTTTTTATCACTAAACCAGTAATGCACACCACGAAATTAAAAATGAAGTTAAATAAATCGTACGGCAAGTTAAATTTTAGGTCAGTCAAAAGTAATTGTCCACTGCTACAATGTTAAAATTAATAATGAAAGTTAAAATGTTATGTCAATTTTTTATTCAGCGATTGTTGACTATACAAATTATAATTGGACATAAACTTCAAATTGAAGTGTATTAAAAAAGTAAGATTTGTCATGTTTGAACCGTGAGTGCATTACGAGTCAGGTTTTATCTAGTGTTTCAATGTTAAAACAAATGAAGAATGCTACGATGTTATATAAATTTTATATACTGTCCTTGAGTCTTCAAATTAAAGGTGTGCTCAAACTTTAAATTGAAGCGTTTGAAAATTTTGACCAAGAATTATGACATTGTATGACGCACCGTGTGCGTCATGAGTCATCGTCGAAGTACGAAGTCATCGTTTTGATCAAAATCAACGAAAATTTAAAGAAATTTTGGAAATTAAAGTAAGGGACATATAGAACGGTCCTTTGACTGCTAATACATTTCAAATTTCGCGGGCAAATAAAAGATTTATATTACTATACTGTTTGTACATGGTGTTACAAAAATTGTGGTAAAAACGAATTTTTCGTCATAAAAAACCGGTAGAAAAAAAGGAACAAGATTTTTGTATATTCATCTTCGTTTCTGAGGAAAATAAATTTAAACATTCTTCAAAATGTTAGTAGCAAGAAAAATGGAAATTTCGACAACATTTTCATTAATAAGCGTGGATATTGTAAATCGATAAATGTAATTATTAACACCGTCAAAATTATCAGTAATTATTTGTTGCCATATTACCGATACGATAATGTATAACGCGATGGACCTAATTGGAAATGTGATAAATGCAGGCGTAAGTGATGATATTATGAAGGACACTGATTAATAATATAATTGGAACGATATTAATTACTGCATTTATTAATTTATACTGTGCATTAGTTGTTGAGTTACCAAAATAACTGTTGTAATTGTCATATTCATTGCCGTGAACAAATTTACTTGCTAATTTTTTGAACTATATTCAAATTTAATTTTATGAAAAACAAAGTCTAGTATAAAACAGCGACTCGTCTACAAACTTTTGATAACTTTTGTAGAACTGAACAAAATACGTTGCATATGTAATAAAATTAGGAAAGAGCGATATATAATATCGGAGTAAATACTCGTGCAGTTTATAAATGTTAAAGTTTATGTTAAAATTATAGTAGTAAATTAGAATATTAATTTACAATATTAATTTAAATTTAAATTAGAAAATTAATTCAGAAAGTTAATTTAGAACATTAATTTAGAATGTTAATTTAGAATCTTAATTTAAATTATAATATCAATTTTATCAGTTGTAATAAATATATGTATAGATTCGTTACACAAGTCAATATCTATTAATTTCGTAATTTTTAGATGCGATATTGATGCACTGTGATTTTTCATAAAATGTCCAATAAGTATCCTTATTCAAAAAGTTCAGATTTTTGCGACATCTAGTCTACAAATAAAAAGAAAGGAAAAATCAACCGATATCTGATGTGAAAGATGAAAACAATTTATGGCGCGAGTGGATGAAGGTGTCAGGCTACAATTTTTCAAGTATCGATTTTTTAGTGTAATAACGCTCGTAAGTTATCACTACATGTTTCTAATATTTTTATTTTCTTATTGTTACTATTTATTTTACTGTTGAGATTTATTTTGTATTGTATATATAGATTTACACTTATCTTGTATAAATAGATTTATTTTGTATACGTGTTACACTCGAAGTTTGAAAATGCTCAGTGATGAAATAAGTTAATTAGGATATACAGTTGGTATTGAAAGAAAACTGCTATAATGTGTTGTAGTCATTTTGTGGGGGTGTCCCACTTGGACGTCGACCGATTGGACGCGTCCCGATTGGACGGTCCCGTTTGGATGCGTCCCGTTTGGACGCGTCCCGATTGGACGTATTCTAATTCGAAGCGGTGCCGATTGAACATTAATTTAGCTTATGATAGGCTATGTTGGGCTGAGTTAGGCTATGTTAGGTTGAGTTAGGCTATTTTATTGTTCTGTTAGGCCTGGTTAGGTCTTATCTGCACCGTTTCGAGTTGGAACGGGTCCAATCGGGACGCGTCCAATCGGGACTAGTCCAAACGGGACGTGTCCAAACGGTCGACGTCCAAGTGGGCATCACTCTTATTTTGTGACCATAATATGAAACTAAACAAGTTGTCACTAATGCAATAAAGGACTAACAATTTTCTTGATATCCAAATATTGTTAAATTACTATTTGTACACCGGGAAGGTTGATCAGACATCCTCGTATGTTTTACTCGTCTATTGCGTATGTTGTACTCATCTGATTGGCTGGTGTTTTTCGTTAATAATTCAAAAACGAAGCTTCAAACGCTGAATTTGCAAAAGAAAAAATTGTTCAGAATCACCTTAATTACAACACCTTTGCAGGAGTTACACTTGTTGAGACACCCCATCGAAATATGGCTATATTGATATAATCACCAGATTGTCAAACCTTGCTAATGTATTTGTAGGAGAAACGAATTTTTGTGATAACTCTCTTAAATCTTCTAAAAATTATATACTGAATACACTTTAGTGGATTTATCCGATAATGTAATTATAATTCAATTTGCGACTAGTACTTTTGTATAGAAAAAGAGGTACTGTCGTATAAAATAAATGAATTCTTGGTATTTGTAGGTAATCGAGACCAATATGACATATTTTACTACTACACATATATCCACTATACTAGTTACTTTATAAAATATCTGTTATATAATATTCTAATATCTTCTGGTATAGACACATATGTTAGAGTAAAGAAATTAACTGTGTTTCTGTAAAAATATGATGACTATATCCTCAAGATATTCTGGGAACATTTTTTTATTCTGAAATTCCTTCATAGACTTTTCTGCGTCAAAAAGATTCTAATTTTCGTATACTTTTCAGTATAAATGGCATATTATTTGTTTTTAACATAAATAGCTAAATAGCATATTATTTCTTTGCAACACAAACAGCTAAATAGCCTTTTCCTTTTTAGAATAAATTTAAAATAATATAAATCGTATATTAAAAAAAAGTTCAACCACATTTAAGAAAAACCATTTTCTATTTTCACGTTCTCGTACAAATCTCTATTTCAAGATTGGATGCTATCGAAAAAATGAGATTAATTTCATTTTATTTAAAAAATATTTAATCGAATAAATAAATTTTCGATATTATCGATTTCCTTCTTTACTTAAATAATTATTTGAATAATTTCTACAAAGACGATACCTACGTGAGGTGACAAATAGGTGCGAATAAACCTAATCCCTACCCTTTCCGTAAAGCGATAGTGTTTTTCGGCTAAGTCCGTTGTAATGGAAGGGTTAAAATATATTGAGGGCAATTACCAGTACTCATCAGTTACCGTGACTAAAGCTTTCTTCTTTGTTCTTCGCAATAAATGATTCATACATTATTTGTAAGAAAATGGTGGGCTTTCAAGCCCGCCATTTAAAGACGTGAGATATATTGCCGATAAAAATAGTTTTATTATAAATCTACTGTAATAAATACTTATTTCTAATTAAAGAAAATTGCCTAAATACACTTCTATTTCGATTAGTATGGATAACATATAATACTATAATTGCTTTTTACGAAACTATCTATTTTCTTCGTAGCTAATTTACAAATTTTTAATATAAGTACGCAGTAAGTTTTTTAATTAATATTGTAGTTCTTAATTTATATGATGTAAGTTAATACTAATCTTTGTATTTATATTTTTGTAAGTTTATTACAATAATATTTAGAATAGATATCATTTGAATATTAGATATTATCTTGTAACCACCCTATTCGTTTCGTTTAATAGAAGTTCTAGAATGGAAGTTAGGTAATTAAATCATGCCTCTAAATCATACTCCGTGTTTTCTTTGTTGCATACAAATTGTTTCGTAAAGGAATTTTTCTTCCTTATTTATTATTTTTTCATATGTAACAGGCGATCGATAGTAGGTTACTATAATCACTCTTAATACAGTCACCACTTAATGGTGGATAATTATAGTTGTCCTTCGTAGCGGAAGGGATAATTATATGAAAATAAAAAGTTATAGCCTTATTGACGAATTAAAATTGCAAAAATTGCACCAATTATGAGGATTAAGCAACAATTTCATAATCATGAATTTTCAGCTACATGCTAAGGAATTTTTTAATTTCTCGAGCATACACGACTGATGATTAAAACCTTATTAAGAGTATGACACGTGATTTAATTAAAGCGATTAATTTTATAAAAAGATGTTAATTTCACTACTTTCCATATACCGACAGTATTTTGCATGCTCTTCTACAGATACTTTTTAAGTATTACAGTATTAAATTTCTTATAAATAATTTCTATAAGTGTCAGAATGCTAAAGCTCCTCGTGGAAAGAAATTGCTTCAAACAAATATTAATATTTATACCATAAAAAATATGACAACGAAGGTTTGTCTGATTTCACACAATGTTTTGTCGCAGTGTGTAGTGGCAGAAATATTTTCACCGCTTAAAAAGAATGTAAGTGTATAGTTCCCGAAGACAACGAACTAGGATCGGTTTTATGAAAAATCGATGTTAATAGGGACCTTCATTTGCTTTGCAACGAAGAAGGAAACGTTTTGGAGAAATTCTGGCGTCGCGTGACTTAGGTGGATAAAGGAGCTACATCAACTTACTCCGACTATGTTACAGCAAGAATATGACTTTCTATGTGAAACTACAGTTAGCTCGCAGGTGCATCAGCGCGAGTGCAACGAATGACGGAACCAGCAGTCTAAATTATTAGCTCGAGCGGTAAGTGGTGAAAAGTGTTACGCCATCTCGAAGCTTAAACTTTAGTTTTCACGGTCGACCATTTGTCTGACGCATAATTCGGAGTTCATTCCGCGCGAAATCCTGCTATATTTTCTTCTGGGACCATTCCTTCATCAACTTCCACCACGGTGCCTTCCACCATATTCGCTGCACTTTATCCACATTCGTAGGAAACTCCTATTTCACAAGTGCGCTTCGGAACGAGAATGAAAGGGAGGAGAAGGTAACTGTCGACGTTCGTTTACGCCTTCCGTAAGCAAGTTATTCAATTTTTACAAATTTGAAATTTAGGGAACACTTTTTATCGCTAATACAATCTTTGTCCAAGAACTTGACCGATACGCGAAGATATTTTAAAACAAAAATGACGAATACTAGTTTGTGGAATTAGGCTGTTCATTAGTTTTTGAATTTAATAAATTTCTTGCGAGGAAGCAGGATAGCGAGACTCAAATTAATTTCATTAGTAAAGAATACTCATGTATCGAGTATATCAATTCAAGTCATTCTAATAATGATAATTTTAAATTATTAAAAATAACGAGTGTAATCATAATTTTTCACCCAGGTAAATATTAAAGTGAATGATAACTGACGGACAAACGTTAAAAAATATTAAAACACAAAAGTTTTTAATTACTAAATTTTTTATGCTGTGATATAATAAACTGAAAATACGAATGACAATTGTACTAAAAATAATGATTATGATTGTAATCAAAATTATACTCAATTCGTTACATTAGGACAGTATAAAAAATCCAGTGATTCTTTAAAAAGTTTTGATCTCCTTTAACGTGCGTTCCTGTCGGTTACCATACATTTGTCTTAATATTTATATACGTTAAATTAAATCCGTCTTAGGAAATATGTTATAAATTGCTTTTGTAGAAGAACTGTAAAAAGACAATGTGTTTTGACTGGAGCATACTGTAAATTACCCTAAGCTAACAAGGGGAGGCCGCAAAATATGGGACGCGGATTTTTATGAGTTTCATATACAGGGTGTCCTAGTTTCTTACCGCTAAACTTTATTAACATAGTCTACTCGTGAAAATAAAGAACGTTACATCAATATAGGATTTCAAACGCTCTATTAAAAAGTTGTAACAAAATGATAACGGACTCATTTGTAGTTCCATATCATATACAGGATGTACCAATTTTGACCATGTAATTTTACTAGTATATTCTGTAAATGATAAGGAAAACTTTTATATGATAGGCTCTTGAATGCGTTATTGAAAGTTATTGAAAAAAGTATGAAAGTCGACAATTCGAATGTAGTATTGGATGAGGAAATCGCATTTTGTATATTCTGCACAATCCTTCCAAAATTTACTTAAAAATATGATATAATACTGTAAATTTGCAATATTTTAAGACAACAAAATTATAATTGCAAGAACTAAAACATGTTTTCAATAATTTCGTTTTTTATAAAAAAATGTAAGAACTTTGTAGTTTTAGCACTTACAGTTTTATTTATTTATATTTTTTAATTGTTTAATTTGATTTGTAATTAAAAAATTATTGGATTGTTATAATTTAGTGAACTTACTATTTTTTTAAGTTACTTTACTTTAATTCTTCATTGCACTTCTGTCGATTTTCAAAAATAATGTATTTTTAAATAACAAGTAATACTAACAAATATTTTCTATAAAAAATGTGCTTGAAAGAATATTTAATATTTCAAAGTAACATTTTAGGAACACGTAAAAAATGTAACTACGAAAAATAAGAAAGTTTTCAATAAATTAATTATTTATAAAATGTACTTTTGACTACAAAAAAATTACAAGAATTTCATAGTATATTATTTTATGTAGTATACTTGTAATTGAGTGCAACGAAGAGTTAAGTGAAACGAAAATATATTCTTACAAAATTAATACTTAGTTTAACGAGATGTACACCGCAGCCATTAGATCACTCGTAAAACACGAACTCACCTGAAATCAAAAAAAGAAAATATTATTGCTAAGTAAAAAGCGAGTTCTGCTATTTCTTTAACAAATCAGATGCATTCTTTGCAGAATAAATTACTATATTATAACATACATAGAATGATACAATTATTTGCAAAGATTTTGTTTCCTATTTGTAATATTATTTTTCGAAAACATTCCGAAGTAGTCGTTTTGCAAATTAGTAACTTGGCAAGCGGCCAGTGCCTAGAATTGCCCGTTCATCATAATTTCAACGTTTCTACTGTATACGTGCTCCTAATGCTTCACTAGCAATCGACGTATTATAAACCTATAGTGCACATAGTTCAATAACCCTAATTTTACTGCTGCTTTCTATATACCGAGCAAGTCAAATACTGCAAGGTTGAAAATAGATGGCTAGAAAATTACATCTTTTGTACTTTATCATTTCTAGCAGTGAGTCATTAAATCTTGAAATCATTATTGTATATTCTTCCTTTGTTGTATGTTCTTTCCGTAAAGATTTTACGAACATGTACAGATATCTTTAAAATTTCTTAATTTTAAAGTTATGTACTATTTAAGTAATATAATGCAAACTTGTTAAAGATAACAAAATACACGGTATGTTAAATTGTAACAAAATATACAATATGTTATATTGTAAAAAAAATGTATTATAAAATAATAAATTGTCAATAACGTTGTTAAACTAATTAAAGTAACGTCTATCGTATATTTTTAAACACAAATATGTTGAGTATAATAATATTGCCACATACTATGCACAAAAACTATATTACAGTATATTCAATTAATATTCACACTTTTCCTTTAATACATTGAAATATTTATATTTCGTTTACAATTTTTTGTTAATTCTTTCACAATTGAAAAATTGCAAATACACAATATAACATATATTTTAATTTACAAAAACTGAACAATAAATACATTTTTCAATGATGGGTATAACATACTAATAGAAAATACATAAATTTCAAATAAGTCTTATTTAATAGTTATTAAACAGCAATAGCAGTAGAATATTTATTAACCACTATTAATAACTAATAATAAATATTATTTGCACTGTTTAAAAACTGTAGTCCTGTTACTAAGAACAAATATTAGTTTAAAATACTTTCATCTTGATGAACGTACAACTACATTTATATGCCGAGGAGAATGCATAAACGTTAAATATACAAAAGAATAATTTAAAATATCGCGCCAAAAAGTACATCTACAATGTATAAGTAGTATGTGATGTGAAAACTTGTGCTTGACGCGAATTCGCTGCATACGTTCGCTAGTAAAATTTGTAATTATAAAATTAAAGTTATACGCTTACAGTAATTGCAAGTATAATCATTTCTTTTTGTTAGCTTTTTTATAGAATTATTACCCTTGCAGCATAGTGGTTTGTTCCATTACTCCTAAGCAAAGTCCAACAAACGTAAAAATATGTACTTCACTTAAAGGTTGTAAAATATTTCCTCGCAAAGTCAGTGTTTCTCATGCAACATTGAAAAGTACTTTGTAATAACGAAGGACTGTTTTCACCGGGTCCTCAATGAATTGTTACTAACCATTGTAAATTGCAATCGTATCGGCGTTGTTCCGTATTAATCAATTCCATCAATTTCAGTTGCCGCCCCTCGTATTTGAACAATGCAACGATCCATTAGAAACGGTGCTATTATCCGCGAGAGAAACGGTCATTGGTACTTAAACCTTTAAATTATTAATTTATTGGCCGTCGAAAACAGAGAGGTCAATGAGGTAACGACAATGAAACACGAAGACACGAAATTCGCGAAATTGGAAATTACGAGTTTCGAAGCAATCAAAACTGCAAATGGCGAGCCGGTTATGTTACGATCCGCGGTGTTCCGAGATGCATAATTAGAGGCCCGTCTGTCCTTCCGCGACATCTCGCGGCCTTATCTCGATTAATTCGTTCGAGCATACGTCGAGCAATACATTTCGTATTCTCGAGCGAAGCGAATCGAAATGAGAAAAGTTTTAGCGGTGTAATAAGCGACGTATCCAACCGTTCCTTGTTCTTGGATCTCTCTTGCTCTCTCTACGCGGATTAATACCTCAGAATAGCGTGAGAAATAATAAAAGAGATAAAGGGAGAACGAATTTCGGCCAGAGAAAACCGAGAAGAACTCTGTTCCATTCTGGATTCTAACGATGTCTTCCGACAGACTTCGCTTCGTAACCAACTTCTCTGCTTAAATCCTGTTCGGCTTAGCGCACGCTGCGCCTGTTATTATTCTGCTAACGCTTTTCAATAACAGCAAGTAAATGGAAAAACCAACTGATCCACTATCCCCGTAATTGTGACAGTTTAAAATTTCTTAACGTGTACCGGAAAATATTGTATTTAGGTTATTAAAAGAAGTATCTGCTACTGACTCCTTGTGAATATACATACAGAGTGTTTCCAATATGGTGATGCAACGACAAATATGGTGCATTTACGTTAAAAAATAAGCAAAAATTATACAGTAATATTTTGTCGTACATATGTGGCTTTATTTTTATAAATGCAAGAAATGAACAAACCAAGTGATGCACAATCCCCGTAATTGTGACAGTTTAGAATTTCTTAAGGTGTAAAAATCTTGTATTCGCTATTATAAAATTAAATTTAATACAGCTATATGGAAACATTGATGTAGGTGCATTTCACAATTTATTTTCAGAAAATGAATTAACGTATATGTTATCTGTTATGATACATTTATTAATATAATAATACGTTTTTTGTCAATTTTAGATAAGAGGAACTTACAATCTTTTGATATTGAGCTTGGATAAACAAAATCCTATATGTTCAGTGAAGATCACAATTACGTTAAATCGAACAAGCGGAGTCAATTGTTTAATTGACTGTTTAAAAAGCTATACAAACAATGGGGTAGTTTATGATGAAATGAATGAATTGTTAATCAACAATATCAATATTTTGATACATTTTATTTACATGCGAAATTAAATTTGGAAATAAAAATTTCCAAGATTTATTAATAAGAAAGAACGTTTTAAACGTTTAAATTTAATATAAATTTGAACATCAAATATTTTAATGATTAAAGTAACAATTTTAATGTTATTTTAGTAATAACATTAATAACTAGTAAGTAATAGTTATTAATTAATAACAATTTTACTGTTATTTTAAACATAATCATGTAACATTAATAATCATATTTATTAATACATTTCCCATTCTTCTTGAAATACACAAATTTTTCTACAAATACCTGACAAGTTTTCAGAATTCATTTTCTCAAAGATAAAGTTATATATAAAAATGTTTGATTCGACATGTTGAACCTACTTTTAATTATAAAAATTTTTAATTGCAAATTCATCATCTGCTATGTTATTTCATCAATACTAGAACACCTTTCATACATTTCAATAACATAATTTTATTTTACCTTCAAAGTTAACATTTCCTCTTAAATGTGATCACACTATTAATTTAAATTCATAAACAAATAAAAACTCCAGTCACTCGATAAAACATGGGATTGTATTTTATATTTAAACACTAATGAAAATTAATCAGATACTAAAAACAATGTAGGATATTATTCTTGCATACGTAGCTTTTACCAATAGCTTTTATAAGTTAACCTAAATACAGGATTCCACAAGTATATCAAGATTAAAGTCCGGAGCTTGACAATGCCACGATATCTGTGTTACCCTTCTCTTTCATATCCCAGAATGAAACAGTGCTTCAAAGTGATATCGTGAAACAGGGCTGTCAGAAATTCAAAGTATCCTCGATAGGATGTCCCCGAGGTTGAATCGATTCACACGTATCTTTAAGATGAAACGACAAAAAGCTAGAAAGTTTCAAGGTAACTGTCCGTGTAGCAAAGCGCTCGTAGAACATTTACACTTGGGATTTCCCCAGTTGGTGGCTGTCATGTACCGCGAGGACATGTAACAGGTCCACCTACGGTTCAGGTGCCATCTGACTTGGACCTGTTCTTGTTTAATCTTACCTTGTATCGTCTTTTTACCCCGTTTTGTTCCGTCCTTTCTTCCAACACTTTTCTTGTCGAGCGTTCGATACACAGGGCGATTCTGCTTCGTTATTTCTCTAGCAAGAAAATATGAAATCGTGCCGTAGCGACAAACACGTATTACAAAATACGAAGGAGCAGTTTTTTTTTACACCGAACATACCAGTGTATAATGCACGCATAATTTAAAATGTAAAACCATCGATAAGTGTACATGTTCAGGTTATTCTAATTAGGTTAATGCCTAAGCGTTTTCAAAAAGCGTAATATGACTATGAAAGAATATACTCACTGAAAACCTTAAAAATAAATATACCCGCGTGTAAAGTATGTATAATTTGAAATTAAAGGTAAATAAACTAATGTACATATTAATTTTTTGTTTTGATAAAAATTAACGGATATTTCAAGAAAATTTTCTAATTTAAAATAAGAAACTGTGTGGTAATTTTGGTGTTAAGTATAATTCGGTCATGTGTGACCATGTAAAAAAAAATAGTTTTAACTAAAATTTATCCGTATTAGGTGTACAATTAAATAGCAATAATAAAAACTTCGAATGCACTCTGTTTTCGTAGTGGAACAGAGGATTTTATAGAACCATACATTTCATTTTATGAAGGTTAATTCTTTGGGTCATTCTGCATAAAAGAATATGAAGGTACAATTTTAAAACCACTAATGGTTCGTGACATATACTACATTTAATAATGAGATATTTTTACAAAAATTAATAGAATTTTATAAGTTGTGCGAAATAATTGTTTTTGCAGTTGTGTGTGCAGTTGTATGTATTAATCGTGTGTACAGTTGTCATGTGCAGCAATTATGTATATGGTTGTGTGTATTAACTGTGTGTACGGTTGTGTGTATTAATTGCGTGTACTATTGTTGTGTGCATTAATTGCGTGTACAGTTGTTGTGTGTACTAATTGTGTGTATAGATGTTGTATTAATTATGTGTACAGTTGTATGTATTAATTGTATGTATGTATAGTTATCGTGTGCAGCAACTGTGTACTAACTCTTTTACAAAAAATGTTACTAAAATCAATCTACGTGAAAAAATGTCCGCTCTGATTAAAAAAGTAATATTTATATTTATAATTTTTTTAGAAATAGTGCGATTTAAGATCAACTAAGATGATATTAATGCTTTTTGATAATAAGTTTTCGAGATATTTTGACAAAAATTCTAAAAATACTATTAATAAATACTGATGGTGATCAATTCTTGGATATATAATTTCTGACGTGGGTTTATATTTGTTCCTTGAAATAACACCATAAAAATATTTGTTTTTATCAATACACGTATTTGTACTTTTGTTCCATGCAATTTTCACAGAAACAATTTTTTTTGCATCTTATCGCATGTTACTGTAAATACAGTATATAAAATTGCTCTGAAAACGCCAGACATTCAAAGCGGCATTTGTACGAAAAGATAACTCGTTGACGATTCAAAAGATTCAATTAATTAAAGCAATCGTGCAGCAAACGAAATGTTCCAGGTTCGAGACGTTATCTATTAAAAAGCGAATAATCGTTTTTTTATCTCTCCTCGATTCCAATATGAAATATACCGAAACTTTAAAGTTTGATAGATCGTACCCGGTAATAATTGAATTGGATCGTGTTAACCATTTGCCGTTAATTAAATTCACAGAAAGATATCCCGGAACAAAATTTAATACAATGTTAACAGTAGCGGAACGAAACAAAAAGAAACTGATATTCCATTTCAGTTATGTTTCGGGTGTCATGTTTTTCTGCAGTATAGTTCATCGCTGTTTATTAAAAAAAATTTGTGGATATATCATGGTTTAATGGAGGTAGCATCAAAGAAGTGAATCAATAACAAAAGGATATGAGCTATTTATTTTAAAAGCAGTCAAACATTTTTCAAAAGAAACAAGCTACCTATACATATAATATTTATATTTCTACGTTATATATATATTTAAAATTACTAAAATTTGGCAAAAAGAAAATTAGTTAATAGAATGATCAAAATTTTTATTCTGAACGCGGCTTATGTCTATTTGTAACTATCAAAAATTTTGTTGACGATGTTTATTATGCTAATTAGGTTAGTTAATTATACACGTTTAGAAGCATAAAAATATTATACTACCATGACATCAGTTATTACTATTTTTAAATTTAATAAAACATAAACCTTCAAATATCTCGATTTTAAAATAAACCTAATTACTTCAAAATAAACTGTATAACACAAACTAAAAATGAAAAAATAAAATTGTATAATTTATACAATTACTGTATATGGGGTGATCTAAAACAATTGGCCATAGCATTAGAATCTTTATTTTCCTGAATTACCAAAGAATTTTAAACTATTTCTTTCATCAATTAATACTAATAAAAATTAATTCTTCTACAAAAGATGAACTTGCTCAAGATGATCACAATTATATTTAATATAAGCTTTAATACTGAAACTATCAAAATGATCAAGATTTGCTATTTAAATTACAAAATTTATTAAGATGCTTTTCTTGAAATCAAAGAGAATTCTTGGCATAAAGAGAAAATGTGTACATTAATTTATGTTTTATCGTTTGCTTATTTATTTTTAATTTTAACTTATGCGCACACATTAAAAGTGTTAAACTTTTTAATGTTTTCAATGTTCGACATGCGTTCATAATAATATTACGTTTTTTAAAACCTTTTTAAGTTGTTGTATTACAGTGTATCGGAAGTAGTAAATTTTCTACTTCAGAATCAGCCATTAGCCATTTCTTTCGCGATTGCAACGTTCACGTCACAATTTGCAGCAACTAATTCTTAAGTTATTTTTAATGATTCCCACGACTGGTAGTTAATACTGAAATCCACGACGAGCTTCTCTATTGATTGAACAGAATTTCGATAAATTCAGTATCTTACCTTCTGAACGTTACTTTACGTGATTGCCTTTCGTTCGCGCCCTCGTTCAGAACTGCTCTCGTTGCTGCCAATTTCTATGTGGCGTTTTATTGCGTTATACACAGTTCAAAGTGGAATTTTAACCATTTGCAATATCGCTTTTGTACTTGAACCATTTTTCTACAAGTTTAATATCATCAATCGTTTCTCTCTGACTAACGAAAAGTGTAGAATTAAACTGAACGCAGAAGTTAGGTTAACTGCATAACTGGGCGAAGCATCGAATCGACGCTTGATGCGAACTGCAACTTCCTTGTATTTAAAACTATAGTTACAATGTAATTGTTAAGATCACAATGTTAGTCATATCTGTTACAACAACAAAAAAATCAACTGCAGTGTAAAACAAATGCACCAATTTTTATTTGCCAGTTATTTCAGAATAGATCAAATTAAAATGATATTGTTACAAGTAAAAATCATATATGAATCGTTTCTTTTGAAACTGAAACAATTTTATTTTTGAAAAAAGTAAGATAATAGATAATACATATTCAAACAATTTATTCAAAGCAAAAACTATTCAGTAAAATACAGCAATAAAATGTATCTATGTAACCAAAGCTTTAAAACAACACTAATTTTTAGTTAAAAATGCAAACAGCAACTGGAGGAGCTTTATTTCAGGATTTTATCTGATGAGCTGATATAAGTAGTAGGGCCATGTAATTTTAGTGTTAAGACAAAAAATATGTGAGAAAACAAAGTTGTATTTCCAGAATTCGAACAATAACGAGGTTAATGTTCATTTACATCCTCAAAGAACTCCATATGCATGTATTATTTTCTCACGTTAACTGTTCGAAACACAGGTATCATAATTTTCTAATATTAAATTGTTTATAATTAGAAACTGAAGTGGTAAAAATTTTCAATTTCTTCCGCCATGAGAAGTTGCAGCTTTCGGATTTTACACTGTTTTTGGATTATACTGTACACTGGAGAGAAACATATCAATTCGCTTTTGTCTAGAGTACGCCAATATGAAATACTGCTCTCTTTCTAATAAGGCATGGAATAAATACATCTGTAATATATTGATACACATAATTTTATAGATTCATATATTCTGCGGAAGACATGAAAAATCACATAAATACAAGTCGTTATATGTGCTGATTTAATCGCATTTTCATATGATGTGCTATAAATATTTTAAATAATACGATAAACATACATATAATACAGTATCATGAGGCTATAATATTGTTTAGTTCAATTGTTGCAGGATTTATGTTCCACTTTTATTTGTTTCGTTATTATTCGCATGCAATTAGTGATAATGATAAAGTCGTCAGAATTTAGTTTAAACCCAAAAATTAAATATATGCGATTAAAATTAATGCTTGTCTTAATTTCGGTAAATGCATAATGAAACACACATATTTAAAATATTTTACATAAACGAAAGGAACTGATATTTATTATTAATCAGATTTATACTACACGTGACGATTTGTGAGGAATGTGAAAAATAAATGTTTACAGCCTTCCCGATTCATCGGTAATTTGAACCATAAAAATATCTAAGACGATTTATAACTGTCAATAAAATAAGCATTTGTGAATAGAACGGCTGAAAGTGCGGCATTAAATCTGCGATGTCACTATGAATTATTACTCAGCATTAATCAAGTGAAATCAAATCAGTTTTGTAGCGGAAGCTGTGATAGCTTTTTAAGGTAGTGCATGTGAAAAAGAGCACTGAAGAGGCGTATGAAAACACGGCATTATCCATAGAACTTTAAGCAATGAAAAAGTGACCCGTTTCTACCGCGTAAGATCATTCATGCGTCTTTTCCCTTTTCAGTGATTCCATTTTATCCGTGTCGTTCTTTTTTCGTTTTATTCTTGAACCGCAATCTTTTGCTCCAGCCCCCTTAAATTCCAGTTATTGTTAGATGAAAGCTACCACATTAAAAATGGGTATTCTTCGCAGCAACCCTCTGCCAACCATGCGGTAACAGTGGCATTGTTTTTTTTACCTTCTGTTCTTGCTCTTGCTGGTGTATTTCAAATGAATACGCCAAACTTTCTTTCTGTTCTGCAAGTGTTAAATACCACGTTATTTTTAATGGCTACAGATTCTGCTAATTTTTAACAACTCAAATTGTTATAAGTCGACGTGAGAGGTGTTTTTAAAGTAAATAAATTAGTGCGATGGCAAAACACGTGTTATTGCGAAACTACAAACGACAGTGATATTTTTGTTTCTGACTTTTTCTAACGGAAGGTCGCTAGATTTATTCGTCCAAGCATTAAAATGAGCTTTTTAATTTTCACGAAGAGAACTTTCCGAAAATTTCCAACGCGGTAAATGAATTGGACTAAAATGATTTTCACGTTGAGATGGCACCACGAGAAATACTATTTTCGTGAACAGATGGTTCCAAATTCAAATCACTTTTTTTCTAAATTCTTTTTAAATTCTGTTTTTATATGGATATAATAGTTATTAAGTTTTTACTCACAGTTTATTTAAATTATACGAATTAATACTTAATAGTTATTTCAATTGAAGAATTCTTTTATGCATACTTTTATTAAAATCATTTATTTATCAAAGGAAATAATATTCACACTTATGATTAATTAAAATATAAATATTTTTGTTTTGTGTAAAAATAATATAAATCGCAAAGGATTTCAAACTTTCTTATTATGGAAAAAATATTGTCTCAGATGAAACGTCTGAAATTATAATAATTAATCAAGATCAATTAATTCATAAATTAAATTGTTGAACTATAGATGTTAAAACGGAATAATATTACATCAATTAATAGATATTTTAATGTTTTAGATATTTTAATTAAATTGAATTAATATTAATTAAAATTAATTGTAATAAACAAACTGTTGAATGTTAGTAGTTCATTATAGAAAATAAATACGTAGAAACAAAAATACACGCGACATGAACATGTGGCGCAAGATTAAACTGGAGAAACAAAGTAACGAAATTGTGCAAAAGGAAGAAAAGCAGATTTCGCACAACTAGAGCGGTGGTTTAATTTAGCTGTTATAATTATAACAAAACTATCACCTACTGCATTAATATTAATCTGTATATTAATATTAAATTCTCTGCTCTGTAAATTCAGTTTACATTTCACTTGAAAGAGGTAGAATCGTATAAAGTGGTTAAATGTATTCTATAGCCAAAGGAAAATTGAAATTCGTCATTCGATTGCATATCCTAAAAAATCACACCAGGTTTCAACCCCTATTTCAACTGGGGGTAGTAATAGGGAGAAGTCGAAATTCTAGTTTATACCCTATTTTTTTCGTATTTAATGATTTCGTATTTAACGTATTTAATGAAACAAAAATTCTAAAAATATTCTGAAACATTCTGAAGCATATTATAAAATTTCTTCAGATTTTTTGACTGTAAACTGTAGTAGAAAATGAAAATTAGCAAAAAATCGGGAAAAATGAGATTTTTCATTGAAGATGTAGAAGCAATACTTTTGTATTATCGTGGTAACAATATATGCTGATATAAATATTATTCTCGAATTTGTTCAGATTTGTTAATAAAATGCATTATAGCTAAAAAAATAAAAAACCAATTATTTTACGTGAAAAAGTAATTTCATATTAATATTAAGAGTAATATTTATATTTTAATATTATGTTTGTTTAAATATACGATATTTATATTTTAACATTATTATATTCGTTTAAATATGCAATATTTATATTTTAATATTTAATTCGTTTAAATACACAATGTTTCTATTTTAATATTATATTCGTTTAAATATGTAATATTTTGTCAAATAACGTATCTTTCATAAATGGTGGTTACCTATCAGACTATTATTCGCAAAGTGGCTTTTATGAAATACATTTTGTTACTGAATACCGATATACAGAAGTAATTAATTCTATACGGGGTATATAATTTTGTACCATGAAGATTGCAATATGGACGATGCCGGGAACACGTGCTTTATCTTTGATAAATTTAACCAAAATTATGAAATACGGTACAGATGCACGTCATTATGGTCTATGAGCTTATAGAATACAGCATATTCATCAGAATATAGTGGACAAGATTTAGTAGGTGGTTTTATGTGTAAAAGTTGCCTGAGGTTCTACATGTAACCGCCATCACCTACCGAAGCGAATAATAAACGTTATAAAATACATTTTTTAATTGGTAATAATTACATTGATAATAGCTGGAAATAATTTCTGACGATAATTATCACATTTTGGCAATTTTAATCAAAGTATGAATACCATTATGTTTCCATATTTTAGTTATTATGTTTTAGACGCAGGATATTCAAATACAATAGTTTAAATTTCAAATAGTTATTATTTAATAGTTTACATTTATAAGTAGTAATTCGCAAGGAGTATTCGTATTTTATTTTAATATTCAAAATTGATATTAATAATAAATATTGATATAAACTTATACAAATTTTATTTATACAATTTAAATTTACATAAATTTATACAAATTTTATTTATAGAACTTAAACTTATATAAATTAATACAAATTTTATTTATATAATTTTAAATTTACGTAAATTAATACAAATTTTATTTATACAATTTAAATTTACATAAATTTATACAAATTTAATCGATAAAATAAAATAATATAAATAAATTTTTTGTTCAACAGAAAGTAAAGAGAATGTCGTATTGTGGAACACCATCATCCATTTTTACGAATTGATTCTTAATTTCGTACGTTTTGTATTGAACGAAATATAATTTCATATAACCGATTATTATACTTATTATCATTATTGTTTTAACAATAAAAATAGAATAAGTAAGTTCATGTTTATTATATGTAAATACTAAATTTATTATACGTAAATACTCTCAATATTTGATTTTTTAGTACGAAGTCATTTTGAAATGTTTACATCAGAAATCATAATTCGCGTTTAGTGTGCCAATATAAATTCGGTATTAAATCTTCGATGGATGTTAGACAAATTTATACAATTTTCAAGTGCGAAAATGTACGAGAACGAAATCTTTTTAAAAAATTGAGAAAGGAAGATGAAGTTGTTGAAGAGAATCCACAACGAGGGCGAACAAGCTACTTGCTATGTATGAAGGACAAGAGCAAGAATTGTTCATTTTGAATTGTCACCAAGAGACCAAACTACTGTTACGGATATGTATTCACCACAACCGGAACGAGTAAACGAAAAAGTTTTAACAAAACAACGAAGATTGATAAATCCTAAGGGGGTTTTGTTTCTTCGAGGCAATGCAGTATGCTGCAAAACGGTCTACACAAAAAATTACTGAACTTTGTGGAGAAATTTTCATTTATCTTTTTATATTCACCTTGTTTACACTCGTCTGTTTATTATTTATTTTTGCTATTAAGAAATTGTGTAGCAAATGAAAATTATCAAAGATATGTATTAAGTGTCGAAATGCGTTTATTATAACATAAAAAGTTACCACAGTTAACAAACGACATTTAACCGGTTCACAAGATTCTTCTATGTATATTCACCTTGTTATGCTCGTCTGTTTATTATTTACTTTGCTATTAAGAAATTGTGTAGCAAATGAAAGTTATCAAAGAGATCACGATGTATTAGGGGTAGAAATGTGTTTATTATAACACAAAAAGTTACCAAAATTACCAAAGGTTCGCAAGATTCCTATCTTAAATTACAAAATTTGTTAAAATATTTGAAATCCGTGTAGATTTTTCTCGACATAAGGAATTAATTTGTATATTCAATTTATTTATTTTTAATTTCAAATTATGATTAATGTTAAATATGAGTAGTGTGATATTTTTATTGGAAGTTTAATTTAAAAAGAACGAGCATAGTAGAATAGTTAGATTAGTTTTCATTATTAACCCTTTCACTGGTCATTGATTTGACGTAAACATTAATTACAAACAGCGACTGTGAATCAATTTCAGAGGGATGGAATCAAATTCAACACGTGCCTAATAAACCCTGATTAATCTCAAAATGTAAATTCCATTTCACAGAATTTCACTACATAAAAGATGATTGTATATATATATACAAAAGGTTTGAATTCTACAAGTTGATTTGATGCTGCACGTACATAGAGATGAATAGATAACCATAAAGATACTAGATGACCATGTTATTTTATTGAAATATAAGTGTCAAAGGAAAATTGTAACCTTTCTCTGTGACTGGTAATCTTTTTGCAAGGACATATAGTTCGCTGTAATTGCAAATGGCTGACTATTTAATATTATAAAGTGCTTTTGTATTTTCAACGCTTGCAAAGAAATATATTTGTTAACATTTACAACGAACTATCTGAATTTCGCGGAAATTAGGGAGACGTTGAAGGTATATCATCAATTATTACATCAATTTCGGAGTAAAATTAATTTAATGAAGTATTATCTAATAATTAAACTCAAATGTTTAATTCAATAATTCAGAAATTTAATGACACAGAAATTTGGTAATTCAGAATTGTAGAAATTCGGGAATTCAGAAATTCAGAAATTCAGAAATTCAGAAATTCAGAAATAGAGATGTAGAAATTGACCCACTGAGATATGTAGAAATTCCAAAATTCAGAAATTCAGAATTTCAGGAGTTCAGAAATTCAGGAGTTCAGAAATTCAGGAGTTCAGAAATTCAGAAATTCAGAAATCCAGAAATTCAGAAATGGAGATGTAGAAATTGACCCACTGAGATATTTAGAAATTCCAAAATTCAAAAGTTCAAAAATTCAAAAGCTCAGAAATTCAGAAATACAGAAATTCAGAAATATAGAGATGTAGAAATTGATCCATTGATGTATTTAGAAATTCAGAAATTTAGAAATTAAAAGTTCAAAAATTCAAAAATTCTGCAATTCAAAAATTCTAAGATTTGGGAACATAAGAATTTATGCACAAGGCAATTTTGAAATTTTTCAATGACTAAATTTGTGGATTTCGAAATCTGGTGTTTAAAGAATTCTTCATTTAGAAAGGAAATGAAGGTATTCTCAAATTTAAAAATCTGTTAATTTACTAGTGCTAAAATTTAGAAACGAAGAAATTTGGAACTCTGGAGGTTTAATAATTTGTGAATTCAGACTGCTCAAATTTACAAGTTTTCAAATTCTAATATTGAGAAATAGTAATGCATGGTATTAGCACAATTGACCATCTCCGGTCTTAACTTACCACGTTCGATGCTTTCAAGCGCAGTCTTGAATACACTTTTCAAAACTTTTCCGATTGCAGTTGTAGCCAACTATAGATTGCATAAATACATTACGATCCATAATAAGTTTTATCGATAATATCAAGATACTACAAATAAGAAGGCACGCCAAGATACTATAAATGAGAAGAAACAACGTCTACCGCTTTTCCAATTCTTCAACCCCATTTCCATTAGCATTGCGAAGAGCAAATACTAACTTACAATGCGAACCTGTCAATTTTCACTGTATTTTTCTTTGAACTATGACGATCTTTAATTCATATATTGATGCTCTAGAAATTTGACTTGCGGCACAACTCGTCTCATTCAGATTAATGAATACGATTAGAGTAGATCGATGAATCTGCATCAAGTTTTGATGAAGTCCGATTATTTGTCTGGTAACCGTTTGAATAATTAAGAAGGCCATCGAGGATAATTCAGTAAGTAAAATTAATATTAATTTTGGTAGTTTAAGATAAAAATGCAGCTTAATAGAGTTGTTTCGTACGCGTCCGCGACGAGACTATCGGAATCACGAAAAACCGAGTCAACGAGGGTTGTAAATCCTCGACACGGATGAACCGACGCCGCGACTCGCGTACGACCCTACGACCAATTAAGGATATAGGGCTATTATGGGTGAAATCAAATAGAAACTGATTATGTTCTTAAATGTGTTTAATTTTGGTTCGAATGACTGTTGACGGTTTTGTTTATTGGTTTGTTTATAATGAATTGTGACTTGAGAGAGAACGTTCTCCCTTGAATACGGAATAGTAAGTGTCTTTTCGTTGACACGGTGTCGACGAAGAAGACGTGGTTTGGGGGTGGACACTTTGGATCCGTGGACCAGGAAGCCAATCAGTAGTGACCTTGACTGTGCCATCTTCTTATTGGTCTCTGGTTCAACGAATCGTCTCTCGTCCGGAGAAGGTATTTGTAATTACAAGAATGACCTGGCCTTCTGGCTAAGGGTTGCGTCGCGATCGGGAAAAACCCAGGTCAGCGCGACGCATGTTGTTGTTTGCCGATGCGTTTATGACACACCGTTACCCTTGGTATTTCGAATTTCCAAAGATGCTTTATGGTAGGCTGTTCCGAGCAACAAGATTGTGCCGGACACGGAATCGGAACCTTTTCGAATTCTAAGTGCGGCAGTTAAGAAAAGATTTATATACCGGAATAATTTGACTTATTTCGTTAAGCAGCTTATATTCGTAAACTGAGAATTTCCGTGTTTGGCAAGGATGTTAATTTATATTAGTCTTTTATGGAGGCACGGACAGAAAGTTTCAATAGTAATTTTTAAATGAATAACCGTGTTCTAGCGGCGCGTAACAAGAGTAATATATTAATATATGAATTGCAGTTTTTTTAATCACACAGTCTGTCGCGAATTCGATCTCTTAGGTCAGACTATATATTATATCGAAATTCTTTGTTGAAGGAAATTTTATTGCAGCAACTGTTTAAAATGATGGCCTGCAGGTTTACTAGATCTTATGCTTTTAGATTTGTTTTCTAGGCTGCGATTGAACCAGTAGTTTATAGTGGCATGCTAACGACATCACAAAACATGAAAGAACGTATTAAAATTGCCTGTGCTAATATCAATGAACAAGTTATAAGAAATGCCAGAGACTCGTTCATTTTAGCATGCTGGACACCATTTTGAGCTCTTATTATAGTAAGATTTCCACTGTTCATCTTTCTAGTATTTATTCTACTTTGTGTACGAGTTATCTAATTTTTATGAATTTTTTATACCTCAAGATTACGTAATGGTCATATTCGTTTTGACCTCAGTTATCATGCCACGGCGAAGAAAATAAATTATCTCATTTAAAAAACTTTAATGAGGTGGAAATGCTGGAAAACATAACATAGAGAAAAATTTCTTAACCCCCATAATAAAATAAGGTTTTCCTTTGACATTTTCTTCTATCATAAAAAATAAGCAAGATGATGAGTTTGGTGAGACACCGTATACATAATTTTTATTAAAAACAAATCACACGAATGTATTATTTAGAATAAGGAATTTCTCATTAAAATGTACATTCGTAAGGAGCTTTAGTCCACTTTAATTATTTATGATTCGAAATTTTTTCTTGCCATGATTCATTCATGTTTTTGAATTCATTTTGTCCAAATTCTAGCGTACTAAAATTTTAGCGTATTTCTAAAAATTTTAGCGTGTTCTAAAAATCTCACGAACCTTTCGAAATCATCCAGTCAGTGTCAAGTCTAATTGCATATAGGTGCAGTATGTAATTGTATGCCGATCATGCACTAATGTCGGCTTTCACTAATATCGACGACGTATAGTGCCTCAAATTACATGATTATATTGATCTGTTTACGATTATAATCGTGAATAGACTGTGAATATACGTGCTAATACATATTGTCCTCGTTGTCCGTGATTCACGCGAGCAAATAAATAAATATGTTTCATAATTAATACTATGGTGATCCAGTTCAGTTTAAATCTAGTAATTGTGCGTGAACAGTGATCATGATGCAGTAATACCTGATATTACATGCTTAGCTGTTTATCACATAACCGTATTATGATGCCTAAAACAAAAAGCTTTAAATAAATCGAGATTAACGAGTAGATTGGTGAAACAGCATACTTTATGATAAGATAGTATTAATTGATACTTCTGTTACAAATTAAAAATTATATTTTAAATAGGAAATCGGAATTCGTTTTGATTACAAACAAAGTTATAATTAGCACAACATAACAACTGCGTAACATAACAACATAATAACTATAATAACGACATAATAACAATTACGAAGCAAGTAAAAATAATAGATATCTTTTTTACACTTCTTTATATGTATATCTAATATAACTATAATAATTCAGAAGTGAAAACGAACAAATTCTGAGGTGTTTAATACAATTCTGATAACTTAAAAGAGTGTAATTTTGATGTATGACCGAAATTGGTGTCATTACCATTGTTCCGGAAAGGAACAACGACGAACTGGAACGCTTAGTAGAGAAACGTGTTGCAGTGTTCAAATTTCTCGGATAACAAGTTCGAAACAGGTCTAGAGACATTTCCCCAGGGTGAGTTTGTCGTCTACAACCAAGTGGTCACGATGAAAAGCGATAAATAAGAATCGATTGGATTTCAACTCGTGGAGGCAGAAGTTTCATTCCAATAATAGAACAAGAAGGTGGTCGACTGTCTCGCTTCTGCCACCGATTTACCTTAACTGTCCATGCCCCTCTCTTCCGCTGATTCGACCAGTAACTTCTGGATTAACCGGATTAACCAAACCCTGACGACGGAAACGGTTCTGTTCTCGCTGGTACCGTAACTCATCGTTTATCCAGAGCTCATCCTCTGAGACGGTGTTATGATAAGAATCGTCCACTTCGTTGGGATTCGGTTGTTGTAACCTATTATGCATAGTCTTGGATAAACGGACAAGAATAAAGCGCAATTGTCCCGAATTTTAAAACGATTTTTCCATATAGTATACTTCGAAAGTAACGAGATTATTTTTATTGCAGCTTTATATTCTTGAAGCCATACAGTGGCGTGAAAAAGTTTTTAGAACAAATTTTATTTTATGATAATTGAAGAAATAAACGATATTTCGGTTAATGATGAATGACTTCCGGTTTTACGAAATTTTTATGAATAAACCTGGTAACCAAATACGACTTAATAATTTAATAATCTAGTAATCTAGTAATCTAGTAGTCTAGCAATCTAGTCTAATAGTTCTATTAGATTTTATTAATTTTCTATTTTCAAATATACATGATTGGAAAATATCGTACTGTGAGAAATAATTTTATCATGATATTAAATAATTATAATAATACTGTCATAAGATAATTTAATTACAATAAAAATTATGAACGTACCGAATAGATTAATTCCTATTAAAAGTAGTAACTCTTGAGTATAGTTCAAATTTACATACGTTCTGCCTGTAAACGTAAAAACAAATGTTCAAAAACTGTTTGTAGTATGTAGGTCTATATGTTCAAATAAATGTTTTTAAACAAATGTTTGTTGACAGTTTTTGTACTGTTTTTAAGCAATTGTTTCAGTGTTGTAGGTCAGCAGTATGTACGTCTGAACTAGGCTATTTTAAAGTTCCATCTGAAAACGATGACGCGGCAGACAATATCAGGTCATCTTTTACTTATAATACAATGTCTGTTATACATGCTATGAATTTAGTATTTTAATATAAAATGTTATTTAATGCTACTTATAGTGGTGTGCAAAATTTTCTGTAATATTTTTAATTTTATAATAAACAAAGAAGTAAACGATATTTTGATTTATGATGAGTTTGTTTATGAATGATTATTAAGATTCTTATAAAGATGATATTTTTTTGTGAAACGTATGAATAAAATAATATATAAATCAAAACTGCTTCTTTGGATTTTGGCAAAATTGTAGTTTATCTTCAATAAACTCATTTTTTAAATCTTCTACATACATCGTGAAAAGTAGACTTTTTTAATGCTAATATATCTGCAATATAACGTGATGTTTTTCAATGGATGAAAAAATCACGAATGATCTAATATTAATATCTGCATTCCTTCCTCTAGCTATTGCACTTCGTTTATAT
Source organism: Megachile willughbiella (assembly GCA_945859595.2). Classification (NCBI taxonomy): domain Eukaryota; kingdom Metazoa; phylum Arthropoda; class Insecta; order Hymenoptera; family Megachilidae; genus Megachile; species Megachile willughbiella. The sequence continues at coordinate 11,783,941 of OX243801.1, forward strand.
TACGATTGCAAATAGTTTATACATTACTTTTACACTATTTCACACTAATACAATGTTGAATATCAGCAAAGTTGCTATTATAATAGAAATTTAAGTGTTTATTAAATTCCATTTTAGAATTTATTAGAATTATACAAATATACATAAGTATTTAGTAATTATTTACAATAAGAAATACGGTTTATATGTTTAATAAAATTATTTATTTTGTGTTATTATTTGGTATTTTTAAGTAAAAACAGAAACATCATATGTTGGTTTATTCGAAACTAATACATTAAATCTTGATGCAGAAATGAATCGTGTCGAGAAATCAGTATTTATTTCAAATAGAGTAGTAAAACAACAGGTACACTACACATTGAACGCCAGATTCTTTTACGAGCGTTTGATCGCAACTTTTCCTGTGCGCCTTTCGCATAGTAACAGCCTTCCTTACGAGACAATTTATTACTAATAAAATTTCTTCAAAAGTCAAATCAGAGTTTCATTTAATTATAACCCATTTTTAATATCATATTATAAACAAAAATCTGAAATTTTTAAGAATAATTTAAATGTTTCATCCTTAAAAAATCTTGTCTAGTCAAAATATTTTTGTAATGATAATAAGAAAATTGTAATACAATACAGTGGTACTGGTCATTAATTACAAAACATAAAATATTTTAAAAATGCTTTGCAAGATATTGTTTAAATAAATTGCGACATAAAATCTGAAAAATAGACATTAAAGTATATAAAAAATGTTAAAAAGGAATTCTGAGAACATCAATTACAGCAAGATTTGAACCCGCAATCTCCCATTTACAACGGTAAAATATTTCCCGCTGAACCAAGTCAAAAGATAAAAATTTATCTGGTATAATCCATTTATTTTACTCGAAATTCGAAATTCTTGAAAATCGCTTTTATCAAAGTTGTTTAAAAGACGAATTTTATAGATTATACAAATATTAAACCCTTAGTAATGACATTTCAGTACAAAGAATTAAATTTTGAACAAAAATATCACTATTTGGCTGCCATCTTGTCACGGTATGATATTGTAAGTTTCATTGTATTTCATTGTAAATTTCACTGTATAATGTAAACTACATCATATGTATACTATATAATACAAACTACATGATATGTATACTGTATAATGTAAACTGCCTCATATGTACACAGTATAATGTAAACTACATTATATATGTACGTTATACGTGCATAACGCATATGTGGCATAATGTAATTTGTTATTTAACGTACATGTTATAACGTAGGGGAGAGTGGAAACAAAAGTAACGACGTGATGAAACTAACACACCTTTTTCCCACTTGCATAAACGTTATTAAACAATTTATTTTTCATAGTTGTATGTGCATAATATCTGGTTTGTTCTGTTGATTGTCACTGAGCCATACTCTTAGACTCAATTGGTAGTTCATATCATTCAAGTAAATTTCTATTTCGACTTCCTTGTCAGTATTCATAGTTAAACTCTTCGTATTAAGGCAGTCACTTATTAGAGCGTTCTTAGATAATATCTTTACGAGAAAAATACTTTCGTATATATTATGTTCCTGCTTTTAACCTCTTAACGTAAGATTTCTTTGGCAGTTGCGTCGGTCAGAGCTAATTATTGCTGCAATGTTGAAACAAGTAAGGAAAAGTGAACTGTGGTGCTTTTTAAATTTAGGCATCCTTGATTAGGTAAATTATAATTGATATTAAATTGCAAACTCAATCGTGCTGCGAATATAATTTTGATTTCTTGTATCTGAAGTGTAATATGCGTCGCGAGTGTGACGAGTTACAATAAGTCAAGGAGTTAAACAAGTTTTCTGTCTTATAACTCGTATATTATCGTTTTATAAAAATTCTGCAATTTTTCCTCGTAATAATTGATTGTACTAATATAAAAGTTTCCAGAAATGCAATTAGATATAATATCAGTAAAAATGAAATTTTTTGAACTACTGCGGAGAATTGCTACAGCGATTTACCATAATTACTAGAAAACTTAAAGTACCTTTGGGGCAATTGAACGAAGACTGGTGACATCCATCGCATCCGGTGTCTTCGAGTTATAAAGCAGTTTGTGCCCGTTGCACGTTCAAATTAGATTCCGCCATAGTACTATTTCTGAGTTCTAATTAAGACAACTAATTTTGTTACATCGTGCGGTATTCTGTTCAATGCGTAATGAACGTTACTATATTACAGAAGTATTACGTTCGTACTGATTAATCGTTACACGCGTTCGCTGTTAAAAATCCGTGGTACATCATGAAAATAAATATTTGCGAATAATGTATAATATCTTAATAAGCTCGAGTGGATGAACAGTGCGACAAAAAATGGAAGATTATTTTGGGAAAATATAATCCTGTAATTTTTAGGTATGGATGTACAGATTAAGTAATAAAATAATAGGTAAAATTTATGTCATCATCCATAAATCATATCGTTTATCATATTATATACTTATGTGATATTATCATCCATATATCACGTCATACGTCATATTTTTCTACGTCATAGTTACCGTCCGTACATACATCATATCATATGTGATATTATACATATGTATAATAAGTGTATACTTATATTATATCATAATCCATATATCATACTGTAAATCATATCATTGTTCATGTATCATATCACAAATCATGTCATATGCTAATATCATATCATCATCGAGATATTATACTGTATATCATATTATCAACCATATATTATACACTTATATCATATAAGATTATACATATATCATAAGTATTGATTTCATAAATTAACCAATTATCTCGAAACAAATTATTCAAAATTCCGATTTCAGTCTGAATGTAGTTAATGTAAAGTTTAGTTTAACATTCATATTTTTCAAAAAAATTTGATATACCTGCTAGCAATTATGTCACTATAACTTCCATGTAATTCACTTTCGTGTAAACATTTTATAATATATATTTTTTAAAATTCTTCAGCATTGCATTTAATCATTTTTTTTTTTATTAATTCCCACGTTTGGCACACTTTATTTTACAATACAGTGTCAAGATTTTTATATGTTTCTCAGGTTCATGCATGAACAAAGTCCATTGAATTTTCAAGCATTTTTAAATATGCAACAATTGTTACTAAATGAATTACTATTGTATAATATATTCATGTAATTTTGTCCTAATATCTACCACAATAAACAACCATTTCTAAGTCAATATATTTAAAAATTTGTATACGTTAAAAACGTATTTTTCCAAATTTCTGTATTTTCGTATGTCTATACGTGTCTACAACATTGTTATTGATATGTATACATTTATATACGTTTTATGTAAATGTATATAAATGTATTAATATTCCGTTTCGTTTATCGTTTCTGAAATTTATCACCTATGACCACAGTACAATATACCATAAAACAAATATTTCTTGCAACAACTTTATGATATCTCGTGCAATATTCTTATTCGTACTTTTCTACGTTTCATTTTAGTATTTGCTTTTATGAATCCATTTTATGTATCTGCATTGGTCGTATCTTAGATTAATTTCTTTTCCCAAAATATGCAGATTCTGTTCAATTTTATATTCAATCTTGTTACATTAATCTTGCCACAAAATATGCACGTGGCATTTTAAATTTTACATTCAAACTTCTTATTGTATTAATTTATTTCTCAAGATATCGACAATTTTAGTTGAAGTTAGCCTAAGTATTAACACACTGTTCTCAAAAATATTCTATAATACACTTACGATAAAATTAGGTATAATATTAGGTGCAAATAGTCTACTATTCTTTTCATAAGTAAAAAATGTAGTTCAATTTTAAAATACACTTTCGGTCTCTTCTGTTAGTGGCAATTTGTAACTATATTTACAGTATCTGAAATAAATCATAGTACCGATGATGTAGTAACAAATACGGCAACTGATAAAGAGGTTATAAGGCACTGCATTCTACACAAGATATAAACATTTGCTGCATTCTGTTGTAAATGTGCTATACAAAATAATATACTATAAAATTCTTGTCAAACATTAATAAATAAATTTCATAACTGATCAGATCATTAAAAAAATTTCTTATATCTTGCAATTATAATTCGTTGTACCTCCGTGAAATTTTGCAATGTTGTAATATTATGTCGGTTTTCCTAAAAAACATTTTTTATTAGTTGCCTGCAAGAGTTAAGAAATGAAATTTTACGAAATTGAAAAAACAATGTAATAAATATTTAACAAGGAAAAATTGCATGTTATGATCGTATCATATAATATATGTAAATATTGGCAAAAGCAAAGATATTTCACATCAATATATTGGGCTTAGTTAAATTGCTCCGCGATAAGATTAGGTTTCATGCTGCCCCATCGACTGTCGATGGGACACGATATTGAAGATGGGTACAATCTTTCATCTGACCCGACTTTCCAGATATAATTCCATCAAATTTTCATTTCTTTCGATCAATACAAAATTCAAGGTACATTTCAATGTATTAAAAAATAATATAAAAATGTAAGGTGCATAATAAAGTTTCGTATAAAAGTATGAATTCTTCAAAATAATTTTTTTTTTAAAATAGGAAATTTAAATAGTTCCTTCTGAAATTACAAACTTTTTTAAATAGTTTCTTCTAAAAATAGAAATTCACAAATTTAAATGCATAAGAATGGAATATCTATGTATGATATTATGGAGACGAAAATAAGTTAATAAATTAATTTCATCAAAATATCAAACCTTTTTTAAAAAAAAGTTTATAACTTCTTTAAAATGTGAGGTCAGAGATTATAAAAAAATGGTGATCATGATTATGGCAAGGTAAATATTTGATTTCATTCAAAATAAATACTGCATTTGAGGAGAATTGCTAGACACTAATAAATTTAATATACATTAATTATGTTAAATACAATATACATGAAATAGGTAAAAGCTTCGAATACTAAAAAAATGGCAACAAGTTTTAATAATTGTGAAATTCGTGTATCATTCTATAACAATATTTTGTTAAAACCAAATTTATACAAATATTTTCGAATAAAGATCTATATTGTTAGTTTTAATTAAATTAATTAGGTACGTAAACTTCACACAGTTACACCTAACTAACTAAAACACATCAATGTATCAATAAATATATTCCTCAAATTATCTAAATTTAACTGATAATTTGAAATGCCAAAAGTTTTGGCAATTATTTGCATTCAAACGAAAAGGCGTCGAAATAAGTCTTCACAAAATCGTGGTAGAAATAGTGTTAAGTATACTCGACAAACAACATTGAGATTTCTAATAAACGAACATGTCTCCGAAAAAATATTTTGGTAAAATTTTTAACAGTACAATATTTTCATTCGTACATCTTTTCAAGACCCGCCTCACAATTTTTCCATTCATCTTACTTTCTAACGAAGCAATTTCACAGCTGGTTCTCAGAAGCTCTTTATGAATATGATGAAACGAACGTACAGAAGTACAGCAATGTGACGTTTCATCGAATCATGGAGGGGAAAGGAAAATGGTCCCAATGCTCTGGGTTTCCATTTATCCCGGAGATCTATTCCCGAAGGAGCCGTCAACGTCGTCAGGAAGATCTTTCTCGAATTATTGCCAGAGACCTGGCTTCGTGGAGGTGCTCTCGCAAGGATTGACCGCGTTGGGATCTGGCATCGAGTTCGATCAAATATAAATCGCGAATCCAAGCTTAGCGGCCGTCCCATTTTTCGATATCGAAGTCAATCCTAGTTTACAGTCTGCGTATACGTCGCGATAGATCGAGAAACCTTCGAATCCGCAATGCGATACATACATATTTCAACAGGGACCGACCGAGAAAGGAGAAATTTTCCTTTGTCGAACCCTGAAGATACGATGGCTGTCTTATTTGTGCTATTTTTAACGAGCCACGAAATATTCCATCCTCAAAATTGATGCGGAATCATTCTTCAAAATGAAAGGTAACAGGAATATCTTTCATTTTATGAGGCTGCCATTCTGCTAGGATAGTAATTTAATCCCCACACGTGCCGTGCAGCACGTATCCACGGAAATAAGTACATAAAAGATCCTCATGGATGGTATTTCATCCATTTCCATTTTACATTTAAATTAATATTAGTATTTCATTACGGCATGATTTCCCTGAAAATTAGATGAATTTATTCAATCCATTATATCTTATTCTGTCGTATGCAGGTTGAGACAATAATTTCGTTCGTTTTAAATATTTTTGTCATTCGCAGTTATATGAAAAATATGTTATGTATTTGCATGGTCACTTGTATGGTGATATAAGGAAAAGGAAAAATTTTTTTGTTTAAAGCAAAGTGAGAAAAATTAGAACTAGTGTTTTGATAGAAAATCACTTGTTTGTTTCATATCGTAATAAAGTCGAACAAACATAGGTCGAGTTTACAAATAAATTGAGGATAAATTATTAATCATGAAAAATTATGAAATGGATTATCATAAAATGCATATCGTCGATTGCAAATGTGTTTTGTACTGTTTTATATATATAAAAACTCATTAATTATTGATTAGTCAAATCCACAATTTATTGCGAAAATTTCACCAAATCTTCAGTGTTATTCGAAAAACCTGATTAAAGCTAAATAAGAATAACAAATTAAACAACGAAATTAATAATGAGTTCAAGAATTTTCATTTCAAGGGATATAATTACAGATTTCTATACCATTAAAATAAATTGGATATTTAAAAAATTTTCATCCGCCACAAGTTTTGAATCATAAATATTACAGTAAATCAGAGATATAAAACTGAATAATTCAAGGTAGATAAATAAATACTATACAATGAGAATCTTGCATAAAAATCGCGTTTCCTCACCATTTATTACACGTGACCGGCGAATGAAATTTCGTGAAAATTTGTACGATGAAAAAATATAAATTTATTGGGCAAAAAATGATGCAGATTTACATTTGCTTTCGCGGTCATAAAATTTATTAGTGAATATTTTATTTTTTCAGCGAGTTTTTATGTAATTTAAAAATTTGTACCTGTCAAGCACAGGCTGGTATAATGTGTCATAATTAATTTCTTTTTATTTAAATACTCTTACGGTGGTTAATGTTATGAGGTGAAATTTTACTAAATACATGAAGCAAGTTACTAATTGTTAATATATTATAATTACTGCGGAAATTATAATATTAAGAGATGCTTTTTTTAGATAAAAGTCGCACAGAAGAATATGATAATTAATGTACAGATTCTCTACGTAAAAAATAGAACTAAAAGTTCTTCAACTGAACTTAAAATTCAAAATTTTTTTGTATTTTCCAACTTCGTATTCGAAATACAATTACGATTGAATATTCGACTAATCAGGGGTTTTATTTAATCCTCAATTTTCGAATTTTTATACTTCCAAATCCCCAAATTTCAAAAATGCTGAAATTTCACATTCACGAATTTCTAAACCATCAAATTTTCAAGTTCTCATATTTCAAAGTTAAAAAATTGAAGTGTAATATACATTTATTATATCCTAAATAACACATGTATATTATTACGTATAAATATGTATTATTACATATCCAGGTAAATATTTGAAATAAGGGAATTATATGTTATTTATATAATATATGTTATTAATATGTTATATAAATATAACATATGTGATGTTATTTATATACTAAATAACATATGTTTATTATTATGTATGAATATGTATTACATATCCAGGTAAATATTTAGAATAAATATGTAAATAAATAATAAATGCTACAGATCGCAATTTTGAGTCTTATTACTTGAAATTTTGTGGGTAGACTCGCGAAACGCACTAAATTTGCTGTATAGCTTTTGGTGGCGATCTGACGACAGATTCCTATCGTCATCGACGTCTATCGTCGTCAAATGGATAAAAAACCGTGTTTTGGTATCGTTTTCGGTAATTTTTTACACAGAATCGACTGGAACCACATTCAAAGCTCGATAACTCATCGTTGACGACAATACTTGGTCGTCATTGACATCAGTCATCGTCAAATCGACAATAATCGTGTTTGGTATCATTTTCGATAGTTTCAGACACGTTTAATCGTTTGGAACGACTTTAAAATCTCTACATCTCATTTTTCTTCTACTTATACGTTCACAATACGTACTCTAAATTTTAAATACACAATCGAAGTCGCGTCAGGCACCTGGTTCGTAAACCCACTAGTAATTTAACCTGAAATGTATCGTGTAATGTAACCCCAATCGGTCGTTGCAAGATATATCAAGCGTTACATGAAATGCTTACTGAATAATTCGGATTGATGGTATCTTTCGCAAATAGAAAGGCACTGGTTGTTAGTTTGTAGTTTACGTCTGCACGAGTTTGAATACACATTTATCATGAATGAAGTGCATACGTCCATGAATACAAGCATTATTCATAATTGCGAATAATATAATTAATACATAGTCACGAATATTGTAAACCTAATTTGATCGGGTATTATAGACGATGACCTAAATCGGACCGACCACTATAAGTAAGTAATGAAACGGGTATCAATGAGTTTTAATGGGTAGTCAATTCTTCGGTTTAAAAACTTCGAAATTTCTTAATTCGAGAATTTGAAAACTTGGTCTGCACATATTTCTGAATTTCCAAATTTTCAAATTTCTGAATTTCTAAAATTCTGAATTTATACATTTCTTAATGCTTGGTCTTCCAGGTTCTTCCGTTTCCAAATTTCTAAATTCATAATTCTTAACTTCTCAAATTTCTTAGTTTCCGAATTCCTAAATTGCCAAATCTCCAGATCACCGAATTCCCAAATTTCCAAATCCTCATATTCCCGAATTTCCAAATTTCCAAATCCCCAGATCCCCGATTTCCAAAATTTTCAAATTTTCAAATTTTCAGATCTCCTAATTCTCAATTTTGCAGATTATCGAATTCCTAAATTTCCAAATCCTCAGATCCCCGAGTTCTCAAATTTTCAAATTCACAGATCCCCTAATTCCCTAATGTAAAAATTCTCAGATTATCGAATTTCCAAATTTCCAAATTCCCAGATCCCCGAATTCCAAATTTCCAGATCTCCATATCCCCGAATTCCCAAATTTCCAAATCCCCATATCCCCGAATTTCCAAATCCCCAAATTCCCGAATTCCCAAATTTCCAAATTCCCATATCCCCGAATTCTCAAATTTCCAAATTCTTTACTTTCTAAATCCTGAAGTTTCTTGATACTTAAGTTTTCAAAATCCTAAGTTTCCTTTCAAAACTTTTAATCTCTAAATTCTCAAACTTTCATACTTCCAAATTTCCAAATTCCTGAACGTTCAACAAACAAATTAATAAATTCGCAACATTATTCACAACAAGTTTGAAAATTTCTAAATAGTACGCATCTGTATTCCTGAATTTCAAAAATTTCAAATTGTTAGATTCCTTCATCTTTGAATATGCAAATTTCGAAATTTTGAAATTTGATAAATCTTACACCTCTTTACTGATGTTCATGAGTATTTTGACGAGTTTTTGAGTTGTTTATCACTGATCTAAATTAGATCAGATATTACAAATAATTAATTACTAATTAATATATAAATTATTGGAATATGAGATGATTATTTGTTTAAATAAAATAGAAACTAAGTATGTTTAAAAATAAATGAATTTATTCAAGCGACTCGGAAGGACGTCTGCAAGGATCGAACTTAAAGTGAAAGACTCTCCTAAAACGCATAGAAAAACTGGTGCCCACTTTCTGAGAAAAAATAACTTTCTGGGTCTGCAAAGTATTAGCCCAATTGACCCTGAGGTATAAACACGGCCTGGGATCCATTGACTCTGAAGACATAATTACGGCTTTTCTATATTGTATACCCAGTGACTCTCAACACATAGATTTATTTTTGTTCATTAATTAAAATGAAAATTCAACATATGTAGGCAAAAATAGTAAATTATTAGGGTAGTGATCAAATGTTCGGCAGCCGAGTCAACCGGGACGATGACCAGGGTTTATGACACCGCATGTGATCGTTCGATGTTTTTTTTTGGAAACAGAAACAAATTTCGGAGTTAGGGGCCACATCATAAACCTGGTCACCGGGCAAGACGCAAGGGGTAACATCCTAGGTGCAGACCTTCCCCACCAGAGTCGGTGCTGGAAGGAAACACCTAATTGGCGGAGGCAAGAACCGCCTATCCGCAAGACAATATTAAAAACGGAGGGAATCGACAGAAAATTGTCAGTATTAGAAAAATTGTAATAGAATTAGAGTTGAAGAAGAAGACGGGAGAGTATTCGAATAAAATCCAAAATTGTGTAATTCCGGAGTCTTTTACTTGATCCGACATCTCCGAAACACCCAAACCGCCTTTCATCCTTACACATAAATAATTAATTATTGATTACGTTGCTGAGAACATACTCATTCTTTTATGTACATGAACGGACATTCAGCAATCAGTACATTTCAGCTGTTTCATCATGTTCATCCTTGTTGACAACTTGTGAGGGGATGCAGCATTTGCGGTAATCTTCACTGAGAGATAATTGAGATAATCGCCAGTGCTCGGGCAATGTTCAACAAAATGCATGTTGCATTATACGGGTCACTGTACACACCGCAATACGACGTACAAATTTGCGAGTAATTAACTCATAATATTTTCACTTGATCCGAACAAAATAAATATTTGAATCAATGAATATACTGTTACTACACATATCGCTTACATTAAAACCTTATACAGAAGCTCTGAATGATTTAATCCGTAGTTATTCTTTCTGTAACCGTAGCGTAAATATTATCATATACAAGAAATGTGTCAAGGACGAGTACATAATTGTAATAAAGAAAATACTTTTATCGAAAGAATATCAGCTTTCAAAAATCGTCCTTGTAAAGTATACGGGATGTCTCAGGATTTAACCCTTTGAACTCCTTCATTTCTTTCACCTACTCCTTAATTTACAAAATAGATTAAGACTGGGATTTTCAATAAAATGTATTATAACAGTGCGGAGTATATGACAAATATATTTTTCATTTATTATGAGTAGTAAATAAATGAAGATATACGTGTATATTCAACTAATCTATTTATCTGGAATTATTTATAAGATCCAAGAGTCGAGACACACCCGACATAGTAGTGCAAAGGATTAGTGGCCAAATCTTGTTAGTACATTCTATGATTTATGAAATACAGTATTGCCTCGAAATAAGCAACACGCTCGGGACCAGCCAGTTGCTTATTTTGAAGGTGGTGTAATATTCGGCTTGCTTTTGTTTTTTAAATCGCTATGTGTTAGAGTGAGAAAACAATATACATGTTCTGTCCTCTTTTCACGACTGGTTCCATAACTTCTTCTGTTTTACGGACCTCTCACTCCGTTGCCGATCTCTCGATCTCGACGGCGGACTACAATCAAAGTGGGGATAAAAATTTGCTAATTTCGAAGCTCGAAACTGTTGCTTGTTTCGAAGCAATACTGTAAATAACAAATTGTATACGAATATTATATCTTGTAGATATATGTTAAAAATGACAATAACGCGTAATGGATGGAATAGTAGCATATGGAATAATTATGTTTACTCACTTTATGCAAGAATCAATTAATACTCAATTTCAAGATATTCATTGTTAAGAAACGGGGTTAGAGCGCGTCTACATTATGCCACTAACTGGTGCCAGTAGCTTAGCCAGTAGATAGTCAAATTTTTGCATTTCTTACTTTGCCTGTACCCGGTCTGTCGTTGGAGAAAGAAGAGAAGAAAGGATAGGCACCATTTTCTTTTATGAATTTTTGAGAATTTCAGAACTTGGAGGTGTGGAAGTCCAGGGATTTGAGGATGTAGGAATTTGGCGATTTAGAGATTTGGAGGTTTAGGAATTTAGCAATCCCGCGATTTGGGGATTTAGAGATTTGTGTGTTTAAGGATTTGAGGGTTTGAGGAATTTGAGAATCTTAGCATTTGGGGTTGTACAGATTTGGGAATGTAGAGTTTTGGGGATATAGGAATTTGGGAATCTAGGGATTTTAAAATGTAACGATTTGAGAATGTAAGGATTTGGGGATGTAGGATTTTGGGGATATAGGAATTTGGGAATGTAGGGATTTCAAAATGTAACGATTTAGGAATGTAGGGATTTGGGGATGCAGAGATTTGGGAATGTAGAGGTTTGGAAATGTAGGGTTTTGGGGATCTAGGAATTTGGGAATGTAGGGATTTGGGGATGCAGAGATTTGGGAATGTAGAGGTTTGGGGATGTAGGGTTTTGGGGATATAAGAATTTGGGAATGTAGGGATTTGGGGATGCAGAGATTTGGGAATGTAGAGGTTTGGGAATGTAGGGTTTTGGGAATGTAGGGTGTTGGGGATGTAGGAATTTAGGAATGTAGGGGTTTTAAAATGTAACGATTTGGGAATGTAGGGATTTGGAGATGCAGAGATTTGGGAATATAGGAGTTTCGGGGATGTAGGGTATTGGTGATATAGGAATTTGGGAATGTAGGAATTTGGAAATGTAACGATTTGGGAATGTAAGGATTTGGGGATGTACAGATGTGGGAATGTAGGGATTTGGGGATGTAGGATTTTGGGGATATAGGAATTTGGGAATGTAGGGATTTCAAAATGTAATAATTTGGGAATGTAGGGTTTTGGTGATATAGGAATTTGGGGATGTACAAATTTGGGAATGTAGGAATTTGAGGATGTGGGGTTTAGGTAAACTAGAAATTTGTGAATGTAGGGATTCCAAAATGTAACAATTTGGGAATATCAGGATTTGGTGATGCAGAGGTTTGGGAATATAGGGTTTCGCGGATATAGGAATTTAGGACTGTAGAGATTTGGAAATGTAGGGATTTAGGGGTGCAGAGATTTGGGAATATAGGAATTCCATAAGACTTTAAAAGACCTACAATCCCGTCCACAATTATCAGGACACTTGTAGATGTGAACCCATGAATTGGCGCATGAGGTTGACCCAAAGTAAAAGAAGCTACACCTACCATCACTACAAACAGTTTCAGCGTTACATTTCGGCAAATAAGAATAATAACAATTGTCATTGTTTTTGGTTTAATTGTGCCTGACCACTCGAGCCAATTGTTCCTACCGTTTTCTTCCATTTTTCTATTGCGACCAATTAGAACCATAGCTCTTCTAAACACCTGGGTCAGCCTCTTCATGCGGCAACTCGTGGGTCGACATTGGTAGGTGTATATGTATAGAATACTTCTTATTTGGACCCACAGAATATGGCAACAACGTTTGGCTATTAAAACCTGAGACACCCTGTATAACGTATAATTATAATTCTTAAACAGATTATATTATACTTCATTCTGCGTTAATTGTACGCTGCTGGATTCGTTCCAAAAACTGTAGAGATAATTCTTGAAAACATAAAGTCCTGCCTACATTGTGAACATGGAAAATTCAGTTTCATTCTTATTTCAGGAGCACTTCTTTGCCTACTGCATTCTGATACTCTACTGTCCGATGCTGGAAAAAGTGCACGTAGATCTGATTGGTTGTAGGTGCGACTTTTAATTGGATCACATAATAAAAAACTGTTAAAAGTGGGAATAGCAGGAGCTGCATGCATTATTTCCAATGTTAGAAAGTAGATGCAGCGTATAAGTTTTTGAAGATAAAAGTCTCTTTGGAGAGTCTGTTTTATTGATAATCAGAGATCATTATTTTTTCAAAAATGTTTATTTTGTATTAAACAAGTTTGAGATTTAGAGAATATTAGCGCAAATTCATTCTGCATTAATAATTATGTGAACAATCGTGTAATAAACAATCACGTGAGTTGTGTACACAATATTAAATTACGTATCACGACTTTTGGAATATCCTGTACACGACATACTAGTATTGCGATTTTTATATGTTAAATTGTGATTTATTTTCAGTACAATCAATCATTTTATTTATTTGGTAAAAAAAGAGTAAATATTAAGATTAACAAAATACTAGTACAATATCATTCTACATTTAACAATAATGTGAGTGGTATACAATATTAAATTGTGTATCACAACTTTTGGAACATCCTGTGAGCATGTTATTAAGTTTTTGCAGTATCCTGTATGTAACGTATTATTAAAGTGTGACTAATGTTCAACAGAATCATCTCACTTATTCTACAACCAACTTGTAAACATTGAGATTTAAAAAATATTAGAGTTTCATTCTACACTTAACAATCACATGAGCTACCCATCCTGTGCGAAGCTTCAAACCAGTCATCTTTAACGATGAGTTGAACAGAAAGTGAAGAGTGTATTCTACAAGAGCACTCTATGCTGTTGCCCGGCACTTTGCCCGCTGGCAACAGTGAAGCTGCCTTGCCACTTGATGTGCAGCCTTGCCGTAGAACGAGAAGTGAGCTGGAACTTACAATTAGACTTCCTAAATCTCAACCAAGTCTTCAGGCATTGTTGGGGATGGCTTAAACCCAAGATTTTCTACGGTCACTGATTGCAAGCGCACAGACGCAGGTAAATAACACGCCGAGCCGGTCGAACGTGACGAGACGCTGACTAAAGTAGTAATTCACCCTTCAAGACCTGCTGCCCTTTCCTTGAATAAATTAAACTCGCTTGTTTAAATCGAAATATATTGACGAAAATAACGGCGAGTGAAAATAGGACGAGAGACGAACGGTGAAGCGTATGAGAAACGAGCGAAAAGGGGAACAGAAACTGATCCACGGTGCAGACATCGTTCGATAAGTAAGCGCCATATAAGTAAACAATAGGAACGCCCTATAGTCGCACGTATCTCTTACACACGTGTGCATTTCCTGCCTCGTTGGCTATCTTTTAAGGACTGAAATGTATATGGTATACAGTTCAATTCGTATACTTTTCATTGTGGGAATTGCAAGTATCACATATGTAGGAGCAAATTTTTGTTGAAGGGAGATTCGAGGAAGTTTGCAATTTGAAAATGTGGACAATTATTGGGGGTATTATTGGGATTGGAAATTTGAGAGGTAATATATTTAGGAATTGAAAATTGCGAGCTTGGAAATTTGGGGATATGAGAATTTAGAAATTTAGGAACCTGGAGATTTGGAAATTTAGGATGTTGAGAAATTGGTACTTTGGAACTTTGGGAATTTGGAAATATGGGACGACGGAAATATGGGATTTTGGAAATATGGAAATTTGGGAATTTGAGAATTTAGGGCTTTTGAGGTTTACGAACTTGGGAATTTGGGAATTTAGAACTTTGGGGATTTAGGATCTTTGGAAATTTGGGAATCTGGGAATTTCAGAATTTTGGAATGTGGGAATATAGGAACTTAGGAATTTGGGAATATAGGAACTTAGGAATTTGGGAATTTCCGAAATTTGGAATTGGGGATTTTAGGAATCTCGGAATCGAGGAACCTAGGAACCTAGGCATCTGAGAATCTAGGAATTTAGGAACAAGGAATTTGGGATTTGGGAAATGAGAGTTTGGGAACTGGGAACTTGAGAATTTGAAAATTTAGAAATCTGGGGATTTGGAAATTTAGGACGTTGGGAAATTGGCACTTTGGGACTTTTGGAATATGGGAATATGGAAATATGGAAATTTGGGAACATGGAAATTTGGGAATATGGAAATTTAGGAATTTGGGAATTAAGGAACTTGGGAATCTGAGAATTTTAGGCTTTTGAGGTTTACAAACTTGGGAATTTGGGAATTTAGAACTTTGGGGATTTAGGAACTTTGGAAATTTGAGAATCTGGGAATTTGAGAATTTTGGAATTTGGGAATATAGAACTTTGGGAATATAGGAACTTAGGAATTTGGGAATTTCCGAAATTTGGAATTTGGGATTTTAGGAATCTAGGAATCTAGGAATCTAGGAACCTAGGCATCTGAGAATCTAGGAATTTAGGAACAGGGAATTTGGGATTTGGGAAATGAGAGTTTGGGAACTGGGAACTTGAGAATTTGAAATATTACGATTTCAGAAATATTGGGAGTTGTGATTGTGTGAATTTGAGAATTCTGAGTTTGGTATAAATTTGGTATATTTTGTTCTAGGATTTTGAGAATGCAAAGTTTAGGAACAGGGAATTTTGAACTGTAGTAATTTAGGAATTGGAAATTTAAGAATATGGGGATTGGGTATTTAGGGATTTAGAATTTCAGGATTTGATGACTTGAACTCTGACAATTTGGAAATTTAGAAATTTTTAAGCATAGAAACTTTAAATTTTAGAAATGAAGAAATTTCAGAATTTTAGAGTTTGAGAGCATGAAAATTTGAAAATTTGAAGCTTTGAAAATGTGGCTGATTCAAAATTTTTGAAATTTTGAAACCTAGAAATTTGAAAATTTAGAAATTCAGAAATACAGAAAGTTAGAAACTTAAAATCTTGAAAATTTCACAATTTCACAATTTGGGAATACATAAATTTTAGAAATTGGAATCAGACGATTTGAAAATTTGAGAATTCGTAAATTGTACATATTTGACGATTTTGAAATTCGGGAATATGGAAGCTTATTGTTAGAAACCTTAAAACCTTGAGAACTTGAGAATTTGAGTATTTGAAAATTTGAGGGTTTGAGAATTTGAAGATTTGAGAAATTAGGAACTCTATATATTTTTTTGAAAATATAGAGATTTTGAAATTTGGAAATGTGGGAATTTGTTGTTTACGCAAAAAGCGCCAGATAGTAAGTCCATTAACACCTTGTGTAGTACATACCTATAATATAACATATTATTTTTAAATTTAAAATATCTCACATATATCTCTTGTACCAAAGCATTGAAACGCAGAAATCTGTAATAATAATAATCTCCAAATATTCGATCATACGCATCCAAAGTGCATCCATGTATAACATTGGTTCACCTTCAAATTTCATTAATGGAGTTTTATCAAATAAATTATTAATCTTTCCACCTGATTTTTATGAACAATATCAAATTCCATTTCCAAGAAGGACGCTTGCAGTTTCTCATGAATATCAATACCTTTACTTTTCTTGAAAATTTAATTTCGGTTCTTTTTGGAAAGGGAAGAACCCGTTTTTAAGATTGACTCGATTCTTAAGTCGGAATAACGTCATCGTCGTTGACGACGTCGACGTCAATTACTGCTACTACCTTTACTACCGTACTACATTTGCATAAACAGCCACGACTCAATCTCTATGCTAATCGACTTGTTCGAGTCCGAAAAGTACCTGCGTTAGGTACATGTATCTGAATTCGTACATGCATATGCATACACGTAAGTTGTTATATTCTTTTCGAATTTGTTTCGCAATGCGTTCCGATTGCACAAACGTACATACATGAGTAACATACGTTCGTTCTTTATTAATAAGCAAACTTTTGAAATAAAAATTAAATAAAACAAAATTTTGTTATAAATTTAAATATGTAAATATGTATGAATTTAACAATTTTCGTTACTTGATAAAAAAACTTAAGATGGTATCTTATGAAATGAAAATATTTTGTTTATAATAATTTCGTTTAATGCAATGGGTTTTTTCTCTTGAATTAATTTTGGCACATGAAACTTTTCGCCGGCAACTTTTAACGAAATGTCTGGTTTAAAAGCTTTTACTGCTACACAAACATCTTGCGTGCAATCTTCTCCCTTTTTCTTTTCCTTCGGTATTCTGAAGAATTTATGTGACTTTATAAAGTAAGAAAAATGATTAAAAGTACATTACAAAATTTTAGGTTATGTTGACATTGTGACGAGTTTAAGAGTAAACAGAATTACATTTTTGTGTAGTTATTGTTAACATAAATATATTGAGTTCAAAACATATTTTATATTACATTTCATATTTTAATATAGTGATTATTTATAATGATTTATTTTATGATTTATTATTAAGAAGCTTTTGTGAAAATATAGTATATTAGTCTTCATAAATATAAAGTATTGTATATGCTAATTTACGTATTATCAATTATTTATTTATTTTTATAATTTAGTTCTAATTTAAATATAATTGGGGTTAAATTGGTTGCTATTTTGTTTTTTTTACTACATAATATTATATTCAAAAATAGGCTAGTTATGTTAGGGTTAATTATAAATTTGGGATTGAATTGGTTATTTTATTTTTAAAATTACTACATAATATTATATACAAAAATAGGTTTACAACAAACGTGTACTTTTGTTATAGTGTAAAAATACCCACTTTCAAAATAGTTTTAGTAAACAAAATTGAAAGAGACACAAAAAGTGGAAAGGGATTTATAAAATCTCTGCGAGTCTCGAACTCTCGATACTCGGTTTAATAAGCCTAGTGCTTTTACATGGAACTACAATGCACACTGCAATCTATAGTGCTCTCAAACAGAGTGAAATAAAACTTGCGAGAGCTCCAAACGTAAATTTCTTTTTTATTTTGGAAAGTTGCGTGACATGGTTGTACAAAATTATTGCTTGCGGTATTTTCCGCAATTGTGCAAAATTTAAGTGAAATTGGTGTTTCAAAAGTCGTGAGCTTCTATTGAGCAGCCATTAATTTTTTAAGATTTACAAGTTTCAAAAATTTGCACGTCATTCAATAATATATTTATTAATTTCAGATATAAACATAACAAAAGTTTCTGATGAAAAGTTATTAAATTGTTTACTTACATTGTAGCTTTTATTCTTTGGTTATTAACAGAGAGGTCAATGAGGTTCCTTTATAAATTGTTATTATTAATAAAATTAATGTTTAGGCAGTTATTGATAAAATTAATATACACTTTCATTAATAAGATAAAATTTATTTAAAAAAATGTGTAATTTTTACCTATAAATACGTAATTGAAAATATATATTCTGTTGATTTGAGGATATTAATATATTTTATAATAAAATTTTGAAAAGTTTAGATATTTTATGACAGATTGGTTTATTAGAGACAATCTTATTAGACATATGTGGAATTTTTTAGTTATTCTGTATTAGGTGATATAAGATAGATGTCTAATATTATAAAAAAATAAGTTATTAAAATAGACTGATGGTTTATAAAATGTTACAAAATATTACAAGAAAGGTACTAAGTCTCACTTAGTTAGTATTGTTTAAAAATAAATTTAGTGAACAAGTTTAGTTAATTGTCAATATTTTGTTAAATTTGACCAGGAACACAATTTTGTAAGGTGGATTTTTCAGTTTGAAATTGGGTGCTGGTGAAGGTAGGTAATATACCGAAGCACGTGTTTATCTTCGATACCGGAGCAGATGTCCTAAAGGTCTCGATTTATAGCAGGTCTACGATATAGTCCATACTTTTACGAAATCTCAAATTTATACGAGGAAGGCGCCATATTATTTCTGGATCTATTACATATTGTAAGATGTTATTACCACGTATCGATATATCCATAGACGTTTTAAAAGATAAAAAGAATTCAGACTTGTGAAAACTATTATTTTTCTCATAGAACGCATAAAATATAATTTGCATAGTGTAGTACAATGTACTAAAAATCTGCTAATAACTTAAGAATTGCAGATCAATCAATTTGTAACAATTCCTAGGTTAATAAATAACTATTTCAAAAATAGAAAATTACAAAATTTAAATGTACACGAAAAAGGAATAGTATTAAGAAATCATGGAAGATTATACCACATAAGAAAACTTAAATGAACCAAACACAATTGTTTTTATGATTTATATGTCTTTGGAAACAGCTAGAAATTTGTAATCGTTGACAATTTATATGGTAAATGCATAAATTTTCATAAAATATTTTAAAAATAAAATATACGTTCTAAAAAATTGGAGACAGTGGTAAAACTTTATCCTGCTAAATTTTTAAAATATGATATGTAAATAAAAGTAAATTTCTTACGGAAATTATTTTCCGTGGACATTAAACTTTAAAATATATATGTAAACTTTTCGAAATTGAAGATCGTGACATTCAATATGGCGGTACAAAGCTGAAAGTTTTATGCTGTTTCTGATCATTTTTAGTCAAACTACTTTCGAATGAATTTTCATATAAGTATTTCGAATCGCTGATTACGAATCTGTCATCAGATTTGTATTTTGGAATTCCAAAAATCCTTGTGTAAATACTTCGAGCTTCTTTTATCGTCGTTTCGTAAAATATAATTAGCCATATTGAATCCGCCACCTTAATTTCGAAAAATTCGATTATAGACTCGTAATCAGTGATACAAAGGACTCCTGAGTTTAAACTTGTATAGAAATTATAACAATTTAGCGATTTAAATTTGCTAGAAATTTACTATAATTTATATTGCTATAAATTTAAATTTAAATATTGGCGCCAACTAGCGAAGGTGTGAGGTGAAGGCAGCTCAAAAGTTAACTTTCGGAAAACGTGTTACTGTCTTCAACGGCATACATGTACCGAGTGTACGGTGAATTATTAAGAAGAATATACTATTATTATTGTAAAAGTCTGTCTAAACGTATCATTAAATAATTAACAAACTACAGAACATTTTATAGTATTTAAAGCGTGTAAAATTATTTTTCTTTCACTGTGTGTCAACATCATTTAAAAATATTGTTTCGATAAAAATTATTAGAAATAGCTAACATTAGAAAATTTTCAGCTTTGAGCCGCCATATTGGATTGCCATCTCGAATTAGCACGGAGAACTTAAATACGCTTTATTTTCCTATATGAACCTAAACATACTGAACTATAAAATAAAGAATTTAAATATGCTTTGTTTTCCTATACGAACGTAGACATATAGAACTCAAACGTGCTTTATTTTCCTATTTATGAAACTAGGAGCTCGCGTATATTTTTGCGTCAGTGGTCACCACTCTCTCCTTTTTCAATCAAACCCTTTGTTCTCTCCTTTTCTTTGTATTTTCTATCTGTCTTCGTTCACGACCATATTTATTCGTTATAGGAGTTTACTTGCTGCACCACAGCGAAGGTGAATATGCACGATTTCACTGAAAACGAAAAAAAAAAAAAAATGTTCAACCAGAGAACTATGAAATGGAATATACACGTATACTCGTACAGCACTACTTTTGACGCTGGCAATGAGTATTGCACACAATAAGCAAACGGAGGATTTGTTTCTGCTATGAAAACATGACTCTTTGTGGTACCTTAACGAGTTCATGATTTCATAATTGGAACTAGATTCAAACAGCATACCTAGCAATTCAGAAATTCTACTTCATTTTACGAGACCAGTGTTATCTTTTTGTACGTATTATTTACGTTATATTTTCGGTATTTTTTATTCTTCGCAGATTGTGTTTTGGATAAAGTAGATAAGCGTGCGTGAAAACTATTTGAACTGTGTAAGTTCGAATTTAAATATTTGTTTAATTCGCAGGTGTAATAACTTTAAAGAAATAAAAATATTTTATATAATATATGAAATTTTAACTTATTGTAAAATTACACAATACACATGAATTCTTGTTCGACAAAAGTTAACATAGATTTCAAGAAAAGCATGTGAGCAAATTTATGTAATTTTTACATTTTATGTTTAGAACTTGTGAACGTGTTATTTGATCGATCTGGTAATTTTAGTGTTAACGAAGTTTTTAATGAATGAACATCTGTTTCACTTTTAAAGGTTCAACGAAAACACGAAAAGAATTAACTACGTAATTAATATGAAATGTTTCCTTGATGTACGTACACACGAAACAAATATGGGGCAATATATTTTTTGTTACCGTTGCTTGTTTCTCAGGAACAGAGCCGCATTAAGGTAATTTCTTAGAGTAATGTAATACATTGCAGGCTAAACAATGTAAGGTAACAACGCAACATGCTACTCTAAGCAGTCAACAGAACGCAACCTGCGATCAACTTGATGTTCTTGAAATGTTTACATCTACAGTTGTTTACCTTTCTTAATAATTAATGTTTTATGACGGTAGTAATGAATGTTTTATCTCAACGACAATACTTGTGAATATTTTATTTAATTTGAGTGAAATGAAAACACTCATTGACGCGCTGAATAATTAGTTGCCAGATAATTGACACTTGAATAATTCTCTTTTTATAGACGAATAAATTGAATATTAGGATCTGGAAATTTTTGAATGCTGAAGTTTGAGCATATTGAGATTTGGACATGTGAAAATTTGAAAATATTGAGATATGGGAATGTGAAAATGAAATATTATGAAATTTAGAAACTTGGAAACAGAAGTATTTAATCTTGTAACGTTAGAAATTTGGGGAATTGGAAATTTTGATATTTAGAAGTTTGAAGAAAGAATAATTAGAGAATGTGAGAATTTGGGAATTTAGAAAATTGAAAATTTGGGAGATTGAAGATTAGAAAATTTGGAAATTCAAAAATTTAGAAATACCGAGAGATAAAAATTAAAAAATTAGAAAATTTAGAAATTTAGAAATTTAGAAATTTAAAGATTTGGAGATTTGGAGATTTAGAGATTTAGAGATTTAGAGATTTAGAGATTTAGAGATTTAGAGATTTAGAGATTCAGGGATTTAGAGATTCAGAAATTTAGAGATTCAGAAATTTAGAGATTTAGAGATTTAGCGATTTAGCAATTTAGAAATTTAGAGATTTAGAGATTTAGAGATTTAGAAATTTAGAAATTTAGAAATTTAAAAATTTAGAAATTCAGAAATTTAGAGATTTAGAAATTTAGATATTTAGAAATTTAGAAATTCAGAAATTTAGAGATTCAGAAATTTAGAGATTTAGGAATTTAGAGATTCAGAAATTTAGAGATTCAGGATTTAGAGATTCAGGAATTTAGAGATTTAGAAATTTAGAAATTTAGAAATTTAGAGATTTAGAAATTTAGAGATGTAGAAATTTAGAAATTTAGAAATTTAGAAAGTTAGAAATTCAGAAATTAAAAAATCTAGAATGTTAATAATCTGGAAATTTGGAAATTCTGAAATTAAAAAGTTTGAGAATTAAAAAATTTTGGAAATTTAGAAACTTTCCAAAGATAAAAATTGAATATTTAGAAGATTTAACTTTCAATTTAACAGTTCTTCCAAACTGAGAAAAAGATAATGGAAAATTTCTCTACATTTAAAAAAAAGAAATCTTACGTTGCATCAAACTACACTTACTGTTAAAACACCGTGTAAGTATATTTGACCAAACTGCAAATGACAGCGAATGTCCACCAATCTTCACAAATATTTTTCAGTTTATTTTGATTGCATCTCACGATAAAACAGCCATTTGATCTGCGGAAAGTATTACGGAAAATTGTAGGTTAGGTTTTGATTTCAGTTCAAAAAACGATTTGATTGAATTCAGAAATGTTTGATGAAACGTACGGCGGTGGTACTCAACAACATTCAGCGTAATAGACCATAATAGAGATGTAGAGTAGTTGTAGATGATGAGTACCACTGTCGATGTGGCTCGTTTCACCAATGTAGGTTTTTTTAAATTGAAAACAAAAACGGACCAACCGTTTTCTTCAATGCTTTCCACGGAAAAATGTCTGCCGTATTCTGTGCCACAAATTCATCCTCTCCCAAAGCTTTAATTTCTAAAATAACTAATAAAATTTTTGTGAAAATCGATGCTGTTCAACTGTGATCGTTAACACGAGATTTACGAAATACGACAAAATTAAAAAAATTTCTAAATTTCTAAATTTCTAATTTCTAAATTTCTAAGTTTATATATAAGGAAACTTTAAAATTTTTAAATTTTGGTATTTCCAAATCTCAAAAGCATCAAATTTCTAAATTTCCAGTTCTCAAATATCTAAACTTTCAAATCTTCAAATTTGAAATTTCCAAATGTTTTAACTTCTAACAACTTCTTTTGTAAATTTCTAGATTCCCAATTTCCAAATTTTTATGTTTACATATTCTCAAATTTTTCAGTTTCCAAATTTCCAAACATTCAAGTCAGCAAATCATCAAATATCTAAATGTCCAATTATCAAATTTCTAAGCTTACATATCCTGAAACTTTTAAATCTCCAAATTTTTGTCTTTCCAAATCTCAAAAGCAGCAAATTTCAAAATTTCCTGTTCTTAAATATCTAAACTTTCAAATCTTTAAATTTGAAATTTCCAAATGTTCTAACTTCTGACGACTTCTTTTGTAAATTTCTAGATTTCCAATTTCCAAATTTCTAATTTTACATAATCTCAAATTTTTTAATTTCTTTTCCAAATCTTCAAACCAGCAAATCACCAAATATCTAAATGTCCAATTCTCAAATTTCTAAGTTTACTTTACCTCAAATTTTTAAGTGCCCAAATTCCCAATTCTCAAATCAGTAAATTACAAAATATCTAAATGTCAAATTCTCAAATCTAAGTTTACATAATCTAAAACTTTTAAATTTCCTTTCCAAATCTCAAAAGCACCAAATTTCTAAATTTCCAGTCCTCAAATATCCAAATTTTCAAATCCTCAAATTTGAAATTTTAAAATGTTCTAACTTCTAACGTCTTTTTCTAAATATCTGGATTTCCAATTTCCAAATTTCTAAGTTTACATTACCTCAAATTTTTCAGTTTCCAAATTTCCAAACCTTCAAGTCAGCAAATCATCAAATATCTAAATGTCCAATTACCAAATTTCTAAGTTTACATATCCTGAAACTTTTAAATTTCCAAATTTTTGTCTTTCCAAATCTCAAAAGCAGCAAATTTCAAAATTTCCTGTTCTTAAATATCTAAACTTTCAAATCTTCAAAATTGAAATTTCCAAATGTTCTAACTTCTGACGACTTCTTTTGTAAATTTCTAGATTTCCAATTTCCAAATTTCTAATTTTACATAATCTCAAATTTTTTAATTTCTTTTCCAAATCTTCAAACCAGCAAATCACCAAATATCTAAATGTCCAATTCTCAAATTTCTAAGTTTACTTTACCTCAAATTTTTAAGTATCCAAATTCCCAATTCTCAAATCAGCAAATCAAAAAATATCTAAATGTCAAATTCTCAAATCTATGTTTACATAATCTAAAACTTTTAAATTTCCTTTCCAAATCTCAAAAGCACCAAATTTCTAAATTTCCAGTCCTCAAATATCCAAATTTTCAAATCCTCAAATTTGAAATTTTAAAATGTTCTAACTTCTAACGTCTTTTTCTAAATATCTGGATTTCCAATTTCCAAATTTCTAAGTTGACATTACCTCAAATTTTTAAGTGTCCAAATTCCCAATTCTCAAATCTAAATTTACATAACCTCAAATTTTTAAATTTTCTTTCGAAATTTTCAAATCAGTAAATCACCAAATATCTAAATGTCCAATTCTCAAATTTCTACATATCCTCAAATTCCCCAATCCCCTATCAAATTCCCGCCAGTCATATTATTGTAAAATAGCATTACAATCAATACGAATCCTCTGAACTGCATCAGGCATCAAATTAAACTTGCAAATTGGAATGTTGAAAATAATACGTTGAATGTTACTTGGCATCGTTTCAAGTATCTTAAGATATTCATATGATGATTATTTTTGCTGAGAGGTGTTCGTATATGTGTGGCATAAAACTCCAATATCTGAATTCTCGAACAATGGCTGCGTCTCTGGATGTCAATACTGCTTGTATCGCGGTAGAATATCCATATTACCGTCATTCTGGAGATTCGTATCATCTAGCCAATATTGATATTCATATTATGCAAACAGTAACAGCTGAAATATTATTTACTATAGAATCGTCATGTGATCGATTGGATGTATGAGAATTTGCAAATTTGAAAATTTAGAAATTTGAAAATTATATTATTCTAAATTACTGAAATTCTACATTTGAGTATTGGACAATTTTTAAATTTTGTAATTCCGAAATTCTATATATTTCAAATTTGTATATTACCAAATTTTTAGATTTGTAAATATTCGACTTTCCAAATATTTAAATTTCTTAATTCCCAAATTTCTAAATATTCCAATTGCTAAATCCTTAAACGATTCAATTTCTACATTTTTAAACTTCAATTCTTGATCACTAAATTTAAGAAATTCCGTATTTTAACTTTACAAATTTCTGAATGTGAATGTTGTAGAATTTGAATTTTCCCAATCTTAAAAATCTTGGATTTTAAAATATTTGTAATTTAGAAATTTGTAAATTTGTAAATTAAAAGATTACAAATTGCACGAAATTCAAATTTTGCACATCTAGATTTAGGAATTTGGAATAATGCAAATAATTCAACTGTTCAAATATACATATTTATTAATTATAAAATTAAGAAATTATAAAATTATGAAATTTATGTTTTGAAATATGAAAATTTGGAAATTTAGAAATTTAGAAATTTAGAAATTTAGGAATTTAGAAATTTAGAAAGTTGAAAGTTTGGAAATTTAGAAAATTAGAAATTTAGGTATTTGAAAATGTCGTAATAAAGCATAGTTATAACAAAAAAGTCACATAAAATAAATTAATATAATAATAATAAAATAGTAATAGAAACAAGGTCTCGAAATAAATAAGAAACGATAAATAACATTAACTGTCCTACCTTCATATGGTAGAAGTTAATGCAGCTGTGAAGATATGACTCATGCATTTTTGTCTTTGTCGGAATGATCATATCTATTAATAAACTGCTATAACATAACCTAATAGAGCTCCTTAAGACAAGTTTAACAACCTGTGACTTAAGGTCATTCAAGATAATTCAAGATCCAATTCTTCTGCAAGATATGTGCACATTGTCGCAAGCGAATTATTACCTAAATCGTCATAGTATGTCCATGTTTACAGATTTCGAAAAATAAAAAAAAAGATTTCTGTTACTTATTTTACCGTTACTTCGGTTAATGTCCAGATTTTAAATGTCCTAATAATAATATTAAGCTTTTAATTATACTTAACACTATTTCTACCACGATTTTGTGTATACCTATTTCGATCAAAAGTTGACACCTTTTCGTTTAAGTGCAAATAATTGCCAAAACTGTTGGGATTTCAAATTATCAGTTAAATGTAGATAATTTGAGGAATATATTTATTGATATATTGATGTGTCTTTATTAGAGATTATCAGGTTATAAATTCTAGCTTAATTCATCAATCTAAAAATATAAATATAGCGGTGTACACTAAAATGCAACATGGCGGGAAATAAGCGAATATCAAAGATATGCCGCAACTCCTGTATTTTCCGTTACAACTGAAATCGAGATTCTCTAATCTGATTATAATCGATATGATGCTGCAAAATGGTGGTGATATTTATATGTAAAATGGCTTAAAATTAGGTACTGTCATGAAATCCTTAAGGTGTCAAAAGACACCTCATGGTAGAAGTATACTATATGCACCTTATTAGATCCAGGATGAGCTGGAAGAAAATGGTATCGCTGAATTAATTTAACAACTATTGTATGAAAATTCAAAAAATTAATTCTGGGGAAATGATTCAACTTAGAGAATAATTTGAAGTTAAAGTTTGAGGTGTCTTTTGACACCTCTTGCTAGAAATAGTGTTAAAAAGAATGTCAAGGTTTTTATTGTACTTAACAATAATGTCACGGTTTCAATTATACTTAATAATAACATCAATGTTTTGATCATGCTTAACAATAATGTTAAGATTTTGATTATATTTGACTCTCATACAATTCAAATTTAAAAATTTTTAATATATTTTGATGAATGTAACATTCATATACGTATACTCCATATTGCATTATTATTTATTTTTCTTCTCGTATGCAGATTAACATTTATGATACCAACATAACAAAAATAAAAGCGTTTTGAACCTGCACAACCTACTACATATTTCACTAATTTTATCAAAATATAATGACCATATTTTAAAAAGAAAGTCTATCTACTTTATTGTTAGTCAAGTAGTTGAAAGTGTATAGTTTTTACACGTGTACGTGTATAGTTATTTATCACGTCTTTTTTTTTAAATACGACATATTACATTTTGTTTTCCTCTCCAATAAACATCATGACGTTGGACTAATCTGACATTACAATAATACATACATTACCCTTTTCCATTTATTATTTTTTACATCATCTTTTAATAATGTAAACATGTGATATTGCATTTCGGCGACGAAATGTAATTTTACATGGATATACCATGATTACATCATGATTATACCATGATTGAACAAAAACAACTAGAATCAAAATATTCAAATCTATGTATCGAATTATGAAATCAAAATATCAAATTACTATAAGCTTGTTTCATGATCAGTTCAACCATTCGATCCTCCTATATTCAATTACTTTAGAGGTGTATTAAAAACGTAGTTCATTATTAAATGTCAGCAACCCGGAATGAAATGACACCACAAATTATCCTAATAATTACCATCTCGCTGGAAGTAATTATGAAAGCTACGAACAATGTGATGGCTAAAATTAGTCCACGTACATAAGTGGAGGGTCAAAACTTTTAACACTTATTGCAATACAGCATTAATAAAGCCGCTAATTTTCTGAATCATGGTAGTTTAAGCTTTTGGCTCAGCGTGATCTTGCGAGACCTTATATGACCTTGTGTTATAAGTCGTTGAACTCGTCTTAACGAGTTTTAATAGGCTGTAGGGAGAAGATGTTCCATTAAAAGGAATCGAATTACCTTTGAGATTTTCTTGATGCTTTCATCTGCAACGCGGTCGTGTCAATCAAAAGAATATTCCCCTTGAACATTCTTATTACGCTTTTTCGTATTTCTCTGAATTTTTAAGAGAAGTCAATGAACTTTGAAGAATTAATCGGTATATGTAATAATTCGATCCACAGCTATAATTGTCCTGGGACGACTCGATTTGCATTTATTTTTAAATTAACAAATATTCAAATTTAAAAAAAATTCAAATCCTCAACTTTATAAACTTTCAAGATCTCCAATTTAGATTTTGAGGAATATAAACATTTTGTGTTCAAGCTAATTTAAATTTAGCATTTAAGTGCCTAAAAATGTGAGGATATGAACATTTAGCATCTCAAAAATTTACACATTCAGATATTTCTAAGCTTGTGATTAAAATATAGTAACTTAGTAATTTGGAAATTTTGGGCCTGGGAACTTGAAAATTGGGCAATTTGGGAATTGTAATATTTGGGAACTGAAAGATTTATAAACGAAGGTGGTTGTTGATCTTTACATTTGATATTTCAAGATTTATGAACTTCAGAAGTATTAGAATTTTTGAGATATGGAAATGTAGAAACTTAGAAATTTCTCAAGATTATTTACTTCACTAATTTCTGAAATACGAAAATCTGGTCATTAAGAAATTTTATGATTTGAATATTGGAAAATTTACAAATTTAATAATTCGCAAATTTGGAAGTGTAGAGTTTTGAAAATTTGTAAACTATAGATGTTTGTCGTTTTGGGGATTTGTAAATTGAAACGTTTAGTCGTTAAAAAATTAAAAACTATGAAATTTTGAAAAATGGAAGGCATTAAGTTTGAAAACTTGAAAATTTCTGGTTGAACTATGCAGAAATAGATCACGACCGAGAAAAACTAGACGGATGTAAGTCTGAATGAATCTCTAGTTTATTAAAGTAATACGATTTACATTAAATTAATATGACGGCTATTCGATAACAGCTATTTGCTTCACGATGATAAAGTGTAGCGAGAGAATAAACTTTCTTTTGTTTATCGATAGTTATATTAACTTCAAATACGAGAATTTGCGATATTCTTAACAATTTCCAAGTTTACAGATAACATACGAAGTAATATATACATGTTGTCTTGATGTAAATGTAAATTGTAGAAGGTTCCTTGTCTCAGGTAGTTGTTACGCAAATGAAGTCTACACTGCACCCTTGTGTACAATTCCATGCAATAAATGAAACATCATAAATGCTGTCTGTACAACATCAATATGTATAAAATATATAAGTACTATGTATGTATGTACATACGTACACTCAAGAGTAAGATTAATTTTCGTAGGTAAAATGTGATAGTCATGTTCTCAACTCATTCATTTTTAGAAATTTTTGAGCAATCAAACATTTGAAGATTTTGAAGTTTAGGATCTAGGGATGTAGAGATTTTAGAACTTTGGGAAATTTGAGGTATTCAGATTGTTGAAAACATAACAAATTATCGACGTAAATCAATATTCGATTTATAGATTAATCGATAGACAAAAGACTACTTTGTCAGTAGTTTATATAAGACGTGAACACCGTCCTGAATTGCTATTCGTTTCAATTTGTTGTATCGTTGCCATCGTGTATTAATATCAGTTTCTTATAATTTTATTTTAATAAATCTTAGAAAGTTATTTGGCTTTAAATTCTCATAATAATTCGTTGTCGTATCCACTTCATAATCTTAACACAGATCTAAGAGTTTAGTAATTTAGGGTCATTCTACGGCAAATCAATCACTTTTGGACGTCACCATTTGCGATTTTGCTGTAATCAAAATATGTTGTAATCCATGTGAAATTAAGGGTAGTCACCATTTTGCCGGTTTCGAATTTGTTAAGAAATAACAAGCCTACACGGACCACACATCACTTCAGAGTTAATCTAACCTAACTGAAAGTGTATCATTGTCCAAGAGTGGTCACTAATATATTTTTCGAGGTATAGTTAGTATATGAGATCATCTCGTATTGCTTTTAGACCAGTGGTATAGACAACCGATCATAATCGCGGAGCGCACGGGTCGATAACCTGAAACGGAGGTACATCGCGTTCTTTTATTGGGATTTTATCGCTATCGAGTTTATTGGGACGTCAATTTTCAAGACTCCATCCTTTTAAAGGAGAAATTCGAGGCATACGACCACATTCTTTTTAACCTCTTAGGTACGACGCGCCACTATAGTGGCTTTCGCAGATACCATCTCTCTATACGACGGTCCACTATAGTGTCATACGCGAATGCCATCGTTACATAGCGCCAATATATTACACTGTCATCGCGCAGAAAGATAGAAATTACATCAGTAATTAAATTTATTAATTTACACACTTGATTTTATATAATGTTATAACGTGTAGTATATAAATTATGTGCATAGTCTGAAATTGCGGTAGTTTGTTTCGTACTTTATTGAAACAACGTTGATCCGTGTTAAATTGTAATAGACACTTTTCCAATTTCAATGCTAATAGTAAATGTGTTAATTTGGAACACCAGGTCGTAATTTGTGAGATGGAGTTTGGCGTCCTCGGGAAGTTGTAATACATCAATCGTTATTGAGGGTGGAGGAAGCGATTTCCAAGTTCAGACGAAGATTACTTAACCTCTTAGACACGACAGGCCACTACAGTGGCTTTCGCGGATATCATCATAGATTACATAGTGCCACTATAGTGGCTCTACTGCCTCACTCGCTCACCGTTTCAATTGAATAATCGTTTTCATATGTTTCAATTCGCACTTTTTTGCCTTCACCACGTTTTGTAAGAGTATTAACAAATCCCACAAAGGTACATTACATCTAAATAAAAGGTACCAAGTAGTTTAGGCATCATGGGAGCACCTCTTTGCACTAATACACGATATTGCAAACATTTGGAAATTACATATTTTGTGAATTTTCTAAAAAAGTAAATTATCAAAGTTAAAGTATATGTATCATATCTTTGGGCAAAATTATAATTTAATTCCAATGTACTCGCATAGAGAACAGCATTGTCACACATTATAGTGTTGTTTACGCGTAATTCGCGTCGAACTCTGCCATACAGAGAAGCAGCGCCACGTAAAGTTCATCATAAGAGGTTAAGTTTAAGCCCTCTACGACTCACTGAAAAACAAGAATTTGTTTAAATTTTTTGATATTATAAAATAAATTGACGAGGTCAAAGTATTTTATAATAGCCCAATCCTTTATGCACAAAACAAAATGTAGCTAAATCGGACAAGTAGTTTATGAGAAAAAAATTTGTAAGTGAAGCATGTTTTCGCCAAAATAGACAAAAATTGCAAAATTTGTAGGCTTGTTATTTCTGAACAAATTTGAAACCAAAATGATGACTTAAACCCCACTTAATTTCACATGGACTACAACATATTTCGATTTGAACAAAATCGCAGGTGGTGAAGTCAAAGATTGATCAGCGTGAAATGACCCAGTATGAAAAATGTTGATAATATTCATTCAGCGTACTGTAAAGAACGAAACGTTTTGACGCGTACTTTACACAGTGATTCCGTTTCTGCATTTTACAGTGTTATATTTAATTATTTATTATCAAGCAGCGATCATTAATAATAATTTTATCGCGGAAATTATTTATGGAAAGTTTGTAATTAACGCTACGAACGCGCGTTCCTGCTTCATGCGTTGAGTTGTAAATAAAACAAGGATATATTATGACAATTTCAGGGTAGACGTGGAAGCAAAGCTTCCAGGTAATATACGAAAGAGTAAATGCTGTTTAGTATTTTTCTCTTCCTAAATTGGTCAGCGGGCAAGCGAGTAAACTCATTTCTGCAGTGAAAAATCCGATTTACAGAAATTAAATTAAACCTTTGCAACAGTAATCTTTGAAATGAAATTTTTTAATACCGTTCGCATTCTGTATTGTCATGCATGTGTGCGCAGTGTTGAAAATGGTCTTCGTAATGAAGGCAAAAATTCATTTTTACGGTAGAAGCATAATCATCGCTATCATTGCATCGCAACTGAAATTTCAGGGGTCCTGAGTTGAATAGCGTTGACGTAATTAAGCATTTGAAATGCGAGCTATTTTAAGTAATTGTTGGACTGTTAATTTGTATTTTACGTTGTTACTAAATTGCAGACTTTATTAAAACGATATACCTCTGTTTATACTTGTCACTTTATTTATTTATTGCTGACGAAAAGTACACATTACAAAAAACCTATATTTTAAGGGGGGTATTCTCGTTTATTTGCAGCCTTTATTTATGTATTTCAGGATTTGATTTTTTTTAGGATTCGGCAATGAGAGAAAAAATGAACGGTTGTAATGGAAGAAAGTAATTTTTATTAGATATAATTGTCAATAGACACTTAAGGGTTCAATCTTGTAACCAAATACTCTGAGCATGATTTGTAGCCATTCAGACAGAAAATTAAATTTTATGTTGTTTTAGACAAGAGAGACAAGGATAGTAGATATTTGGTTTTTAAAAGTGTGTAAAAATCAGGGGGGTATCAGAAGACAAGGCAGCTGCACATGTTCTTAGAACGTGATAGAAAGATAGCACCCACTTACAACTTTAGTAAATACTGTCGAGAAAATGTTTTCAAGAAGATTACTTAATAAAGTTTCACCACATGTAAGTCATTAAGGGTCGACTCTGGTGACCAAATACTTCGAGTATTATTTTTGGAGATTTTTGGTATATTACTTTATGGTATATTGGTCAGAAGAGACAACCTGAAGATTTGAAAGTGTGGAAATTAGAAAATTTTTGAATTTGGAGATTTATCGATATGAAAGTTTGAAAATTTGGGAATCTGGGAATTTTGTAAATTTGAGAATTTAGAAAATTAAGGATTTGCAAATTTTAATAATTTGGAACTTTAAAAATTTAGTAATTTAGCAATTTGTAAATTTGAAAATGTACTAATTTAGCAATTTGTAAATTTGGAAACTTTGGTTTCTGAAAATTGAAAAATTTGGAAATTTGGAAGAATTGGTTTCTAGAAATTGAAAAATTTAAGAATGTGAAAACTTGCTAATTTAGGAATTTATAAATCTAAGAATTTTGTAATTTGAAAAATTGAAAATTAAGCAATGTGAGAAATTGAGGATTTGTGAATTTAGAAATTTAAGGTTTCGAGAATTTGGAAATTTAGTGGTTTGATTATTTGGAATTTTAGAGGTTTAGCAATTTAGCAGTTTGAACATTTTGATAATACCGATAATTCAATATTTAGAAATTTGGGAATTTGTGGATATACAAGTTTGTAAATTGCAACATATAACAATTTAAGAATCAAGAAACGTGAAAATTTGTGAACTTAAGAATATAGAAATAAAACAAATTTGTAAAATTAAGAATTTGGGAATTAAAAAAGTTGGAAATTCGAGGCTTTCACCCATGCAACTCATCTAAACTAAGCAACAAGAACTTTTCAGTGTATGTTCATAAAAAGTTATAAATAATGAACTATTTAAAAAAAGAAAAACTAAACCTAAAATAGTTTCAAACAGTAGCTGTTTTCTCCTTTCTCATTGCATAAAAACATTGAACAGTACAGTTGTGTTGTGTGTCAACTTAATGAAAAACGCAAGCTAGTTTAGTTGTGTATCAGTGACACTATTCCGACAAAATGAATGAACAACTGATTTAAGGGATATATATTGAACTTTATTTACAAACGAATAATTGTTTGTAATACTTTAAAAATGACACAACATAGTTACGGACGTCTTAAAAATATTGTACTTTGTTTGTTGAGAGCTGACGAGAGAATCTGATCTAACTAAAAAGAATATTCTCCACGAAAACTAAAAATGTGGAGTGGGATCGACATGTTGCTGGTGGTGGATAAGCAACTTGTTAAAATTAACTATTAGCTTGATTGACAAAATATTAAGAGAAGGGGACAAGAACCGCCCTTACAAGATGTTTGTACCGAGGTCAACTTTGACCTGAAGTAACGACTACGCCGTCGCTCGTCACCTAACGGTTCGACAGTAACAAAACCATAAAGTGTGCTGGGTCTTGACAAAATATGTAAAAATAGAAAAATTTGGAACTACAAATTGTAAAAACCGCTGCAAAAGGCAATGATCGTTTTGCTCAAGAACATTCCAAAAAATAAAAATAAACTTGATGGTTTTACGATTTTAAGAGTGCGCCCCAACAAGTACAATATTATGTATCAAAAACGAGATAATGTTAAGCTACACTTTAATTTTATTGTTTTGAGTGCATTATCGGTCATCGTAAGGATTTGGCCAGTTTCGTGCATGCATGCACTTCACATTTATCAGTATCAACCTCACCTATCAGAGTGTAAAAAGAAAGGTGGTTTGAAAGATCGCATTGCACGCGTTGCAGAACCATAACTGTTATATGACAGTATCTTAAGCCGATACAGGGATTCAAGTCAAAAAGTTAACAACGTAAATGTAACAACGTTAAAATGTGGCAGAACAAAGTATATTATAGCGATTAAAACTGATTTTCGTGACTTGATTGAAAATTAATTTTTTCACTTGCATTAAAAATAATTTTTGTGACTCGCGTGAAAATTGATTTTCATAATTGTTAGAGTAGTATATATTATTATAATGTACATATATATATATACATGTATACGTGTATGTATGTGTGTACATACATATATGTATATTATAATAATATGTACACATACATACATATATGTATATTATAATAATATATACTACTCTAACAATTATGAAAATCAATTTTCATGCAAGTCACTAAAATTATTTTTAATCCAAGTGAAAAAATTTATTTATTAACAATTAACATACACGTATACACATACATATATGTATATTATATATTAGCCGGTTTACCTGCTTCACAAGGTTAAAAGTAAATATTGCTTGCAAGATCCAATAACAGAATAAGATATTCATGAAACTCGCATAGTTTATTTTTGAAGAAGAGATATTATCAATGAACAGATTTATTTTTTGCAATGATTGTAATATTGAAGGAACTGTTGCCTGAATTAGGATATATGAACTGGTGAAATTTCACAGTCCGTTAATTCTTGAAGTCTGGCTCGTTGAATCACTTGTAACTATCACTGTGCTGTTTGATAAACTATATTCTTTGTGCGTTGTCATAACAGAATGTGCAACCCGTATGACGTCATAGTGACGTGACGTCCTGCTTTGGGCGCCGAAATACACGTGAAATTGTGGTTAAGGTGACTTTGTGGTACGTCTTCAATTTTAATCACTACGAAGTCCGAAAACTATTTACAGTATCAGATCTACCCTTGTGCGAAATTTCATGAAAAAATATTCAGTAGTTTTTGCATAATGACACGACATACATAAAATTGAACTAAGATATATAAATTTGTATATGTAATAGGAAAAAACTCGTTTTGTTTAAAAGCAAAAAATATAATGTTTCCCTTATTAAAGAATTAGTTATTTAGGGAGTATTAGTTAATAGCAGAAACTCCAGTGTTTCAAAAATTACAGCACTAAAGGAACACTTTAACACTTAAATTGGTAACCGCGCGGTATAAACAACTAACCTTAAAATTACCATTATTCAATAAATTATCATAGTTCCAGGAAAGATAAAAAATCTATGAACACGTTCGTAGCGAAACGAAGTAAGCTGATTTCTTTATCGATTTCTTTTTCAAATAACGAAAATGGTAGACGGAAATCGTTTCATTAGAATATATTCAAATTGCTAGAACTCTCATTGGTGATTCGTTGGGGTACGGCCAATTATTTTTCAGATAGTATTATCCCAAACTCCAACTTCTCCTCGCCTTTCTACTGAATAAACCTG
Organism: Megachile willughbiella; assembly: GCA_945859595.2. Classification (NCBI taxonomy): domain Eukaryota; kingdom Metazoa; phylum Arthropoda; class Insecta; order Hymenoptera; family Megachilidae; genus Megachile; species Megachile willughbiella. The sequence goes on from OX243801.1 coordinate 11,820,341, forward strand.
ATCCCAGTTTCCAGGCTTTCACTCCCGTTCTTTCCATTTCCCTTCTTTTTCCATGCTTTTTCCTTGGGTTGGTTTCGCTTCTGTCATCTGGCAAGATAATCGCACGATACATCCAGCTAGAATAATCAAAGGTACACGCTGAAAGGACTAATGTTTTGTTACTCCTTACATTTTTATCAACGAACATCTCGTTTGTTTAATTATTTCATTGTTCATTAGTTTACAAAGAAATTAATTGTGAATGTGGGATCATTTTTTAGATAGTGAAATAATCACGACAAAGCTATAGTCTATGTAATATATTTGATATAAATAATCTTTTTTTCGTTTATTTATTATATATAGCTTTAGTTCTGCGATTATTTTGATGCTTCACAATATATGTATATATAATAATTATATAAAATAATTTTTTAATTTGTACTTTTATTACTTTGTAATTGTTACATAAATCTTTTAAACTTTAAATTACTTGTTTTAATAGTCTATAAACTTTTGAATAAGACGTAAATGTTTTTTGTATGTTGCTGTATGGATTATTTATACAAAAGAGTATAAAAAATTAATTTTTCAAACCGTATTTAGTGAATTATTTTTTGCTTAATGGAAGTTAAACATTTCAATTAAAGTTGCATAATGTATCATTTATTTAAACTTAGGCTGTTGTAATGTTTAATTTCAACAATTTTTAAACAATTAAAACAAAAATTACACGAAACATAATATATGAGAAGTTGTATAATTTATTTGTATAATTAGAAATATTAAATCTTGGACTATTGAAAATTACAAAGTTTAAGAGTTTGGAGTAATTTAGGAATTTGGAAATTAACAAATTTCGGAATTTGGAGATGTAGAAATTTTAGAATTTGGCGAATTGCGGATTTAGGAATTTTAGAATTTGGAGAATTGTGGACCTGAGTATTTAAGAATTTGGAGAATTGCAGATTTGAGAATTTTAGAATTTGGAAAATTGCAGATTTGGAAATTTCAGAATTTAGAGAATTACGGATTTGGGAATTTAAAAATTTGGAGAATTGCGGATTGGGGGATTTAAGAATTGCAGATTCGGGAATTTAGAGATTTATAAATTTTGTGACTTGGGGATTTGGAAATTTAGAGATTTGGGAACTTGGAAATATGAAAATTTTAAGAATACTACGAAATTTTGAACTTAAAGATATGAAAATTAAAAAATTTTCCATTTGACAATTTTAGAATCCAAAAATTTGCACTTTCGCAAATTTACGAATATAAATTTAGAAATTCGCGATAAAAGAAAATTAAAGTCAATTTTTCAAATTGTATTTAGCACGATATTTATTTCTCAATTGAAACATTTCTATTAAAGTCGTATAATGTACCCATTTATTTGGGTACATATAAATAAAGTCGTATAATGTAACAGCATTTCAATTTTAATCAATTTCATCAGCCATGTAGTAGAATTTAATATAAAAACAACACGGAACAAAATATACATGATAATGTATTTAATTAAAAATTTCAGTGTAAAAGTATGTGCTGATTATACGTTTTGTAGTTTCGAGGTGTATGACATTTTCATGGAATTTCACCCTACGGGTTTGAATTAGATTGCCCCACAGAGTAAAACCACTCGTAATGTTAATAGAGTATATAGGGTAGAAATACTGCTGACGGACGTTTCATAACACGGACTTAAACAACGGAAATATAAGAGTTATTTTCATTCTAAGAATCGAAGGGGAGTTTTTGCTAATCAAAATAACTTAAAAACGCGACAAGTTAAAAAAATTGAAATTAAATCAACCATTGGTAGATAATCACATTGGCACACTTTTGAGAATGCAAAAAAATATTTTGCGATTACATATGGTTAAATCAAATTTTAAGTGACATCTAATATAATATTTTGTATGTTTTATATAATATTTCTTTTAATGGTTGCATCTTTTCAATAACTGTTATACTACTGTGATCAAAAAGTAAGGTGAATTTGTTTATAAAATGAAAAATTTTTATTTATTCCCCTAAATCAATCTCATCACTTTCAAAGTATTCCCCGTCCGACACAATACACTTATGCCAACGTTTTTCCAATCCTCGAAACAGTCAAACAAGTCCTTTTCCGGGATGGCCTTCAATACTTTCTTCGATTTGACTTTTATCTCGTCAGACGATTCGAAACGGTGTCCCAGACACGGTCTTTTGAGTTTGTTAAACAGCCAGAAGTCGCACAGTGCTAAATCAAGTGAATAAGGTGGTTGTGGAACGATATTGGTCGATTTGTTGGTGAAATGTTCTCGAAGAACCAATGCAGTATGGGACGGCAGTATCGTCCCACGTGGAATTGACGAGTTTGAGGCACAAAACATTTTCTAAAATGGTTTCGATTGATCCAAATGAGATGTTCGCAGCATCAACAAGATCTCTAATTGTCAATCGACAATTTCCAAGCACCAAATCTTTGATTTCCTTCATGTGACATTCATCAGTACATGTTGATGGTTCGTCCGGAGCGCTATTTGTCTTGAACTCGGACTCGACCTTTTTTGAAATGTTTGTACCACTTGTAAATATTTTTTTGCGACATAGCCTTGTCACTAAAGGCCTTCTGCAACATCCACAACGTTTCCGCGGCAGAATATTCATTTCGTAAACAAAATTTAATGCAAACTCTCCTCAACAAAGTCAGACATTGTAAAAATCGAAAAACTCACTTTTGTATGGTTACAAAAAGACGTAGCTCTGTTGCAATTGCATATATTGACATAAAGCTATGCACAGATATCAAAGATAGTACTACTAATCCACACAAAAAATAATTTCATGATTTTACTGTACCCGCAAAGTTTAAATGAAAAATTCATCTAATTTTTTTATCACAATAGTACTATAAGAAGAACCATAATAAGAATCATAATAAAAACCATAAGAAAGTGGAATAATTAATGTTCTAATCATGGTAGACCTTAGAATTGTTATAAAGAATGATTAAAATAATAATTAATGTTCTATAATATTTAATTATAAAATAATATTATGCGCTATTAAAGAAACGTAGTCTATTATCGCATAAACTATTGATTTTAATAAATACTCGTCTTACAAGCAAATCGTAGATTTTTCCTACGGAAAGTATGGCAAGTGGAATGGCATTCCTTCATTGATTTTATTTGAGATTTTTCAAGATTTCAAAATTTGGGATGAGTTAAAAATTGAGGGATATAGTAGTTCATGAAATTTAGAATTGAAGAAGATTTATATGTGGACATCCTGGGATTTAGAAATCCATGAATAACTGAAATATGGGAATTTGGGAATATGAAAATTTTTGAATGCGGAAATAGACATTTGAAATTCTAGAAATTTGTGGATTGGGCATTTAGAAATTTATAAACTTGACAATTTTCGGGTTCGGAAATTGGAACACTTGGAAATTTAGAAACCTGAAAAATTAAAATTTTGGTAATTTCGAAATTTAAAAAGTTATAAATTTAGGAATTTGGAAATTTAGAAATTTAGAAATGTAGAAACTTGACAATTTTCGGGTTCGGAAGTTGGAACACTTAGAAATTTAGAAACCTGAAAAATTCAAAGTTTGGTAATTTCGAAATTTAAAAAGTTAAAAATTTAGGAATTTGGAAATTCAGAAATTTAGAAATTTAGAAACTTGACAATTTTCGGGTTCGGAAGTTGGAACACTTAGAAATTTAGAAACCTGAAAAATTAAAATTTTGGTAATTTCGAAATTTAAAAAGTTATAAATTTAGGAATTTGGAAATTTAGAACTTTAGAAATTGAGAAACTTAGAAATTTTGAAATTATGAAATTATGAAATTTGGAAATTTAGAAATTTAGAAATTTAGAAATTTAGAAATTTAGATTGTATATTTAAAAGTAAAAATACCGATAAACACCGAAGTAGTACTATATTATACTATAATCTGTATGAAAAGCAGCACCCATAGAAAATATCTTTTAATTAAACCTTTTTTTTAATTAAAAAACTAGTATGGACCTAATGTAAACTTACCCAAATCGTACTCATTAAGAACAAGTGCATTTTACGTACAAAATACAAAAAAAAACTGAAACAAAATTATCGTTAATCAATTACTTATTAATAGAGTTATAAATCTTATCGATGCACACAACGCATTGTATATAACTATGCTATGTTTTTAATGTGAAAGAAATATCATTTAAAATTAATATTTTCAAATCATATGCTTCTCATTGCTATCCTAAGACCCGATCACTGTACATTATGCAATATAGTATATTTCATCGATCTACTCTCTTTATACATTTTACAGAAGCAGTTTTCATGGGTCTTCCTCTTCTTTTTTCCCCGTTTGTGTATCAGTTTTTGCATTATTTCAGTGGTATTATGGGATTCAACTCCTTTCGCAGATTTATGCTTACATACATATGGCGATGTGGATTAGGAATATGGGCCAACTTGGATTTTAATTTATCGTTATAGAATACAAAGTACTGATCGATAATGTAAAATTCAGAAATAAAACCGAAAATAGACGTTGTTTGATATAAAAACTCGATTCAATGAGAATCCGTTAATAAATCCTTACGATCGTATAAAAATTGTAACGAGAGCAAAAAACTTGTCACTTTTATTTTTTACGGAACTTATATTTATTTCTATTTTTCATGACTCACTGTGCTTACTAATGTATTTAATTATTTTGCCATTTTACAATTTTGAGTGACTAGGTATTTCAGTTTAAAAGAAGCAGCCAAAGCGAAAACGACTTTGACGTGGAAACAAATTAGGATAGTTTGCTCTACTAACCTAACCTCTCCAATATAACCTAACCAATAAACAAATAACATAACAATATAACCTAATTAATATGACAGTATAACAAAGCAAAAACCTAAACAGTAACCTAAACGAATAACATAACTAATATGACAATGTGACTAAACAAAAACCTAAACAATAACCTAAACAATATAACCTAAGTAGTATGACAATATAACAGAGCAAAAACCTAAACAATAACCTAACTAATATGACAATATAACAAAGCAAAAACCTAAACAATAACCTAACTAATATGACAATATAACAAAACAAAAATCTAAACAATAACCTAAACAATATAACCTAACTAATATGACAATATAACAAAGCAAAAACCTAAACAATAACCTAACTAATATGGCAATATAACAGAGCAAAAACCTAAACAATAACCTAACTAATATGACAATATAACAAAACAAAAATCTAAACAATAACCTAAACAATATAACCTAACTAATATGACAATATAACAGAGCAAAAACCTAAACAATAACCTAACTAATATGGCAATATAACAGAGCAAAAACCTAAACAATAACCTAACTAATATGGCAATATAACAAAGCAAAAGCCTAAACAATAACCTAAACAATATAACCTAACTAATATGACAATATAACAGAGCAAAAACCTAAACAATAACCTAACTAATATGGCAATATAACAGAGCAAAAACCTAAACAATAACCTAACTAATATGGCAATATAACAAAGCAAAAGCCTAAACAATAACCTAAACAATATAACCTAACTAATATAACAATATAACAAAGCAAAAACCTAAACAATAATCTAAACAATATAATCTAAATAATATAACCTAACCAGTAAAAAAATATAGTTTCTTTTAAAAGAGCAAAGATTGTATTAGCTTTATTTTCTGTTTTTAACGCACCAACGTAGCAATGGTCACGTATTACATCGCGAATGTAATATTCGTCGAAACCTTATAGAAAAGTGGTTAAATGTGGAATAACAATCATAAACTTTTGCACTCGAAGGTATTTTTACTGTTTGCAAAAAGCAACTTCAAAACTTAGGAGATAAAAAGTTAAATGAATTTTGTTCAGGTTATTATTTCTCTACTAATAATTTCCACTATTGTTTGTTTCACTATTTTAATCACATGTGTAATATTACAGAATTAATTAAAAAATGCTTTCAAGCTATTGTTTTAAATCGAGTGACGACTGAGAGTCGCCTCTGGAGTGCAAAGGATTAATATTCTCCTAAAATTTACAAATGACTGCAAATTATTTTATGAACTCCTTTCGTCACTGTACAAGTTTATCGACATTTATTCGACAGTCGAGCAAATGTTAGTAATGTAACCGAGACATTTTGTTTTACCCCTGTTCGTAAACTCTTCATGTATTATTCATGTTTTGCATTATTTTACAATGCTTATTTTTATTATTTACATACGCGCTTGTAATATTCACACGCATTTGTAAACTAAATACCGTGTTTCCAACTTCGTGAAATTTTAAATATGGACATTCAGCTGTAGCCAAATTATGAAATACCTCATATTTCAATATTATTTAAACGTTTGCACGTTATTTTCTTTTTTTCGCGATCGAAAAATACGGATCAGGTGCTTAATATGAATGGCTGACATATCACAAATATTTTGATGCAAAAATAAATGTAATTATAATTGCTACCTTTTATTTACTATTTTAAAAATTAATTAATATATAAAGTGATTAGATACAATTATTATATACAATGTATATAAAGATTATACAACTAGATATAGCTTACAAGAAGAATAAAAATATTAATTCATAAGAAACTATTATTCGTTAGTTTTTTTATAAAAATGTTGTTTCTAATGTTAGCATTCCATATTTGAGTATCTACTTCATAGTAAATACATTTTATGCCCGTTTAGTACTAATTTAATGTTAAATATCTATACTTATACTAATAATATAAAATAACTCTTAAATTAAGAGTACCAAAAGTAGAATTAATTGAGAATACCAAAATCTTTTAATTGTGGCGATTAATACGAAAATCAAACTTTCCTATATTATCCGTAAGGTCATAATAGGTAATGAAAATTTAATTAATAGTAAACGTGTTGATACGTTTATCCAGTCGTATATCAGTAAAGTACACATTACATAGATACTTTATTCGACACATTGCGAAGCTAATTTAGGAAACATATAGTGTCGTAATTTACACTTTGTTGGTAACACGTATACATGGACATTAAAATATCAAATACCTATGAGAATAATTTTATAACCCATTACACTGAAATTCTCGGTTCTGTTTTCACGACACTGGTCTGACATTCAGCAGTTGTGACCTACAACTTTAAACGACATATGCATTCTCCAAATCGCATGAATCAATAACAAATAACGATGAATAAATTTTTAAACTCCACTCTCTTTGCTGCATATTGAAAATCTAGACTGTAAAGCCAAAATACATTAAATCAGACTTTCAAACTTTAAAGGACAGAAAATCAAAGGTATAAAAACCTTGTAATTAAATAGCACCGATTTTTCAATCATGATTTAAACAACAATTTAAATTTTAAATTGAAATAGTTTACTGTTACTCCTACAAATGTATTTCGAACAGAAGACCAACGTAACTTTCTAATTAAATTAAATGTATGCTATATGTATTCATTTTTTAAAAACCAATTACCAAATTACAACTATTTTAATTATTGAATTAAAATTATTAAGTACAATGTATATATTATTGTAATGACTTTTATGGATTTATTAAACGATTTCAAACTATGCTTCAGTAATCAACTATGATAAATGCAAACTATGTCTCAAATTGAACCTTATATTGAAAAATAGCGAAACAAACAGCGAGCAGAGTTTAGTGCTTAATAAAAATGATTAAAATTAAGATACACATTTACTTCACCTTTTAGACGCAAGGAAAAAATGTATCGCTTCATTATATTGTTATTGTTATTGATTTTATTAAGGCCTCGATTATTTAAAAATGAAATTGTCCGTTGTATATTTTGTGTTTTGAAACAACTTAATACTGTTTTGGTTTTAACAATGGATTTTATATTTCGATGACTTAACATCAACGATAAATATAAACGATTAACATCTCATTCTCAATCTTTATTTTAGATCACTTTGTTATGTCCCCTTTTCAAAATATGTAAAAATCTCTTATTAAACACCGCCATATGGATCATATATGATTCACACGTTTTTTCAATGTACATTTTACATCACTCCAACGTGTTACATTATATTGTTACATTTCCATTGGTACATCATTTTACTCGGGTCGCAATTAAACCAGCATATCGGAGGACTAAAACGTCATTCTCATACTGGTTAAAAGAATGCTACCATATTGTTTTGTAAAGATACGTATTGTGAAGATTTAGCTGTCTGGAAAGTCTCCGTTCAGGAAAAAGCTTGCTACGAAGTAACTGTTCTGCCCGATGATTAAAACATTGGTTATTGAAAAGTATATTTTCATAATCCTGTAGACAAACTCATAAAACCCGTAATAATAACGCAAGCAGTAATCACAGGCAGTCGAATCGGTGCATCGTTAATTGTTTGTCCTACTGAATAGCAGTTCATGAGTGTATGCGCATCGCGGATGAATGAAACAACGGAAACAAGAAAGGGATTGCAAAGAAAAGAGTACAAGCAACGGTTTCCCTCCCACAGAACGGTTTTTCTCGACTGAATGGATGCAATTATCTTTTGATACTCATTACATTGTTTTTGCCGAGAGGCCGGCTCAATGTCCTATTCAGATACAGAAGAATGATTATCCCACTATCGAGAAGTAATTGTGTAGTAAACGTACTGTCATGGAGCCGTATTAAAACGTCAGCTGGATCCCTGCACGCGAACAAAACACGGGACCTCGAAATACGTATCTCTCTAAAATATTATTGAAGTAACATTAAATGCATTGCGAATCTTCTTCTCATCGCTGAACACTAATTTGCGTTTGTAAATCGTTATCGTTTCTTTTTCTTCATATATGAAATTCATTGTTTTTAGACATTTCTAAGTTAACAAATTTCCATGTATACAAATTCTAATATAGAAATATTAAGTCTAAATAAACTGTGTCTACAAGTGCTTCATATGCACTATTTTCATATATGAACGGCAACAGTAAAACCACCAAACTAAGTCACACAATTTGTAAAAGCGCTTTTCTTGAAATCTGCATTGACCTTCATCAAGAATTATTGTGTGTACTAATTTATGTTTTGTTGTTTCTTTATTTTTCAGCTTCATTTTTAATTTTAAATTAAGTGCACATGCCGGTAGGGTTAGTGTTAACATAAAATACTTAAATATGCCTTATCTTCCTATACGAACTTAAACATGTAGAACGTAAATGTAAATATCATATATGCTTTATTTCGCTACATAAACATAGACATAAAACTATAACATGAACTGAATCTTAACTGAGTCTACAAATCGTGTACCTCACGCGAATTCGAGCATGTATTTAAAATTTAGGATACCCACTGTAAACATATAGGTAGAACAAGAGTATGTATTAATTATATTAAGCGTAATTATGAATTATGCTTGAAATTTGAAAATTTGAGGATTTAGAAATTTGGGAATTCGGGGATCTAGGGATTTGGAAATTTGGGAATTTAGGGATCTAGGGATTTGGAAATTTGGGAATTCAGGAATCTGGGGATTTGAAAATTTGAGAATTCGGGAATCTGAGGATTTGGAAATTTGGGAATTCGGGAATCTAGGGATTTGGAAATTTGGGAATTCGGGGATCTAGGGATTTGGAAATTTGGGAATTCAGGGATCTGGGGATTTGGAAATTTGGGAATTCGGAAACTAAGAAATTTGAGAAGTTAGGAATTTAGAAATTTGGAAATTTGAAAATTTGAAAATTTGGAAACTTAAGAACCTGGAAGACCAAGCATTAAGAAATGTATTATATAAATTCAGAATTTTATAAATTCAGAAATTTGAAAATTTGGAAATTCAGAAATATGTGCGGTCCGAGTTTTCAAATTCTCGAATTAAGAAATTTCGAAGTTTTTAAACCGAAGAATTGACTACCCATTAAAACTCATTGATACCCGTTTCATTACTTATTTATAGTGGTCGGTCCGATTTAGGTCATCGTCTATAATACCCGATCAAATTAGGTTTACATTATTCGTGACTATGTATTAATTATATTATTCGCAATTATGAATAATGCTTGTATTCATGGACGTATGCACTTCATTCATGATAAATGTATATTCAAACTCGTGCAGACGTAAACTACAAACTAACAACCAGTGCCTTTCTATTTGCGAAAGACACCATCAATCCGAATTATTCAGTAAGCATTTCATGTAACGCTTGATATATCTTGCAACGACCGATTGGGGTTACATTACACGATACATTTCAGGTTAAATTACTAGTGGGTTTACGAACCAGGTGCCTGCCGCGACTTCGAATGTGTATTTAAAATTTAGAATACCTATTGTGAACGTATAGGTAGAACAAAAATGAGATGTAGAGATTTTAAAGTCGTTCCAAACGATTAAACGTGTCTGAAACTATCGAAAATAATACCAAACACGATTATTGTCGATTTGACGATGACTGATGTCAATGACGACCAAATATTGTCGTCAACGATGAGTTATAGAGCTTTGAATGTGGTTCCAGTCGATTCTGTGTAAAAAATTATCGAAAACGATACCAAAACACGGTTTTTTATCCATTTGACGACGATAGACGTCAATGACGACAGGAATCTGTCATCAGATCGCCACCAAAAGCTATACAGCAAATTTAGTGCGTTTCGCGAGTCTGCCCTCAAAATTTCAACTAATAAGACTCAAAATTGCGGTCTGTAGCATGGTATAGCATAGTCAAGCGAACAAATACAGATCAAGCTGTTCCAGGAGCCTCATATTCTGCAACAAGTGTAGGACTGCATTTATCACTGGGCAAAATAGATTTTTGCATAGAGGACCTAGGTGAAGCTAGCCGGAAGAAATAATGAAATATGGTTATTTTATATAGCAAAAATTCTTTCAATTTTTTGGAGCAACTATTAAGATAAATATTAAATGAGTATTTAATTATTAAACGATATTAAAAGAACTTTTGCTCATGGAATATCAAACGTAGGAAACTTAAACGATTTCCGCCATGTGTAACGCGTTGTTGCGCTCTCTGTTGGCAGGAGTTTTCAGTATATTTTCCGCATGCGTACTACAATTATTTATTATAAAACAAACTTGTAAATAATTAAGAAATTATTCACTCACAAACAATGAAAATGATATATTTGTAAATCACGAATTCCAATCAATTACAGTTATCAGTTATCACAAAGTCTATTTTATAAAAAATTACTAAAAAGTTCCGGCTGACATCATGACCGAAATAAAATTGTTAATTACAAAAGAACTAATTTCTCGCAAACGTTAGAAATAGACTCACAACCAATCACAAACGAGTTACAAAGGAAATACACTAAGAAAAATGAAAAGTAACAATATTTCATTATTTCTTCCGGCTAACTTCACGTAGGTGCATAGGGGTCGCTGAAAAGGAAACCCGCATAGAGATGTTCGTCATTATATTGTTTTGAAAACATTCTGTCACGGGGATATTATTAATATCCGTTTGTTTTTCTACTTTGTTTTTCGACATACAGTGTGTCCCAGTTTTGTTCGTAAAACTTTACCAGCGTGTTCTATAAATAAAAGTGATAAAAAATATGATATAAACATTGGCTCTTAAATGCTTTATCGAAAGATTGTGAGGAATATACGAAATAGTAAAGGACGATTTTCTCCGTCAATACTACATACGAATAATTATCGACTTTCACATATTTTTTAATAATTTTCAATAATGCATTCAGGAACCTGCGTATCACTTTTTACAGTTTAGAAAATACAAACTCTTAGAGAAATTAAAAATAGTATAGCTTGACAGCCAGTGTGTGTCCGCAGTTAAACTCGAAACGTCTGTAGTTAAAATTCATGCTACGATGGCTCGAACAGCGATCTGTAAACAATAGTGGCCACTATTTTTGCCATAAAGTGAAACGTTAAAGTCGTCTAATTGTTATTACTATTTATATCTCCTAACATTTTTTATTGTATCTTTGAACTGGTTTAATTACATTATTATCTATAGCATACTTGAAAATAACAATTATTTCTTGTTCTTCATATCATTGATGTTACACTTAATTTGTGTTTGTAACAAAAGATGCAAATTTTACAGCTTCTTCTACGATTTGATTTTAGTCAAATATCGTTTTAAGAGACTTCTCATGTGGAACTATTGATTTTAGGCGATTAATAATAAATTATTGCGTTAAAATTATCTGAGGTTTTTAAAATGTTGCGCGCGGATTTAGTCATTTTTCAAGATAATATTGTAAAATTTCTACATTATTATTCATGTTATTAAAAGAATTCTTTACACAGCATGTCACTTTTAACACTATTCCTACCAAAAGTTGTCAAAAGACACCTTTCAAATTTTAACTTAAAATTATTCTCTAAGTTGAATCATTTATCCACAACTAATTTTTTACTTTTCATACAATAGTTGGTAAATTAATTTAGCAATATAATTTTCTTCCAGTTCATCCTAGATCTAATAATGTGCATATAGTATACTTCTACCATGAGGTGTGTTTTGACACCTTAAGGATTTCATGACAGTGCCTAATTTTAAACCATTTTACATATAAATATCAACACCACTTTGCAGCATCATATCAATTATAATTAGATTAAAGAATCCCGATTTTAGTTGTAACGGAAAATATAGGAATTACAGCATAACTTTGATATTCCCTTATTTCCCGCCATGTTGCATTTTAGTGTACACCGCTATATTTAGATTTCATAGATTGATGAATTAAGTTAGAATTTACAACCTGATTAAATAATCTCTAATAAAAACACATCAATGTATTGGCAATTATATGCATTCAAACAAAAAGGTGTCAAAAAGCACCTTTTGGTCGCAATAGGTATACACAAAATCGTGATACAAATAGTATTAATAGCTGCATTGATGTTCCTGTATTTATATAAAAAAAACTCAATGATCTTTTTAATCGATACATTGTATAAGACATTATCTTACAATTTAGAATAATGTAAAAAGAATTGTGTAACAAAATGGTGGTCGTATAAAATCGAAATTCATATTATTTGTAACTTTTTCGAATGGTAAAATGAAAACGATTGACATAATACTAGTTTACAAAATAAAGGTCTACAATATATGTGTGCAGAATTTGAAGGAAAGTGGTTAATTCATTATTGAGATACCACATCTGCTAATTTGAAGATCATAGTGTTCCGAGAAACGCGTTCAAAATACAGCATTGCATTATTTTACCATGCCCTTTTAAAATTATTATAATTTTATTATTTTTATAAATTCGAGTATAAAATTTTAGAATGACATTTCCTAGACCCTGCATTGTAAGAAAGTACTTAAAAAATCATTAGCTTATTCTTTACAAATGGTAATACGCCCTTAAATTACGAAGGAAAAAGATCGTTATAAATTTGACCTTAATCGTTCAAATATTTGACATTTAATTTTATCAGCTAATGCATATTCGGTCAAAAGTGGCCACATAACAGTCATTGCATGCAATGTGCTATTTTTTAAAGCATATTTAGTTAGCGAAGTACTTAATTTTATGCAGGTTAGATTAAGGGATGATGTCATTTCTTAAAAGTTAGTACCAAGGACATCTTACAAACTATCAACAATAAAAACATATTTCATTGTCAACATTTGACACACTATTTAATACACTCATTGTAAATATGTGGCATACTATTTGATATATTAGTTGTATACATTTGATATACTATTCACTATACTAATTGTAAACATTTGACATACGATTTAATATACTAATAAATATTTGACATTTTATGTATAATAATGTACAGAATTTCTAGAAAGGTGAAAAATAAAGTAACCGATATACCACCCTTATTTTAAAATTCAGCCCTTAACTAATAAGAACCTAATATTAAACTAATATTATTTATTAAAAATAAATAATATCAATATAATTGAATTTTATATAACTAATGTGATTGAAATATAGCAAATACCAAATCAAACAGTTTCTTCATTTCTTAAAACGTTTCGATTATTATTTTATATTTTGTTTTAATTCAGCTTACTTGAATACAGATCACATTTTTGTTATAATCGAGCTAACAAAATATACATTTCATAATCGATATAACTTTGTTTTAATTTATTTAAAAATTAAAATTAGCACACTAGTCAAATGACCGATTTACAAGTTTCTTATTCTATCTTACTTTTCTTGTTTTTATAAGATAAGCCAATTTCTTACTTTATAAACTTATTTTAATGTTGTAGATTTTTATTGAGGTATAGAATTAATGTGAACAAATAATTTTGTTTGATTTTGCTTATTTATTTCTTTACTTTGTTTTTAAATTCAAAGTATGTGTTCATTATATACTGGTATATGTTACACCAGTTATACATTTTTCTGTAGTATAAATTAGTATTTGTATTATAAATTAGTATTAATTTAACATAAGTTATATTCGGAAAAAGATCCAGCTAAAATTTTAGCTGTTTATGTAGGACATTGTATTAAATATAAATATTGTACTGTATTAAATACAAACATAGTATTTGTATTTACCGGATGTAGTCTTGTTTCACAATTTAATTTTGAGTAACGACAAGCAAAAATAAAAGAGAATTTAATTTTAAATAGTTCCAAAATTCCAAAATCGATACGTAATCGTTTGTTAATGTTGTGTATGATATATGCGTTCTATATATGCGAAAAAACGTCAAAATGTTCATTTATAATTTTATTTCACTTTGAATGAATACCTTGAAACACGGTCGGCGTTACACGAAGACTTTTAATCCCACCATAATCATTCGCGTGTTTGAAATCAAGCATCTAAATCAATATTTAAATATTTTCTGAGAAACGATTTGTCGTTTAAATATTAATTCTCGCATTTCTCTGACAGCAGATACGAGTTCTTCGGAAAATGTTCCAAATTTGTAGATTTGTAAATATCGATAAGTTTGTTCTATCGAATGTTGTCGAGATTAAGTGTTAATTGTATCAGATTTTATTCGTCGATAATAATACAATTTTGCATTTCGATATTACGTACGCTTTCATTACATTCGTTTCTTAATATTAATCATTATAAGGATGCGAATATTAAAATCAAAAAAGTGTTTAATCGAAGAATAATAGCTGCTTCTGATAATCTTTTGTTCGTAATCGCAAATCATTTTATATTTCCAATGAAAATTTTGGGAACAGGCGATACAATTTTGGTGAAAACATTATTTATGTATTTTCAGCGATATTCGTAAATTATAAATTACAGTTGTTAATTTCAAAATTTGTAGACTAAATTACAATTCTTAGTTACAAAAATTTATAGACTGTAAATTGCAGTTGTATATTATGAAAATTGTAGATTACAAATTATAATTGTAAATTTCAGAAGATTGTGAATTATAAATTACAAAAACTTGTAGATGGTAAATTACAATCCTAAATTATAAAATTTGTTGTAAATTGTATATTACAATTCTAAATTACAGAAAATTTTTAATTTTAAATTGCAATACTAAATTACAAAAAATTATAGATTGTAAAGAGCAATACTAAATTACAAAAAAATATAGATTGTGAATTACAATTCTAAATTACAAAAAGATACAGATTGTAAATTACAATTCTAAATTACAGAAAATTTTTAATTTTAAATTGCAATACTAAATTACAAAAAATTATAGATTGTAAACAGCAATACTAAATTACAACAAAATGTAGATTGTGAATTACAATTCCAAATTACAAAAAATTAAAGTTTGTAAAAAAACGTAAAAATTACAACTAACATTTTCCTGCGTTTACAAAATTCATTAAAAAATATGGTTTCTCCCATTAAATATTAAACTAAATGAACACCGTCGATAAGAACTACACGATCATAAATAACTGATAAACGAGCCAACAGGAAACACGTAAATATCACAGAGTTAATCTATCACACGTCTTTTGTTGCATGTCACAATTTTCAGATTTCAACGATTAGCTTTTTATGTCTTGCCTAATATTTACACAAAACATATTTGGAGAACAATTTATTTTGTTCATAACTTCTATTAACCGTAAAAAAATTAATAATTAATAGTGGAGTAATTAAATTAAGAATTAATAGTAACGTAAGTTTCTACTCGCACTCACATAAAGTTAAACAGAAGGATTCTGATGAATGTAGATCAGCATCAGTATAATTTCTTGCAGTAACGTCATGTCTTGTCGGGTTTATAGTACATTGGTAGAGTAAATACTAGAGTATACTATCGCTAGTAAATTGAAGTGGTGAGAGAAGACTAGTGGTAGAGTTACTTTATTACAGTGATATCCCACTCTACTCTACCAGCGGCTAACTTTATGTATTCCACTTTACAGCACCAGTGACTACCTTCAGACGCAGTTTACGCTGGCAGAATAAGTGTTGGGAAAGACCTAGTTAAAAATCGGGATTTTTATTCTCATTTCAATAATCATTCTATACATATTCTACATAAATAATCATTGTATACAATATTCTATATAAGCAAATCTTTTGGATCTGAAGGTTTATGTATATCGTACAGGTCATTGATTGATGTTTTGCCGAACGTAGAAAAGGACGGAAAGAAAACATAGTCGCTGTTTGCGTACATCGTAAAGGTTCTACATTCCGAGGGAAGGAGACCAAACGTAAACAGTAACATATCGGTGGGACAATCCTAATGCAAGAATAAAACATTTTTATTTTTGATTTTTTTTTTATGAAACTTTCACATATTTGTCACATTTTCCTGATTAAAATGAGACCAAACACGACGAAATTCGGGTTGTAATTTCAAATGTTACGCGTACATCGATTACTCCAATAAGATATTAAATATAACTCGAAGTACGTCGTGTTTGGCCTCATTTTAATCACAAAAATGTCACGAATATGATAGAGAAAGTTGTATCAAAAATAGATTAAAAATAAAAAAGTTAGCAATTAGCATTGCAAACAATTGAACAGACTTTTGATCTTTGCCGACTGCCACGATCGCAGTGTCTCTTTTTCACTCGCTATCCTCCTCTGCGTTAGAAACTATTATCGTCAATTAAACCAGTAAATATAATCCAAATTATATCGTGTTTGGTCTCATTTTAATCAGAAAAATGTGGAAAATCTATTGGTAAAAGTTTGATAACGAAAAAATAAAAAATAAAAAAGTTTTATATTCGCGTTGGTATTGTTTCACGGATATACTCGAACCCCGATCACGTGACATTTTTCAGCGAGCGAGCTTTGGCCGTCTCGAGGGGTTCTTCCTCTCAATGGTGGGGATAACATTTTTGCTTATATCGTAAAGGACATTTTTGCTTTATAGAATGATTACTGTACTACGAGAATAAAAAATACGAGTCTGGCTTGTCACACTTTAACCGTGCGTCATGAGTGTGTCACGATATTGCAGGGCAACTTAATAATTTGAGAATTGTCTCAAAGGCGGAAATAAGTTGAGGTGGAGATATGTTATATATTTTTTAATCCGCAACAAACAAAAATGTAACAATTAAGTAGATTTGAATCACTCTGCTACGAAAGAACGTGCGCAAAAAATTGTACAGGTAGTAGACGCTTTCTGTGCCAAGAAAAACGTGTTGTGTGGTGGTGTATGTCTAGCAACCACATTTGACGCTACACCATAAAGAAGCAAGACTCATGTTCACAGAGTCACGTGACTTGTAGCAGAGAATGGAAACGAGTAATTTTTACAGACAAAAAAGTTTAATTTAGACACACCAGATGGTTTCTGGTTCTACCGGTGCAATTTGTGCTAAAATCGAGATGTCGGAAGGAGTCGAAATTTTAGCGGTAGAAGCGTAATGATTTCGTCTACATTTAGCTACATGGGAAGGACACCAATATTCTGATCCCAGTAAAAAATTAATTTCAAAAAGTAGGTAGTAGGAAATATTGGAAAATGTTTTAATTGCATTCGTGGAACGATCAGATTCTAAAGAGTGGAAAGGGAAAAATTCTCGTTTAGAATAGAAATAAGATAATGTGGCCGTTAACAATTTAAGAATGGTTCTAAACTGAAAATATCTAGTTAATGCTGTGGCTTGTTCAACCTTCTGACCGAAACTTGTAAAGCTTTGGGAAATTCTAGCTTGTGAGGTGTGAATGCAAAGCAGTATGGTATAATTTTGGAGCTTAAAACAGCATAATGTAAGCTTGTGTTAGTGTAGACATATCAACGTACAAGCTCTAACTACAAGTGTGAACAATAGAGTTTTTGACGTAATTCATAAGAATGTGGGAAATATATGTTATAAGTATGTAAACATGAGGTACATGGTTTTAGCTGAATATTGTAAATAAGGCATTGTATTAAATGCAACTGTAGACATTTCGCATATCACTTTCTTAATGAAAACAAAATTAAAGTAAATTAAATTAAATTAAACTAAAGTAAATTGAATTAAAATAAAGTTGAATGAAATAGAATAAAATGGAATAAAATAAAATGAGATGGAATAAAATAGAATGAAATAAAATGAAATAGAATAAATTAAATTAAATTAAATTGAATTACATATTGTTGAAAATAATTTTTGAAACAAATACATATTTCACTTTGCTTTTTATTTAATGTCAGCAACATTTATACGATGTTTCTACAGGTAAAATTATTAACCCACGATTATGTTCAGTTGCAAATATTTTACATAACATAAATGTTACCAAGGTACTGTATTCTATTAAACATAAATGAATTATAAATTTTAAAAGTATTTCTTGTCTTCTGTGATTCTAATACTTTGTACCTTCCAGTATGGCAAATGTACAATATTGTAAATTTACTTGTAAAAAGTGATTTTTGTTATTTTTCGACAGCATTCTTCGCGAAGATCTGAAATCGGATTCTTCATTTTACAAAATCGTGCAACAAAAAATTTAGTGACGGATAATTTAAACAAGTTATTTATTAAACGAGTTATTTCCTGTTTCATATGTTTCTCCTTAATTTATTCGATGTTACGTACAGTCTTATTATGATAATATTCATTGATGTTGTTTAGAATGTTCATTTCCTTCGATTCTAATATGTCGAAATATTTTATCCATCCTGCTATAATTTTTAATCGATACCTTCGTAACTGATGGCTCTCTAAGTCATCGATCTTTTATTCTTTTTTTCATAACATAATAAAATCAGAACTATCGATATTAAATTTCGTTTTGCTAATAAAAATTACATTTTCCTATTCGGTTATCAAATTCATTTAGAAATAAAGCTCAACATTTTTATAGCGACCTATTCAACTTTTTTATTCAGAAATTTTCTTTGAATAGTAGTAGTTTTTCATTAAAAATAGCGATTCAACTGATACAAAAGCTGAGATACAAGCTTGTTCTGCAATTGCTCTGCGCTACAATTTCAATTCAAAGCTATACGGACAACTGATGTTTTATCTCCGGGCGATAGAGCCCCTTTAGCGCTGCCTCTATTCAATTTCCCGTAACTTTATTTATTTTTTGATCATAAAGGAACAACAAATTCGCTTCTGTTCACTTTTCTAGTTCAAATAACCCTATTCTCTTCATTCATATACGTTTTTCATTTTTTCGAGGTTAAATTGCCTTGATAAATCCATTTGTCATTTCCATAAATACTTTCCTACGTTTTTTTGTTTTCAAAAAACAGAATGTGACAAAAACAGTAAAGAAACGAAATGTACTGTTTGAATTAATGCAAATTTGTATCTTCTACAAAACATACTACACCGAATATACAGGGTGTTAAGTAGGTCGATGGAAAGTTTGCAAGGGATGAGAGAAGAGGTCATTTGGAACATACTTAGCTATATCTTTGTACAAAGTATCATGGTTTTGGAGATATTGGTCACTTTGTTAATTTTGCTTATTACCGGACATTTCGTCTAAATCACACAAAATTTTTCTGAATGTGACTCTAAATATTTGGTAAACGAAACTGCCTGCATACTGTACCTTGTAATTAAAGTAAATTAATCGTTCTTTTCTCAAAAACAGCTAGTTCCTATCAAAGTAAAATGTTTGTAAGAACTTCTTCGTTTTGTCCTGTTTCTAATGGTATGTATATTTTAGCTACCTTCTGCAAATTACTTGTACCTATGCAATAATGTACCCAGCGGAAGGCTACCTTTGTACCAATTTTAGAGAGGTATTGATTGAACATTTGTTAGTACAGTAAATTCTTTATTTATGACAATCTGGGATTAGTCGATTGTTGGAAATCACTGAGGAACTCCTAACTTTCTCAGTTATTAGTAGATTATTATGTCTGGAGACGTATGAAAGATTTAGTCTACGCGAAAAAAGTACAAGCAGAAATCACCTGGTTAGAAGAATCGAAGAGGCTGCTACAAAAATTGAAGAAGAAATGAAACTTGCCATTACTATTGATGAAATCCGAAGACGAGTACGTTCCTGTATAATGGCTCACATTTTGAACATTAAAAATAAATTTCTTTCAAACTTTTATTCTTGTTATAATTCTGTTTTCGTTATAAAATGCGTAAATAATCTTTAGAGCTGTTAAATAAAGCTGATAAGTCAGTTAAATAAATAAATAAAAGTTAATGATATTGTACATTTACGATAATAACTCCACAAGTATCCTATTATAAATTACACAATTTGTTAAAGTACTTTTCTTGAAATCTGCATTGGTTTTCATCAAGATAAAAAATTAATGTGTGTACTAATTTATGTTTTGCCATTTTTATATTTATTTTTTAACTTCATTTTTCATTTCAAACTAAATGCATATTATACGACGGTAGGTTTAGTGTTAATGTATGCCCCCTCTAAAACGGGTAGAAATGCAATCGCAATGTTCCGCAGATTACATTATTGTTCAGGTACAAGTAACTTACGGAAAATGATCAAAGTGTTACATACCATTAGAAACAGGACAAAACAAAGAAGTTTTCACAAACATTTTGATTTGATAGGAACTAGTTGTTTTTAAAAAAAGAAGCAATTAAAAATTTACTTTAATTACAAGACAGTTTCGCAGGCAGTTTCGCGCACCAAATATTTAGAATCACATTCAGAAAAATTTTGTGTGATTTAGATAAATCATGTTCTGAAGATAAGAAAATATACAAACTTGGAGTTTATAATAATAATAATAAACTTTCTACAATCGTTTATTTCGGAAATGTGCGGTAATAAGTAAAATTAACAAAGTGGCCAATATCTCAAAAACTACTATACTTTGCATAAAGGTATATATAGCTAAATATGTTCCAAATGCAAACTCTCTATCGACCTACCTAACACCCTGTACAACAGCACAAAACAAATGTGTTCATTAAACCAGGTTAATTGTTTCGGAATAATATAATTTATTAACTCAAGATTGGGTATCGAATAATTAAAGAAAAATACTATCGCGTTTAATCAAATCTCACGGACAAGGACTCAACGAGAAAAGTCTGAGAAACCGCGAACTTTTTATTGAGAAAATGTAGGCTAAAATACGTAGGGTGCATATAATATCGATTATAATATTCTTAACTCCGTTTGTCATTCACAACTTCTTTTCTTCAATTCTCATAAAGTTTCACGTCTTTCTGAACATTTAAGTAATCACTTTTCCAAATCAGAAGTAGGAATTAAACCTGCATTGTCTAGTTATTTTATTTCACCGTATGAGCACTTCAATAGCGATAGAAGAAACAGATTTTGGGTAACTCTCGTTAACACGAGAGAGCACACGCTCTTATACCGACTTGTTTCGTAAATAAACATCTAAATGTAAATAGGGTGTACTTATACTTTTCAATATCAATAACTAACCTAAAACTACCCTGAACTTAACTCTATATGTTTTAATGTACACTTTCTAAGTGGAAGGTTCGGACTAACTGATGGCTCCCCAAAGGAGCATCCACATTATGGCTGATGCTAGTAGCCTCGCCAGGTATTCAATTTTTACGTTTCTTGCTTTGCCTGTACCAGGTGTATCGTGGGAGAAAGAAGGCAAGAGAAGAAAGAAACCAGTATCTTGTACGGATTTTGGAGAATTTCAGAATTTAGACGTGTGGAAATCTAAAGATTATATTTGGGGGTCTAGAGATTTGGAGATGTAAAGATTTCAGGATTTAGGAATTTGAGAAGTTAGTTATTTGGTGGCCTAGAGATTTAGGGATGTGGAACTTTGGGGATGTAGGGATTTAAGGATGTAGGGATTTGGGGATGTAGGGATTTGAAGATGTAGGGATTTGGGGATGTAGGGATTTGGGGATGTAGGGATTTGGGGACGTCGGGATTTGGGGACGTAGGGATTTGGGGATGTAGGGATTTCGGGATGTAGGGATTTGGGGATGTAGGGATTTGGGGATGTAGGGATTTGGGGATGTAGCGATTTGGGAGTGTAGGGATTTGGGGATGTAGGGATTTGGAGATGTAGGGATTTAGGGATGTGGGACTTTGGGGATGTAGGGATTTTGGGGTGTAGGAATTTGGGGATGTAGGGATTTAAGGCTGTAGGGATTTGGGGATGTAGGGATTTTTGGGGATGTAGCGATTTGGGGGTGTAGGGATTTGGGGATGTAGAGATTTAGGGATGTAGGGATTTGGGGATGTAGGGATTTGGAGATGTAGGGATTTGGGGATGTAGGGATTTGGGGATGTAGGGATTTGGGGATGTAGAGATTTGGGGATGTAGCGATTTGGGGGTGTAGGGATTTGGGGATTTAAGGATTCCAGGATTTAGGAATTTGGAAGTTTAGAAATGTGGGAATTTGGTTACTTTGATATCTAGAGATTTAGGGATGTAGATATTTGGGAATGCAGGGTTGTAGGAATTTAGGAAATTGGGAATCTGAATATTTGGAAAGTTACCTGTCTGGGGATCTAGAGATTTGGGGATGTAGGTACTTGGGTATGTAAGGGTTTCTCAGTATTTAGGAATTTGGGAATATGGCTGTTTGGGTGTTTAGAGATTTGGGGATGTAGGTATTTCAGGATTTAGGACATTGGGAACCTAAAAATTTGGTAAGTTAGTTGCTTGGTGGTCTAGAGATTTGGTGATGTAAGGATTTCAGTATTTAGGAAATTGGGAACCGAGGAATTTGGTAAGTTAGTTGTTTGGCGGTTTAGAGACTTGGAGGTGTAAGGATTTCAGGATTCAGGAAATTGGGAACCTAGGAATTTAGGAAGTTAGCTATTTGGTAGTCTAAAGATTTGGGGATGAGAATTAGGGTAGGAATTTGAGAATTTTTTAATTTTAATACTGGCAAAATAAGAAACGTAAAACTTCGACTACTTACTGGCAAGGCTACTAGCAGCAGTTACTGGCATAATATAGACGCGCCCTCATTGCGATCATCTCACTTGAAAGCACCATACACCTCAGGCTGTTGTCCTAAATACTATAATACTGCTAATGGATTTTCCTCTTAACGCTATACTCTACCATTTACTGTAGTAATGTTAGCTAAGTTTAGGAGGTGTTTGCGAGATTGACACAATTTTAGCGAATTTCTGTTTAAATTGTTGCGTAGAAAATTGCCGATTTCGAAAATAGAAAGCCAGGTAAATTTGATAACACAAAGGAACCACATGATAGCATTTACGTCATGTCAGTTTGAAGGTTAAACTGTAATAAATGAATCCTTCGTTAATATTCTCCATGTAAAATGGCTGGTTGCCAATTATGGAGAACAATAACGAAATTTGAAACACTGAGTCTATAAATTGATGACATAGAGATACTTAAATATACTTGCTATATCAATCTAAAGTAGAAATGAAGACAAATTTAATCCGTTCAATAGTATATTAAATAATTCTTTAAACTAGCTAATTTAAATTATTGAATTAGTTAAATTAAATGTTAGTTAAATGTTATATCAATTTAGAACTTAAAGTTCAATGAAAATGACTGCATGTATGCTTCATAAATATTTTAGGAGCAAAGTGGCTGTCATGTATAGGAAATAATGATGGATTTCGTAACCTTTAAAATGTGACATAATTTCATAACATTAAACTTGTATTACATCAATGTAATGATTGACATGTATTGAAAATGACTGCATAAAGTTTTCGTTAACGTTCTTAATATAATATTGTTAATCGTTAAATCACTTTATTGCACGTTGTACAAACTAATCGATGAAATTTTCTGACAATCAATTTAGTTCCTATTGAGAACATTTATCTTCTTTTTTTTTTAGTACACTTTAAGTTGATGTGTCTTAAGCTTCTAGATGTCACTATGCTTCAAATTAATGCATTGCACTTTTATGTTAACAAATTTCATTATACTTTTGATACTTCGAAATCGGCCATTTTATATGTAAGAATATAAGACAGTAAACTATGCATAACATGTCTAGATGAAACTTTTTGTATTTTATTAAATTATCTTCAAAATACAATTTCCTGTTATATGATATGTTATAAAGAGTAAAATATCGTCTGCTGTGTGCACTGTACACATGTTTAAATAAACTGTAGTATAATTAGCACGCTGGTGTAACAAATTTAATATAAAATGGTGTAACAAATTAAATGTAAACATGATGATCTAAATTTTCTACAAGAAACAATTAAAAACTAAATATCAGTAAATAATGTAGGTTGCGTTAACGTATGACAGAAAAGAGGTCGAATATTCTGTGCAAAACAAATAACGGACAATAACTGATACAACAAAACATTTTGTTATACATGTATGTTACATTTATAAACGTACGTCGTACGTATGTTACATTTATAACAAAACGTTTTGTTACCGTATATTCGGCTGGTCAAAAAGTTATGTATGTCGTTTCTGTCAATTTTTATTCAATTTATGTGTAAACATTTTCTTTTTTTCAACAATTTGGCCTTGAATTCATATATTTAATATATTCTTAAGAATACAATGCATTATGCAGTTTGTCAACTAATATAATTGGTAAAAATGGAAGATGTGAAGATTGATTTTGGCGATATTATATCACATGATTTTTATAAAGGCATGAACGTTGTTTAAAGTCGAAAAAGACATGCATAGTAAATAGTAAAGTCAGATTACAGTAAATGATTACAAATGCCAGTTTTAATTTATGAACATTTTTCTTGAAAATATTCTATAATGATCCATGCTGTAGATGAGCAAGTATAGTTGGTCAGTGATGATTATATGAAAATCTTGATCGAAAATAATTTTCTTTATACATTAAGTATAAAAAGAATTATATAATACTAAGATTGATTCGTTAAATATAAAAGAAGTATACAAAACAAAGGAAATAAAGAAAAATAATTCAGAACAAATAAATGAAATTATTCTTAATTTTAATATTGATAAAACTGATGTATAGTAAGATTTATCCACTAAATATAAACAGAATTATATAATAAGATCTTGTATAACAAGATGTGTTCTGTAATAAGTTTTTAGTTACACATGTTAGATTTATAAACTAATGTCTCTTCAAAAAAAAACGATGAAATTGTTTGATCAACCCAATAAACTGTCATCTAATATTTATTGAAAACTAACTATATTTTTTTACTAAATACATGTACTTAATAGTAAGTGATTAGTTTCAGCAATTTGCTCTGTAACATTCCGTATGTCGCAGACTAAACACGTCAGTTTTAACGTCTCGGTCAGTGATGCCTAATGGAGCTCCTCCATTCCTCCATTTTGTATTCCTTCCCATCAAATGGAAAGAGGATAGGTCCGACAGACGAGGTAGAGTATAGAATCTAACCTCTTCCGTCACCACCAATTTGAGGAGAAGGTCATAGGGTAAGGGAAGCCCAGAATTCTGTTAAACAACATTAACCCTTAAGTGGACTTTCAATTTTAGTTTAACTAGTTGGGCTTCTACGGCCACGAATTTGTAAATAGAAATCGATTTTCCTTCGCTGCATTAGAAGCATAATGAGATAACTGAGAATTAGTTCTGAAACAGTTATGTCAATGTACAGCAAAAGAAGGTACTAGTTCGTAACCCTAATAGTAAATTTAAGGTCTGACTCATATGATGACATTCGTGTTTCTAAACCAGACATCTTTACACTCGAAAGAAAATCTGACTTTCTCTGAGCAAACTTTGGAAATTCAGGAACTTAGGAATTTGGAGATTTCGAGATTATGGTATTTAAAAATTTGGGAATATAGGGAATTCCGAATGTGAGAATTTGGAAATGACGACTTTAGAACGTGGAGATTTCAAAACCTACAGTTTACCATTTAATGTAGTATATTTCAGTAGTACGTGTAAATAAATTTACGACGTTACGTAAAATTATGAGAAGATATATGAGCTGTGGAAAGCATTTATCTTAAATGGTGCTAAGATACGCGTTAATGTTCCTTAATTGCCAACAGGTCTCGAGTAAACCGAATTAATATGAAACGTCGTTTTAAATAGTTTAAAACCTCATCTTTTTGTTTGTTCAGCAACTTACTTTCTGTAATAAGTATCTCGATACTTATCTATTAATGTTATAGAATATCTATTTTATTAGTCACACAATATTTTGATAAAAATTCTTTATCATTTGAAATACACGGATGTGATAGGATTAGAGCATGACGGAAAACTGTTTCAGTGAATACCCAAGACAGTTCCGCGAATTCTGTGTTTAGCCATAGAGATGACAAGCTGTCGATTTTTCGATGGTCACAGCGTATCTGTGGTTGCAATGTCAATTCTTCGACAGATGAATTTTAGCTTGAAATAGCTTATGCTTTTGATCTGAAAGTGGCACGGGCAACGTACTTCAGCTATATACATTTTTATCTGATTCCATAAAAGAGCTAATTCTTCGAAATATTATTATACTTACCATATATTTAAATTCGAAATTTTTCTGTGCTAATTGCTATTTAAGTTTTATCACTATTAGTTACTATTTAACTTCTGCAATAAACGTGCAAAATATTGAAAAATATTTCATCCATTAAAATATTTATTAAAGTTTATAAACTTTGTTAAAGTTTATATGTATGCGTATATATATATATATATATTATTGTTAATACTCTTCTGAGAAATACTCTTCGGTTAATTAATGGAGTTCCATATTTTATAAAACTGTAAAAATTATGTTGCGTTTAAAATTTTCAGTTTCAAGTTCTACTGCAAATAATATTTTCTGCTAGTTGGGGGTTCTACCCCCAGACCTCTCGTTAGCCATCTTTTGATCCTTTCGATAATTTTTTGTGGGTTTTGGCCCATTTTAAGAAAGTTCGATTCTCTGATAAAAAGTATCTGATACGATTTGGCCTGTAAATTTGTATACGTGAGTGAGCAGTCGATATGGGGTTTATTTTGAAAAATCATTGCAAAATCAATCAATTTTCGACCCTACTGGATGGAAATATGCCTTCAACGCCGATGTTCATTCATCAATAAGAGTGACATAATTGAATTGACATAATTGAAGATTAGAACATAGTGACATAAATGAAGACACATCAATTCATTCTAAGTCGAGAGTTGTCAATGGAAACGGGTGTCCGTACATTCAGAGTCCATCGATCTGCTTATCAGGATCGTATAAATCGGTGATAATCAATTTGGTAGCTTGAGGTGGTACGTGTCTGTTGGTGGGTCAATTCGCGAGTACTGATCGGCAGAGGACGATGTCAACGCCATTAGCATCGACATTAGCATTAGCATTAGCATTAACGCCGACACCGGCAGCAACGTCATCCTCGACTCGTCCCCTCTGTTCGCCTGTTGGCGCCTATGTGCATCCACGCAAAACCGCTCGTTGCTCGTTTAGACGGACCTTGCGTGATTTATACCGAACACGTCTGAAGTCATGTTTGAACTCGCAGCTTCGAAGCAATTAACTCATTACATGTTCTACAGTTTATGGAATTTTCACGTCTTTTAAACTGCACGATTTTACGCTGTTGATCCGAGTGACGAAGACAAGTTAATTGCGTAAAAATCTCTTCATGAATTTTGTTGGGTCGAAGAAATATACAGTGCATTGTTGGACACTCCAATAACTTCTACATTGAACTTTCTTATTATTACCTTTATTAACATATTGTACTGGTTTGAAATTTCCTGGCCTTCTCTTTTACTTAAATTTCTCAGATTTTTGTTACGCCCAGGACGTCTTCGACAGCTAAATGATGTTCCTATACAATGTATTGCATAAATATATTAAATTTATATTTTCAATGGTTCGGCTAGCATAATAATTTGGAAATTATGGCTAGCATTCTTTAAATGCTAATGTGTAAACAAATTGTCTATAAGAAAATTGATGTAACGTAATATTAATCCGGGTTAATTAAAACCTGATTTTCGAACGTTACATAAATAAAGCTAGCTTGTATATTCTCCCTATCTGATATCAATCGGGCTTCGTGTTACTACGAATTCGTATTTAAAGAATCTTGGCCATAATTTTTAACTGAAAACTTAGATTAATAAAAATAAAGGAGGTATATTTGTGCAATACACTACATTATAGGTGAGGAATGTGTGGCCTTCAGGAGTTTTTTGGGCGGCACTTAGAAAAGCTAGTTCTTGTATTAATATTTAATTATGTAATTTAATTTGAAAATTAATAGAATTAAATAAATAATGGTATGAATGTAAGTTTCATACGCTTGATCCAAATATTCCATTACTTTCAAAAAACAAGTGCAAATAATACTAACTTAAATTTTTCGTCGGAATTTAAAATTATTTTACGTATTGTTAGTTCTTCATATCACTGTATTTCTTTATAACGTGATAAATTTATTTCAAAATACTTCTACTAATATTATTTTTAGTTGAAGTGGTACTTAAATATGCAGCTGTTTATTAAAATTTAAAGGTCTGGATGAATATATATGCTTAAATAAAAATACCAACAGTGAAATATACAAAATTGTAGCTATCTCCTTCGTTACTGCTTGATTTAAATATGGCCTCTAATGATCAAAAGGTTCCCAATTTCTGTTCTAAATTACTCTCTATTACAGTCACCTCTTTCCCTGAAAATGAACCAATAGAATTTGAAGTTTCCATACCCTCATGGGAAAACCGATAGCTTTCCTTCTAAAATCAACGTCTTTCGTCAACGTCGTTTTTCCGTAAGATTTTATACGGACTGAACAACCATACATGTCTTAAAGAACAAGCATAAGAGTTAAATTAGTGACTGCGGTTTTATACAGGTGTTGAAGTCTGTAATAGTATCTAGTCTGTGGTTAGATTATGTTAAATTCATGTGTATTGGCATACTAAATTTTTAAATTCATGTGTATTGACATACTAAATTTTTAAAGTATGGAGCAAATGCTGACTTAGCCTTTTTGCTTTTTAATAATTCATTTGTACTGTTTTTAGTTTAGTGTTACACGAATTCTGTCTGAAACTATCGTCTTACGTTTTTATATTTCGGTTGTGGGGATGTGTTTGGCGGCGAAGACATGGAAACAAGCTTGGGAAAGTCGTTTCATGACGCGTCCACAGCCGGCAACTATGAAAGGGGCTGAATCCCGAACATTAATTTAGTTTTTTCCTGAGAATAAAATCTTAACATGCTGTTGCAATAAAATTAAAATTCTAAATAGACTGAAGGACCCAAGTTATAAAAATAAACTATATGCTGTTAATATTAAAGGTTAACCCTGTAAATAGTTGTTACAATAATAAATTTTATTTTTCGTAAAACGAGTTGATTTTGTGTTGAGACTTCAACAAAATTAATTGCAGTTTCATCGTTGTTATTTTGGTATTAAAATTAATCAAAATTTGATATGATGTACAATAATAATAATGTGATAAACAATAATCGCGTTCAAGGCAGTTAACACTAAAACTACAAAAGATTTGTCACATGGTTTCTTTTTTAAATTACAAAATTTATTTATAAAGACGTTTTTGGAATTTGTATAGATTTTCATTAAGATACAGAATTAACGTGCATATTAATTCATCTTTTCTTATCTGTCTCTTTATTTTTAATTGCAAATTATGTGTGCATTATACGGTGGTAGGTTTAGTGTTAATAAGTCACACGTTGTATGAGTTTGCATTCACGTAATGTGTTTATTACATGCAATGTACTATATTAAATGTTCTTGAAATGACTATGCAAGTAATAATTATAAGGTTTCCTCATAATTTTATGAACATTATAAATAATTTTAATTTACTAGTTATACTTTTTATGAAAATGTTTAATTCCAGTTGTGTAAATAATAATAATAATAATAATAATAGTAATAATGATATACACAATTGGAAGTTTTTCTTCATTATTTATTCAAAAAAAGAATTTAGGAAGGAAACATTGGAAAATAATATTTTTATATTAATATTGGAAAATAGTATTTTCCAATTGTGTGTTCAAAATGAATATATAAATCTTGTAAGAGTGTTTATAAGTGCGGTAATATAATATATACACACGCATGTAAAATATGAGAAATATGACAAAATTAATTTCGATTAGAAAGTTTCCTTTCTAAATTCTTTTTTGTTGAACACTAAAAATTATCTAAATACAGAGTTGAGCAGTTATTGACTATTTTGTAATTACTTTTGTAATTGATTATTATAAGTAATCATGATAATCATAATTATTAAATAATTGCTTGTAAAATAAATTCGTAATCATCGTTACTTTTGATAATTTACAAGCATTAATCTGTAATTTGTAATCGCTAAATGAGTGATTAATTTACCTTATATTAGAATTAAGGTTATATGTAGATACACGTAACATTACATTATTTTTATTATCACCTCATAACTGAATTGTTCAATAAATCCAGATTTTATAAAAACTATTCAGTATCATTATATCTGACATAACACCAAATTTCTGATTCACTCATAGTCAGTAACGTACTTAATCATTTTATGATTCGAGATTATTAAATTAATCATATCTGCTGATTACATTTGGATTGAATATTCTAGTTACTGATTAATCTTAATTACTTGATTATTTAGTAACCCCAATCATTAACTCATAACTTGATATCATGTGTGATATAATTACAGTTATTTGAATTAAAAATTATTATTTGATGTTTAATGTACTATTGGTTATCTGTTTTTAAATTTTCGAATCTCAAATTTTTTTATTAAATACCATCCCACAGAATTTAATTTTTTAATTTAATATTCTATGACTGAAAGTGCACATTCAAAATTTTGAATAGGGTTAAATTTTTATTCTGAAACACAAAATTTATATTTTCAATATTTCAATCTTGAATTTCGAATTTTTACTATTAAATATTATACTGCAAACTCTAATTTTTTAATTTAACGTTTCATGATTCAAAGTGTATATTTAAAATTTTGGAGTTAAATTTTAATCTTGAAATACGCAATTCCTGTTTTCAATATTTGTCCAGTTATTTCAATCTCAAATTTTTATTATTAAATATTATATTTCAGAGTCCAATTTTCTAATTTAACATTTGATGTTAAATGTGTTCAAAATTTTAATATTGAAATTTTAATCCTAAAATACGCAATTCGTGCTTTCAATATTTATTCAGTTATTTCATTAAACATATAACATTCGTAAACAAAAAGGGTGGAACTTCATATTCCATTAATAATTTGTGTAGCAAACAATACCTAAATTGTTAAACAAAAATATTATGAAATCGACATTAAACAGTAAATAAATCATGAATACAAAAATCTGTTAACAGTCAAGCAGTTAAATACGAATATTTGAAAGTAGAGAACGAATAAAATACCGCGTCCAAATAGAGAAAAAACATGACCTTTAGGCAATTGGTGTTTGCAACACCGTTGATGTTTTCTATTCAAAAATTTCCTATAAAGAACTCCATCACTGTAGTCCCTCGTCCAACATACTTAACGGATTCAGCAGCCTATGATTTTTGTTTGTTTTCAAGCTCAAAGCTCCTTTGAACGGATACGTATTTCAAAGGGACAGAGAAAAT
Source organism: Megachile willughbiella (assembly GCA_945859595.2). Lineage (NCBI taxonomy): Eukaryota > Metazoa > Arthropoda > Insecta > Hymenoptera > Megachilidae > Megachile > Megachile willughbiella. The sequence continues at coordinate 11,852,201 of OX243801.1, forward strand.
TAAAACACGGCGTGTATCGGGAAAGGAAACCGTATATATATTTTGGGAACTTGTTTGCAGAAGTAAAGTTGATTTACTTTGAAAACTATTCGTTTAAGTAAAATGGTACTCTTGATTGCGTTCAAAATATTATCTTGACAGCTCCTGTGTTAGGTTATTTTCATAATCGTTCTAAATTTTAGAAGGCTAGATTTTTTTTACAGCATTAATTTGTGTATTATGTTTGGGCCATATTACACTACATTACATAAATTACACTATATATATATACAACAAAATCCTCATAAAAAGTTAATAAATTCTTTATTTGTAATTTTTGCTTTTTCTTATAGTGTACTATCACCATTAAAATTTTTAGTTATACACTGAATATGATAATGATTAATAAAGTTAAAAAAATAATTGTTAATACTCATAGTTAATTATATTATATAATTGTTAATTATATAATAGTTAATTTTCTCATATGTATGTTCTAAACAACTTTATACAGTTTATATTTTTAATTCAATTCTGATTTAATTTAATTTAATATCATTTTTAGATTTTCAGTAGATATTAATTGATATTAGTTCATACTAATTAATTGATATTAATATTAGTATTATATTATAATATTAACATCATTAATATTAATTAATATTATTGATATAATATTATAATAATAATTTAATGTTACTAATAATATTAATTTAATACATATGCAAATGAATGCAATTATTGCATGCACATAAGAATGCGTAATAAAAACATGAAGTTGAGGGATTTTAATAAATATATAATAATATATAATATGTGTAAATATACAATAAATATACATAAATAATATATGTAATAATAATAAATATATCATATATCTAAAAATTAGATGGTGTGTACATTATTTTATAACAGCATCTGTAGCCCTATGTCAAATAATCACCATAATAAATTAGTACTTCAAATCTGAATGTGGAGATACTTTTGTAGAAACCGATAATGAACAACTTGTACCATTGCAAACAAATTTATAATTTTATGTTATTTCATAATTGACGACCGTATAATATTTTATAATTTATGATTGTACAATATTTTATACTTTATTATTATATAATATTTTATAATTTATAATTGTGCAATATCTTATAATTTATTATTATATAATATTTTATAATTTATAACTGTATAATATTTTATAATTCATAATTAATAAAACTGTAAGTATTAAAAAAATTTAATTAATGTTGCACTCAGGAATTTCTAAAAATATTCAGCTTCCAAAATCAATAAAAAAAAGTTGAAAATTCCTCGCGCAGCTTTTCCCTTCTAAACTTGAAACTAATTCATGAACCGCTGCTGATTAAATAATGAATTATTTAGGTGGCAGAAAAGTGTATTTAAATTTTGCTTTAAATTTGCTTGAATGTTGTAGGGTGAGATCAATCTAAACTGGAAAGTTCTACACGTGATGAGGGTATTCATTTTATATGAACGAAAAAAAACGAAGAGGAAGATAATTTTTCTGCACTCGTGACGTACAACATGGCGTGTCACGCGAGGTGTCTGGATCGAATCCAATTCGTTGTTTGCTGCCAGTGTTAATGAATAATTTATTTTGACGTATATATTGTCAAAAACAAATATCGCCCATTTATTTTCTCATTTTCTTTCAGTTTAATTTATATCATGCTCTGCGTAAATATCGTCTCGCATTTAGCTGTTAATATCGTTTTAAGCGTTCCCGATTAATGAAACTACATATGAAATGCCGTATCGATTTCCTCGATTTTTAACGATAACGGTATTGCGTTAATTTCCAACTTGGCTGTTTACCAAAAAGTTAAAAACAAAGCGTAATAAAACACAAATAGCCTGTCATGTATATATAATTTTATTGCTAATTGCACGAAGGTTTGCGTACACAAAGCAAATTTCAATTTATTATTTAAGCTTCCGATTGTCAAACAAAGAAGATAATTAACAGTTTTTTGGACCTAAAGAATTTATTGTTTCTGCTCGATTCGACTCGTGCCTTTTCCTCATTGAGAGCGGCACAGTAAAAATGGTAATGTAATGTAAAAATGGTCGCTTCAAAAGAAAATGGTTTTCTTCCATTTAGGAAATGGTTTTTTGAGTCACGTTTTCTGTTACCTTCAAAAACATGATGAAATATTCAGAGTTCAGCAGAACAGTCTATTCATCGCAAGCACACAAATATGCTTTAAGGATGACAATATTCAAACTTTAAAATGGCCGAGACTTTCTTCGGATATGAATATTATTGAAAATGTACGGAGAGTATTTGTCGATCGAATTTATGGAGAGAACAAAGAATATTCGATGAATCAGGAATTTAAAGTCGCCATTGTTGGAGCGTAGGAAGAAACTAATTAAAATTTAATTGGGAACATTAAGAGCATGAAAACCTGAATTTTCCATTTAACTAATCCTGACACAGCAGTAATTGGTTATTGAAAACAATGTTGTCGTAATTAATTAATAAATAAATTGATCCTTATAAGCTAATTTAAGTCTTTTAGCCTACAAATATCTGGTATTTTTCAGAAAAAGAAATAGTCCAGAGTTCGTGTGAAAATTTCGAAATCTTTTTTAATAGTTTTATGTTAAGTGAAAAGCAAAAAGTAGTAGTATTGTATGTAGTAGTAAATTATCTACAAATCTGCCAAATTATTCAAATAAAACTTTAATTGAGTAAGAGTAATGTATCGTCGAAATCTCTCCAACATGGAGAAATTCCGTTGTTCAAAATTTTTATTATTCGATGAATGAGGAAGGGGGTATGTGTAAAATAAGTTATACAGATTTGAGCCTAAAATTAACACGTTTATTGGCTCGTTATACACGGTTTGGGGAAAAAGCCTTGCGGCATAAAAAACCCCACGGAAACTAATATGTTTATTTTACTATGGTTATAAGCGGAAATGCGAGCGATTGAAGACGATTTGTAAATGTGTCGTAATGTGTGTGTATGATAATAGGGTAGCATAGCATTGCGCCGATATAATAAGAGTGGTTGCATAGAGCAATCGACTCTGCGGGTCATCGTCATGACCGCGTTCACGTTACGGATCGTCGTCACGACCGTGTTTTCATAAGATTTGAACACCGAGGTGTAAATCTCGATTGATTCTCGTCGAGAGAATCAATTTACGATACGCAATCCGAAGATCACGAGCGCACAATTGCGGATTATAATTACTCGATATGACGGTAATGTGTTACAATCTACATTGCGTAGGATTGTCGGCGATAGTTTATTCGAGGAGTGTAGGGTCCCACTCGAATGGTGTTTTGCGTTCTTTACCACCCTACATTGGCTTATCCGAGGAGTGTAGAGTCTCACTCGGATAATGTTGTGTTGCGATAGTTTATTCGAGGAGTGCAGGGTCTCACTCGAATAATGTTATAATTGTATTTGGAATCCACCCTGCATTGGATGCTTTACGTTACTCCATGATGCATGGAGGTTGTATGTTGTTCCGCGATACACGGAGTTTATCTGTTATTTCGTGACGCACGAAGTTGTACTCTCGATCCGACCCGCACAAGGCTCAACGACTGACTAAAAAATATACGTTAAAAAGATACATGTTGGAAAAACCCCCGCACGAGAGGGGCGATGGTTTACAAAATTCCGACTCTTGACCATCGTGAGAGGCAAGGAAAACCGTTAGGTTATTTACGACTTGCAAATGGGTATTTCCAAACCGATTCGAGTACAACTAATAGACAAAAGACTCTGCCTTGACTCGAATGTCGAGGCAGAGGGTCTTCACGGTGGCCTACGCGCCGAACCACTTGAGTCATAAAATCCCTTCGGTCGCGACGAAAGCAGGTAAGTGTTCGCGGCCGAACAAGTAATGAATATATAATGAATTGCTAATTACTTATTTATTACTTAAGTTATACTCTAAATTATTTATTATCTTGGTGAAAGTCTTTATTTATTATTTTCTATTGGCATCCCACTTTGACAGAGAATTGTTATTCATGAGTTTCCAAATTTAGGAATTATTCATACAATTTATACAATTTTGAATTATATAATTTTATATTTTGTGCTATATAATTTTAAAAATAATTTTTAAAATTCATATAATTTTGTATTATTATAATACGTGTTTCTACACAGATTTCTACAATTCAGAAATTCCAATGTATTTTAATGTATTTAATTTAAATATTTTAATTTAACAAATGTTCAAAGATGAATATTTGAGGATGTAAAATTACAAGTTTGATAATTTTAAAGTGAAATATGTGAGTGTTCGAAAATTCAAATATACGATTTGATATTTGAATATTCGAATTTCAAATAACTGAACATTTGAGTATTTGTTAAAGTCCACAAACATCTATAATTTCTACTAAATTTATATATTTGTATAACTAGTCGAAAAGGAAATATATTTTCTTTTATCATAAAATTAACGATTTAAAAATTACGCACAACTATGGATTCTTCGTAACTAAAAAAAAACAATAAACGAATTTTTCTATTACTCATAAATAACAAATAAACCTTTATTCTTAATTTTTTGTACATTATTTCAAATTATTTTTACCGAACGCTAAAAAGTAAACTAATGATAATGCTTTACAAAGTGCTTTAATTCTTTAATTTTCTTTTTCAGCAAGTTTCCTTAGTAAAAAAAAGCCTGCGCAAATGATATAAAATTCCGAAATAAAGCCGTTAAAACAAAAAAGTAAAATGCATATTTTTTATTAACTACAGTCTCTCAAATGACCGGACAAGTGTGATCAGATATTTACTGTTGGCTTCTAGTTTTTATGCCGACCACAGTGATAATAGTCTGTGTATGAGTCAAAATCACAATTTACTGTTATGTGAAACTGTTCCTATTAAACTTGCAACGTGAAATCCAATGTCATAACAACGCGATTACTGCTCTTCACAACGAGAAAGTCACGGTATTTCGTCGCATGACAGTAAAAGTCGCGATTTACTGTCCCGTGAAAACATGTTAGCAGTGACTGACTGGGTCTGAAAACATTGGTTGCCAGAAAACAAACGGGATCCTTGCACACATGTGACGTGATCGTATTTTTTGTAGTTTTCGTCGACTCCTTGCGAGATCATCATTTTCTCTTAACTAAAAAAGAAAACTTAATACAGTACGTAGTTAATGCACTATAACACGATAACAGTACTTAAGGGGGGCAATACCTTTAGAATCTTAAAAAATTGCAAAATTTTTTTTTCTATAAAATGTTAGTGCAACATCTCAAAAATATAGTCTCAAAATTTTAAAGCATAATACGGAGCCCTTTTGATGTTATGGCCGATTATCGTGACTCATGTCTGGTATCGCACCGCAGATATTCACGCGCTCGGTGCGGAGGGCTATGTAGCAGATTTGTTATTATCATGCCATTGCTGTGTTTGAAATTTTGTATTTTTACGGAGAATGAGCTTATGGAGAAAAATCAACTTTACGAGTAAGCCGAGGGATTACTATATGGCGCAGGAATCGCAGATTAGTTGGTAAATCATTGAAATTATTCAGGTTTTACTTATCGAAACTTTAAACGCATTTTTCTCAAAACTACATTTTTAAAATTGGCGTAACTGACAACTCAAAAACTAGTTTATCAATCGCGCTCAAATTTTTTGCACATATCCACGACAATACTATCTAACATATGAACCTAAATGTACGAAATAAATTTAACATTAAAGTCCTTTTTTATTGCAAAATATTGCGAAAATTTTCAGTAAAATTCAACGTTGATTCAACGTTACTGCATTTGAATACCTAAATCTTGAAATTTTTAAGCGTTTCATAATTGTTATTTAAAATAATATTCTGTCGACTACAGCGTATCAGCATGTAAATAACATTATGTCACATTAGACAATTAAATGGAATTATACTACATTGCCCCTGTATTTAGGAATTATAACAAATGTATCACTTTCAAAAATGTGTACTTGCTATAACTTACGTAATAACATTTAATTTTGGAATTGCACTTTTAAAATTCGAATCCATTGCAACATGGAATTTTCAAACGTGATTATTGAATTATAAAAAACCTAATAGTGACATGTTTGATTAATTAAATTTGATTAGTTTAGTTAGAATTTGATTCATCAAATTTCTGGAAATGGAGTTTGGAGTTAAATCAACAGATTGCACAGTATATCAATGTCTTGATACCATTTACGTATCCATTGAAAAACCAATAATTTATTTTAGATTAACTAATTGCACTTCACTGTCAGAAGTTTGGTTAGGTAATTGAATTATGATGCACTTCTAATTGATAAAAATACTCAGAAAGGAGATCAGCATCGACCTATATGCCTTTCTCAAATACTGGTAATATTACTCGAGTATACTACACAGTAAAGTGGTCTTTTTACACTATTGTCAACAACTATACAGAATACTCACTGTTCTGTGCCATTGGAAGAGATAATTAGAGCAATATTAATTAACGATTCCCAAACCAGTTCTTTGTTTCACAGCTTGCCACTTGTATCCCTGCTTTTAATAGACTTCAATGATATAATACAATATTCAATTAATTAAGTATCTAAAGTTATTACAGTTGTAAAACGTTTAAAGCGAAGAATGAGCTTTTAAAACTTAAATTTGATATTTTTTCAGTAAGAAGAATTATTATAATATTATCGTAATAACTATAATATTAAGATTATATTAAATATTATGATTATAAAATGTATCGTCGAAATTTTTCCAACATGGAGAAATTTCGTGATCAAAATAATGTTCAAAGTTGAATGAGGAGGAGGGTTAATACAAAATTAACTAGAGAAATTTGAGCTTGAAAAATCATAATAATTTATTGGCTCGAATAATGTGGTTTAAGGGAAAAAGTCTTGCGGCATAAAAAACCCTTTTTATATATACATATATTTGTCGTGATTAAACGGTGAAAGCGTGTATGTGATTGAGTGTGTTTGTTAATTGATTTGGGGAGTACAAGGTCTCACTCAAATAATGATGCGGTTCGTGTTATAATCCACATTGCTTAGGATTTTCCACGTCGATTTATTCGTGGAGTGTAGGGTCGCACTCGAATGATGTTGTTTTGCGTTCTTTACCACCCTACACTGGCTTATCCGATGAGTGTAGGGTCTCACTCAGATAATGTTATGTTTACGTTTTTTACCACCCTACACTGGCTTACTCGAGGAGTGCAGGGTCTCCTTCGAATAGTGTTATGATTGTATTTGGAATCCACCCTGCAATGGATATTTTGCGTTACTCCATGATGCATGAAGTTTGTATGTTATTCCGCGATACACGGAGTTTGTATGTTATTCCACGATACACGGAGTTGTTACTCTCGATCCGACCCGCACAAGACTGAACGAATAACTATGTATTCGATATATAAAAATCGCCCGAACACCCTCGCACATCAGTGGGTGACGGTAAAAAAAAATCTATCTTTGTGAAAAACCGAAAAAAAAAAATGTATAGCCGTTAACCGATTTATGGCAAGTTCATGTTGACATTGGGACCGGTCCGGACGGGACTTGATAGACAAAAGGGTCCTCGGTGACCCGTATTTCGAGGTATATGTATAGCTATTGACGGTGGTCTACGCGTCGAAACACTCAAACCCTGTAATAAATTCCTTAGTTGCGGCAAAGGTCGGAGTTCGCGACCGAACATAAAATATATTAAATATATTAAATATTAGTAAATATTAAGATTGTAAAATAATAACCGTAAATTAAATTTTGATGTCCAAGTTATTAAAATCTGGTATAACATTCTATTAGATCAAAAATTTGTAGTACAATATAATGTAACGATGTGTTATTTTTATTCATTTATTAATTAAAGTCCATTATATATTTTCCGTTGTTAAAAATCTGGTTTGTAATAATGCTTGATTAACTGAGAATTTTCCAGTTACATTTAGTTTTTTAGGTATTTACTTTCCTCCCTGCACATTTGTAATGAGAAACGAGAACAGACATCAGAATTATTAAACCTGTTCGAAAATAAATCACGACGTAATAAATTAGTTGAATGCAGAGAGTGTATGGCGGTCCTTTATTAATATTTACTTAGACCATGGTATGGAACAGTTTTAATTAATGCGAATATGTATTAAGAAAATAGTATTATACAAAAAGTGAATCTGTTGCCAAAAACTTCACATTTTTAGCGTAAAAGTATCATTTCATGTAAGGTCGACAGAAATAAAATATAAGAATCAATATAATGAAGTATAAAATATACAGTAAAATACTTTGATATTAATAGTACTATACATAGAAATTTTATATAGAATTGTATATAAAAATTGCAATGTTTAAATTTATGAAATAAAATTTAAATTAAAACTTGCGTCACTGTGCAAACATTATAATTACAGTTATAAAAATTCTGCATATATGTATATTTATCTTTCTAATACTTATATAGTCAATGTTGTTGTACTTAAATGTTAAATATTTATATAGTTAAATGTTATTTAATTGTTATTTTTAAAATATCAATTCACAGCACTTAGAAAGTATACATAATACTTAATGACATAAATAAATATATGCGATTGCTCATCTTTATTTACATTGAATAATAAATTGTTAAGCTAATGGTGCAAATATAAAGGATTAAAAATTGCACAACGAATACATTACAACGGAAAACATGGTTTTGAATTTGTTTGCTGTTTTTGTAAGTACATGCAAGAGACAGAATCATTATTAAATATAGGAGGGGGTACCCAAAAGAAACCGAACTTATTTTTTTCAGATTGCCGCCAAAATCTATACAGCAAAAAGGTGTTGTACGAGTGCACCCTACAAATTTCAAGTAAAAACTTCCAAAATTGCGGTCTATACTGAGACTAGCTTGCTGAGGGGCCCCCCATGTGTCGCCTTCGACTCCACATGCACTTCACAATTCTACCGGCTGAGGATGCAAATGCTAAAAGTTTGACAGTTTTCCTGGGATTTTCGGGTGATTTTAACACTAGGTTTACGGCCGTTTGATGGTTACTTATATTTAAATTTAAACTAAAGTAGAAAAATAAATAAATTGGGGATGATATGTAAACTGCCTAAGACATTGATTCTTTAGCTTGACGAAAGTTGACGTACATTTTTAAAAAAATTTCTTAATAAGTTTTGTCATTTAAAATAAGAGATCTATGATCCGTCATTTTTACGGGTTCCGTAAATCTAGTGTTAAGGGGGTCAATTCTATGGAAAAATGTCGTATCTCGCACAGTTTGGTCTGTGAATTTGTATATGTGAATCAGTCAGTCAGTCAGTCGGAAGGGGGTTTTATGATAATAGTGATATTATTGTCAATTTGAGCATCTTGGGCCTTGTGCCGCTGTGCCGTACCTGAGCTTTAAAGCTCATACCGGCAAGTGTTCATATCAAGAGACTGGACATGGTCAACCAGCGATGAAAAGATACCTCACACTTGACTTAATTGCTGCGTAAGGAATTTTGATCTTTGGTTCTCATTATTCTATTGAGTTCGGAATCCCTCAATACGAGGTATGGCTATTAAATAACGAGACTGACGTTGCTACAAAAGAAGTACGCATTCGTCAAACGCCAGAGACCCACAGTTTTTAGCGCACAGTTTCTTTCGAATGCAATATCTCCCGTTTCTATAAACAAATCCGTATAGCCGTAATCTTCATTTTCGTTAGAGTTGTTTTTTGTTCCGCCGGAAAAAATGTTAGGTGTAACGACAGAGCAACGAATTGCTGTGAAATTTCACATGAAACTTGCAAAAACCGCTACTGAAACTTATAATTTATTGAAAATAGTGTAAGGCAATGAATGTTTATCGCGTGCACGAGTTTTTTAATGCTTTAAGCGTTTTCAAGATGACCGAGAGGACGTTGAAGATGATTCACGCCCGGGTCGCCATACCACGTCAAAAACGGATGACAATATCGAAAAAATCGGTAATCTGGTTCGACGTGACCGTCGGTTAAGTATTTGCGATTGCTGAAACTATAGGAATTGACAAGGAATTCGAATTGTGGAAGGACAAGCCATGGGTTCTCCACTAAGAAAATGCGCCGGTACATTTCGCATTGTCTGTCAATTCTAGCCAAGCACAGTGTCCCAGTGTTAGACCATGCACCTTATTCGCCGGATCTTGCGACATGCAACTTCTATCTGTTTCCTAAAATGAAATCTGCATTAAAAGGTACAAGATTTGAGTCCTTTGAGGCTGTAAAAGAGCATGGGTCCTGAAGGAGCTGACAGAAGAACACTTCAAACAATGGAAGATTCGCATGGAGCGTTATAGGGATAGAGAAAGGGTGTATATTGAAGGTGATATCAAGTGAATAGGAATGAAATCAAAATAAAATGTTTTGCAGCGTCAGTCTCGTTATTTAATAGCCACACCTCGTAGAGTTTCGAGAGAGCCATGGTAAAAATCCAACAGATCGCGCCGCTTAAAAATAATAATAGTTATATAGATAAACAAACAAATGAAGAAATGCAGATCGAATCGTCCCAGGATCGTCACTATGTTTGGGAAAAATATTACTTTTGTCCCTGCTCTCCCCTATCACAAAAATAATACAAATCACTAATAATATTATAGATGTGACGATTATCAGTGTAAGTATTAAAATTGAAAACGAGATACTGTAATGATGGTTTAAATCGACATGTTGATCGTCACTGTGGTTTTGTAAGTGTCGCTTTATTCGTAAAGATTAGTCTGAATTCCATTGCTATCTCATACAAACGCTGCTCAAAAGTTTGCTCCCGTAGTATTGATTTTATCGCTTGTGGTAATGTTGTACAAAAGAATGTTGAAAGAGGGAGAAGAAAAATGTGAAATGGATAGGCTAGATATCTTCTTTTACTTACATTACCATTTCTGTCATCGACTAGCCCCAGGCAGTCTGTAGCAAATGTCGTTCCCTGAACTATCAAGGCATGTCGTGAACAGGACTGTCTTAAATTTTCAGATGTTAAACAACGTTCAGTTTATTAAGGTAAGAAATATACGTTCGTGGGAGTTTGTGAAAAGTGGGAACCTGTTAAACACATTGTCACATCTTTCTTTTTATTTTTTCTTTGGAATGGTATTTTGTAATGGTTTTAAAATAAATTGATTTATTTTTATTTTTAGAATCCAAATATGATATATTGTTTTTTTTTTATTTTCAGAACCTAAATATGATATATTGGTTTATTTTAATTTTCAGAATTTAAATATATTATATATTGGTTTATTTTGATTTTTAGAATATAAATATCATATATTGGTTTAAATTGATTGTTAGAATTAAAATGTGATATAATATCCATTTATTTTAATTTTTTGAATCAACGTATAATATACTGTTTTATTTCAATTGTAAAGATTAAATAATTCATTAATTTATCTTTTCTCGTATATTTAGATTTAATTTAATTTTTATATTAACTGTCTCTAGCTTTACAAATTTTCAAATTTTTATATTTCTCAAACTTTCAAATGGTTGAATTTTCGAATTTTTAATTTTTCCAGCTTTTAGAGGCGCACGTTGCAAATATCCCGAAGTCCCAAATTTCAAATTTTCAGATTTCAAATTTTGTAAATTTTATAAATATTTAAATATTCAAAATTTTCAAATTTTTAATTTCTCCAGTTTTTAATTATATGTATAAATATTCAGTCACAAAGCCTCATGTTTCTAAATTACCCTACTTTCAAATTTTCAAATTTTCAAATTTTTTAATTTTTTAATTTTTTAATTTTTTAATTTTTTAATTTTTTAATTTTTCAAATTTTTCAAATTTTTAAACTTTCTAAATTACCAACTTTTCAGCATTCAAAATTTTCATGTATCTAATTTTTTAAATTTGAAAATTTGTCTATCTCAAATATCCATCAGTGTTCGTTTTTCATATATTGCTATCCTCTCTGGTATGCTTTCGTTTCAAAGTACATTCTATTTTTCATTTTGTATTCCAATACTTTTTGATTTCGTTATATCAACGTAATTGTTTTCACGTTTCCCACTGGTAACTCGTTAATTTTCACTTTTTCTTTATCATGTCATGGCCATCGGTTTCGAATTAGTCGCATGGTTATATCTATCGATGTTTCATCCATTCAAAAGGAGGCTTCAAATTGTATAAATTCGTGAAAAAATAGAAAACTATAGGCACCGGTAATCAAATTCTAGTATCTTTCTGTACAATAATGAGGTTCTGGAGATTTTCATTTCATTCATGCACATTTATACCAAAAAAATAAAATAAAAATTATAAATTTAAATGACCTTACCACTCTGATGAAATTATGTTAATATACTTTCAATAATAATTAAATATAACTGTATTTCAAACAAATAATTTATAAATTTATATAAATTTTTTTTCTGATCTAGTGATACGACCAAAAACGATTCTAATTGAAAAGACAAGTCAAATATTTAAAGCAACATTTTTTTTTATTTGACTGTTTATTAAAAAATTCCATTTGAAAATTATTTGAAATGTTTATTAGAAAATTTGTCTCTTTATAAAAGAGATGACAATTTTAACAATGTTTCTATTAAAAACGTATTATTACAGTGTTCCTTTATAGTACTGTTATTTAACCCCTTAACCTAGAAATACTACGGCAATTACGTCAGTAAGTGCTTCGTTATTACTGCAGTTTCAAGATAAATAAACAACATAGAAATTTTAAGTATATTTTGGACTTATTGATCTTCAATAATACAAGTCAAAACTAGATCTTTATGCAAATATGATTTCGATTTGTGACGTGTAAACTGCAATGTACGTCACGAATCTGACTCACTCAGTGCTATAAGCCAAGGGGTTAATAATAATAACAATGTGTTATATTAATGAAAGTTTCAAATGAGTCATACATAATAACTGATAATACATTTTAGCGACATGAAGTTGTAACTACATTTGCTAATTTATGAAATTAATGAAAAATTGTTTCTTCCTTTACTGTAATAAAAAACTGTTACTATGATAACAGCATACACAGGTGCAACGCATTAATTTTAATGTCAAAAGAAACATCAAATTTATTTTTAATTGCAATGATATACCTGTAAGTCATACTAACCAAAGTCCATTTTTAAAATAGAAAAATATAAAATAAAATAGAATTTTATATTTGGTATTTTATGCAAGAAGCATATAGATGTTCATGTTTTCAACTTTTTTTAAATGTAACAGAAGTTTGGTTCCAAAGTAAAGAATACTTTTTACACGATCATATACATGAAACATCTGCATAATCGTTAACTGTACATGATAATTATGCGCAGTAAGCTTATTATACTTTATTATAATATGTATTGATACGGTATGGAGTTTCATTTAGTCGGTGAGCAAATTCGAGAACAAATTTTTAATTTCAATTAATTATTTGCCCAGATGTTTCAGCACGGTCGTTCCACTGGTATTAATGAATAAACAATGAACTCACTTTTGGCTTCACCTCTTTCGTAGGATAATATATAATAAGCGTATTTCCACGGGTAAAATTGATTGAAGAAATAAAAGAGAATAATGTGGAAAGTATTTTTGACTCGAATCTACAAGATTTGGCGGTAAATATTCTACCATTGCAACTTCTTAGTAAAAGTAACTATATGATCACATAATGTTTAAAATAAAAATATCTCAGAATGTTCTGAAGAAAGCTATGAGGGATTTGCAATGCATAGAATTTCAATACACTATCGTTCTAAAACTCATTTTCTCGGCTGTTGCTTCTGTTTTTATACATAAAAGTTTTGCTGCTTTTACTGTATGATTGTCAAATAATTTAAGAGAGTAAATGTTACAAAAGAATAATACTTAACAGTTTATTAAATGTTTACGATACTTATAAAGTTCTGATATCCAGATTACCCAAAGAGTTAATTAATCACGGCTGCATAAGATTCAACGTATTTAATTTGTTCATAACAGGTACAACTTATCGAAGTCTCGCGATATCTTGCTCTTCAAACTATTCGCAGTCGTCAAAGAACGAGCTACCAATCGACCCCTCGCTTCTGTTCAATCTCGAGAGCAGCTTCATATCGCAGCAGAGTGCAGCTTCACGCAGCACCGTCGCGACAGTATAAATATCGTGCAAACTACCACACTGAAATATCGTTGTGTGACGTTTCATGCACTAATTGGCTCGAAAGTAGCTGTTTCCTGAAATTACAGCTTTATGTAAATTAATTTCCTCCACGTGAGACATGTAATAGATATAAATAGAATATAATAGAGATATAATGAAATTACACGGAGAAGTAATACGTTCTGTTATTAACACATTAATCTGCGAAACGCACCCAGAGTTATATTTCATGGTTTTGCAAGAGCACTTACGAATAAAAAAATTATGACTACCGCAGATTCGGGTAAATATTTTATCGGGAGTCCCGTGAATAATTAAAACGATTGGAAATCTGAATTAAATAAATCGACGAACACATTGGCGGTATCTATATGTATAACGACAATTAAATAATCGATTCGCGGCGATGCTCGCGGTTTAAACGATCACCAATGCGGAACTTATGCGTCGCATGTTTCCTGAAATGAAAGATACACGGACACAGATTAAAACATAAAGTTTTAAGAAGTTCTAATCTTTCAAGTCCTGATCTTTTGAAAGATGTTCTAATATTTCTTTATATAACGGTTACCAAGATTGTTCAGATATTTCCGGTAATATAATGAGAGGCGGCTCGTGTGTATTGTGGAACTGCAGCACTCTATTTCTACTCGATATTATTAATAACATAATAAGGAAGAAATGTTCTTTTAGGATTTTATCAAGTTTTTAAATAAAAATTAGAACATCTTTCCAATTTATACAGGATGTTCAGCATAACGGTTACCATGATTATTTAGATGTTTCCGGTAATATAATTGGTGGTTTGTGTATACTGTGCAACCGCAGCACCCTCTATTTCCACTTGATATTATCCATAACATAGTAAGTAAATGTTTTTATTCGTTTATAATTATATCAAGTTTTTGAATAAATCTTCTTTTTGTACATATTTATTTTCTTTCACACAATTTTAAAACGGAGGTTTCAAATTTTCCGGAGCAGCACCCCCACGAATTTTAGTTACAATATTATCCATAACATAGTAAGTAAATGTTTTTATTCGTTTATAATTATATCAAGTTTTTGAATAAATTTTCTTTTTGTACATATTTATTTTCTTTCACACAATTTTAAAATGGAGGTTTCAAATTTTCCGGAGCAGCACCTCCACGAATTTTAGTTACGAGCTACTGAATGTAATAAATTGTTTCGAACAAATGTTAAATGGTTTGTGTAATTATATAGGAAAGGGTAAATCGATTTTAGTTAATTTGGGATGTATTACAAAGCATAATATTCTGAGTAATTTTCCTTGATTACATATAACCGCAACTCGGCCTTGGTTTCAGAGATACTCGCAGGAACTACAATAAAATTTATACTTTGACATATTCCATTAAAATCATCTTCTATAAACTGGTGTGTTTTCTTTTAAAAAATATAAATTTTTTTCATTTTCTTTTAAAAGATATAAAATGGTATAGAACTTTTGTATACCATTCTTGTGTACATTCTTGTACACCCAAAAACACTATTTCATATTTTTTAGTATCATATATCCGTAATACAATATAATATACTTGAGCATATTCTGTTTCAAACATATTTTTGTCAAATTTCCGAAATTACCTATCATTAAATACTCCATATAAAAGGTAAGTTTTGTGAGCTTCGTATTCCTTACTTTTAATAGTACACGAACTGTTAGTTACAAATATTATATCACGGTAAGCATGTCTTAATATACTAGTAATACTTTGCTTGTAAGCGACAGTCTGAAAATACGTTCACCTTTATTTCTTCAAATGACGTGCCATACTTCTCTACGTTTCCGATATTGTCCCAGAAATTGGAAAAGTATTGATTCTTTCTTTATAAGAAATAGTCCAAGTGATGTTCGTTTTAACAATAGGTTTCTAAATGATGATTCCCTTATTATTTAGAGAAGAGATTGAAACGAAATTGAAGTCGTTCGTTTACAGAACGCCATGTCATGGATACGTACATTCGCGCATAGCGTATTTCGTTTCCTTTTTAGGTTATGTGGTTGTTTTTCTTTGTGACTCCGTGAACGAAGGTCTATTGGTTCAGATGACGTGTCTATGACGCAACATGGACGAACAACCTAACTTTATATGCACGTGTGTAACCTTACAAAGAGAAGGAACGGGTGCGGAAATCGCTTTTGTAACGACGGTATATTGAAGTTGTGGTACGCATGAGGTATTACAAACCCCCATAAGTTTCTTTAGAATGGGCTTTCATTTTTGAGGTATTTTCATTTTAAACTTTATACGGACCTAGTCATTCCATTATGTAGCTGATATCACTATAAATGTGTAGTAACTATGACGGTACAGTACCTTAGCAAATTTGATGATGGAGAGTTCACATCCAGCAATATAGAAATTCCTTCTTCTTTCATTTTAATTTTTTTGTGCAAAATTTTGCTCAGGAAATTACTACATATTTGTATTACATACTATTCCACATTTCAAAGGTAAAGATACATTCATAACATTTTATTTTAATTTTCTCTTCGACCAATTTTATGTTCCGCAAAAATGTTGTTTCGTCTATATTCTTTATAGTAAAAAGTACGATGCCTGGCTGTAAAGCAACTTAAAAAAAACAGTTAAAATAAGAAACTGTAATTTGTATATCAGTTTCAAATGTATACCTGCTTGTTGTAGATGAGTCAGTCTTCTCAAAAAGTTTCATAAAATATTTTTGTAACACTCCTTGAAGAGAGAATTGGAACAATATATTGTAAATACATTTGAAACTTTGAAATTTGTAAAATTTATAGAAGATTTGAGTTGCAAACTTTGATATACGAAAAGAATTTGATGGAAGAGTGAATATAATTTGTCAGAGGGTAAAGATTTGCAAAAAGACTAATAATACTCGCAAAAGGGTTAATTTGGAGTGCAAAATGGTGATGTGATTTACAAAATAGTGAATTCGGAGTACAAAAGTTAAGGATTGTGTATGACTTAATTTTCATGGACGTTTCTGAAGGAAATGTTTATTTGAATTTTAAATACGATTTGCTTGGTGTAAGAAAAATGTTACTTCAATTATTTTGAATCGAGGTGCCCCAAATGATATTGTATGTATTTCTCCCAGGCTTGATAATTTTTAATAGAATTCTAATTATTATTCATAATTATAATTTATTATTAAATTTATAATTATTATATAATTAAATTTATAATTACAATGATATAATTAAATTTATAATTATAATTATA
Source organism: Megachile willughbiella (assembly GCA_945859595.2). Lineage (NCBI taxonomy): Eukaryota > Metazoa > Arthropoda > Insecta > Hymenoptera > Megachilidae > Megachile > Megachile willughbiella. The sequence continues at coordinate 11,869,530 of OX243801.1, forward strand.
TAATTAAATTTATAATTATAATTAATTATAATTATAAAAATTATAAAAATTTATAATTATGATTAATTATGATTAAAAATTAATAAATAATAATTAAGAATAATTAATAGAATTAATTCTCTTAATAGAAAATTATTTATTAAGAATTGATAGATAAGAATAAAGAAAAACAATTTCAGTGTACCAGCATTCCAAAATCAATTTTCATGCTCGTTTTTTTCTCTTATTAGTACTAAAATAATTAAACTCGTCCAAATAATGGATTTCAATGTTTCTATTTTATATTGCAGAAATAAGGTACTTATTTCAAAATTAATGTTGGTTTATAAAGAAGTGTGAAAGAACTAAACAGAGAATTATGGTGCAAAATTGCATGCTTAATGTATGTATTTTCTGTGTAAAAAGTCAGATTGTAAAAACATTTGTGCGCAGCTGAAAATTTCAACCGAATTTTACAGAACCTGAAAAAGAAGCTTGTTTTTCTAACAAAATTATTTAGGTCACGATAAAATAAGAATTTGTCTAGTATCTCTGGAATTGACCGTAAGCAACTGGAAAGCTGTTTTGTGAAGTAATGAAAGTAAATTCAATTTACACAGATATACGAGGATAGGGTCTTAAAAAATCCGTGAAATAAAAATTATCATCAATTAAACGTTAGGTCTTATTATAAAGAAAGTTAAAATATAAAAGTTCTGACTCTTTATTGGTATTTTCAAAATATTCGCTTCTACTAATACCTTTTTTATATATTTTTATAAGTTATTTTGGAGAACGTGTAAATTGAAATTAGCATCAATTAAACTAGTAAATGCAATCCACATTAAATTGTGTTTGATCTCATTTTAATCAGAAAAATGTAAAAATCTATCGATGACAAAAAAATAAAAAATATAAAAGTGTTATGCTCCTATTCTTATTATCAAAATATTCACGTTTGTCGAGTTGTTAAAATTATTTTAAAAATCGCGTTAATAAAGTGCCCTGCTAATTGAGGGTTAGCTATATTGCCACGTGCACAGAAACACTATCAAACTGTTTGGTTGTTTCAACACGATAATGATCCGTCGAATATCGTAATGGACACCAAAGATTAGCTAACAAATACTAATATCAGTATTCTGGTTCAGTCATCGCAGTCGTCTGATCGTAATCTGTTTACCAGTAGGGTAAAGTCAAACAACGATTGCGTGGCCAACAATATCGTAATGCTGACGAATTGTTTGATACCGTACAGTGAATTTGAAACAATTTATCTGTGAAGTTAATTGTTAAATCAATGCCGAGAAGATGCCAAGGATACGATACAAAATATTAGAAGATTGTATTACGGATTAGCACCAAAACTACAAAAGTGTTCGAATGACTGATTCTCAAGTTTGTTATTATAAATTACACAATTTGTCAATATTATATCTTATCTTACTGCAGGTAAGGTGCTTTGGGGGCTATTTTCACCTTATTAACATGAATGTCAGCAGCTTAAAAGAAATACTTGTCAAATATTTTTTTTTAGAACTATATTATAAGTTTCATAAAAATCAACTTTGTCACTTCATCCTTCGTTAGAAGAATTAAGCAAATTTTTTAACTAAAAACTTTTAAGGTTGAATTCAGGCAACAGTAAAAAATACCTTTGAGTGCAAAGGGTTAACATTCCGGCCAAGGATATCGTTGCAAACAAACCCTAAATTAATATTTCAAATTAAATTTAGGGAATTTGTATACACCTATTTTCTTAAAAAAATAAAAAATGGTTTTCAGATATTTGTGCAACCAAAGACTTTTCTTTACAGTTTAAACTGACATTATGCGTTGTGTATTAATATTCTTGTGCACGTTGAAAAAATGTTTCTATATGCTTTCGCATTATGAAGTTTTAAAAAGATTTCAAAATGAAAATGTAAAATCCGGCTGTATAAGACTGAAGTATAGACTAAAGAATATCTCTGAAAAAAAAGTATGACAAAATATTGCTTTTTGGCTTCAAAATACTAAAATTACGAAATCGCATTTTGCACATGTTTGTGAACCAAACATTTGCTGTTCTTGTCTCTCTTGACTAAAACAACATAGGATAAACAAGGAACACGCGTATCAATTTTCCTCCAGAGATCCCAGAAGTCAGTTCTGAGTTTGTTTGTCACCAGACTTCATCTAGTGATGCCTAACCTTTGATACTATTTCTACCAAGAGGTGTCAAAAGACTCCTTTCAAATTTTAACTTAAAATTATTCTCTAAGTTGAATCATTTCTGCACAATTAATTTTTTCACGTTTTATACAATAGTTGTTAAATTAATTCAGCAATATCATTTTCTTCCAGCTCATCCTAGATCTAAAAATGTGCATATGCTTATTTGTACCATGAGGTCTTTTGACATCTTAAGGATTTTATGACAGTGCCTAATTTTAAACTATTTTACATATAAATATCAACACCATTTTGCAGCATCATGTCAATTATAATCAGATTAGAGAATCCCGATTTCAGTTGTAACGGAAAATACAGGAGTTGTGGCATAACTTTGATATTCGCTAATTTCACGTCATGTTGCATTTCAGTGTACACCGCTATATTTATATTTTGTAGATTGATGAATTAAGCTAGAATTTACAACCTGATTAAATAATCTATAATAAAAACACATCAACGTATCAATAAATTCCTTAAATTATCTATATTTAACTGATAATTTGAAATCCCAACAGTTATGGCAATTATTTGCATTCAAACGAAAAGGTGTCAAACCTTTTGGTCGAAATAGGTATACACAAAATCGTGGCAGAAATAGTGTTAAATAATCGACTTCAGCAGTACGCTGAATATTATTGTTACTGACTTCAAATTCATGTTTCAGGGAACAATGTAATATAATTTTATTACAAATAGGTTTTACCACTCGTTGGTCTTTGGTTGGAAAATTTTCACATTTAAAATTTTAGAACCTTGTGAATTTCAAGATTTACGGATTTTCAAATTTACAAATTCTAAAAGAGAATTTCAATATCTAGGAATTTGAGAAAAAGGAAATTTCGGTTGTTAGAAATTTGTGAATGTGAGGATATGGTAATTTGAAAATTTATAAATTCAGTAGTTTGAAAGTTTGAAGTTTAAAAATTCAAGAATTGGGGAATGTGGAAAGTTCAAATTTGGGAATTGAAAATTTTGGAAATCTGGAGTATTAGCAATTTGACAGTTTTTAAAAGTCAGAAATAGAAAAATTTGGGATTTTGCAATTGAGGAATTTACTTATTTTGGGATTTGAAGATTTGGGAAATAATAAATTTAGGAATTTGAACTGTTGGAAATTTAAGAATGTAAATATTAGGCAATTTGAAAATTTATAAATTCAGACATTTGCAAATTTGCAATTTGAAAGATGAAAAATTTGGAAATAAAGGAATTTGAAGATTTAGAAATTAAAAAATTAGGAAACTTGAATTATTATAAAATTAAAAGTACAATAATTATGTAATTAGAAAATGTGTAAATTTAGAAATTTAGAAATTTTAATTTTAAAAGTTAAAGTCAATCGAAAAGGTGTGAAAATACACCTTTTGGTCGTGTTACGTTCCGAACAGAAATATTTTCAAAATTTCCTTTGTAGTTTTTACCGACCGGATGCGTATCGATAATGCACACTGCATTCTGGGAACACCCTAATCGTACGCAGTAATGGTTTTTAATGTTTATTAGATAGACTATCTTCTGGCAACTAAACTGAGATTGTTAATATAGCACATTCCTTCCTTGGAATCAACGTGGTCCCACGGTCCAAATCTTAGATCAATTTACTTCTTCGAACCGCTCAATATAAACAAAGAGTGCGCTCGTGTGGTCCGATAACGCCAAGCGTTCTGGAATGTCTCTCGTGGATCCACGATGCGACAGTGAATTACAATAGAAATTGTTCATAGATCTGCATTGTACTGATATTGTAAGTACTTATACGCCAGTCAGTCCTACAATAGTTAAGGTACCGAGCGCAATTAATCCACATAATTGTAAAGATTATTCAATAATTAATAAGACATCAATCCATGGCTCGAGAGTAAAGGAAGGAATTATATAGAAAGAGAGGAAGATAAGGACTGGACAAGGGAGGAACGCACATGCACCCACCACCACCTAATTAACGAATCACGGTCCCTTACGCATTGGCCTCGCAGCCTAATTCGTTAGGCGCATATCAACGCAATGTAAACAATTTCGGACTAGGCTCTCTGGTCTTCTCCGAGAGGTACAAGTTGCGACACTCTTCGACGTACAATCGCGAGGTGCGTGTCAGGGGTCCGTGAAGTGGATTAGAGACGAGTTTGTCATTAATTTTGTTAAAATTACAAGTTAGGGCAAAGACTCTATCTTCACGAATTTTTCAATTTCAATTTATTTTATTTTGCTATTATATTTGTTTCATTTCCATTTCTAGTTCTATAGTTCATTTTGTTTAACTTCATAATAGTTCAAGTTTCTTAAAGGTTTTAACTGGTGGATTGGTTAACTGTGTGTGTGTGTTTCTTCCTTCAGGAATCGAGGCATTGCAGAATATTCGGGATACATACATATATACATATATACAAATATATATATATAATTTCAAAATTTAACCTAACACATTTATTTGGGTGAGTTATATTTTCCTTTACTCTTCCAGCTAGTTTGTATGAATATTTTCGGCAAGTAGTTTCCAGTAGTTAACAATTAACTGTGGGATTTCCCTAACTGGAAATTCTTAAATTTGTTGTTATTTGAAAATTGTTTATCCTTCCAACTCCGGAATTGCGTAACATTAATGTCAACATCGCCAACATTTTCTTTCGTTTAAAAATTAACCATTTGTGAATAGCAATATATTGTATACACTATCCTTGAAACATTTCTTTTATAAAAATTTAATCTTTTATATGTCCTGAGTTATTTGTTCATTACAACTTTTCCTTTATTGTTTCCTGACTATTCCATAAATTTGCGATCTAATGAAAGGGCCCGTATGGGACTAGCGTATCTCCGAATCCACACAACATAAAGACCCGGTTACAATTGATTTTGTTAGGGCAAATATTTTTCTGGCTTTATACGCGCGCACGCCGCACGTAACAGTCGAAATAGGTATACACAAAATTGTGGTAGAAATAGTGTTAAAGTAGTCTTTATTTTACGATTAATAAAGTAAACATTAATTGCTATACATACTTGTAACTAAAACCACGGTATATTAATTGTTTAAATAATAAAGATATGAAGGATAAATATAAATGCAATACTATTTCAAATTTCGTATTATATTATGTAATTAATTCCTTTTCCTGTAATTATTCCAAAATTTTTGGAATAATTTGATGGAATTGGCAATTTTATTACTCACACTTCCGGTATTTTACTACAGCTAGATCCTTCACGATTGTACACTTTTACACTCTTGCGGGTGCATGTGTGCAAATGCGCAACATGTTGGAACAGATTCTGAAGTGTGCATTTTTCAGTAACGAAATTATTACGCTACGCTGCGTTTTCCCTTAAAATCCATTATACGCAACAGCAGCTTAAAAAGCGCTGTTAAATTCAGCATACAACTCCTTGGTATACTTTCAATTACAACTGCGTGTTCTTGTAGTAGAAATGGTAAAATAAAATATTTTCCTCTTATTTTATCAATATACCTATATCTCATTTTTATCAATCATTTCTATCATTTTATTTACATATTTATAACTTGTGTGTATTCCACTCATGTATACGAATATATCTATTTTTCATATTTTACTAAAACTAAATATTTGATAATAGGATAGTAAGATATGACAATCAGATAAATAAATACAATTTGATCTTAACTTTATAATGAAATTTTATTATGCATGGGTTATACTTAAATTTCTATAGGAATCTATCATTGATAATTACATTTATAACATTTACTGATATTAATAATTACTAATTTGTACTATAGCTCTACAATACTATAGCTTTACAATTATTTTATATTCGTTAAGAATACTTATTATTGATATTCTTATATTTGAACTGTAAATCAGGAGTAAGCTGAATAAACATAATCATAGGTTAATAGGTTAAAACGAGATAAATATAAGGTAAAGGTACCCGTCATTGACCATTTTTTAGGAAACATTAAAAAATAAGGTTTTTATAACCTGTACACTTCTGATGAATGTGAACTTCATATACCGCTACATCTCCATATTAAATTTTAAAACACTTACATGTGAAGTATAGTATGCATACTAATAACGCAAACTAAATTCGTTAATGTAAGTAATATACTGTTATATTTCTATTTCCTTAACGTTTCAATTAAGAATAGCTATACGATTCAGGTGAAAAAGATACGTAGTGAATATTTCGCGAACGAAATACATTTCTTCTAGTATAAGCGGTCAGCTACTAACGAACATAGTGTCAGTTACTATTTCTTTAATTTTTAACAGTGACAAATTTCTGAAGCATTTACCGAATTTTTAAATATACTTTCCAAATTTGTATTACTTATCTTTCATTAGAAGGAGGTCACAAAACCGTGAAGGTATAAAAAATGTATCCAAGCATGACAGTGAAACTACTGGTCTTACCTTAATCGTAAATCGTGCAATTAACAAAACACAAGAGCGGAGACTTCATACAACTCGGTCTCTGTTCAGTTCATCACAGAAAAGTATGGTTAAACGGAAGAAACATAGTATTTTGCATAAAAAAATAAGGTTTAATGTTACAGGGCTTCTATGAATGCGCTGCCGCACCGAGCGCCAAAATCGAAGTGACTCGAACGAAAATGGACGATAAATTTCATACGAATGTCGCATGGTGCGGCATGGCAGAGTTGTAAAACGGTGATTTATTTACAATGCGACCTAATTGATTTACAATCGCGGCGAGGACCACGCAGCCAATGGCGTTTCACAGCCGCGACCTGCCTACCCATACCTCTCCTCCTCTCACCCTTTCTTTAACTCCATCCATCGTTTCCTCCTTTTTTTTTCATTTGTTTTGATAATCGATACGGAAACCTTGACATAACGCAACACCATATTTTTGCAACATCGAATTCACATAAATTAACGTCAATTCCGTCATGAAAGTTTCATAACGATTTGAACACCGCTGACAACGTCGTGCAACCCGTGCCGCTCGATGTTTTTCGTGTCATTTTGGAGGAACGATTCGAAATGGAGTGATTTACAAAAATTCCAGGCAATTTTCAGGAGGAAGTTATCGTACTCACGGTTCCACTCCGAATATTGTCAGATTTTCGAGGTATATTGTACGAATTTCTCGAATGATTGCGTTTTGAAGTTCTGCAGCTCTTGCACGTTATATGGCACATACGTTTAAACCCATGCTAATAACATAGCTCACTTTATTGAACAATTTCTCGGATAATTTCGAGCTTTCTGAGTTTCCAAGCGTAGAATGAGATCATGAAACGATTTTCGAAAATAGTTTGGAAAATGAATTTGTTGAATATTTCGCTTCTTATTTCGGTTTGGCGATAAAGGAACTTCTGAAAAATTTGATTAAAGTCGATATATAATTTAACCAATTTGGTTAAATTTAATAATATATTTAATGATATCATATTTAATATAAAGTTAAAATAATACGATACGAAAGAGTACACACTGTATTCGCTGTTTTTTAACTGCTACTAAGAGAATACTACATTTGTATTTTTTGTTTGCTCAATTTTGTAATACTTTACTTACTGTAATATTTTATACAAGGATATGGTAAATAATATTTTCATACAATATTGCAACATATATTGTAATTATTAAACTTCCGTTAATAAATTTCTTATATGATCTTTTCAGTAAAATTTTGTGGTTAAAGATTTTCGTTAATAATCTTTTCCACTAATCTTTTTGTTAAAATATCAACAATAATTTTGATTAATCTTTTCATTAATAATTTTGATGAATAATTTTTTTATTAATATTTCATGGAAAATATAATGTAATTGCAAAACACTTGTACGACTAACCTAACGCAAAGGGTTAAACATTTCAACACAAAGAATATATAACTTATTCCACTATCATATTAAAACCAGTATGTATATGAATTATTAAAAGGAGACAGGAACCTCTAAAATTTCCTAGCGGATGTTGCAGCCTTCCTCTTAATGAATAAATAAGGATTACATGCTGCACATTGCTGTTCTTTACGAATTTAAAAATACCTAAAAATTTAAGGTAGCCGTCACTACACTTTTGTTAATTCTTGATTTATGAAACTCGTCAATATGACAAATCATATATTCATGTTAAATTACAGAAATTATTGAGAAGCTTTTGTCAAGATGTACATTGACATCTGTCGAAAGAATAATTTGTATAAGCTACCTGACACTTTGTCCCTTATTTATGTATCCTGCTACTTCATTTATGATAACAGTAATTGGTGATCGGATATCCGTAAATCTAGTAATCATTTTTCTATAGAGTTAATTTAAATTTCATCTGAAGAATGTTAGTATTAATTTGATAAACGCCTACATAAACTGTTCAAGTCTAATTAACACTATTTCTATCACGATTTTGTCTATATCTATTTCGACCAAAAGGTGTCTTTTCACAACTTTTCGTTTGATTTCAACTTTTAAATTTAAAATTTGTTAATTTCTAAATTTACACATTTTTTAATTACATAATTATTGTACTTTTAATTTTCTAATAATTAAAATTTCCAAATTTTTTAATTTCTAAATCTTCAAATTCCTCTACTTCCAAATTTTTCATCTTTCAAATTGTAAATTTGCAAATGTCTGAATTTATAAATTTTCAAATTAACTAATCTTTACATTCTTAAATTTCCAACAGTTCAAATTCCTAAATTTGTTATTTCCCAAATCTTCAAATCCCTAAATAAGTAAATTCCTTGATTGCAAAATCTCAAATTTTTCTATTTCTGACTTTTAAAAACTGTCAAATTGCTAACACTTCAGATTTCCAAAATGTTCAATTCCCAAGTTTGAACTTTCCACATTCCCCAATTCTTGAATTTTTAAACTTCAAATTTTCAGACTACTGTATTTATAAATTTTCAAATTACCATATGCTCACATTCACAAATTTCCAGCATCCGAAATTTCCTTTTTCTCAAATTCCTAGATATTGAAATTCTCTTTTAGAATTTGTAAATTTGAAAATCCGTAAATCTTGAAATTCACAAGGTTTTAAAATTTTAAATTTGAAAATTTTCCAACCAAAGACCAACGAGTGGTAAAACCTATTTGCAATAAAATTATATTACATTGTTCCCTGAAACATGAATTTGAAGTCAGTAACAATAATATTCAGTGTACTGCTGAAGTCGATTATTTAACACTATTTCTGCCACGATTTTGTGTATACCTATTTCGACCAAAAGGTTTGACACCTTTTCGTTTGATGGAAATAATTGTCAAAACTGTTGGAATTTCAAATTATCAGTTAAATGTAGATAATTTGAGGAATTTATTGATACATTGATGTGTTTTTATTAGAGATTATTTAATCAGGTTGTAAATTCTAGCTTAATTCATCAATCTACAAAATATAAATATAGCGGTGTACACGAAAATGCAACATGGCGGAAAATAAGCGAATATCAAAGTTATGCCGCAGCTCCTGTATTTTTCGTTACAACTGAAATCGGGATTCTCTAATCTGATTATAGTTGATATGATGCTACAAAATGGTGTTGATATTTATATGTAAAATGGTTTAAAATTGGGCACTGTCATGAAATCCTTAAGGTGTCAAAAGACCTCATGGTAGAAATAAGTATACCATATGCACATTTTGATATCAAGGATGAGCAGGAAGAAAATGATATTGCTGAATTAATTTAACAACTATTGTATGAAAAGTAAAAAAATTAATTGTGGAGAATAATTTTAAGTTAAAATTTGAAAGGTGTCTTTTGACACCTCTTGGTAGAAATAGTGTTAACTCAGCAAATAAAATTGGACTATTCGCATTAAGCACTAACCTAATTTTATCGTAAATGAACTATTTTATTGTTAAAATAGTATTGCTACAATTAATAATTTTATTATTGATTAATTGTATTGGTAATACAGTTTACTTCATTGCGAAAAGATATGAATGAAACAAGTTTTGTTTTTATGTGATGCATTTTAATAAATACTTGTTAAGTATTCTATTATTTAAAAAGTTTTATAACCACTTGCACAAAAAGAGGTATTTATTTGTATCGTTCTCAACGGTACTCCTGATTGGATTATCAGTTTTTACATTTTATTGGATTATCGGACATGTATTGAGTAAACGTAGATACGTCGTTAAATAAACGTAGATCTGAAAGGCATTGATTTTTTTTTATATTTTCACGTTGTTTCCACCTTTTCTGCAAGCTTCTCTTTTTCAGCCTTTATAGTCACCCCTTTTTCGCAACCCCCGTGCTAGGAACTTCGTGTAAAATCATAAAAGTGATACGCGTGTATGCTCGTGCTTCCGGTTCGCGTGTTGATCATCGTTCGAGGCTGTAAAAGCCGCTTTTATCGAGGACACGCAAAATTATAAAAAGAGAAATCAGTCGCAATGTCCCTGTATGATACTGGGTGTGGATAAGAGTTTCCTGTTCTTTTTTTTTTTAATGTAATTGTATGAAATTTATGACGCATCATACGATGAATGACAAAACTACCCGAATGGTGTTACAATCAAAACTTACTTGTGCATCGCACAATATACGTGGTTACTAAAAAAACACATAAAAAGAGAAAATTCTAAAATAAATTCTTTGTAACAAAAATGAGGATAATTGAGCCCTTTATTTTGAAGGTGGCCAGAGTCAATTTATGTTTAAATTCAGATATTCAAGATTTTGCGTTTTATTGAAAATAAAAATATACGTATTGGATACCAATGTATCATACTCCTAAAGCGTATCTAAGAGAGTTAAATTTACAATTTCAGTAATAGCAATTTTTAAGCGAATAATATATGTCTTCTTACCAAAAATAGACTTAAGTTACTTTCAAAATTAATACCTAGATTTGTCATACGATTTAAAACAGTCTAAGCTCATTCGACATCCTTTAAAATGCATCAAATTGAAAAAACAATATTTAATTTATATTATATTTCATTACGACACTTGAAGAACACCATTTATGCAATGCAGGAAATCTTTTAACTATATAAATATATGTATAACAATTTACTGCTCATCTACATTTAGTGTATGCGAGAAGGATTTGAAGAAGTCATGGTGCTTTGTATTATATATTGTATAATATTAATACTAATGAATTAATGTATTAACTAATGAATAATTATTTGTAATTATCATCATCACTGCCTGCGGATATTTGAAAATCCACAGTTTCTGACATTATAAACAATAAATTCGACTTAGTGTTAGACTACATTCAAAGTCAATTTTGCAACTATCAAAATAACTGCGAGAATTTATATGACCAAAATTATTGTATACTCTGAATGCATATATGTATTAAACTGCGAAATGTTTGTTATGACAGTTAATATCAAGTGGTACATGTTACTACAGTTAAGAACAAACAACTAACGAATTGACTTAGGCCACTTTCAAAATAAACAGCCCAATTAGATAACTTACTTTGTATACAAATGAAATTTAACAGAAGATACATGTAATTGTGGCATTGTGGCATTACTAGTATGATGAAGTCAACGGGCTTTTAGCTGTAATTACAGCTTTATTGAAACCAATTTTCTGTGGAAGCAATTTATTTTATTATAATGCTAGTCGTAGTGAGTTCGTATAAACCAATTATTAATTTTGGTAGTGATTGCATATTTTCATTAGAATATCCGTTAAGTATAATTAAGTAGAATTTTGTTGAAATTCAGGATTGAGAGATTTAGAAATTTCAAAATTGGAAATTTGGGAATTTAAGGATTTTGTGATTTGAAAATACGAGAATTATAGAACTTGGAAATTTGGGAAGTTGAGAATTTGAGAATTTGGGAATTTGGGAATTTGGGAATTTGAGAATTTGAGAATTTGATAATTTGAAAATTTGGGAATTTGAGAATGTGAGAATATGAGAATTTGAGAACTTGAGAATTTGAGAATTTGAGAATTTGAGAATTAGAGAATTTGAGAATTTGAAAATTTGGGAATTTGAGAATGTGAGAATTTGAGAATATGAGAATTTGAGAACTTGACAATTTGAGAATATGAGAATTTGATAATTTGATAATTTGGGAATTTGAGTATCCGGGAATTTGAGAATTTGAGAATTTGAGAATTTGAGAAATTGAGAATTTGAGAATTTGAAAATTAGAGGATATAAAACTTTAACAATTTGAAAATAGGAATTTGACAATTAGAGAATTACAAAATTTAGAAATTTGGAAATTAGAGAATATATATTTCTATTATTATATGATGTCGTCCTGCTTCGATTACAAATAACGTTACTTTAAATAAAAAAATAAAAGAAGTAAGTAAAACTTGTTAAATCACATTTGCATTATAGAAGATGGTTCCCTAACGTTGGTTACTGTAGTTGTTTTCGTTACTTTTACTACTACACAGAATTTATCGACAAAAACTGTGATATTAAAAGCTATGACTATAAAACTATATGATATACACTATGAGATAACCATTTTCTTGTAGGTATCTTCAGAAATTGTACTGTTTGTAACTCGAATTAGACATTTTCTCCTTAGATATATGCAGATCAATCTCTAGAAACATTCTATACAAAATAGACATTGTGCTATACAGTCAAATAATTAACAATTTGTGACATATTTAAAATTTTGTACATAAAATATCTAACGGATTATTAATTCTTTAACAATTAAAAATTATTACCTAATACGTATTATAACCGAATATTTTATTACGCGAAACGTTTCGATAAATCGATTCAAATAAATTTCACCCTCAGAATTAACGTCAAAATAACCAAAATTCTTCACCTGAAAGAATTATCACTGTTAAATAGCGGTTCCTCTCATACCTCATAACTTTTGTGAATACACCTTTTTAATACCTCTAAACATAACGGGGATGATTAAAGTGATCAAAGAGTGGCTGCGACGAGTCCGCCCTATGTCTCGTTGAATAAATGAACGGATAAGCTAAGCGAAGAACACGCACGTCGGTGACCGCTCGATAAATAGCCGTTTTCTGACTGAAAGACAGTAATGCGCTGTTTATAAAATGGCTACTGCAATACTGAGATATTTTTGCAAACTCATCCATTAACTCAACAAACATTGCGAATGATATAACAGAAAAGAAGCTTAACCCATTAGGGACTTAACAATGAGCTGAAAATGAAATGCAGAAAAAGAAAATGAAAGACAGTTTGCAGCTGTTTCTTAATAGCTTTGTACTACTTTCTAAAATAAGGTTTTACTTTAACAATGGCCTTGGTAACTCGGTCATAGGATCAATGTAATCACGTCTCTTATTTTTTCTCTTTTATAATTAGTAACATACTATTTTGTAGAGTGCATAAACGCGACAAAATCATAATATGTGCATAAACTGTATCGTATCAAAACGTTACGTGTACGAACGTCGCGTGTAGACTGATAAGCACATCAAATACAGTATTTGGAATTTTTCCAGATCTTGACATAGTAGCACTGCGAAACACATTATGCAAAAAGCTGTTGTGAATACAAGGCTGCTGAAATTGTTCATTTATCAAACGTGTTGGTTAAATGGAACTTATTCGAAAATTTCATGTTTAAAACTGTCGACATCAGAAATTGTTTACTCTAGTTAACTTCCGCTTAATAATAATGTTCTAACCGTATTTATCTAATAATAATATTATACTCTAACATTTTAATTAAAGCAGATCCTTACAACATTATCTTGTCAATTTACTTTGACTAATATGTTAATGAAATTCTATTTCTGTTAAAGTAAGATATTAATATTAAATATTAACTTGTCAATTTACTTTGACTGATATGTCAATAAAAATCTATTTTTGTTAACGTGAGATATTAATATTAAATAGGAATAAATGTGTATAATTGTGCTTTAAAATTTATTTTCACATTATTTTAATTAATTTTAAGGCAATTGAATATGTATACGTAGACGAAGCAAGCTTTCGAGCAGTTTCAATGATGGCGCATCGTTAGTGAATCATAAATCATAAACTTTGCTGTCTAAAGTAAAAAACAACGAACATTTATGCAAAATGAGAGCCGCTGGTAATTAAAGCAGTACTTTTTGTGTGCCGGTAAATATATATAACTGTATAAAACTGTTAACGTGTATTTTGTATAAATTGAAATGTAATGAATCCTGTACTGTTTACAACCGTTATTTCAGTTCGCTTTAAATTGGCAGCCTTTTTGCGCCTTTGAACTCTTCACGGGTTTAAATTACGTTCTACAATTCCAACTACAATTTATATAGCTTGTAATTGACGAAGCGAAGAATATAAAAGTGCAATTGCAGTAAAAGAGCCGTTTTCTTAACTACATTTATGTCTACGTTCACTCAGTAAAGGCTACCTATTTCAGCGCTATAATCACAAAACTGCGGCAAAAGTATCTTATATCACAAAAAATACCGAATGTATCTTTATAGGAACAAGATTTTTATGAATAACAATGAAAAAAGGATCGTATTTGTAACGAATTTCATTGCCTTTTATTTCTCAGATACAGTGAACTTAACATTCTTGCTAATACTGCATTTTCGAAATTTCTGAATTACTTCTAAATTAATTTTAATAATTACAAACTTTTAATTTGTTAGAATTATAGCAATGACTTCATAGTCATTACATCAGCACGTAACCAATTCATAGTCATTACATAAGCACGTAACGTTTGTAACCAATAATTTGTAGGTTAAGTTTATGAATTTATTGTTTATTTAGGTTAAGTTCTTAATTATCGTTGAATATCGAGAATTTCGAATTTGTACTAAATTTATGATGCTGTCCTCGGAAATTATACTTATCTTTTAAGAGGATTATTTAATTCATAGTTTGTAGAAGAAAATGAAAATGGAAGTCAATCATTTACATTTTTGTAGAAGAAACGTTGGGATTCTTGAGATCCAAAATATGAGCCGTTTATCTTGAAAATAGGAAATTCTATTTTTAAAAAAAAGTGAAGATAATGATAACAATACATAAAGTTTAATATACTATTGGATAATAAAGATACATTCTCTAACACTAAAAAATACAGAATTGTCTATTAGTGCTTATGAGTATTTTTTAATTTATTGAAATGCGAATTCTATGAAAAAGTGGACTTGTTACGCTTTCAAAATAAACTGCTCGTATATTATAAACGTTTATATTTTAAACGCTCGATAAATATAGAATAACGGACACGTTGTACGATTCTTCAATACTATAAACTTTTATAGAGTCGATGATTCGACAATTATGCGTTATCCATCCGCGGTATCTCTGAATGGAGTCAATGGATCGCGTTATTTTAATTAACTGAAGTGAAAAATGCTTGCATTTAGTGCAATAAAATAGAAGAATAAAAGTATAAAACCATGTGACACTGATTTAAGAAGTAAAATTTCACCACATTGATCACCAATTTAAAAATTTTTTAAATTCAAATTTCTAAAATACTCAAATTTCCAAGTTTTACACTATTAAATCACCAAATGTTCAAACTCCACATTTTACAAATACTCGAATCTTCAAATGCCTGAATTTTCAAATTTCAGCGATTCCCAAATTTCAAAATTTTTAAATTCGCGAATTTCCTAGGCTCCAAATCCTCAAAAATTTTCAAATCCCCAAATACTTAAATTCTAAACTGGCAAATTTAAAAAGTTGTAAATTCGAAATTGTATAAAAACCCAACGTGTGATGTTAATACAAATTCGTTGAACTCTGTTAATTAACAGTATTCGACGATTACTATCAAGCGAAAATGTACATCTGTTTTTAATTATTTTGCTCAAAAAATCGCCCATTTTATAACACATATTAATCTTCATATTGAAATATTTATGTCAAATAAAATTTATGAGATACAAACAAAAAATGACCGCCAGGAATTCTTTATAATTTTTTGATAAACGAGATATGATTATTCAGAAAAAAACGTAATTAACAAGATATGCTTTATAATTTATTATAATTGTTGATTAGCATGGATTTCATCAGAGTTGCATCTAATAAATGAAAACTTGAAATAAAAAGAAGAATAAGGTATGAGAACCAAGAATCTATCAATCCTCTGATACACATTTAGTTCACATGGATACACATTTAGCCATAAAAGCTTTCGCAAATAAATTTCTGTAAAATATTTGTAATATACGGAATTTTTCAGAATCAATTTTCTCGATTTTCTGATAGAAGCTTGATCTGATATTTGAGTGACAACCGTTACATAGCAAGTATCAAAAGTTTTGGAAATTCGAGGAATGAAGGGTCTTCTTGTGAGCGCTTTGTGTGGTCAAACTCTGTCAAGTAGCATCAGAGTCGCGACCAAACCGCCTTTTCGCGTCAAGTGCATGTTATCGATCAGTGACACGATATACGAATAGATACATACGTTAATATTTTAATACCAATGTGAAAAATTAATTCACACATTTATTTCAAAATGCTTCGACGTGTTACGTGAAATACACATATAGCCAGCGGTATAAATATTCGATTATCTATCGTATTCAATATATATGCTTATTTTGAAAATAGGGCAAGTCCATTTTTATTACAGCGAGATATTTAAGGTTTTGCATTTCAGTTAATTTCAAAATACTGATAAGTACTGGCAGAGACCAATTTTTTGTACTTTGCGGTGTTAAATAATGCAAGTTTATTATCGAACAATGTTTAAAATACTTACTGAAGAAAATAAAGGTTTTATCATACCGAAATGGACTTGCCTCACTTTCAGGATTAATGAATTATTGTAATCGTTAATTAAACGGATAATATTTCAGTTATTTAGCTATTCTTTTTCAGTTGTTCAGTTATTTTAAATTATTTTACTGAAACTTCCACATTTTATAACTTTAACTAAAATACAACAAATATTTTTATTGTAATGTTACAGTATATGGTATTTATAATATAATATATGACGTATTATTTTACACTGTATACTATTGTATATACATATGACATATTATTTTTACGATTTAATACATGGTATATTTCGTTACAATATATTATTTCGTAATAATAATACAGGCACATAAAAGTAAACAATTATTTAATATTTTATTACACCACCTTTCTTATTTCCAGTTTTAAATATATAAAAATTCAGCACCTAACGTTGCTTCAATTGAAATCAAGATTTTCGTCGAACGACTAACATAGACCCAAAACGTAGAGAACATAACCTAATATCCGCACACGCCATTTATTCTACAAATGAATGTGTTAACACATTACAGATTTGTCATATATTGAAGCTTATCAATAACGTATCATAGTTAAACTTAATATAGTCTCATATGTCACATATTTCTTAAAAGAAATCTCTAGAGTATAATAATGTGGCCAGCCACTGTTAACAAAAAAGTTTCAAAGATTTCTTCGTGCTGTCTTAACGCTTGATAAAAGTGTTTTTATTTATGAAGGATTACGTTATCCGGTGATTTACGAATCCTGTTGCTAAACCGATGTGTAAACGTAGTATAACATAGAGAATTTCTCGCAGGATTCCGCTTGGCAAGTAAACGACTAAGAATTGTCGTCGACCAACACATTAGTTCTGGTTAACGCGACCGCGAATACTGTCGCAGACTAGTGGCGATTTACAACAAGGATCGCCACCCTTACCGGACATTCGTACCGAGGTTTCGCCTTAATACCCATATATCTTGGTTACTTTGCTCGTCTTTGACGCTACAAAGAGTAAGATACTCCTCTCTGAGTAAGTCTACACCGTTGTTAACTAAATCTGAAACCTAAACCCAACTTCCTCCTAAGATACACACATTCATAACCGTATAATCTAGCAAACTAACGGCTACAACCCACGTAGTACATTGCATAGTTAACCTCTTTTTGAACACATCATTGACTGTTCTGATCCAACTAACTGCTACAAAAAGGTACATGTGGAACAACGCTAAAGTAATGCTTAAAATAGATAAAACAAATAAAATAGATATAATTGATAAAATAGGTCAAATAGATAAAATAGTTAAAACAGCCAAAATAGCAACAGCAGTTAAAATAGCTAAAACAGTTAACAAAGCTAAAATAGCTAAAACAACAAAAATAGGTAAAATAGGTAAAATAACTAAAATAGTTAAAATAGCTAAAATAACTAAAATAGCTAAAATAGCTAAAATAGCTAAAATACCTGAAATAGCTAAACCAACAAAAATAGGTAAAATAATTAAAAAAGCTAAAACAGCTGAAATATCTAAGATATCTAAAATATATAAAGTGTTTAAAATGTCTAAAGTATCTGAAGTATCTGAAGTATCTAAAGTATCTAATATATCTAAAACAGCTAAACAATGACAAAATTCATACATACTAGTATGTTGATTATAAATTGTACAAAAATTCAGTATCTCAAAATTATGGTAAAAAGCGTTAAGAAATGAAAATTACAAGTGGAACAGTGGTATCAAATATGGAATATGGGAGAAGATTAAAAAAACTCATCAAGAAAGAAGCTAAAAACACAAGTTTTCGTGTGTGTTAATTATCTCGTACTACTATACGTCCGAAATGAATATTATATTAGGAACATATACAAAATACAAAAGAGGGTATATCGGTACAAGGATCACTGGTCTGTTCGTTCTGAATATTTACAGGAAATAAGGGTTGGTCTGGCTAGAATTTTGTACCGCACAATGTAGGCAACGCGTGTCAACACGTAGTTACGAACACATGATTATCAACATGTTCATGTGCAACTTCCGCCAAAAGCGGATAATAAATGCAACATGTCAGGGCGAGCAAAATGTCGTACCTCAAGTGCTAAAAGCTTAGAGCGATGCAACGGTGATACATTTTATAATTATTGTAAAAGCGCTGTGATATTTCAATTTGCAGAACATTGTTTCAGAACGTGTCGAAAGTGATCAGATACTTAACGACATCGACTAAGTTCACGAAGTAATCAAAGGAAGAAACACGATAGACAGGTAGTAAATCACAGAAATCAATTGTCGAGAAGAAAGCGTTCAATGGTCGTTGTACGGTCAGCCATAAAACTCTGGCGAAACTGCCTGGTGGCCAGGACAAAAGACCAGGTTGGCAATTCGTGTGGGAGTGTAGCGGCAAAGAGCTGGAACAGGGAGACAAGAAAACAGAACGGAACGCTAGAAATAGAAAAACGCAGCGGCGGAATAAACAGAAGTAGAAGGGGGTAAAAGACGTAGACAAAGAGCGAAGAAAGAGCGCAAGGATCGAGCGAAAAAAGGATAGGAAAAACGCGGCTAGGTTGGTACAGCATGGTATGCGAAGGAATTTGGTCGCTCGAAAATCCAAGGTTGACCACAAAGTGCCGTACAACGGACACAGAGCTTGAAGAGAGGAAGAGGAACGAGGGTGAAGGAGAACTGAAGCGGTCGGTCGGTCTGTCGGTCGGTCTCTTTTACCTTTAGCAAAGCACAATGACCGGCCATTTGGGGATTCTTGGACCGTGCCACCACCACCCACACGGTTTAACCTCTCTCTGACCTCTCCACACCCGCCAACTCACCCTTCTGGCCAACGTTACGAAGAACTTGGCTAAGTGGTAGGGGTAGAAAGCACGTTTACACTCAAGACTTCAAGGTACAGGGTGCAACCACCGACACGTTGCCGTACCTGTTCCTTCCTCGATAAAACAGACTGTATACTTTTGCTTCCCGGGCCGCGATCAACCCCCTTATTTTGTCCGCTCTACGGGTTTGTGTATCTTGCCAAGCATTGTGATGGAAATACTCCCTGCGGTATTCACACGCCAATCATTCGCCTCAAAGAAAACACTTACCGAGCTGCGGCTTGTTTCGCTACTCGAGTCTCTCCCCGAAAAACTATCGTGATCGGGGGTGGGGTCAGGTGTGTAAGATGCATGATGCATGCAAAAGCGGGCGATGTATCTTGATCCGAAAAGTTTGAGCTACAGAACACGTTCTCGAGCAGCTTCTTCCTTTTTGCCTTTGACAATGGACTACCTCTTGCAGAGGAAGCTGCTTATGTACACTGATATTCAATGGAACTTGCATATTCCATCGCGGTATTCATGTACTTATCTGTGAGAAATGTTTTGTAACGTAAACCACTTGCTTTCTGATAGTTTAATGTGTTGGTGTATCTATGGTACGTCAAACTTGTTCAAAAGAATTTTCCGGCTTAGACTGACGAACGAAACTCTTCAAGTAGTATGTTCAATCATTAATGAAACTGTAACATTTTATAGAGTTCATTCTGCATAGCAAGCCTATAACATTTTGGAGTAGATAATTATTTAGAAGATATTATCAGTTGAAGTTGCATTCTACAATTTAAAATACGATTCACTCACATGTATAAACACTTTTGCGGTTAATTTAAGCGCAAATTCGAAGGTCTTCTAATTCGAAAGTTATCTAATTATTTACATGTCGTAAACAATTGACTGTCTGCTTCTAAAGTGGGATAGATCAATGTTCGTCTAGACGACCTATACATTGTATGTATAAAGTGGTAGTTTCGTTAATAAATTAGCGTAACACTTGAGAGGTTCTCTTCGTAAGTTACGTTTTAAGAAATATCGTAAATCACGATTGGTAAATTTTCGACACATGTATCGACTAAAATTACCGCCTTGTTGTATGAGTATTTCAATGTTAAATTTTTACAACAGCAATGAAAAGACAACGATAAAACTTTCTATTTAAAAAATTTTTAATATCTGGAGAAAATCGAATAAAAGGATCGAAATATTATTAATTATGAAATCTGTGAGAAAATACTATGTGAATAAATATAAAAATCTATTATTATTTTTGAAAGACTAGTAATTTCCATTTGGTTTGGTGAAAATAATTTTATTTTAACAATTGAATTCTTTAACACTGCTGTTAAAGAATGAAAATGAACGCGAGTTAAAAATCAAGTTTAAACTGCTAATTACACGTTGGATGAGCAAAGATCCAGCTCGATTATCCACAAGTTAATCAACCAATCAAGCTTGTTAAAAGACGGTGGCCTGAAATTTTTGCGCGTCAAAGTAAAAGTTTTTCGTCAAGTTTTTGCAAGTCATTATACAGTCACGGTCCTGCCGTCATGACAAGCATCTTTAAAAGCTATTCTCTGTGAAAACGATATCAGCCCATAAGATCGGTAGGTCGAAAGACCTCCCTTCGCGGTGAAACATGAATCTCGAGGTGGCACGTAAATCCCGGAAGTGGGCTTCATGTCGGTTCCTCCGTGCTAAATGCCTAGTTGATCCGGTTTTGCGTGCTTTATGGAGTGCAGGACCGTGCAGTACCGGACGAAGCGACGTACGTGAGGCACCATATTTCCAACGGATGTAGAATGATCGTGAATTCGTATCGTAAATGAAATCACGTACTCTGGCCGTTTAACACGGAAACGTATTCTACGTAAACGATTCCGTCTGCCTGCAAGTACACGGTTAGATACGTGCAACCCCCCCTCCCTCCATCGGGAAGTATTTCTATGAACGTATGTATGCGAATTCAATAAATGTGCACGAACGCGTACCAACTTGTACGGAACTGTGATCACAAATTTGTTCTCGCATACTTACGCATTGAGTAAATCGGGCTGAGTATGGCCTTACGGATGATGCACTTTCATATATCGCGAATGCAAAAATCGAATAACATGTAAAAACAACCACGTAATTTCTTAAAATAATAAGAAAAATAATAACAAATGTAGTATAAGATTTCTATGGTTTACCTTTCAAGAAAATCAAGTTTAAACATTTATCGCGTTCTGTGCTGTTATGGCTGTTATTTTCTATCCGCAACGTAAACGGGTATAATGCTCCGTCACAAAATTTACCGACATGTAAGATTTTTAAGAAGAAGTATACATAGTAAAGATGTAAAGGCGATGTTCAATTTGTGCAAGGAATTAATTACGAATTTAAAGAACTTAAAAACCAAAATACTGAGAGTACACACTTCTAAATAGTAAATAGTCAAATACTTTTCATTGAACAGTAATCATTCAAAAATTTTAACGTTTCATTTTGTATTAAATTATAGTTCACGTATGCAAATTTCCATAAGCAATGTGTAACATTAGAAAAAAATACTATTTTAACTATTTTAATACCTGACCTAATCTAACTAATTTCACTATTTTGCTCATTGTATAATATTAAATTTGTTCATATTATTGAATTGCTCATGCAAAAATACATCAGTTGCAGCCAATAATATGTCAAATTACATTAAATATTTATACAGTTATAATTTTCGAAGTTGATTTCGGATTTCAAGTATGGATAATGGCCGATAAAATAATACAATTCAAATACGTTTTTAGGTACCGCAAAATACCAAAATTTTATTAAAATCGATATTAACACTGGAACTATGAACCAGTCAAAATAACTAGTTTCAGATTTCCCATTTTACATTACAAAATTTTATTGTCGTGATTTTATGGAAATGTCTTTCATATTTTGTTGAGGTAAAAAATGGTTGTATATGTTAGTGAATGCTTCAGTATTTATTTATTTTTCCATTTTATTTTGTATTCAAAGGTAAACGTGCATTTAATGTCGGTAGTTAATCGATATGTCTCTGAGATCATTAGAATTATATTGCTCTAAATTAATAAATCATGTAATAAATATGTATAACAAACAAATTATAATACCTGTAAAGATTATATTCGTAGTACTATTAGCAAGACGAAAGAAACAATTTGTGTTTACTGTTGTTAAAATAAAAAATTGCATTTAAATAGTAAATGGAAAAACTGAAATATATATTAAGTATATTAAATGGAGAAACTTAAATATATATTACTCAAACTGTAACTACTCTACTTTAAGTTTAACATAATCAGAAGATCAGCATTTTATAGAATGTATTCAATGAAGTTAACATTAATTTTGCTAACATCGTTGTTTATTTTTTATCATAGATTTAATATTGTTTAGAAAATGTAAAACAAATTTAATACATTTTCACTCATTTAGTATTCGTATTTATTTTTGAATACGAGAAATGAGAACATTTTTTCGAGTGAAAACAACATTTTAATTAAGCATGTTAATTTGCGCGTTCCCCAAATTGTGGAGCAATTTTTACCGCGGTATTAGACTTTGCATACTTCTGAAAGTTAAGGTTCCAGTGAAAACTGCGGTATGGGTCCTCTGAGAATATAACGTCATGTCATATTTTCACAACTGAATAATTGAACATTACATTGTTTCCCCTTTACCGAAATAACTACGTGTGCTTTAAAAAAAATGCTTTTATACGGAATGAAGAGATACAGTTTTCATGAATTAAAAAACTGAATAATAGATGTACTTTATTTTAATTTCTTTCGAGCTCATTTATCTATTACATATTTATTCCAGGTAATCTGATTTGTATAATTATAGGCAATTTGTAGAATTATAATTATTACTTTTGATTTGTTATTATTTCAAAAAGAAAGGTGTCCTGACAACTACTATACGTGTTCTAACAGTTATATTCATTATAATTAACATAAAGAATAAATTGTTAAAAATATAAAATAAGAGTTAGGTAAGTTTTATTTGGAAAAAGTTCAGAATTTGTTTTATAATGACATTGAAACCCAAATTCTAGTACAAAATTTCTTTTTATTCAGTTGTCATCGACTATATAATTTGTAATGTAGTTTTACTATGATTATAGTTCTAAAACAATCTGATATTAAATAAAATATATAATTGAAAGTCTACTTTCGTTCTGAATGCTTGATGAGAAATGAGTTTATTTATATTCGTAGTTTGCTTAGCAATGAAGTCGAAGTCTCGAGAGCAAACAGCAAAATATTTACTTTAAATTTCATTATTTTTATTCAAAATTGAAGTACAACCCCATAATTATTTAAATATACATTTTAATATCGAGTGCCATGTCACTTATTTAAATTTAAATATAACATTTTAATATTTAAAATCTAACATTTATTATATTTAGCGATATTTAAATATTTATAATTTAATATAATATTTAATTTGGAATTAAATTTAATTAAAGTTAATTTTTAATTTTTAATTAATATTTAATTTAAATATATAAATTTTCATCAATGAAAACGATTTTATTGAAGTAATGGTTACTACGTTAAACATTTAAAAGAAATTAAAGTTACTGTTAAAATCTGTTAATTATTACGAAATAGAAGTATTGTATTTATAAAGGATAAGACAACATTGTATATATTGTTAATATATTTACTATTCGAAATATAATAACAAGTGTAGCAAGTAATATTTACATTTTACTGTATAATTATTTATATTATAAGGATAGTACATTATATTAATATTTCTTTTGTGAAAATTTATTAATCAATCAATAAAATTCGATCAATTAAATACTATTAAACGAGGAAATTTTATATATTTGCATTTCTATGAATTTTATCTTGGAACAAGTCTGAGGAAATGCGGTAACTACCTTTTCCTGGTGCGAGAAAGCTGGGCCTTGACATTAGGAAAACTCATTTATCAAACATTTAGGAAACGTACACCGTCGAAAAATTACTTTTCTGGTGAAACACAGACACCGATAGAAACTTTTAGTGAGAAGCGTATGTCGAAACTAAATTTTATCGAAAAAAGAAGACGAACGACAAAGTGTAAAAACAAAATGTGAAATCACGAGACAAAATGAAAAAAACAAAATGTAAAAGAAAAATGTAAGATTATAGAACAAAGTGTAAGAATAAAATGTAAAATTATAGAACAGAATGACAAAAAAAATGTAAAAGTAAAATGTAAAATTATAGAACACAATGAAAAAACAAAATGTAAAATTATAGAACAAAATCAAAAAACAAAATGTAGTCATAAGTCGAAAAAAAAAGTAAAATGTAAAATCGTAAAACAAAATGTAAAAATAAGATGTCAAGGCAAATAAAAACAGAATCGCGAAGCAAAATAAAATGCAAAATGTAAAATGATACGACAAAATGGAAAAAAAAACAAAATGTAAAATCGCAGGACAGAATGAAAAAGGAAAATGTAAAATTACAAGGCAAAATCTAGAAGCTAAAGATAAATAAACACAAGTTTGAATTAATCAGCAAAACAGCACAAACAGTGGTCGTTTCACGAAATATCCAAATTTCAACGTTAATGGGAATAATTATACATCCTCCTCTTTTTCACTTTTTGATTGCATTAATTACGTACATTTCGTAATATTTATGCGTACTATAAAGCATGTAATTAAATTGTTAGATATACGACTTCAACAATTCAAGTTATACATTTTTATAAGTACTGCTTTTTATTACTGCTGCAAATACTTGTAGCAGTCTAAGTACTTTTTATAAATTTAAATATGAATTGCTATATCAAATTTATTTATCTGTTAACTGGTGACGTAATAAAAAAGTAATTACGCGTGTCTTCATATATTTATCAGGAAAAAACTGACCTACACCTTTGTTAAAATAAATCTGACCTGAAATTCAGTCATGCAGTAACCAACTTCATTATGAGACCAATTTATGAATATTTTTAAAAAATTTGTTAATGACACATCTATTCTGATTTGCACTGAAGATTTCTCCAAAAACCGTGTAAATCGAAATTGTTATATAAAGTTTCATAACGAAAAATAAAAAATTTAAACCCCTACCCTTATTTGATACTGTCAATGTTCACTTTCACCAGTTATTAAAACCGTTATTTTAACCCCTTGCACTATTTTGACGAGTCTGACTCGTGACGCACTGGTACTTCAGTTGGGCTCAGTTTTACTCGAATTTTGAATATGCTTCAATTTGGAGTTCAAGTCCAATTATAATTTGCATAGTCAACGATTGCATAATACCATGTTGTCATAACATTTCAACATTCTTTGTGTGTTTTAATATTGTAGCTGTGTTTAGTTAGTTCTAACTGACGCACCTGACAAATAGGTCATAGTGCAAGGGGTTAAGAATCACGCGAAAGCAAAATCGTGTAAATAAAGTACCACATAAATCGAGGAATAGATGCGTAGTAAAATTAATCGGTGTAATAAAAAACATGCGAAAAGAATTTTAAAAAAATCTCAGTTTCAAAATCACCAGCATATTCATCCACCGGCGGTGTTACTCGGCGATAAAAACAAGGAAAGAATCATTGAAATTTCTCGTCTAAAATCTTACGTCGTAGAAGAACAATAAAAACAATGTCTGATAGCATCACGAAGCCATCAGCGTAGCGTTTTGAAACGTCGCTGTTTCTTACCGGTGATTTACACGGCAGATACAATTGTAAATACGATCGAGAACGATGCAACGTACTCGGCCAGATACCGTCAGACTAAAATCAATTGTAATCAAGACCGACATATAAATCAAATCGTTCGCGAAGGGGTGGAAAGCAGGAACTGTATAGCAGGTCGCTTCCTCCTGAATGATTTGTTACCGGCACGCTTTAGGAACCTCGGCATCGTGTCTTCCTCGCTTTTGTGCCCCACCTCCTTTCGTAACTGTCACTACGCTCCAGAGCCCATTACCTCGTGAGAACCGAAGGGGAGTCTGTCGTCTAGATACGACTCGAGGAAAACTTCTCTCGTATCTTTTCAACTTTCGACCACGAGGAAACAATATCCATTGCGTACGTGCACCGTGATACGAAACGACACCGCTACGACGGATATTGGTTGCTACCGCTTGAAAGCATCGAGAAACTTACCTCTTTATGGCACCTGTCAATCGTTATTCTTGGATTTTATTTCCATTACTCTAAACGATTTAAGGGAAATTGCACGTGTTTTCATATAAGGGAAAAGCGGTACGGTTGATCACAGTTTTGCTTCTTCGTTGATACAGTAATAATTTAGGTTGTGTGTGGATGATTGTACAGAAATAGGAACCTTACGTGGTCCTCATTTTTATACGGTCTCAGAAATTTTAAATTGTATTATGTGTTGATCCTAGAGGGTATTAACCTTTTCACATACTTAATTCGTGACGTACCACGGTTCTATGATATGATTTTATTGGAATTTGGAAGCTTCAATTTGAAGTTTAAGTACAATTTGCATAGTCAAGGATCGATGAATATAAAATAGATATGATACTATAAATTCCTCCACTCGTTTTAATATTGAAGCTATGAATAGCTATGACGCACCTGACGAGTAAATCATACGGCAAGGGTTAAATGAAATTATGTAAGCAAATAATGAAGAATTTAAATTATTCGAATTCTCAACCCTCTGATAAAAAATTTGAACTTTCAATACAACTTATTCACGCCATTTTAGTTACTTGCAAACTTTATATGTTTATTTAAATTTTTCTTTTTACTGTTTCATACAATAAAAAATTCTGCGTTAGAAGGAATATTTTTACTAAACGTTTTACAAAATGATTTTTAAATGTTACTTTCGTTCTGATAGATCAGATGGTTGGGAATCTAACGATTACTTCAGATGAGTAAAGAAAATGTGGAAAGGCCGAAATATTTACTTTTAGGGTGCTTAAATGAGGGTTACTAGCGGTTTTACTCTATACACCAGAATTATAGTTACATGTTATTACATTGCAAAAGTATCATTTCAGTATGATGGCCGATATATTGAAATTACGTCGACAAACACTATTCCTTGATTCTAATTTTTGAGAATGATGATACATTAAATATTTCAGGACTGGTAAAATCAACGATACTTACAAAGCTTAATAAACTTAATAATACTTAAATAATAATTAATAGTACTCATATACAAGATACCTTAACCAACTGTCATAATATGGCTACAACAGAATAGTTCGAGAACCATTTTGGGATGAACGATCCCATGACTGATTTTCGTCTAGTATAAATTATAACATGCTAATAATTTCTTTTGCAATACGAGTTCATGTAAACAAAATCTAATTATCCATTTGAAAATTTATTGTAATTGATGCCCCATCAAAAAATATCATTTGACACAAAATTCAGTTCTAAAATCCCAGAGCCACACACGGTTTATCTCTTGGGTCACTCTTCATTTAATTATTATGAAAGACGCAGGAACATATCGATTAAAAAGTTGAACATTTATAGAAGTATCGAGATTTAACGATGTGACGGCAGTTTATAGTCGCACTGCTGTCCTAATTATTTGGGTTACAACATACCTATCACGTTAAACCGAGAGATTGGCCCGATGCCCATCACCGATGCAGTGTTACATGTCTCATAATTTGGTAAGTCTGTCCTACTAACGAGATATGAATGAGTTATTTTGCCTGATTTTCTGATGCGGCATATCATTACTTCGGGTAAATGATCTTATCGTTACTGCTTACGATCATTACTTCGGGTAAACGATCCTATCGTTACTGTTTAAGGTTATTACTTAAGGTAAATCGCCCTAAAGCGTTTAACCATAATCGATTTTTATTAATACTTAAAGATTTTTGTAAGATATCGATTATCGGCTGTTGGTCCCTCTAAAGTAAATCAGTTTTAAGATGCAATACTGTATATTTATAAAATAATTATTAATAAAAATTACATTCGGTCTGATATTCTTTTTATTGATCATCACGATGTTTAATAATTATATAAATTAAAATGAACATTTTCTTCTTATTAAACTGTTAATTACATATTTTTGTAAAGTATACATTTTTCATACATTTTCTTGATGAAATTGATAACCTTAGAAATGGACGTGTGCTTAATAACTCGTACTAAAATCTGTAATTATATTAGCTAACAAACACCTTAATAAGAGAACAATCTCAATAGTAAGTAAAAATAATAAATAAAATACTTTTAATTTCAATATTTCAAGATTTGGACCAATAAATAGCTTCATCCATAATTTTTAATGAAAGCGAAATAAACAATCAGTTTTTAATAGGGACATTTTGGCGAATGAACACGTTTACCTTACTTTTGTCTTCTAAGATTTTGATATTACTTTTGAAAAAATTTTGTCTTAAAAAATATCTTGGGGTGCACTTATTTTTGTCCCACTATTTGTAAAAGAAACAAAGGAGAATCGGTAAAAATATTTCGCAACAATTCAATAAATATGAGAGGATTTAGCAAAATGGTAGAAAATGCTATTCAATCTAGCACACATGTTAAATATTCGAAGTTTCAAGCAACTACAAACATTACACGAATAGCATCGGAGCTAGTCCCAAAAATAAACATCTGTTCGTGAAGCAATTTGTCCGCAGCTCGCAGTTTCGCAGTTTCGAAGCCTTTGTATGTATAGATCGTAGTAAAGCCTAGGTAAGGTACGTTTTCGAAACTCGGTGATGCAGTTTCCATCGAAAAAGTTAGAACGATAAGATAGAACGGAAAGGAATTTCGTTAGGTTCGTATATCAGACTGACGCTGGAAAGGGTGTGCCAGTGTTTCGAGCGAACCTAAACTCGAGACACAGGTGTTGCCTCTTTGAAATTTCATTTCTCTTACGGATGAATAAACCTAACCCAGACCCGGCCTATGTTTCCCTCGCAATCCTTATTCAAGCACCCTCATGTTCGCGTAGAAATCCCTCTTTACTCCGATAAATCGTAAAAATTACTTTAACCACGGATTTACCGAGACCCTCTGTTTCTTTCTGCATTCCAATAGCGGGCTTTTAGATTATTTTCATATCACACCAGCGATAAGGTAAACTGTCGAGTACTCAAACGAGTCTTGGAAATTAACAGAGTGAGAATATTGTTAACAATATTTCTACTTATTTTTAACGTTTAATATAATGAAGTTTTAATATTAGAATGTACAATATTAGATTTATACAGATATATTTACAAGTTTCTATAATTTAATATTTCATGCAGAAATATTATTGTACTATAGTAAGATTCAACGTTTTTGAAGTTGTTTCATAATGATTTAAACAAACGAGGGATTTTGTTGAAGTTGTAATTAAGTGACGTCAAATAGTGAAGCTTTATTAAATAACAGAGAATTCAAATTAATATTATTTCTTATTAATTTTGGTCAAATACTGAAATTAAGTATTGTGCTTTTTCACTGGTACGTGATAGCAAGACCAATCGTGTGAAACTTAATTATTAAACGAATCCGCCTTAACGAAGTTATTACATTGTTAATGCTTATTGTATTAAAATAAGTATATTTTAAAGTTACACATATTCTTCAGAATATCGCAGGAAAAGAAGGAAGATTGAATTAAAAATTTTGTATGTCAAAATTAATTCAGGAGAAAATCACATTCTAACTGAATTTGTTAAAAATAAAATAATTTCATTTCACAAAATATTACCACGTTGATATTTTCTATTAAAAGATGAAAGTAATTGAATTAATACATAATTAATATTTGAGACAGTAATAATTAATATTTGAGACAGTAATAATTAATACCTAGGACATGCCATGAATATCATTTAATTACTGGGCCATATGAACATTTTCAGATATTAATTAATATAAAATCTTTTCTTTTGCAAATGTACACTTTTATTATTTAAAACTACAGCAACAGTCCAAAACAGTGCATAAAAACTAACATTTGCAACAAATATTCAACTTCCAATCATTATTATATAAGTAACTAATTAATAATATAAATCAAGTAAAACAGTGATTGTTATTTACTAGTCGTTACCTCTTTTAATTATTCAAATAATTGATACATGTTGCAATAATGTTCTACGAGAATATATAAAGATTGTAAAGAAGTAATATATTAAAATCATAACAGTATTTGACATATACTAGTCCTGATATGAAAATATTATAGTTCTAATAAAATTCAGAAATTCAAGATGATGATTCAAAAATTTGAAAATTCAAAGATTCATGATCTATTTCAATGAATAAGCATCAAACTTCTGCTTAGCTGTGATGGAATATGATTCATCAAGTGGTAGGGTGACTAAATAAAATACAGTAGTAAATGTCACCTTTCGACTGTTTGTATCACTGCTGTATTTGCAACGCTTGTGCATCTTAACTCATAAAACCGAGCTTATAAGCGTAAGCCGTAATAATCCAATCTGCGTGTACTGATTTAATGGCGTTTAATTCGCGCCAGGTACAGGTGTCAGTTTGACCTTTCCCCGATCCGTACAAGCAGTTCTTATAACTCTGTAACAGTTAATATTATATAATACTATACCTATATATTATTACACATTACTTACATTATTATATTATGTTGATTATATATTTATAATATTTATATACGTTGAAAGTATACATATATGTGAAATTTCATACGATTGTATACGTCGAAAATATACTTAATCACATAAGACAGTAATATAACATACCACTTATAACTTTCTAATGGTTAATATTATATATATTATTTTTTATATATTCTTATATATTCTTTTTAACTATTTTATAGACGATGTTTGTAAATTTATACCTTATATTTTTCCAGATAGTATTAAATTGTTAATAATATTTGTAGATACAAATATTTGCAGCATTAATTGTCAATATGTGGACAATATGTAATATGAATTTTGCAATGTTTGCAAAGCATATAAAATATGTATTTAACTTGGTTTTGTAATAGTATTAATACCGTTCCATAGCATTGGTGTTAATCAGCAACAGCTGTGTATATGCCTTTCGAATCAATGCATCACATTCGATATTGAACATATAATTTATTAATACTGTTCAATACCGTTCATTCAGTATATGAAGCGAAAATTACAACTGAATTACTTGAAAATTCTATGCAAATGTATCTCTATAAACAACGTACAAATTATGTGAAAACCTTACATAAACTGTAGCTGTAATCGCTTAATTTATTTGAAAAATACAATTATTCCAAAATCGTTATAAATTAATTTTTAAACAGAATTTTTAAATATTAATTAGTTTATTTATCACTATAAATATTAATTCATTAAACAGAATTAAATATTAAATATTAAGCATTAAATATTAAGCATTGAATATTAAATATGAATATACTTTTATCATATAAATAATTATATGTATATCATAAAATTTTATATACAAATATTACATTGTTCAATAAGATTAAAAATATTAAAAACAATTAAATTTTTCAATTTACGTGCAAAATTTTTTACTGCATAGAATTTTATATAAACATAATGAATTTTAAACGACCTTTCAAATTTCTTAAAATTAGCTTAAATTGTAGGTTATTTCAGATATAAACAAATTTATAATTTTACTAATGCATGACAATTTTTGTTATATTGTATTTACATATCCGTTGTTATTAAAGTTCAGAATAGTTAAATAACAATAAATAAAGTAGCGGTAGGAAGTTAAAATATAATCAAGGTTTCACATGTGTACGTTGTTACATTTCCACCTATATTAGTCAACAGAAACTTTAATAAAGGTTAGTGTTATGGCGTGAGCAAAGTTAAAATTTTAAATTTGAAAGAAACTTTCTGGTATGCCCCGCTTCACTCGCTGAATTAACGGCGGGTGAATGTTGTATAAATAAAATGGATGCTGTTTTTTGCGTAACGAAAAATATAACTATTATTTATTAAGAATGGTGACAGTGAACTATGATTGAATGTTTTGGTGTTGAACCGTTTGAGTGTTTGTTGATTTCTGATTGACTTCTTTTTGATTTCTGAATATTTTGCCATATTTAACACCTCTGTTCTCCCTTCCTTTGCGCCCTTGGCGTGGTACATTTTTGGAAGGGGAACAGGGTTGTCTGCATGGGGGAGGACGGCGGTACCTTGGAAATTCTGGGTTTTTCCAGAAATCCATGACGTGGTTCCTTGGGGACCTGGAACCGTTATTTTCCAGGCCCAAGTTACCCTTCGACCTTTGGGTCTTCGAGGTTTATGGCATGGCCTGTGCCGCTGAAGCCAAAAACTCTACCAATAAATGAATCAATAAATAAATTTACTAAAAACTAAAATTGTCACGTACCATCCTAATGCTGGCACACAGATGGTACGGATACTAAATCGAAGGTTTTCAAAAGCGGTTACTTTCTTTCGCCATGTCGTAAACCTCTTCTCAAAATTTCTATGTTTTATGTTACTTGTGATTGTTACGCCGTAACAGTTAGTATTGCATGAGAAATAACTTTTGGTATTTGTTATAGTAGAGAATTGAATATGACAGCCATTTAAAATGATTTTGATGCTTAATTACTATTCTGACATATTTTACTTAACCCACATGATACAAAATGGTGTGCTTGTCATCTTTCGACAGTAATCCACTTGCTTTATAATTAATGAATTGCGAAGATACTATAATTATTCAAACGCTACAGAATTGTATAAAAACATCAAACAGATGAATCTGATCCCAATATGTATTAATTATTTACAAATTCTCCTTTAGAGAACTGGATACAATGGTCCAAATTCTAAAATGGCGGTATGAATTTTACATCCATTAGCAGAGAGCTGCGTTATTCAAATATTAAGCTTGCATTTATTAAATTAACATAATCAACATAATCCAGAATGACCACCATCTTATTCAATAATCAGTAAAACGAAAAACACACTTATGAATTAATTTTTTATATTATGTAGGGTGTTATTAAAAGGGTAGTTCAACCGAAAAATGGGCAAATCAACGTGGAAAAATAAGTAAAGAATATGTAAGGATGCCGAGAAACTTCACACAGAAATATTACAAATAACTTTATCGTTCGATTTCTCTCTTCACGGTCTCTAACAAAATGCATCGTCCTCGGGCTTTCCCGAAGGTTTTATGGGGAACGCATCCCCACTTTGCATTTTGGGACAAACAAACTCTTACTGTTACTAAGGGCCTGGAAAATATCAACCGAGTCTTGTTCAAACCTGGTCCCTAAACGCTCTGAGGGACTCCTTAATTTATGGTGCTCTAAACCTATTCTAACCGTTGTCCGCTCGCTCTTACAAATATGAAATACAATTTTCTCATATATGACTTTATTTTCAAAAAAATTAAATTTTAGTATTTTTTAATTATTTGTAAAAAAGTTTGTTCACAGCGTAAAAAATGATAATATCAACAAATTGTTCCATAATTCTACAGCAAGCAAATATTATCATCAATCAATCAATATTATTATCTATCAACTGATATAATTATTAATATTGCTAAAATAGGTTTATTACTTCATATTACTTTATTAGGTTTGTTACTTTTATCTGTTCTTATAATCGATTAAATTCGCCGCATTAATAATTAGTATATACATCAATAATGTTACGAAGAATGACTGATAACACACTATAGTATTAATGATTACATTTATTTGTTTAATAACATTAATTAATTCCCAAAGTAATGAAAAGTTTATAATATATAATTTATAACATTTATAATTTTATGCGAACTAATTTTTTTTGTAAATACTTCGAAATTGCCTTACTTTTTCATGTAAATTCAGCCCCTTTTCAATATTTCCATTTTAAGACACCTTTTATACAAGATAATTATAAAATTATTTTTTTACTTCTAACGCGGTGCACAAAAGTTTATAAAAAGAGTTGCAGGGTGTTAACCGCACAATAGATATCAGTAAACAACAATTCGTTTGCTTTCATAACGAAATCGAGAAAATCTTGTATTTTACACATAGGAACAGTTTTTTAATCATATCGAATATCGAGATGAATTTAAAATATTACACGATATTTTTACTAATATATTAGTCGATTTTCAGTTACGGTAATGTGAAATTTAGCTTTCTGTTGTATTCGACTTGAACGCAATCTAAACCAAATGACGCTGAAGAGATTACTGAACGTAACCACGCGACTAGAATATATAAAAAATGCACTTTATTTAATTACATATTCGAACTGCATTTCTCCTTGATAAAAATATCATATTAACGTAGTAACGTTTTAATATAAATATTAACGTGTGTTTCGAATTTGTTTCAATGTCCTCTATAATACGGTAAAGAATGTGTTCCTGTTTGTAAATCCTTAGATGACCTCGATTTCGCCAAGAAAACTGTTTCCAAAATCTCTTTCACTGGTATCTATCCCATACCCTGAAACTTTTGTTCTAAACTTTATTTATCAGATGGCTGCAAGTAAATAAAAAATTGTGCATCGTCTCAAAGATAACACCCTGTACAATCTTGTTGCTTCAACATATAAGATGATTATAGGAAAAAGTTATCTCCCGTACACGAAGCGAAGAAAGTGATAAATAAAATAAATATTATCCAACTAAAATTGTAAAATCGTAAGCGATTAAAAATTTTAGGTCTCAAAAGTTCGTCGTAGTTTAATAAATATTACATAAGATAATGTCGTTCGATTTTTTTGCAAAGCAGTTTTTATTAACTAATGACCAGTGAAATGTATTCGTGGTTGAAATATTTAACCATTTTCGACTTTATTCTTATTTTAAATCGACACTTTCGTAATTCAATTCTATCCACGTCTCTAAAGAAACGTGATCCAAATTAAATTGACACCCAATAATCAGTTTCAATTGATCATTAACCATCAGTTTCGTTAGTTTAAATATGTATTAAGTTTTAACTGTATGGAAATTGATTGGCCGACTTGGTAACCTGATTCCTTGCAATTACCTAACTTGTAACCGAATTTCGCAACTAATTAATTATATAATCTAATTAAACTCCAACTTTCATCTTTCAGCGCCAGTCCTAAATATTCTAAATTCTTTATATAATTCATAACAACGAAAGTGTTCAGTAAAGGTTCAATGAGTTCGAGCTAAACATTTATCGGCAATACCTCGGCCGTCTACGGCAGAGAGAAATTTAGTAGCACAGAATTTCCAAGTTATGATTCTTCAGCTTGAAATGCTAGTTTCTCAACGTCGTTGTAATTAGTTTCTGTTACCCTTCGGAAATTCCTAACTTTATGACACGTCTCGCGTTATTGAGGACGACAGAAGTGAAATTTCAATATTCTACAACGAAATTAAATAGTAATAATGGTAAGTTACAGACGGCGTTAATTAGGTTTCACTTAAAAGTAATAGAAGTTCGTTTTAAATAGTTATAACTAGTTAGTCTTCCATCTTTAACGATAATATTTAATTTATATATTAAACTTTCAGATGTCAGATATTTATTATTGATATACAAGAATAAAATATATTTATCTATTATTCTCTTTTTTTGTTACAATTTCTCCGTTTATAAGTATAATTTAAAAATAATTAATCAAATAATGCACTAGTGGAACGCGTGTATTACAGTATACAAAATTTTCAAGCTATACAACGATAGTTTTGATCAACAATTTTTTTAAAGGACGTCATTTTGTTAAAGTTCAAATTAAACCTAAATTCAAGAAATTACAAAAACTTGTTCATTTAGCTTAAGGTCAAATTTTGATCTATCACTTCTGAGTTTAGTTAAATTAACATCTTTTTCATTTCTTTAATTTGTTCACATTTGTAATAGGATGCTGTAAGATTGTATTTATAGAATGCTATAAGAATCTCTTTCTCGATGGTTCAAAAACAGTCAATAGACTTAATTTGAACTCAGTTATAAATAATAGACCTTATATTCAAATTTTCAATGAATATTATCAGATATTTTCAAAGTTCCAGTATCTCATTTTTTAACTACTTGCAACCGTTGTGTAAATATACGATGTTCAGAGAATTTTTCTCATAAAATATTTCCTTCTACTGCACATGTTTGATGTCCCTAATTCTAGAAACCTTTCTGATTTTATTTCTACGTTGGAGTAACTGAAGCACCTACATTCTGTGAATGCATTTTGTGCATTTTCATTTTTCATCCTTGTTTTTATTAAACTGACATACTTCCGAGATATGTCCCTGTCTTTTACAAACGCAAACAAATTATTTCTTTTTATTAACAACTTTCTTCTTATAATTAATAATTAGCCCATTTTCAGTTATACTGAACTTGTCAAAGAATTTTTCTTTTAATATCAGCAATGCGAGATTTTGAATAGCTCGTGCTATCAAGGCTATTACTATGCCACTATATGATTCTGATAAGCTACTTAACTACACTGCATCTGATGGATTGATGGGATCCATTCTGACGTTCTGTCTATCAGCTAAATTGTTTCGTTAATGTGGTCAAGAGTTATGTTAATTGGTTACCTTATTAGTTACAGTAGCCTTTTCATGAATACATTTCGCGTATTATAATATTCTGAATCAGTTTTATATTTCTTTATACAGGGCAGGTTAATAACTGTTAGCACCTTAAATATTTTCGAATCTATAAGACCCAGAGAAAAATTAGTGTTACCAAAATTGTACGGTACGAATGGGTCTATAATATAGCGATAATGACTTTTTACTTACATTCTGATAGAATATTTCATGACGAATACAACGATTTATTGGGAAAGTCATTTATGGTCCGGGTTAAGTCAATTGTGATGGTAAATAATTTACTTTAATGAAATGGTCAAGCACCGTTGAATTACTTATCTAACAGTAATACACGACTACATACGAACGGACTCCATCTCTTACAATTTGACAACATTCCCCTTAAACAAAAACCACATCTACTTTTTCCGCTATTGAATAACGCATTTCAGAAACTTGAGATTCACATCGCTCGGCAGAGATTCTTATAAACGACTAATCGTACATGGTCTGTCCAGAAAGTAATGCAATTTATTTATTTCCGCCATTTTTCCTGGTCCGAACATGTTCGGACTTGTTGGAATATGTGGAGGGGACTCTTATCTTCATATCTTTGCAATCTCAACCTGATCCGCGCTCCGAAATCGTCAGAATTGTAGTAAACGTAAACCTATTATCTGTGCCCGTGTCACGACGCGTAATGGAGAAAAATATCGAACAACGTTATGCGATTAAATTCTGCGCTAAGCTGAATAAAAGCCTCGCCGAAACCAACCAAATGATTAAGGTGGCATACGGAGACTCTGCTCTTTCCTATTCTCAAGTTTCCAGATGGTTAAATTTGTTCAAAAACGGTCGGGAAAACGTGGAGGATGACTTCTGCTCTAGACGGCCGACAAGCACCACTATTGACGAAAATGTTTCCCGTGTTCATGAACTTCTTAAGAGTGATCGACGATTTAGTGTTCGAATGATCGCAGAGACTCTGAACATATCGAAAACAACTGTGCACAACATTGTACTCCAAAAGAGATCGCCACTACCTGGCAGCTGCACCACGACAACGCTCCCAGCAATACCGCTCTGCGCGTTCAAGAATTTCTAGCCAAGCACAGCTTGGCACAACGTTACCACAGTTCCCTTACAGTCCTGACATGGCTCCAGCAGATTTTTTCCTGTTCCCGAAGATCAAGTCTGCCATCAAAGCATTCCATTTTGGAACCATAGAAGCGATTCAAACCGCCGTGACGAAGGCATTAAACGAGGTCCCCATTAACGCCTTCCAGGATTCGTACCGTGCATTGAAAAGTCGCTGACAAAAGTGTGTTGAAGCCCGAGGGAAGTACTTTGAAGAATTTTAAAGATTTATATCAGTAACATAAATACATTTTTTTTTACGTACCTAATTGCATTACTTTCTGGACAGACCATGTATGTACAGATAAAGTGTACAGCGTGATTCAATGTTTATTTCTATTCAACAAGTCATAACAAGAGATTACGAGACAGAGATGAAGTAATATCAACAACTAGAGACGGCAAGGACGTGTTCGACCATTTCCTGAAAGTAAATTATTTTCCATCACAATCGGCTTAACTCAGACCATGAATGACCTTCCTAATAGATCACTGTATTCGCCTTGAAATACTTCATCAGAATGTAAGTAAATAAATATACTTTTATATAATTTTATCTGTGATCAATCTGTAGTGAAATTAATTCAAATTCTCTAATATTTGAAGTAGTCTCAAAAATATTAAATAGGGAAAATAAATATATCTCCTTAAAATATTTATTAATATATAACAAAGATTGTAATACTTTTTGTAATAAAAACTTAGTAGTTTTACTGAATATAAATCATATTTTACGAGAACTGTGATTTTCAGTAATTGTATTCAACTGATATATTCTCGTTGTCATATAGTATTTAATCGGACAAGTAAGAATAGCATGCTGCATGCAAGGAAATGTAAATCTGTAGATATCAAGCATTTCATTCACTGTTTCTGAATGAGCATTTACTGAATGAGCAAGTTTACTAAGAATCGATTATTTAAGAAAAATGTATGTTGCTGTGAATTAGATTTCTTTTACATTTAGTTCTGTATCACAAAGTAAATTTGAATTATTTCTCCCTGTAATGCTAGTCTACAAATACTTTAAGCGTTTTTGTATTTGTGATACAATGTAGAATATGATTCACGCATGCGCATTAAGCTTTTACTTATATCGTCGCCATATTGTTTTTCAGCTCTACGAAACTTTCGTTTCAAAGTAAAGTCAAGTTTGATTATATTATCGCGAATGATTCACATTACGATTGAATTGATGACTTAGTATGTATTAAAATATAATCAATATTATATGGATTATAAAAATTTGAAATATTTTTATGAAATATCTTATTTTTAAATTTAAAGTATCTTCAAACTATTCACCTTGTAACATGGTACTTTATATTTATCATACTTTCATAATACAAAATTTAATTTACTTTACAAATATAAAAATTGAATTCTCTTTAATATTAAAGAAGTCTAATTTACTTTAATAATGCAAGAATTTAGTAATACAAAAATCCTATTTACTTTAATGATAAAGCTGTATAGTATGCATAAGAATGTATTGTAGAATGTTATACAAAAAGAAAAATGTCATTTCCTTTCTATAAATTAAAGAAATGTATTATATTTCTACCCTCCCCTTAAAATTAAATATGAATGATGATATAGTATATTTTTTGTTATCGCTAAAAATAAGATTTTTCATATTCTCATTCTTATTATTCTTGTTATTAAAATCCTGCAAATCTAATGTCTGAAAGTTATAACAATTTGTTCTTTTAACTGCTCAACGTTTATGGTCACCGCATAATATACATCATAATTTTCAATCCATGATTAATTTGGAAATCAAAGTGACTAAATTATTCATCGTTCATAATAAATACTTTTGATTTAAACAATGTCTTGCTTTAAACTCAAAATATGGCGCTTTACTGAAAATTGATAATTTCGCGAATTTCTATAGAAAAATTTAATGATTGGAATAATACAATACGTTATAACTACAAAATATTCAAAATCGATTTTCTCGAAAACGAAACCACGCGCGAGATACTTTCATTGTACATTTCCATGTGGAATTTTTAATTTTTCCGCTCGAACCAACTATACACATGACACTCTGCATAGCAACAATAAACAGGAACGCAGTTTTCGTAATTTCGCATAAAATTCAGGATTAATATTTCCGTCCATTTAAATATTAAACAGTACTTGATATTAATATTCATGCGTCCTCGATTGAACTAACTCAAAACAACTTCCGAGTAATGCATACAGAGAAAATTTACGTATACAACTACGTGATACCTTTCCACGTCAGACACGTGACGTCTGACTGTAAGTAAGTCACTTCCACTTCGTCTCTTTCACTTCTGCGTTTCCGTGCATCTCACAATCAGTCGTAGCATAGTGACATGTGCATTTATGTCTTCCTGCATTTCCTACAATGTTTAATTATTCTGGGAGTTACGCGGAACAATAATTGTTCAGATTAGCACAAGTTACGATGATATGTAAATTGAAATGTGCTTGATTAATATTTGTACTAAACGCATCAACTTTCTTACTGAAACTACCTTTTCACGCCATTTTTACTAATTCTTATGTTTCTATAGACCCCACACGCGGATGAATAGTAGAAGTCACATTTGTTGATTTTTTGTGTGTAAATTTTCTGATTTAAAAATTTGGAAACTTGTAAATTTCAAGATTTTAAGTTCTAAAATTTATGGTGTAAAAATCTGCAAGTTTACAGATTCTCAAATTTCTAAATTCTCAAGTTTAAGGTGTACAAATTTGGGAATTAATATAATTGAAAATTTGAAATGTGAAGATTTGGTAATTTGTAAATTTGTAAATTGAGAAACTTCGATTGCTAAAAATTGAGAATTGATGAATTCAGAAATTTTGAAATTTAAGATCTGAAAATTGAGAAATTAGGAATCTGAAAATTTCTGATTTGAAAATTGAAGAATTGAAGAATTTGGAAATGTGAAAATTTAGAAACTAGAAACTTTGAGAATTTCAAAACTTGTACAATTAAAATTTTAGAAATTTAAGATTTGAAAGTTGCAAAACTTTTATAAAATTAAAAACAAGTTAATTTAGCAAAATTAAAAAAAAAATGTAAATTAATCTGAATTAATGATTTAATTTAATCATTATTACTTGTAATTTCATATAATGTTAATAAAATTGAACCACGAGAATTAATTCTCAAATTTATTCTTACTAATGATCAATCAACAAAACGATTTAAATTTAATATAAATCTAATAATAAATAATCTATTTCGAAAAAATTTAACTATTAAATAAATAATTATGATTGTATTGTTTAAAGAATTAGTTAAAGAACCAAATTTTGTACTTTAACACAAAGAGTTTCGATCGTTGACGTGTTGGAAGGATGTGTTTCATATGAAATTAGTCTCAGAAGCTGTGTCTTTAAGATTGAGCTATGAAGCTTCAAAGACACGAGTTTTAGACAGCACTACACAACATTCTTTTTGTTA
This sequence comes from Megachile willughbiella, assembly GCA_945859595.2. Taxonomy (NCBI): domain Eukaryota; kingdom Metazoa; phylum Arthropoda; class Insecta; order Hymenoptera; family Megachilidae; genus Megachile; species Megachile willughbiella. The sequence continues at coordinate 11,911,257 of OX243801.1, forward strand.
TCAGTCGACACTATTTTTCTCTATTGTCGTCTGTCTTCTGTATTTCTTTGTACACACACACCTTTATGCAACGTCTCAGTGCGTCTGTTTACAGACAAGTACACAGACGCAAGGGCGTTGAACTTCTGACGGTTTCTTTTCTTACGTATTCCTTTCTTCCACTTTTCTTACATCTAAGTCTTTAGCACATATGTCGCTTCCTTAATTTCTTTTTCCTGCGCATTTTTACCTTCTGCCATTCGTCAGCCTCTTTACGCGTTACCTCTTAAAAGAGAAACATTTCGTTCTTTTAACGACTAATAAACGTAACGTAACCTGAAAGCGTAAACTATGCTGAGCGAAGAAGAATTTGTAAGGCATTGGAATATTCGTTTCCACTCGAAGAATAGCAGGATGTATTTTGCTGAGATTTTTAAATTAACAAATCTTCTGATTTGTAAATTTATAAATATTCAAATTGATAAACTTTCACATTTTCAATAACTCAAACTCCCAAGTTCTTTTAGTTATTAAATCTTCAAATTTTCAAATTCCTAAATTCTTCAACTTTTAAATTTCTAAATTTTTACATTTTCTAATTACATAACTATTGTACTTTCAATTTTCTAATATTTAAAATTTCCAAATTTGTTAATTTCTAAATTTTCAAATTCCTCTATTTCCAAAACTTTCATCTTTCAAACTGCAAATTTGCAACTGTCTGAATTTGTCAATTTTCAAATTGCCTAATCTTTGCATTCTTAAATTTCCCACAGTTCAAATTCCTAAATTTGTATTTTCTGAATCTTCAAATTCCTAAATTATTAAATTCCTCACTTGTAAAATCTCAAATTTCACAATTTCTGGCTTTTAAAAACCGCCAAATTGCTAACACTTCAGATTTCCAAAATCTTCAATTCCCAAATCTGAACTTTTCACATTTCCTAATTCTTGAATTTTTACACTTCAAATTTTCAAAGTACTGAATTTATAAATTTTCAAATTACCATATCTTCACATTCACAAATTTTCAACAACCAAAATTTCCTTTTTCTCAAATTCCTAAATATTGAAATCCTCTTTTAGAATTTGCAACTATTTATTTTTCCTTTTAATAGTAGTGAAAATAATTTAAATCTTGAACTTAAATGAAACATTCTGTACGACACAATGTATTAATTTCCAATTCTTTTTTAATGGAAAATAAAAGTGTACTTTTATAATATATTTTTCAGTTGAAATGTTAAAAAACATCAGTCGTCGAGTTTTGTATTGTTACAATCGTGTAAGAAAGATTATGATATTTTACGTATACTGCAGACATAACGGGTTAATTCGTCGGTGTAATAATGGCATGAAAATAGGTGTAGTTTCGGTAAAAAACATCGCATGTAACAAATTAAACGGAGTTTACGATCCAGTAAAACTTTCTCTACTTTGTAGAGTTTTCATTAAAAATGATCATACGTCGTTGTACAACAGTACCATTTCTTGAAAAGAGAGACTACTCGGGGAGACAGTCCCCCTTATACTTCTGACTCATTTATGATTTAGTCTCATTAGTTCAGCGTGCGATGACATGAAGTCATTTTCCTTTATCCATAATAGGAAGGTGCAATTTCTATCGCAGAAGGAGAAGTAAAGTTAAATTAACTGCTATAAAAATGTGATTAATTTCTTTCATAAAAACTTGAAGTATTTTTGGTGTCACTTGGTACAAGCAAGATTCTCAGACTTATTTATTTTTTTATTTCGAGAATTTCAAGTCTAATTTTATTTTTTAATTTAATTATTCAAGGTTCCAAAATTCGTAATTATTCCAATGATCAATTAAATTGTAATCGATAATTAAATACTTCTAAATTCGGAATAGTATTTGTCAAAAACAGACTGTAATTAAGAGCTGAATAGTAATTCAACGATTTTCTAATTGAAAATTGAAGTTCAATTTTTAACTTTTACCAGTCGAATTCAAAACCAATAATTGATTTAACAAATCAATAAATTAACTTCGATTATTAAGACTTTATTATAATTTAATCGTAATTAACTTATAATATAGTACACATTACTATAATGTAATGATATACAATTAATATAATATTAATATAATATTATAATTAAGACTTGATTTTAATGTATTTAAATTGATAATTGGAATTTAATTTCTATTTAAAATTTATATGAATTACTACATTCTTATTTGAAAACTAAATATAATCGTCAGTTTAGTTATGAGATATAAACATAATTAAATTCCTATTGTTACGGATAGAATTGACTTTACGAGGAAAACTCTGACGTAGTTTAATCACTCCATATAATTCGACATAAAACCATTAAATGTTATTGTTAACTAAATTATTAGATTATTAATGCAGTGGTTAAATACAAGTTAAATTACAATTTATAGTTATTTTCGTGAAATTATAACTAGAGATTAAAATTAATTGTTGCTTGTGTGAAATTCAATTAACAAGTAAATTTTAAATTTTAATTAGACATGACAAATTTAAACAGAAATTATTTAAAAACTAGTTCCTTATACAAAGAGAAAATAGTGTTTGGGTATTTTAAATTATCGAACATTAAATCCTTACCTAATTAAAAACTTGCCCCACGTATTTTAGATAATAGAATACTACTTCATTAAATTATACTTATTTAACACTAGATTTACATGCGTTCAAGCAGTTCCAAATTGAAAATGAATTAAAAAAATAAATAAACAAGCTTGTATAACTATTTTTATCTCTATAAAAGTGGACATGTATTTTGTCAAAATCCTGTTAATAATTTCTGTAGTTTAAAATAAAGAATCTAAGATATGTCATTTTTACGAGTTTCTTAAGGGGTAACACCACTCTAGGATTTTCAAAAAGTCGATTTCTTTTTTTTGGCTTAAACGATGCTTTAGGGTCATAGAAACAGAATACCATTTGATTTATAGTGGAAAACAAATTTTAAAAGAGTCAATTATCAATTTTGCCGCAGCTTCTCAGAGCGCGCACTGAGTACTTACGCGGGGTGCTGCGATTCATGGCTTTTGTATTACTTTTACCATTTAAAATAATAAGTACATCTGTTACCTACAAAACAAACGGTTGTAGAGGAAGGTAGAAGAGGAAGCCAACATCGACTTGGATGGCCAAATGTATGGTGCAGGAATCGCAGATTAGAGGTAAACAAGGAATTGAAGGATTAAAATGTTCATAAAACTTTAAACGCGTTTTTCTCGAAACCACTTTTGTCATTCTGGGAGGACGGATTTCTCGGTGACTATTGTATGGACCGAATTGATATTTTGACAGTAGCTTCACAACAATATCCTCTATGGTAGTACGTAGCCGTTTTTTGATTGAATGTAAACTTTTTTTTTTATAAACAATTCAATGCACATTTTTCATGCAAAAAGTCGATTCATTTCTTAACACATGCATAACTTCTACAAAAATTGATTAAACAAAAAACCCCTACGTACTACCAAGGTCAATTGTATATAGATTATACATTTTTTTTATTTTTTATTCCAAGTCTCACACATGGAGAGAAATCCGTCCTCCCGTGGCGGTGTTTCTACAAAAGCTGTTTCCCCCGATGGGCTCTGTCGCCCTCATTTTGTACAAAAATGATAATAAAAAAATTATTTTTCGTACTTCAATATGTGCTAAATAAACCCTCTGAAAAGAAATTCTTTTCCGCTTGTCATACTTCCAAAATAAATTGTCAAATTTGGGTCTCTTTTTCTGGCTCTAGAGTGGTGTTACCCCTTAAGTCCAACATTAAAGGAAAGCAGTAATTCAAGAAAACGATTAGAAATCACAAGTCCATATAATCCTACTTAACAATATTAATATATTTAATTACATCTTTACTGCATAGAAACAATTAACCTCTAAACAAGGTTCCTAATATTTAACTTTTGCTTAATGTATCGCAATCTTGCTGCAGTACAACACTTAAGTCTGAGCTATTGGTTAACGATAACGGAAGTCGTACTTAACCGATAATGTAGGGGCTTTTCTCGAACATTCCTTGGAGAACATTCATTACTTTCAATTGGCTATCAAGAGGTGTTTTTCCTATACAAGACTATACAATTGTAGAAATCCGTGGGAAACAAGGATTACAAAATTCGGAATTGAGATAACGTTTGTAAGTTCTTTTATTAAATTTATTAGATCACTGTTAATCCGTTAATGTTATCGCGATCTGCAAACCCAAGTCACAAAAACATTGGAAATGGATATGTAGGGTGTTTCAAGTTTGTTTGTACAGCCGAAAAATATGTGTATAAAGATAATTAATAAATGTAGAATAATGTTTATATATAATTCCATTTTCGAAATTGCTTAATTTTCGAAAAAAAATGCAACTTTTTCATCGATTTAACAATTTGGTGCATTTTATGCTTCACATACATCTGAACAATTAGAAGATACGAAACAAATTTATAAGTTTAATAACATTTTTTATTTCTCAAAAATTAAGTAAACTAGTCCACTGTAACTTCAACATCCTCATATGTAAGTTAACAGTGTTGACAACTTGTGGTCTTGAGCAAAATACAAGTTGTGCGTTACTTATGGTGACTCATTATTTTTAATATGGAAAATAAAGACGAGATTTCTGAATCACAAACACAGTTCTTATTACTGTTTGTAAAAATGGCATCCACTCAAAAAATTAAGTACATGCAGTTACGAATTAACTTCTTAACCTATAATTTCCTAGGCATTGCGTCATTTAGAGATAACTAATTATTAATACAGTATTAAGATAAATTAAGAAGATTGATATGTTAAACACATTTTGTATGTAAACTATTAAATATATTTTTTGGATATTATTAAAAATTGGTAAGTATACAAAAAAAATAATTTCAAATATAGCGCCAAAAGGTGTACTAATCAGAAAATGGTGCTGGTATGATATGAAATGGTTCTTGACTACTCTACATACGCTCGCTAGTAAAATATATAATGACTATAAATTAATCTTACAAAATTTCTAGTAACATTATTACAGATTAATTTCATTAATATTTTTTAATATTATTTCCGGTTAAATTTTCTTAAACAATTAACAAAGTGGTTTATTTCATTAAACCTAATAAAAGGTCCGATTATAACTAGTGGGTCTACCAAGTATCTCACACGAATTCGAATATATATTTAAAATTTAGAGTATCCACTGTATGCATATAGATAGATCAAGAATGAGCTGTAATGATCTTAAAGTCGTTCCAAATGTTTTAATATGTCTGGAACTATCGAAAACGATACCAAACACGATTATTCTAGATTTCAGGGCGATTGACGTCAATTAAATCAAATATTGTCGCCAACGATGAGTTACAGAGCTTTTAACGTGGTTCCAGTCGATTGTGTCAACAATTATCAAATGCGATACCAAAATGCAGTTTTGTATCGATTCGATAACGATCTATGTTGACGACAACGGGTTCCTGTCATCAAATTTCCGCGAAAATCATCAAATTTAGTGTCTCACGAGTCTATCCTCAAAATTTCAAGTAAAAACTCCCAAAATTACGGTCTGTACAGATAAACAAACAAATGCATATCGTCCCAGGAGTCTCACTCGACAATTACAGGATTGAGTTCAAAATTCCGTTGCGATGAACAGGCGAGTCTGGTTTGTCACGTTTGAACTGTAAGCGTGTGTTACCGAGTGTGACACGATATTATGGGGTGAGGAGTTAAGGTAACAAAATCTAAAGCATTCACATTGGTGCTTTTCTTTCGAGGCTTACTATGTGAATTTCTTCTTGGAAGGATATCTCGTTTGCTTTCCACTCGCGCAGAAATTTTACGCCCGAGCGGTTGTCCTGGAAGAACGACGATCAGGAACGTGAGCAGCGTCGTCGAGTGCACATCGTCGGACGTCGTCGTCGGCGGTACCGACAATGGATGTCGAGAATGTCGCGAATGTTTGCCGCCTCAGGCAACGAGACTCGGTACTCAAGGCGTCAGTCGAGCGACAATCTTGTCGTCGTCATCGTTGCTGTCGTTCTTCTTGAGAACCGCTTCGTGCAGCAATTTTTCTCCGGTTGTTTCAAAAATATGCCTAAATATATTTGCAGCTAATTATAAAAGCCCAGCTTCTATAAATAGTACAATTAAAGAGGAAAGTGGCTGAACATGGAACACCATTTCGTTCCATGAATGTTGTTTCGAAATGTTTCATTTTTATTATTTCACGAACCTTGTCTTTTAAGTGGTCAAAACCTTATCTCTCAGCTTATGACAAAAATATACTGATTTTTAACTTTTTGACATTTTTTAATTAAGTAATAAACATAGATTTAACGTAGTAGCAAAAATAATATGAACATTAAGGGAAGTTTTCAAAAATCATCGAAAAGTTGGTCCTGAACTTAGCGATATTAAGTTGATCATTAAATTAATTTAAATTCGATTATTTTAAGTGAAAATTGTGGATTACAAATGAAATAATGGTAGGAAATATCATTACTATTATAGTGATACTTTTTTACTCATCATTATCCGTCATAACATTGTAACAAGTATTCATACACTTCGATATATAGTGAGAAATAAATTTAACCAACTGTCATATTTCCGTTGTCCATGATAATATGGATAAATGTTGTTTATAAAATTTATATCATATAAAACGAAATATATGACGCTATAAATACTTTTTATGTAAGTCTACGTTCAAAAAAGATTCAAAACTTAAATTTTGTTTCTTGAATGTAACATATTCTTTCATCGTCAATGCAATAGTTATTAAGGAAACTTAGAAAACAATTATTTAAAAGTTGCATTAAATAAAGGTTTAATATGATATTAGAATACATTTTCTAAACATTAGAATACATTCTTTCAAGACATTATTTTATCAATTTATGTAGGTCATTATGTTAGCAATCTGTGATTTTCTACATTTAGATCAAAATTCAGTATCAGTGTCCTAAAAAACTTCAATTTTATCATTTTAATCTGGGTTCGGAGCAGGTGTCGAATCAGCGATATTGAATCTTACAGTTCTAATCACATATTCGTATTCAGTGGCCTCAAAAATTTTCTTGAGATAATTTCGAAGTTTGCTTCATAACTATTCCAAGATATTGAAAATTTTGTAAGACCAGAAATGCCCTTTGCGTGTTGAAAATTGCAACCTTTGATTTCTTATTTTTAAACCTAATTCGCTAACAATGACCTAGAAACTGTCGACGTTATCGCTTTAAATTGCTTCATGTGCTCTCAATGACTCAATCAACGATAATTGGATTAATGGCCGATGGATTATATCCACCATCTTGAATTTAGTCATTTTAACTCTAAAATTGTATTCAGCGATCTTTATAATTCTGTAAGATTTATTATAAAGTTTAGAAATACTTGCCTTTTTCGCGTGGGACGCTATTATTCAAAATATAGATCGTAAAGATGATTGTTTTACAGATTAAAATCATTTCACATGTATTTAGTATATGTTTTAAAAGAAAAAAGAAAATTAATTTAATGTGTAAAGATTCTTATAAAAAAATTACAAAACAAATTTTAAAACAAATCTCTATTTAGAAATATATGATATACGACATCCAGAAACTGTTAATGAAGATAATTTTTATACAAAGATTTTAACATAATTTACATTATATACCCTATTATTATTATTAAGTAAGAATTATTTTTATTTACATAATAGTATTATATTAATCATACATAATTTATATACAGGATGACCATTTAGCTTTGCAATAAATTCAGTACAGAAATAAAAATTAATTATAAAAAACACTTAACACATACTGCAGACAACACATGTAAAACAAAAGTTAATTGTAAACATTCTACAAGTTTATTATAGAATATTTTTATATTTATTTCAGCGTTTTATTGAAAGTAATTAATTTTAATTACCTTCTATTATAGAAATGTATTGATATAATAATAAAATGTATATATAATAATTCCCTGACTTTATTAATGAAAGTACATTTTCTCTTGTAGTATCAGATTCATATGTAGCTCTTCCAAAATCGTACCCACAGTCGTAGTTATTTTTCAAGCCATCCCAGGATTTGATAAAAGAAAATATTTAAAAAAATAGAATAATTTGTTTATACAAATTAATAGAAGAAACGTCAATTTAGTATCATTCCTTTGAAACAAAAAATATCAAAACACAATAATTTTTTAGCAGCATCATAGTAGAAAACCTTCAAGATTGCAGTGAGGTACAAATACATTTTTCTCATTAAGCTTCTGTCTACCCACTTTTGTTTGTCACAATCTGTCCTCTGTTCATAGTACGTAATAGTATGTTCAGTATTTCGTTCACACGATTGTACCTACAGAATGGCACTCCCATCACCTACCAAGAGCTGATCAGCACAATTGATTCGAATTCCCAAACAAGTCAGACAAAAGAGCTGTCCTTTGAGCGATTTGGTTCCCAAGCCTGGTATAGTTACTTGCAGTAGTTACTGGTTAATTAGTAGGTCTGAAACAAGTAGGTACTTACACGTCAAAGTGATCCTTTGCTTGTGAGTATCAGTCGTGTTGTGAAAAGAGAATAAATCTCTCTTGTGACGATGTTTACTATTTTGTAAAATGCAATTGCTTTAAAAACGGCATAAAAGATTTATTTACAACTGCCAGAATATTAGATGTAAGAATAATGCAACTAGATAGATATAATTCTGAAATAATTTCTAAAATATTTTCCCATTATAACACTAAGACTAACCTCAAAACGAAAGTCGGAAGAAAAGGACGCAAAAGTTTCACTTTGCAATGATCTTTTGAGAACATTTATAACATGAAATAAATGAATGTAACAAAATGAATTTGTTTATTTATGATGCTCGATTTACACCGATGTAAAGAGAATATAGATTGGTGTATTTATGACACGTTCGAAAAACAAATTTTATGTAACCCAGTTTAATATTTACGTTAATACGTCAATTTTCTTTTATACAATTTATTATTTACATACAATGAGTTAGTATTTAAGGAATGTTGACCAAAATTCCCTATCGAAAGCTCAGATCATTGAAAACATGAGTTGGTATATTTATGCAATGCACTGTACTGTCTTTCTTAATAAGAAATAAATTATAAGTTGTCTTCTTAAATACGTTCTTCTTTGAATTCTTAAATACGTCATTTCCTATACGGTATACACTGAATTTGTAGTTGTCTTTAAAATTAGGGAGGTACACATTTACAGTAACAGTATTAAACAATATAATATAAATACTAGTTTAATTTACAATAAAACAATACAACAAACTGTGGATGTGATGTTTGATAAACATATTGACCAGTATGTTGAGCATTACTCGAATGAAACTTTATTTAAATAAGAATAACGAATAAAATTGATCGTCAATTATGTATTTATTATTCGATTTGTTTCCATCAGTTGTTAATGTAAAGAGCCTTCATTGTACATTTCTTATTTTATCTCTGAGGAAAGCAATGGTACTTCAGGTACTTATAGTGATAAAAAATCGTACAAAATTGGTATGATACATAGGACACAACGTATCGAGTAAAAAATTGGTGGTAAACATAGGTCGGAAGGTTACTCGTTTCCGAAATACAAGCGTTTCTATTCGTTAGCATCATGATTGACTGATCACTGGTCTTTTACAGAAAGCGTTTTATTTCCATTCACAAACGCTCGAATTCCCTCGAAAACATCTCTTTTAAATTATTCGACAAACACGGTGGATTTAGTTACGTAATTCTTCTATGTCATTTATTGCTGAAGAATACACTTTGCTTTTCAGATATCTACCTTTGACCGAAAACCGTGTTTCTCTCACATTTCACATGAAATGAGACTTCGTCGTGCACGTACATCAAATCATTTTTCTGTCAAAGGCATGTCGTTTAAAAAGAAATTATTTACAAATATTGAGATAAATATCGCATGCGGCGATGGAAGTCAATAACTCAATGACGATGCTAACATATAAAAGTATTTCAGGAGAGGTTGACCTTTCGACCTAAACCTTTTTCACACAGTACATTGTGTCCTATGTGCCATATAAATATTAAATAGTCTTTTTTATCACCTTGTATACCTGCATTTCACTGTCGTCCATAAGTAAACAGTGTTCGACTTTAGCTGTCGGGGTTTACCTGATTCTTAGCAGGAAACCACCCCAGGTACCCCTATTGTATTTTAATGTACCTTTGCGAGTTGATAAATCATATTGTCACGAATATCTTTATTATATGACTTTAGGTATAGGCCAATGGTCGATAGGATATTTAATATTCAAATTTGTAACGGATTCATGTTTTTTAAAATAAAGCGGTATTTCGCTTGCACAATGCGCGAGGTGAAAGCTCTGTCGATCAACTTTAATTTTTTTTCAATTGTGCAATTTTATTGCCTTTTTTTTAAGTATATACTTAAAAAAGTATGTACATTTTTTTTATGTTTGTAATTTGTATATGATGCATTGTGATAAGTTTGCAGTCGATATTTTTCAAATGTAAGGAAGAATTGATTGTAGCCGCCTTTTTTGTACTGAAGACTGATTTCTGTACGTCCTTGCAGCTAATAGATGTGCAAAACGTATACACAGAATTTATTGCAAATTCTTCTAGAAAGAAATGGTAGAAAACAATATTTTACTGAGAAGTGCACGAAAAATATAACAAGATAGAATTTATGCACGTTTCAATATTTTCCAACTATGCCAATATTTTATTTATTTCTTGTACAAACTGAACGATTCTTAAGAAAAATGTCAATTGTGACTGTGTTACAGTACACCATATATGAATTACGAATATTTTGAAAGAAAAAAGATTGAAATTGAGATTCAAACTGGCATACAAGAGTAATTATTATACATACATATAAAAGATAAAATTAATCTATTTCTCATTTAATATTATATACCTATACGTTCGTCATATAAATATATAACAATAGGTAAAATTAATCATATTGAACTTCAATATTATACATCTGGTAAAACATTGACCATCTATAACTAACATCATATACCGGGATGTTTGTATGTAAAATTAATCCTCAACTTTTAACATTACACATACAGTAAAATATTGACCGTCTACAACCAATTTCATGTATAGGGATATTCGTAACGACATGATTTATGAACTTGCGAAAGCGCATTAAAATCTGAGGGTGGCACTTAGGGTGGTTTCCGCGTTAGTTTAGTGTTTGCTAAATATGACTTCGGTCAGTATTACATCTGCAGTTATACAAGTGACAGTGTTGTATATTATACAATATTGCTTGAGTTGCAATTCAGCGACTGAACCATTCGGTAATTAATAGTTCATAACAATTGTGTTACTAAATATGAAAATCAGTCGTAATTCTGATTGATTATTGAAATGGTAAGCAATGGTGTTTCCAATGACAAAAAGAAAGTCATTACATTAGTTTTTAAATATGAATCAAGGAAACTTTAATTAGAAATATATAAAAATTTCAGTTTTAATTCTATTAAAACCGAAGAGACGTCATGGACTAAAAACTCTTAAAAAATATAAATTAATTAAATTTATTTGAGCAGTTGAAATAACCACATGATTTCCACAATGTACATCCTAATTTATGGATTTGAAATGAAGATTGTAAAAATTGCCAAGAAATATTTCAAAGTTTGCAAGTTGTTAATGCTACAGCAGATCGAGGTAGAATTTATAAAAGAATTCAATAAATGTTTAACTAATAACAAGAATTAGTTGCAATATTTATTATAAGTAGTGCAACATCGAAAAGAACTTCTATCATGTAATAAAAATGATTATTTGACAGGACTTAAATACGTAAAAGTATATTTCAGTTATAAATTCGATAGAATACCTATAATTGGTTAATATAAAGGATAACTATTGATAAATAAATAAAAAATAGTTAAAAAATTCATTTTTCATTTCATTTTGTGAACTTCTAAATTGCTTTAAGCGACCCCTCAATTTAAATTTTTGAATTCAAACTTTTAGAAAACTTTTTTTACGCCATACACTAACTTTTTAGAGGGTGAGAATTGTTTTGGAACCACGCTTAAGTATATATCAAAATGCAATGTATTGCATTTTTTTTTACATTTAAAAAAATTTCATACTCTATTGTAAATTTAATACAAAATTACTACGTATCGGTTATTGGTATACATACTTTCGAATTTTTTATCGAATTTTGTTAACACTTTTCTCTTTGCCTAAAAAGATCTGGCAGATTTTTAATTAAAGCAACTGCTATATCTTATTCTACGGTCTCTATAAATCAGCTTTCACGCTCTTTTAGTATAAAATATAAACTCATAAAGCAAATCTGACACTTTGAAATAGAGTTTTAGATTAAGGTGTCAATCATTGCACGCTATATTTATAACTTCACCTAGGTTTTAAAAATATTTAGTTCGTAAAAATGAATATTTGAAAGTTTTCAAGATAGTCGCGCAAAAGAGGAATAGAGTGTCATTTAATATATATACATGTTTAAAATGTCTGGCGATAAAATAATTCTATATGTATATGTACACGACATAATACAATATTAAAATATCTTTTTCGTAAGTAAGTAGTTTAATAAATGAAGTTAATTGATATCATCTATATTTTTTACGATTTAATAATTCAAGGAATATAAAATACATAATAGAATAAGAAGAGGTGATGAAAATTACGTGTTAATTACAAAAGTAGCGTACAATTAACACATACGTACACATGTAGGAAGTGTTTTAAAGTTTGTTGAATAAAGTTGCAATTTGAACATGTAACTTTGAATAAAATTGCAATTCAAACATACTACTTTGAATGAAATTGCAATTCAAATATATTACTTCGCATAAAATTGCAATTCGAACAAATTACTTTGAATAAAATTACAATTCGAACAGATTATTTCGAAGAAAATTGCAATTCAAACTAATTATTCGAATAAAATTGCAGTTCAAACAAACTCGAAGGAAATTGCAGTATGGGATATCGATTTTCAAAATAATCGAAAATGCGAATAGTGGAAGTAAAAAAAACAGCATCGAACAAGAACAGTAACGATAAAGTTGCGTGTAAAAATTGAACTCCGCGTTTTTCGCATAAAGGAAACGCTTCATAGTAGGTTTTTGAGTGGCTATAAATTGGACGAGTCGATAACGTTCGTTTAAACATTAATTCGATGCTTGTACTCACCAACCGGGGATAACCAACACTGTAGAATACTGCACTGGTGGGAAAAGGACTCTATTCCCTACGTCATGGCACAAAATACAAACATACACAGAATAGGATTCCTTGCGTTGTGCATTCAGATCACATGTGTTGGAAATAAAAGTTACACGTAACGATCACACATCTAAACATTAATCAACTAATGCTAATAGCGCGAGTCGTCGATACGAGGAAACAGTATGGCGTTAATGTAGCGAGGGCATGATGTGTTACACATTGTACGATGTAAAGATCATTCATCAATGCGAATGAATGTACATACATCCGTGCAAACATTTTCACGAAGCATATCGTGCACGGCCGATGAGAAACTCTTATTGCTGGAAGTACAATAATCATAAATGTTCTCGTGAGACAATATGAAACGTATCTTCAATTTGTAGCAACGAATTCTATACGATTTCATTTTTTATTCTAGGATTTGGTCAAACATTAACATGATCGACTACCATAAGATCAATTGACACATGAGTGTATAGTGAAACGTTAATTTATGACATGTATTCAAAATTAAGTAGGAAATTATAGTTTCTGATTTTACGTTTAAAAAATAGTGAAAATACGAAATGAGAATATAATAAATTTAGGGTATTTATAACTCTTTCACAATGATGTATTGTAAAATAATAAAGTATTGTAATAAAATACTGTAATAAAGTACTGTAAAAATCGTGATTCTACTTTCAAAAGTTTATTACAAACTTGACACAGAATATGTTAAGATATTTTAAGTTACCTTATGTTATTAATACAAAACTATTATAATTTCTACTTCTGTTAACTTATGTTCATTACTTTATTTTATTAATCATGAGGAGTCAGTTTATCCCTTATGGCAGTCATTGTGTTAATGTTAATATGTGCAATTTAATATATCCAGATTTTGTGTACTAATTACGTTTCTATATATAGAGAAAATAATTCTATAAACAGTATTCCACGAAACGTAATCAATTTGGATTATTTTACTGCCAGCTATTCCATTAGCATATTTCCAGTTAATATAACATTGCTCCAGAATAGCTTTAACATTGTACCAAATCTGTCAACATTTGATTTTCAATATTTTTCATGTAAGTGACATAACCTAAGCTGATCAAACTTCGTGGACCTGTATATTACTTTATCATCGTAACATTTAGTGCAAACGATTAATAAATCTGTACGAGAAAATAAGTTGAAAATATGCACTATAACTTTTTCATATGCGACTACTCGTTTTAAGAAAAATGAATGAAAAAATTCCTCGTGTATTTATCATTCTCTCAATTCTATTAATCACGCTATTATACAATATTCTGTTTATGAAAAATACTCTGCAATATTTTAGTAATCCAATAATTACATTTATTAATATATTATAATCGACATTTTGTTAAAGACAGTAATATTTTCCTTCTATTACTCTTTGATCAATCTCAAATTAATAAATTATACAATTATACATATTATATCAAATTATAAATTATACTCAAATTTATTTTATTATATTACTTATTCGGTGTATAAATGTTTATGAAAGAAGATACGAATACCTTTGCGTCACTTGAATAACCGTCTTTTTTACCGTTTTCGATTAACGATACAGTTTATTTTTAATCATTTATTAAATTGTTTTTAATTTTGCACTTTATTGCTTAATAACAAATACAACATAGAGTAGCATATTTATTGATTGTCTATACAACTGAAAAATGGTTTAATTAGTGTAGTTTAAAGAAATGGAGACCACGCAAGTAGTATGAGAATAGGATTATTCGAACGGAAAGATGATGAGAAAATAAATGCAAGTGAGTTTGTTATTCATTCATACTTAAACAATATGAGAAGTTATCAGAAACTGTATAGAAAGAGAACTAAAGTGCCTTCATGTTTCAGAAATAAGACATCAGTTCTCTGTACAAGTCCGACTTGAAACTGTACTGCAAAGCAAATTGCGGAACAAGCCAATATTTCACTAAAACTTATTTTTACTAAAAATTTGCAAAGCAAATTGCGGAACAATGTAATATTTCAGTTCGTGTAAAAATTGCGCAGCTACTTTTTAAAAACCACCTACTATTCAAAAGAAATTCTTGAATACCATGTTGTAAAAACTGCCACAAAAATGCCAGGCTTGTTTTCGACAAAAGATATGAGTTGAAAAAAGTTTTCTATGATGAAAAAAAATTAAATTTGGATTATTCTAATGGCTACTAATTTTACTGCGATAATTTGTAAAAAGAAGAACAGATTTAAACACGGAAGATCATTGGTAATGATTTAGGCAATCAATTTCGAAGGCATAGTTTATTTAGAAATTATGAAAAGGTCTATAAATTAAACGCAATAAAAACTTGCATTTCTAACAGAATGCAATATTATGAATGAACGCAAATAATTATTGTGAATTATCGTGAACGCAATAATCAACTCGATACGTCAAGTTAATTAAAGACCCGCATAAGGAGTAGGAAATAATTTATTTAAATTGCTCGATTTGCACATCATTAAAAGTGTTTGCGGATAATTATTCAAATGAGT
This sequence comes from Megachile willughbiella, assembly GCA_945859595.2. Classification (NCBI taxonomy): domain Eukaryota; kingdom Metazoa; phylum Arthropoda; class Insecta; order Hymenoptera; family Megachilidae; genus Megachile; species Megachile willughbiella. Next base: position 11,926,991 of record OX243801.1, read on the forward strand.
TTGCGTTAATAACTGACAATTTTCTAGGCAGGAAAATTTGTAAACGTTGTTAAGGTTATAAATTAATATTACATTCTTATGTATTGGCAATTTAACTAAAAATGACGGATATTCTGTATAAATCATTACCAAATTATATCAAACAAAAATGATGGTGTACAAGAATGAACAGTACACGTCTTAATAATATATCTTCGCACTTCGCGTTTTATATTTTATATGCAATACGTTTATTCAAGTGACACACGTATGTGATGACGCATGTACCTGCATCTTTTTCATAAAACATATTTTAAAACTAAATATGTGATTGGTCAAATCGAATGTGTATATTTTTAAAATAATACATGCTGTCTTAGAAAAATACGATTTATTGAGACGAGAATTATAAAACCGTATTAGAAAAATATAACCATGTTTAATCAAGTGGAACAGTTCTTGATGGAACTTGGAACATCAAGATTAATGAAGTTTAATAAAATTGAAACCATCTTTCTTGTTCCGAATTGTTTTATAAATACTACAAATTTTTAAACTTGGTTCTCTTGATAGCGAAATTTTATAAGACACAATTTTGTTGCATATTTTCAATTTATTTTCTTGTATATAATTATTACATCCCTGCGAAACACCATGCAAGTTTATGCATACACTCTATATTTGATATATAGCAAATAAATCTCTTTGATAGCGGAATCTTTTTCGTCCCTTATCACGAACGCTATATTTCGTGAAAACATTTTCTACATTAGTATGCACATGTCGATACATATTAGACTAATTACACAGATACAAACAAAAAGCGTATAAACGTATATACGCCAGGTAACGATAACAGATGAGTTATGTTTGCAGTTAACATGATCGAGCGACGATCGGAGAAACAAGAAAAAATAGGAAAGAGATAGGAGAAATGAAACGTAGACACAGAAAGACAGAAAGTATAGGGAAAGTTGTGTTCGTGTACACGTACAAACATACACATATATATGAACATAGATATACAAAAACGTACGTGAAAGCGAAATAACATAGGTGAGAAAACGATAGATGATGAAAGAGGATTTAGGCGTTTTTAGAGAAAAAAATCTACTGACTAATCCTAATTGCAAACCAAACAAACGAACCAACCTCCTCGGTAAGGCCTAGCAGAAAATGTCCGCGGGCCCCCTGTAACAAAAATATATATAAATCATAAGAAATCATAGAAGAACGAAAATAAATAGCTATATGACTTCATTTGTCATAAGTATTATATTATCTAAAATATCCACTGGAAAGAGGACATGTTTAGGGTGTCAAACTCATGGAACTCCTTTATTTTCTTTATACGTATTGTAATTTAATGTAATAATAATAGTAATTATATTGAATATGTATTTCAAAAGTACAGGGACATGATAACGCGATATAGTTCAAATTCATGTGTTAACCCCTTGCCGTACAATTTATTTACCAGACGCATCAGTCAAACTTAACTATTCATAGCTATAATATTAAAACGAACAAACTTAAAATGTTGTGAGTATTTTATATTCAGCGATCCCTAACTATACAAATTGTAGTTGGACCTAAATTTTCTAGTTGAAGACTATTCAAAATTTCAGCAAGGTTTGTCACATTTGAGCTGTGAGTGCGTCTCAGACTTGTCAAAGTACGGCAAGGGGTTAACTTTGCACTCGAAAGGTGACAGGTTTAATATGTTGTCACACTGAAATTAAAAATTTTATTAAGTACTTTTACTTACAACAAATGTTAACAAATATTTCCACAGTATTTTGTTATATTTATTATTCACAGTTTCAAATAGTTAACATGAGTATTTTCAATTAACGAACCCTTAATAATATGGGTGATTCATACGAAAATTTAGGAGTCATACGTGAATGACGCAGCAAAGTATTAAAGGATAAATAAAAAGTACACTTATTAAGTGTATTCCATTTGAAATAAGTGTTATTATCGTAAATATAGCGAAACAGATAATAGTGACAATAACGTGAAAAAAACTCATTAAATTTTTTAATTGGAAATTTTCGGAGTTAACAATAAAACTTTCGAGTGCAAAGGGTTAAAAAGTAGAAAAAAGAATGAAAAACACGATTTAAGTAGTAAATAGAAAACGAGCGATCGAATTTCAGCGTTTATACTTTATAACAGTTGAAAAAACGTAAAATGAAAATCGATAGAAATTGAAAACTCGTCGCGTCGTCGTTTGACACCCCAACAGGAGTAATCTACTAGGTACAATTTTTCAGTGAACACGGTCGGAAAGAGGTATAACGGAAGGAAGGATGGGATGGGACGAGGGGGCAGTAATGGTTGCTGGGCGTGAAATAAAGTTTGCACCGCAAACTCGGCGTTCACCGCGATTAACCGACACCGGAAACGCAAAACGGGTGAATTTAAAAATCGCAACCGCTCAGTTCTCGTGAAAGTGAAATTGGGACGGAATGGATGCGAAGCCTGGTAGAAAACGATGTACCGTTATCGATATTTCTAGCATAAAATCCGAAAATTAATATTCATCGAATCAAAATGTTTGAAATTGAAAAGAAATTCCGATTCGCTTTCAGAACGATGGAAAATTCAAATGACTTACAATTCCGTACTTGTGCTTTTGTGAGCACGGAAATTGCAATGAAAGTTGGTTACTCGTTTTCTTTCGTTCGTTCTCTTCCTCCTTTTTCGATTAGACCGACCGAAAAGTTACGAAAGTTTTAAACCGTTCGATTGCCCAGAAATGAACGTTCAACTATCGAACAGATTTTACGATTTCATCAACGGAAAGGAAAAAATTATTCTCGCGTATTAGTTCTTTCTATTATTGCCTACATTTATTCTTATGTAATAATGAAATGAAATAAGATAACAATTTATCGACAAAATAATTAATGATTTAAAATTACGAGTTACAATGGAAACGTGTAATAATATTGTCGAATAAAATATGTTAATAAAAAGAAATTTTTTGGTACTAATAGGGAATTTTGAATTAAATAATAGTACAATTAAAGTTTATCCATTTAAAGTATAATTAAAATTTTGCATGAAAGTATTTTTGTAAAATAAAACAAAATTTGAAATTTGGAAGCTTGTAAAAATATTTTACAAAAATACTACAAGTATAATAAATATTATATATTTTTATTAAAGTATGTTAATTCCTACTACATTTATTGATTAATTTCATCTTTGGTTACGTTCATATATTTGTATTTTATGAGTTTATATTGGTAAATGTATAGAAGAAGATATTAAAGACGTCACTTAAATAACGTATCTACTTTTAATGATAAAAAAAAGCAAATATTTTTTGTTACCAAGTGGATCATATACAGACTGCAGTCACGGGCAGATTAAGAGCCCGTTAGAGGGATTAGAAACACTGGCGGGTTCAGTATGTGCAGTGTACAGATGTGAAATAGAGAACAAAATACCGTATCAAAGTTTCAAATCCACAAATATGGAAAGTTGAAAGGTTAGAAATTTCGAAATATAGAAATAACAAATTTTCAAATCACTATATTCAGAAATTTAGGAATTTAGGAATTTGGGAACGCAGAATTTGGAATTTGGAAATTTGTGAATTTGTGAATTTGTGAATTCAGGAATTTGGGAATTTGGGAATTTGGGAATTTGGGAATTTGGTAATTTGGTAATTTGGGAATATAGAAATTTGGAATTTAGGAATTTGGGAATTTGGGAATTTGGGAATTTGGGAATTTAGGAATTTGGAAATTTAGAAATTTAGGAATTTAGGAATTTGGAAATTTGGAAATTTGGAAATTTGGAAATTTGGAAATTTGGAAATTTGGAAATTTAGGAATTTGGAAATTTAGGAATTTGGAAATTTAGGAATTTGGAAATTTAGGTATTTAGGAATTTGGGAATTTGGGAATTTGGGAATTTGGGAATTTGGGAATTTGGGAATATAGAAATTTGGAATTTAGGAATTTGGGAATTTGGGAATTTGGGAATTTGGGAATTTGGGAATTTGGGAATTTAGGAATGTGGAATTTGGCAATTTGAGAATTTGGGAATTTGGGAATTTAGGAATGTGGAATTTGGCAATTAGAGAATTTGGGAATTTGGGAATTTGGGAATTTGGAATTTGGGAATTCGGGAATTTACGAATTTGGGAATTTGGAAATTTGGGAATTTGGGAATTTAGGAATGTGGAATTTGGCAATTTGAGAATTTGGGAATTTGGGAATTTGGGAATTTGGGAATTTGAGAATTTGAGAACTTAGGTGTTTGAGAACTTAAACCTTAGGGAGATTAGGAATTTGAGAATTAAGAAATATAGAAATTTTTGAATTTATAAACATAATTTTTGCAAATTTAGAAATTTAGTGATTACAAAATTTATGAGTTCAAAAGTTTATAAGTGAATTTTGAAATGTTGCAATTTGAAAATTTTGTACATGAAAATTTGGAATTTCGAAAATCTGCAAATTTTGTAATTTGTGAATTCATGAGTCTGCAAAATTTGACTTTTAAATTTGGAAATTTAAAAATTTAGGACCTTAAGACTTTGTAAATTTGTAAATTTATAAATCTGAACATTTAAATTTACAATGTGAAATATAAAACTTTATTTTTGAAAAGTGTTTCATTTTTAGATTTTTAAATTTAGATTTCCAAATTTTCAAGGTCCAAAACTAAGAAATTTTTTAGTTTTTAAATTTCCAAATTTCCAAATTCACGAAGTCGTAAATTTTTACGTTTCTAAATTTACCAATTTTGCAAATTCATAAATGCACAAATTACAAAATTTTTAAGTTTAATAATTTAATTTTGAATTAAAATTTGAAATGAATCTGAAAATTTTTCAATTTTAAAACTGAGGCATTTGGAACTCCAAGAACCATGTAATCTGAGAATTCCATCATGAGGAAATCCATATATTTTTTAATTTGAAAATTCGGAAACTTTAACCTTTAAATTTTTAAATTCTCTTGTTGCGAAATTATCTATTATAAGACATTTGTCTAAAACATCTTCCTCTATAATCGAAACGATATAAGTTGCAAAACAAATGATTTGTTTCACATGCTCCACCCTAAAAACGTACATACAAAGTACGATACAATTCTCGTTCCCACACTTGTTTAAATCTCCTTTCAGACAATTCTCTGTATATCTACTTAATAATGAAGAAAATAAAATGATGCCCCAAATTAATACCCTACAACTTGCATAAACTTTCTGAAATATTACCAGGCAGAAACCTTTATAAATATGTAACGTTAAAGATGAAATTTGTCAAATCACAAAGCTTGATCTCAAGTAGAAATAATCCTAGTATGCACATTAAGTTGAAAAATATGGTAATGGTTTGTACAATACAGTGGCCATTTACAGGTAAGTACGATAAACGTCCATGATAAGAGGGCATCGAATGGTACCTTTTACCGTTTCTGTATTATTCGCATTCATTACATTGTACGCCGCGTACATGGAAGATTAAGTTTCTCCATCCACTGAGTGGAGTCGCTTTGTTCGACTAGGCATTACGCTAGCTCATACGGGCAGAATATTACCGCCATAACCGCATCGGCACTGCGGTAACTTACACGGTTAGAATCGACAGATAATTCCCCGCTATAGCGAATACGTACACGAAAACGTAACGAGAAGGGGAATCGGATACGCCCTTTCGTCCAGCGATTCTACTTTGAGTTATTCGATTTTCTGCTCGCCTTATTGTTTGCCACCACTTCATTGCTTCGCCGTGCCGTGTAATGGTAACTAAAGAAGGCACGCTCGTTAATATTCATGAACGCGCGAGTGTATACAAGAATAGTCTGCTGTTATCTTTGAAAATCTTCTACCGTTGAATTTTTCACGTCTGTACACAATGTTCGTTTCGCCAACGAAGCATGAATTTATTCATATTTTCCGTTACGAACACTACTGCAACAAAATTGATACGTTACTTTTTTTTTTTACTGGACTTTGTATTCAAAATGAAATCCAATTTCGGACTTCAAGTTTTTAATCAGAACCAATGTAATAACGCAAATAATGATTGTGATGCTACGAAGAATTATTTTGAGAGATCATACTATTAATTGATATAGTAATTACTGATGGCTGCAATAATTAATTGATGGTCATAGTAATTAATTGACGGTAATAATAATTAATTAATGGTCATAATAATTAATTGATGGTTATGTTGATTGATTGTCGGTTGACTAAAGGAAAATATAGTATAAGATATAAGTCTATTTGTACATAAATACGAGCAGATTAACCCTACAAGTTTTTCGGCAGGTGCGTCAATCAGAGCTGCCTAATTATTACTGCAGCGTTAAGGTAGATGAAGAATGTTGAAATGTTAGGTATATTTTGGATTTAGCTATTTTTAATTATACAAACTGCAATTGGAATCATACTCAAAACTCGATCTTTATGCAAATACAATTTAGTTTTATCACATTTGAACTGTAACGTGCGTCACGAGTTTTACTCAATGTTATAAACCAAGGGGTTAAAACTATAATGTTGGGCATTAAATTTTAGAAAATATCGACTTGTTATTCTTTGATACATTTTACACTTATTTATTTATTTGTCAGAGTAACTAGTTTAATTTAAGCTTATTAACCAATGCATCTGAAGAAACGATAAAAATCCATCTTGATGTATATTTTTTTAAGAGGAAGCTAAGCATTTGTTTACATTTGTAAGGTACTTTTTGTTTAATCCCGGTTTTTTCGTTTGTAATTTTTCAACTGCTAGGTATGTATTCTTTATCAAATTTTCAAAAATGCAATTACAATCGCAAATACAGATATTTTAATAAAGAAGAAATTAATAAAGTTAATTATTTTAAGTATAAAGTTTAAACACGTTTTACACAATGTTGGTTTTGCCAATGAATTTATTTGTATTTTCCATTATAAATACTGTTTCAGCAAACTGGATACGTTACTTTTTTGCTGGATGTTAAAAATGAAATCCAATTTCAAACATCAAGTTTTTAATCGAAACAGGACAGCCTGGAAGTAATGCAACATGTAATCCAAATAAATAACTCTGATGTATTATTTCAGATATTGTAAATTAACAATTTTTTTTTTAATATATAACTCCATAATGTTCTAATGTTAAGACTTTATCTTTACCACGAAATTGAAAATATAAACTAAATGTACAAATTTACCGGTACTTTGCAAGATATGTGCTTTTTTGTATGATTCTTACACATGTGATGTGAAGAATCTTGTAACTACTTTATGTTGGGATAATAAAAGAAATAAAAGAAATAGGTTAAATTGTAATACTGTAATATTGTATTTATTAGTACGTTGTCACAATAACGTGATAGGATTACCATCCCAGTTTAGGACAATCAAAGAAGAAATTTTTAGGAATAAAATATTACTTGGTCTGAAAATTAAATGACAACAAATACAATTTCTGAATAATAAATTTCACCATGATTGGAAATCGCCATCAAAGTTATCTGTACCAAATATGCATTACTAACACGATAAGTCTTTCCATAATTGCAAACCGATAATAAGTTTTAACAAGTTTAATAACTAGTTTGAAAATATGTTTAATCATAAATTGATCGCAACATTCAGACCTATAAAATAATTTGAAAGATCTCGTGATGACTGTGATTAGTTTTGATCTCTCTTGATTAAAGACATAGTTTCACTTGCATATTAAAGATATTGTTTATACTACACCACCAAAAGATTTAAAGCAACATACAAAGATAAACGAATTACAGTCCAGTGTAATATTAGTACAAACAGGAGTGTAATAAAAATTGGAAATGCATTTTTGTTAATGAAGTAACACTAAACATGGTACGCAATCCTACCAATTATGATAACATTAATAAATATAATATTACGGAATATTCAATTTGTTTCTTTCTCTGATCTTGCATAGACTTGAAGGACATTGCGATAAGCATAAATAAATTTGTTGTGACACACGCTTTCATTTGACGTTAAAAAATATACAGGGTTAGCATAAAAAATTCATTTTGAAAAGGCTACATTTTCAAAAGTATTACACGTACATACATGAAAGATATCTGAAAAAAACCACAAACCCACCACATTTATACACTCTCTGCAAATGTGCAATATGTGCACCTTTGGTGGCACGACACACGTCTAGCCGATAATCGAGCTCACTCCATTTTGTAGCATAGTCCTGTCAACTGTCTGTACTACAGCACTGATGCATTGTTTCCCTAGAATCTAGATTTGTTCCCCTAGCTTCCCAGATCCTCCGATTTAACGCCCTGCGACTTCTTCCTGTGGGTATACGTTAAGGACCTTGTTTACGTACCCCTACTTCCGCAATCGAGCTCAAAGAACGTATCAGTGCTGCAGTGCAGACAATTGATAGGACTATGCTACAAAATGTATGAAATGAGCTCGATCGTCTGGACGTGTGTCGTATCACCAAAGGGGCACATATTGAACATTTGTAGAGGATGTATAAACTTGGTGAGTTTGTGGTCTTTTTCATATATCTTTCATGTGTGTACGTGTAATACTTTTGAAGATATAATTTTTTCAAAATATATAAATCATTTATGCCAGCCCTGTATATTGCATTTGAAAAACTGATCTTCGCTTCTTGAAACACAATGTAATTACAAAAAGTCACTGTACTGCTAATACAAAGTGCAACTATGTTTAGTACTTTTATTTTTTATAGAAAATTCTGTTGCATTTTTGAAAAATTCTTACTGTACACGGGAAAAACAATGGTTCATAATGCTACGAACACCCTGTGTAGAAGAGAGATTGATAACAACAAGATCTATCACCTTACGATAGCTCATTAAAATATGAAAGGGACACATGAAATGGTTTCCTTATGAGACCACTATTTAAGCTATCAATTGGCCAACGTAGTAACATGTCTGAACTTGATTTATGTACAGTTCCATTTGCGTATTCATGTGCCGTTGGAAGTAACTCCTCGTTAAACACAACGCTGTAATACTGTCCTGTCGTAGATAAAGCCCCGAACCAGTGGCGATTAAATTTTGCTTTAAATCGGGAATAATAGAATAAAAATTTGAAATATTGAACGCAGTATTTATATAGAAATATAGAATGAACCTGTCCTAATATTCTTTATTGATGTGGACAGTTTCATAGAGGAAAAAAGTTTAATAAAACGTTGCACAGTGACTGTTTCTAAAAAAGCTGCCCAAATTCATAATTTTATATGATTTTCATAAAAACTGGTATTTTCATGTTTTTGGCAATACTGGATTTGAATATGTTATTAAAAATACAGAATTTACAGTATTAATGTGAACAATGTTTTTAAGTTAATTTTCCTGAAAATTTATTGTTTCTCTATTTTTTCTTGACAGTTATAGAATAAAACTGTGAAATTAGATATAATGTTAACCACAAAACATTTGGAAACAGATTATTTTTTCACTTTTTACAATTTTAACGAATATCTAAATAATTCTGTATTTACTAGCTCGCGTGGTTTAATTGTATAAAATTGTAGAATTATAAATGTTATGTGAAATAAAGAATACTGTGTTATTCATGTACTAACTATTTTCTCATTACAATTTTACTTTTACAATTTTAACGAACATTACGTAATTCAGCATTCAGTAGCTCATGTAGTTTAATTGTATAAAATTGTAGAATTATAAATGTTGTTTGAAACAAAGAATACTGTTTTATTCATGTACAAATTATTTCCTCACTACTATTTTACTTTTGCAATTTTAACGAGCATTATATAACTCAGCATTTAGTAGCTCACGTAGTTTAATTGTATGAAATTGTAGAATTAAAAATTTTCAAAAAATGATTTTGCAATACAACGCCGCATCACACACACCGAAAACGGTTGAAAGCACAATTTCTGCACTTGGTTGAGAACTCTTACCCCACCCGCCATACTCATCAGACTTGGCCCTTTCAGACTACCGCTTGTTTTCATCAATGGTTCACGTACTTTTCCAGAAACAGTTACGAAGATGTCGAGAAATGGCTCGGTGACTAGTTTTTCTCAAACTTCGAACAATTTTTTGTGGAAGGCATCCACAATTTGAAGGGCAGATGGGAAGAATATAGATAGCTAGCGAGGGTGCATTCTTTGAATAAAGCACTTTTTCCCAAATTTAGTGTTTTCTTGGAAAAAGAAATTAAGAATTAGTAACAGGTACACCTGGTAATTTTGATTTATTGTATCTGAACTGTAATGTGCATCACGAGTGTGACACAATGTTGTAAGTTAAAGGGTTACTCATAAAATGAATTTTTTAAAGATTCTTCCTTGGTATATTAAATTTACTTCAGTGTTCGGATCATTAAGGAATGTAAAAATTTGCTAACGTTGTTGGTCTTATTAACTTATTAACTAATGAATTAATTTATTTACAAAATTCAAGTAACCTTTGATTCATTGATATACATATGTATAATCAATCTGTATTAACAGCAGAATAGATATATACTTCGAAAATTAAATTTTTGTCAGCTTTTGAGAAATAGCAGAACAGTGTGTTGACCCTTTGGTATTTCAAAATGAAAGAAATTTAATATTAAGAATAATATTGAGATATTGAGATAATATGACATATTATATGGCACTGAGATGTTGAGATTACATGACATGATATACAATATTGAGGTATTGAGATGATATGATATATAATACAATTGAGATACTGTAACAATATGACATGATATATAATATCGAGAATTTGTACTAGAAGCAGTTAGCTCTAAATATTATGGAATAATTTCTTAAAGGATTTAATCGACTTAGCTTTGAAATTACAAAACAGCATTTATTTCTCGCCGTAACAAATATCCTTAATTTTGTTGTAAAAAGGGCATCACTTAATCACTTTTCTAAATTTTACTCAAAAGTGTGTCATTTTTACGCCATCGAAGCCATTCGCATTAAATCGTGAGTTAATCAGTATTCTGATAATTGATCTCTACAGAATTCAGAAGCTTTATGACTTTATTCAATGCATAAATTTAGGATCAGAGTAGATACAGGCTGTCCCAATTTTTTACTGCTACACTTTCTTATCATATTCTATTCACATAACATTCGTAAAGAATATCAAGCACTTTATTAAAAAATTATCAAAAAATACGAACATACAACAGACTGCTAAAAATAATAAATCAAATGTACAAGTACGTGTAATGTTTCAAAGCCCCAACGTAGAATGCTAATGTATACAATGCATAATAAAAACAATTTAAATATTGTATTGAGTGCAACATAACTAAGATAAATTACTAGCAGTAGCAATAGCTCTAACATAATTCTTCAATGTAATTAAATATTTTTAAGGCAGGACGAAGAAAATAGATTATTAGAAGACTTGAACCTTTCAATTTGCAGCCAACTGTTTAATAAACAAGCTAACGATTTTTACATATGAGTGTATTATACAGGGTGTACCAATTCTTTTTGTAAAACTTGATCAGTATATTCTATGAACATAGGTTGTTAAATATTTTATTTAAAAAATATAACAAAAATATGAAATGACAACTTTATCAAAGCTGTCCAAATTTTCCTGTAGCACATTCTATATTTAAAAATAAAAAAACAAATGTTCATATGAAGGAGAAAATCGTGCATTATCATATCGTATTTTTTCATCATTTTTATTTATAGAACATGCTGGTAAAGTTCCACGTACAAAACTGAAACATACTGTATGTGGCATCAACAAAGCAATCCGAAATGATTTTGTACTTTTGTTATAACTTCGGTAAAGTTTCTTGGTAAAATAGAGCCTGTACATTAAACATTAAGAAGGAATAGAAATGTTCTCCTACGAATTTAATTTTGAATTAATCCAGTCCTAAAACTACATAGCCACATCTTGCATGTTAACTAATGTCTGAATTAAATGTCTGTAGACGTATCGAGATGGCTGCGACGGCTTAAAGCGACATGTCGCGTTACCGTGATTTGTTGGATTACAACGTATCACGTCGTTCCGAGAGATTGTTCGGTTGTTCAAGGCAGAGTTACAACGTATTACACAATAATTAGAACGATTCTCACCGCTGTTGTACAGGGTGAGCAAAAATTCTCGCAGCCTCTAATTCCATGATCACTTCGAGGTCGACGTTAAAAGGCTACTTCGCAAAATATAACCAATTGAAATAGCTTGTATTCGGGAACATGTGCATTAAAACGAGCGGAAAAAGTAAAATTATTCGCCATTACCGTGTTTCGATGCATTATGTATATCCAAAAAGGTTGAATAATTTATGTTGGAAAAACGAGCCGATCGCTGGAGTGAGCGAATATCGCATCGAACGGCTCGCATTTTATTCCACAATAACACAGTCGTAATGTATAACTTTAATAATCAGTGGCATAACATTTCACGTAAAACAAAACCTTCATTACCGGTCAGACGAAACGGTGCTACCAGACCATACGGTGTGAACGATGTTATTAATACAAAAACGGACCAATGGAGGACCATTCGACGAAAACCCCTCGGGAAAATGGCGAACAAAAGGGGTATCTGATTAAGCGTCATCTGCAATATTTGGCGACAAAATCCCGTGGACTCGTAAAGAGTAACCTTAGTAGTAATGGTCTTGATGGGTAGAAGTTGGTGTTAACGGACTTGGAGCGAGGGTTGTAGCAAGAGCTGAACATGTGAGTTGGATACAGTGTGTATCTATGTGGCAAGTTGTCGTTGTGAAAGGCGGTGCTACTGGCCGGAGGTTTCATAACACTTGGAAACAGGTGGTGTTCTCTGGTCTTATTGCCTCGACTAGTTCAGGCAAGAGTCGATTGCCACGTACGAAGAGAAGGAACCAAGGTGGTGAGGCGACAGAATGCTTTACACGGCGAAACGTCACGAACGATAAACCTTTATACTATCGAAACTTTCCCTTAAACGGTTAGTTTGTATTTTCTATAGCACCTTTTTCCATCTACCGCGCGACTTTCGTTTGTAATGGCCCATCAGAAGACAATAGGTAAACAGCCAGGTGTCCAATAATTTAGGTTTTAATTTGAATATTAATTAATGAGGTTCTAAAGTCAGTTATTATTATTTAATTAAACTTTACTTAAGTAACGATTAAATTATAATTAGTTACTGTTAATCATATTGGTTGTTAATTATCATTCTCGTTAATAGAATGGTGCGAGTGAAAATTAATCTCCAATTTATAATTACAATTTTTTTAATTAAATGGTAAATTAGGATTACCGAATGGTTTTATGTGGAAGTCTATTTTTATCTCTAAATCTCTCAGCTCTTCAAAAAATGAGTTTCGAAATTCTTAAAACCCCTTTCAATTTTTCAAATTTCCAAATCATCAAATTTTCAAATTTCCTGAACTGTAAATTTACAAATTAAAAAATTTTCAATTTTTCAAACTCCTAATCCAACAAATTCCAAAATTTCCAACTTTTCTAAATTCCAAGATTAACAAATTCTTCAAACAACCAACTTTCCAGATCTCCAAATCCCAAGTGTACAAATATCTAAATCTTAAAGTTTTTATGTTTTCGAATTTTGGAACTCATAAACTTCCAAATTTTCAAGTTTCTAAATTGTCAAATCCTAAATCCCTAATTCACCAAATTCTCAAACCTCTAATCTCTAGAAATTCGTAAACCCCTAAATTTCAAACTCCCAAATTTCCAAATCCCCAAATTATCAAATCTGTTAATTCCTTGCCCAAAAATTTTAATCTCCAAAATTTCCAAATTCCCTACATTTTGAGTTTCAAAACTGAAACGTGCTCGCTGGTGTCCTGACCTCTTGAACAGATTACTTAATTTGCTCATTATAATATTACGACATACACAGAAATTAAATAGGTCTATAAATAAATTTCAGAACATTGATCGCAATAAATTCCAGGTTGAGAACATAAAGATTTCCTTGATTGATTCTTCCACGACTTGCATCTATTTTAATTCCTATTGACGGAATTGTTCAAGAATAAATTATGTCTCTCGAAGTTATTAGAAATCGAACAGTAATAAGTGGAGCAATTATTTGATTATCTACTTCTAATAATGGAGGGATGAAGATTCAGATCTTTAATTATATAAGAATCGAATTCAGTATTATTAAATTCTGGGTATTCATATCTTCAATATAATTGATAGATTTTACAAATAGATTTTAATAAAATAGATTGGATTTTATAGTTAAATAAATTGGATTTCATAATTCATTAATTAAAGTTCTTAATGATGGAAAGTAAATAAATAAAAGATTTCATATAGGAACAAAAGTTCGAATAATTATATGATTTAATACAAATTGAGTAATAAAGTTGTTTAAAATAGTAGTAAGTAATATAAAGTAACATAATTAATTTATTAAGGTTATTGTAAAAGTAAAATTATGAAATGGTATTAAATTACTAATATAAGGAGAATTTGAATTTTTGAATGAATATCATGCTGTCATTTTTAAGAAAAATTATAAATTTTATTATTGAAGTTTAAATTTAATATACTAATTATTCTAGAAATGCTGTTCGAGTTTATTTCGAAATGTGTATGTCTTTCGACTGGGATAAATATCTTACCACATTCTTACAACTATTTTTGCAACGTAATTGCAATAAATCACACAATTGAAATATCATGGTGTCTATAGACCAATGTTTGTCATTAATATATCACATACAACGTATGAACTTGTCAGATAGCTTTACCGACGTCTATAGTGCAACACTAAATTATTTATCACACTGTACTCTCCGTTCAAAATCGATAGGTGTAATTAAGAAGGATAGAGACAGCGTTTAGTCTCACAAAGAAAAGAGAACATTATTTATTTCAGCCAGTTTTTGAATTACCAAGTTTTGCTTCTTTTACGTCCCGTACCTTAACAAAGTTTCCCTCTAAACAAAATAACGTAGTTTATGCGTTGCAACGATCGCCGTCAAACGCGATCAAAGGTTAAACGGAAGCTTGTTTTATAATCTCGTGACTTCATTTAAGGTATTTATTTCTTGGGGAGTTCCGCGATCGATCAATATGTCGATACCATGGCAGTGTATTCCGCTTTCCTAGAAAGTTCGATAATTTAAACCCTTTACCGGCAGGTATCTATATACCTGCTTTCAACTTTGATTAATGATACGTCGACGAGCACGTCACTTTGTTCGTATGTTACACCTATCGCGTATATTGTAAGTCCAAGCTAATTGGTGTTCAGTGAATTTTTTATGCATATTGTCATATACGATAGACGTCGTATGTCAGAAGAACGGAAAAGAAACAAAACAAGGTTTAAACTCCTTTTAAAGCATGTTTCATAAATTGTTTATACACTAGAAGTTTTTCCTTTCATCTTACGTACAACAAAAAAATATAGAACAATTCTAAAATTTGGAAATTGTTTAAGAGAATTTCAAGGCACATTACAAATCTTTTATTGCATTCAAAATTTATTTATACTGTGGTGTATAAATACAAAATCAATTTAAAAATAACAAAATAATATATAACATATATGTAATAAGTACATGTTAATTATTATAAATATATTATAAAGTATTATAGTTTTCATAATTGTATAATAAGCATATAAAAATTGTTATACAATTTTGTTATTTTAACTCATGACAGTGACTATTTCATAATTGCGTACTTAACCTCCAAATAAGTTGAAGACATTCCAATTGTTAATTTGTTTAGAGCACTTTTCATATACATTTTCTTGACCTGTTTTAAGATATTTTACACTTTTTAGTGAAAAGACGCAATTAATTTTTGAAAAGAAAGTAATGCAGTAATTTGTGAAAAGTTAGGTTAGAAAATAATGTATTCTACACTACGTTAGAAAATAATGTAAACTACTTAAAATACACAATGCATTCTTTTACAGACGGTTATTTATGATGTGTTAATAAATTGCCTACTTAATACAAGATCATATTACATACAAATGTATGTACAATTTAATACATAATTTATATATATACATATAACTTATTACATGTACACATATATTAATATGTAAAATATTTCTATACAAATGAATGTATTTAATACATATTTATAGCTTATTTATCTATAAATATGTACATGGTATATTCATTATATAATTTGTCTGCATATGTATATAACATATATAAAATGTAATCCCGTTATACAAATATATTATTAAGTGCCTCCGTATATTAAATAGAATTTTAATTTAATTTTCCACTAAACTACAGAATTTTGTACGAAATCATACAATAACGGAGTTCTTATTCGTGATACATGTGCGTAACACAACACCATCCCATTAGCACATACTGTAATAATACCGTTAACAACATTGTAGCAGGTATTTCAATGTGAGAGGTTGCGAAAATTTTCAAGGATTATTTGTGTACCGCATTTCATTTGCATTCAATTTTACAAAGGATTGCGAAGAATGCGTACTGTAGATACATGATGCGGAAACATTACAATTGTTAAGTTACGAACGTAATTAGTAACGCATTGTATTAAAGCAACGAGGGTAGACATAACGTGACTCGTATGCAATGAAAGCAGAAAATAATGTTCGTATCGCGTACATAATAATGACAACGTCCAATATTCGTTTGTTGAATAAACAACCGTGTCGACAATATACCAAGTATTGTGCCGAAAATACAATTTTCTTTCAAATAAACAAATATTGTTACTTAGCATTTTGTAGCTTTTCTTTATAATTTCTGTATAACTGTATAACTTATAATATAATCGTTATATATTATATAACTTATAATATAATCGTTATATATTATATAACTTATATATAATATCGTTATAACTTTATAACTGTATAAAACAATAGTATGTAAAAGTACTATGTAGGAATTGAAGCTTGTGTCAACTTCTGATTCTCAGTAAATATTTATGGAAAGTAACCTCCGAATTTGAGAACTCCTAAATATATTGTGAAGATCGTCGTCTTGTAGTAGTGAAGGTTTTAATTTGAGGTTGGTGCTGATTAAAAAATTACTATTAACGTTTTCCATGCGCCAATTCTTGCGTTGACTACGGTACACAGGGTAACTCTAAACTTCCACCCCACCCACATCTTTCGGAAATGGCTTTAAATATGGAAAAATGTTTCAAATAAAAGTTTTAGGATATCAAGGACATAAGATGGTGGCAACGATTTGACCTTGAATGGTCGTTTGAAGGTTAAGTTTTTTAAATAGAATCCCTCATTTTTATTGCATATCCTTGCAGCCCTCGTCGAAACGTTTTCAAAACACTACTATGTTTGTCTTTTGTGCAAGTCATTTCCTGGATTTGAAGCTTCAAAGTTGACACACAAGTGGCGTAAATCTGATCGTGCAACCTTCGCACGATACACCTTGAGTAATATGAATGCCGACGATATGTCAACTTGGAAGCTTCATATCTGGGGAATGACTTGCACAAAGAGCAAACATAGTAGTGTTTTGAAAATGTCTCGACGAGGACTACAGGATTGTGCAATAAACAATAGCCGATTCTACTTAAGAAATTGATTCTACGAAGGTAATGTTTACGTGATCTTCAAACGACCATCCAAAGTCAAACTGTTGCCACCATCTTGCCCCCCCCCCCCCCCCCCCAAATATTTGCGTAGGTGAAAGCATGAAGATTGCAATGATCTTGCTGAAGTTGTTTCAGCATCATTTATCACACAACATTTTGTTTAAAAAGCAGAGGTGATTTTAAAATCCCCTTATGCCTCCATCTACGTAGAAAATGTTTGTATCACAAAATGGCGCCCTTTATACCGTGCAAGTTTTATATATAACACTTTTTCATACTACTACAAATAACAACAAAATTGAAGGTGGACACTGTTATTGCCACAACCTGTATTTTTGTCCGATTTTGTGAGAAGTAGCTAATGACTGTTGTTAAAAGTGCTTAACATGCTTAACAGAACAACAAAACTCATAAAAATGACGGATTTTAAATTCTTTAAATAGAATTACATAACTACTTGGATATTTTATCTTGAAATGCATATTGACTTTTATCGAAACAAAAACATGATTATTACAGGGTGTTCTACCTAAAGCAAAGGAAATATTAATTTTCTTTATTCTTATATTAAAGGTCATTTCACAACAGGATAATATTGTAAACTGCTTTCTTTCACACTCATTTGTTTATAAAACTACTTCTTCCTGGTAAAAGGGTGAAAATGCACAATTTAAAGCTTCATATTCGAGATATAGCGATCGGAAATTGGGAGTTCGACTTTCAAAGAGCCTCGTTTACGTAACGAACATTATCAAATAGTGGCAGCATGACTATATAGTTTATGGGCCTTATAGACGGCACTTCGGAACACCTAAAGCATCAACTGATTGATCGTGGCTACGAACAGGATGACTTGGCTATGTGTACGTGAGAATACTTGGCATAGAAACGTACGTTAAATGAGATTGGATGTATTTGAATAACTATAGAAGGTACGACACAAATGTACCCAACTATTTGTAATTTGTGAATTACATGTAAGATAGACTCCTTTTGGATCTTCCTTAGTTTCGATTACATTAGGTCGGGTTAAGTTAGGATTAAGGTTGAGATTATATTTCGGGAAGGTTAGGCTTTAAGTTTAGGTAAGATCATTTTGATCATGTTAACAAACTTGATGAGAGATGTTAACACAATTCGTAATCAATTTTTAATTATGTTGACTCGTTTGAACGCTGCATTTACCCAATGCAGTTCAATATTAAAGTAACGTGCATTTGCATTTTCTTTTTGATGGAGCTGCATACTTGTTATCCCATAAATCAGATCCATGGAACATTCCACTACGAAGAATGCGATGCAAAAATACGTTACATGTCACATGAACGATGACTACTCGAAAACTACTTGTTTTTTCGATGCAATCGGGCGTCGTGTCGCGTAAACGCTCGCGTTTTCACTCTTTTTGTCGTTTCGATGTTTCAGAACATGGCACGGCCTGTATGTTATCTGTGAAGAAATTTCTCGATACGACACGCTTCTGGAATGTTCAGTAAGCCTAGACTATACGAAAGCATGATGGTAGGTATTATACGAAAAAAATTAATTCGGGATATGTTTTAAGTTTTTGTACGAAATTCGTTTCGTACTATTCGTTAACTTTTTAATATTACAGTTTCGTGTTCCTTCATGGAGAATATTTTGAAGAATCAATTTATGTAAAAAAAAGGTACATATTAAATGTCATATTGAAACTAATGAAAATTTATTGTTAATACTGGATGCCATCCTAAAATAATTTCTTTTAGGAAGTAATTTTAGAATTATTGAATTTGTACTTATTTTTCAAAAAGTCAACCACGATTGACGGACAATTTAATATTAGCTTAATATTACAGGAATTTTATAAAAACTTTTCCGAGCGAAGAAATGATACATAGCAAGTTAAATTTTCACCGTTTAAAAACATAGCAAAAGTTTGCATCGATAAGCCACCAAACAGTTTATAGATCAAAGGTAAGCAGAAACCACTTGTTCGCGAATATCTCGTTATTTATAAGGTCTACAGCAAAAACAATCATTACAAAATTAATAGCTCTGGAAATTCTCTACAAAAAAGGTTCTATAAGTTTTTTTCGTAAGAGTCGCGGTTTCTTACATAATAACATACGAACTTGCAACTGATGGTAATTATGCAATTAATCCCGGAGACTGGTAGTGAATAATGAGGAACGACATTTTAGACATTTCTATTACCATTTCTGTGACGTTTCTGTTGCCACATGTTTCAGACACTTTGCTGAATGTAATTTTCTGTAATTGGTTCAAGGATCGTAGGAAAATTAGCTTCAGCAGCGTGTAACCATCATGTCTCGCATCGTTATATGTTAACCCTGAAGGAAATAACATCGGCCATAAAGACTTAAATCCTACTTTCCTAGATATCAACTGACAATCTTGAAGAATTGGGAAAAATATAACTTTCTAAGAAAACGACATTATGGATTATGCATATGATTTGCAAAGGGTTGCATTACTTATCAGAAATGTAAACATTCAAAGTTTATAAGTCATCACACATGAAAATGGTAATTCCTATAAAAGAACTCGTACAATATTTTTTGCAGAGAATTTTTGAAGCTATAAATTTTGTACTAATTAATTTTGCCCTAGAACTGACAAATAACAAGATATTTATGAATAACCACAAAAGTCTGGAACACCGTAAAAGTTATAGCAGGAACCATACTGACAACGACTTTTGATATATTGTTTGAAATGACGAAATGGAAATTGAAACAGTTATAGGGATGGTTGGAAATTAATCCACAGAAAAATGTTAAATTGCCTTAACTATATTCCGTATATAATCCCTTTTTTCTTTATTACTTCTTTTTAACAGTTAGGAGTGCACTAATCTTTTTGCGACTCTTTGACCTACTTTGTACCATTGTATCAAAATTGGTATTTTTAATTTTTGTTTCCATATAATCTGTGAGTGTGTTAACCCTCCTCCCTCATTCAGGCTTAAAATCTGTACTAAAATTTGCATACGAAGATTATGGGAAAATCAAGAACACATACGGCGTATTGAAAGTAGTTAATCGAGGAACAATATGTAAATTATTTTGTTAAAAATTTTATTTCACTGCAACATTTTACAACTTTGTTTTGAGATAGTAAACTATAAAGAATGACTGCTCCTCTTTCTACGCGACACTTGAATAAATACAATAAATTAAAAAGGACTACATCAAAGTTTAAACAAAATATCCGAAAGCTAATAATATTAATGAACCCATTTTTTATATTAACTTCGTATAACCATATAATTACAACAGTTAATATATTTACATAATTATAATAATTAATATAATTTGAAATTATGTAATTATAATAATTAGTTCGAAAAAGATTTCAAAACGGGCGGCAACGTTTCGGCAACAAATTTCTTGTACTCTTCGGTATTTTTTTTACTTAAACTAGCTATACCCTTTTAATTTCGGATATTTAAATATTTGTATGCTGCCAGAGTATTTTCGATGAAAACAAGCTCTTCTACACTAAAGGAGTTCATGCATCAAAGCATTACCAAGCCCGTATTTAAATGTTTGAACAATTTTCTCGTATAATTCAGTATTAGAACCTCGTCAAACTGAAATTCGTTCTGCGCATTAGAAAATGTTAATATGCTTTCATTCAAAAAATGCTTTATTCCCGTATACAGTATTACAATATACATAATTATTTACAAACTCTAATCATCTTTTTTTTATTAATTTTGTACATCACTTTTATCTTAAAATTTTTTATTTATATCTAATATTTTTTAGAATCTTTCGAATTATTGAAGAATGTAGTTTTGTATTACGTTCATCTTTTAATATTGTTAATAATTTTTCTTATACCTCACAATGCCTTTTCTGTTCATATTTTAATTAAATTTAATTAATTTAATTCTGTTTCCCATATTTTATGTTTTTTCTATTCTCCTGAAATTTTCTTCAAAGTCGAGACATTGGAAGTAAAATAGAGACGCTAACAAAAACATTATATAAATTCATAATATTATAAACAAATAATAATGGTAGAAGTCAGAATCTGCTAATCAGGACATGCTCAAATAAATCTCTTAAGTTTAGTTCAAGAAAATAAAAAAATAGTTTTGTAAATAAGGATGAGATTCCCTCTTTTTCCACTCACGGAGTAAAATGCTGGATAACTAATGTTTACGCATGTTACACACATGATCAATATTTTCATCCCCATCTCATACAATCTTGACATTTCAAATATCTAACCCACCTTTCTACGAATTCACAGAAGAAATGACCACGAAAAACACATTCGGTGTTGTCACAGTCGTCCTCACGAAAGAATCCTTCTCTTTCTGACAAAAAATAGGTTTTTCTTCTTTCCTTTGCTTTACTTTCAGCCATTTTCTTTAGTAAGAACATGTTTTTACGTTTGAGCTCCCTTCTTTGTGATATGAAAATGTTTTCGTCTTACTCTTCATATAATAATAAAACTGGCTACGTAATGATAATTTATTCGTCAAAAATTTCTGAAAACAAAGTTGAAAATTTGAGAAATTTGTAAACTGACAAAATTTACGAATTAATATGCTAGTTATTGTTTGTCTTTCGAGATGAGCTTTATCTACTGAAAGGATAAAGTTCATCTACTAAGAAGATGAAATTATATAAAATCGCAGCAGTGATATATAAGATGTTCAATACATGCATGAATATACCACAGCTTATAATCGACGTTGTAATTATAATTGTTGTGTGCTGGCGGTTCAACTTAATGAAGATGCGAGCTGGTTTAATGGATCAGTGACACCACTCAGATACAAAATGAATTAACTGTTTCAGGATAAATATGTTCAATTTATTTAAAAGTTAGCTTGTTGCACTTTAATACAACACTTCGTAGCTACAGACTCTAAAATTTCGTACTTGACTCCTTGAGAGCTGACGAGAGAATCTGAACCATCTGAAAAGAATATTTTCGTCAAAAATTGAAATGTGGAGTGGGGTTGATATGCTGCTGGCGGTGGACAAGCGACTTGGTTAAAATGAACTATTGGTTTGGTTAAAAAAATATTAAAAGAAGGGGACAAGAACCTCCCTTACAAAATATTCGTACTGAGGTCATGTTTGACTTGAGGTAAAACCTACGCCGTCGGTCGTCACTTAATGGGGGAAATACCTTTAGAATCTTAAAAAATTGCAAAATGTTTTTTTTTTTCTATAAAATGTTAGTGCAACATCTAAAAAATATAGTCTCAAAATTTTAAAGCGTAATACGGAGCCCTTTTGATGTTATGGCCGATTATTGTGACTCGTGTCTGGTATCGCGCCGCAGATATTCACGCGCTCGGTGCGGAGGGCTATGTAGTAGATTTGTTATTATCATGCCATTGCTGTGTTTGAAATTTTATATTTTTACGGAGAATGAGCTTATGGAGAAAAATCAACTTTACGAGTAAGCCGAAGGATTATTGTATGGCGCAGGAATCGCAGATTAGTTGGTAAATCATTGAAATTATTCAGGTTTTACTTATCGAAACTTTAAACGCATTTTTCTTAAAACTAGATTTTTAAAATTGGCGTGACTGACAACTCAAAAACTAGTTTGCACATATCCACGACAATACTATCTAACATATGAACCTAAATGTACGAAATAAATTTAACATTAAAGTCCTTTTTTATTGCAAAATATTGCGAAAATTTTCAGTAAAATTCAGTTCTTCTTTAAAAGCGCACCATCTCTTCAATTTTCCATATTTTTCACATTTCTTAGGTTCATCTACTAACAGTGAATGTTAATAATCGAAACATTGTTTGCAAACTTGTTTCAGACCAATGTAACTAAAGCTAGAGGTTACGCCGTTTCACGAGACGCGCCAAAACACTTCCAGAAAAGACTATCATAATTCCGCCATTTTTAAATATTTAAAAAAAAAGAAAATATTTTGTAATAGGGAATAGCTATAATAAATTATACCTGAAATTTCGAAAATACAAGACAAAGATATCCTATACAAAAAAATTCACAAATATCAGCTTATTTTCATCTATCTAAAGGTATTGCCCCCCTTAATGATTCGACAGTAATAAAACCATGAAGTGCTGATTCTTGACAAAATATGTTAAATAGAAAAATTTGAAAATACAAATTGTAATAAACAGCTGCAAAAGACAACGGTTGTTTGTTCAAGAATATTCCAAAAAATAAAGATAAACTTTATGATTTTATGGTTGTAAGAATGCGCCGCAACAATAATTATTTCTATATATTTCAAGTTTTACTTTCATCTAGACATACATTTTAAGGTTTTTTTAAGGGTACTTGAAATACGCTAAAAGCTGTATAGTACTCTATAGCATTAATACTTGAAAGTACTATCTCCACTTGCTCTTAGGAATTAAATTTATAGGTGTACCACAGGATTTAGAGTGCTGCCTTTAAAACTCAGAAGACGAATTTTCGTATAGCTGCTGCTATTTATACAGGGTGTTACCTGTAACGCTACTCACGATTTTTCTCCCACTTGCAGCCACCTTACAAAAAAAAGTTTAGAATAATATTTGTAGGGTATGAAGTGCACAATAAATGTTAGCAAAGAAAATTTCGAAAACAGTTTGTTTTCTTGGCAAAGTCAAGGTCACCTTGGGTTTTTTAAATAGGAACATACATTTTTTTTTATTCATAGCTTTAGAGGGCATCGAGACAAATTCAAAACACATATTACATGATATTTTTATTAACATATTTTTCGATTTACAGAAGTGGAAATGTGAAGTATTTAGCTTTTAACTTTGGTAGTGTAACCATTATTTGATTTCAAAGAGATTACTGAATGTAAACACACGACTAGAATGAAAGAAAAATAGACTTTATTTAATTACACGTTCAAAATGCATTCTACCTTCCATCAGGCAATATTCCGCTCTTTTACCTCGCATTTCCACTTCTGTAAATCGAGTAATATGTTAATAAAAATATCATGTAATATGTGTTTTGAATTCGTCTCGATGTCTTCTAAAGCTATGAATAAAAAGAATGTATGTTCCTATTTAAAAAACCCAAGGTGCCCGTGACTTTGCCAAGAAAGCAAACTGTTTTCGAAATTTGCTTTACTACTATCTATTGTGCACTTTATACCCTGCAAATATTATTCTAAACTTTTTTTTGTAAGGTGGCTGCAAGTGGGAGAAAAATCGTGAGTAGCGTTACAGGTAACACCTTGTATATACAATTTAATTTTTTTCTTCAACATATTATTTTTCTTTATTTATTTACTCAGATGTAGTATTAGCAAAGATAGTACCACTTACGTATTGATGAAAACTTGTAAAAATTCAATGCTACGCGATTGTATTAATCCTTTGCCTTACAATATGTAACATACATGACAGACGTACACATGACGCATTCATAACACATTCACGCTTGAAATCTGACAAATGTTACTCAAATTTGTAATACGCTTTAATTTGGAGTTTAAGTCCAATTGCGAGGTGCATAGTCAAGAATTGCTGTATATAAAATTGACATAACATTTTAACTTTTTGCTCTGTTTTAATACTGTCAAAACTGTTTAAATTGGTAGCAAATTACATTCTGAATCTTTTACTTTTCATTTACTTTAACTCCTTCAGTTCGATTTCATTTAAGTTTCTGACCAAGGGGTAAAATCCTTTGAGACTGTCATCAAGTAGTACAAAATGTATTTTTGAAAGAAGACATGTTTGCAGTTTTAGCGTTCTATATTAGGAACTATGGTACTTTTCTTTTAGAACAAGTCAAATGTTCGGAACGGATATTTTTTACGAAATTATAGTTGTACACAAAACTGTTTTTCATGTCTCGCATTCTTAACGGTCATGACACGTTGTTCTTCAAGTATTGTAAGCATTCCCAAATCCCTACATCTCCGAATTTCCATATCTCTAAATCTCCACATCTCCAAATCTCTACATTCCCAAATTCCGACATCCTAGAATCTCTATATACCCAAATCCTCAAGTTCCCAAATTCCTAAATTCTGAAATCTTTAAATTTTCAAATCTCCAAATCCTCAAATCCCCGAACCTCCAAATAGCTAGATTGCCAAATTCCTGAATCCCCAAAACTCTAGACTCCCAAATCCCTACCTTCCCAAATTCCGACATCCTAAAATCTGTATACACCCAAATCACCAGGTCACCAAATTCCTAAATCCCGAAATCCCAAAATTTTCAAATCTCCAAATCCTCAAATCCCTAAACCTCCAAATTGCTGGATTGCCAAATTCCTAAATCCCCAAACCGCTAGACCTTCAAATCCCTACATCCCTAAATTTCGACATCCTAAAATCTCTCTATACCCAAATCCCCAGGTTCCAAAATCCCTACATCTCCGAATCTCCACATCCCTAAATCTCCACATCTCCAAATCTCTACATCCCCAAATTCCGACATCCTAAAATCTCTATATACCCAAATCCCCAAGTTCCCAAATTCCTAAATTCTGAAATCCCAAAATTTTCAAATCTGCAAATCCTAAATCCCCAAATCTCTAGACCTCCAAATCCCTACATCCCCAAAACCGACACCCATAAAAACTGGAATTCTCAAAATCCTTAAAAGAAAATGGTCTCTTTCCTTTCTTGCTTTCTTTTTCCAACGATGTCCCGGCACAAGTTAAGCAAGAAACGCAAAAAATTCGGCTACCTACTGGCAAGGCTACTGGTACCAGTTACTGTCATAATGTGGACGCTCCCCCAAAAATTACGTGATGTCGACTTTCACTCAAACCTCTATTTCCAAACTGAGGATCTATTTCGTAAACAGAGGAGGAAACGTAAAAATTAAATACCTGACAATTATGTTTAAAAAATAATTAACCCCTTGCACTATGACCTATTTGTCAGGCGCGTCAGTCAGAACTAACTAAACACAGCTATAATATTAAAACAGACAAAGAATGTTGAAATGTTATGACAACATGGTATTATGCAATCGTTGACTATGCAAATTGAACTCCAAATTGAAGTATATTCAAAATTTGAGTAAAATTGATCCCGACTGAAGTACCAGTGCGTCACGAGTCAAACTCGTCAAAATAGTGCAAGGGGTTAAACAGAGACGTATTTTCTATGGATTTTACAAAAAATCTTGTTTGCGCCAATACTTTTGTTCGTCGTTGTACACACTGTTACATTTCATTCGACCGTGTACGAAGAGCTCGTCCCACTGTGTTTCTCTTTCTCTTTCCCTCTTTCTTTTTCGTGCAGGCGCCCTCGACCGTTATCATTGTGAAGCACCGCAACTAGCTGGCCCTAACCCGAGCCCGTACCACCAGCTATCATTTTATTTCGATTCGTTCTACTCTTGACTTGAGCGTCGAGTGGCAAAGTTTTTCGATTTAGCAACCCCACAGAAACGTAGAGGTTGCTCCATATACACGCGAGGCTTGAGATACAGAGCCAAAGAGATATAAGTAAAAGTAGCACGAACATACTGCAGATTTTAGACGTGTTCTGAGAGACACGAGACGCTTAAGTGGCCAGAGTTTCAGAGTTTTGTGAAGCGAACAACTGCAATTCAAATGCTCAGCTTACAGACTGCTAGAGAAGTTAGACTTAATTGTGATACTTCCCATATTTCTGTCTGTGCCAAAAGGGACACGGATAACTTCTTTTAATCTTGAATTAATTTCCCGTAATACAGATGTAAGTTTGAAACGTGCAAAGTGATCTGGATTTTGTGATACATTCGTAGAAGGGGAGAGTTACGAATAAATAAGTTGAAAATGTACAACAAAATTTTTTGCAAAATTTGTTTATAAGAGATTTCGTTTTAGAGAAAAGTGAGTATTAATGTTTCGAGTATTTGCTACAATTTTTCAGAACGATTAATGTAACAACTTAGTCATTAATTTAAGGATTAATAAATGTTAATAGATCAACCCTTTGTATTCGAGTGTGGCTCATAGAAAAATAATAGTTAATGTCTTTGTCTTATATTTTTAAGTAGTACTAGCCTCTGCTCGGTTAGGCAAGTTATGAGGCACCCTGTAAATGTGCTTCTGAGTTACATTTGCAAAATATATATTTAAAAAAGAAATATTCAGCGTAGGTTTTACACGCAATTGTACACAAATTAATTAGAAACTTGTAAAAAATATTTAAGCAAAGTATAGTCTGATCTTGTCAATTTTTTTTATTAATACAACGAAATAGAAGATGAGCTACACATATTTGTCTTCAAAAACAATATTAAATATGAATTCATTCCAACATCCAGTATAACTGATCTTTTATCGATTGCGGTTGGTTAGAGTTAATAGGTGCCTAGATAATATATTTAAAAAACGAGAAATGGTACAATCGTTTGAAATATTTTTCCAATAAAATGGGAATTACGGTCGTTTCCTTTATCACAATTATTTAGGAATTAATGTTTACTATTTGTTGCTTATTGTTAAGGCTGAAATGAAACATATAATGGCAGTTGTTCGAGTATTCAGTTTCTTTATAAACGTTTAACAATTCAGAATTTAATATGAAAAATGAGTCATGTAATCGAGATGTATACATGAAGCTGGTTAGAGATAAAAATGCGAGTAGCATAAAAAACCTACATTTCTGAAAATGCAAATATTATAATACCCAGCTTCATTTCTTTAGGTGACTTTCAAAATTATGTAATAAGCATTATATTCTTCGTTAAGTAACGAAGAAATGCATAATAAATATTATTACATACAAATAAAGAACTATATTTACTAAATTTTCATATAGAAAATTGAGGTGGTCATTACTTAATGAAAATGAGATTAAATCTTCTTAAGCAGTCAAATTACTTGAAATGTACATTTTGGGAAACAATTTCTGGCAAGTAAATTATTGAGCTGAAATTTCTTTTACACAATTGCCATTATCAGATAAAATAAAAGTAAATCATAAGGGATTAATTATATATAATATATAAAGAATATGTTTTCTGCCTTGTAATAACATTAAATGTAAAAAATGATATAAATGTTTCTTCAGAATATACAAATCCTAATGCTTCTAAAATACCGCTTCGAAAACGCTGATTTCCATACAAGAAAGTATCTGTTCTATTTCATGAAACATAAAGTTTTTACAATCCGTTATGGAGATTCAATTCGTGAATTTTGGTATGCTGTGATAACATGCTGTAATATACTGTATAAATTTCCAACCGCACCATAATTCAGTATTTTCGTAATCGTAGTAAAATAACGAGAACATAGGAAAGCACCTTCAAAGCATTTAAAAATTACAGAGTGTATTTAATACCAGCTCCGTACAATTATTTCCAGAAGCATAATGTAATGGTCTTAAAATTATATCAGTCCGTTGCTATTCCATGACAGAGGGTAAATAGAGATTTTCATTATGTAGAAATCTCCTTCGCTGAAACGACGTCTTTGAAGAGAATTTTATGAGTAAACAATAACTGTTTCAAATAATTGAGGAAAAAGAGATTAATTTCTTGCCTATCTTGGGTTCGCTAACTAAGCAGACGTTTACATTAAGATTGAAAATAAAGTAGAGAAATAAGTAAGTAAATAATGAAACTTGCAGTAATTGATATTGATATTATTAAATAGAATAATCGATATTATTACTATCGTTAGATTTTTATGCTATATTCATTTAACACTATTTCTACCAAGAGATGTCAAAAGACACCTTTCAAAATTGAACTTAAAATTATTCTCTAAGTTAAATCATTTCTTCACAATTAATTTTTTGACTTTTCATATAATAGTTGTTAAATTAATTCAGCGATATCATTTTCTTCCAGCTAATCTTAGATCTAAAAATGTGCATATGGTATACTTATTGCTCTTTGATATCTTACAACTTTGTCTGAAATATTTTTCCATATTTACAGCCGTTTCAGAAATATAAGGGTGGGGTTGGACTTTAGAGAGACCCTGTATAATGTATATGAAACAACATAAATAAATTTAAATATAATTGAAATGTAATATAAATTGTAAATAATACATTAATCGTTAATTATGAATTTATAGTTATAATATCAACTGATGAATGCCTGCTCATGAATTTATGTGAGATGCATTAGTATTATTATTCGTATATTCTTTTTCTAACTGTTCATAGTTTTCGTTATTTCTGTAGAATCACGTATGCTGCAAAAATCCATCATTTCACTAAATGTCATTCGTTTCTTAAAAAATATTCTCTTCAGCTTTTCTTTAACATAGTTTACACAAAAAGGTTGCCTATGATGCTGATTGACGTTGCTCCTCGAGCATAGAAAGGTACTTAGCCAACAGGAACCGAATGCATTCGAAGCTAACCGATTTACCACTACTGAACTTCTCTTACTTCGTTTTCTCTCCAATCGTAAGACTTTAAATGTCTAAATACCTAGTGTTCCATCCGTATAACTCTCTGGACCTTAGATTTTATGATTCTATGACACTGAGAGGACTAATGCGTGTATACAATAAGGCTTAAATGCATATAATCCCAAAATTGACAACGCCACAAAAATTTTGTCGAAGTAGAAACTGCAAAGAGATTATATGTAAGGTGTTTCAAAAATAGTGTACAACTCGAAGACTGCAGATTTTCTATACGAAAACAAGTCGAAAATTCCTTAACAATTTTTTGAGCATAATCTGTGGCTTCGTTTTCAAAATATGAAATGCAAAATGGAACCGTGATTCGTGCTTTGTTCGTTTTCAAGAACCGGTGACCGAGAAAGCAGTTAATATCATGGTATTCTAGGTTGGTATTTAGATAAAGAAGCGTAAAGACGAGTATTTATTTGCAGGATTTAGAAATGAAATCAACGACCGTTTTGAGCCATCAAATCGTTAACTATGCATTCATCGTCCTTTCTCGCGCTGCTTTATTTAAATACTAATCTCGAATATCACGGTACTGGCTAAATTCACAGTTCCGTAAAAAATGAAATCCTTTTTTTTTAAACCACTCAACATTTTTTTATCTCTAGCCAAACTCGAAATATAATCCGCTCCAATTGCGAGCTCATTCTGTAGGCTGATATATTTGTTGAATAAATGTGAACTTATTTTTATAATTAAAGCTTAATAATAATTATAGTTTTGATACGAAACATTTTTATTCAAATTGGAAAGAGTGAAAGAGCAGAAATAGCAAATAAGAAAGAATAAAAAAGCAGAATTAAAATTTAATATATTCAATTGGAAAAAATATTCTATTTTGTTAAAGTAAAATAATCGTATGGCAATAAAAGGAAAGATCTAAAGTTCAACTTGTAAAAATTTGAATAGATATATTTCTATCGAATCAATAAACGTTATCTATCTTGATAACGTAGTATAAAATAAAAACTTCTAAATTAACAGGAACTAAATGTTAGCTGATCAAAACTACAATCCTGTTCGTATTCAATCTAACATCTAATCCCATTGTGTTGGAAAACATTTTGTGCCTCTTATTTATTATTTAACTAATCACATTAGAATTTAGGCAGACTGTTTAATTTCTTTTCTATTAACATGAATGACAGCGTTTTTAACCGAAATGAAAATTGAAAAATATGAATAAATCAGGAGAATGATTTATGGGGGTAAACAGTTATGTAAACGAATTGTAAGTGGGTGTATTTCATTTTAACGTTGGCATCAATTTTACAACAAATTTATTGCGTTACTAAGTAAAAAATATATACACTTTGTAATATTCAATTATATATGCATTATTGGTAATATTTAATAATACAAGTAATCTTTGTTATATTTAATGACATATGTATTCTTTGAAATATTTAATGACATATGTCTTCTTTGTAATATTTAATGACACATGTATTCTTTGTAATATTTAATGACACATGTACTCTTTGTAATATTCAATTATATGTGTATTTTTAAAAATATTAATTGTAATATTTATATACCGAAAAATTTTCACTTGTTTAACATATTATAATAATTGAGTGTACGCAAAGTGAAGCAGTTTATAATTTGCTTCTAATGCTTGTAATATCAAATAAAATTGATCAGTTTATCAGTATAATTATATTGATATTACGTCCATCGCTCTGAATTTCATGTCCTGTGAAACAAACAATCGAGTTAGTTCGATTATTCGTGCCGGTTAAACTTCCGAACTATCGACACGATCGTCTAAATTTCTAATAATGTAATTAATATGCCAGCAATTTTGGCGAATGATACATTGTAATAACAAAATTCTATAATGATATTATTATTCAATATATATGCATTACTACACATGCACATGTTTTAATGTATGCAGGAGCGTACACAAAATGATTTTGATAACCATGATGTAAACTAATTATTCAGTAAAATTACATTTCAATAAATTTTAGAAATTATAAGAATAATAAGTCTTAAAAATATTTTAGAATATTTTAAATATATTATACCTGGTTTCATTGCCTTTTATTCCATGTATTTATTACCGTGCTAAACAAATTTGTACTTTCTTTTTCCGGATTTTGTAACGTTTAACAGCTGTTTTTATAAGTTTCTGCGTGTTGAATACGAATTTAAAAATCATTTTTTGTCAGCCTCAGTTTTTGAGAAATTTTTTTTAGAAGAACAAATGCAAATTTTCAATTTCTGATTTCTTCTGACTATCGAGATATTTTATGTTTAAACAAAAATAGTTAGTGGTTTTATGTTATGTTAAATAATTTTAAAAAATCCGTAGAATAAACTCATGTTAGTTATTAATAGATTAGAAACGTGTAAATGTATCGAAACAATGATCAAGGCAAACAGAACACCCGAAACGATACAATTTTTGTATGTATGTGTCAACTTATTCCTAAAACTAATGATGAGAACATTGAATAATACTATTAAAGCATTTGAATCGATTGGTCAGACATTTAACATTTAAAGCTAGAAATGCTACTCTTCTAATTTTTATACATTCCACATTGATAGCGAATTCCACAACAACAGTAAACACTAAAGCTTAAAATTAATTGAAATTCCCTTCCGACCAAATGAAATGGTGTCCGAGTGAGTTTAATTACTGCTTCAATTAGAAAAAATTAATTAGATAAAAAATCTACAGAATTGTATATTTGTTTAATTATTAAGCTAACTATCCACACATATATTATAATTAAATAGAATTAGATATTTCATTATTAACCATTAATATTAAGAATTAATATTATTAATTTCATTATTAGACATGATACAAATTTTAACCGTGCTTTATAAATAAGTGTATTATACGTGTACAGACGAATAATTATCGACCTTCGTTTCTTTTTTAATAACCTTTAATAAAGCATTCACGAACCTGTGTTCATATAAAATTTTTTTCTTATTTTTATTTTTTAAATATACTAGTATAGTTGTACGGACAAAATTGTAAATAAAATTCAGCAATAAAAATTTAAGACATTATGTATAGATATTTCTTATTGTTAGATGAAATTCATCCCAAACGTTCATATCAGATTTTAATACTCTTGTGCAAATAAATTAATCCCACTGTTACGAATTTCCTTATGCAGAGTGTTTTCGAAATGGCTGTACAACCGAAAAATGGGTGAATCAACATGGAAAAGTAAGTAAAAAACTTTTTCGTATATGGCTTTATTTTCAAGAAAAGTGAATTTGAAGAATTGTTAAATATTTATAAAAAAGTTTATTCACAGTGTAGAAAATGATAAAATCAACGAATTGTTTAATTCTACAGTACACAAATATTATAAATCAGAGATATAATAATTAATATCGCTAAAACAGATTTATTAGTTTATATTACTTTATTAGGTTTGTTATTTATATGTGTTCTTATGGATTAAATTCATTACATTCAACACTAGTATCTACATCAATAATGTTACGAAGAACGACTGATAACGCACATTATTAGTATGCATGTTTAGATTTCTTTGTTTAACAACATTCATGAATTCTCAGAGTAATGAGAAGTTGTTGCACTTATAATTTTATGTGCCGTAAACAAATTTCGTTTATAAATACTTCCAAACTGTTCAAGTACATTTTTTTTCGAAAATGAAGTGACATGAAAAAATTGTATTGTCACCTCATTTTTTCATGTAAATTCACCCTTTTTTCGGTTGCACCACCATTTCGAAAATACCCTGTTTCTCACGCAGACGGTCAATTTACAAAATATTTAATGTTAAAGTTTCGACTGGATTTAACTTTCTCGCCGTAAAATATATTTTCAATAGAAGAATCGCGGAGGAGTTGGTGAGATTTGGAAACTTACGAAAATGTTATTTTTGTGCGGAAGTTCAAATCTTGTTACAGACAATGTCTGTAGTAGAATGTAAAATGTAGTAAGTATATATGTAAATATGTCTATCTACATCGTAGATAGAGTCAACATTTTCATTTTGTTCAATTTCACATTTTTCTACATTGGAGAAAACACGGAAATATTCGGTTCACGGGTCTACCGGGAAATATTAAAACCTTAAAATTTGTGATAGATGTAAAATTTGGCATAGAACTATATTGGAAATTTCTGAATAAAAAGCGCATCGTTTTATGCATTAATCAAAATGTATTGCGCATTTCTGAGAAGCAAAATAACCTAAGCCACACACGCCGATTTTTATGAAATATTTTATATCGTGAAAAATATTTGATCAATATTTTTTTATACGCTACGACCCATATTGAATGCGTGAAAATTCCCAAAAGGCTCAAATGCAAAATACGCTTAATCAACGCGTTCGTTGCACAGTAAATGTTTACATCGAATTTTACATTTATTAACTGCAAATTTAACTATATGCATTGAATGAAATTTATTTACAAAACGTGTCAGAGAGTAATGTTATCATCACAACTCACCTTTATAAACGTTTCTGCTAAAATGTCCATTAATTTTCATTAAAATCTTGAGTATACCATAATTATACTGTAGTGTAAATAGTAGTAGTATGAATTATAAATGCAGCAAAATGTTTCAATTAATATCCATAATAAATATTAATATGTGTGCAACGTATTTACGTTTCACACTTCATAAATGTTATCCGAACCGTATCATTATCGTAAATGGACATACATGTGTATATTATATTTTGGCATATGAAATATCTTTTGACATTATTTATACAAATCACCTTATTTACAATTACGATAACGAAATTAAAATAAATTCACAAAAACTTCAAATTGATAAATGGAACTATTACTAAGGTATCAAGATAATCAAGGAATCATAGACATTTATATGTGTACTTGACACATGTATTATATTTAAATAGTATGTAATAAACATTATGTTTTTCATTAAGAGGCGAGTATCTTAATTCTCCAGTGAAAAGCGTAATAAATATTATTACATGTAAAAGAACGTTACATTTTCGTGTAGAAAATTGAAATTGTCGTTAACAAAAGAGATTAGACAGTCAAATTACTCAACAATGTACATTTTGGGAAACAATTCTTGGGAAATAAAATATTGAGCATAGATCTCATTCACACAATGTTACATTATTATTAGATAAAATACACGATTAATTTTACAGTTTCTGTTCTGCAATTAATTATTAAATGTAAAAAATCGATACGGAAACGGATAATAAAACGAACCTCATAGAAAACAATTGGAACAACATGGCGGATGGGGGGATATTTTTCGAGAAACACTGATTTTCATACAAGAAAAGCAACTGTTTTATTTTCTTATTTCATGAAAGATAAAGTTTTTACAACCTTTTATGAAGATTCAACTCGTGAATTTTGGTATGTGATAATATTGTAATAACATGCTAAAATATACTGTATAAATTTCAAACCGCGCCGTAACTCGGTATTTTCTTAATAGTAATAAAAAAAAGGGAATATAGAATTTTGAGAAAACCACTTTCAGAGCATTTAAAAATAATAAAGTGCAGTTAATACCAGCCTTGCAAAGTTATTTCCAGAAGCATAATAGAATATTCTTAGAATTATATCAGTCCGTTACTATTTGGAAGGTAAATAGAGCTTTCGGTTATGTAGAAATCTTCTTCGCTGAGTAAAGTAAACAATAACTGTTTCAAATAATTGAACAAAAAGAGATTGCTTTCTTGACTATTTAGGATTCGCTAAGCACACGTTTACATTAATACTATTTTTACCACGATTTTGACTTATTTCGATCAAAAGGTTGACACCTTTTCGTTCGAATGTAAATTATTTAATCAGGTTAGAAATTCTAGCTTAATTCATCAATCTACGAAATATAAATATAGCGGCGTAACTAAAATGCAACATGGCGGGAAATAAGCGAATATCAAATTTATCTGCATAAATAACTCCTGTATTTTCCGTTACAACTGAAATCGGGATTCTCTAATTTGATTATAATTGATATGAGGCTGCAAAATGGTGTTGATATTTATATGTAAAATGGTTTAAAATTAGGCACTGTCATGAAATCCTTAAGGTGTCAAAAGACAGTAGAAATAAATATACCGTATGCACATTTTTAGATCTAGGACGAGCTAGAAGAAAATGATATCGCTGAATTAATTTAACAACTATTGCATGAAAAGTCAAAATATTAATTGTGGAAAAATGATTCAGCTTAGACAATAATTTTGAGTTAAAATTTGAAAGGTGTCTTTTGATCTCTTTTTCACCTCTTGGTAGAAATAGTGTTACGATTGAAAATAAATTAGAGAAATAAGTAAGTAAATAACGAAACTTGTATTAGTAGTTGATATTTATATTATGAAATAGAATAATCGACATATAAACAATGGTTGTAGCATACAGTGCAGAACAGCATTATTGCTATCGTTATCTGATATATTCGTTTAATAAACATATTCATTCAAAATTTAGGCCATATTTTAATGCATAATTTAATTCAAATAAAGTAATTTTCTCTATTAACGTTGACCGGTTAAAAATTTTTGAATTCAATATTATCCCTAGATAGTGTGATATGTTATTAAATTGGTCTTAACGTTGACTACAACACAAAATCCTGTTTGATTTCAATGACCATTGTAAAACGCGGGTTTTATCTGTGGTCAATCAATTTTGAACAAGACCCGATGAATGTTTTGGATCGTTGTCAAATTGAAATATCCAATTTGTAGGCGTGTTCCTTTCAACATATTGCAGCATAGTATTTTTTGAACACTGTATTTCATTTCGCCCATTCCAATATCGATCTCTATCAATTGGCTAGTGCTACAAGCAGAAAATGTTCCTCGTACAATTGCATTACCACCAAAATATGTGACTGATGGTACATGGTGTAGGATATCATTTTTAATACCTCCTAGCTGTTGTACACCCATTTCATCATCACTTCCAAATAATATAAACTTCGTTTCGCCAGAAAATATAATAGTATTCTAAATTAGTCTCTAAATGACCTATAAATGTTCGTTAGAAAAACAAAGTCAATATTTGTAAGGCAATAATCAATCTTCTATTTAAAAACTACTTGACACGTTACCAATTTGATATACATTTTTTGTAAATTTTTGTTTCGTATACGTAATTAGATGTGTCACCATTGTTACTTCTGAGAAGATCGACTAAATCAAGATTTATATTTTTGTAATAGATTATTATCAAACGTAGTGACACTTTTAGAATGACTCGATCTGCATATGTTCGTCTATCTCTTACAAACTACAGACAGCACTTTTGGGTCTCTTGACTTGCAATTTTGAGGTTAGCCTCACGAGACAGTCTTTTGCTGTATAGATTTTGGCAGCAATTTAATAACCGGAACCTGTCGTCATTGACGTCGATCATTGTTGAATCGATAAAGAACCACGTTTTCGTATAGTTCCCGATAATTTTTGACATATGGAATTGACTGGAATCACGTTAAAAGCTCCATAACTCATCGTTTATGACAATATTCGGTCGTCATTGACGTAAATCGTTGCGAAATCAGGAATAATCGTGTTTGGTATCGTTTTTAATAGTTTCAGTCACGTGTAACCATTTAGAGGGACTCTAAAGTCTCCACATCTCATTCTCGTTTTACCTACGTTTACAGTAAGTACTCTAAATTTTAAATATGCGAACACTCAAATTGTGGCACCTGGTTTGTACATGCACTAATTCATACCTTGTCATCACTTCATTTTATATTTATTTTTTAAAACATATTTCTTTCGTTTAATATGAAATACATTGTATTTCTATTCTGAATTACACTCAATTAGGCCTAAGCGAAAACAGCTTTTGAGGTACGAGAAGATACGAGAATGTTAAATGGAACGAACTGTGTAAGCAAAGTAACAACCCCTGCCCGGAAACTTCTGTCAAGCCACTTAATATTCAAAATTAGTAAATGTAATATGGTTTCACGGCACCTGATAATGCGTATGTAACAAAACGGTGACACGAAAGAAGTAAAAAGTTACTTGAAAAATATCAAAAACTGATGCTTTATATTATTTAATTGTATTTCTATTCCAACATTTTTTATTTGAAATCTTCAAACGAATAATTTTTGCGATAAAGATTGTTCTGTATCAAAGTATTTATAGCTAAGGTGGGCACCATATGAAATATGTAATATTATCAGCGATTATCTTTTTGTTAAATAAATATGCGCTGTTTATGTTTTCTAAATAAATGTTCAGAAACAGAAAGATTAAATGAAATTAACATGATTAATATTAGACCATACTCCACATTATATTTCTAAAAGGAGAAATGCAAAAAATGTACTCTTGTAACATATACACATTTATTAAACCTGTTAGTGAAAAACTATAGTTATTGACCTAACAATAATTAACTATAATTATTAAACCTAATAGTAAATAGTAAATAGCTATAGGTAGTAAATAACAGAAGAGTTATTACAATAGCACATATTTTATTTCTCCTTTCATTCAGAAATATAATGTAGGACATGGCTGAAATTCATCACTGTTTGGAAATCTATTAATCTAATTTTTGTTTGTTTATTACAGAATTTTATTAAAAAAGATTACGCGTTCAACCAAATAGTTGCAAAAATATTGATTAAATAATCACTTGGGAATTTTAGCTGCACACAGGCGAATCGTTTCATCAAAACAAACAATATATAATTCCGTTTACAGTATCGCTAATAAATCACACGAACAAAAAGGTAGAAATTAAATTACGATATTAGATTTGTGGCCGAAATTTGTTTCATTTGGCCATCGAATGCTTTGACCAATTATATGTATTAGTTTGATGGTCAGTATTGTATGCTTTAATGAAATTTATATGAAACTATGATGTGAAAGTAAACTGTAACCAATATATGATCTACAATCTGCGACAAACAAATAGGTTCACTCCTTTTTAGTCATCCCACACATTTGATTTTTATAGTGTTATTCAATTTTATTTCTTACACTTATTATTTACGACTACAATCATAATTATTTATTTTTAGGTTTTATGATCCAATAAATGCATTACGTCGATGTCAGTGATGAATTCGACAAGAAGATAGATTCATGTAAAATAATTAAAAATATTTTAATATTAACGTTTAATTTTTTTTATTTTAACATTTTGTATATTTACCACATTCGAAGTTTGCAAAAATGCCATATAATTCTGTTATAATATTTTGGTATTATTTTTGTAGACACTTCTTGCAAATAAATTCCACATATTTTCTATTACGTTCTTGTCAGATAAATAACTTCATTGCTCCAATTCATTTAGTCGATGTTATTCGAATCATTCTGTACTTTTGTGAGCAGTACGAATAGATATGTCGAACTCCTCAAATTTAGACACTTAAGGAAACTGTGAGTTTACATAATTAAGTAGATTTTTCAACGTTATAGCATTCACTTTATTGTTTAAAAACACGATATTATATCCTTCGTAGACAATCACCGAAAGGATCTACGACCAACCAGCTCTTTTGATAAAATCACTTCGTCCATCTTTAAATCATGATAGTAATAAGAAAAACCATTTATTTCATCAAAATAAACTTCTTTTCGTTCGATAATATTTTTTTCACTCAGTCCATGACATTGAGCTATGATAGTACTAATAATAGTATCAGTGAGCTTGATACTATTGCAAACATTTTTAACAGGTAACACAAGTTTCTTTTCATTTTCCTACGTTTATTTATAGTGGGTATCTTTTAATAAACGTTAGACATTACGAACATTAGTTGCAACTTCCACTGCTATTGCTCAAGTAAAGACTCCAGAATTTAATGCCATCCATACAACCACTCTTTTCTCCCAGTTTTTCAAGACATATAATCTGCCGGAAGACTTACGTGTAAAATAATTTTCACCGTTTAAAATAAAATTACTTACAAAATTTAAACTTCTTTTAATTCTTCTTGATATTTTCCTGTGAGGAAAATCGATTCCTTCGTAAGTACAAATTGCTTTTTCAAGATTAATATTTAGCGCGACCCATTCTAGTTTAACCCCTTAGCCTACAAGATTTTCGGCAGGTGCGTCAGTCAGAGCTGCCTAATTATTACTGCAGCGTTAAAGTAAATAAAGAATGTTGAAATGTTAGGTATATTTTGGAATTAGCGATCTTTATTTATACAAACTGCAATTAGTATTATATTCAAAACTCGATCTTTCTGCAAATGCGACTTAGTTTTGTCACATTTGAACTGTAACGTGCGTCACGAGTCTGACTCGATGTTATAGGCTAAGGGGTTAAATGAGTATTTTACCACAAATTTTGTTGTGTGTGAATATGTTTTATAAAATTAACGAGAAACGACGATGAAGCAGTAAATAAAGGAAACGAACCTATTTTTTTGTCGCACGTTAATTTCGTATAATTTTTATATGGTATTGTAGTAATATTGCATATCTTTCGTTTCAAAGACTCCATTGATAAAGAGTTAACAGGCTATTACTAATAAATTTTATAAATCACAGATAAATATTTAATGTTATATAAAAATGCGCGAACCTATCTTTTCGTCGCGGACTGCATTTTATTTATTGTATACAGTAATTCTACAATATTACGCCAAATTAATTTTGTATGAACTCGTCCAGGGTTGAAACAGTATAAGTTGTTTCTTTCTGTAAAATTCACATTTACGTATTTATAAAGAGTATCGTTACCGTATGTATCTATCAGAGGATCAAAAAGCAATGTTGCTTGTTTTATTAAAACATGGGGCAGAATTAAGGCAATCTCTTGAAGTAATGTAATACCAAAGTAATATTTGTAACCCAAACAAAGCAGCACTGCAACATGATATTGTTACGTTCCGAACAGAAATATTTTCAAAATTTCCTTTGTAGTTTTTACCGACCGGATGCGTATCGATAATGCACACTGCATTCTGGGAACACCCTAATCGTACGCAGTAACGGTTTTTAATGTTTATTAGATAGACTATCTTCTGGCAACTAAACTGAGATTGTTAATATAGCACATTCCTTCCTTGGAATCAACGTGGTCCCACGGTCCAAATCTTAGATCAATTTACTTCTTCGAACCGCTCAATATAAACAAAGAGTGCGCTCGTGTGGTCCGATAACGCCAAGCATTCTGGAATGTCTCTCGTGGATCCACGATGCGACAGTAAATTACAATAGAAATTGTTCATAGATCTGCATTGTACTGATATTGTAAGTACTTATACGCCAGTCAGTCCTACAATAGTTAAGGTACCGAGCGCAATTAATCCACATAATTGTAAAGATTATTCAATAATTAATAAGACATCAATCCATGGCTCGAGAGTAAAGAAAGGAATTATATAGAAAGAGAGGAAGATAAGGACTGGACAAGGGAGGAACGCACATGCACCCACCACCACCTAATTAACGAATCACGGTCCCTTACGCATTGGCCTCGCAGCCTAATTCGTTAGGCGCATATCAACGCAATGTAAACAATTTCGGACTAGGCTCTCTGGTCTTCTCCGAGAGGTACAAGTTGCGACACTCTTCGACGTACAATCGCGAGGTGCGTGTCAGGGGTCCGTGAAGTGGATTAGAGACGAGTTTGTCATTAATTTTGTTAAAATTACAAGTTAGGGCAAAGACTCTATCTTCACGAATTTTTCAATTTCAATTTCAATTTATTTTATTTTGCTATTATATTTGTTTCATTTTCATTTCTAGTTCTATAGTTCATTTTGTTTAACTTCATAATAGTTCAAGTTTCTTAAAGGTTTTAACTGGTGGATTGGTTAACTGTGTGTGTGTGTCTTCCTTCAGGAATCGA
Organism: Megachile willughbiella; assembly: GCA_945859595.2. Classification (NCBI taxonomy): domain Eukaryota; kingdom Metazoa; phylum Arthropoda; class Insecta; order Hymenoptera; family Megachilidae; genus Megachile; species Megachile willughbiella. The sequence goes on from OX243801.1 coordinate 11,968,661, forward strand.
GGCATTGCAGAATATTCGGGATACACACATATATACATATATACAAATATATATATATAATTTCAAAATTTAACCTAACACATTTATTTGGGTGAGTTATATTTTCCTTTACTCTTCCAGCTAGTTTGTATGAATATTTTCGGCAAGTAGTTTCCAGTAGTTAACAATTAACTGTGGGATTTCCCTAACTGGAAATTCTTAAATTTGTTGTTATTTGAAAATTGTTTATCCTTCCAACTCCGGAATTGCGTAACATTAATGTCAACATCGCCAATATTTTCTTTCGTTTAAAAATTAACCATTTGTGAATAGCAATATATTGTATACACTATCCTTGAAACATTTCTTTTATAAAAATTTAATCTCTTATATGTCCTGAGTTATTTGTTCATTACAACTTTTCCTTTATTGTTTCCTGACTATTCCATAAATTTGCGATCTAATGAAAGGGCCCGTATGGGACTAGCGTATCTCCGAATCCACACAACATAAAGACCCGGTTACAATTGATTTTGTTAGGGCAAATATTTTTCTGGCTTTATACGCGCGCACGCCGCACGTAACAATATACTCCAAGCACTCCTCACGTCTTTTAAACCCTTTCGTTAACATTTGAAAATTTTAGAAGGTATTCAGAAACACACATGCTTACATTATTATGTTACTGTGTTATTAGTGCAGACATTCGTATTATGAATATGTCCTCTATGTTATCACTTTCTTTTTAATAATTTCGTTTCATCAGATGGACATGACAATATCATGAATCACACTAATCACGCAAGTCAAGCAATATATTTTCTACATAATAAATATACTTTCCATATTTCGAAAATTATGCATGTTTGAAACTGTATTTTCTTTTCATATTTCATATTTTGTTTATATACAATAATTGTGAATTAGTAAAAAGATCCTAACTTAATACTTGGAAAGTATTGACCTAACCTAACCAAACTTCATATTTAGAAAGTGTGAAATTATAACTATTATTTAAATAAATATTTAAAACACATTTCATAATATGCTAATTGCAAATGGTATTTTAAATATATAGTATATTAAATATCATAAAACGATATTTTAAGTATAATAAAATACATACCATAAAAGATGTTTTTAATATATGATATGCATTTTACATTATTTAAATTTGCATTGTTTTACTGTTCACAATTTTGACCTAAAATATATTAAAAAGATAGATCACTTGTAATGATAGTTTGGTAATAAAATATTTAAAATTATAAGAAATAATGTGTTGTTTATTTATTTCTTCGACGTCTGTATAAAGATTTATTGCTTATTTCATCATTGCGTTTGAAATTAGAAAAATACGAAATTGTATCCAACTTTTGTGTAGCCCCTGTTGCGTTTAAAGTTCCAAAGGATAGAATATATGAGTCTGTACATATCCTCCTTATTTATCTCGACGACAAGAGAAATATTTTCTACGTTGACGTTGCTCTGCTACAGCATGCAAAGAAGAACGCATTTGACAACTCTAATACTGTGAGAAAAATGTTTAGACAAATCATAATGCACGTACAGTTAGCACAGAAAGTATTCGTATATCCTTTAAAACGGAATAGCAAATTTTGAAAACATTTGCAACTGATGGAAATTACGAAGAATGTAGTAAATGTCCTTTTTCATAACTCTTTCATCTGATAATGAGCAATGAAAATTTAGAAAATATCTTTCATTTAAGTAAGTTATACAAAATTGCAAAAATCTCATTTATTGATAACTGTAATAAATTAAAAAATTCAGGTATAAATATATTTAAATCTACAAAAGCTCTTTAGATTTCATGAGAAGTTCAAATAAAATTTATTACAAGTTCAGATAGAAACATTTTAAGAAAAGGTTGTAATTTATTTTATTTTTAATTCGTTGTAATTTATTGAAAGAAGTAGCAAATACGTGAAATGTGATAAATGGTTCTCACCGCAAAATGTGAGGAACGTATAATGTATTAACAGATATTAACGTTACCATAAATCATCCGAGACAATTTACGCAGTTATTAAAAATATGAAATTACTTCATAAATGATATTTTCACACGTAACTTTAGTACGTTCAACAAAATTGTCACATTGTAATAATTCATTTTTTTACTTTATTTTTTGTAACTGTATATCGTCTTATTGATTCCTCTGTTCCAAATATTTACTTAAACTCCAAGGAGCAAATTTGACGTATTCTGCCAGTCAACCCATTATAGACTATGCATGAATATTCATACGTAAATAATTCACTTTATTCCCGTTTATTTTGACCGTTCTGAGCACTGCCTACCTTTTGTTTACTTTTAGAATGTAAATTTAATGAATTCAGAATAGTCTAAATAAATGGAAATAAAGTTAATTTTTTACGTATAAATATTCATGGAATAGCCCTTGGCGGTTATTTTCTTCAAAAAACCTCACAAATATTTATAACATCAATTGTATTAATCTCTTTCTGGAATTTTTATGGCATATAGTACTGTAAATATTAATGTCAAATATTATGTTAAGCTTTTTAACAATCTATCGAAACAAAATATGAAATTAGAATAATTCGAACAGTAACGAACTTGGAAATTTGAATTAAAATACAGGGTTTGTATCCTGATGCACCATTTTATTTTTAACTTCCTTACATCTGATCTCTCTTTTTGCAATAATTGTAGATGAAATATAATGATTTTTGATGTCGTAAGTTTATTGGTTCAGAAGTTATATATTGTTTGGTAGTTTTGGAGTACTGTATAGATTACTTTAATGCGGTGACTAGATGAACGTTATTATCTAGTAAAACACATATTGTGTTGGAATCGCGTCCATTAAAAATGCCATTAAGTCATTATTTCGACGACAAAATTGTCGCCATAAATATTTGCACAGTCGAAGTGCAAATTGTCGTGAAAACGTTCTCTTCCACTCATCCAGTCTTTCGCAGAACGTTCGTATGATTCCATTTTTTGAAAATACATACCTCCGCTAGATAATATTTATTAAGTTTCATTTAGTTAAAGTTTAACCGAAATTTGGCTATAATATAACTGAAGTTCAAAGTAAATTATTGTATTTGCCCATGAACTCTTTACTATGATTCTTATGTAACTTTCTGCATTGAGTCCTGTGTAACTTTTGAAATAGTCTGTATGAATTTCACTAGCGATATTAATTTTCTTAATAAGCGGCAGTATAATGTCTCACGATTTTTTATTACAATCACAAGATAGTCGCTTATGTTATTGTCGTCCACCATTAACATCCAATAACCGTCCATTTTTCCTGATACGATCATATTCACAATATTATAGAACCCCAACCCGATCACTCATTTACGTATACAAATGTACAAGCCAAACCGTGCCAGATCCGACTTTTTGTCAGAGAATCAAATTTTCTTAAAATGGGACAGGACCCTCAGAAAAGTGATCAGAAGTGCGGAAAGGTGACTAACAGGGGATCGGGAGGGCGGAAAGTCCCCCAGCGAGTTTTTTACTAAACTTCGTTTTATTGATTTCCTAAATTATATGAAACTATGAATTGTGTTATACAGTACTAAAAAATGTTAAAGAATATTTGAAAAAATATAGAATAAAATATTGTCAGCGTATTTCCGTATCCCTGTCTTCATACTCCGACGTTTATGGGATTAAATTTCATTTTTGTTCCTGAAAAATTGCAGGCGATGCACTTTGCTTTCAACTTTAGATAAAATAAATGACAAAACTTTTAACATTTTTACCTATTTAAATTTTACGTTCATATTCACACGAGGTTACTATTTAAATCACATTAATTATTTTGGAAATTAATCTAGTCAACCTCAAAGTATTATTTATTTGCTTCTTTATTCTATAGGTATGTATGACTTTATATTTACATATTTATTGTTCTGTATATTTATATATTTATTGTCATTTGAAATTTGATATATTACTTACGTTAATCTTTTCAGGCAAGAAATTGATTTATTTTACATGATTTGCATAATGTTAACAACAGTATTTCTTACAATATTATCGATTTTCCTTTACTTTATTTTTTACAGCGTTCAATAACTTTACTTTCGCATGTTTTGTATTTTATGTACGGAGATCACAAGAATTCAGACGTAACCTTAAATTGAAATCCTGTTTTATTCCAAAGCGATATATTTTTCTTTTTACCCATACATTTTTTAGCGATGTAGCAGAAAAACCAGCACCTCTTTAATTTGATACGTATTTGTCTTTTCTGTGCTATCTATATTTTTATTGAAATGTGAAAAGAACAGATAAAAAAGGTTGTTCCAACAGAATAAATTCAGGAAAATCTCGTTTGAATTAATTTTACTCATATCATTTTCATAATATTAATTTTGCAGTATCGTCCAACTTCAATTTGTTCTGTTTTCTGATATACATTAAACATTAGTTTTACAATTTTTGTAACTATTTGATTTTCTACAAATACATGTAAATAAAATAATTGAATGAAAACAAGAACATGTTACACATTACTTATCTGATTTTCATTTTAATTAGAGGTAGATGATTGTAATTTTTGATCGTTATTTTTCCGAAACCAATTTACTTAAAAAAAGTTAATAAGAGTTGTTGCGCAAACATATTTTTTTTTAATTTCGTTATATAAGAACCATTTTTAAAAACTGAAATATCTTAAACTGAGAGTGATGGGACGAATTAATGTGGAAATTGATAACCAGCCAACAAAACTTCTACGAGATGGGGGAAATAAAGTGCTAGAGGCTGTTTTCTCCGAAAGCAAATATCGATTTCATTTTTCCATTTTCAGGTGAAATGGATGGAGCGGTTGACCGTTTAGTGTGCTATTTGATACGCATTTTCTAATTGATATAGTGCACTCTTTTTTCAATCGAATAGTTTTGTATAACATTTATATACAACATTATTTTAAATCTCTAAAGCAGAGATTTTTAACAAGTGGTGTATAAAAGGCAGGTAGATGGCGCGTGCGTAATTTGTGCGATATAATTTATCTATTAAAATTTTATATAGAACAAGCTTCAAATTCTAACCAAATCAAAATACTATAAAACCCCATCCCGGGACACTCACTCACGTATACAAATACACAGGCCGAACCGTGCCAGATGCGACTTTTTGATAGCAAATCGAACTTTCTTAAAATGGGTCAAAAGCTGCAGAAAATTGTCAAAAATGCCACAAAGAGGGCAACAAGCGGTCTAGCGGGTAGAGAGCCCTCCATCGGGCGAAAGCGAGTTTATAATTAAAACTGAATAAGATGGGACTAAATGTACTAAACCTGTTTTGCTATAAATTAGTGCAAATATAACATTAAACTAAATCATTTCGGTTATTAATCCCATTATATTAAATTATATTGCAATATAATTATTTTATTGCAAAAAAAAATATAACAGTAATGCAATAAAGTGTAAAATCTCTCTTAAATTTTTATGTACAAGATATACTTTATTTGGTGATACCTAACACTTTAAATTTTGGTTTTCACAGCCCACGTTCATAAAAAGTCAGAAACCGATGCTGCAAGATAAATGTGCCTGTGGTGAAACAATTAAAGAAGCAATTAGTATAATTGTAATTTCTCTTACAATTAGGCAATGTAAAATTATACATGTTTATTGGAAAGGATAAAGATTCTGTTTTCAGATCAAATAATAAGAATCTACAATTGGGAAACAGAAAGTGTTAAATTAATTAATATCTGAAAATGTTCATATCATCTATATTGATGATATGTGTTACTCATTAATTATCGTCGCTCCAAATATTAAAAATGTATTGATTTAATTATCTTCATTTAATTATGAAGTTCAAAATGGTAATACTCTGTGGAATCGAAATATTATATTTATAATAAATTCATTCAATCAATTGCAATGAGTTTCTTCTCTGGAATTAATATTTCCACATGAAACCTTTTATTGGCAACTTGTAACGAAGCGCTTTTAAAGGCCCTTATTGCTGTACAAGCATCGTCTTGTTTGTAATCTTTCACCTTTTCCTTTTCCTTTGGCATTCTGAAGAATTTATGTGAATTTATAATATAAGTAACATTCATAAAAATATATTATAAAATTTTAGGTTATGTTGAAATCATGACGCGTTTAGGAATCACCAGTATATATTTTTAGGTAATTATTGACAGATGTTCTCAAGATCATTATCTTGAGTAATGTTATAAAGGTTTTGATTACAGTTTAACTACATAATATTTTTGCAACGTGGACATTTTAGTTTTTTACGAATCACATTCTTCACGTACAAATATTTTAACAATTCTCCATGTTTAATGCGAGAAAATAGTAAAATTTAATCCTGTAATACTTCAATGTTAACAGCGCAATAAACTCTTCTGTTCTGACTCATCACAACAATTATTTGAATGTCAAGTTCGACAATATCAATAACACAGAAGTATCAAAACACGTATGTATACCCGATAAGAAAGAAATGAGGGATATAGGCTTTTGAAAAATACGACCAATAAATTTAGTAAACATTTTTTGTTTATAACTTTTTAACAAATTGCGAGCGTCGAGTAGAACCTTTATAACATTACTCAGGACGATGACCTTAAGAATATATGCCAAGGTCATTAATATCAGAGGTGGTCCGTTATTCTAAATAATTACCTATTTTTACATAGTTATTATTAACATAAATGTATAGAATACAATAGATATTTAGCCTAATACAATAAATATTAATAATGTGATAAATTCACTAAGGCTGATTCGTTTAATAATTCTGTCTCAAGTGAAATCGCGTGTATGCCGATGACAATGACTGATCAGTGGCGTGTTATCAAATACTAGTGAAAAAACACAATACTTAATTCCAACATTTCAACAAAATTATTAAGAAGTAAAATTAATTTGAATTCTCTACTATTTAATAAATCTGAAACAACGTTACTATTTACTAAACTGTATAGCATTAATTAATTAAAACTATATAAAAAGTACTATCTTGCTTGTTTGAGTCATAAATCGAGTATAAAAACGTTAAACTTTGAAGTATTATATAATATTATTTTTGCGTGGTACAAATATTAAATTATAGAATCTTCTAAATACATATATCTGTGTAACGTTAATATATTTTTCTATTACATCTTGATCAGTTTAAACGTTCATTCCGAACAAACACATTATTATTAACAAAAATTCTCACTCTACTGTTAATTACGGGTAATCGTTTGAACACTAGAACATTTACCTTGCATCTGAGAAGAATGAAATCGATCTAAGGAGTTTATTGCAAATATCGCAATATAAATTAACTGAGAGGCTGTATTAATAATCTAACGCGGCGTAGGAAAATTACCTACTTCGTGTTGTTGTGAAATAGATAAACGATGAGTAAAATATAAGCGTTGTTTTAGCAGCCTCTTTTCTGTTTCCTTTCTTTGTCTCAGGCTTGCGTACATATTAAAACTGCTGGCATGTTTCAGGCGGTTTCTTTCGCAGCATTGGTATACTCTTATTTCGCGCGCATACATACATATATCTCGGTTAGCCGGAGGGTGCTAAGATCTTCCTCGTTGTCCTCGACCTCGTTTTCCGGATGTCGTGAGTCTCGACGGAGTGCAACGTCGTCGACGTTGTCGGCCACAGTACCATCCCTTTTTGACAGTCCTTCTCTTTCGTCTGATGTTCATTTATCTTTTTTCTCTTACTCAGGAATTAGAAAAACGTCTCACGATACTTTTAAAGAACATTGTGAGTGATCGTAGGGTTTGTACAAAAATCAATCATTAAAACAAGTACGAAAAAACGGAAGAAAGGATATTTAGATATTTTGGTACTCAATTTTCATCTCTAAAATATCAGTTTTCAAATTTTTACAAAAATAATACACTGAATAAAAATGAGACGGTAAAAGATATTTGTGATTATACACAATTTTTTAAAATAACTATGAATTTGAAGAATGTAAACAATACAATATAGTCTATGCAAATAAGATGAAATTGAAACAAACTATGATTTTTAAAATCCATACAAAGTATAATTTATATATTTTTATTTTGTTTAGTATTTTTTGGTAGTTGTATCTTTTTTGTCTGGTTGAAACATAGACATAAAAAATGGATCACATGCCAGCCTGGGAATGGTGTTCCCAATTCAGAACAGAACAAACTGTTTTGCAGAGAATTTTCTAGATTTTTCTAACATAAGTCATTTCATATTGTTTTTAAATAAAAGTGTAAACGTTTAATTGGACAATTATTCAATTTTTACATGTTAATTATAGTATCCAAAACCGGTCTATTGAATTGAAACCAATCCTTAAATTTTACAAAGTTATCCAAAAGACCGATATTTATGTACACTTTTTAGAACCCGGAAAATCTAGGCGATTGTTAAGAAAATTAGACTTTTCAACTTCAAAAATTGTCTCATGTAAATTGTCAATTTAGTTCAGTAGAATAATATTATTAAAACTGTTTTACAGCTTATCACGACTACTATTTATTTTTCATTTGTAAATAAAAATTATTTTATAATAAATATGCTAGTGTAAACAATGCTATGTAATGCATAATAGTACTATGTAGTACAAAATATTACTATACAAAAAATTTTGTAGTGTAAATATTTAAATTAAAAAATACCTAAACTCCGTGAGTCAAAGAAGCAGATCTACATTTTATCTACATTTTATTCATTTTGCCACGAACGTAACGGATTTCATTATAATTACCATTGGATTTCAATTACCGGTGACACATAAAACCTTTTCATGCCGTTTTGCACGAGGTTCATTTTTAAATCCGTAGATTCTACCTTACAACTTCTTGAACCATATTTAATATATTGTTGATAATATACTTCAGTTTCCGTCATTTTCAGTATCTATATGTATATATATTAAAGTACAAAGAAAAGAATGTTATATATCTAAAAATTTGTCTACAAATATTTACAATTATTTATTATAAAGTTATAAGCAGATATTTTATTAATAAGGGCTGTGTTTATCTTATATGCGTAGTCATATAATGCTCGTTATCGATTAATGACTGAAGGTACTATAATATCGCAAATAACCAGTAATGGTTATTTCATCATTATGGCGCTCAACCAATCCTTAAAGTATCTAATTTAATTTTGAAAACGAGTAACTATTTAATTATTTTTAACGATAACATATATTCAACAAAAGCAGTAAAAGCCCAGTTGCTGTAAAGTTGAAACAAATTTTTCAACATAATTGTAATTTGAAGTAACAAACGAACCGATTATTTGATCAGTTTGATACGGTTAGTGTTAAGATATTTGCGAATATATACAAAAATTAATTCACCTTAGAACATGGTAGAAAAACAATAAATGTGATTAATGGAAAAGTGTATGAATATCAAAAAACAATCAGAATCAATTTGTGATAAATTTTTAATTTTTATGTCCTTCAGTAAATTTTTTATTATTACCTCAATAAATTAACAAACTCTATATAAGACACCGTTTTGGTTACTTTTTTCTATAATATGAATTAGGGGAATTAGATGAATTAGGAGATTAGAAATAGTCAATGTTCCCTAATTCGATGCTCAAACTATACATTTATTTTCAAGTGAATCTGTATAGTGATTGAGAAATGATTCCCCATATAATAAAATAATCAGACTCACAGTTAGACACGATCGATCCTCGTATAAACAGTGTGGAGCAAATTATATAGTTTACTGATAAGAATAATAGTTGTTAATCGCAATAATATGTCAAATATGCCATGCACGACATGAATCAAATCAAATATTCCGCGGTCAAATTTTACGTACTGCAGTGAATATATTGGAAATAGGTTCGCAAAGCTAAAAAGGAAGCTTTCGAATATTTATATATAATGACTGTATTGAGTTTCAGAGAAGAACTATTAACATCTAAAAATGGTTACTGCTATAACAGATGTATGTCGACTAATTGACAACAGTAGGAAAATGGACGACGACTTTTTGCCACTTGTGACGCCACTAGCATGTATTCTACCTGCCATGGGTGTTCTAAATACGAAAACAGCACACTATAAATAAATACAATCTCTAATACTCTTTAGTTTTATATATGTATTTATGATATCCTCTGAAATGAGTTTTGTATCAGTTTCCCGATTTTTCATAATCTTGGAACGATATAAAACTTGAAAAAGTACTTGATTTGTACTCTTCTTTTATCAATATCCATGTTGAACATTTATAAACATCCATATTGAAGAGTGAGAGTGATCTTTAAAATTCGAATTGAAATAAATATTTCACTAAATACACCAGAATCTATCAAGTGTAGATAAAAAATTCAAGACGTAAATGGTGTCCTTTCAAGGGGTAACTTGCATATTCTAATTAGGTATTTAAATAGTTTATATGCCTCTGAAAAAACATATTATTAGTGTATTAATAATTAATCATTTAATATCTGTTGTAAGAGTTATACTAGGATTTTCCATTTATTTACATCTTGTGGTATGTACTTATTGTTTTATAATTCACATATAGAGAAATTAAAACGAAATGGTTTGTCAGTTTATCTAAAAACTCTGTGAAGATAAGTTGTTATTTAAAATATTTTTTAAACACATAAATCTTTCAAAAAGTTGTTGTCACAGTAAAATTCGTTACTTAAGCTTTATATTGAAACTTCTTGTTTACACATAACATTTCTTTTTAAATATGTGATAAGATAGTTTCTGCAATTTTTACTTTTGGAATGTTTAATCTCTTTAATATCGATATACATGGAATATTCGTGGACAACGATGATGTATGTGTCAAATATTTGTTCGAGTTCAATATATCAGAACTGCATATCAATCGATGTGTATCAACTGAGTAATATTCCATACAAGCATAAACAAAATGTACATAATGATAAAGAATCTATTTCGATGTAAGTGTTAAATTAATTTTAGGTATATTTTATCTCAATAACTTCAGCTCGTCTTACATAATTTAGATTATCAATATTTTTACGATATTATCGATAATGGATGGCAGCATCTTTACCGCGAGCTTCTCGGTTAAATTTATTGATTATTCGTTATTGATACTTCAGTAGCTTTTAGAAGCAAAACTACTTTTTCCCTGAGTAACGAATAAGTATTTTATTCATCATCAAAAGACGTCTGTCACAGGTATAAATTCCAGTTAAAATTTTCCGTAACAGAAGGATTAATTTTACAGAACCTTTTATCATAAACATTTTTATTCGTCCATTTCTCTGAAACAAATGTACTCTTTTACTTAAGTAAATCAACTTCACTAGAACTCGGATGTAAGCTCATTTTACGCAGATGCACATGTTACTAATAAAATATAGCGAGACAAATTACAAAATATTATAACGTACAAATTAGCCAAGATATAATAACGTACAAATTGTACAAGATATAATAGCGTACAAATTGTACAAGATATAATAGCGTACAAATTATACCAGATATAATATAGCGTATAAATTGTACAAGATATAATAATGTACAAATTATGGAAGGTATAATAACACACAAATTATGCAAGATATAATAACATACTAATTATACAAGATATAATATAACGTACAAATTGTACAAGATATAATAACGTACTAATTATGCAAAATATAGTAATGTACATATTGTACAAAGTATAATAACGTATAAATTATACAAGTTATAATAACGTACAAATTATATAAAATATAACATCGTAAAAATTCTACAAGGTAATTATAAGATATAAAAAGAAAATATAAATTAGAAATAAGATATAAATTAATATATCACAATGAAGAGGTTTGTGTAACTTTCATCAGAGATCTAAAACAGATTGAACGCTTCTATCCAAATTCTCTCTACCTTACAATTTCTTTTCCTTTCTAGACCTTATGTAACTATCGCTGTCAAACATTTCTTGAGAAATTTCTTCCACGGTAAATGTTATCCTAAGGTTTTATTTGAAAAAACGTTTCTCTTACTTTCATAATCGACATTACCAGATTATCTCAGCGATCCTTTTCGGCCCTTCAGTTATTCACATTTTCCGTTATGCCTTCATCTCTATTCCTACTTGGCCTATACATATTTTATTCCCGCTGGATTTCGCTTTCTCTCTTCTTTGACTTTATTCCTTCTATCTGTCTCCATAGAATAATTAAGGCCGTTGGCCGCGAGGTCGAGCAAACCGCTTCAACGTCACTGTTCCCCTTCTTCCCTGCCCCTTTCATTCTTCTCTTCCGCAGCTGGGGTGAGATTAATCTTAATTTTCGTCGAGCTATAATCTTTAATTAAATCGCCATTGATCCGTGGCTGGCAGACTCCACCAATCAGGTAGCCCTGCCCGAAATAGGTAAAAAAAATCAAGCGAACTGTAAAGAGGTGGAGAGAGATAAAAGTCGAAGGTCCGCGTGTGCGCGCGGTCGAATACAAAGAGAAATCAATTCCGTGGTTAAAAGAACGGGGTCTAATTATCAATTTACGGATATAAATAACGAGCGGTGTTGAAAGGTACTTCGTGAAATCTTGATCCTTTGCAAAATCGCTGCCCCGAATACCTGCAAATCGTTTCAACCATAATCGTTTCGGATGAAGTCAAGCTATGATGCTTCGCGTAAACACGAATCGCGCGAACCCTTCTAAATAGATCCCAATAACCGGTTCACCGATGCCAATAAGCATCCCGGAACACGATTTTTCTTTAACGGATAAAATATCAAAGATCTTTTTAAGATAAAATAGCCTGGTTGGGCTAACACGTAAAACGCTGGTCTCTGCAATCTTAGGGGTGTTAATGATTTATGAAGCAGGTTGAGTACATTTTATTTGAAACAAGTGAAATAATTTTTTGGGATAACGAGTTTCATTGTTTACCTCAATTATTTTATTACTTTATTATCTTTACATTTCAAAAAAATTATTTTTATTTTGTTCAAAATTGAATCAAATTACTTTCGAGCAATTTTTTGTTTTAGTCAAATAGTTTAACAGCATCGGCTGTTGAACAAAATTAATTATTACGCTCAGAACTTTTTATAGTTTAACCATGTGTGCTGTTAAAACTGTTTTTACTTCTCAACAGAAATTCGTATTGTGGTAAATTTATGTTGCATGAGACTCTATAAAAATTTGTATTTTTAACGGAACTAACTATCAGCTGGTTAAGTAATCAGTCACAAGTTTGTTATTTTAAATTAGAAAAATTGTTAAGATGTTTTTCTTGAAAATCGAGATAAAGAATTAATATTAATTTATGTTTCATTTTTGGTTTATTTACTTTTCATTATGAATTGAATGTGCATGATGTTTAGCGTTATTTACATAATTTATGTAGTGTTTAGTGATACGTTACAATTAGGATTATTTCGGAGCCTATTTCTATAAAAATTTCATGAAATGATAAATAAAATAGAAAGTTAATTCATTTGAAATCCAAATAACAAAATAATTTATAATAAAGCAATTTATGTGTTCACATAAATTAACACATAATTATTTGAAATTAAATGTAACCACACAAGATAATATATTATCTTAACGACTATTTTCGCAAGCCTGCTACAAAGCATGTATCTTTGAATAATGTAACGTCGTAGAACAGTTTCATTTGCTACAGCTGCAGAAACGCAATTTATTCGCTATAAAGAGAGTAAATAGCGCGTAATGTAGAATTACAGATGAATCTTTGCATGAATTACAATTATAAAGTAATTTAATGTCTCTGTATTGAGTTACATTGTAATTCGTAATTCAAATCTCTTATTCAATTAAATTACATTAAAATTTGTAGCTGGAAGTACAATTACAAAATGCAATATAATTGAATCAAAATTACGAACAGAGAGGAAACAAAACTGAAAAATAGTAGGTGAAAAAGAGCACGGAAAGGTTTCATGAATTCATATCTTATTAAAAATGAATGTCATTCAATCATACTTGTGGGTATTATAATTGACTATTGCATTAATTATAAAGCTTAAGTTATTAAAACTGCAATGCAATTGAATATAATAGTATAGTATAATTGAAGTACTTATATGTATATATTAAACATATTGAATTAACAGAAACCGTGTATTAGAAAATATAGCTTCTTAAACACTTCTCTGAAGTAAATCTTTTATATTTAATACCTACATTCTGTGCTATTTAATAACGTAATTGTTATTTCAAAAGAGCTTATTCTGTCAAATATATTTTACAACAGAGAATGTTTATTATTTCGTCGTAATAACTAAAATCGTAATTAATGTAATATTGCAGGTAAAATCAGCAGTTTATTCGGTAAAATTATCTTACTAAACTTCAAACGTGTTATATGTAAAATTATTCAAATGTTCAATAATTATTGTCCAAAATTAATGCATCCATTCAAAGTATCCCGGTACAATTACCTCACAAATTTACGATATAAGAACGTCATCGATTTTTAATTAATCAGCAAATTAATATACACGGTTCTACGTAATTGATCAACATTGTCCCGTATATTGCCTGATATTATTTATCGATGCCATTCGATAATGAAACGAATAAATATTTTCTAACGACTGCTAACACGTTGTTCCCCTAGCCCGTATAGAATCGGTTAATACGAGAAAATTACTGCTCCACAGAAACACAGTCGTCCAGAAGTGCCACCGGCATATATCTTCATTTTAATTACTAGAGGTCGGATACAGTTATCCACGATTATACGGACCAAAAAGATGATCCCATTTCTTGCAGCAGTAGTATGATTTTATTCGCAACCGCATGGAAACGGATATAAATTAAAACATATCCGGAACAGGAAAAAGAAACAAGAAAAGCAGAGTAAAAAGCATGTTCTTAATGAGACTTTAATAAAGAGCTGACTACTATCAAATTACAACTTTTTAAACGTACATCTTCAATAACCTTCAATCTGAACCTTTATTTTTAAAGTACAAGAGTTCACGTGAGGTATTATAGGTTATGTACGCCTCTTACAGAATTACCGCAAATGACAATGACATTTTATATGAACTTCTAAGCTTCCATATTTTCCTGACAGCTCTGTGAAACTGATTGAAACATTTACTTAATATTGTGAAATTAGTTTAACAGAAAATGTTTATCAAGAATATTTTATGTTCTAAAAATTTTATAAGTTACATCAAATAATAAAATGGAATTCGTATTTCAGCAATTAATGATCTCTAAAAACGATGTCACATCTTACTCTTTTGATTGAAAGTAAAAGTAGATGTCCAGTCATAAGTACACTTAATTCGGTATTAACCAATCACCTTGTACAAGAACCATCTTGTACATTAAATCACATAACAACATATTCTTTGATGTGGTAAATTACTTGAAAAGAAAAAAATAAAAGAGTTCACCTTAGTTAAATACCGTGCGAACCGATTTTAACGGAGAAGCAAAGTGTTAGAAGGAATTTATTACGTTAGGAAAAACTTATTATTGTAGGAAAAACTTATTACGAGCGGCTTAACAGCATCTCAGATATTTGTTTCGTGATAAGTGGGTAGAAGCAAAATGGACAATAATGGAAAGAAGAAAACAGGAAGAAAACTCGATATATGAAGGGTTCTGAAGAATATAGGACAAAAAGCGGCACCTCGTGAGAAACTAGAAGAGAATAAAAAACGAAATGTCGTCTTTCGATCAATTATGAAGTACTCTCTGAAAAGAAGAGGATTCGGTCCCTCAAGAAACGAGCGGCTCTTTACTATATTCTCCAACACGAGCATTCTTATTTTCTTTGTGGAAACTTGCCGCGATCAATTCGATACAACTTCGCAAATGTAAAGAAAATGTCCTAGTGCTCAAACGAGTCCCGGTAATTAACAGCTGAGTGAGAATTTTGTTAATAATAACGTCATTCTGAACGTTTCAACTAATCAAGATGTAATAGCAAAATATATTAATGTTACATAGATATATGTATTTAGAAGTTTCTATAATTCAATACTTGTACCACGCAAAAATATTATTATACAATACTTCAAAGTTTAACGTTTTTATACTCAATTTATGACTCAAACAAGCAAGATAGTACTTTTTATATAGTTCAAATTAATTAATGCTATACAGTTTAGTAAATAGTAACGTTGTTTCAGATTTATTAAATAGTAGAGAATTCAAATTAATTTTACTTCTTAATAATTTTGTTGAAATGTTGGAATTAAGTATTGTGTTTCTTCACTAGTATTTGATAACACGCCACTGATCAGTCATTGTCATCGGCATACACGCGATTTCACTTGAGACAGAATTATTAAACGAATCAGCCTTAGTGAATTTATCACATTATTAATATTTATTGTATTAGGCTAAATATCTATTGTATTCTATACATTTATGTTAATAATAACTACGTAAAAATGGCTAATTATTTAGAATAGCGAACCACCTCTGATATTAATGACCTTGGCATATATTCTTAAGGTCATCGTCCTGAGTAATGTTATAAAGGTTCTACTCGACGCTCGCAATTCGTTAAAAAGTTATAAACAAAAAATGTTTACTAAATTTATTGGTCGTATTTTTCAAAAGCCTATATCCCTCATTTCTTTCTTATCGGGTATACATACGTGTTTTGATACTTCTGTGTTATTGATATTGTCGAACTTGACATTCAAATAATTGTTGTGATGAGTCAGAACAGAAGAGTTTATTGCGCTGTTAACATTGAAGTATTACAGAATTAAATTTTACTATTTTCTCGCATTAAACATGGAGAATTGTTAAAATATTTGTACGTGAAGAATGTGATTCGTAAAAAACTAAAATGTCCACGTTGCAAAAATATTATGTAGTTAAACTGTAATCAAAACCTTTATAACATTACTCAAGATAATGATCTTGAGAACATCTGTCAATAATTACCTAAAAATATATACTGGTGATTCCTAAACGCGTCATGATTTCAACATAACCTAAAATTTTATAATATATTTTTATGAATGTTACTTATATTATAAAGTCACATAAATTCTTCAGAATGCCAAAGGAAAAGGAAAAGGTAAAAGATTACACACAAGACGATGCTTGTACAGCAGTAAGGGGCTTTACAAGCGCTTCGTTACAAGTGCCCAATAAAAGGTTTCATGTGGAAATATTAATTCCAGAGAAGAAACTCATTGCAATTGATTGAATGAATTTACTATAAATAAAATATTTCGATTCCACAGAGTATTACCATTTCGAACTACATAATTAAATGAAGATAATTAAATCAATACATTTTTAATATTTGGAGCGACGATAATTAATGAGTAACACATATCATCAATATAGACGATATGAACATTTTCAGATATTAATTAATTTAACACTTTCTGTTTCCCAATTGTAGATTCTTATTATTTGATCTGAAAACAGAAACTTTATCCTTTCCAATAAACATATATAATTTTACATTGCCTAATTATAAGTCACATAAACTTTTAAATTTTTAACTTCGAGCAAATGAATTTCCACATCTTCACAAATTTATGTGCGTTTAATAAAAAAGTTTAATTAGTAACTTTATAGACTACTATTAGCCCTTCATTTTTAAGTAGGAACCATATTAATTAATACTTATTTATAACGGTGGTGTATTTTTAATTCGCAAAATACAGAAAAAATTAATAAAAGGAGATGAAGGTTTATTTAATGGTTTTGATAGGATAATTTTTAAGTATTTTTTTCCTCTACAAATAAGCGAGTAAGTTAAGTGTTTGAACACATACTACATTTTACCGTCACATGATTTTATGTGATTAATATTGTCAACGTTTGGAAACCAATGTTGAATATGAATTCCAATCCACAAAGAGATACCAAATCGATTTTTAGCTAACACGTTGCACACACGTTGTGCATGAATATTCAGGACAGATATTTTGAAAACCAAGCCTTCTATAAAAGAATTTCACTTCATGTTTTCAATTTCATTTTATACGAAAAGCCAGTCCATTGTTATTGCCAGATTCTGTGCATAATAACTTAACATACATAAACAAAAAACGGTTTATTTTCACCCGCTGCATACCTTTACAAAAATTGACAGTCACGTTGCGATTATTTTCGTTTCAATGATATTATTTTAAATTCATATATGAAGCATATATCATTTTTTGCGAGGAAAATATGCAAAATAAAGTATCAGGTGAAAAGACAAGGAGAGGCAATATGTAAATATAGGTTATTCGAAGCGATACAAATATTGAAATAATAAAACGGACGTTATAGCGTACGTATAAAAGGTATAAATTAATTTAGACGTAGTTTCGAATTACCAGAATATGAAAAAAATGACATAAACTTGTATAACGTTATAAGCGTGACCTATAATTTTTCTACTATAGCATACAATTGATAACTCGATTGAATAATTGAACTCTATCGACTTCGGAATACGAATTTTTTATATTAGATTCATTACATTTCATACTTAAAAATTTTCAACTTTTAAAGTTCTTAACTTTTTGATTTTTCAATTTTTCTATTTTCAGATTTTTGCGATTTTTTCAATTTCCCGATTGTCTGATTATTCGATTTTTCGATATTCCGATTTATCGACTTTTCATCTTTTCAAATTCCTACATATGTACATTTACAAATTCACAAGCTATGGAATTTGGAATTTTACAAACTCCAAAATTTAGATGATCACAAATTGCCAACTTGCAAATTTATAATTTATAGATATTATTAATTGTAAGGTTTTAAATATAGATATTTCGAAATTATCAATTTTACAAATTTACAAATTTCAACGTTTTAGATTTTCACATTTTTATATTTACAAATTATTGCATCTATAATACAATTTCAGGAATTTGAAATTTTGACGATCATAAATTCTCAAATTGACATATTTGCAATTCATGAATTTAAAAAATTGTAAATTCAAAAATTTACAAATTTTTACATTTTCACATTTTCATATTTTCATATTGTGACATTCTCACATTCTCACATTGTCACACTCTCACATTCTCACATTTACAAATTTATAAAATGTTAAATATATAATTTTAAAATCTATCAAATTTTGAGGATCACAAATTGTCACATTCGTTAAAAATATAAAAATGTAATTTATTAAATTTTATAAATTCCTAAAATTCAATTTAAGGGTTTTAAAAATTAAAAATTCTCAAATTCGCATATTTACAACTTAATTTACAAATTTTACAAACTCGTAAAATTTCAAATTCTGGATGCAAAAACCTCTTTCTGCATTGCAAATTGTAATAACTCATCCGTAGGAACATAACGAGAGGCAGCTGACTTGATCGACACCCATTACCAGAACTAACGTACTGTCTAGTTTCGTCGAGAATAATATTGGTTTTTTCACTGAACCGTACAACCTTTAGGGGTCCCTCATACCATTAAACAATATTGAAAATAAATCACTACTGTTATAATAAAATAAATATCGACAAGTTTGATTTATTGTTATGTCTTCAACAAACTGTTCAATATCGTTTATCAATGTATATAATAATGGAACAAACGTGCAGAATTCAAAAATTTGTGATGAAAATTTTTGTCAGTGTATAATAATGATATACATATAATAATTCGTAAGATGGTCTACCGGCTGCGTATCTCATGCGAATTCGAACGTACATTTAAAATTTAGAGTACCGTAAACATATAGATATCACAAGAATGAGATATAGATTTTAAAGTCGTTTCAACCAAAACGCGGTTTTTTATCGATTCGACAATGATCGTCGATAACGACAGGTCCCTGTCATCAAATTCGCGCCAAAATCTATACAACATATTTAGGATGTCTCACGAGTCTTCTCTCAAAATTTTAAGTCCGAAGACCTGAAATTATAGCCTGTAACGTGGTGCAGACAAACAGACAAACAAACAAATGCAAACCGAGTCGCCCTAGAAGCCTCAGTATGTTCGACAATGAACTTAACGATAAAGCATTTAGAAATGTACGATAATTAAAAGTGTATCACTCTAAATTGTATTCTTTACCAGCTTCTAAGTTGTCCTTTCTTTTGAAAATATACCGTGCAACCGTGACAAAGAGCACCACATTTCTGAAAGGCGCAGTTGAACGTATTACGTAGTGTTCGAGTACAAGCTAACCGAGTACAGTGCCTGAAAAGCTCCCGATTCTCCAACGAATTCGCTAACCATTACCAAGTTTCTTCGCACGATCTCAAAGGGGGATTTGAGACGTAGAATCCCAGACAACTGGCCAAGTGCGAATACGAGATCTCTACGATGAAACAATATCCCGATGCAAAGGCGAGATCGCGTTTCTATCAACGGCTTAGCACTTTGGGGCAAGAAACGGAAACGCGAAGCATAGTAAACCTTAAGCACGGCACGAAACTAACACCTAATCTAACATTCCAATCCAAAAGCGGTGGTCGTCTTTACCGGCAGATAGCAACGGAAGGAATTGTAATTAAGGTTGATTCGAACGTGCTCGCGGCATGATGAAAATCTCGTTCTCTGTATTCTGACTAACTCGATTAAGCAGTTACTTGCAGTACAACGATAAATCTTGAAAATTCATCGGTACCAAGTCCAGTCACGTTCCCGTGTCTCCACTCAAAGATTTATGCGCCCGTTGGATCGTGGTTTATTTAACTGTGATCTCACTTTGAAAAGGATGATCTCGTCCTAAACGGCTTCCCAGACTTCCCGATGGCAAGACAGATTGAAGGTCATGCTCCGGATCTTTTTATCCGAAAAGTGAGAAATTAATGACATACAACTCTTTCGATTACAATTTCATAGGCGGACAAAATCAACAGCCTAGGCAAATGAAGATTTATGAACAAGTACAAACAATTTGGATGCCATTTAATATTTATACAACACTCACAGAAATATGTGAAAAGTTAGAGGAACTCATCGATTTAAGATAACACTCACATTTTTTGACAAAGAAATTGCATATGCTAGAATATGCCTGATTCCCTGTGTAATCAAGGCCTAGTAGATTATGCTTAAGCGATTTCCAACTACCTTCGATAGGCTCCTAGGTACAACTCTAACTAAACCATAATTTCTGAACGGAATGGTTTCGACACCTCAGACTTAATGGGTTCCATTGACATGTCACATCACCCGGTAGTCATACATATTGAACTTCTGCTTGCAATTCTACTTGCATTCGATCTGTTCTTTCCCATTTGTACATGTCTGATTCCAAATAACTGCTGTATTTTACTGTAAAATACTTTTTAAACATGGTGTACCATGGTGGTACACAATGGTGTACAACGGTGTACACCATGGTACACCATTGAGACTTAATCTATCTATCTTCTATCTTCTATCTTCTATCCATCTATCTATCTATATATATATAATACGCCATGTCACACATATAGAACTCGCCGAGATAGAGTCATAGCCTTTTAAATTTTTCTGATTGGTAACCTATGACCTCAACAACAAGCTGTCATAGGTAACTAGTTAACATTAAGAGGCTAAGGCAGTATTTTCACAGTACTATGTGAGAAGAACAAACACATGTCTCACAGATTTGTAATTAATTTCAAATAAAATTTAATATTAATACGTTTAAAATACAAATTAAATTTATACGTTGTATTAAAGTTAAATGGGGAGAATGATGGACTTTATAGCTTGTTCCTTCGTTCAGCTTTACGAAAAAGTTGTTGCTGACGTCCTCCTGACAAATGCAGGCAATGTTTCTGATATGATGTCTCAACGTTTTCTCGTGGTGTGTCGCCATTGTTAGGCGCTTTGCTGCAACTGTTGTGCTGCATATTGAAGCGAGTCTCTCTGTGCTGTAGCATTGGCGTGGAGGTTCTTGCCGTGTACCCCGGCGTCCTGATGATTATGCTGTGTGGTGAGTTAGTATATTTACGCGCCATCGGTAGGAATTGTTCGAGTTTATTACTTACTTATTACATATTAAATATGTGAGTAACGCAGGTTTACTTTGCAAAAATTGTATTCGTTAACATTTTTATAATTTTTTATATGTGTTCGTGTCTGATCTACCACACAATTGATATAATAATATAATTATCAACGGAAGAAACATATAGATTATTTAACTATTTCTTACTATTTTAACTATTCTTATACTGTGACTATTTCTAACAATAAGAATCACTACCAGCGGGTGGTTACTATATTAATATGCAGCTAACACAGAATAACGGGAAAGAAGTGTTGAAGAGAGAGAATGTTTGCTTTGGAACGTGCTAGATTCAGTATTATTCGGTACCTGTACAAGTACTTCCTTATTCGGTTTACTTTGGATTAGTAGCTATCTTGAAAGTTAGCGGTTCAAATAACTAACCAGTTTAATTTACCAATGTAAATCCGGCTTTACACGCAGGATAGATACGGTGAAGTTAAAGATCGCATACATAGAAATGAATCGTAGAGCAAGAACTTACGAGAAAGTTGTTGCGGATATCTCTCTGTTGGTGAATGCAGGAAATTCCGTCACAGAGAAAAATCGGCCCGTAACACGAAACTCAAGATCTGATGCTTAGTAAGTTTTAACACGATTAAGAAAATCTTCAGAATTTGTACATGTTTAAATTTTATAAAAGTTACTGTGCGTCATACTTTAGTTACAGGGTGCGATAGGTACAAGATTGGTTTTGCCCTTGTACACTTGTTTTTTGAGATACATGAGTTTATTTATAAATACAAGTGTTTTAACACATGACGGACAATACTTGAGTCATATTTTTACGATTATGCTAGGGGTTATATACACAACCAACGGGACTCCAATTTCTTTTACAGTAAATTACGAATGTTATTATATTTATTTTCGATTCAGAAATATTATGAATTATTATTTGAATAGTAAAAAGTAAGCATGTTTTTATCACAAAATGTAATAAGGATACTGACATAAGCAGTTATTAATTCTATAACTTTGAGTGAACGGAGAGATAGTTTTTTCATCCACAAATTCGAAAACGTTTTAGGGTTATTTCCTTTGTCTATTATAATTCTGAAAATATTCTTAATTATCACATATATTTTTAAGTTTGATACTTTAAAAATATTATAGTAATAATTATAATTTACTTTTTTAATTATTATATACATTTATAATAACAATATTTTAAAACTGTCATTAAACAAATAAAGTATTATGGATTATTTAATGGAGATTATTATCGGGTTCATGACTGAAAAATATGGTAATGGAAATAATAAAATGTTTGACAAACAACATTGGCAACAATATTGGAGACTGACATTGTTAACAAAAACCACACTTTCTCCATATTCTATTCATTCAATTTCCGCAGTAACATTCGAAGAAATTCTGAAAAAATATTTGAAGAAAGCGAACATGCAATTACTTCGTGTCACACGATTCCATGAATATTGCAGTAATTAAGGAAACATTCTGTCCTCTAACTGTCGCTGCGGTTACTTGAGGTGGCGTATTAATTTTTGATCATACTTTTGTTCGACGACGACGGTAATTAAATCCTGAATAGTCAATGACAATTATTTTTGTCTTACGAGGTGTTTACACTTTGTGTTCATTAATTACTCTTGCAAAATTTCTAGGATCAACTTGTAACGATGCATATTTAATGAGATCCGTAATTTATATTTCTGATGGTAGTTATACTTTATTTTATATGTTCTTAATCAATGTTCCGAAATCAAAACGACAACATACCACTGTACTATTTCACTCTTGAGTCAACTACAAAACGAATTTGATGCACAAACAGGTGAACTTTATCTGTGAAAGGGTGAATTTGATTTGCAGAAATATGAGCAAGATCTGCAGAAGGATTTAGTGTGCAAAATTTGTACACAACAGTGAGTATAGATTATTATACTCAAACAAAAAATTCCATACTTTTCACCTTAACTGATGCAATAAGACAGATATTTTTATTGTGGTGTTACATTATTTTGTAACAATAATACATATGTTTGAAAGTAAAAGTTTAACACTTGTACGTAAGTCGCACACTATGTTACAAAAAGAAAAATACAATTATTCAATATTTCTACATATTTTGCACTATCAATTAGCATTTGATGAATACTGACAATTTCCTACCAAAAAATCATTGAAAATGTGAGAGGTTGGTACACTTATGCAACGCACCATATTTGCTATCTGTTTTATTCAGCATAAAATCCCCCTACATTATTATATTTTTGTTTAAGAAAATCATTTTCAGGTCAAAAGTGTAAAAAGAAGTATGGATCTGGAAGTTGCTCTGTCGCGTGACGGCTCAAGGCGCGGAAGTTGTAGGGTTAAGAGGGGTAAGGAGACTGCTCGCATTCTTTTCTATTCATGCAGCGTTAAATTTCTTTTTAATGTGTGTACCGGCGAACTACATACACGAAGAAAAGTATTCGGCATACAAACGGCTAGCGAGATTTACGACACACGCGGCAGTGAAGCTATTTTTGAGATAGCTGTTTTCCGTCCGTTTTAGTAATTTAGGATCGAACACCACAATTGTCCTTGGAGGATTTCATCGACAGCCCAGATAAAATTTGCGAGCGTCGTAAATCTTGTATTTTCAAAGGTCCCCATGATATGAGCTCCGGAGGCCTGCAACCGATCATGACACACGTGTTGGGTCTTGTGAAAATCCTGCTGCATTGCAAATTTTCTTAGGGCGCGTCTGCATTATGCCAGTAACTGGTGCGGATATACTTCCGAATGACCCCCATGGAATTCAGTGCTGAAATTTTTTTGCATACACAACTTTTCATGAACATCCGTTGTCAAAATCAATCTCTTATGGTTTGAGAGATATTCGTATTCTAATGCTTCAATTGCTTATATGATTGTTCATTGAAGCATTAATGCAAAAGTGAAATAACCTGACCTAACCTAACCTAAAGCCATTAACACGCTGAGTGCGACGCTAATTTTGCTACGCTTTCTGCATGGCAACGAGCGAATACTTGGTGGCGAGCGCGAGATTTGGATTGGGGAGAATAAACAGACTACATTGTTTCACCTTATTATGTTTCTTTCGAACTGGAACAATGATGCCGCTACAAGTAGAACTGTTTACAGACTTCAAAAGGAAGAAGTGTTAGAAATTTAGAGTTTGTATAGACGCGAACGGCGAGAGCAGGCCATGTGCGTTTCGTCAGGGTGCTTTCCTGGTCGCAAGGGAAAGTTTTACGAGGCTAAAGAATAATAAATAGTCGTCAAGGGCCATGGCGACGTTGGTGTCCTCACGGCCAATGTTTTGTCGAGAAGGCATTCTTGTGCTGACAGTGAGCGTGGAAACACGTCACAGAATAAACGAGACAATTTATCGAGTAAAACCGTTGTATTAATTTTATAATTTACTTTTCGGTTATTCCTGATTTTTCCTATAGAAGGAAAGGCTCATAAAAAGCGCTCAACGTAACCCCTTGCACAACGACCTATTTGGCAGGTGCGTCAGTCAGAACTAACTAAATACAGCTATAATATTAAAACAGACAAAGAATGTTGAAATGTTATGACAACATGATATTATGCAATCGTTGGCTATGCAAATTATAATTGGACTTGAACTCCAAATCGAAGCATATTCAAAATTCGAATAAAATTGGTCCCAACTGAAGTACCAGTGCGTCACGAGTCAGACTCGTCAAAATAGTGCAAGGGGTTAATATTGGAATGAACTTGAAATGTGAATATCTTGAACCATAAGAGACCCGCTGATTTTGGCAACGTATATGGAATGCTCATGGTAAGTTGTATATGCAAACAAAATTTCAGCATTCAACTCGATGGGAGTCATTCGAAACTACAGCCACTGATGCTAGTGCCCTTGCAGGTAGGTACCTGAATTTTTCTGTTTCTTGTTTTTCTTGGAATAATACTTATTTCTTCAAAAGAATACGAAAAGACACGCACGAAAATATTTAATTATAATTACACAGAAAATAAATGAAAACTATACATTGTGAATCGCAAAGAGGCACAAAATAAACTCTCATTTACATGGGTGCGCATTGTTCCTTCCCGCATGTGGTCGGAACGCGTCGCATAAGAACAGCAACCGAAACAACGCAAGTGACGCCACCGCTAACCTTATTAACGCATTAGATACTCGCCTTATATTAGAAAGTCACCTTAAATTTACTATATTCTAATAGTTTTACCTGTGTTAGGTCTGTTGTTGGAAAAGGAGGCAAGAAAGAAAAGAAACAATTTTCTTTCCAACATTCCCAAATGTCTACATCCCCAAATCCGTACATCTCCAAATCCCTGTATCCTTAAACTTTTAGATCGCCAAATACCTAAATTCCCAAATTCCCAGGTTCCTAAATTCCTAAATCCTTAAAACGCTACATTCCCACTTCTCTATATCCCCAAATCGCTCTATCTCCAAATCTTCAGATCTCCAAATATCTGCATTCTCAAATTCCTAAATCTTGAAATCGCTACACCTCCACTTCCCTATATCCCCAAATACTTAAATTCCCAAATTTCCAGGTTCCCAAATCCTTGAATCCTGATATCGCAACATCCCCAATTCCTTATATCCCCGAATGCCTACATCTCCAAATCCCAGTGTCTCCAAACTTCTATACCTCCAAATACTTAAATCCCCAAATTTCCAGGTTCCCAAATCCTTGAATCCTGATATCGCTACATTCCCAATTCCCTATATCTCCGAATGCCTACATCCCCAAATCCCAGTCTCCCCAAACTTCTATACCTCCAAATACTTAAATCCCCAAGTTTCCAGGTTTCCAAATCCTTGAATCCTGAAATCGCTACATCTCCAATTCCCTATATCCCCAAATGCTTACATCCCCAAATCCCTATGTCCCCAAACTTCTAGACCTCCAAATACTTAAATCCCCAAATTTCCAGGTTCCCAAATCCTTGAATCCTGAAATCGCTACATCCCCAATTCCCTATATCCCCAAATGCTTACATCCCCAAATCCATGTGTCCCCAAACTTCTAGACCTCCAAATACTTAAATCTTCAAATTTCCAGGTTCCCAAATCCTTGAATCCTGAAATCGCTACATCCCCACTTCCCTATGTCCCCAAATGCTTACATCTCCAAATCCCTATATCCCCGCAACTTTAGATCTCCAAATCCCTTAATTCCTAAATTCCTAAATTCCTAAATTCCCAAGTTCCCAAATTCCTAAATCCTGAAATCGCTACATTCCCACTTCCCTATATCCCCAAATGCCTAGATTCCCAAAATCCTAAATCCTCAAATCCCTACACCCCAAATCGCTAAGTCCCTAAGTCGCTGGATTATCAAATTCCTAAATCCCACACCTCCAAATTCTGAAATTCTCAAAAATCGCTAAAGGAAAATGGTTTCTTTCCTTTCTTATCTTTTTTGCCAACGATATACCTGATACATGCAAAACAAGGAACGCAAAAATTGATCTACCTACTAGCAAGGCCACTATCGTCAATTACTGTCATAATATGGACACTATCTTATTGTTAGAAATACCTACCATCACTCTTTGC
This sequence comes from Megachile willughbiella, assembly GCA_945859595.2. Taxonomy (NCBI): domain Eukaryota; kingdom Metazoa; phylum Arthropoda; class Insecta; order Hymenoptera; family Megachilidae; genus Megachile; species Megachile willughbiella. Next base: position 11,996,104 of record OX243801.1, read on the forward strand.
TCTAGGAAAAGTGAACCAAGGACGCTAAGAATGAGCTACGTAATTTGTGTATGGTTAGTGTAAAAGACTACCTAATTGACTCGCACCAAGAACTACTTCAGGTAGTTAGGTGAAAAGGTCCTTCAATAAAGTTTCCCTTTTCAACAAAACTTCCGAGGTGCAGCATTAAAAAGGAAACAACTTGAAAAGTACAGTAAAAAAACGTAGGTGAGCTGAGCATTATAATAAACAGAATTTAGAACGACAAATGTACAAGTTAATCCTCAATTTGTACAACTAACACGTCGCTGATATCTACTAATACGTTATTGGTTACATTTTCATATATTTGTTCCATGTACCCGCTGTTGATAGTATAATTGCTTTAGGCTTTTAATGTTCATGCATGATTTAGAGAACGTGATGTGTAATGTATCAGACTGACGCAAATTGCTGGCCACAAGTAACGTAATATTTCCTTGATTATACAGGATGGATAACTGCCGAATGATGATTCAGAATATATTTTTTATGTAATTTGAATGGTAGTAAAAAACGAATACTCTATAAATATTTTTGTGTCAAGATCACATTTATTAAGATCACTAGTATATTTTTGAACATAAGTTTTCTTTAGCAAGAAATAAAGTGCATATTTGATTTTATTTTTGTTCATCAGAGATCATTTCAAGATTATAATAGTGAAAATTAAGTGACTTCAAAAAGTTCTATGTTATACGTTTCTGAATGCTTTTTAATGTTAGCTACAGTATGTGGAGTGAAGTGTATACTTATGAATACAGAAGACAACAGTGATCTTTAAAGTTCAGAAAGCTTATAAAATGGCGCGTATACCATTCAAATTGCGTACGAAATATTTTCTGAATGGACCACCCTGTATATGAATTATCAATTGTTTAAATTGCTATATATTAGAAAGCAAACAATCTTCAGTCTTCAAAACAAACACTGATTTAAATATGGTAAACTTTTAGTTGTTTATCCAATCAACAAGCCTGTTATTTATTGGATATTGAAATTTTGCGGCAATCGTTCTAGTACATTGGCCAAGAACTTCTTTAGAACGCTGAAGCCAAAAGAGATCAGTAAAGTTAAGAAACTTGACAAATGTGTCGTACGAAGTGCTGGAGGGAAATAAACAGAATATGTTTTCTATAGCCTTCGGTTTCGCTTCATTATTGGTAATAAATCGCATCTTTTCTGGACCAAGTGATAACTTGTGATGAAAGATGACAGACTTGGAACTTCGACATGGTTGCATGCAGGTGAAACTTTTCCTTCGTCCGAAGAAACTTATACTTATCGAACGGCAGATACAAAAAGGAGTGATGTATTGTAGCTTTGTAAAAGTAGCTGAAAAATATTGTGTTGAATTGTGAATAATGCGAGAGAAATTAAAAAGGATGTGATTTACTTCATAGAAATGTTAGTTATCACCATAAACTGTGAGTTTTGACATAAAATTTTATTTCATCCATCGTAGTTATTGCATTTTTTCTTAATTAACTGCTGGTTATAAAGATTTAATAACTTCTTAAGGAATTTATTCATAAAACGGCTATAAGAATGTCTTTTTATTTTTACGAATAGAATATGTTAAAATTTGTAAAAAGTGGGATACCCAGTACGTCACATTGCTTTACTGCGAAAGAAATAATATGTTTAACAAATTCAAAGGATTAGAGCAAAGATCTCAAATTGTAAATTATGTTCTTTGATAATAAAGCAATTAAAATGTCGGATAAGTAACTTCAATTGTCACTAAAAATTCGTACTACTACTATTTCAATATTACTAATAAATTATTAAAACTGTCGCTAGGAAATACTCGAATTGAATCATTTTGAAAACAGCAGTAGAAGAAAATAATAGTTATACAATATGTAATACACACATGTGGTTTCTAAGAAAATTGAATTTAGGAATACTTCCAAATTTTGTTGATAACACTTGTTTACACCAAAACAAATAATATTTTCTATGATTTTTCCGTTAATTTAACAATTAATGAACGTTATAAATATAATTATTAATATCACTAAAGTATATCACTAGTCGATTACGTTTATTACTATATCAAAATATGAAAATACATAATTTCATATAAAATATATTTGTAGAATTTTATTGAAAAACAAAACAACAACCACAGTTACCGATTATTTTAAAAAAATAATGCAATCAATACCTAACCAATTAGAGGAAGTAATAAAACAATTATTTCAGCAAAATATTACAATACATCGTATATAATATAAAGTATAGTTCAATGAAATCTGCTATTTATTCTGTAACATCAAACTGGACAAAGAACTGTTATATTGTATCGGTTGTCGATTTTCAAACAAATTCTTTTTATTTAATAATTTTATTCTCGGAAATAAACTGCATGTTCGTACAGACAGTTTTACCATTGTCTTTATTTATTTATGTATTTATTTCATTTCTGTCACTTTGTGTGTGTTAAGAATTTTATAACGCATCGTATACGCCAGAAGAAAAACATTCTCTCGTTTAAAAAAAAAGATCAATACGTTCTTTTCATTATACAGCTTTCTTCAAAATATAAAAAATTAACAATTAGAGACCAAATAAAAATGCACGTTTCGAAAGTGGCCTAAGTCCATTTGTCAATTGTTTGTTGTTAGCTGTTGTGACATGTTAATTGTCATATAAAAGCATTTTGCAGTTGAGTATATTCGAAATATACAATAGTTTTGTAAATTACAATAATTTACATATAAATTTTTGCAGTTATTTTGATAGTAGAATAATCGACCTTGAAAGTAGCCTAAGTCCAATCAATTTGTGATAATGTCAGAAAGTGTGGATTTTCAAATGTCCAAAGACCAGTGGTGGTGGTAATTACAATTAATTATTGATTAGTTAATATAAGAATTAATTAGTGTTACGATACATATATGCCACACAAGCACTATGACCTCTCCAACTCCCGCCTGCATACACAAAATGCGGATGAACAGTAAATGGTTATGTAATTTATATAGTTAGATTTCCTCAATTGCATAAATGATGTATTTCAAGCGTTGTAATGAAATATAAAATAAATTGAATATTGTTTTTTCAATTTGAAGCATTTAAAATTATATCAAATGAACTTGGGCTGTTTCAAATTTTATGACAAACGTAGTTGTTAATTTTGAAAGTGACTTAAGTCCATTCGTTGTAAGGAGACACATATTACTCACTTGATAATGGCTATTATTTTAATAGAAATTGTTAATTTAACTCTCTTAGTGTGAGAACTTCAGGAGTGTGATAGGTTGGTATCCTATATGTATATTTTCAATTTCATTGAAACGCAAACTTAACTCCTTGTACGTTGACGAGTCTCACTGGTGACGCACTCACAGCTCAAATATAACAAATCTTACACAAATTTTTAATACTCTTCAACTTAAAATTTAGGTCCAACTATAATTTGCATTATCGATGATTGCTGATTATAAAATATTCACAACAGTTTAATTTTTATTACTTGCTCAAACATTACAGCTATCAATAGTTAGTTTTGACTGACGCATCTGACAAATAAATTGTACGGCAAGGGGTTAAATATCTCAATTTAACCATAAATGGACTTAGGACACTTTAAAAATAAACGGCTCATATATACAAGTATCTCTGTTATTATATCATAAAACAAACCAGCAAAAAAAGTTCTGAAAAGACGTTCAGTTTGTTCCTAAAAATATAGAAAGACAATTATGTAAATGAAAATTGATATATACCACTGTTCATGTGTTTCCCCGTTTACATACTTGAAATGTACATGCATTTCGCTCATCTCTAATTCTGCCTATCAGAATATATTGATCACTTTGCAGTTGCATCAACTGTCCGTTAGTGGACCTGGGTCAATTCAGTTCCCACCAGAAGACAGACGAGTCGGTATACACCAGTGCATAAATGATTCCGAACTAATCGATGAAATCAGAGAGTCGACGTCGCGTAGTTGGGAACAAAAGAGCACCTATTTCCACTCGCCATCTCTCGGCACAATCTTAGACGATGAACAACAGTAATCCAACGATGTTCGTTGACACTGATGCAAACAATCAGTGCAATGCAGCACTTCGAGAACATCTTGAACAGATTCGAGTACTGTACATATAGCTATAGCTTGCGGAATAATGCTTTAGAAGTCATTTTGAGTCGATTGCGACCTGTAAGATGTCCGTGTATATCGAGTAGTGTATATTCAGATAGAGACAAAATTAGTTGACTAGGATTGGTAATCAGTTAATTGCAAAATTTAGTTTTAGAAATTCTTCATGCGATGCACAATTAAAATGAAGCAATAAATGTACACGGCGAACACGGCAAATTCCCCTATTATAAAATTTACAAAGGAGAAAGGATTATATAGCTTCTTTTCGTTATTGTATTATTATAGGTTAAGTGGTTCGTACGGATGAAAAGCCAACTACTGAGTGTATTGGAGGTAGCAAAACCAAACTGCCATTTTTCAGAAATTAAAATTTTTATATTTCCAAATATTTAATTGTTATATTATTTAAATAACGAATTTTTGAATTTCTGATTTCTAAAAGAAATTCCAAATCTTGAAATTATCAAATCTTCAAATCTCCAAATCTCCAAATCCCCAAATCTCCAAATCTAGAACTCTCCAAATCTTCAAATCTCACAATCTCCAAATCTTCAAATCTCCAAATCTACAAATCTCCAAACCTCCAAATCTACAAATTTCCAAATCTCCAAATCTCCAAATCTCCAAATCTCCAAATCTAGAACTTTCCAAATCTTCAAATCTCCAAATCTCCAAATCTCCAAAGCTCCAAATCTCCAAATCTAGAACTCTCCAAATCTTCAAATCTCCAAATCTCCAAATCTCCAAATCTAGAACTCTCCAAATCTTCAAGTCTCCAAATCTCCAAATCTCCAAATCTCCAAATCTACAAATCTCCAAATCTCCAAATCTTCAAGTCTCACAATCTCGAAATCTACAAATCTACAAACCTACAAATCTACAAATCTAGAACTCTTCAAATCTACAAATCTTCAAATATTCAAGTCTCCAAATCTCCAAGCCTCCAAATCTCCAAACCTCCAAATCTCCAAATCTCCAAATCTCCAAATCTCCAAACCTCAAAATCTACAAATCTCCAAATCTTCAAATTTCCAAAGTTCTAAATTTCATAATTTCAAAACCTCCGAAATACTAAATATCCCAAAATTTAAAGTTTAAATTAATCAAATTTGAATAATGCCGAATTCTTAAATTCGTGTTCTCCAAAATTCATAGTTTCCTCAAGCTTGAAATTTAAGAACATTTGTATTCATAAATTTCGCATAATTTCGAAATCAAAAAACATCTAAATAACTAAATTTACATAACAACATATTCTTCAATTTCTAATTTCCTAAATCCCCAAAATGTCAGAACTTCTGAATTCATAAATTTCCAAATTATTAAATCTCCCCTCCACCAAAAATTTGTATTATTCCAAATTTATAAATTTGTAAACTGTAAAATTGTTAAATTTCTAAATTGTACAGCTCCTAAGTTTCCAAATTTCCTAAAATCTAAATTCTTAAATATCTAAATCCAAAAATTTTCAAATTTTTAAGCTTTTAAGTTATTATGATTTAAGAATTTTATATTTTAATGTACAGTCACTACCCGTTGTCCAAACCGGCTACTTTTTGGACACACTGTACATTTGTTATCTAACTGAGAATTGAATGCTCGATTTATCTTCTCAATTGTATTACGTTAGCATCGTATTCAGGTGAAGTGGTCTGTTCGGACGGAAAACAAACTGTCAAACATACTAAAGCTGTCAAATCTACTAAATTACCAATTTTTTAACAAGTCCACATTTCCACGTGTTTAAATTATTAAATCTTTTGCGTAACGAATTTTCGAAATTCCGAATTTTCATATTTCCATATTTATAAATTTAAGAATTCCCAAATTTGCAGATCTCTAAATTCCCAAATTTCAAAACTCCCGTAATCCTAAAGTTCCCAAATTCTCAAATTTTCAGTCTTCAAACTATCCAAATTTGCATAATACCAAATTCTTAAATTTCTAACTTACATTTCCAAATTTTTAATTTTCAAAATTTATAAATTTCCAAATTCTAAAGCCCTTAAATTTTTAAATTAGGGGACTTTAGAATTTAATTTAAATAAAAATTTCCAAAATTTTTAAACGCAAATTTTTATAAACTCAATTACCAAATTCCAAAAAATCGCCAAATTTTTAGTATTCCACTTTTCTGAAACTTCAAAATTTCACGTTTTACCGTACAATCACTACCCAACTGTTTGTACTGCAATTTTTTAGACACCCTATACGTTCGTTATCCGAATGAGAATTGAATGCTCGATTTTTTTGCTCAATTGTGTTACGTTAGCATCGTACACAGGTTAAGTGGTCTATGCGGACAGAAAACGAACTATCGAGCGTACTGAAAGCGAACTGTCGAAGAAAAGCGACTGAAAGCAAGCAGACTGAAAGCGAACTGCAAGAGCGATTTCACACGACGATGCACGTATCGCGATACATATACGATTGATACCGATGGTATATGTATTACCTAGAGGAGCATTCATATGCCGATTCTCATGGGACACTGTACCGCGATACTGATTTTCGGTATCGACATTTCGACTCGTGGCGCTAAAATCTGCTATAAGTGAATGAAACAGAAGCAAGTTGATACACTTTGCACTTTATACTTTTTACACTTTTTCTTTTTTTAAATTTGAACACCATATTAACTCTTAACATTGGGGTATGGGACGACTCCAGCCAGTTTGGCTTCAATTTTAGCCACTTTCACCGGTATTTTTACTGTCTTTTCCTCCGACTATATGTCAAGAGCGTTCAGCTAAAATTTTAGCTGAAAGATAAACAAGACAAGATTCGTGTCACAATGTGTCAAAATCGTATATGTTGCGGCGCACTCTCAAAATCGTAAAACCAAGTTTATCTTTATTTTTTGGAATATTTTTGAACATACAACCTTTTGTAGCTGTTTATTATAATTTGTATTTCCAAATTTTTCTATTTAACATATTTTGTCAAGACCCAGCAAACTTTATGGTTTTATTATTGTCGAACCGTTAGGTGACAAGCGACGACGTACTTTTATAGAACTACTCTATAGAACTTTTATGTCAACTCCACTCCACATTTCAATTTTTGACGAAAATATTCTTTTTAGGTGGTTCAGATTCTCTCGTCAGCTCTCAAGGAGTCAAGTACGATATTTTAGAGTCCGTCGCTACGAAGTGTTCTTTTAAAGTGCAACAAGCAAACTTTCACGTATAAATAAATTGAACATATTTATCCTGAAACAGTTGTTAGTTCATTTTGCGTCTGAGTGGTGTCACTGATCCACACATTAAATTAGCTCGCATTATCATTAACCCTTTGCCCTACAATAACGTGTTGCACTCGTGACGCACACTACAGTTCGAAGGTGATAAACCAGACTCGTACTTTCGCTGCAATTGAATTTTTAATTCAATTCTAATTAAAATCAGTATAATCAAGGATCGCTGAAGGTAGAATGTGCTTAACATTTTAATCTTCTTCAGTTGCCTTAAAGTTGTAGCAATAATTAGCCAGCTGTGCATGACGCAAGTGTCTAGAAAATTGTAGGTTACTGGGTTAAGTTGAACCGCTAGCACACAACAGTATAAATTTTATAATCTCAATGACCCTTATTGCGTACGTGAACAATAACTTTGAAAAAGTTTTCAAAATGAATTTATTATTATTCCTACTACAGTTGGAATATTTGAAATAGTTTGAAAATAATTCGGCGAATAAAAACCTGCATTCTTGCAGAGGGAGGAATTTTCGAACATTTTTCTATAAATACCACAGTAAATCATAAGTATCTTTGAAAGCGTATATCTTTTCAATAAAGCATTTTCGAACATAATTTTATATGAACATCTTTCATCTGTTTGAACGGAAGCAGTATAAGTTTGGTCTCAACCTTTCTATTCACGCTATATTTTTCAATTGGAACAAAATCCCTGATATCGACATCAACGGATGATCGATTTTGCGTGGAATCATTATATAATGTCTGCAAATAGATTGAGAGGTCAATATTAATATTTACTTTCTGTTACGTAAAAAGAAAAATGTTTGAATCACAACTGATAACATCAGTGTATATGGATGCACGTCCTATCGTGATAAACGGTTAAAATTCTGACATTTTGTCCTAGTGTCCCGGAATGGTGGTGAAACTATATGAAAAAATTAGTAAAAAATAAGAAACAATATTTTTTCTTATTCAGCTTCATTTTCAAGGAAATTGATTTTGAACATTTTTATATTTACTTTACGAATGTCTGAATTTTTAAGTTCTTACCCTTTCTGCTTTACAAGTTAAGAAATATAGAAATGTATAAAATTTAAGATACAGAAACTCTCAAATGAAAAAATCTAGAAATTCAGAAATTTGAAAATTCTCTACGTATAAAAATGTTAAATGTTACTACTCCTTAATTTAGAAACTTTTAAAAGGAATTTCAAAATTTGTAAATGCAAGTTATCTAATTCAGAAATTTTTATGTACTTAAATTTAGAAGTTTGGAATTTTTCAAATTTTCGAAGATAGAAGTTTGGAAATTTAGAAATTACTAACTAAGTATTCAAATTGAGAAGTTTGTTTTTTTTCAGAGTCTTGCATTTTGAACATTTAAAATTTAGAAATTAACAAGTTCTCAAATTTAGAAACTTGGAAATTTTTAGATTTTCAACGTTAGAAGTTTTAAAATTTAGAAATGACCAAGTTCTTAAATATAGAAGTTTTAAAATATTCAATATTTAAAAATTAATAAATTCTGAAACTAAGAAGTTTGAAAATTATCAGATTTTTAAATTTAGAAGTTGCCAAATTTTCAAATTACTAATCTGTCACATGTAAAACATTTTTTAATTCATAAACTTAAAAATGTTCAAATCTAGAAATTTAGAAATGTTTGTATATTCGACATCTCAAAATGGATAGCACGTAGTCGAACGTTTTTCTTTGCACATTTGCTTTTATCCAAAAGAGCTTACATTGCACCCAAGTGTACATTTTCATGTATAGCTTTCCTTTCATAGAAGTGGCAAATACTTTGCCAACAAGTTTTCCACCTACTTTCCATTACAACAAATACACATATGTCCCCAACGCCATATAAATTCGAAATTTTATTCCTATGCAAGTTACTCTCTTGCTTATTTTCTACGACCATACAGGGTTACAGGGCCATGTTCTACGACCATGTATACAGGGTTAAATAACTAAATTCATAATTCGAAAGCGCTCAATTTATAAAATTAAAATATTATTTGCAGAACGTCCCTGTTTTTCACCACCAAATTTTAACATATTTTATTTGTAACAAAAAAAAAGTTATATCAATATAGGATTTTAAATACTTCATTAAAAGATTATAACAAAAATACAAAATGACAGTTTTATTTAGAATAAAACAAAAACTGTAAAATACAGTTTTATTTATGTCATTATATTCTATAAATAAAAATAAGAAAAAATATTGATATGATCATAGGCTCATAAATGCATTATTAAAAATTATTAAAAAATATACAAAAGCAGACAATTATTCGTATGTATTATTGAAGTAGAAAATCGTCCTTTATTATTTCTTATTACTCATAATTTTTCAACAAAACATTTGATAGTTTATATAACATTTCTTATTATTTTTATGTATAGAATGTACTGGCAAAGATTTACGAACAAAACTGGGATAAACTGCATGTAGCATCGAAAAACAAAGCAATCATTATTTTGTATTTTTGTTATAACTTTTTAATAAAGTGTTTCAAACCTCATGTTAACACTATTTCTACTGTCTTCTGACACATTTTCGTTTGAATGCAAATAATTGCCAAAACTGTTGGGATTTCAAATTATCAGTTAAATGTAGATAATTTGAGGAATATATTTATTGATACATTGATGTATTTTTATTAGGGCCCAGTTAATCAGGTTGTAAATTCTAGCTTAATTCATCAATCTGTAAAATATAAATATAGCGGTGTACACTAAAATGCAACATGTGTTGATATTTATATGTAAAATGGTTTAAAATTGGGCACTGTCATGAAATCCTTAAGGTGTCAAAAGACACTTCATGGTAGAAATAAGTATACCATATGTACATTTTTAGATCTAGGATGAGCTGGTAGAAAATGATATCGCTGAATTAATTTAATAACTATTGTATGAAAAAATTAATTGTGGAGAAATGATTCAACATAGAGAATAATTTTAAGTTCAATTTTAAGTTAAGGTTGACACCTCTTGGTAGAAGTAATGTTAATGTATCACCTTATGGAAAATGTGTGGAATATGTTGGGAAAATGTCGCAGAATAATAGTGTATTATAGGCACTCTGTATTTCTCCCCTAGATATTCTCCCCAAAAGGAATTAGTGTAGATTATTTGTTCAACTGGATATTGTAATTATGTCAAAATAGAAATACTGTAACATTTCCTATCATTTTAGCTACTTTTTTCTTGGTCGAATATTTCGTCAAACGATTAATATCTCAAACAACTTGTTCAATTTCATGGCCTTACATTCAAGTAAACTCGACGTCGCACATTTTTCCTTATTTTGACACCGTAACCTGATAACATGTTAAGCGTATACAAGCTTGAAGACTAACGGCGATGATAAATGAACAGTCGGTAAGTGTTACAGATGTGCTTAAAAACACATTAAGGTCGTTCTGACTGGCTGCTTTGTAACAATTCATTCCTTCTCTCTATGCCTCCTCAATTTCACGAAATCTCAACTTCAAGCGTTCCACCGAAATTTCACGCGGTGATTAATATGCCGAGCAAAAGTTATTGATCAAAGTGAATCAATCTCCTGTAGACGTTATTCTGGCTGCAACAAACGGGAATTATCGAAGGCATTATCTTCAGTTCAACGAACGAAATGATGGCAAGAAGAAAGGGGGAAAGAAAAGGGTAGCAGAGAAGGAGGACGACTTGATGCTAGTAAAAATAGACGGAAACGCTTGAAAGAACAGCTTCAAAATTATCCATTATTTTATCGAATCATTGCATTCAATACTGTACAAAGTGTCTTGTTATTTAATTTCACCAGCTTAATCTAGTATTCTATTGATTATTTCCAGTAGAAAAATTTTAATGAATGCCTCAGCTAAAAATTATTTTTATTCAAGTATAGAAATATACATAGTATTGCAAATAAGTGTTGTAAATAAGTATTATGCAATTGCAGTTTCTTTCTTTTTATAGGGAATAATTTAAATATCCTTTTATAGGAAATAAATCATTAGACTTACGTTATTTGTTGACAACTTTAGTTTTAATAATTAATCAATTAAATTTGATTATAGATAATATTGACGTTTTTAGCAATTAAATCAATTTTGCAATGTAATCAGAGATTCAGACAAATATGTACACCGACATCAATTTTTAGTATGTGTATTATGAATGACTCAATTTACTGGAACAACCACTGGAAATGGAGGGACAGCCTTGTAACAATTTCTTAATGTTCTCTTGTTTATTCTACCAAGTATAGTTCTGATATAAAATTGCTTCATATTACGAAATAGAGCAAATTTCTTAAAAAATACTCAGGAATTGTTAAAATATAGAGTTAACACATAGAAATTAGTGTAGAGGAAGGAATTTTTCACAAATTGCTTTTGACTTTGCTAAATCAAATAAATTTATAAATTTCCAAAAATCCAAATTTCTAATTTTCTAAATTTCTGAATTTCTAATTTACTAGATTTCTAGACTTCTAGATATCCAATTTTTCAAATTTCTGAAGTTTTAAGTTTCTACGTTCCAAAGTACCCCACATTTCAAATTTCTAAATAGCCAAATATACAAATCATCAAAGATGTTCAAACTCTTGCAAATTTCTATATTTTCAAATTTTGATAGTTCCTGTATTAACTAATAATTAACTAATGTTGTATTGTATTGTTTACAACACAAAATTTGTGTAAATGTCAAGAATGCGAATGTCTTTCAATCTCAAATTTCCATATTTACAATTCGCATGTAAAATTTCTGTAAAAATAAGATACATAATGAAACACCAAAAAAAAATTGAAATTTACTGGGAAGTATTTACAGTGAAGCGCAAAAGTGTACACACATACGATATTTTTACAAAAATTAATTTTTATTTAATGTTTGTTAGAAATATTGTACTATTTGTTAGTAGTATGTTTGTAGTATTTTTTACTTAATACTACATATGTTGTTTTTTGTTACTCTATATGCAAACATTAAATAAAAATTAATTTTTGTAAAAATATCATATGTGTGTTCACTTTTGCTCCTCACTGTATAATAGAAGACAAGTTAATTGATTCTAGTTAGATCATAATAAAAAAGTATATTAACAAAAACTACTAAAACATTATTGCTCACAGATACAAATAAGTGAATTGAAAAATTTTAAATAATACGTGAATATGAAAATGCACATAGCAACATAAAACACGGTTCATTAGTGATTCTATATATCAAATAATAATTCTGTATACGTTATTATAATTAACTTTGAAATAACGAATACGTTCATAACAACATGTCGATAAACAGAACAGAATTACATAAAAGTTGTTTTTAGGAACGTTTTCAGAACATTTAGAAAATTCCTTCTAATACATTCTAGCCGTGAAAATTACATGTTTACCAATTTCGTGTTATAGCCCGTGTATTCTAACCGGCAACTCTGAAACAATTTTGGAAATAACTATAATCCGAAAGCGATACATTTCGGCAGGTACGGTTATTAAAGTCCCTTACTCAGAACTATTTCTAAAACACATAGCTAAATATTTGCGCACGAATAACAAAGTATTTTTTTTTTCACGAAAAATGAAAATTAATAAGGAACGATATTGTAAAACAAACAAATTGAGGATTTCATTTTTACTTTATAACTCGTTTTTACTTCATAACTGAAAATGTCCCCAAAATTCAAGATCAGTTATTTTTCTCATACTAACATATAATATGTATTAGAGAGATGATCAAAACAGTTGATGATAAAAACACTTAAATTGTATAAATTACAATTTAAATATTCTTTAAGAAAGCTATTCGTTTCTAACTTAATAGAAAATATATTCATTGTTATCGTTTAATAACATAATCTGCATCAAATGATAAATAACTTAAATTTAAATATAAGTAAAATTTAATATTTAAATGAAATTAAATGAAATTTAATATTTAATACTTTATTATTTCAATATTCTATTACTTATTATTTTCTCATTAAAATGAAATTATTAAAAGTTGTTTCAATCTATTAATTAGATTATTCATTTGTACACGTCATCGTTCTATCAAACATCAGATTCGTTTCAAAAAAATAATTGCAGAGATTATACATGCTATTTGTACAGGGAATTTTGAATAATTTAATTTTAATCTGAACACGTAAATTATTCCCGCTAATATTAGAAATAGGAAAACGTAAAGAACCACGATTTGTACAGTTACAGAATTTTTTATCGATGATAAATGTACATTTCGAAACCATATGACCTCCCACCAGATATTTTCTTCTACTTTTAATAGCAATACAAATAATTTAAATATTCGTCTTAAAAGACACTTTGTAAACATTTCCATTGACAAATATTGATTATGAAAAATTGTTCATATTCAGAAATAGATTTTCGAATGTGCAATATTTTTTATAAGAACGAATACTAAATTAGTCACTGTAATGTTTTATTGTTAATTAAAACTATATGTATATTTTTTAATACGATTCAGGCTCTTTTATTTTAAATTTATTCTTAGACAGCAGAAACTGAAAATATTTGAATGGAAATATATATAAATGATAATATCCATATTTATCTATATTTAATATTAATATTAATATTAATATAAAATAATATAAAAAAATATATAAAATATAAATAAATAAAGTAATTAATATTAATATTAATATAACATGGATAATATCCATATTTATTAGCTATATTAAATATTTAAATATTATACTGGAAATATCTATAAATATCTATATAAAGTATTATAAAAATCAACAGTGAAATGTAATAAAAGCAATTCAAATAAATGAAACAAAATGCAAGGGAAACATTTAGGAACACTGTATTCCACATCGAATCATCATTGAAATAATATAAATTTCATACAAAAGATTCGTTCTGAACAGAACATTTAAGACAATATGATCAGTGAAATATATAATCGTTAAAAAATCTATGGAACGTATGCAAAACTCGTCAGTTCGACTGGCATGCAACTGTTTCGCTCTCGTACACGTTAAAAGCTTTCCAAAGTGTTGCTTTAAACATAGAAGAAAACAGCATAAAAATTATACAGTCCATTTTCGAAATGATCGCGATATACGGAATGGAAACAAAAGCAAATCTTAACATCTTTACGTACGTATACATAATGAGATGAGATGAGGAGTGATGATAATAGTGACGATGATACAATTTTTATTCAACAACGTAATATCACTGCGCATTCAGGTTTTCTCGCGTCTTCGTTACTTCGTATCAGATAATGAAAGTGTGCATAAATATGTGTTGTCGAACGTAATGAGGCTCCTGGGACGACTCGATCTGCGTTTGTTTATTTGTCTAAATTTTTTAAATTTCTGAATTTGCAAATTTCTGACTTTTAAAATTTTTGCATTTCCCGATCTCTAAATTTTTTAATTTTTTAATTTCAAGATTTCTAAATTCCTAGATTTCTAGATTTTTGGATTTCCAGATATCTGGATTTGTAAATATCCAGACTGCTAGATTTCTAGATTTCTAGATTTCTAGATTTCTAGATTTCTAGATTTCTAGATTTCTAGATATCTAGATATCTAGATTTGTAGATTTGTAAATTTGTAGATTTGTAGATTTGTAGATTTCTAGATTTCTAGATTTCCAAATTCTAGATTTCCAAATTTCTAATTTATAGATTTCTTAATTTCCAGATTTCTAATTTCTAGATTTCTAGATTTCTAGATTTCTGGTTTTCTAAATTTCTAGATTTCTAATTTCCAGATTTCTAGATTTCTAATTTTTAGATCTCTAGATTTCTATATTTCTCGATTTCTAGATTTCTAGATTTCTAGATTTCTAGATTTCTAGATATCTAGATATCTAGATTTGTAGATTTGTAGATTTGTAGATTTGTAGATTTGTAGATTTCCAGATTTGTAGAATTCTAGATTTCTAAATTCCTAGATTTCTAGATTTTTTGATTCCTAAATTTCTAGATTTCTAATTTGTAGATATCTAGATATCTAGATTTCTAGATTTTTAGATTTGTAAATTTGTCGATTTCTAGATTTATAGATTTTTCGCTTTCCAAGTTTATCCATTTTTAAATTTCTAAATTTCCGAATTCCCAAATTCCTAGATCCCCAAATCTTAAATTCTCTAATTTTCAAGCGTTCAATTCCCAACTTCGTAAAATTCTGAAGAGTTGTTCGGCCCATTTTAGATGTGGGGTTAGCAGCGTTGTGAAGACCATAGGGTTTCTAGTTTTGTTGAGTTTTGCGCGAATTGCATTTGTCTATTGTCTTCGCGTGTTCTTCGTTCTTCTTCCGTTGCGACGCTTTAAGAGTAAAGATACGTTTTTGTAACTAAGCGACTATTTCTTTCTATATCGTTCAATTAGTTTATTGTTAAAGACCCGAATCAAGATTTACTCGAGTTAGTAAAACGTTTATTACGCAACAAATACAAAGTTAATCCTTCATCTAGCTCTCTACTTGTAAATATATACACAGTATGTCGGAAAAGTAACGGAACTTTTTAAAAAGGAAAACTACTAGCGCCATCTATAAAAACAATATGCTATTTGAAAACAGTATTCCTTCCCTACAAAATAAAGCAATCATTATTGGAATCGAGCAACGAATTGTAAATTTATAGCGTTTAAAGGGTCAGAACCTTTCGTCACCGTGTCACAAAATCACGATGGAGCAAAGAGCGAATATTAAATTCTGTTTCAAGCTCGGTAAAACTTTTACAGAAACATTTGAATTAATGATAAAAGTAAATGGTGACGATTGTTTATCCCGTACACGTGTGTTCGACTGGTATAAGCGATTCCAGGACGGTCGTGATACTTTGGAAGGCGACCCAAAGCCAGGTTTTGGGTTTTTCTAAATTCTAAACGATTCTAAAGGTATTATGCTTCGGGAATTCGTTGCACAGGGACAACATGTTAATGGCGAATATTATCTGGGTGTTATGGAACGTTTCTGGAAAAGAATCGTTCGTGTGAGGCCCGAATATCGAGCGTCGGGAAGTTGGTTTCTGTTGCATGATAATGCACCAAGTCACAGAACTGTCGCTGTTCGTGAATTTTTGGCGAAAAAACAAGTCTGTGTGCTCCAACATCCTCCATATGCGCCCGACTTATCTCCATGTGATTACTTCCTCTTTCCGAAACTGAAATTAGCTATGAAAGTAACGTTTTATGACACTGTTACACAAGACCAAGCAGCTGTGACAAGGGTGATTGAAACGATTCCGCAAAACGACATAAAAAAGTCTATGTATCTATTGCTTGAGCGTGCCCAACGGTGTATTGATGCGGATGGGATGTAATTTGAATAAAAAAAATTAATTTTGGCAAAATAACTAATACTTTTCTTTTTATTTAAAAAGTTCCGTTATTTTTCCGACATACTGTGTATGTTAGCTCGGTGAGTTCGGAATAAAATCTGTTAGAAAACCATTCACAGGAAAAACGTAAACTTTGGGAAAGAAACAATTGGTTGATCACTGGGAAAGGGTGTGGGAGCTGCAAAGGTCATTGGCTAATTTTGTAAGAAGAGAGGTGGTTAAAAAAGGGGTGGAAAGTTAGGAGGTAGAGGGAAGTGATTTAGTAGGACCTTGGAAAATCCTGATCCTAACGGAAATTCTAAAGAGGACATGTTTATGTGATATTAAACAGACCAGAAAGCTCGAACCAGTGGGCAATAGAAGGAAACAAAAAAGGGACAGCATTGTAGAGAAAGTCGGCAAGTTCTATCTGATTTGCAACATTGTATTTACTATGCATTATCTCCTTACTTTATTATGTTTAACGGTTATGTATTATTATTTCACTTATATTAAATTTGAACAGATTCAAAATCTAAAATTTTTTAATTCCTAAATCTCCAAATCCATTGTACAGAAGTTAGCAAATAGCTCTAGCACGCAGGCGTCCAAATACACAGCACCGCGTTTATCGCTATCTAACGTAAACACTAAGTCGCTGTCACATTTTCTCCGGTTTACAGTGTAAAAAATTGTTTTGTCTGCACGAGTACATTTGCTAAGGATATTACGTACGTTGTGATGTTTTCAAATCTCTGTACCTATTTATAAGAATAAACAGGGAGTTGAAGTTAGACTGTTCGTAAACTATAACCTATTTACCTTACTTCACCTTACTTCCAACAAGTTCAGTACAAGAGTAATTCTACAGTAATAGGAACTTGCGGCCCTCGCTTTTTAACACTTTATTACGTCAAACCGTATTATATGTTCGTTTTAGAACAAGATTTTAACTGTAACTGTTGGACTTTTCAAGAGATTTAATAGAATAAAACATCCTGTTGCAATATTTATTACATAAAAAATGATCAAGAAACAATATCGGTCATAAGTATTAGAAATTCATATTTTTAATTTTATTTAAATTGAACTTGAATTTTAAGACTAAGTTTATACTTCACATCTTGTGTACAGTATGTCCAAAAAGATTAGGATCAAACTTATGCTACGTATTATTGAGGTCCAAAAAAAAGTTCATATAGATTTATCTCTGACAATGATTTAGTGGAAAAATATAAGCATTCACAGATTTATGGACAAAATTCGTGCTGCAATTCGTTGTATAGAATCGTATACAGTATTATAATTCTGAATGACAGCCATTGTTAACACGGATAATAACTTTCGGAATGTGTACAAGATCCGTTTAGTATTATTTCCAATACAGTTGGAATTTTTGAGAACTTGACAATCACTAATTTGAGGAATGAAAGCTACATTTTTGCAGAGGAAGGAATTTTCGAACATGTTTTTTGTAATTCTCACAATAAATCGCAAATATCTTTAAAAACATATATTATCTTTTCAATACAACATTTTTGAATATCAGTTTATTTGAATTTTTTCATACATTTGACCATAGTAAGTTTGGTCCCAATCTTATATACTATACCAAACTTATCTTGTGACTAATACTGAATTTTTTCTGCGATATTTGAAACTATTTTTTGTATAAATGCTTCTACTTTTAAATTATAACATTTCTTATTATCCGTTAAAGTAATATACAGCGTGTGACCGGACGGGTGGCACAACCGAGCAGAGGTTGATTCTCCATGTAAAAATAAGTCAAAAAAAGGGATATCGTTTTTTCGTTCAACGCTTTGTTTCCGAGAAAATCGAATTTGAAAATTCTATCCAGTACGCGTGCACTGGACTGTCTCTCCAAGTCATTGTTCGCTACAAGTTTCCTTTTGCATTCTAACATTGATGTTTCTAATGTTTACATCTTTTCTTCAACCATACGACTTTCTTCTACTTTTATTCAGTTTCGATCAGACAAGCTGTAACAATGTCTACTTATAGCAGTCGCGAATATGTCGATATGATAAAAGCTTTAGGATCTTGTCATGGAAATGCACCAGCAGCAGCTGAATATTACAGGCAACAATTTCCAAATCGTCGCTTTCCGGACAGGAGAGTGATACACATAGCAGAGCAAAGGTTAATTGAGTGTGGTTTTTTCACAATTACCATAAGTCCGGTGGCAGTAGAAGATCCCTAAATTTAGAAACAAAAGTTCTTGATACCGTTGCTATTAATCCTAAGATAAGTATACGAAAACTTAGTGCTTATCATAATAGCAGTACCAGAACTATTGGTCGCAATAAATAATATTAACATTAACATTTATTATTTACAATACATATTTAAACCTAAAGGCAATGAACCTATACAGAATGTCATATAAAGGTATAAAAATTTAATATGAATAATGGTAAAAATAAAATTTACATTCTTGAATTCCAAAACGGTGCCAGCGGAACACTAACGATCATGGTTGAAGTGAATCGTTCCTAAAACTTCATTTTCCGAATCACTGTCGTGAAAGAAGTTTAATCATGAACGTAATTTTGTGATTATCGTGGTAACTGTTAGTGATTTTGCATGTCGTCACTATAAACTTACTTTAAGGAAAATAAATGTTGAATCGAAGATTAAATCCTTAGACTTAGTTCCGCTATGTGCACAAAATGTATTAAAATAACCACACAGTGATCTCAATCTTGTGAATACCTTTTCAATTCCGTGTAAATAAATTTCTGACACAAATCAATGAACTGAATAACTGAAGATTCTTTGAACAATTTCGTCTACAATAAACTGTTTCGTTCCGATATTATTTTATGACAGTTGACGACGCGTTCCGGCAGCCAACTTTTTGACGGATTTTCACCTGTACCCAAAGTTAATTCCGTGTTGTATTTTAGTACTCAATCGCACACAATCAAACCAACACTCTACACACTAAAATTATACATATTCATATATTTCAGTTACTCTCGCAACGATGATAAAATTCTGTCACGTTTTAACCTCAAGGTAGTTTTACTGTTTGCGACTTTAAAAATTTAAATGAAATTTTTTTAGGTTATTTCTCTACTAACTATTTTCATTATTGTCTGTTTCACTATACATCACATGTGTAATATTACAGAATTAATTAAAAAATGGTTATTTCAAATTATTGTATTAAATCGAATGGCGGCTGAGAGGGTTAAACCTATTAAACTTAAAAAATAAAATAAATAAACGCGCATAAAATTACTAACCTTTACAATTAATATCAAATGATTTGCACTTTTGTTGGTAATTACTGGATCACACTTTTATGGAAATCTAATTACGCATAAAAGTGTTAAAAATGTTTAAAGGATGCGTATAAAAAGGTTGATTGTATTTTAGCGTGATCCATGATAAACTGCTTTATCCTCCATACGTTAACCAGTTCATTGGCCACCCTATATATTCCGTGCGAAATAACGAGGAACAGGTATAAAGAGGGAACTGAAAACGATCTCTTCATCCTCATATTATATAGAAATAGCTTAATTATACGATGATACAAACGACCGCGAGCCGTATCGAAACAGTTATAATTTCTCGCCGCTCGTAGAGAACGAGTTTATAACTCAACATTATGCGAAGCAATCGAGCCGGAGGCAACGAATTTATACGAATGAATACGTGAGAAATCGTAGTTACTGTATTTACTTGTGTATCGCTCGATTCTGTTGTTCTTCATCAATCTCTTGTTCGATTCGTATAATACAGAGAAACTAATAACTGAACGATTAATCGAAATACAGGGCATTTCTGTGGTTTCAAATAACCGCTAACGGGTAGCGGACGCACACACTCGTACGAAGTACATAAAAGTTCGTTTAACTTTTGTTTGTGTAGAATATGGCTATGTGAGGCAAAACTTTTTCGTTTAAATTTTTCAAAGGAATTTGAATGTTTGTATTTCTTCAATGGAACGTCATATTTATCCTGTAAAGCGATGAAACTTTAAATGAAATGCCATATTTTTGATCCAATATAGTGAAAAAATAGACAAAGTCAAGGTATTATTTATTAAAACTTTGAATGAATGTCACAAACCAGAAAATGTTTCACTCGTTACGTTTACGGGGTATTTTATAACCTTTATGAACAGTTTCTACGATACAGTCAGGAAAATAATTGTAATGGCATATCTTTGATGTGGATGAAGAGGTTATAACATAGCGAGATTTTCTAGTTAATTTTGCAGTTTCTTTTTTAGCAAAGCTTATATATTCATACAGAAATTTTACAAGCAATAGGTTGGAATTTTATAAATTATTTAAATATTTATTAATTATTACCATATGTAGGAATAACATATTGTATTTGAAAATAGTATTTAATTATTATAATACATAGAAATGAAGTATTGTATTCGTAAAACTGATTTCTAGTTACAATACGCAGAAATAAAATATTGTATTAGTAAAGTAGTGTTTAATTATTACCATATGTACAAGCAGAATGTTGTATTTGAAAAATAGTGTTTTATTATTACAATATGTCAAAACAAAATATTTGTAAAATAGTGTTGAATCATTAAAATATGTGGAACAAAATTTAACATCAAAGCAGCTAACAAAGAAATGCAATTACTGTCACGTTGATTAACATATGTCTTATTAATTGACAGGAAAAATATCTTCGGTAAATATTATTAACAAAATATGGAACTGTTATACAGCTTTTCGTATCAAACATAAAAACGCAAGAATCTCGTTAAAAATAATTATTGATATTAATTTATTTACAACAGTGTACATATCACATAATAATTTAACGTTTTATAAATTTTCTAAATTTCAGAGATTAAACTCTTATATTCGTTTTGAATGTTGAGCCAGGTATATATAACAAATTAAAAAATAAAATTGTGTGTTGTTGACAACATGTACTATGACGTGTCTGACCGCATACGTTAATTACTACTGTGACAGCCAACGTGTGTATTTATAAAGTCGGAGTAAAGTTACAATAATTGATTTTCCGTTAGTTTAAATACTGTCTGACACATTCATCTTTTTCAAATTTATAAATTTTGTAGTCTCTCAAATCCTATATATTTGAACCAAACATTTTGATTAGTTTTAACACTCTCCCTTCAGAAATTTTGTTTTTCAATTAAGAATGAAAAAAAATTCTTTTCTTTCAAAACTAATTTCTGATTATGAACAAGATATCATTTTTGCATATACCATGAAAAAATGTAGTATATCGTTACTTCGACCTGGTATTATTATACATTACTATATTTGCATAAATTATTTTGTTATACCAGGAAGTTCCAAAAGTGCTTAATTCGTGAGGTGAAGTTGTACAACGTTAACCTGTGGTATATTAAAGTTTTATTCGAGAGAAAGTCAGAACGTAATCATTCTCTATTCTACCAGAGCTATTCCGTTAAACTTTGAAATTCCAGAAAACTTCATTAACGATGTAGTGCTATCTTATTTACATTGTATATTTATGATGCATACTTTGGCTGTTGCTAAAAGGTTTCTGTTCCAATTGTGACTTTATCCGCGGCTCAGAAATTCTGTAAACGGTAGCCACAACGTCACTTTTTATATTACAATCTCTGTGTATCCTAGGAACAGGTACGATATTAATTTTTATTCTCACCTACAAAGACTCGGTTTTATAAATATGAAACAAGCATTCAAATTCTCGTTTACGTAACTATATTTTTGTATCGATTCGATCGTTTGGATGAAATATTCATGTAATATGCCGTTACTTCAAAGTTTCACCACATGTATAAAACTGCGATACAGGGAGAGTTCTGTCTACCAGTTTAAACGATGAAGGGCGATTTTCAGCCTCTTGCAGATTTGCACGAAGAGTGTATTTCCGTGTAATTCTCAGCTACTTCATTTTCCCATAAATTACTGTTAAATATGAAATATACGCGCTCGAAAGATGGTTAGAGTCGAAAATAAAAGGAACAAAATTAAGCTATTAGCATGGATTCAATGTTTATAAGAGCATAAAACAAATCTTATAAATTGTATAGCTTTATAACAATGATATGTGATAAGAAATAGTGATTCTCAAGTAAGTGGAAGTAAAATTTATGTCTATTGGTTTGATCAATATTTATAACAAAATGGTAGAATAAACATTTGTTTCCGCCTTCCTCAATATGGCAATGTAAACCATATTTTTCCAAAAGACGTATCTTTTCAAACTTTTTCTCACTGGTATTGCGAGTAATATCACAACAGAATTTTTACAGTATCGTATTATTTTAACAAAAGTTACTGAATTTACAAAAGTAAATAAATAATAATAAATTTTGCCGGAAATTTCTATATTTAAAAACAAAAATTATTTTACATAATCACTAAAGTAGAATCACTTTGTTATTTGAATAGATAATTGTTTCTGTGCAAACCATGAATCAAACTTAATCATGTAATTGCGTATAATTCTAACTTTCAGTCAATAGTAACAACAAAAGTTTTATTAATAACAATTTAAATACTTCGTGAATTATAGTATCCCAATTTCGGAAATGCTAATGTGCTGAAAATGGTGCGTTAAATTAAATCGGAGCATAAATTAAAAGACATTAGCAGAAAATTTCCAGCGAATACATAATTATGAATACAGATTCAGAACTTTAACAAGCATCACATAAATTATAAGCTGTGAATATAAATCAGCAATATTATGAATTCTCCGAACCAACAGTCGAATTTTTACGAAAGGAACATTATTGAAAAACGAATAACATTTATTAGTTAATCATTTTCACTCAATCGATGAATATTTCGTTGCAAAAACGTGGGATATTATTTAGCGTTCATCAATGACTTCAGAAATTGATTTATTGCCACAGACTGCAATTTTTCAGACATTTTAATGAACGTCAAATTAATGAACCCTCTCGAATTTTATGAGTGCATATAATTGATTTGTTTCTATAATTTAACGTATCAAATCTGATCGTTTCAGGTCAAGTATTCGACTTTCAAACTTATACAATTTTCCTATCTTACTTAGTTAAGCACACTTACAAAAATATAAGCCAACCAATTAGCCAGTAACTTTTACCGGCATCTCATTAAGGGTCGTCCAGTGGCAAAAATTCAAATTTAAATTGTAAATGAGTACGTTCAACGTGATGCAGTTTAACTTACTCTTTAACTAACCACCAATATTCACATACAGACTTGCTGCATTATCGTTGTTTCATGCTTTCATGTAGTTTATTTCAAAATTATATTTACAGAAAATCAAGTATATGTATAATAAATATGTACACATACAATGGTAGTTAATAATCCCTTCGACAAAAATTATTCATTCATTTTATTTAACTATCTTAGAATAAGTATGATTTTTTAAAAATTATTTATTATTCTTTTTTTAAATAGTCTCATATTATAGTTTTAAACTGTATATGAACAGTTTACTTGATGAATCTGTATATTTTACACTTAATTATATTACACTGCAACTTATTTTGTTGTGATACACATAAAGGGATTAGATCATCTCTAAAACTGAAAAAGTCAAATTTTCTTTATTATATGATCAAAAATATATTTTTTGAATTCATATGAACAGTGTAGGTCAAAGCTAATGGATTTTTGCAATGCAAGTAAACAAAGCAAAATAAATAAAAAAGTAAAGTTGTAATAGGAATTTAATCTCTGCTTTATTGCATTATTTTGTATAAATTTGTATTGATAACCCATGAGGTTTCCTCAACAAAATATTTTATTCCATTATGACACCATTAGATTATAATTTTATATTTGCTGAGCTGTTAAATTTTTTTTATTACTCAAGCTCTTAATTAAATACTTGAATAAAAAACATTCGAAATGTATTAAAAATTGATAATATTCAAAAACATTCCATAGTAAACAAAAAATCTTTCATTGCTAAAAATGGTTTACAGTTTCCTAAGAAGATGAAACGCTATGAAAACCGTGTTAAGTATTGAAACAACGAAAAGACAGAATTCGTTGAACCATGTTATGTAATTGTATAATATGTAATTAATTACAGTTACATAATAGCAATAATTGCCTTGCCAATCTGTTACGCACAGATGAACGTAAACGCTGTCAGAATCGTTAGTTCCGAATTCTCAACATGTTTTCGGTAAACTATTCAGTTTGAAATTTAAAATCTTTTGCACATTTCGCATTCAGCATTTTATTACTTTTACTGCACCATTTGCTATTTTTCTCTTGAATGTATTAGTTAAACTGCAACTTGAATTCGTGCCAAACCACAGATTTAAAGGATTTCTGGTCACCCATTTTTATATCGTGCAACGACGTGCAGTTCTCTATTACGAATTCTATGTTCTGCAAGTGTTACATCTTTCTAGGACTCTTTAGAATTTTTCATAAAACTTCGTCCAACTACGGTGAACGAGGAACAAATCGACTGCTCCACATAAGCTTATAATTTTGCTAAAATTTTAATTTTAAAATTTAATTTTATATTTAAAATTTTAATTTTAATTTTATGTGTACCTATGTGTAATAGTTTTGCAATTTTTATCTTTGTCGTAAGACGTTCATAAAAATTGTTAACATTACACTTATTGGTGTATAATGTACAAAATACAATGCATATAAATGCAGCAAAAATTGTTTGAAATAATAAATTGCCATTCGATTACATTTAATTGACGAGAAAAATCAGGTTTTAATGCGGTTAACAAGATTTTTAATAAAATTTTTATTAACCTGTTCCAATATATTAATAACAGCGGTTTTAAATTATTGAACCCCCGAATATTTTCTGGTCTCTGCATAAATTTGATTTATTAGTAATACCCATACGTTTTCTAATGGCATTTTTATCCGGAGAACGTGTCGGCCATTTTAAAATTTGAATATTGCGATCCTTAAACCATTTGACGCGCTTACACTGCGATGACTAGGAGTAATATTCTATTAAAATGCAAGTAGTAATTCATCATATTTTTGAAAATAAAAGAACAAATGTGATTATAAAATTCCTCGATATTTTTTACAATGAGTTCCTTGTTAACATTATATGCTATTATAAATTATATTTCTACCATTCTAAGGAGGTTACGGAGATAACCGTGAAGAAAAGCGGATTCAACAAATTCAAATGTACTTAGCATGAAGAAAATGAAGAACAATAATATTGTGTAAGATAAATTTTAAAATATTAGAAAACATTTGTTTATTTATTTTTTTATCTTATTAAATTATGCACAGCAATTACTTTCATAATAAAAATACAAAAAGTCTAGATATTACAGTAATGACATTTCCTAAACATAGAAAATGCACAAAACTTAAAATGTATATAGAAAAATTACAATAATTATATACTATAATACGTCGTTGAATTTGTGAAAAATAGCTTTTATTCATGATAAAAACAAAATTAAAATTTCCAAAAGAATGGAGAAGCAATTTGATTTTTGTAAAAAAGTTATTTTTTCCAAAATCCCTTTGCATAGATTTGTAAACGTAGATTTTTAGACGTGTATTACTGTTAGATATGTAAATCAACAGTGATTGACCATTTCCTAAAATTGAATTATTTTCCATCCTAATTGACTTAACCTAGACCATGAATGACCTTCCCAATAGATCGTCTATTGAAATACACTATCAAAATGTAAGTAAAAAAACATACCATTCCATTAAAAAAAAAAACAGAGATGACCTTCATATTTCCAAGGCGCCTCTATTTGGACAAAAATTATTATCGCTATATAATAGATCCCTACGTACCGTACAATTTTGGTTATACTAATTTTTTTCTGGGCCTTATGGATTCGAAGATATTTAAGATGCGAATAGTTATTGTCCCACCCTGTATATCGCCAAAGTTCTCTTTAAGTACACCATGTTCAGGTGCAGTTACATTTCTAAGAATTATTTTGAATCGTTCAATTTACGTGTAACAAATAACAGTAACTAGAACACTTCAATTTTATCCCGTCTATTCGGGTAAGATCCAGGAATTCGATCAGAGGAAAATGAATCGCAGTTTGGAAATCGATTTGTTAGAGTGCAAACACGAGAATCGATTTCCGTTTCATTTTGCGTAAAAATCAACCCTATAAATCTTGTGCGAACTCCGGCTCGTTCGAAATGACAGAAACTGCAAACGAATGAGTCTCGGTGTCGTTGAATCGATCGTTGACTCGGTATTTGTACGTAAACTCTCGCAGCAGATGAAAAGGGGGTGAAATGGGAGAGGTGAAAAGCGTTACAAGTGAGATGTACGAGAACCGGGACCAGCTACTATTCCTTCGTCTTTCTGAAGCAGATTGCCAACTTACCTGGACGTGACATGCGAACCCCTTGAAACCATGCGATCGATATTATAAGCATCTACATCCTGCTAGGGTATAGTATTAACTGGAAAATTAAAGGTTGCTAAAGTAGGAACACATTTTGGTGCTTTCATTATTCACTCTGTACTATTCCCACCGTAACTACTCTAATATTTCATGTTCAATGTTTTTATTCTTTTATCTACAATGTGTGGCAAATTATTATACCGCAACAAGAAACTTCATATTTCATAACATTAATCGATGAAATAGAAGAGATATTTTTATTGCGACGTTATGATATTGTTTAAGAATTTATGCATATAGTCATTTGAAAACCTTAGAATATTTATTGTTGAAACTATACGAATTTGGGAATTTGAAAATTGGAAAACTTAGAAATTTGACAGTTTGTGATATTCGAAATGCGGGAAGTCGGATATTTGAGAATTTTGGGACTTAGCAATTTAAGGGTTTGAAAATATGGGAAATTCTGGCATGGGAAGTTTCGACATTTTAAAATTCGGAAATTATGAAATTTGAGAATTTGGAAGTTTGGGAATTATGAGACTGGAGATTTGGACATTTGGAAGTTTGATAATTTGGAATTTTGAAAATTGATGATTTGGAGATTTGGGGATTTAGAGATTTGGAGATTTGGAGACTTGGAAACTTGCAGACTTGAAAATTTGTTGATTTTGAGATTTAGAAATATGGTAATTTGTAGACTGAAGATTTAGGCATTTGAAAATTTCGAAATTTAAAAGTTTGGAGATTTGACGATTTGGAAATTCAAAAATTCAAAAATTCAGAAATTCAGAAATTCAGAAATTCAGAAATTCAGAAATTCAGAAATTCAGAAATTCAGAAATTCAGAAATTCAGAAATTCAGAAATTCAGAAATTCAGAAATTCAGAAATTCAGAAATTCAGAAATTCAGAAATTCAGAAGTTCAGAAATTCAGAAATTCAGAAATTCAGAAATTCAGGAATTCTGAAATTCAGAAACTCAGAAATTCAGAAATTTAGGAATTTGAGAATAAATATGTGGTGTGTAAATTCCTAATATATATTTAGCATTAGAATATTTTTTCATAAAGTACATAAAGTATTGTATGTCCTATGTATATTACTGCAATTAAATATTGCAATATTTAAATTATATTTTAATTTTTATTATAATTACTATATTTTAATCACTTCAT
Organism: Megachile willughbiella; assembly: GCA_945859595.2. Taxonomy (NCBI): domain Eukaryota; kingdom Metazoa; phylum Arthropoda; class Insecta; order Hymenoptera; family Megachilidae; genus Megachile; species Megachile willughbiella. Next base: position 12,024,286 of record OX243801.1, read on the forward strand.
ATTATATTGAAATAAAATATATTTAAATTGAACATAAGTACCGTAATAAAATTTAAGTATTTTACGTCCTCTATATTATGGTAATTCAATTTTTGTAGTACAATAATTTTATTAATAATTGTTGCTCAATGTAATATCAATCAAAATACTAACCGACCACATTTGGTTACATCGTGTGCTATTTGTGGTTGTCACATGGTCAGTGGTGGTACAATTAATTATTAAATATATTTTAGATTATATCATTGAAGTGTTTAGGTAAATATCCAAAATATTTGTTACATAAAATTATCATATGTCAAATGTCGCTCATGTTCTCGATAAATATAATAAATAGTTATTTATGTCATATGCTAAACATTGTATTGAAAGGTATAATTTAATGAAAGACTTGTACATTTATATACGATTATTTCATAAAATAGTGGGGAAATAAACATTAGTAGATAATATAGCCTATAAATCCACATTTAGGTAGCTTTATTTGTAAACGATGACTTAAGAATAAATTTAAAAACTGATTTAAGAATACTTAATATATAAAAATTAAGGTAAATATTTAAACCAAGGGAGCCACTTCCGATTTCGATCATCTTGAAATATGTTGTCAAGGTCATTATTCTGAACACCTTGTTCCTGCACATATGATGGTTGGACTATTTTAGTCTTCGAGATATTGGAAAAAATAACGCGCTTTATTGCCAATATTTCCAAGAGAGAATAAATTGCAACTAGAATCTCTTGTATTATTTTGGGGGCTTTCGCCTTTCTAAACCCCCCCCCCCCCCCCCCCCCCCCCTCCCCACGACGGCAATAACCCTAAGCCCCTTTGGGACAGACATTTTTAGGTACTTCGAAAACACATGTGGGCATAAATGAACGGATAGTACATGTAGATATGAGCTTAATACTTAGACTTTCATTAGAGGGATACATAATTGCCATTATTTTGAAAAACGCACCTTGAGAACATATTTCAAGGTGATGGAAATCGAAGGTGGCTCCCTTATTCTAAATATTTGCCAAAATTAAATACTTAATAGGTACAAATGATGCATCTACCGTATTTTTTCTTGAATCAGAAAATAAAACTCTACAATATTTGCATGTTCACAAAAACGTCACATTCTTTTTAAATATTAGTTTGCCACATTATAGAATGCAATAGAGAGTTGTAAAATGGTTAATAACATTAACATTAGTTGTACAAATAATGTGGATTAAGCACAAAATGCTTTTGTCTCTTTTCAATCACTTTTTTATTTAATTTAAAAACTGAATATTTACCGATGTTTTACAATAGGAGGAAGGTATTATATACAGATACTACATAAAAATAGATGACACTATATAAATATACGACAAATAATAACAAAAAGTTACAAATCTTCTTTTTTAAAAAAATAAGATTTCGAGTAAACTTAAAACATTGCGTATTCTAAAGCAACACTTCGTTATTTAATACATTTAATAAATAATACAGGAAAGAGGGTATTGTTGAGTCGTTGGCAAATTAGGTAGCGAATTTTGAAAGTAAATCTTGTGAGTGTGCCTACTTTGCACATCAACGATGACGAACGAATAATTAGAATTTAGGTGACGGAAGGTGTTAGTTAAGGTTGGCACGAGTTACACAACAAACAAGTTATGGCTTTATTAATGATTAAAGCAATGAGTTAATTAAACAGTTAAACTATTGAAGACTGAATTCTATCGAAGAAGGTTTGTATCGGTCAAAAGTTTGTGAGAATCTGATGTTAGGGGCAACACGCTTTTCTTAAATCATCTCGGTGAAGATGGACTGATGGGGATGAAAAAATTTTAATTGTTTGAAATTGTAAACTGACGTATTAGCAAAGGAACCACTTACAAAGTAGTGGTCACCCTCAGGTAATGTAAGTACCCACGAGTGCAGTGTACGGGAAATTTCCAACGCACCGACTGTGACAGGTAATAGCCTTATGAAGCCCTTTGAATCTACCAAAACGTGCTGAACTTGAAGAATCAAGAAATACTAATTCAAGAGACAATTGTTGCTAGAACGACCATAAAAGACAAAAAATATTTAGTAGTTTCATAAACTTATTCTTGCAGAGGGTCAGTTCAGAATCTTTTTGGATGGCTAAAGGTATTTACAGTGTTAAAACTCTGAACATTGCAATAAGAAGAAAATGACGAACCGCTGTGAAAATAATTGTTTATTCTATATTTAACTATAGTCTTTTGTTTAAATATTTCTCAAAAACATGTAACGTTATATCTTTTATAATTTAAGCATCAATCTACATTTACAGCTCAGTAATTATTGTTACAACGTGAAAATAAAAAAGAAAATTGAAATTTAGGCACGTTTTGTATTCACTTGTTCTTGATTTTGAAGACTGTAAATATAATTGAATCTAAAATTCACTTGCAATGAAAATATGAGTCTGGTTCGCCACGTGTGAACTGTGCGTCACGAGTGTGACACGATATTGTAGTGCAGGGGTCGACAACCTTTCTGGAGTTAAGAGCTATTTTTTTCCCGATGTGATCAATTATTTTTTTAAAGAGTCAAATATAAGCACATACATCGGTATGTATTAGAAAAAATAATATAATATCTGCTGTGAAACATGTATTGATTGTGAAATCAAAACATTCTATTTTGCGTAGTAACAGAACATATAAGTCAACGTATTAAAGAAAACGGAAACAGTTTTTGGTTTTGAGTATGGCGTCGGTGAGTGTGGAGAGCAAGGTTAGCTAAAGCTAGGTTTACATGTATGCGATCTGCCGCGCATTTTGATATGTGCGCAGGATTATTATATTTGTTTGGCAATTGCAATATTGCAGTTAATATTTCAATATGTACTATTAAACTACTTAAGAGTCACAAATATGATTTTACTGAGCCGCAGGTTGCCGACCCCTGTTGTAGTGCAAGTAGTTAAAAGAAACTGTATTATACCATTGTGAACATCATAAAATGGGTAACACTTGTATATTCTAATATTGATTCTCTGAGTATTATATACACATTGGTGTAACTGGACCTTTTGTTTGTGGAGTTCTTACTTTAGGGTATGTCAGATTCACCTGGTCCCTATACAATTACGTTAATTCTATTATATCCCATATATAGGTATTCTGTTCAGTGCTGGAAATAATGCATGCGGCTCCTCCAATTCCCACCTTTAATGCTCTCCTGCCATATGATTCAATTAGTAGTTGTGACCGCTTCGACCAATAATACAATTTGGCCGAAAGTCCGCGTGCTGTTGTAATCATTGTAGCGGCTACAACCAATCACACCCATGTGCATTCTTCTCGGTTCTGGACAATATTTTGTAGCGCCTGTCTCGGGTGAATACATTTGAATTCATCATTCGAATACAAATCATTAACTACTCTTCATATTTCACCTGGATCCAGAAATCAGATATATAATGCTAAAACTTATAGATTACAATAAGCAGGCTACGACTACATACTGTTACTTATCACACATGAATATTTTCGTTAACAGTGGCACCCTTTTGAGACACTTAAATGTACACTTGGGTGCAACGTAGGATTCGTTTGGATATATGAATTTGACAATTGTTAAATTTTCAAATTCCAAAGATCTCAAATTTTTAAGTTCTCAAATTTTCAAATACTCAAGTCTAAAAATATCCAAGTTCCTAAATATACAAATTTACAAATTCCACACATCCCCAAATATTAAAATCTCTACATCTCTAAAGCCCCAAATTTCACGGCCCCCTAACCCAAGATCCCCAAATCACATGGTCCTTAAACCCAAGAGCCTTAAATTCTGCAGTCCACAAATCCCGAGATCCCCAAATTTGACGATCCCCAAAATTTCTAGATTTCCAAATTCCAAAGTCTTCTAATTCCTAGATCCTCAAATTCCAATGCCCTCTAATTTAAAGATTCACATCTTTCAGACTCCCCAAATCCCTATATACATAAATTTGTGTGCCTCGAATTTCTAGGTCTCCAAATCCCACGGGCCACAAAACTCAACGTTCCCCAATCCCAACAACCTCGAATTCCAATATCCCCATATTCTAACGATCCCAAATCCCAACGTCTCCAAATCTCAAAGTCCCCAAATCCCAATGTCCCCAATCCCAACGTTCCCAAATCCCAATGTCCCCAATGCCTAACGTTCGCAAATCCCAACGTCTCCAAATCTCAAAGTCCCCAAATCCCAATGTCCCCAATCCCAACGTTCCCAAATCCCAATGTCCCCAAAGCCTAACGTTCGCAAATCCCAACGTCTCCAAATCCCAATGCCTCCAATCCCAACGTTCTCAAATTCTAACCTAATCCCAAAATCTTAGAATCTTGAAATCCCTAAATTCCCAAATTTTATAACCTCCAAATTCCTAGAACAAACCTTAAAATTCCCAAATTCCTATGCATAAATTTCTACGCCATAAATAGCTTGATCCAGAAATTTCTATGTCCTCGAATTTGTAGATCTATAAATTCCTAAATCGTCATATCCTTACATTCCCATATACGTAGATCTCAAAGTCCCTGAATTACTACATCTCTAGATTATCATATCCATACATCTCTAAGCCAGATTTGCTATTGACTATTCAACTGTTAACACTATTGAAAATACTATTGATATTATAGTTTACACAAAATGTACGTACAGCGCTATTTCCATCTACTAAACCTTAGAATTTTCCCGAGGATAAACAGTTCTTTAACTAGTCCAAATTCGTTAATTATTTACAATTTCAGTTTGTACCCTCTCGAGGTATCTAGAGGGAGGTAATGGAACAGCATAATCCGATTTACACTGCTCTACTCCTGAATTAGTGTTATGCCTCCACACGCTCTGGTTAGTTCTGCAGTCTCAAACAACTGCACAGCTTTCTCATACACGCGTCCAATTCGAATCGCATAGCTCGGTTTGTTTAGATTGTCTGTTGGATTTTTGAAGTGGACCCACAATCCAATTAGCCCGTACAAATCTAACTGTGCCGGTTGTACTTGATGTAGCTTCAGATCTACCGTTCCACCATTCTAATAGTTTGAAAAACAAAGAACGTTGGAAAAATAATAAATGAGGGCGAACAAATAATAAATCATCAAGTGCGTTGATTTATAGTTTTAATTTATAGTTTCGTCAATAGTGAATTTTCAGCAGCACATATATTGGATGATCAAAAATTTGAACACGTATACGACATTTTTCTGCTTTATATGATACTTTTCTCATTCATTTCAACTCGCGTGCAGTACTGATTGTTGTCACTATTGTCTTAATATATTGTTTGGCTTATAGTATTAATATATTATTGTTATAGTAACAATATATTAATATTATAAACCAAATAATTTCTGTTACACAAGTATTATAAATTAATACATTAATATTATCTACTGCATTTTCTGATTCTCAAATATGAAGTTATATTAATATGTTTCAATTATAAAGCTGCACCCAGCTTTTGAGAGAAATCAGAGATATCGGTATTTCTTTAATGTAAGTCATACGCTTTTTTTATTGTAGTGGCTTAATTTATTACAAAAGTAATAAATTCAACGATATAAGTGTGTATACTAATTTGCAAGTTACTTTTAATAGAAAAAATATTACATTTTGTTATTTCGTCTTTTAGAAACTATAAATCATTTATCATTATACAAGCTATGACTGAATAAATAACTGACCATCTCAATTATAAAAGAAACATATTTTAACGTATTGATTCTAGCAACAGATCCTCAATATGTTATCGTCTAATATTTAAAGACCTAGACGGAATTCGTTTTAATCCTACACGTAAAATCACTTAATATTTTAGGAGTTTCCAGACGTATCATCTAATACTTTCAGACGATTTTAAATTCAAAATCGTGTAATACTTCAAGAATTAATTTCAGACGTGAAGTTATATAATATTTAAGATGTGGCATTTTTTGAAACGTGAAGTCTTGTTGTTCAATAGCTTCTCGTTTCATTTTTATTGAACTCATCCAGGATTCCAGCCATTTTCTCATTATCCATTTAATATATGAAGTGTTCATATGAACAGTATTATTTTACTGTCAAATTATTGCACTATACTTACATAACAATCACTAGAGCCAGGTCAAAAAGTTGACTTTCAAATACGATTTTACGAAAACTGCTATAATTATAAAAAATTGTTTAAATATCAGTTTGATGTTATTGAAGTTTACTTTCCAATTTGATATTATAATTTGATATTTGATACTTGATACTTGATACTTGATACTTCATACTTGATAATTGGTACTTAACACTTGACACTTGATACTTGATACTTGATACTTGATACTTGATACTTGATACTTGATACTTGATATTTGATACTTGATATTTGATATTTGATATTTGATATTTGATATTTGATATTTGATACTTGACATTAATATCAAAAATAGAAATGAGAAAATATGTTACAAAATATGTTGTTGTTTCTTGTAACGCTAGGAGAGTCGGTGATAGTACAATTTTATAATAATTTTTGAAAATCTCATAACTTTCCTTATAAAAATTCGTATCAAATTTAAAAATTAAATTTCCTGATATTAAATTCGCCATAAGTTCCTATAATTTAAACGAAGTATTTACTTTTCGTTTCATGATTTAAGACGTATTTAAGTACTACGAATAGAAAAATAACAATAAACACGTATTTTAATTATTAAAAGATATGGACGATATTAAAAATATTTTCTTAATTATCAGAAAAATCTTTAATACCATTAAGTATTAATCATTAAAGATATTAAATCTCTTAATCACTAAAAAATACTAGAAATGTTTTCAAAACCAGTAAAAATTATTAGCAATATTTTCTAAATCAGTAAAAAAATATTAATATTTTCTAAATCAATAAAAGTATCAGAAATATTTTTTTCGTTTTTTAAACTACCTTTTTAACTATTTTCTCATAATTAAGATATATTAAAAAGATACTGATATAATATTGTAAATTTAAGAATATGCAACGTGTAGCTGTGATTTTTTGTAACGGAATTTAAAAGTTGTACTTATTTTCGCTCAGAGTGTTCATCCCACTCCATCCTCCTCTGTAATAGGAAGCTCAGAAGACTTTAATTTACATTTATGCATTTCATGTTACCGCTGTGCAGAGGAAACGCTAAAGCTCGATCTAAAGTGCCGTATAGATGCAAACGATTTTTTAATTTGAAGTTTCAACGCCAATTGTATCTTAAATACGACTTTAACTACGTAGTGTTAATCTGCAGCACTTATCCGGAACCTGTTGAAATTGCATTCCGTATTCAATTGAGTCGAAAGGTCAAGTTAATGATATGTTAACGACTTCAACGACATGCTTGAATGTGACTTATCGTGGCACACGGTGTCTTCTATTGTTAAAAGAATACAGTTTGTATCGTTTATTCGTTTGTTTGCGTATCTTGGTTAGAAATGTTATAGCGAGAAACAATATTAGAACAGTAAATGTTAAAAGGTTCATTCTGTTTATCTTTCTCATTTATCTGAATGTACAGATTGCTCTATTTGAATTTTTAAATGCATATACAGACGTGGTCCGAATCTGTTATCAAGACCTTTCCGTTAATAGCTCTGATAGCTTAATAGAAACGTGATCGAAATAAAGGTTCGTTAGTATTAAATATCGAATTTATTGCTACAAAAGAAATTTTTAAAAATACTTTTTCATAAAATGTGTCTTTTATGTAGTTTGACTATTGAAACAGATAAACGTAATAATTTAGAGTTAATGCAGTACCAACAATTGTAGTTGAAGAATGTTGAACAATTAATTCTTGGTCATTTTTATTGTTATCTATAATTACTTATAATTTGATAATTTTATGGAATTTACAAATACGTTGAACACTGAGTGGTGAAATATTTATTATTCAAAATTTTAATATAACGATTCAAAATAATTTAAATAATGTTAATTTTTATAAGGTAGGATTAGATACCCTATTATTAATTTTAAAAAGTTATTAATCATATGTAAATCATTAAAGTCACAATATGTGGCAGTTATATAAATTTTGAAGATAATCTGTCACTTTGATATGCCACGTTAAAATAAATTAAAAAAAAAAAACTAATTTAATTGAATTTGATTCGATTTAATTTTGTTTACTGTTATTTTAAGATTGTATATTAATATTATGATTAAAGTATTTAGTACATTTTTACATAAATAATGATTTAAAATAAAGTACTTAGACTCTATGGGTTACATTAACATAAAATTTTGTGAATTAATTTAGGTTCAAAATTATTAGTAAAAGAGTTGTAAAAGCAAAATTAAGTATATTTCAATTTGTAGAAATATTATATGACATACTGTGATCCACATAACGTGTTACAATTCTTTTTATACAGAACTATCACATGTATAAATTTCATATATTTTTTATTATTTTCATTCTATATAACATTTGTACTTTTTTCTCTACCAAGTCTATCAGTTAGTTGTTAGTCTTTTAATTAGCTGCCACCGAGTAAAGAACTTTTCTTTATATATAAAATAATATAGTTTTTTTACATAACTCGATTCTCTAGGGCTTGATATAACTTTAACTTTAAAAAAATGGCATTAAAATAATATTTAAACAATGACATTTAAAAATGATATTTAATACAATAATTTGAAAGAATTCGCAAATTATTGACTTTTTTAAGATTATACTTTGTTTTTAGTGTTAAATTTCTTTAAGTAGCATCGATCAGTGTGAAAAGAAAATGTACCCTCCTGAATTGGTTGCATACTATACTTAGGTACGCATTACTAATTATTGCGCATTACGCTTAGGTATAAGGTATTAGTAACCACGCATTATACTTAAGTCATTTAAGCATAATACGTAGCAACTAAGTAGTGCACAAGGGTTCAATCAAGCGTACCACCTATTTTACTAATTAACGTTATAAATGGGTCAATCTGTTTTGACATGAACGCTAAGTCGAATAATGGCTTCCTGTAAACTAGGTACAATGTATAGACTAATTCTTGAATATTGAGGCGAATTGTGAGACATTTCGACTACCACATCGCACTTTCTCTTAGGAAAGGCTACCGTGTCCCATAATACACAATCCAGGAGTTGATTACTGATTCATATCATCGATGTGCCGACTTCAGATGAAAACAGATGAATATCTTCCCAAGCAATTGTTCCATAATACACAAATATAAGCTTTGCTAACAAGCAAAGCTACTATTTCATTATATAAAGCACAGAGAAACCTTTATATGTATGTATATGGCAATATCTGAGAACCACATGTCAGATAGAATAGATGGGATTCGGATGTTTTATCAAAATCGTTTATCTGACGGTAATGAAGAAAGAAAACATGTCTGACAAGAATTCACACAAAATTTCGTAATAAATACATCAATTGAAATATTTAAACATTTCACATTCTCTTATTAGTCCTCCAACGTTGGATGTTTTGGGATAAATTAACACCATAACAAGAAAAAACCAGGAAGCAGCAATAGCCGTACCCACATGGAATTTAAAGACAGTTATATACTTCAAATGTACATTTAAAACACGTAAAAAGAAATGAAAACATGTACATATACATGTGACCGTACACTTGAGTGCATCATAGGTTTCCCTTCAATAAATATAATACATTTCACAAATTTGAAAACTCTCAATTCCTCGGATTCCACTAATTTAAAAATCCTTCCAAGTTTCTATATATGTACATAGACCATCATATCCGTACATTATCAAATTAGAAGTGTAGTAACTTTTAAATTAAATGAAATATTTAATAACAGAACAATTATTTGACATTTAATTAAATTACAAGGAAAATTACACACGTTCTTTCCAATGAAAGGGTAATATTAGACTGGCTGAAAAACAAATAAAATCCCATAGCAATGATACGTTTTTCAATGAAACATGACACCAATTGCAACCCCAATTCACTCCGTTCACACTTCACGAGGAATATCCACAATCACTAACGGGTCATTCAAGTAATACTGTACTAATAAATGACTACAGAAGATTTTCAATTGGCGTTTCTAAATTCAGGGTCCCCAAATTCCTGGGTCTCCAAATTGCTAGGTCCAGAAATCATTAGTCTACCAAATACTTGGATTCCCATATTTCTACATGTCCAAACTTCAAAGACCCCAAGTTCCATAGGTCCTCAAATTACTAAACCACCAGATACTTAGATTCCCACATCTCTAGATACCCGAATTCGAAAGCCCTCAAATTCCTAAGTCCCCAAATCACTAAACCACCAAATACTTACAAGGGAACATATCCAAGTGTAACACACCGATTTTAATAAAACTTATGTGAAAGATAGTTCTCAAAAAAATATTCGACACGTATTTTTTTATATCGGCAATCGTGCACATTGAAGGGGTGATAATAGCCCTCAAAGTTAAGGGCTGAAATCATATTTTTGGGAATATCTCAGGAATTAAAGGAGATAATTGGAATCTTTTTTTTTCAGTTGTTGGTCTTTCAATAGGGAATTTTTCTGCAGAAAAAAATTTTAATAAACTTTGTTTGTTTAAATAATATTTTGAAAATTTATAGTTTTTGTTTAAATTTTTTGACTAAATGTTGATTTATTTTTTTTGCAACTTTGTGTACGTAAACTATGGACTAAAATAGATGATACGTGTTTTTGGAATTTGTTGTTTTTTGCAATATTTATTAGATATATAGTTTGAAGTCACCTCCTGTGATTGCCCCTAATCAGCATTTTTATTAAAAATATCATAATTTTTACAATCTTTTGCAATATTCTGAACATTATATACCTCCTCATATGCCGTTAATTGATTTTTCAATAATTATTGTAAGCATCGCAGGTATGAGCGTGACGCGGTTCTAATCACCGCCGCAAGGAACATAGCCTTTTATGGCCAATACTGATTTTATACCTTTAAGGTCGTAAGGTCTTCAGTCCAAATACAATATTTAGAATTTTTGGAAACTTTGAGATTTTTAAGAAATTAACAAAAAAAAATTAAATTAAATTATTTTTTAACAATATTGGCCATAAAAGCCTATGCTCCTTGCGGCGGTGATTAGAACCGCGTCACGCGCATACCTGCGATGCTTACAATAATTATTGAAAAATCAATTAACGGCATATGAGGAGGAGATCACGTATGCTGCTGTTCCCTTGTTAGATTCCCATATCTTTAGATGCCCAAATTTAAAAGTTTTCAAGCTCTATAGATCCCCAAGTCAATAAACCGACAAATACTTTAGTTCTCATATCTCCAGATGCCCACATTTCAAAGCTTTTAAATTCCTGCGTTCCCAAAATCACTATACCACCGAATACTTAAATTCCCATATCTCTATATACCCTAATTCTACAGTCCCCAAATTCCTACGTTTCCAAATCACTAGACCATCGAATACTTAAATTCCCATATTTCTATATACCCTAATACCACATTCCCCAAATTCCTACGTTTCCAAATCACTAGACCATCGAATACTTAAATTCCCATTTCCCTATGTACCCTAATACCACAGTTCCTAAATTCCTACGTTCCCAAATCACTAGACCATCGAATGCTTAAATTCCCATTTCCCTATGTACCCTAATACCACAGTTCCTAAATTCCTACGTTCCCAAATCACTAGACCATCGAATGCTTAAATTCCCATATCTCTATATACCCTAATACCACATTCTTGAAATTCCTACGTTCCCAAATCACTAGACCATCGAATACTTAAATTCCCATGTCTCTATATACCCTAATACCACATTCCCCAAATTCCTACGTTCCCAAATCACTAGACCATCGAATACTTAAATTTCCATGTCTCTATATATCCTAATACCACAGTCCCCAAATTCCTACGTTCCCAAATCACTAGACCATCGAATACTGAAATTCCCATATCTCTATATACCCTAATACCACATTCTTGAAATTCCTACGTTCCCAAATCACTAGACCATCGAATACTTAAATTTCCATGTCTCTATATACCCTAATACCACATTCCCCAAATTCCTACGTTCCCAAATCACTAGACCATCGAATACTTAAATTTCCATGTCTCTATATATCCTAATACCACAGTTCCCAAATTCCTACGTTCCCAAATCACTAGACCATCGAATACTTAAATTCCCATATCTCTATATACCCTAATTCTACAGTCCTCGAATTCCTACGTTCCCAAATCACTAGACCATCGAATACTTAAATTCCAATTTATCTATATACCCTAATACCACATTCCCCAAATTCCTACGTTCCCAAATCACTAGACCATCGAATACTTAAATTTCCATGTCTCTATATATCCTAATACCACAGTTCCCAAATTCCTACGTTCCCAAATCACTAGACCATCGAATACTTAAATTCCCATATCTCTATATACCCTAATTCTACAGTCCTCGAATTCCTACGTTCCCAAATCACTAGACCATCGAATACTTAAATTCCAATTTATCTATATACCCTAATACCACATTCCCCAAATTCCTACGTTCCCAAATCACTAGACCATCGAATACTTAAATTTCCATGTCTCTATATATCCTAATACCACAGTTCCCAAATTCCTACGTTCCCAAATCACTAGACCATCGAATACTTAAATTCCCATATCTCTATATACCCTAATTCTACAGTCCTCGAATTCCTACGTTCCCAAATCACTAGACCATCGAATACTTAAATTCCAATTTATCTATATACCCTAATACCGCAGTTCCCAAATTCCTACGTTACCAAATCACTAGACCATCGAATACTTAAATTCCCATATCTTCAGATGGCCAAATCCCAAAGGTTCCAAATTCGTCCGGAAATCTCAAGATCCTCAAATCGTTAACCCATCTCGAAATGTTTAAATACTTAAAAATCAACGGTCAGGAGGTATCTAAAAATTCTGGATTTGTCCTTGACCGTACAATACATACGTGTATTATATTCACATAATAATTTCACATTTTGCACGAGTTTTATGAATAAATCATCTACATTTCATATATAAATCTGGGTTATAATATATTCGCCGTACTTACATATACTGAGCGTAATAATAACGCTCAGATATGGTGGTTGATAAATATTAACCTAATTTCTTTAACCTTTACCAACACTTGACGGGTAGCACGAACTTGCTACATAGTACGAAAAATGTTAGGTAATATACTATCATATAGTGTTTTTCTTTCCGTTTTCTTGCCAGGTTTTTATAACTTTGCCATATAATCTGTTACGTTATACGGTGTAGACGTAGCTTCATACTTCCCCTTGCAAGTAAGGAACAAAGTGACCGTCTAAGTTATATAATCCTGAAGATCGCAGCCCACCTCGGAAGCTGGTTGATTATATCTTTTACCCAGGGAGGGTAATTAGTCAACGCCTCCGAAAAATATGACGTATAATATCCGTTATGCGCTAACGCGTGTCTAACGTTGCATACCAATATAAACTCACGTGGATTGCTAAACTTGCTAATTTGTCGCAAAATTTAAATTGTTTAACTAGTTCATTAAAGTTTGTCTAAATACACTGATTATGAATGATAACATCTCTTGTTCCGTTATGTTTCTTCACCTTCATAGACAGTACGATAAATATCTCATTGTTCAGTAGTTACATTAAACAACTTTGAATTTTGAGACACGCCATATATTTTTTCCTAACGTATAAGTTAATACTGAAAATGCGAATAGCTGCCATTTTTATCTCAAATAACTTTTTATATACGAGACAGTTTAATTTGAAATAAATTTATAATTTTGTATACAAGTAAATTTGTAATTTTAAATAAATTTATAATTTTATATGTGAGTAAATATGAGTAAATTCATAATTTCAGATAAGATTATAATTTTATATACAAGTAAATATGAGTAAATGTTCAATTTTAAATAAACCAGGTCAAAGTCACTTATTAAAGTTTTGTAACAAATTACAAATATTTCGTTTCGCGGTACCTATTAAAAATTCATTAAATGTTTTTCATCTTCCCAAAGCAATTTATCCCTAAAATAACAATTACTTATTGTTAGACAGATTGATAATCTTAGTCGAGAGATTTTCAATGTGAAAGAGATATGACAGTATTTCATATTCTAATTCAATAAACTTTTAAATATATTGTCATTTGTCGACACTTGAGGTCTTGAGTTGTTTTACTGCAAGATTCACTTGCATTTATTTAGCAATGCAAATTATTTACCATTCATTTCAGGTGCACCTCCTCTATATTTTGACAATAAATTTCTACTGTTATCATTGTTTGAAGTTGTAAGAAACTATACTGGATGAATCCGGTGACCATCAAACTGTCACCAATATTTTTTTCGCGTGATGCGGTGGTTGCAGGATATGCTGTGCTGGTTTATCTGTGCCAAGCCTTTATCGTTTCTGGTTGTATAAAATCCATTTTTCATCGCAAGTGACAATGCGTTTCAAAAGCGGATTTTATTTCTTTGGAGTACTAAAATGGCTATTTCCATCCGCCTGCAACTTTCGAACATCGTTCAATCCGTGAGCCATTTATTAATACATCTTCTGTAGTTTCCTCATCTTTAGTAGAAAGTTAGGATAACTGATAAAAGTGTTGTTCACTCATTAAAATTTCAATACCATTTTCTTTGTTTATTTATACAATAATTCTTACAGCATTGTCAATAAATTTGAATTTGATAATTATAAATTACTTTCGCTTATATGCAATATTCATTTATAATAAGTTGCTGAAGAGGAAACTTGATCACTACAATGTTCCGAAATAAATCACCCGTGAATCTTACAAGAAATAAACTTTAAATTGGCACTGTTGCAGTAAAATGCACTTTGACAAAAATAAATTTTCCTTGCAATTTTTAAATTCTTTGAATATTACATCGATAAGTAAATTACCGAAGATTCATTAAAAATGCCATTTTGGTCATATGATTAATGTTTTAATGTTTTATTTGTATTCTATTCTTTTGTTATTCTTCTGATATTCTATTCATTTGTTAATACTTTGAGAACTTTCTGGGAACACCTATTTGTTTTATTCCGAATTACAGATTCCAATCCTCCAGAAAATGTTATATAATGTACTGAGAACTCCTTGCAAAACTGTTGTTCTTTCTAAAGGTCTTGCCTTTTAAGTTACGTTTAATGAATGGTAGATGAGAGACAATATCAATATTTTCACTATACACAGCATAGCAATTTCATTGACAAAATTTGTTCTCTGTAAAATAACGAATATAGTGTGTTTATCAGTATAACCGAAAAAGAAATGAATCTACGTGAAACAAATGAACTAAAAATGTGGAATGAAATTGTTTTGTAGGCAGCTTCAGTTTCGAAAACAATGGCATTAAAATTGCAAAAGGTATTGGTAAAAACATTTATCCACGGCGCAGGAAATGTTAAATGCAATAACTTTTTCATTAATTTCTAGAATTAATGAATATTACTAAATAAAGAAATTTAGTTATTAATAACACTGAAACTTGTTATCATTCATTCTTAGTAACGTAATTAAGAAGGTACTAATGTATAATGTGATAAATTCAATCGATATGTAACAAGATCGATAATAAGAACACACATAAGTAACAATATGTGTTATAAGTAATGAATTACTTACTTATGTAGATTCTGTAATATAAATACATAACTTATTTTATATACCTCAAACATAAAAGTTTACTGAATAATTTTAGCGATATTAATGATTACATTTATTACTTAATCATATTTGTTGATTGTAGCATTTACAATTTGTTCATTTTGTCATCTTCTATATTGTAAACAAATTTTTTTGTAAATACAACAAAATTTTCAATTTTCCCGAAAACGAGACCGCATAAGAACAAATTTTATTCGATATTTTTAACTTTTTTTTTTACGTAAATTCTTCATATTTTTGTAGCATAATTTCAGAAACATCCTACATAGAGCAACATTTCCGATAAAACCAATTTTACATCTAAAATTAAGTAATATCGAGATATACGGAAATTAGTTTTCAATTAATTTTGGTTAGTTTTAATTATATTTAACTAGTTCTCAAAATTAAAACATGTTTTTATTAATAACCGTATTATTTGCTAATTTATTTCTTTTTATCCAATTGAATAATTGAATAATTCTGTTAGAAATAAAAAAAGATACGAGATAATAGTACAAACACTTAAGTATAATTTCCTTTATATTTTTACATCTCACAGACATATTTCTTGCTGATATTGGAGCTCCTGAATTTTGGTTTTAGCGATTTGCATTTGTGAAAAGGTTCAGAACCGCTTCTCTAAACGAAATTTTAGAGGCGACAGCACTACACCACTCAAACCATCTAATACCTGATCTTCGTAAATTTCGACATTTATATTTTGCATTTCAACGAAATAACGTAAATATCAGTAAAAGTACGAGCACTTTTGCGTGGTTCAAACGCAATAAGGTCACGGTGATGGAATGACCGGCTCGTTCATTGGACTTCAACCGGATGGAAAATTTCTGGGATATTCTTGTGCGGTGGTATCTATGTGAATCAGCGCCAATATCAAACACCACATGAACTCAGATCATCAATACTGCAGGCATGGTGAGAGTTGATTCTAGGACGCCGCAGGATTTTATTAATAGCATTCCAAACCGAACTTTCAATTACGTTAATCATGATGGGTCTTATAGAGATGGTTCTAAAATACTTTTAACACCGTTATCACTATTGTCTACCTATTTTAACACTATTTCTACCACTATTTTCTGTATACTTTCGATCGAAAGGTGTCTTTTGACACCTTTTCGTTTGAATAATTGCCAAAACTGTTGGGATTTCAAATTACCAGATAAATGTAGATAATTTGAGGAATATATTATTGATACATTGATGTGTCTTTATTAGAGATTATTTAATCAGGTTGTACATTCCAGTGGGTCATTCCACGCCAAATCGATCACTTTTGGAAGTCACCATCTGCGATTTTGCTCTAATCGAAATATATTGTAGTCCATGTGAAATTAGGAGGGGTTTAAGTTATCATTTTGCCGGTTTCGAATTTGTTAAGGAATAACAAACCTTCGAAGTTTGCAATTTTTGCCCATTTTTGCGAAAATAGGCTTCACTTACGAATTTTTTTCTCAGAAACTATTCAACCGATTTAGCTAAATTTTGTTTTGTTTTATTCATGAAGGATCGGGCTATTTAACAATATTTTTTCTAACTTTGTCAATTTGTTATAAATTGTTGAAAAATTTAAACAAATTCTTTTTCTGCGTTTTTCTTAATGAGGGGCGTAAAGGGTTAAAATTTGAAAAAAATATGGTCATATTCTTTGAAGCTTCCCCTTTAAAATGAGCCCTTCAGAACGATGGAGCCTCGTTCTAATCACAACCAAAATTACCACTTTATCATTTATTTATTACATATTTCCTAAAACATCGATATGAAAATAAAACAGAGTAGTTCTATTCAAATTTATTCTCATATCGATTGTAATCCATTCAAAATTGCGATACATGTATGATAAATAAATCGTTGCATATTCTCTATGCTATGCAGCGTCCATCTATTTTGTTCAATACAATGTAAATAACAGCTATTAAAATGTATAGAGAAATTTAATGCTTCTATAAAAACATCAAAAACGGACAAAATTTTAGATTTTCCTGCCTGATACGTTTGCCTTCGTGAAAATATTTCATTGGAATAATTTCATTTAAATATGAGTTGAATATGTACGTTGCGTGTAACACCTGTGGCTCCTATGCACAATGAGATAGAACAGTTCAAAAAAAAGAACGTCTGTTGCTTTTCAAGTTTCTCTCCAACTTCTGTTTGCTATTAATTCAAGGCTCAAGTACCTATGTTATGAATCAGAACGACATTTGGAGCGAATGTAGCACAGGTTTTATTATTCTTCTACCCACATTAAACTTATATTAAACACTTTGATAGTTTCAATATTTTTGAATGTGTAGGTACATATTTCGACATGTGTACATAACCAAAAATGTTAAATGTTGCAATGTTAGTTTATGTTTATAATTACATTGATAAGAAGAAAATAAATTTAAAAGTAAATTACTTTTGGGAAATTGAAAATAAAGTGTTTTATTACGGAACCATATAAAACTATTATTTTTTTAAATAATAAAAATAGTAAAAATTTTATAATAATATTTCGTTTGAATATTATTTCTCTTAAATATCGAACATTTATCTTAAATATTTAATATTATTTTTATAACATTTTTTTTAATACCATTTTTTTATATAAAAATTGTATGCAATAGAAAATAAAATTTCTTGCTGAAAGTTTAATAACATGATGTACTGTTCTTCGAAAATTGTATACATCTTCGAAGTCGACACTGTTTCCTTCCACACCGGAGTTTGAATTTAAGCTTCAAATTAATGAAGATGGTGTTTTGTCTGTAGGAAAGCAATTTACATGGTTGCTGATAGAATTACATGGTTATTTGTTGTAACCACGCTCTGTTTCATTTTGTATGCACCTAACCTCTGTATTATGATATATTTGTAATGATTTTTCTGTATGCTAACAAATATTTGTATTGTTAACACTATATAACTAGAGTACTTTAAAAGCTAATAACCAATTTTTCTTAAAATAAGATTAAGAAGTAAAATACTGTATTAACTCATTTAAAAATTCACGGCCTATTACATATATTATACATATATGTCATTGTTATAAATTGCATAAAACGGATATTGTTAAATAATATGCTGTGAATTTTTAAACACAAAATTGACTTATAACTAATATTCATACTTCAAGAGTATTAAAAAATAAAAAACTGCAATTCTAATGGTATTTGTAAATTCTCTTTTAATATTCTCTAAAGATTTCTTTTAAATAAAAACATTTCTAGAAAACACATAAGCAATAAGTATTTTGTAATGAAATTAAGTAAAAGAAATTACATAATTATAATTTGTATGCAAATTTCTAAATAACAAGAACTGTATTGTTATTATCAAACAAGGGAGTGCATGGATAAAATATTGACATACTGTATACTCTTACAATTAATGCATTTAAAAATAGCATATATCATATCGCATTTTATACATTGTACATTACATTATATTGCACTGCTTATTAAATTTTAGCAAGATACATTTCACAATAATATTTTAATATTAAAATATCATTTCGTCTCTCAATATTTCATCTCTCATATTTCCTGACTGAAATATTACGTAATTATTTCAAACAGTTTCGAATTAAACATTTTTTACAAAGAAGATAAAAAACCTTTTTATTAATTTCACGTTTCATCCATGCCTTTAGGTTTCTTTGAAACGAATTTATTGAAACATCTATCAAACCCAAGTCAGATATTTACATATTTAACCATTATTTATAACTTATAATTCAAAGTAAACGTTTAAATAAAGTCGTTTTTAAGAAGGATCGAAAACATGACCAAAATTTTAAACGAATTCAATGATTCATGCTTCCTTTGACCAAAAACTGATCAGTGAAAAGTTTTGTAACACATTCACTATCGCAGTGAAAATTTACGTATATAGTCAGACATACATACGGACATACAGGGTGTCCACGCCTAAGTGTGACAGCGCGATATTTCATGAACTACTGATGATACGAAAAAGTGTTTATATGGAAATTGCAGGGTAAAAGGTGCTCTATGTTTTGGCGTAAACGAATTTTTTATAATGTTATTAATGTAAAAGATATGATGGTGAAGTTTCGTTTTTTAAATGGAACTATATATTTTTTTTTCGATCACGCGATAGTGCTTTTCAAGACGAATTCATTAAGATTTAATGTATCTACCCGATTTTTAATAGTTTTCGAGATATAACGCTTAGAAATTTACTGATTTTCGGCAAAGACGTCACGATTTGAGTTGTAAGTCATAAAAACGATCTTATTGTTGCGGTAAGTGCCGCATGTTTGACTCTACCTGCCGAAACCGACAGCCGCGGGTCTACGGTCGGAACGGCAAGTCCGAAGAGTAAGAACCGTGGAAAGAATTGTCTATTATGGCCTAAGTTTTCCGCATTAGGATGATGGACAATTCTTTCCACGTTTCTTACCCTTCGGACTCGCCGTTCCGACCGTAGACCCGCGGCTATCAGTTTCGGCAGGCAGAGTCAAAAATCTGGCACTTACCGCAACAATAAGATCGTTTTTATGACTTACTACTCAAATCGTGACGTCTTTGCCGAAAATTAGTAAATTTCTAAGCGTTATATCTCGAAAACTATTAAAAATCGGGTAGATACATTAAATCTTAATGAATTCGTCTTGAAAAGCACTATCGCGTGATCGAAAAAAAAATATATAGTTCCATTTAAAAAACGAAACTTCACCATCATATCTTTTACATTAATAACATTATAAAAAATTCGTTTACGCCAAAACATAGAGCACCTTTTACCCTGCAATTTCCATATAAACACTTTTTCGTATCATCAGTAGTTCATGAAATATCGCGCTGTCACACTTAGGCGTGGACACCCTGTATACCTATACATACATAGTCAAGCCGACATGAATATTAAGAATGCAGATTGCAAAGAAGAATGCAAAGAATACTAAGATAACAATTTATACAGTCTTATCTGTTACTTTATTAATGTACATCATTAATTCAACGTCATAGGCTTTCAAAACTTTTTCCTTCTCTTCTTCCTTCAGATAATTAATTTACACACACAAAATATAACTCCAAAGTTATTCACTCTCATAAGAAATTACATACTACTGTAATTTTTAAAGATAATCACAATGAAATTGAATATTTCAATATTTTTTCATATACTATATTTATCATTTTTACATTGCTCCTCTGTTTAATTCATTCCCATTTAAGTTGACATTGTTACAAATCTCGGAGACGTGTGATTTAAGAATAACAGACACGTGTTCTTTAGTATCTCGAGTGGGTAGTCAAATGGCATTACTAAGTTTTTAATGCAAGGGCGTTTTCGAGGTATTTCAAGGTCAGCTTATCCTTTTTTTATCATAAACCCTTATTTTCCATTCCGGAATCATATTCTACGTGAAAAAATGCATACCTTTTGTGTGATACATTTTGTTGTAAGTTCAATATTACATCTGGTAGGCTTACATCTTCAAGCATCATTAGTACCTTAAGAATTATTGATGGCACGTTAGATGGAACAAATATCGAGATTTGGAGCGCAAATTACCTGTATTACTTGAAGATCTAAGCAGACAGTCAAAACATGTTTTAACACGACAGTTGCCCAGCTCATTATTGACGTATTGTACGGCAAATACTACATCAGGATTTTACTGATCGTTAGATAGGTCGAGGTGGTTCAGTTTCCTGGCCAGCGAGATCATCTGATCTAACATCACCCTATTACTTCTTATGGGGTTATCCTAAGGAAAAGGTATACTCCGATCCATCTACTACACCAGAAAACATGAAAGAGCGAATTATAACTGCGTGTCGTAGTATCACCAGAAGAACTTTATTATCTGTTTATGAGTCTTTTATTAAACGAATTAATAAACATCTAGAAGTTCAAGGTAAAAATTTCGAGCATTTATTGTAACGTTCTTAAATGAAATAAAAACCTTACAGAAGAAAGTAACGTTGTCATTTCACAGAAAAAAATATTTTTGACATAAACATAAAAAATCAACTAGATACTTTAAGAAATTTTGTTGTAAGTTCAATATTCGACAAAATGTATCAGACAGAAGTCATGCATTTTTTTCACGTAGAATATGATTCCGGAATAAAAAACATGGGTTTATGATAAAAACAGATGACCTAGAAATAACCTCGAAGCCCATGCATCAAAAAATTAGTAATGTCATTTGCCTCCTCACTCGAAATACTAAAGGACCGTGACAGTTTATTTTTCTTAAATCACACGTCTTCGAGATATTTTACAATGCCAGCTTAAATGAAACACCCTGTGTAATAAAATAACAGTTTCCAGAGATGAGAATAAGTTTAAGATAACAGCAACGTTCTCGGTATGCGTAGAAATAAATTTTTAACACCTTGGTTGTAATAAAAAAGGGAACATAACAGGCTGTTGAAGAATTACTGCAAAATAAGATTTCATACGTTCGTTCTCCGGCGTTTCTTTTTGCTGTAACAGCAGCGCAAGTAACCGAGCAATTTAGCCAGGTATTCGAAGGGTTAAGAGGACTTAAAGAAGCAAAAACGAAAGAGCGCCGGAAGAAACGGCAGAAAATGAAAAAATACCTTTCATTTATTCGGAAGACAAATGTAATTACGAGAGAAGAATTAATCATGATGAGAAAAAGGTTCAACGCTATGTTCCTTTGTTTTCTAGCGACGATCTTACTTAACTGTAATTTTTCTTTCATTAATGATGAAAAACGTTAGGGTTCACGTGCCTTTGACAATTAAGTAAAAAGATGAATGTAGCTTGAAAATATAGTTAACTTAAAATAGTATATCTTTATATCGTTTGCGTTCCACGAAGATTTGCAAAAACCATTTACTTTGTACGAGCATTGAGGCAAGTAAGATTGGATTTAATATTCGAATCAAAGGGAAGCATAAAAGTAGTTAAAAAATAAAGGCGGAGATTATTTTTCATTTCTATTCTCTTTTCATCCTATTTACGAATTTTAGAAACATTTTATATTGTGTTGCGGTTCCGCGAAAATAGCAATTATTTGTACATTTATTTTGTATACTTGCAAGTATTAACAAAAAGGAGTTTAAATTCTAAATTTTTAATTTCAGACTACTGTTCGATTTTTAAGTCTAAATATCAAATATCGTTACAATATTTGCTTTTTACACTAGGAGCAACTGCAAATATAAATTAATAAATGCAGAAAATTGAAAGACAACACAGAATACCATCTGTACAGTTTGGTATATTTTAAGTTTCAGATGAATATTTTGAAATTTACTGGGTATTAATATAAAAAATTAAAAATATAGCACTAATAGTTATTGCTATTAGTCGAATAATTTCGACAGAAATAGACTGTACTAGTCTAATAACAATATTTGCGAAGTTGATTTTTATAAATGTGAAATAATAATTTTAAAAAATTGCTGATTCTCAAATTTACCTCGTAATAAAATGTCAGCGTTAAATAAACATGTTTTAAGATTATGATATAGCGGAAAGAAAATTACATCTTTCCCTTGAAGAATACAAAATTAAATAGCTGACAAAGCTCGTAACATTTAATTGAAAAGTTAAAAATAAAATATAACATTATTTACTCATAAGAGTGAACAGTGTACCATGAAAAAATAATAAGATGTTTATAGTTAAACAGAAACAGTATAGAAAAGGAATGTGACTGTTTACGAATATTAACATGTTCTTTTACAAAACATGAATTAACATTTGATATAAAGCATTTTTATACTAAATAAGTGATAGCTCGAAACATACGTGTGCATTTTTAAACGTAAAAAATTACCTTGCAAACATAATCAATTTGCGGTTGGATACAAAATTACATCAGAAGAACACAGTCGTTTAATCAACAGTTGTAAAAATGTACTGAAATCGTTTTGAGCAACTTTGAAAAGGTTGTTCGGTTTTAGCAAATGTATAAATACTTTTTACAATGATAGTACGTACACGATCACAAAAGTTGTGAGAACTTTCAATAAGCACAGCTTTTAAACCTTATGTCCTTTTAAATTACAAATGGAATTGGTTAAGATCGCAGCTGAAACACATTTTGATTTTTCTTAAAAAGTTCGTTTAATAAAAGATTCCTTTGCACTGCGCGTTCAACCACTTATTTCTTGTTATTAGGAGCTTACAACAGTTTTCTATAGTACCATTGCCACGTTGAAACGAAACTTGCGCTAGTTAAGTCGAAATAACGATCGCCGATACCTCGAAATTTCAACAGAGTTTGCAGGATATTGTCGAATAACCTGAATATTTGAGCTGAAGGAAACTATTTCCAAGAAAGATCTTTGGCTTACGTGAGTTCCTTCTGTTTTACTAGTTACAAAATGTCGAAAGTAATAAATTTGAAATTTTACTTGTTACGATAGTAACAATGCATAATAACAGAAATCCATCTAAATTATCCTAGTGCTCAAAGGAATGCTGGTAATTAACAGTTAAGTTGAAATTTCTTTAATAATAACGTTTGTGCTCATTCTGAACGTGTAAATTAATCAAAATATAATAGAATATATTAGCGTTACATAGATATATTTAGGATTTCTATAATTAAATACTTGTATCACACAAAAATATTATTGTACAATATTGCAAGATTTAACGTTTTTATACTTGATGATGACTTAAACAAGCCTTTTATGTAATTCCAATTAATTAATTCTATATAATTTTTTAAATAGTAAAGTTTCTTTAGATTTATTAAATAATGGAGAATACAAATTAATCTCATTTGCTATTATTTTTGTTTGAACTCAAATTAAGTATTGCATTTTTTCACTAGTATGTGACGACATGGTACTGACCAGTCAATGAACGTCATGGACACAAATTCGATTTCACGTCAGACAAATTATTAAATAAATCAGCTTAGGCAATTTATTACACCGATAATATATATTGTATTAAAGTAGGTTTTCAGTATGTATATTTGTGATAATAATAAGTATACAAGAATATAATTCTGCTTATTCCTACATTCGTCATAATATGAACATAACCTAAAATTTTATAATATACTTTCAATCATTTTTTTTCTAATTATAAAGTCACACCAATTTTTTGAGATACCAAAAATAGAGAGAAAAAATTAAATATAATTAAATTTTTGTACAGCAGTAAAAGCCTTTCAGACAGGTTTTGTTACAAGCACACTTTAAGTTGTCAATAAAAAGATTCATGTGTAAAAATAAAGTCAGGAGAAAATATCAATTGTAATACGAACGAATTTATCATAAATAAAGTATTTTCACTCCACAAAATATTACCATCTTGATTTTTGTTATTAAAGAATGAAAATGATTAAATTAATAAATATTTCATATCAGGAACAGTAATAATTAATGGCTTGAACATATCATGAGTTTAATTATTGGTTAATATGAATATTTTCAGATTTTAATTAATTTGAAATTTTTTTTTTCACAAATTTTTATTATTTCCTCTGAAGATTCTTATTACTTCTCATTATTTTATTTGAAGATTCGTATTATCATTTTTATTTTATTAAAATAAAATTATTATTTTTTATTAAAATTTAATTTGAAAGTAAAAACTTCACCCTTTCGGATAAACATATTTAGTTACAATTTTCCATTATCTGAGTATAAAAGAAATTTAATTATTTTTGCTGTCTTTTTAATCATTTAAATGATACTATAACCTAGTTGAACAAAATTACATAAGAAAATAATACAATATCAACGTTTCGAATACTTAGAAACATCGATCAAATGGATCTTGAAAAGTGGTTAGCAATTTTTTAAATAACCATTTACCTTACTCGTAGCCTGAAATGGCTAGATATTTTAACGAACGGTAAATTTTTTACTTAATTCGATATTGAGAACTTCGTTTTGTACCGTATCGTTACTGTTCAATAATTTTGCTGATACCAATAAAGCTTTGAGAAGATGCAATGACCCGTAAAAAAGTACTGGCGTTTTACTCGTTTTCGCCAGCAGCAGAGTCAGAAAGTAACCAAAATTGGTATTAAAGCAAAACCAAAGTGGTACTTGCTTTAAACTGTAACTGACATTACGTCTGGTTAATTAACAACCACTGAAAATGAATATATTGCCTCTTTTTTAACAAATAATATTCCTTTAACGTAAAAAAATTTTACTGTTTACGATTTAAGAGGACTTATTAAATATACGTTGGAGAATATACTAAAAATTTATTTAATAAATGTTAGAAAATACATTACATGATCTGTATAAAATAAAATAAAATACTTTTTTGACAATACTTTATGTTAAAAATTTTGTACAAAAATTAACATGTTTATTATAAATAAATGAATTATGAAGATCACTCATATTGTTGTATTTACTGAAGCAATAAATAAAATTTGTATAAATTTCTCTTATTAAAAAGGATAACTGATTAACTAATAATCGTTACGAATAGTTGTAAAGAGAAATAAAATAATCACTTCGTGTCTGCATTTCCAAGTAATATCTCTTTATACGATTTAATTAAGAAAATTTCCAAATTTTATATTTCATTTGAATTAAAAAAATTAAGAATTACATATTTTAAATACTTCTAAAATTGAAAGATAGAAATTATTGTAATGTTTAAAGCAAATGAATGAACTGTATGAGTTTCAGAAATAATTCTGCCATTAGCTTTCACAAGAAACTAAGTTAATGTACAATAAAAAACCATATCCATACGAAGTTTGAAAATAATAATTCAAACCGATAGTAACATTTTGTTGACTAATTGATAAACACCTGTGCAGCAGGTAACGCAGTTATCAGTGGATGAATTAAAAGACAAATGGAAATTAAACATAAAACAAACGTAGAATCGTATATAAAACGCTTTAAAGTAATTTTACATATTATATGCACTAAAACAATAAATATAAATAAACATAATATAAGACAATAAAATCGTTTCAGAACATTGCATTTGAATCTGGATTCACATTTTCATTTAATTATCACAGTGTTTGAAATCAATGATATGAATTTTGAAAATATGTGTCAGACGGTTGA
Source organism: Megachile willughbiella (assembly GCA_945859595.2). Taxonomy (NCBI): domain Eukaryota; kingdom Metazoa; phylum Arthropoda; class Insecta; order Hymenoptera; family Megachilidae; genus Megachile; species Megachile willughbiella. Next base: position 12,050,955 of record OX243801.1, read on the forward strand.
TCGTATTTTAGCAGATTAAGCTATTTTCATCGGCAGATTGTAAACAGAATCGTGCATATTCTCTACCTGGCACAGACAGTATAAAATAATGACGTTAATAACTTTTAAATAAATAGCTTTTAAACAGCTTTTGCTTTGGCGAATATAGAACTCTAATACGCTGGAGCGAAATAATATAATAATATACGGACTTATTATTTGACCAATAAATAACGGATGAAACTAAATGCATATTTTTACCATTATATACATACCGAATAAAGTGTATTATATAATAGCTATTTTCAACTTATTTTGATTGCGAAATCTTCTCAATCTTCGTAAACAATTTTAGTCCTATGAAAAATTTCAGAAATTTAAAATTAAAGATTTTGTATTAGAAATTTAGGAATTTTCACATTTGTAGTTTGCAAGTTTTTGGAGTTCGTAAAATTCGAAATTTTTAATTAAAGTATTTTAAATTCGAAATACGTATTCTCGTGTGTATGGTAAACTGTCTTTGATTAAGAACAAGGACAAATATGAGAATTTGAAGAATCACAAGTTTTTAAATTTGAAAATTCCAGAAATTAAAAACTCGAAAGTTTGTCAATTTTGAAATACTTTTTCTAGGAGTGACATTTCTTCAAAGATTCAAATATGTAACAATTTCAAATTTCACAAAATTAAAATATTATAACTTGAAACTTTTAATTCCTAATTTCAAATTTTAAGTTATAATATTGTAAATATGATAGTTATACAAATTTTAAATATAAATTGAAATTTAAAATTAAAATTTTTGATTTTTAAATTAATTAAAAATTTTAGATTTAAGATATTATAACATAAAATTTAAAATAATACAGTTTGAAGTCCAAAATTTAAAGCTTAAAATATTATAACTTGAAATTTAGAATAATATAATTTAAAATGTTTTATTTACAATATTTCAAGTTTGCAGAATTAAAAATGTGTACATTTTTGAATTTTTAAATTATACAATTTCTTATTCAGAACTTTCATAATTTAAGAAATGCCAAATCTACTTTGTGAATTTTGAAATTTATCAATTTTCAAGTTTGCAAGTCTAGAAATTTTCAAATTTAAACACATGATTTTTCAAATTCTCATGATGCTTGTTCTTAGTCAAAGAAAGTCGTATACGTATACGTATTTCGTTTATTGTTTTCTTTGGAAAACACTGAATAATATTTTATTACTAAATTTTCTTCGATTTTCCTTAAAAATATATATTATAAAACTATGAATATATACTATAAAAATACTGACACATTTGGCACGAATATTTGTTTCACAAATAAAGACATGCTGGAGATCTAAAGTTACTACTTATTTTTCACAGTATTGTAAGGGATTAAATCCCTTCGCAAGCATACTTTCTCCACTTATGATACCGATAATAGTAGATAATACCCAAAATAACTTACATAATGAACATAGAAATCGAAAATATTTCAGCAAGCAATACAGATGTGTTGATGCCCCATGAAACAATTAGCACAGTTAACGTAAAAGGCAATATTTATCAACAAACAATGTAGCCTATTAACAGAGACGCGAAGTAACACTAAAGTAGGGAAGATAAAGAGTATTTGAAGCAAATATGGCGTGCATAGAGTTTCAACTCACATTACTGCTGTAATTGAGTCCAATATTTACACTGCAACGGCAAAGTATACAGTAATTAAAGGCAACTTGTAAATTGATCATTAACGTTCCTACATGTGGTAGTCGCAAACAAACAGCAGCAGTACTTATTAAATATTTGTCAGAGTTTTCGTAGTCGTTAAACAGTGACCACAGAGTGGGGCGAAACTTCAAACGATGTCTCGAGTATTCGGAAACGTGGTGGCAACGATCTTGCTATAAGTAAGCGATGCTAAGCATCGAACTCGCTTTCCCAGGGCGAAGCACTCTCATTTCACTATGTGAATAATGCACGTGCCTATTGACACACCGAGTTTCCTACTCCCTGGCTCACTTTGGACGAAGCATCCAAACTTCCTGAATGAATAAGAAATGTTTCATTTCTTCCCTAAGCAAAAGCCGACGTCGCCGTCAATTAGGCATAATCAAGGATCCACTTTGACATCTCAGACGCTTTGCACGATTCAGCGGATTTCAAATTTTTATTAATCCTCGCGAACTTTTCTAGGAAACATCGATTTGCCATCCGTTTAAATATTTACTTATTATGGTAACTGTACATAATAAACGCTTAAATTTGAAGACATGCTATTTCTTCGATACTAAAATGAAACTCGTAGGATAGATCTCTTATTTTAGATGACAAAAGAAATTTTTGTAAAAATGTGTGTCAACTTTCGCCAAGTTAAAGAATAAATGTTTTAGGCAGTTCATGTATCATCCCCAATTTATTTGTTTTTTTAGTTTAGTTCAAATTTAAATATAAGTGACCATCAAACGTCCGTAAACCTAGTGTTAACGAAAGACGTGATTATCGTATGTTGATAATTAAATATGCAAAAATTTAAGTATCACGATGTTAATGTAAAAAATTCAAAAAAACAGTTACCTACATTTTGCGATTGATTTAAAACAATTATTACTGAAACCACTAAATAAAGACACGTTTATAAGTTTATAATTTCAAGTTATAAAATTAGTTCAAGTTCTGTTGAAATCTGCGTTCATTTTTATCAAGATAAGGAATGTGTTAGTTTATGTTTTATCTTTATTTACTTTTCATCTTTTTAATTTCAAAGTATGTTGGTTTAGTGATATTCGAATGCATACAACGTAACATGGTGGCAAAAAGTGGTTTGCAATTATGTTGCATTTAGATGCATCAATCATGAAATATTTAATTGATATTCAACGTCAGATTGCAAGTTTAAATACTATTGATTTAATAAAAGCAACTGGGACAGGTAACTGGCATATTGACGATGTAATTTATATCAATGCACTTAAATTAAATTTCACCTTAATTTTGATCTAGCCCGTTCAACACGGTCCTCTGGACAATCGATTAATCATAAGGGGCAATCGATTAATCACAAAGCAAGTCACGTTGCTTGTCAAACGGGAACGCGAGAATCGATAAAAAAATTCTGTGCCGTTAAATCCCGGCGATAATACGAAGTAATTGTTGAACGAAGAGCGTTTGAGACGGCGGAAAGATAAATTTGCACGTAATAGATTAGTAATGGCTAACTCGTAAGGAGAACTTCACAACTGACTGACTCAGGCTTTAATGAGTTTTTGCATATTGATCGATCATTATATTATGATGTTATCTATGTAGGGAGCGTTTTTCTCTACTAACCCCTTAAACCATTCTGCAGTCATTTTTTATCATTAATATACATGTATGGTGATACTTTGTTCCAAAGTATTATTTTTAAAGAAATAAATAAAAAATTTCCAAATTGCGGCCTATTTTATAACTATAAATTATATTTACATAATTATAAATATTAGAACAAATGCACCTGATAAAATTTGTGACCATTTCATCCAACGACAAGTTCTTAACGAGTTCTGTTCTGTATCCATTTTTTAAAACTAAAATTGTTACAAAATTTTCTATATTTATTTTATGCATACTGTACTTATTATAAAAAGTTAAATTGATAAGTGTAAATACGATCGTGTATCCAAAATACGAAGTTTTTCAGAACGTATCAGTAGGAAATCATGATTAATTATCTACCCACATCTGGTTTGATACCCAGAACTTATTTACATGTACGTCATACATGTTATCGCAGCCTATATGTAATTTATAAAGGGTGTACCGCCCACCGTTATTATCTAAGATGTTTCTACTGAAAGTAAAATTTTGTACAATTATTTTCTACGAAAGTTGCATAGTTTTATGGCGGTCATCATGTTAATAACTGATTCCAGTCGAAAGATATAACACAAATCGTTGTCTTAAATCATTGTTTTCAATTACTTTTACATAGATCGATTCTTTAGAGCATTTTAAAAAAAGAGAGTACAATATCAAATAGCGTTTTGCTTATAAATTTTAAATATCTAACGAACTATTTATTTTTTCAATGTATATTAGTACATTTTGATGTAAAATATTTCAAAGAATCGTATCTCATTTTATCACTTTGTAAGAACATGAAACTATTTGTACTATTCATTGGTTGCTCGTAAAATACGGTATTTTTTTAAAATACCATATAATTTTTTTTAAATACATTTACGTAATTTTTGTCAGATATATTTCTTTCGCAATCTTTATACTAGACATTTTTACATAATCTTTGTATTGAACATTTTTACGTAACTTTTGTAGTAAACATTTTCACAGAATTTCAGAAATAAATTGTCTACAGCCTCAATAGTCAAATTGACCTCATGTTTTACGAGTACCCCGATTATGGAATTAAGTTTCTAGTGACAAACTATTCTGCGGGCTTTCTCTTCAGTGTACTTCCGGGTCCTATGATATCTTAATTCACCCCTAATAATTTTACTTATAATTCCAGAAATATTCCAGATAAATAATGTGGTACATCTTGTATAGATATGTGACTTGTTAAATTTTACTGATTGAATAAATAGTAATTTGTTCGTAAATTATGTAACATTAGCAAGTTTATCATTTAAGATTACACAAGTCGTCTATATACTCTTATCCTCTACAACAAACAGTTTCTGAAAGATTCGATAAAATATGGTTTGCTACCCCAATTTCGAGGTCTGTGTTTTCCCCTACAGGCTGGATGATCGTCGATAAAAAGAAATATATGTCAAATATTTTTTCTAGTGATAAATCAAACTGACATATTCAATCTGTCACATATTGTATGTGTGTCACATAGATATAATAGGATACTAACTCACAAATAATAAAATCATAAAAGTAGCTGCATCTTGAAAATCACAAAAAATCTTCCAAATTTTAGTTAGATCTTATTATTCTATTTCCCAGACTAAGCATAAAATTTTCTATATCCCAAATATTCTAAATAATCAAATCGACTTTCATTGTGCATCACTGAATTGTAGATCATTCCTTAAGACGTACCATACGTGTGCGACGTATACTAAAATTAAAAATTGTTGAAATTATGCAGGGTACTGGAGATGAAAAGATTTTTGGACGGGTGTACTTTTCGGTATATCCGTCGAATATTTCTAACAATAAAATTCACTGCTTTGACAATAGAAAAATAGAAAATACAGGATAAAATTGGAATTTTTATTTCTCCTTATTATTATACCGTCAATAGAGGGTTGAAACGTGGAGTAAGATGTTTCTTTTGAATACATTAGACGTAGTGTAAGCTTCTTTTGGATTAAGGGTATATTTAACCATCCCATTCGGCTGTACCCTTTCTAATTACATTCAACTGTTACATTCCAACAGCATGATCCATCGTAAACGTAAAAGCTCATTAAAATCGAATTCGGCCAGTTGTAAAGCCCTCGTTGTCACATCTGTCGCGTGATATTCCGAGGTAACAGCGAAGGAAAAAGCAAGCTTAGCTATGACTCGAAGCAGATAGATTGTCGGGCAACGATTCGCGACGTTCGCGATGTTCCGCGGTGAAATTTTTCTGCCTTTCCGAAAGCTGAAGAATCCCGATGCTTTTGTTGCGCTCCGTATCTTTATAAATCGTCTCGTACATCAGGAAAGAAGAGGAAAAATGCTCGAGAAAGAGAAGATTTCGTCTTTGACGACAAACATCGCGTCCCACTCCGAAAGCTTTCACCCGTTCTCGCGGCTTTCCGCACGAATCTGTATACATCCCAGTTGCATTCTTGGTATGCATGCACCCTCCTTTTTGTATCACGGTTCCACCGTCCCATCTATCGAAGGGAGATCATATACAAGCAGGAACTTATCCTCGATGCAGGAAGCAAACGGAAAATCGGTAAGCCGCCGGCAACCGAGGGGTCGAACTATCTTGATAAAAGAAAAATACACCAACATCTGGGAAATAGTGTATCACCGTGAAAAGGGGAAACGGTATCGTTGACAACGCTTATGGGACAAGATATCTAATTTTAACGCATGCATTTCCGTCTACTTGCGACGCTATTTATCAAACATGAATATCAAGTAAATAATGTTCCTGAATTTCACCACATGATCTCAGTAGGAATTTTGAAGAATGTGATCATTTAAAAGTTAATATATAAAGATATATTTACTAATATACAGATTATAAAGATAAAGATAAAATGTATAAAGATTTTTGCGTAAGGTATTCATCACGAAATGTTGGAAAATTCGAATTGAGATTTCCAAGTTTCTAAGTGATTCAATTTTTAAGTGCAATGTTAAATATGTTCGTGAAAATATTATTAACGAAAATTACATTCGGTGTTATGTGCTCTTTATTGATCACGATTGTAATTGTATTAATATTATAATTAATACTTTATAATTTTATAAGCGGAAATTGATGATTCACTTTTAATTAAATTATTTTTAATTTATTACGCGTTTCTTGTTCACTTACATCATACAGAGTATAGGGTATTTTCGAATAAAACGGTATTTAAAAAAATATAAATTCTTTTGTCTTTTTTCCTAATTTTTTATAGAAACCCATGACGTATCGGTTGGTACTAAAAACCAATTATATGAAAAAATTGATCATGAACAATTTATTTCAAAAATTTGTTTGCCAATAATTTTCTGTAGGTAGTTCTTTCCAATCGCTCCTGTGTTAGTCATAGGATTTAACAGGTTCATAAGTGAACAATCTCTGGAAGAGTGAATGAAACACTTTTAATTAAAACGTTTTAAAGTCTTGAAACAAATTGCTGTATTTGTTAGTTTTAGTAAAATGAAAGAAACGGTTAGTGACAAGTGGAGAAGTGGTCGTTAATGGGTACATTTACCCTTACCTGTGAAGAATTCAAATGATTCTGGGAAACAGGATTATGCTTTCACGCAACGGTGAAATGCGAAAATTGAGATTTGTATAGAAATATTTGAAAACAAAAATACGTACAGTTATAATCAATTTTTGTATTGTTATCTGACAAACTTATGATTGCAGCCATGATTATATTCATTTATAGCTTCTACAAAATTAATATAAAATTATGTTCTATTGCTTGAGCAAGTACCTTTTTGTATATTTTTTAGAGATATGCTTAATTAACAATTATATTTCCACACAGTTAATGTACGTTTTCTCAAGATTTAGGAGATTGTTGAAATTTCCGCGTTCTTTGCCGTGTACAAACATTCTCACTAAATTACAAACGCGTAAGCGTACCAGCGTTTACTTCTACAAATTCTGAGAAAAGGTAAGAAGCACTGCTAGACATTTCAGTTTTGATTTAACTTAAACGTAGCGGCAACTAGAAATCTTCTTCAGCATTTCTTTCTGCCTTTTCACAAAAAATGTATAAATGTGAATAAACCGAGTCCAAAATACTAGTTTAATACATGTACACTAAACAAAATTTAAAAATTCGCTAAATTGAAAATTAGAGAAAACTGATGTAGTTACAGTTCATTACATTAGAAGACAATGATTTTGACAATGATGGAAATAATACGTCTTTTCCCGCTACCACAAATATTTTTAATTCATTTTTCATAGTTGCATGTGTGTAATCTGTTTCGTGAGTCATAACATAAATGTGGTGGTTAATTAAATTGATAATTCAGATCTTACAAATAAATTTCTATCATTTTGACTTTCTTCTTAATATTTAGATATCTATCGTTCTTAGATATCATCCTAAGTTCCTACATGATTTGTATAAATCATGTATATTTTTTAGGTTATAAGACTTCTGACTTTGAAAACGTGGTTGGGAACAAAAGTAACATGTTACTGTGAGGACGAAAAAATTGTACAAACTATACCAAGGATGATGTATTATACATGTCATAACTGTAATTGGAAATCGATAAATAAATCACATACACAATGCCAAGGAAATGCTCGAAGCTAGTTACGCGTTCTATTTTTCGTTATTTAAATGTATTGCTTTTATCGTTACTTAAAATATGATAGGTTTATTTAAGGATTTTTTTTACTGTTTTTTATAATAAAAATGCTATTCTGCGTTGGAAAAAGGAATTTTACGTAATTCTTTACCAAATGATTAGTGTTACTTTCGCCCTGATAGGTTAGGAAAGTAAAATGACAGTAGCTGTAGAAGAATGTCATAGTTCTTTGACTATCACGGAGAAGTTTCTGTGTCAAATGATAGACTCATGTATTTTTTCATGACATAATTTTGATTTCTGTACTGTTTAAAGGGAATTGGTAACTAGACTAAATATAAAAAATGTTATTTTTGTTCCCACTCTCCCCTACTACAAATTCAGTCAAAAAATGAAGAAAGAATATCTAAATATTTGTTCCACATTTTACAACTCTATACGGTGCTGCACAGAATTATATGTTTACAGGAATTTTTAGGTTTTAATACTTTTAGATGGATTTTTGCGAATTCTGCAAATATTTCTATATTTTTCGAAGCATTAAGAATCATCAAACGGGAAAAACTTAAACATCTGACGTTACATAGAGAGGATATTTATTAACAGATTGATTTTTGCATCTGCAAAGTTGTATATTTACTTCGTTCCGTGTACGCGTTTATTTGAAGTATAACACAAAATGGCATGAAGACGTATAACAATTTTTACGATATAAACATCAACGGGAAATAAAATATTTAACACTTAATAAGCAGAAACAGTATTTTTTCTCGATTTAATTTATTGTTTTATACTAAAAGAATTAAACATTCGTTATTCGAAAACAAATCAATAACTTATTTACAATTCTGCAATTCTATAAATTTACTTTATTTAAGTGATAAGTTTTTATTATTGTTTACTATTGCAAATAAATTTACTTCTGTATTTATTATTGTAAATAAAGTTATTTATTCATTTATTATTGCGAGTGATAAATTTGTCACTCCCTTGACAACACAATATTTACTATCAATTAAAAAATAAATAAATAAATTTTAAAAAGTATACATTAAAATAGTTTGTAAAGGTATTAAAGTAATAATTTCAAATAATTTATTGAGTATTTAAGTTAATCAATTAGAAAAAGAAGAATGGTTAATTATTGAATTTGTTCTTTATTTTTTTAATGCTGACAATATTAAAATATTTGTTATATTTGTATGAAAAATAATGAGAACAAAAGCGTGCTAAAAATGATGATGTAGAAAATTAATTTTTGTATTCCTATAAAAACAGAAAACTTTAAACATAAAATTTGTGTATGAAATGTTTGTAATTAAACAGTTAAGGGTAAAAAGAGATAAAAAGTTTATACTTCGAAAGTCAATATGTTAACTATGTTAAAATTATTTGTTATCTAAGTTAGAGCTAAATCAGTTTTTGTTCTTTTGCAGAATTTGGCAAACAAGAAGTGACCTTTACTCGCAGTAATTAATTTAATCAAGCCATAAATAAGTTTTTATGACACATAACCTAATCAATACAGACAAATCTTTAGTTTATTATTACAGAACTTCCCTCTTTTATTGAATTTACAGTCAATACTGATGTCGACCCCTGATGGTAGTATTAATTTTCCTTCATATCTCGGTCAACAGGAAACCATTAGTACAGATTTCCAACTATTTTTCAGGAATGCATAAAAGAATCTATAAGTAAAAGGACAAACAGGAAGACATGAAGCTTAAAGCATAATTCTCAAATTGTAAAGAAAATAATTTGTTCAAATTCGCTATATAAATATAATAGATAAATTATCATATAATATTTATGTTTTAGTTTCTTTGTACATAATTAATTACTTGTTCATTCGTTCATTTCTTCTTATATTCATTTAATATTTATTAATTGAACGTTTCTTCATAAAATTTCATTTTTTACCGATGTAAATATTCATGTTTTAAATAAATATTGATTTGAAGAAGATTCCAAGAGGAATCGAAATGTAATGTTAAATATTAAAATGAAATTTCATCTTCCCCCGAGGATCTCGAATTTACGTTCATAAATTCTCGGACAGATTTGCTATAAAAGAATCTTTTAGCAATTTTGCAATAAAAAACACAATTTACGCGTATAATTTTTGCTATTTTTGATCTTTAATAGCCATTACAGATAGGTAATTTAATTTGAGCTCGAAATTAACAACTACAGTAAAATTAAGTAAGTATTATAAATTAGTTATTGTAAAATACAAAATAAAATCGTTAAGAAGTAAAGAAAAATGAAGCTATTTCCAGATAGTTTTTACTGGATATTTATTGGTTTATATTTTACTATTGTCAATTGTTCTATGCTTATAATTTATCTACTTTTTTGCATGTTAAATGAAGTATTTTTGATTTTTCAACCCATGTTCATTTGTAACTGATTACAACGTCTTTCGAATAATAATTGATGTTTCTGATATTATGTCATTAACATATGTTTTTGATACTGTTATGCCGCAACACACAGGAGGATGTTGTTTTGGAGAAGAACTACACTTTTACACTGAACTAGCTTTTATTTATAAGGTTCGGAACAGCGCAGAGGTCCACTGATATACGCGTAAAGGTTCGAAGATTCGCGTGACAAGCGTCTTGATCAGAAAACTAAGTGATCCCTTATATCAGTGGCCTTCGTTTATATACATTAACTGGTGACATACAATTTGGTATTTGGAACGCTGATTGAGTGTTTTTGGATTTTGTAATTATGAAGTAAGTATTCTATTGCGGAGTTGTATGAAGTGGGCCGCTGACTTGGCGAGTTAATGTAGGCTGCTTAACAATACTAAGGACGAGCAAGACTAATTCAGAAATGCAGCTACATATCAGGTGTCCGAATATTTTTACGACGAACAAGTAATACATTTCTCATATTATTTGGTATACGGTAAACAAAATATATTTAAATAAACAAAGTATGCGTTCTCATTGAAAAGAGAGTATAGTCTATTACAATAAAAATTTAAAAAAATCTGTTAATTTAATTCTGCTTAAATATAGAGGGTAATAATGGACAGAAAAATCTGGAGTCCGAATACCCATAAAAGTACCTGTATATCCAGACTCATCGATAGGTAAATCATAAGATACGTTTTTAATAGCAAATTAACAATTTCATTGTCGTATGATTCACATATTATATGTATAAGTACATAAGTATATGATTTAAGTTATAAATATATGATTCATCTACTTACATGTTCATACACAATGATTTTGTCCAAATGTGAACTATTTTACCGAATATTTAGGAAGATGATTAAAAAAAATATTAATAGATTAGAATTATAAATAGTAGTAACAAATGTAAAATGAGGATTTGAGTTTAGTAACAAATTTAACGACAACAACAAATATTAAAACTATAAGAACAACTAATTTATCGTGCAAATATCGATTATTTGAGGACAAAAATGTAACTACAAAAGATTATTCAGATTATGAGGAAATTGCTCCGTTAAAGATTCTGTTAAAGATAGCAGAGTGACTTGGGTTTAACTTTTTTTAAAAATTCAAATTGGTTTTAAATGGAATGTTTCGTGCTCTCAAATTGATTAATGACACTTTGTATTTCAAAAAGTACTACATCACTGTTGAATAGGTTCTAACAAGCTTCAGCACACTTTACGTATGTAGGTCTTTCCAAAGTCTAATCAGTATTTGTAGAAAGAAAAACACTATAAAAGTTAAGTGCAATGTAGGCAATTTATTTCATGCTTGAAATACAACAAAGCTGTTATATGAAAACTCGTAAATAGATACTTTTGCAAAAATTTCATCAGAATTTTATTCTTACAAAATTACTTCTAATGCAGTACTTTGTAAAATAGAAAAATAAACAGTCAGCGATCTTTATCATGCTTTTTTATATTCATTTAAATAATTTTTATGGTATATTTCGCTATAACAAAATTGTTCAAATATTCAGATTTCTAAATTTTGAAATTCCTGCATTACCAAATTCCTAAATTTTCAAGTTCTTAAATTTCCAAGTTCCTGAATCTCCATATATAGAAATTTCCAAATTCCTAAACTTTCAAGTTCCTAAATTTCCAAATATCGAAATTTTCAAATTTTTAAACTATCACATTCCTGACATTTCTAATTCCCAGATATTTGAATTCTCAAAGTTTCGAAACTGTTAAATTTTCAAATTCCTAAGTATTCAAATTCCCTAAATTCTAAAATACAGAAATTTCTAAAATTCCTAAATTCTTACATTTTTAAATTCCTAAATTCCTAGATTCCTAAATTTCTAAACTCCTAAATTCCTAAATTCCTAAATTCCTAAATTCCTAAATTCCTAAATTCCTAAATTTTTAAATTCCTAAATTCCTAAATTCCTAAATTCCTAAGTTCCTAAATCCCTAAATCCCCCAATTCCTGAATTCCTGAATTCCTAAATTCCTAAATCCCTAAATTCCTAAATTCCTAAATTCTTAAATTCCTAAATTCCTAAATTCCTAAATTCCTAAATTCCTAAATTCCTAAATTCCTAAATTCATAAATTGCCTAATTCCTAAATATCCAAACTCTTAAATTTCCAAGATTCTTAAATTTTCAAATGCCTAAATATGCAAATTTTCTAAGTTCCAAAATAAAATGTCCAAATACCTAAATTTCTTCAATTTTAAGGATTTAAACTCTCACATTCTCCCACATTCATAAATTGTGAAACTACTCTTACCAACATTTTAAATATCGAAGTTATTAAGATGCACAGAAAAATTCCTGACATAATTTTATTAATCACCAAATTGTATAAAAATGAAGTTTCTACTTTTTAAATACCGAAAAGCTAAAATGTTTAATGGAAGGCAAAATATTTATAATACAATGAAATCGATGCTATATATTTCTTATTGTACACTTTTACAAAATTTCACGTCTATTTGAAATTTTGTTCGCCTTCCGAAACAAATACCAAACATTATTTAACGCTTGCATTGTTATCAATGCAACAAGGCATTGATTTAATCGTAAAACTTTTTTCCGCGTGCGTGAACCCGTTTTGGTGATAAAGCTTGCTCTAATTTCGCAACACACCATCTGCATACGTTATTAATTTTGTACGTTTTAAGCATTGTCACGCATTGCTCCCATTAAAAACACGAAACGTACGAGTCTCTGAAATGGTTAACGCTGAAATGAACAAATTAACGACATCAATCCTTGCAGCACGCGTAACTGGTAAATAAACGAAATTACCGACGATTTCATTCTTTTACAAGCGTCATTCGCGTAGGTATTCCGAGTTCATCCGGCAGCTCGATGAATTTCCCCTGTCCCGGAAATGGACATCGATTTAACCCGGTACAATGCCCAAAGTAAGATATTTCGAAGTTACATACGTAAGACGGAAATGGTATCTACATTTTATCTCGACTGGAGCAAAATTGTGCAGAGAAGCAGTAATATTTCGAAGCTTGTTTCGTTCGATCGTCGTCGAAAAATGGGGGCGCGTTCGTCGAAAAGACCCAGCAATTTTCGAAGCGCGTGAAAGACGAGAAGAAAAAAAGGTAAAAGAAATGAAAAGGGCGGAAACTCGAGGAAAGAGCACGAAAGGGCGGAGGATATGGAATAAGAGGAAAGAGACGGCTAAAGGTGAGCGAACAGAAGAGAGTAAGATTGCTGAAGCAAACGAGCGAATAAGAGAGAAAAGAGGAAAAGAAGAAGCTGGCGCTGCAACGGAAATGACTGTACAGAGAAGAAACGTACGGCTCCTGCGTACGACATTCGAATTACTGCGCGCCAATAACGATATTTATGAAAAGCGCTCTTGCACCAATTCTGATGATGAAGTACCTATCGATTTTTAGGGCACCCAAAAAATATCGAGCTACGCTTCAAGGAGCTTCGGTATTGCGTTCAACGTGAACTTTTCAAGAAACCCAGAGAAGTTTAGAAACGGAACACTGTGCTTCATGCTTTTAACTTTTTATTTTTATAGGATACCACAATTATGGAGGATAATTTAACACTAGGTTTACGGACGTTTGATGGTCACTTATATTTAAATTTGAACTAAAGTAGAAAAATAAATAAATTGGGGATGATCTGTGAACTGCATAAGACCTTGATTCTTTAGTTTGACAAAAGTTGACATATATTTTTACAAAAATTTCTTAATAAATTTTATCATTTAAAATAAGAGGTCTATGATCCGTCATTTTGACGGGTTCCGTAAATCTAGTGTTAAATTTTAACATCATGGACAAGACTAAAAATTTTATTATAATATTAGAACCTATATAAAATTTTTAACCTTGTCGAAATTGAAAATTTTGTACTTCGTCAGTGAAGTTATGTAACTTATCAGTGACCACGACAGTTAGTAATTAATTGTTCATTTCATTTTATTGAAAATAATAGATTGTTGAAACGGTTACAGCTATTGGTTAAAACCTTGAAATACTGATAAAATTGTTTGAGTTTCAATGATTTTTTTAAGGTATGTTAATAAGGATAATTACAGAATTTTACAAGATAAATTACTCATCATATAATTCTAAAATTATAAACTTTGTAAAAGAAATATATGATATTGCATCCAAATAGTAAATTTTTGGAGCCAAAAAAATAGTCAGCAATTATACAAAATAATTTATACAGAGTACATCACAATTAGCGGTACAAGCAAAAAGGAATGATTGTTCGCATAAAAATGAATCGAAAATGTAGATTTAAATTGTTGAAAATGTAAAACTGAATTTTTAAAAATATAGAATTAAATTGGTTAATGTCTTTGTTTTGGAGACAATTGATTTCGAAATTTTTGTAAAGTATTTGTAAAAAGTTTTTTCATAAGAAAAGTGTTAACAATTTCAATAAGTCTTTTGTTAATTCAACAATTAATTTATGTTATAAATCAGTAACTTTTGTTATTAGAGTCGCTACAATAATTTGTATAATATTGCTACTTCTGCATACAATTATTCACAATTCTAACTAAATCAATTACGCTATGCACACATTCGAATATCAACAACAACATGAGTAACAATAAATTTTAGCGGTACTATCAATTATCATTACTAATTTTTAACATCTATTAATTGTTAAACCAATGAAAAACTTATTGAAAATGTAATTTTTCGTTTGGTGAACAAATTTCATTTTAAACACTTTGAGTAGTTTTAAATGCAATTTCTTGAAAAATTAAAACGCATACGAACAAATATTATGGTAAAATTTGTACTTATTTTTAGACATACAATCAGCGCCTTATAGTTTATACCGTCAGTTATGAAACACCCTATAGGCACATCTGGGAAACAATTTGTTTTTCATTTAAATATTATCCAGTCGTCGGTGTACAACACTTGAAAACATGACTGAGTTTCTAACATGCTTTCGTATCTTTATATCAGTTTAAAGAATTTGCATAATCACGGAAACACTTTATCAAATGCCAACAAACAAAACATATGCTTTATTATTAATTTAGAACCGACCAAAAGGTATCAAAGTATTAATTAACTATGATTAATAGCTCATAATAACCGCGGTGCACATATATAAATTTATATTGTATTTCTGGTATCATAAGCATCGTAACAGTGAAAGAGTTGAGACACATTATAGCGATTATTTATTGGACACAGCTATTGAATAAAATTGGCGTGATAAAAATAAGTAATATGTTAGATATTGAGATATGAAAATAAATAGTAGATATTGTAAAATTTTTATTTAATTATCAAAATGAAAAAATTTGATTATATAACAAAAAACAAGAAATATATGTCGTGTAAGCTATCTCGTTAAAATAGAACATTTTTCAGAATGTTTATCTCTTGGGAATAATGACATTGAAAAAATAACAAATCAAGAGGACAAAATAAAATTTTGTCGACACTTTTCTAATCATCGAGAAAGGAAATGAATTTAATATTAAATAGTCATGTAAAAATGATTAGAATTGAATTCAAATAAATTTCGCGTTCCGATTGTTTCAGAAACCGCTATTAATTTATTTCCGAAATAATCAAATATTTCAAATTGAATGCTTAAAATTAGACAATACAACGAAATACTAGAACATAAATTCCAGCAGCATAGTTCCAAGAAAATTTTCACCGATAAAAACAGAATTCTCGGTATAGCCGAATCGAATTAAACCAACGTCGGAGCAAACTATGTGCATATTGTAAACGGCAGTCCGAGAATTCAGTTAATAAACTTTGTTTTCATATGAAATTTAATATTTAACAGGAAATCTCTATTTAGAAACCGTTTTATAAATAGCTTTAAAGCATAATCATTTTATAAATGAAAGAACAATGTAACTCTTCATTATTATATTTCGCTTATAAATGAAAATATATAATTACAAGCGACAGATTTAAATTCGATACAATTGTCTATAATTACAATTCTTTCAGAAAAATATTTTTAAGTTTTTAAATAAGTTGCAGTGAGTGCTGAAAAATTTCAGACTTCTGAATCACTATGCTTTTCGTAATAAATTAGAATGCATGTACCATGAGTAGTGAGAATATTTAAACATTTAAAACACAACTCGCAGAACTAAACCAATTAATTTAAATCTTCAATAATTAATATAATAACGAAACTGCCAGAAACTAGCATGTATGTATTAAATGTTTCAATGCACACGAGTTAGGGTGAATTTATAAAGAATTCAGTGACAAATAATTTCTAATGTCTCAACATTAATAATGGTTTACATAAAATTTGTCGTATATTATATCACATTCTTTACCTAAAGTAAAGATTATAATATGTAAGTAATTATACTCATACTGTATAATTCTTACAAAAGTATTCATCGAACACAACAATTTAATTTCTTTTAATTATAATAATTTAGATTACGATTGTATTTTCTAACTATAACTTTGCACATTATACTTTACGAAATTTAAGTTGGAATTATTTAAATTTCGTTTCCTGTAATGTCTTTACCGTTCTTCAATAATATTAAATTATATATAGAACGAATGAAAACAATTAAAAATTTTTGATACGATATTATATGCAGAACACGAACAAAGTTAATTAATAATAACTACGTTATAAGCTCTGAATTACTTCACGGAGACATAATTATTAAATATCATATCTATCTCTTCATTTCCGATGATTACTCTTGCAAAACAAATTAAATCCAACCAAAGTTAGTTATATCATGAATTTGGAAGATTTTATAAATGTCGCTATAGATGTACAGTAACAAAATAAATGAAAACGGAATGTTAATATAGAACGATAGATAATATAATTATTTCCGAACAATTTTATTCTTATTTTCAGGTTAAAAAATCACGCATTATACTCTAAACATTTTCAGCTATAATGTCATTGCTAATTTTAAGACAGTGCTTAAAAAAGTTTCAAATTCTTAATATTTCAAACAAGAGAATCCAGAAATAGTATATTAACTTAATAAGCTTCTTTAAATACAATACATTTTGTCTGAGACGGTTTCGGCGAAGGCAATGAACGAAAAGACGTTTCTGGTAGCAGTTCATATTGAAGTACCTCAAGTAAAGTAATAGTCGGGTAACAGTCGCAAAGTTGGAACCTAATTACAACTACTATTCAAGTACTTAGATATTACAGGAATTGCTTATCTCTTCTGTGTTCACAGTGAAAACTGCAAATTCTGCATGTCAAAAGAATTTTACAGCTTGGAGCTTCATTTTCGAGGTATATAGGCGTTTAAAAATTGAGTGTGCGACTTCCGGGGCACCCCATTTAAACCTTTGACGACAGAACGAACAGCTAATTGCGTGGTCACAGATGCCTACGCTCTCGTAAAAGAACACATGTAAATACCCGTACACATATGTAGCAAACGTTACTAGACAGTAAGAGGTCATTCGCATTTTGCCCTTTTTTATGGCGCAACGAATTTAAATGTGAAAAAGGCATAGTATATATAATAGCTGCTAATATATTTGTATAACTGTCTTATTGTATTTCTAAGACATTTTCTCCGGGTTTAATATTTAACATATTTAGTTGAAGCGATCGATAATTCAGTAACAAGATGGCCGTTGTCTATTTCAATTCATTTTCCTTAACACATTAATTTGCTGAAGCAGTTGAAAATTTTATTAGATAATTATTTTGTTTCTGACAAAATAAATATTTCATTATATTCATTATCCACAGTTTCAAGTAATCAATACGAGTATTTTCAACTAAATGAACAAACGAATTTTTAATGATATATGTAATAGCTTCATATAAAAATTTAAGCGTCACTATATGTGGATGACGTGGCAATCAGTATTAAGGAATTAATGGTGAATTTATTTATGTATACAATAAAGTATACATTTTACTTCAAGTGATTTCTTGCTTATTCTGTAATATTTATTTCTTATTTCTTTTATAAAATAAATACTTACAATATTAATTCATATCTTTGTATTTCCTTCACTTTATTACAAGTTTGTATGATAGTGTTATTATGACTAATTTTAATATGAAATAAGATTAAATTCTAAAACTAATTGTTTTTAATTCAGAGCGAAAATTTTTATAAGAGAGCGTATAGCATACGATAACATACTGTAGTATATAATCATTAACGTAATATACTTTTTGCGTCTGCAAAATTAAAATCGCATCTATTAACGGTGCTTATTATATGATCCATCGGATAAAAATCGAGTGGAAAATCCAATTTGGTACAAGTTCCGTTGGTAAGCATTGATCTTAAATTAAAAATGGTGGGATTTAGGGGAAGCGATCTGAACGATGTGATAGGAAGCTGTAAAAGGGTATTACGTGTTCAATTTCCTCAGTGCATTTTATTTTCCGAATAGATTTCTATGAGGTACGTATTTCAATCCGTAAACGTAAAAATTTTTCTCCGGTGTCCACAACTGGTATATCTTATCTCGTGTACTTACTTTGGAAACATTCAGTCGTGTTCGCTGCAAATTTACCAATTAATTTGAATCATGCATCGCTTGATGACGCGGATACGTCCTAAGAAATGTGTCGTTAAGCGAATTTAACGTTATGCTAATCTCATATATTATTCTTATCCAAATCTAGATAGTGCAGCTTGCCACACACGTAGATTATATCACCGTTTCACTGCAGCAGTGACACAACTGAGGAAAAACGATTTTTTAAGAGACGAAGATAATTAAATAATGAAAGAAATATTTTACTTGTAATTAAATAACTAAATAGCTTGGAATTATATAATGTAATAACTAATTATTCAGTAATTAAATAACATGTAATTATATAATTGTAATGGTATAATTAAATAATGAAAAGAATACTTTACATATGAAAAATAACTAAATAACTTGTAATTAAATAATTAAATATCTTTTTATAAATAATTTAAAATTAAATAACGAAGGGAATATTATGTAACATTCGTACGAACAAAGTTATTTGCATTCCTCAATTATTCCGAAAATATTTTCTGAACTTGTGACATAAACTAACACTTACGTTGTTGTTACTGTAAATAGTCAATAACGAAGTTACTGTTACTTGGTAACTGTTACTAAATTTTTATAGTGTCATGTTACATATTATTGTGACTAGTAACAAATTTATGTAAAAATTGGTAAATTTTTTATTATTTTTATTATAACTTACTTCGGAACTTACATCATATATCTTTTGGATCTAGATACCGCATATCATAACTATACATCAGCGTTTTTATTTCAAACTTTTCTTAATTTTTTTATAATAAAAGTTTTCAAATATTTTCTTCCCGTAAGTTTTCCTGCGTAAACCACTTGTTGCAACTTCGTTGAATACAAAGTCAGTAGCTAATAGGAACTTTTCAGCTTCATTATAATTTTATGGCTCACCGTTGTATACGTGACTGTACTTAAGTTTATTCACTTCGACCCGGTATAGTAGGGAGGAGTGGATAGGGTCAACCTTCAATTAATCTCTACAATTGATCTAAATGAGGGAGAAAGTCATTTTATATTTGAACGTTTATAATTAGAAAAGTCTCATAATGAATGTTTCGTAAGAAGCTAATTTTATTGATCTTTAAAAATCTTTAAAAATTGATTATTTGATTGAATCAATCTTACTTAAAAAATACTTTAAGTCTGATAATGATGATAAATAAATTACATAATTTTTGTATTGGCTTCAATGTATATCTGGAATGTATATAGGGTGTACATAATTAATGATAATATTGCGAAGGCAGTAATTTTATGAATGTCTAACAATTGTTAAATTAATAGAATATTTTATTAAAAATTTAATTTTCTTTGCATACGTACTAATTAATTTAAAAACACTCTAGGTAAGTAGAATTTTCATGTTCCATTCTCCCAAAAGCAAAATTGCGTATGAAAAAACTTCATCGGTAAAGTTAATATGATCATTTAATATAAAAATATAATCGTTTAAAAAATCTTTTTTTATGACATATGCATATTTTTGCAGAACATACTAATCATTCGATATTAGACCCATTTAGTTTCTAAAGTAGTCAATTTAATGTGAAATATTGAGTATTTACTAATAAATAATTAATGAAAATTATTTTGGGTCTGATGTGTGTTTTACTGATTATTACGATATTTTGTAATTATGTGGAGATCAATTTGTCTTTAAATAATGGTTATCTGTACAATTAACTGCAAATTTTTCGTTGACTTGTACAAATTATGATATAGATTCGTTCACCTTGATGAAATTGATAATTTTAGAAATACATATGTATTTAGTAACTTATCTAATTAAAATCTGTAATTATATTAGATAACAAACAGCTTAATAAGAGAACCTTAACATACTAAATAAAATACTGATATTTTCAATGTCTGAAAATTGTTAACAATAGATTCCCTGTTATTTATAATAAAGAGATATAACTGATTAGTTATTAATGAAGATGTGATCGTTAATAGGTACATTTACTCTATTTTTTGTCCAATTTTTTCATGTAAGATCACGTTGCTCGTTGTACCACTAATTGCACCACATGTTCGTACAATGTTCGAAAGCTCTAGTATTCTTTTTTGAAATATTAACAAGCTTCATAGTACACCGTAGTCTTTTTAATAATTATACTTTGGATATTTACGCATTTACAATACATCGAAGACTGTAATAAATTATGTAATCTATGACATTCACAATTTACACATAACTCCCTTTATAATAACATATTATGAAGATTTCAAAAGTGTTAGAAATTTCATAAAAAGATGTGAAAGCATAAGAAGAATTAATTAATAATTTTCACCCTACTTTTCTTATTTCTTCATAGACAAATTATTTTCATAAATTCAGTACCACTTATCATGTATAAAATAAAGATTTATGAAGGTACCAATAAATATTTACAATCCTAGGTCTTCTAAATATTTGTAATTCTAGGTTCTTTTCGACACATTTACTCGTTTCTTTCGACATGAAAATTACACCAACACGATTTTTTACATACTGTAATTATCACAAACATACATATAATTTATTCTTGTTACAATTAGTATCATATATGGTTACTTTCTATAATTGTTTCCTGACAAGCTTGTAACACAAACTCGTGCAAATTCCACATGCAAACGAGAAAGTACGTCACAGCCATTTTTACATCGTCATTATTTTGAAAACTTTTACTTCTAACATAATTTTTCAAAAACCAAAAGTTTTAATTGAATTATAGTTAGCCACATAACTTTCATAACATTTGCAATTTGTTTTAAAATATGTGTCCCTGCATTGTCTTGAAAAAGTACAATTTTTTTATTGAATATAGATACACAGAAATGATTCGACATTTTTGCTAGAAAAATATGCCAAGAAAATTTAAAAGAAAGATTAAATTTTGTCTTTAAAAATGGTTACAATAAGTATCCAGTTTGAATAGTATAATTAGGTCCTGAAAGATTAAACAATAGTATAATGAATTTTTATTTACATAACTTACCTATTACAATTATTATTATTATTACTACAATTTAACAACTCACTTTTATGACGTAAAAAGCGTGTTACTTTCATCACGTCATTTTGTCTCCGTTCTCCCCTAATATTACTGAACCTTTCTCAACAGTGTCATTATCCGTTATCTCAGAAACTTGGTCGCTTTTCTTACGGTTCATCCTCAACATTTTAATTGTAAATTTCGATTTTTCCAAATTATTCATGCAGCATTCGCTTGCAATACTACACGCGAAGGGTATAAAAATTTTTCGGTACCTCGCAAAGCTTCACCAAGCTGAAACCCGAAGGGTAAACATGAATTACGATTTTCGGCACAAACATTTTGAAACGGTTTTGAACACGGAAAACTCCGTGCTCGTGAGGTGAATCTTTCATACAAACTGACTCAATCTACCATTTGTTTGCTATTACAATCATGGAAATAGATAAAACGATGAAAACCTCAGCACACTAAATGGAAAAATGACTATTTTACAGAACTGAACCAATATTATACCTAATATTTAATATGGTAGAACTATTTCATAATTAATGAAAATATGGTTGAGTGTCCATTAGATGGACATAAATTCGTATAATTGCAGTTGTTAAGAACAAGTAAAAATTGTATTAAAAAGGGAATAGTAGCGGAACATACGCGCTGATGTGTTGGACTTCAATTACCCAAATATTAACTATTATATGAATCACAAAGCAGTAATAGAGGGGAAAATTAGTGGACTCTTATTATCTAAATGATCCAGTTATTCGAACTATCTTGTTCCCGTTCTTCCTCCTCCTCTTCCTGTTCATACTGGGTCAGACAAATAGGATCCTATCGTAGCAAAGTAAGCATTGTTGAAAATATTACCACATAGGACTTCATCCAGTTGATTGCATGGTAATAAACTCTATAAAATACATTAGTTAATGTAGAAATGTTAATTGGTATTATTTGAACCAAAAGTTTTATGTGGCAATCGTGACTTGATGCAATTACTGCATGTAGCAACCATTATTTTTTTCTTTCTATCTGCACCTCATTTTAATTATGTAAAATACATTCATGCATATAACGATTGTTTCATTTGCATTTTCTGATAATTGCAAATATAAACATTACGTATTCGTTAATGCTTCAGTGAGGTTAGGTTTACGTTTTTATTAATGTCTGCAGAATATTTCAAATGTATTAATATTTGCAAGCTTTTAATTATTTAATAAAGGTTTATAACCTTTTTCAGGTAATAAATACTTACAAGTTAACTCAGTGTAAACTTTAATGTTAAATAAACGAAGTTTATAAAGCAATTATATTGGATTAATACAGGAAAAAGTTTTAACATGGATGTTTATTAATATGCATTTGTATAAATGATTATTTGTTAAATTATATACATGATATCGAGTTATTGATTGTTGCATGTTAAAACTATGAAGGAACTTGTAGTTTGAGCAAGTAAAATTATAAGTTTTTAGAGTAAATATATCTGATTTCATTTTGAAGGTTAGGTTCGTACATGAACTGAAATATTGTAAGTAACGATTCGAAATAAT
The DNA here is from genome assembly GCA_945859595.2 of Megachile willughbiella. Taxonomy (NCBI): domain Eukaryota; kingdom Metazoa; phylum Arthropoda; class Insecta; order Hymenoptera; family Megachilidae; genus Megachile; species Megachile willughbiella. The sequence continues at coordinate 12,074,355 of OX243801.1, forward strand.
ATTCAAATTTAGAAGAAAACTAAGGATAATGACAATTATTATTTAACTTAAAATGAACATACTCATTAATCAGCAGTTATTAAACAGGTTTTTAGAGTAATGTTCAAAAAATAATAAAACCAGTATTACTTAAACAATGTCACAGATAACTTTTAGCAGAAAAAGGAAACTGAGGAAAAAAAAATAAAAATAAATTTTAAATAAATACCAAAAATATTGGTGTGACAACAGCTTCACATTAAGAAGAACGACAATTTCTTTTTTAACGTCAGGGAAATTTGAAATTTTATACCCAATTTAATAGGATATTCAATTTCTGATACCAATCAATATTTGTCGTCTTACATGTAAGAGTAGAAAATCTATCAATGAACATTAAAAAATTTTTTATTGTCGAATAAAAATGTTACATTTTTAGTTTTGTTTCGATTATAAACTTTCTTCGATGTCTATGGGTCAAATTCTTTTCTTGAAATTATTTCTGAGAATTCGTATTAGTCTACTTAAGAGAGTCAAACTAGACCGCGAAATAATGAATACATCCGGTTTGAGACTTCCCCAACATACTGATTTGTAACGTTTACACTTTATAACGCGTTATTATATCTAAATACACCAAAACTGAATTCCTTGATCATTTTAGGTAATTTTGTCATTTTTTTGAGTTGTCATTTTTTCAATTTTAATTTAATGCTATTTAAACCGTGACTTTATTTTTTTAATTCGCATGATATGAAAAAGAAAGACCTAACCTCAAAAATAAAACACATGTTAACTTACAAATTTAAATTAATAATTTCATTTGTTTGAAATTATTGCTTCTTACATTTTATAATCCTAACATCCGACAATGAATAATAAAGCGACATGTATATAATTTAAAAATATTCATGAACGAAATATACTTAGATAAATTGCTATGTTAAAATTTGACTTTATATTAATCAGTTATGAATGTGTTATAAACTGAGTGTAATTTTTAATTTTGCATTAAATAAATTTAATAGTAACTATCAATAATATTTGAAGAATGTACATATTAATCGAAATATTATCAGTAGAACTTGTAGAATACTATAAGAAATATTCGTATATATTTATATCAATGATAACCGAGTTTTATATTGTTTCAGATGAATATTTCTCCATTATAATGAAATATAAACAATTTTAGAACTGCAATTTTAAGTGAAATTCTACTGCAGTCGATTATCAATTTTTAAAACCTTGTGACCCAAAATCTCAAACTTGATTGTAAAAATATACAATATTGATCCATGTCTAAACAATTTACAAAAGCACAATACATGATAATTTCTAGACGCCATATTAAGAAAAATTCATTACTTAACGTGACACGTTAATTAATAGCAATTAATCCATTTACTATCACAGTCACGTACATGTGATATCTTCGATTTTCCATACAACATTACAATTCTTTAAGTCATAATATAAATTATTAATCATTTAAATCATAAGAAAGATCACGATTAATTGTAAAAATCAAACTCTGTCATATAATGTTAAAAATAGTTTAATATAAACCAATTGACAGTGGTATAATACTATTTTATTTCAATAATTATTTATTAATTATAAATATATATTTATTAACAAAGAAAGTGATTCATATTGGGCAAATTGTTGAGCGTCAGTAGAGAATGTGTTAATATTTCGTGTAACAATTCGATTTTCAAGTTATTAAAAAAATCCAGTTCCTGATACTGGAAATGAAATTTTTACTCTGCTTTATACTTTTAGAAGATATTTGGAGTAATAGGAAAAAGTTTAATTTGGATGAACCAGATGGATCTCGTTCATATTGATCAGACAGGAAAAAAGCTTAGTACTTTTTAACACGAAACTTTCGAAACTGTTCCTTTATGAATTGATTTGGGAAAATTAAATCTAGAATTTCAAAAATCTTATTTCCAGCATAAAATATCAAAAACTTTCAATTGTATACGCAATATTCCTTATTTTGATGAATCATTTTTTATGTTACATCAATAAATATCTGTTAAACACCACAAGTTTTCAAATGACTAGTTTTCGTATCTGCCATAAAAATTAAAACTTTTGCAAGGGTAGTTGCAGTTTTTCAACATTTTTTATCTAGTTAATACGAAAGATCAATTAAAGATTCATCAAGGACTGTGATTTTATTTAAAAAAAATAGTGATTTAAACTTCTAATATGCAATGCATTGCAAATACAAAATACTCAATTTCGTAATTACCAGCAATCTCAACAAGTACACTCATGGGAATTAATACTATTGGAAACCTATATGATTCTATTTATTTGCTAAATTAATGTATGATTGTATATTTATTAACAAGCTATTATGTAATCGGAACATCCATAATCAACAGGAAGCACCGCAGAATTATTAAGTTGTTGCATATGAAATGTTGAATTTCGAAACATTGAAGGTCTGATATTTGACAGTACAAAAAAACCGCCTTCGGATAACTCATATATAGCACAAATTAATACTTAGGTATATACATCGATTTAAAGCTTAAATGCTACTACAAATAGTGTTATAAATATATTTTTAGACCTAACAATTATTTTTATCCCCTAACAGTCATAATACTTCGGTAAAATTATGATTTGCAGTTCGAATTAGGACCACTACAAATTTTCAGCATTTTTCACGTTTCCCGTAAAATTGAAAGGTCTGTTTAAATTGTAATGATATAATTTATTAGCTACTAACATAACACACTAGTGTATATAACATTTTTAACACATATTAATATCTTGTATTTCTACCTCCTGCTTTTACCCTTTGTTTTTATATCTTTTTTATATCTTCATTATTTTCCCATAAATCTGTAATTCTTTTCAACTCAAATAATGTGGTTGGAGAGTTGTAAACTAGTCTTTTGAGTAGGCTCCATTTACCAAATTGGACCTCACGCGCTCTCGATACTCGAGCCTAACGAAAACGGTCGCACGGCCTTCAATCGCTCATCACCCACACAATTTATTATCGCGATAGTAATAAATTGCTATGTATATATCGTTATCAACGTATTTAGTAATAATTTGCATGACCTAAGTCAATTTTCCGTATATGACATAATGTTATAGCCATAAAAGTGAAATTTTCGTACGTCCTTCTAATTCGATAGCCAGAAGCTGTACTTCGCGCAAGAAAGAAACAGCGCCGTTGCTGGATGTGCCCTTTTGGATATGTTCATGTATAAAGACTTTTATTTCCCTTTTACTTTTCTCATAGCAGTTGGGTTTTTATTTTCTGGTTAACAAATTTTGGAAAGATTGTACATTTATTTTTGTAACAGTTTTGAATATAACGTCATATAGGACGTAATGTCCACATATGTGTCCAAGGATGTGAAGAGGGTTAACATTCTTGCAGAAATTTAATATTGACACTTTTAACTGAAATATAAAAGTAATTTTAACAATAAGAAAACAATCAACGATCAATTGTTTACTCATTATGTTTATTCAAATAAAACTCAACTTGAATAATGCCTAATATTGAAGTGAATGGTAGTGCACTGTATTTATATTGAAAATAGTCTTAAAAATTCGTAAATATTTTCAACGATACTGACGTTAAGTGAGTATAAAGGTAAATTTTTGGTTATTAACTGAATGTGCAGTTTGTTACTCCATTTCATACTTTGGATAAATATTAATTTCTTCCAAAAGCTTATGTCGACAAAAAACGTTGTTCATATACCTGTTTAAAGAAATTACAGTAACGTTTACAAACAACATGGCTTGGACAATTAAAAACAATCTTAACTAAGTAAAAGTTTATTTACTGCACATTGTATGAATTTGAAAAAATAAACAGATAATATTAGAAACATGGCATTTGCAAGAAAGATACAGTACAACTGTGGAGTTATTTGATTCACCATCTTTACATGATAATAAAATTGTAAAATATCGTTGCATCTTGAAACAGCAATCAGGAAAATTTTAGTAGAAAACCAACGTTTAATTATGGATTTGGTAAATGAATGAGAAAAAATTTGTAAAAAGAGAATAACTTTTCATTACATTTACAAATATGCTGAAGGTTTCAGTTAATCATGCATGAAAAATAGCACAAACTTTTGAAGTATTTTAATAACCATATTTAAACTGCTTGGCTTTACCTCACTGATCCATCGATTTCTCGCCTTTACCAGAATTCGAAAAATATACTCAGCTTGCGTCTCTTAACGTAGTCTTATCCAGTTATTTATGAGTAGATTAGATTCTTACGTTAGACGCATTTTTTATGACGAACATTTTTAGTGGTTTTATAAAGCATTCGTTTTCAGGAACGACATTATCTCCTTATATGCAAAATTTTATGCATGTTTATAATAATAATTATAATTATTAAACATGTTTAAAAAAAAATTAAACGCTTATCTGTTCCTTCAGATGCCGTCATGTAATCAAAATAACACATAAATGTTAAATTTTTATATATCAAATGGCCGACTTCCAAGTATAGAAATTCTGATATGATAGACGAGACCAAAATTAAATCAAATAGAAATATATATGTATAAACTTTGGCGTAAATAACATAATAAATGTTTCATCAAGGGATTTAATACATATTGATTAATTCTCTGTTAGAATATACAACAAATTGAACAATTTACTGTTTAGTGATTATTAATAATGTCCATTAATATTGTTGCGACGTGAAGTAGGAGTCACAATGGTGTAACGTGAAGCAGACATAGAGATATAGATAATATAACATAATAAAATATTAGAGATATTATATTATAATTATATTATAATATATCTATATAATATTACCTCTATATAATATCTCTATGAAAGCAGATCTCTTTTATGATTTGAAGCTGTCCACGGAAGTCTTCAAGCGGACTGTGCGTGTTCGAGTGGTCAGACTTCCGGTCGTCGAGAGCAACCGCGATGTTTGAATCAAAATAACGCGAGAGCTTGAAGAGTAAAGACGTATTTAAAGTGTACAGAATTCTGATTGTCCTGTTTATTAAACTATTGTTTTCAAATATTATTTCGATTTGATAAATAAAATGGCATTTACTAACTTAACTCCTCGACTCAACAATTGTAATTACCGACATGTTGAAATTCTAAAGAAACTTTTGATTTCCTTTACTGTCAAAAATTTGCCTTTTTAAATGTATGAAATATACTCATTCTTTAAATGTTTGCAATATTTATTGTAATGTTTTTTCAATAGAAGAAGTAGATTTTATATAAAATAATAAACAGTAATGTATCGATTTTGCTATATATTAAAATTTATATGAAAGAATAAAATTATATTATTTTATACTTATGAATTTAACAACTTCATTAATTTATTTATACATATATATATGAAATTAGTAATAAATTAATTTCTGTTCTATATTAATAAAATTTTGTGATGGAAAGAGGAAATTTTTACATAAAATAAGAAATTACCATTATTATAAAATTATTGTATAAATTTTGTTTATTTAAAATTTGATGAGGATGTTTTAATCAAATAAAATTTTATTATATAGAAAATTATGTATTGCAATTTGTAATAAATTCATTTTTATATTATATGGTTAAAATTTTATGAGATGATCTATTTTAAAATCAATAATAGAAGATATAAGAGTAACAATATATTTCGCACTCTACTTTATACACCAAAACTGTAGATTATATGTAGTAGACGAAATAGAAGAATCTAATACTATTTTGGTATATAATCTGAGCTATAAATTAATCCTTTGTTTATTTAAAAAAAAATACAGCTATTAAATATTAAGAATATCAATGATACGTTTATTTGGTCATTTTTATTAAATTTTATTCTTAAATATTCAGTTTTGGAGATATAATTGAAATTTATTCAGAAGTTGGATTGGTAGTTCACTCTAAAAAAAAGTAGAAAGGAGACAGAAATAATTATCTATTGCTGCAACAAATGAAAAGGAATTAAATTTAGAATGATATACATAGATATGAGTACAATATTGTGAAATATAATATTAGTAGAAATATGATATGAGTGCAATATTGTCAAATATAAATCAATATTGAACTCTGTATGATGTATTCAAAAATACAACACGCAAAATGGAGTGTGTAAATTTTCGTACTATCGCGCTACGAAATTTCCTATTCGATACACAATATTACACGAATTATCGATTGGTTTAACATTTACATTTTGGCATTAGAATTTTTTCAAAGTACATAAATACGGATTAAATCGTATTTTCCTCTGCCTCTTTTTATGGTGCGGATTATCGACGAACAATAAATGGACAGGCATGGAAATACTGGTGTGCCATCAATTCGGAAATCGTAACATCGATAGGATTAATTTTGCATTAAACGTAGCTTGTGAAACCGATTAATCCATAAAATAATTTATAAACCATTTATACACCAAATAAATACACCAAACAGGTTGTAATAATGCTTCCTTTTCGAAACTGCTATTGGAACTATTTATTGCAAACACGCCGCAATTATTCTAAAAACGAAAGTTTAATTAGCAGCCGAATTAATGAAGCGGGAATATATTGTTATATATCGTGTGAAATATGCGTAATTGGCATTCGATAAACGGTTATTTTCCTTTAGCCAAATAAATCGCGATTACTTTTAAATCGTTCAGCATTTGTACGCGAGATTTCACATTTAAAAATGGATAACTCGTTAATCGTTTGTTTAATCCCTTAATTAGCTTTCGTTACTAATCCTCGCGAATTAAACCATGAAATTCGGAAAATGAATGGATAGCATATAAAAGAGGGAAAAATAAATTTCTGTAATTTTATTTCGTTATAATAGAATTTTAATGTATTAAATCTTTCGATCGTAACAATCAAGGACAGTGTGGTGATGACCCAATGATTTAAAGTTGATTTGCATTAAAGTAAAAAACATAATACTTGAGCACGTGTCACTAGTTAGATAGTAAGTTATACCTGTGCAAATCTGTTGTTACAATTAATGTTCACTTTATCTATAAATACATTTTTTCCACTAATCAAACATTTGTTATTTTGTAGCATAACAGGTTCATTGAGACACTACGTGTTAAACACATTCCGTTCGGATTCTTTGGTATATTACAATATTTTGTTTTCGGTTAAAACCGCATACCACACAAATCACCGTGGCAAATCTACAGGAGTTTGATTTAGAAACCCTTCGTCATCCACCATATTCGGATTTGGTAACCGCTGACTACTATTTCTTCCGAAATTTCGATTATTTCTTGATGGGAAAAAATTTAATATCCCACCAGCCTGTTGAAAACTCCTTCTGAGACTTCATTGACTCCCGTACTCCAGAATTCTACAAGAGCAGTGTAGAAAAATTATTTTTAAAACGGAAAAAACGCGTAGATAATACGAAGTCACACTTCGAATAAAAATAAATTATTTCTGTTTATCAAAAAAATAATGTACTTCATTTCTTATTTGTAAAGTTCTATACTTAATAACCCAATAGAATGTTTTATCTGATGTGATACATGTTTGAAGCCGTTGAAACATGTTATATAAGTTCATTGCCGATATTTATGGAAAATATTGCTCTCCACAGCTTATATATCAAATTTACATATGACATATGTATTTAGACACTGAACAGTTATAGACAGTGCTACAAATATGTGATACTAAGGCCTGGGTAACCATTAGGATGACACACATGTGCAACACTTGGTAGTGAAAGTGTTAAATGAACATGACCGAATGGTAAACATCATTTACCATTTTTGAGCTAGCTGGTGTAAACACGATAATAAAAACAGTAAAAGCTTTTTTCTTCGTCCATTAGTTCCATGTTCAATACTCTCAGTCAAATTTTATACGTTTTACATATTGTGAATAGTACATTTTCCTTTCTGTTACCTCCATCTAATAATAATGCTGTACAGGTTAAATATCTATATCATAGATATGTAAATTAAATATCTACATCGTAGATATGTAAATCAAATATCTGCTTCGTAGATATGTAAATGAAATATCTACGTAATTTTAGAGATAAACGTATTAAGTCTTAAGTCTGAGTCTAATGGATACAAGCTAGCGATATAAATATGTACCTACTGTCTTTGCTTGAGAGAATCTATTTCGAAATTATTTTATGCTCAAATTGATAATGTAAATTGACCTTTATTTATCATTTCAGACAAGGTAACAATTGTTGTATTATTTCTTTTCGATTTGATGAACCTCAGATTGTGAAAAGTACTTTTCAAATCATAATTGCAAAAATCAGTACTTCCTAGAAATATTTGTCATTTTTTTTTTTAATTTATACAATTCTTTCTGATATTGAATGATATTGATTTCTTATTTCATATAATTTCTCGCCTTTCGTTTTAAGTTACAAGAAAATCTCACTACTGACGTAGAATAAAAATTCACCTATATGCAGTATAGCATCTTTATAAAAAATTTATTTATATGCATAAACAACGAAAATCGGTACTGCACGGAACTTTTATTCGTAACTATACGCAGTAAAAATATTCTCTCGCTTTTACCAGCATAAAAATTCACAGAACTTTTTTGCTAAAAGAGTTATAATTTTTTAACTAATGCTAGTGACAAATTGTGTGAAACAGAAAGTTGAACAAGTGGGTGAATAAAACCTCATTTTTCTCTACTGAAAAGATTGGATATCGTGTAAATAATTTTGTTTACTAAAAGCAATGTAATATGTAGCATTAGTAAAAGTTTAATTTACTAAAACGAATAAAAAACAGCTCTCTCAAAAATAGCTACACTGAAATCAGTTGCAATTCTTTGAAATCAGTTGAAAACTGCAATTAGAAGTTGAAATAGAATTGTTTAAGTAAAATAGTGTTTACGTATTTAGTTTAATACTGTACAATAATAAATAGATGTACTGAAAACATTTGTTTATAACATAATAGATGCAGCTGTTATTCGAAATAGTAATTACTAAAACACTAGGAATAGTCATGAAGAATATTTTATATTCCCAAACCTGTATTAATCATTTCAAATATTGTCTTTCTGATAAGATACAATTTCTTCGAAGTAATATGAAAATATTTCATTGGAAGAATCATGACAGAAAGATTAACAATTTCAAGTTCATAATGGATAACTAAACATAACTACAGTACTAATTGTAACACCAAATAAACATTTTAAGGTATTTTACTCGATATATCACTGCATTAAACAAACATAGTTTGATAGATTAATTTACTCAGCGCTACATTCAGGTACTATCAAATATTATACTACTCTGATCATAACGAAGCACCAAAATGAGAGTAAAACGTTAAAAACCTTTGCGGCTGAAAGCTCTTTCTATGAGACAGTTAATCAATTAAGTAGTAGATAACGTACCTACTTAACCTAATTTCTTAGGATGCCCACCTAACATAATCTTCTAACCCATGTTCACAATATAACTATTTATATTTAAATAGTGGAGGAATTGAAAGACGTAAATATTAAAACATTGTTAAAAAAGATGACTACTACTATTATGTCTTAATTTTAAATATGTCTCGCACTTTCCAAAATTTTCTATGACAACTGCAAAATAACATTAAATTAGTATAAATTAAATAACATTCGTATTGATAATAGTTAAGCATATAAACTGTGTATTTTGGAACTTGTAAACAGCTTTATGACAACAAAGTTGTCTTATAATTAATATGTTTCAAAATAAATATTTTACGTTATCATCTGTTGTTAATATTTGATTTGAGATGAAACTAGATATTATAAGTGTTTTAATATACTTTACCATAAAATTAGTGTTTAGAATATCTCAATAATTTCGTTATATGTGAAAGTGAAAATAAGAAAGTCAAGAATATAATATAGTTAAAGTAAACTATTTAAATAGCTAATGAAGGAACAAATACACACTTCAGTGGTAACTTACATTTCCTTTTATTTTCAAACTTTCTGTTTTAGTGCATGTGAGTTATAAATAAATGTACCACTTCGAAAGTAGACTATTTTACTTACAAATTATTGTATGTTGATATTCTTTTTAATTTATGAGTATCCTACATCGAGTGAAATTGTTCTTGTATGTTCCATTATTGTCATATCAAGAAAAATCTTCATAACTTCTTCATAATTTACAAAGTAAGTGTTACATAGATCTAAATTCGATCGTCGAATTATAAGTTTAAGTATTATTTTGCATGCAATAATATCTCTTCTAAGAGTGAAATTAAAATTTCTGATTTACTTGTATTTATAGCAGAGATGCATAGTTTAAACGTACAAGAGTTTATGAAAATTGGCACAAAATTTAGAAAAATATACTGATTCATAATACATTTATTAAATTGTTAGTAAAAGTAAAAATTTAAATAAACAAAAATTAAAAGTTAAGTAACACTTTATCAAAAACAGTTTGAAACAGATATGTTGACTCATAACATATTTTTTAAACGAGTTATTTTGAAAACTGATTACACAAGTTATTGATGTTTACAATCAAATACATTTTTAGCTCCGTTTCAAAGGATATTTGTATTCCTCCAATGTGATTCCTAAACGATAAAAAAGGAAATTCATGTCGATCGTGTTCAATATTTTTCTGAATTCTATATCGTACCAAAATTGTATTAAAACGAAAAAATATTTCAGCTATCTCTTAAAAAAAATATTTTGTATATCGGTGATTGACATTGTCAAAATTTAAGTCACCTTAACCTATGATTTCTTTGGCAGTTGCGTCAGTCAGAGCTAGCTAATTATTGCTGCAACGTTAAAACAAATAAGGAAAATTGAACTGTTAGGTATATTTTGAATTTATGGATTTCTGATTCTGTATATTATAATTGATATTAAACTCCCAACTCCATCGTGTTACGAATATAATTTTGATTTGTTATATCTGAAGTGTAATGTGCGTCACGAGTGTGACACGGTATTATAAGTCAAAGGGTTAATTACTACGGTTAGTGGTCTAGTTAGGTAGCAGTTGTTCATGTTCCTTTTCAAACAATTACTTGCTCGTTCGTTCTACACATAAGATCATATAATTAAAAGGACCGTGAACAAGCCGAAACGTTACACTATAATTTGAATGCATTATGTTGCTCAACCAAGCTATTAACACCTTCGTTTAAAACACCGCTACACTCAACACTTTGCTACTCTAATGTGACAAATCTTATTTTATTTTTTGTACGATCGAATTTTCAGTTCTATTCTGATTTAAAAAAATATATGCAACATTTGTTTGCTTAATATTTATTTATAACACAGTAGTAATTAATTATCATTGATTGACATAACTGCTGAAAATCATAAGGCAATCGATTCTTGATCGAGATATTGGGATTCTTGATTGAAGTATCGAGACTGTATCGATACTTTTCGGGCGAGAAGAGTGATGAAATATAGAGAAAACCATAAAACTAGACTATAAAGAGTATTCGTGGTTATATGAACTAGTGTTTCTCGTAAACAGTAAGGATAGCAAACAAATGAAAGAATAAAAGTTATAGTACATTTTACTAGTAACATGATCTATATCAACTTCTTATATTTCCATTATTTTTTGAGAGATGAAGATGACTCTTAATTTTTTAAATGGAATGATGCATACACTGAACTATGCAAACGAATGTAAACAAAGTATGTACATGTATACAAAATGTATGCATTTTAAGTGTAAAATGTAAATATACTTTATATACTTGTAATAAAGCATGTGTAAAGACGAATTCTAATGACACATATCGTAAAATATATTATATAATTTTTCATATAATTATTATTATTTTATTTAATTTAATTAATTTATAATTATTTTACATACATATAATAAATATATGTAAATGCATATATAATAATATGTAATATACATATATATAAGATATATTATATGTAAAATAATAATATAATGAAATATTACCTATGATGATAATAACTCTAAATTATAAACTATAATATGATAGTAATACTGATTTTGGCGTCTCTGAAATTGGTGCTGCAGCTGTACTGAAGGTCCCCAGATCAAAAAATTAGAATTACCACGCTTTTCGCCAGGGTCGATTCACTAAATTAATTTCGTCAAAACGGCAAAACTGACACGGGATAAATACACCTACCTAAAGAATTTCTTAACTTACACATGGACAAACAAAAAGAGTACTCTAGTAGATGTGGAAGAAGATAGTAGTAGTTTTCATATAAAATTCTACTTAAAAGTCTGAAGACCACCTTCATTTCTCAAAAAAGAACATAAACATAACAAGCTGACACAGGTCACATGGCTGGTAAAGTACAGTACATTTTCCTGTTCCATTTCATTGACATCTTTACCGTATACGAGAAAAATGCTGGTCCATACCATCCCACACTCTCTGTACATTCGACGTCGATTATTTGAATATCTGTCATTTAAAGTGCAGCCAGCACGATACTAATCTACAAACGATGTCGATGTAATCAGACTATAAATAAGTTAAATCGACAGAAAAGTTTGGTCGTTAAACTATAGAGGCGACTTTATTAGATAAGTTTCATTGCGGAGACCTCGAGAACAACGTAACCACCGCACGTACAAGTACTTGAAATTCGAGCGGATCCGGAACGAACGTTGAATCGCAAAGAACAAGAAGCAGTTTTCCTCTTGAGGATTCAAACTGTATAGACGCGTTCGCGCCAACAGTAGGTTTCCTTTGTATTTCACCTCCGACACGTCCTTGGTTGCCCTGGGTGCGCAGGGCGAATTGTGTCAGCGGCGACGATATAAGAAAAAGGAGAGACAAGACGAGACAGGGTGAGACAAGACGATTCACGGGTATGAGAAATACGACGAAGCTAGTCGTCGAGCAAACGAATGACTCGCGGCGCTTGTTCCGAACAAGTTCTCACAGAGTGTACATGCAGCTACCGCGCAGGTACACGTTTTACCTAAGTACGACACACGACATACATACACATGGAATTTAATTAGTTGCATACTTGAGGCCGCTGTACCCTGCACATGATAGATTCTGCTCGACGCGAACTGCCGCGAAAGTTCAGCCCTCCGTCGTTCTCGTTTTCCTTCCACAAAGGCCACTCAACTGCTTACACCGTTCTTTAATTACCCGCGAAAGCCTTCGATTTTTGCCTAACTTTTCTCTGTGCATTGGCGAATGCTGTCAAGCGAGAAAAATAGGGGACAGGGAACAAGAGGGCGGAGCTAAAAACTGCGCGGGAAAGAGGAGACGAACTAAAGATGCTTCTTGTTCTTCCATTTGCGAAGAAATGTTCTCTGACTATACAGGGTGATTATCTCTGCTCTGACGATCAATTTATTGTAATCACACGAAAGAAATTTATCGAATGAGTGCCATTGTATTGGACACGGACGTCACAGGGCAAGACAATATGCCAGTAAATGGTGACAGTAGCCTTGCTAGTAGGTAATTCTTGCGTTTCTTACTTTACCTGTACCAAGTCTGTCGTTGGAAAAAGAAGGGAAGAAAGGACAGAAACCATTTTTTTTTTAGGGATTTTTGAGAATTTCAGAATTTGGAGGTGTGGAAGTTTAGGCATTTGGGGACGTAGGGATTTAGCGATCTAGAGGTTGGAGGATTTAGGAATTTGGCCATCCAGCGATTTGGGGATTTGGCGATTTGTGCGTTTAAGGATTTGAGGATTTGAAGAATTCAAGAATCTTGGCATTTGGGGACGTACAGGTTTGAGAATGGACAGATTTGGGGATGTAAAGTTTTGAATATATAGAAATTTGGGAATGTAGGAACTTGGAAATGTAACGATTTAGAGATGCATGGATTTCGAAATGCAGAGATTTGGGATTGTAGAGATTTGAAGATGTAGGGTTTTGGGGATATAGGAATTTGGGACTGTAGGGATTTGGAAATGTAGCGATTTGGGGATGCATGGATTTGGGAATGTAGGGATTTGGGGATATAGAAATTTGGGACTGTAGGGATTTAGAAATGTAACGATTTGGGGATGCATGGATTTGGGGTTGCAGAGATTTGGGAATCTAGATATTTGGGGATGTAGGGTTTTGGAAATGTAGGAATTTGGGAATGTAGAGATTTGGAAATGTACAGATTTGGAAATGTGGGGATTTGGGGATGAAGGGTTTTGGGAATTTAGGGTTTTGGGGATATAGGAATTTAGGAATGTAGGGATGTGGAAATTTAACGATTTGAGAATGTATGGATTTGGAGATGCAGAGATTTGGGAACGTAGGGATTTGGGGATATAGGAATTTTGGAATGTAGGTTTTTGCAAATGTAACGATTTGGGAATGTATGGCTATAGGAATGTAGGGATTTGGGAATGTAGGGTTTTAGTAATATAGAAATTTGGGACTGTAGGGATTTGGAAATGTAGCGATTTGGGGATGTATGGATTTGGGGATGCAGAGATTTGGGAATGTAGGGATTTGGGGATGTAGGTTTTTGGAGATATAGAAATTTAGAAATGTAGGGATTCGGAAATGTAACGATTTGAAAATGTATTGATTTGGGGATGTAGAGATTTGGGAATATAGAAATTTCAGGATTTATGAATTTGAGAATCTGGGAATTTAAGAATTTAGCGATTTGGCATCCAGAGATTTGGGGTTATAAGGATTTGGAGATTTTGGAAAACAAAATGGTTTATCTCTACATCCCTACATCACATAAGTACAAGCAAAGTAAGAAACGCAAAAATTTGACATGGCTATTAGCACTAGTCACTAACATAATTTAGACATGTCCTTACCTATGTCGCAATGTCTCTCATCACATTCCTACCTGTTTATCTTTTTTTCCTAATCTTTTCTAATTTTCTTTTTCTTCTAAATATTTGTAAGCATTTCGTGGATATTCTACAATCTTCAGTTTTCCCAGAGTCTCATGCAAGTCTAGTCAATGTTAGATTGCACAGCCAGACTTGTACAAGCATACGCTTTCCGTTGACTTTCTCTTTCATCCCTTCGACTTTCTACTCTATACCTCTTCTTTTCTTTCCTATTTGTATCTTTTTGAAAAGGGACGTAAAAACTCTGGACATTGCGCTGCTCGAGACAGTCGTGAATTTATACGAACACTGCATGCTAGCTGAACCGCTGAATCATTTCATACCGTTTTGTTAATTAATTTTCCTGTTATATTGTTAAAAATATATTGAGTGATTATTAGATGAACTACTTATTATTTCACACCGACATCCTCACCTATATATACATATCACGAAATTATTCATATTATTGTATACAGGAAGAGATGATTTATATTTATTATTTATTTTAGTAATTTTTAAAATCTAAAATTTTTCGCAATTTTAAAAATTTTAAGGTGGGAAATATATCATACTGCTTATTTTAGTAAAACATGAATCATTTATTGTAAGTTTAAAATTGTATAAATAATTTCTTTCCACCAATAATACTTCGATGACACATCTTAAACAACAAGCTATGATATTTTCATTTCACTTTTATAAAAAGTAAAGAATTTGTATATAAAATGTAGGAAAACTGATAATTTTAATACTTTATTGCAAACGCTTTTTGTTTAGTAACCTCATGTTATCATTTGTACATATAAAAAATATTTGTTTTCAACTATTTCGAAGAAATAGAATGTCATTGTTATTTTCAGTCTCGTTTGTAATATAACTTTTGAATTTGTTGGGTTTTTGTCACTCTTTTGTTAAATGCATCCTGTAGATTTTCTGTGGGATTTATGTCTAGAAATTGTAGCAGTAAATGTAAAACTTTTAAACAATTATGTTAAATACTCCTGTACTGTTCGAGCTTTCTGCTTAATTCACTGTTCTGATAAAATTTTGAAGTACTCTGTTCTCCCATATTATTTGCACGTTTTAGTCATTTTTTTTAGAATCAAATATATATTATTGTCTAAAATATCGTTAAATATAGTGAAATATTTTGAAAATATTTGTTAAATTGGTCAAAAATAAGAATACTACTGAATCAAATTTTCAACAGCTTCACTGTGGCAGTAAAATGAATTCATCGTAATAAGAAACATCTCAATATCATTTCTTCTGAAATATAATAATGTTTTTTCAAATTAGGCGAGATGTTATTTTATTTACCATCAGAAATGTGACGTCGAATATTGAATTCCATGGCAAAGTAAGTATATATTACTGTAATATTTAGTCAGCCTATAATATTACAATTTACCACTGTTTCGTATTATGCGAATCAAATTTCATTTTAACAAGAACAGCAAATGAACAAATAATCATCCTTTATTCATATAATTATTTGAAGTATTTCTTAGTCCGCGTATTCTCATTTATGTCAAAAGCGTTTATATGTTGTTCATTACTTATTAATCTCTATTCGTGTTTTTTCTTCAATAAAGAAATATTATTTACGTAATTTATGTTACTACATAAGTTATTCGCGGACCAAAGTGACTGATTCCACTTTTTAAATTGATTTGTAAATGTACTGTCGAAGAAATTTATTACGTGTAAAAACTTAAAAAAGTAAAAATAACTAGCACTTTTGTTTAGGTACATGTATATTTGTTTCAGACTTGTACATATGCAAATAAGCAGTGTTTGACTACTAGGGTCCTCAAATTTATAAAGTACTCTTCAATTATGTGATTTTTACATATCACTTATTATATTAATTATTCGAATTTCGAGTATTTAAAGATTTGAAGTACGAGTATTTAAGTATTCAAAGATTTGATATTCGGAGATTTGGGAATCAAATATTGAAACTTGAATATTTGAATGTTCGTATACCGTATAATTGAGCATATTAAAATGCGAAGATCTGAGTATTTGAAGATTTGAATACACGAACATTTATGAATTTTATTTATAACTAGAATATTCAAAATTCGAGCATTTCAGTAGTCAAAAATTTGATATTCGAATATTTAAGTATTTCAAAATTTGACATTAAAATGTCAGAATAGGTCAGTATTTGGTATTCGAATATACGTTAATTCGAATATTTGAATATAAGTATTAGTATACATACTGTTAATATAAGCACATTTTTATGTTAGAAGATTGGAACATATGAATATGAATACTCAGAGTGTTTAGAGATTTTAAGTTCGAAAATGTGAGTATTTGAAGACTTGAAATTTGAATATTGAACTATCTAAAAATTGAAATATTCAAAAATTCGAATAGAGACGTATTTGAAAATTGAAATACTCGAAAATTCGGGTACTGGAACTGAAGCGTTCAAAAATTGAAAATACGAGTGTTCGAATATCAGAATATTTAAACGTTTATTATTCATATTACATTAAAATTTAAAATTTCAACTTATAACTGATCGTGAAAGAGCTTTATTTATTCGTATTATAGAAAAATTTTAAATAACGAATAGTTTTAATTTATTCGTTATTCGTGAATAAAATTAATTGTTTCGTTCCATAATAACCAATAACGAATAAATCAAATTTGTGCATTATCTTTTAACTGGTTACTTTAAATCATTTTTGCCTAACGCTGTAATTTATTGCAGTGAATTCCGTAGTCATATGCTAGTCATCGTAAAACATTAAATATCGACATGAGGAAAACGAACACTAAAGCTCGAGAGATGAGCAAAAATCGATATTATTGAAAATATCTAATCGGAAACTAATAACCTAACTTTTCAACTTCATGCGTCATATAACTCCAATATTTGCGAAAATATGTTTCAATAAAATTATGAAATAAATTATGAAAATCTTTTCAGACGCCAGTAACAATGAAGAATTAATGATTCGGTCTAAATATACATATGAAGACTTCGATAATCATTAAGCTGTATTTTTTTTGCTGATGAGAAAGGTTTCCCAAGCGTTAATAACCGATTTTGATGAAACGTACACAGCATGTAGTTTTTAAAGGAATATTTGAGCCATATTTTTTCTATCGGCAATCGTCCATATTCAGGGAATAAAAATAATCCTCGAAGTTGGGAATGGAGAACATATTTTACTGAATATTTTGAAAACTTTTTGTAATACGAAAAAATGTTGAATACGAAAATTTGTTGTTTTTTCAACAAAAAATTCGACTGCGCAAAATGTTTTGGAAAATATCTGTTTATAGATCTGCTATTCTACATCCTGCTTGTATACCTCCCCATAGCCATGGCCCCAAATACTAAATTGTATGATACACTACATACTTGTAACTAATTGTATAATGTACTAAATATTTGTAACTAATTCTATAATATATTAAATACCTATAACTAATTCTATAATATACTAAATACTATAAAAATACTGAATACAAACGCTGCCAAAATTGTCAAATTTTTCGTTGACCGATTATGTACAAATCTTTTATGAATGATAACTTTATAATAATCAGTAAGTGACTATTAAGTTAAAGAGAAAAATTACTCAGAAATATGTCCTGTTGTCAAAGTCAATATCACTGGGACTCGGTTTCTGTTTGTCAATATTCACCGTATCAAATATATTTTGTTAATAACAAAAAATTTAGGAAACATGTTTGATAAACTGTCAATCGTCCGCTTTTGTTACAAAAGTAAATTTTAAATAAGCAAAAAAGGTTTATACTGTTTGAAGAAATAAAAATGTTTCGTACTTCGATTCCGCAGCTGCTCCGAATAAAATTTCATTGTTCCAATGTTACGCGCTCCGACTCAGAGTTTCCACATTAACTCTGATTTTTCAGTAAGCTAGAGAGATCAGTTTGTTGCATATTTTAAAGGCATTGAGTAGTGCGGAAAAATTGAAAATCGCTTTTAAAACTCTTCTTCGACAAGAAGAGTTTCAACTGTTCACAAGAAGAGAGGCAGATGCTAATGTAAACAAACAAGATGGCCGTAGAGAAACAAATGCGAAGCATTCACCTGTCGAAGCAAATGAGTATTCTCAACATTATCAATATTGTCAATATTATCAGTATTAACGTTCTTTCTCGAAAAATTATTTATAACAATTTTGGAATTGATTTTTCGAAAAAACGAACTGTGATTCTAAACGAACACAAAACTTTACGGAAGAAACGTTTTGTGTTGCATTCTAAGAGATAAAACGTCTCGAATTCTTTGAGCGAGAAAGTCTTCGAAAATTCATACATTTGGACATTAATGGGTTAAAAATAGATACTCTTTTTGAACAATACCCAAATATGTAAGAGCGAGTAAACAATTAATAGTGACGTTGGCCAGAGCCGCTTTAGGGCCATCGTAAATTAGGGACTTTCGGCGAGGGTTGGGACCGAGTTCGTGTGAAACCCGGTCACTTTCACCCACTCGCCAGATGATAGTTTTCAGGCCCGTAGTAAAACCAAGATTGTTTTTCTTAAAAATGTGAAGTGGGGATGTGTTCCCCATAAAACCTTCGGGAAAGCTTGAGAACGATGCATTTTGTTAGAGACCGTGAAGAGAGAGAAATCGAACGATAAAATTATTTGTAAAACTATTCTGTGTGAATTTGAGGCATCCTTACAAATATGTTTGTTATCCATTCTGCATAGATTCTCTTAAACAACAAATTGTCGATGCTGTAGGGCACTGTATTAGATAAACCAAATTTTATCCAAAACTAACTGAACACTAATCTGAACTCGACTAATACAACTTGCTGTTACAGCTTCCGTAAGCCGAGAACGAAAACAATACGCCGCCGGGACATGCATGTTTATCGTCTGAAAATTATAAGGGAGGAAGAGCAGGAATTAAACAAAATATGGTTTCAACTATATGTGCAACAAATTGAACTCTATTATGATATTTAATGTATTTTATTTCTAAATATGATCAACGTAACTAGTGTCTTGTTATAACTGTAGTACCTGTAATTAAAAGAAAACATTTTTCAATGAATATGACCTACACCACTACATAGTTCGATAAAGAGAATTTTTGGTCGGTGAAATAAAAAAAGACAGTAGTATGGTTAAAATTTCTTCTGTAAAAATAAATAACTGGTTATGCAATTAATCTTCTTTTCAAATTGGCAAATTCATAACGTTCGTTTAAATGCAAAATGATTAGCTGAGTGTAATGAGTCTTTTCACTTTTAAGTAAACTTAAATTGGTCTTATTTTATGTTGAAATATCCGTAAATACAGTACACTATAACATGAAATTAAAAGTTTCGACAAATCCCCGGCGGGAAAGTTTAAAATCTGGACCTGAATGAACTGAACTGACTGAATGAACTTGCTTTGAAGTGCCACAGAACGATAGTAAAACCCCGTTTTAAAATGGATTCAACCGTTTCGCAAAAAAATAGTAACAGTCAAATGCACACACAAACAACCTTTTATCACAAACGCGTGTACTTTTTTTTGTACCGTCGTGAATAAAAATGCATAAAAATACTGCATATTCAAAATAGACGTCGATTTAGAATAACATACGATTGCAATAATATAAATTTAATTTGTATCACAGTTGCTAGTACATATCTCTCCGTGTTCTAATTAGTTTACCCATTGATGCACCGATCATTAAAATACTTCAATATATTTTAAAATCCCAACCACTCACTCACGAATACAAATCTACAGGCCATACCATGCCGGGTACGATGTTTTGCTAAAGACTTAAACTTTTTTAAAATGAGTAAAAATCCTCAGAATAATTGTCAAAAGTGCCGAAAGGTGGCTAAGGGGGCTCTGGGGGCGGAGAGTTCCCCAGCAAGCGATTTAGAATTTATACCACTTTGTATTTAAACTGTATTTATTCATTAATATCCATATTTAAAATAATCTGAATTACTATTACGGATTTCAGTCTCTCATATACAGTCCCTGACCATTGAATTAGGACTGCTACAAATTTTCACCATTTTCACGTTTTCCGTAAAATTAAAGGGCTTGTTCAATTTGTAATGATATAATTTATTAGCTACTAACATGATACACACCTACAGCACATAACATTATTAACACATGTTAATATCTTGTATTTCCGCCCTCTGCTTTGGTCACAGCTTGTTTCCGGCATGCAATACATACATTGATCATATGGTTTATATCTTCATTATTTTCTGAAATATCTGTAATTCTTTTCAACTCAGATAATGTGGTTGAAGAGTTGTAAACTAGTCTTTTGAGTAGGTTCCAGACATTTTCTATGGCATTCAGCAAATTTCACCTCACTTGCTTCCGATACTCGAGCCTAACGTAAACGCTCGTATGGCCCTTAATCACTCATCACCCACACAATTTGATCATTACCACGATAGTAACACATCAGTGGCTATGTGTATATCGTTATCAACGTATTTAGTAATAATTTTGCATGACCTAAGGTAATCGTTCATATATGACATAATGTTATAGCCATAAAAGTGAAATTTTCGTACGTGAAATTCGATGGCCAGAGACTATGGTACATAGCCCTGCACATGCTCAATTTTATTTCGAATTAACTTGAAAAAAATTTATAACCATAATTAAGTTAAAAATAGCTATTTAAAAAAATGTTATAATCCAACTGTATAAAATACAATTTCATTATTTCTTTCGCATAAATTGATTTCTAGTGTCATTCAACTTATAAAAGTCATAAGATAAGCTAATAAGGTTAGAACATTTTATTGTCGTATTCAAAATATGTTCTGTACCTTTCTTCACATTTTTCACTACATTGTTAGACTATTCAGTATTCATATTTTGCATTATATTGTCTGACTGTTCAATATTCACATTTAAACAGTTATTTTTAATTCTCTATCCGAAATCATCTACTGTTTGGATTGTATATACGACCTATATTGTAATAACGCTCTGTAATTAAATCAGAAATATTCAAATTAGGCGAACATATAGTTCAAGACGTTAAATTACAGATTCTAAACCATTTTTCATGGAATGGAAGATCAATCAGATGGAAAAGTGTGGCATGTCTCACTTAAAACATATCAAGCTTTACCATCTAATCACGGAAATATGAATTTACATTCGACGTGAGCATTAGGAATTCATGCTGTAATTAGTTGATGATATCTTAAATTGTACCGATGATTGATGACATTCCAAATTAATAAAAAACTAAAACGGATAAGATTGTACCAAACCGGTAGAAAACGAAAAAAGCAGGGCGAATATAGGAGATTGAGTAATGTATTTATAATTGTACATGTGTACAACTTTACTTATACATGCACTTTCTTATAACATATACATATACCTTTTAATTTTCTAATTTATAAAATTATTATTTTAAATTCATTTGTGATATAAGTATAATAAATAAATTATATATTATTAATAATACTTGCAACAATGTACTACATTTTTTATATCGTGTGACAATTATCCTCTTATTTCAAATCAAATTACTAAAGAAATCGTTCGAATTTTTTTTTCATAATTTCATTCCCATATTATTCAGTAATTATGTAAGAATGAAAGACTTTACAGCAATGGTAAAATGTTCCACTGTTCAAACGATTAAGGAAGTTGAGATAATTGCAATTTCTTTTACATTAAATAATGTAAAATTATAAATAAATACGGTCATTCAAAATTTCTACATTTAGATGAAATAATAACAAGAAGTAATAGGAAACTTCAAATGAAGTATTTTGGTGGCGAGAGGAACGTTATCGACGTCCATCGTTGACGAATCAATAAAAAATCGTTTTTACTAATTTCTGACATATAGAATCGACCGAAAGCATATTGAAAGCTCTATAATTCATTGTTGACGACAATATTGGATTGTCATTGACATAAATTGTCGTGAAATCAATAATAATCGTGTTTGATATCGTTTTCGATAGCTTCAGACACATTTAACCCATTCACAGTTCATCCCGTGATAGTAAGGTGTTCAAACTGTTTAATCTATCAAAGATATGTAAGTCTATGGCTGGATTCTTCGTTTCCTCTATTTTCTAATTGAGAAATGAACTAGATACTTCCTTATCTACATTATCTAAGAACTAGATATTTTTTGGACCAGAATTCGTAATTTTGCCATACTGAAAGGGTTAATCGTTTAAAACTTTAAAATCTCTGCATCTGATTCTTGTCTTACCTACATGTTTATAATAGTCACTCTAAATTTTAAATGCACATTCGAATTCGCGTGAAACATCTGGTCTGTAGACCCACTAGTATATTTTTCTATTCGTGTAGTGTTCAGCGTTATACATACCATGGAAATGTGTCAAACAAACAGCGAGTCATTGTTCATTGTTACCGGTGTCCGTGAAAATACATATTGTCATCGGTCATAACAAGAGTGCTGGCATGAATTCGGACGAATCCGCATTGTCACCATTACAAAATCACAATGATAAAAACACAACTAGATAGTAGAGGAAGTATACAGACAATAGTGTATTTGTAGAACTAGTTTACTGAAGACGAAAAGAAAATTATGGTAAAGAATGGGAATAAATAAAACTGTAATATCAGATGTTTCGAAAAACATTTATAACAATTTTTATAAATGTTTATTTAAAATGTAGACACTTATAAACATTATTATCTGAAATATAAACACATTTTAAATTCTCAGTAAAACCGACGAACAAAAACTGTCTAAAATTAAGATTTAACTGAAAAATCAATAACTAAGGATATTGTTACGATGCAGACAATTTGGAATATTAATTTATTTTCACTTTACAAAATTGAAAACGTAAATGGATACAAAATTATTCTCTCTCATGAGCAGGCACAATTATCATATAACAGGAACAATCATTTGTAAGCATTTTATTTTGGACACTGTATGAACATGATTATATATCGATTAGAGTCACATGACTATTATTAACTCATCATCACGATTCCGCCACGGAAGAAACTCGACCATGTATTTAAAATATTAAATCTTGACATCATTTTAATAGTTTAATCCTATTTCCTTATCCTCTTGCACATTATACGTAAATATCAATTCTAAGTCTTAAAATTTAATCATAGATGTAACATCCGAAGTCATAAACACGTTCACAGTGTATCAATGAATCACATAAGAAATATTGCATTTACTTTTCTCTTTTCCTGACGTCAGTTGTTACTATCAAATAAGAGCATTAGTATTTTTTTAATATTCAAAATTATATTACTCTCTACAATTATGAATTAGCAAGATGGCATTGAAACTAAAAATTAATACCACGTTTTGTATTTCCGAAATTTTCGTAAAGTTGACACTAAACTACACAATTAATATACAAATGATTAAGTGATTCACTCTAAAATTTTACACATATTTTATCAGTAATTGCAATGATTCAAACTGACTTTTAGCAAGCTGCTACTTTACTCTTCTACAGATTCGAAAATCTTAAAATTTCTTAAGGTCAAAAGTACTTAGTGACTTAACCAACCGTGCTTAAGACTTACTAGTGTCATTGGTTAACAGATTATTTGTGATTTCTTATTATGTGTGATGTTACAAATTAGATAACATAAAATAGGTTTTTAAATACTTCGGTATCTCAAACTACCAACAGTATTCTAAACAAGCATCATTTCCTTCGTCTGTAAAATAATTTTCAGTCTTTTCTGAAACAGTAAACGTTTTATATTATACTAATAAGTCGAATGTGTTTTGTGTGCGCAGAACGGTTACGTTGCGGACACCGTACGGTCATGTTCGAATCGGCTTTAGAGCAGCATATCGTGTGGCAGCGGCTATCCTGATTTATTTGGGTTACAGTATATCATAGTATCGCGAAAAACTTCCTTGCTGGTCGTCTTTGGATTAGACAAAAATTGTATGTTTCAGAATTGAAAAAGATAGCTTCATATTTTAATTCATTCATCGTTGGTGTTCATCGATTAGACCATTAAGAAGGGGGGCAATACCTTTAGATAGATGAAAATAAACTGATATTTGTGAATTTTTCTGTATAGGATATCTTTGTCTTGTATTTTCGAAATTTCAGGTATAATTTATTATAACTATTGCCTATTACAACATATTTTCCTTTTTTAAAAATATTAAAAAATGGCGGAATTATGATAGTCTTTCCTGGAAGTGTTTCGGCGCGTCTCGTGAAACGGCGTGACTTCTAGTTTTAGTTACATTGGTCTGAAATAAGTTTGCAAACGATGTTTCGATTATTAACATTCATAGTTAGTAGATGAACCTAAGAAATGTGAAAAATATGGAAAATTGAAGAGATGGCGCGCTTTTAACGAAAAACTTTGAATTTTACTGAAAATTTTCGCAATATTTTGCAATAACAAAGGACTTTAATGTTAAATTTATTTCGTACATTTAGGTTCTTATGTTAGATAGTATTGTCGTGGATATGTGCAAACAATTTGAGCGGGATTGATAAACTAGTTTTTGAGCTATCAGTCACGCCAATTTAAAAAATGTAGTTTTGAGAAAAATGCGTTTAAAGTTTCGATAAGTAAAACCTGAATAATTTCAATGATTTACCAACTAATCTGCGATTCCTGCGCCATATAATAATTCTTCGGCTTACTCGTAAAGTTGATTTTTCTCCATAAGCTCATTCTCCGTAAAAATACAAAAATTGCAAACACAGCAATGGCATGATAATAACAAATCTGCTAAATAGCCCTCCGCGCCGAGCGCGTCAATATCTGCGGCGCGATACCAGACATTAGTCACGATAATCGGCCATAACATCAAAAGGGCTCCGTATTACGCTTTAAAATTTTGAGACTACATTTATGAGATGTTGCACTAACATTTTATAGAAAAAAAAAATTTTTCAATTTTTTAAGATTCTAAAGGTATTGCCCCCCTTAAATCAATTCCGAAGTTATGTATACCAATCAGGTTAAATTAGAATTCTAAATGAAAGAGGAATAGTATTGATTCACGAAATGTTGCCTTCTTATTATACCTTGTTTTACTACTAATTGCTATTTTCGTGACTACGATCCTCATTTTACGCACTATCATAAATTTATTAGAAGAATCACTTAGCGTGTTCCGGGTGGTTCATTTGTGAAATTAATTTTGAACGATGAATCTGTAAATTAAAATTAAGATGTAATACATTAATTATTAAGTATATACCTCACCTTCTTTTACAGCAGCCATAATATCATTAATTTTATAATCCATTTGCATGAATTTAAAAATTTGTATCGTTTGGCGTAGATAATAAAGTAATGAATTGAATGAAATTAAATTACGAATAACGATACACTTCTCATATTTGGTGATATATTTTGGTGTTAGAGACCCGAATCAGGATTAACTCGAGTTTAAGAATAAAACGTTTATTATGCAACAAAATACAGGGTTAATCCTTAATCTAGCTCTTTTACTTGTCAAATATATGTTCGCTCGGTGAGTTCAGGATAAAATCTGATGGAAAACGGCACAGACAAGAAAAACGTAAACTTTTAGAAAGAAACTATTGGTTGATCTCTAGGATACGGGTGTGGGAGCTGCGAAAGTCATTGGCTAATTTTGTGCGAAAGGAGGTGATTTAAAAAAAGGAGTGGTAAGTTAGGATGTAGAGGGAAGTAATTTAGTGGGTCCTTGAAAACTGAACCTAACGAAAATTTTAAGAGAGGCATGTTTAAGTGATATAAAACAGACGAGAAACTTTGATCCAGTGGACAATGGGGTAAAGGAAACAAACAAGAAACGGCACAGTAGAGAAAGTCGGCATGTTCGTTGGGATTTCTAACATTGGTTGCTTGATATTCTTTACTACAGCTTTCTTCTATTGTGCTTTTATAAAAATACATACCTCTTACAACTTGTTCCGTGTATTCAGAATTAAAATTTTAACGAATGGCTGATGTGTAATAAATGCATAATTTGTCGATTAATTTTGTAGTTAATCGATTCACATTATCAAATTCTTCATGCTGCTTGCACTCATCAAGTATTCATATGTTTTCTGTACATGTTCTAATCATAAATAATTCTTCAAGTGTAAAAGGTTAAAAGCATCGAATGTGAAATACACGGAGGATGTCGAAATTATTATACTCAAACAAAACAATTCCATATTTAATAATTTTAATCTATGAATAGAACATATATTTTTATTGTAATATTACAATATATTATTTCTACATTATAATATTGTATATTGTATATTTTGTTAGAATGTATTATTTTTTAACAGTAATACATGTAATTAAAAGTAAGTATCAAACACTTAAACATAAGTCGAATACAATATTGTACAAGAAAATATAATTATTTAATATTTCACCACTCCGCCTTTTTAATTTAACATCCTAAGTACAATGCAACATGTACCGAGAATAACGTCGCTTAAATCAAGTTAAGGTTTCAGTCCACTAAGCTGCAGAACAAAATATTTAACATAAACTTATATTCACTGCCTTTTAGAAATGAGACTTATGTGTTAACATATTACTCAAAAGTTTCTCATATCTTTTAACTTATCAATATATCATGTATGAACATACTCTTAAAGTAAGTAAAGTTATGTCTTTCTATATTTCTATACATTTTTTATATTTTTTTAAAAGAAATTTCTTGAGTATAATTATTTGACCGCTCAATATACCCACATATGTTGTCGCTATCCAAACGGTAAGGGGAGTTCCCCTAGTGTCGGACTCCTCTTTCTTGTATAAACAGAAAAGGATAATATTTTACTGTTTTTACTCTACTTTATTTACAAGTTAATTAATAAGTTAATTAACATTATCAGAATAGTTAACTTAAACGTTAGACTTTGATATGTGATTTTGAGAGGTGATTGAGTGGTACCCAGTACCAGATCAGTGAAACTTATTACTTTAATTCGATACAATTTCAGTATAATTTACAGTGATTACAAATATAATGATCCGAACATTGGGAATTGTCGGCACAAGCCTTATGTGTCCACTTTGTGCAATTTGAACACTGAATCCAATCTTTGTTATTTTCCGAACAAACTATTCTGGTTTATCTATCACGGTTTTAGTGTTCTTGCTATTCTTAACTTTTAATTCTAACTGTTCTTATTGTTAGAAGCTGCTTCGGTACACCGTTAAACCACATAAAGCAAAGTGGTAAACAGTAGTACAAATTGCAACATATAAGATCGAGTGTATACTCTCCGACAATGGGGAATGTGTTCGGTCTAAAATCAAAGGACAGCGAACTTGTTCAAAGAAATGTTTCTTTATAAAAATCATAACATTACATACACGAAATACAAAAGTATTGAATTAATCATTAATTAAAGAATATAATAATGTAACTTACACGTATTTGTCCATGAAAATTGGTAGATGTAATAATTTATAATTTATAATTTATACCAGATTTCTGTCAAACATAACAATTAAATATTCCCATAACTGTACACATGTTATTTTTTAATAAATGTTAGAGGAACATGTGATAATGGGGTATAGAAATCATTCAGTTTCAACAAACACAGTTCAATAACTTAACTATGCTATTTAATAATTATTTACATAATCCATTCACGTGAGAGAACAAATTTAAAAAAAATTATTAATATTCTTACATATAAATTTTTCTACCTTTTGATAGATCTAATTACAGGAAGCAACTTTTGTATGAAAACTTTCGTACTATCTCCCACAGATTGTAATTTACAAAATAAAATCGAAAAGTAGCTGAATCTTTAACGATTCATTTTAACCATTTGGAACGAATTTGGATAACAAACTGAAATTGCATAGTACGCACTGTATGAGCCGTTTATTTTGAAAGTGGCCTGAGTTTATTTGTCAGTTTTTTTTTTATTGATAATTGTATGTAGTAGCACTTGCTGTTAACGGTGATAAAAAACATTTTGCGATTACATATATTCAGAGTATATGATTATTTTGGCCATATAAATGTTGGCAGTTTTTTGATAATTGAAAAATTGACTTTGAAAGTGACTTAAGTCCAACCTATCATTGATCATCTCAGAAACTGCGGATTTTCAAATTAATTAGTTAATATAATATATATACCATCGAAGCACTATGATTTCTTCAAATACCTCCCGTAAACTCAAAATATATATGAGCAGTAAATTGTTATGTAATTTATATAGTTAGATTTCCTGAATTGCATAAGTGGCGTTTTTCAAATGTTGCAATTAAATGTAAAATAAATTGAAAATTGTTTTTTCAATTTAATGCATTTTAAATTATATGATGGACTTGGGCAATTTCAAATTGTATGACAAATCTAGTTGTTAATTTTGAAAGTGGCTGAACACTATTCTTGGTAAGAAGACACATATTACTCACTTAAAAATTACTATTATTTTAACAGGAATTAAAAATTTAACTCTCTTAGATATACCTTACGAGCGTTATACATTTGTATCCTAATTATATTTTTAATTTCATTGAAATACAAACTCTTAAATATCTCAATTTAAACATAAATGGACTTAGACCACTTTCAAAAGAAGCGGCTCTACATTCCCAAAGCTTCATAATTTTTTTAATTTTCACGTTGGAGATGGTACGTATGTCATTTTTTCAGAAACTAGTTATACATATTAGTACAACGAACAGGATTTATGTACAGATTTATATTTTATGTTAAAATTATGTTAATCACATTTTCTTTAATTTTAATAAATTAACAAATTAATGTTACGCAAATGTATCGTATTATAACTTTCAGTTATTGATTATTATTTCGTTATCTCATTACCTGAAATTACTTCAACTTCTTTTTCTTGTAAGAATTCACATGAATACTGATGAATCAAAATATGTGAACTAAATGGTATTCATATCGTTAAACACGAGAATTATATGCGTAACATTAAGCACTAATAGAGAGAACGCAAAGATTTACGCAAACCTAAAGCTGCGCTGTTAATCGCCTACGTGTAACCGATATTTGGCCACCTCTATCAATCTGGAACGCGAGTAAATTCATAATTTTGATCACGTGGCGATCGGTATTTGGGAAGTTTGAAAGACCGAAGTGTAAATTTATAAATTCGTGAATTTGTAAATTCATAAATTCGTGAATTTGTAAATTTGTAAATTCGTAAATTCGTAAATTCGTAAATTCGTAAATTCGTGAATTCGTAAATTCGTAAATTCGTAAATTCGTAAATTCATAAATTCGTAAATTCATAAATTCGTAAATTTGTAAATTCATAAATTCGTGAATTCGTAAATTTGTAAATTCGTAAATTCGTAAATTCGTAAATTCGTAAATTCGTAAATTCGTAAATTCGTAAATTCGTAAATTTGTAAATTCATAAATTCGTGAATTTGTAAATTTGTAAATTCGTAAATTCGTAAATTCGTAAATTCGTAAATTCATAAATTCGTAAATTTGTAAATTCATAAATTCGTGAATTCGTAAATTTGTAAATTTAGGGACTTAGAAGTACGAATTTTTGGAAATTTAGATGTATAAAAATTAAGAGATATGAGAGCTTAAAAGTTTATGAATTTAGATACTAAAACCATTTAGAAACTTTACAACTCTGAAATTTGAAAGTTTATGAATGTAAAAATTAACAAATTTAAGAATTTGGGAATTTGAGAATTTAAAATTTGCGAACTTAAATATTTGCAAATTTAAGATTCCAAAATATTGATTTTCGTTAATGTGAATTTTTAGGAATGTTTGAATCCAGTGTTTCAGAAACTTGGCAATTTTAGAATTTCAGGTCTTGATTCGGAAATTTTTTAATTTAATTTAAAGATTCATCTACGCATTACTTGCATATATTCTAACCCATGATAGCCTACTAATATATTTCTATTGAAAATCCATGAGAAAAAGCTATTAAAAAACGAATCTAAATTAAAACTAACTGTAAATTAAAATTACTTTGTCTCTTTCCGAATAAAAACTTTTGGATAACACAATATTATTTATTTACAATGTCAGAATATTGAAGAATATTGGTATTTTATTCTTTGAAGTGCCTAATTGACCAGGAGCATGCATTATTAGATACGGTCTTGTGTGTACTGTATGATGGTGCTGTTCGTCGAACTTCAAGAGGGTACACCTGTATCGAAACATTTATGTACATGAGTGGGACGCGGATGCCACGGTAGAATTAATCGTAAAAAACTTTATAGATGCTTCCTCGGTGGTCTGATCCAATCGCTGGTCGATTGTTCTTTTCATAAAATTATGTGGGTGGATATAAGTCTTATCGTGGAAAGGTATCGTAAGGCTTGACGATACTCAAATACAGTAGTGAAATCAAGTTGTTTTTATACATATTACTTGAATGATTCATTATATATTATATATTGATTACAATACATACATGTATCGGTTGATATTTATTTTGTAATTATCGTGAATAAAATACAGTATTTAGTTTGTATTGTGGAAATCAAAAATGAGAGAAAAGAAAACGTGACGAGATGTTACTGTGTGACATACATAGAAGTAGAAACAAATATATGATATACATAAAGTCTGAAATATTTAGTTTAAATTGTACATTACAAATCGACTGTCAATTGATGATATATCAATTATTTAATCTTTGACTGTAAACATTATAAGATCTAATTCCCTTTTGACCACAAACGAAAGTGTTACCATACACAAAGCTATAAACGAAGTTACATCAACATACGTAACGTAGTTATAAACTTACATTACAGTCTTTTTGAAACAAGTGAAAATGCCAAAACTTTGTTTTGAAATCTGATTATCTTTTCTTCAGAGAAGAAGAAAGGAAGTCCTGCAATATTCTACCAGAATTAAAAACAGCACTTTCGTTTTCACTATTTACAATTGAAAATCGTGTAATGGAAACTGTTATAATAGCATTACAAATAATTCTTTTCCAAGACACACAGAATATAGGTTGTTCTAAAAACGATATGTCATACGAAGTAAAAAAAAATAAAAAGAGCTTTATATCCTGATACTTTATCTGTAATGTGCTTTATTTCACGGCATGGGCAATAAAGATTTGCATGTCCGTTGTTTGAGATGTTTTGATTAAGCCGCACATACATCAAAGTGGTACACGCTTCTTCGTATTCACATTAAACGAGCAAGAACATGTTCCTTCCTTGATGTCCCATTCTATCACCACACTGCAAAGCGCGTGAGCAAACACTTACTCGTTCACTTTTACGTACACAACAAGCAATCATGCACAAAGATTGCATATTTGCACTTGCTCCCTCGTTCGGTGTGTACGCAGCTTTAGGCAACTGACAATTGACTTGTCAGCGATCAGCTGACGAACGGTCACAAAGTAATCCCACAAGAGAAGGGCTACAAACGTAAGCATGCACACACTGGAAATACTACTAACAGTATCAGATCGTTCTTAGTATCTACTTCGTATAGGACAGTGAATGATAATTGCTCAAACGAATCCCGGTAATAATTAATAGTTGAATTTTGTTACTAAAAACATTTCTGTTTATTTTGAACGTTTAAACTAATCAGAATGCAATAGAAAAGTGTATTGGCTTTATACACAATTAAATGTTTCTATAATTCAATACGTATACACGCAACAATATTATTGTACAATATTCCAAAATTCAATGTCTTTAAACTCGTTTCGTAACGACTTAGCCAAAGGCAGAAGCACTTTTCTTAAATTAATTAATGTTATATCATTCTTTAAACAATGAAAGTGTTTTAGTTTTATAAAATAATGGAAAATTTTAATTAACCTTATTCCTTATTAATTTTGTTTAAATATTGAAATTAAGTATTTTTCCAGTACTACGTGACATGACATTGGTCAGCCATTAAACATCGGCACGGACGCGATTTCACGTGAGACCGAACTGATATTTATCGTATTAAAATCAGTATGTTCTACATTCTATACATTTATGTTAATAACTATACAAAAATATAATACTGCTTATTCATGAACATGTGACGGTATCAACATAACCTAAAACTTTATTTTGATTTTACTTTAATTTCATTTTTATTCAACTTGTTGTTAATCATTTTCCTCACATTTTAAAATCACATAAATTCTTCTGAATTTTGAAGGAAAATATTACATGCAAAAAGATTTTTGTGAAGCAATAAAAGTTGGTGAAATAAACACTTCGTTACAAGTTTTCAATGAAAAGTTTCATATGTCAAAATTAATTCAGGAGCGAAAGAAACCTATTGTAATTAAATAAATGAATTTATTACGAATAAAATATTATTATTTTGATTTTTGTTATTAAGTGATGAACATAATTAAATGAATACATATTCAATATTTGGTTTAATTACTGAGTCATGTGAAGATTTTCAGATTTTAATTAATTTAAAACTTTTTCTCTCTTAAATGTAAGTTTTCATTATTTTAACTGAAAGTATACATTTTATCCCTGCGGACAAGTCTATGTGATGATAATTTTGCATTGTCTAAATATAATATAAATTGCAGTTACCTGAACTGCTGACATAATTGTTCGTCCACTTGGGTATTTACCTTAAATAATTTCATGTTAATTGATCTGAGAATGTAAGCATCCGTATTGCAGATTCCATAGTTACATGATGGGTATTTGGTTAGTTATCTAAAATTGTATAAACCAAACACGCAAATCAATTATTCAATTATTGACCGTTTCTGCCACGAAAATGAAATCCGAGGTTATGAAGGAACTAAATAGGGATATGAGAGGAAGATGGCAGATTTGATAAGATAGCGAGTGTTATTTTTAGGCTATATTGTTTCGCTATTCCTGTATATCAGTCGGAACGAAAGTTCAGCGTTGTAAAATACACATTAACGAAACTGGCACGAAGTTAAAATGGAACCAAGACTTCACAAGTGCAGTTTGTAATACTCTCACATCATATATTAGTGAATAGAATAGAAATTTCAACAAAGTAAGTATTGCATGAGACATGAATCTTGACGCAGTATAAAGTTGAATATCACACAGCAATTTCAAATAATTTTAATGTTTAATTGTTACTTTGATATTATTAATTTAATAATCCATACGGGGCACGATGGTAAATTTGTTGACATTCCATAATAATTCATTTGCTTTATAAATAATGTATTTTAGAGTTATCAGACTTATTATAGTGTCACAAAATTATATTAAAAGATCAAACAGACGAATTTGGTCCTTAGATGCTATCATACTTATGTAGAGATCCTTCTTTAAAGGGTTGTATACAGTATTATAAGTAACATGAATCTTCGATCTCCTACCGAGGTACTGGATTATCTAAATGTTAAAGTTGCATTTATTATTTGATAACTTATCTCACTATGATCAACTTCTGGCTCCATGTGCGAGTAAAATGGCAGAAACACTTGTAAGTCAGTTTTTCGTCTTATGTAAAGAATAACTGTAAAATTAATTTCATCTTATATATTATCTTACTGCAATTATCTTACTACAATATGTAAGACTCTGATGATAAAATGTTATTTCTTTTGTCAGAAATAAAAATAATGTACTTATTTTCGCTTAGATTATAACTATCTTTATTTTTGAAAAGCTATAATTTTTACCATGTACATTTATTTTGAAACATCCTATATGTAGAAACGTACAAAGTTATGTATTATACATATATTAAGCTGCTCTAAGATACTTACTCTATATAGAGGTTAAAAATTTAAGATATTCAAACTTTACTCTGGTATAAATCACTGAAAATTTTTTAGTTACAAATGCTATTAAAAATATATAGTCTGCGATATATGTGTACAGGTACAACCTATTGCAACGAATAGCATTCATTTTGACAAGCATTTTAATGTTGTTTCAACTGACACCTACTTGTGTATAATGCACACTTACTTTGAAATTAAAAATGAAGCTGAAAAATAAATAAACAAATGATAAAGTATAAATCAGTATTCACATAAATAAATAAATAATTGAAGAATTACGTTAATTCTTCATCTTGTTGAAAATCAATACGGATTGCAAAAAACCACTTCAATAAATTTTGTAACTTGAAATAAGGAACCTGTAAAAGGATTATTCGACTTCTCTGACAGTTTTAGTGTTAAAGAGACTACATTATACTTTCAAAACATCTCAGTATAAGGAATAAGGTTCCGTAAAATAATATCGCGGTTCTTACTGTATTATCTGGTGTAAGTATGTAGATTACATACAACTCGTTTCAAATCTCCCGCGCATGGAGTACAATGAACGCCATATTGCTTCTCTCGGTTACGTCTAAAACCTACTACTCATATTTATTCGTTCTCAACGATTACCAATCGCGTATCTGTCTATCATTAAATATATTAAATAGAATATACTATATCTATTTTAATTAAACCCTCGGGACTCCATTTCCTTTGATATATTTTTTTTTATTTTTGACATCGATGAAGAATATCGAAGAGTACGTTGGAACTTCTAAAGATAATTTTTTATCCACCTAAACAAAAATTTTACTAATGCCGTACTGAAATTTAAATTATTCCTATTCTCAGGTAAAAAGTAATTCTAAATAAAAAAGTTTACTTGTAGAATTAAAATGGTAACACTTTACCTATTATCCAAGCAAGTAATTGAAAATAAAAAGGTGATTAAACCGTAAACGTGTTGTTCAATTAATCAACAAAACATTATGAAATTTTCAGCTCTTATAAATTCTCTGTTGTTCTAGATATGCAATGTGTTTATTATCAGATACAGGAAAAAAGCGAACTAATTAAACTGCTTAAGAATTTCAATCAGATAAAATTTATGATTCCGTCACTGTTCTTAACCACTGACATAAAGTTGAGTTCGTGCGTAACGGCACAGATTATTATGTACAGTGCAACAAGTGCAATTCATATTTGTCACATTTAGACCGTAATTTGACCAACACGTTAAATTATGTCGGCGTTGCATGTATTTTCGCTTCCAATCTCCGTTTAATTTATATTACGTAGCATTTTGCACAACCTTTTTTTAACTCTGTTTATCTTTGCATTATTTTTCATATACAGCTTTTAAATGTTCTGTGATTCCGTTGCTTTACCCTAATTTTGAAATTCGTCAAACTTCACAATTCTGTTTTAAAGTAACAACTCCATTTTCAAATAAATCTTGTTTTCTATTCATTATATTTTTTGTTTTACATACATAGCATTTTTAACGCACTGAATGTGGCAAAGATTTACAAAAATTTTATGACAATTATTATTTTATTTTGCGAATATTATTTTTAGTTTCAAATACTTTAGAACTAACATTTTAATTCCTTAATTTTCATATTTTAGAACCAACAATTTCTGCCGTTTTCTTTTAATTTTGTTTCAAAGGAAGTGGTTCAAATGCAGGGTAGAGTTTAAATGAAGGCTAATTGAAATATAGAGACATGTTAGGGATTTCACTGTAATAGAAATAGTATAAAATTTCGATTCAAAAAGAAGAATTTTAAAAAACAAATAGATGTTTACATTTATTATTATTACGTTATAGAACACGCAATGATGTCCTCATCAACTTTGAAGATTTTATAAATGTGTTTCTATTATGTTTTTAACTAAAAACAATGCTGATAGTCTTACCAATCAATAATCTCTTTGATTTTCATGTTTCCGATGGTCAATCTTGATAAAATCACCTGTGCTAACAAAAAGCCTAGTTCAACGGTACTGTAACTGAAAAAATCATAGACCAGTAAAAAAATAATTTTTGGTACTTTTGTACGCAAATAATTATAAATTTCAAATTGCTTACCCATTTCTTCCTATAACAAAATATTTTTCAAAATCGTCAATTATTCGGCCGTTACACTGCAAACGCCCTTAAAAATTTAACTGTTAAAGTCCACAAAAAGATTGGTGTAATAGAATGACATGAATAAATTAATAAAGTTTTTCGTCGTGTTCTATAAAATAGAAATTAAAGTTTGTTTATAAACGTCAACAGCGAAAGCGATTTACGTCCACGTAAGCAATTTTCTAACTTCGCTCATGTTATTCAGATTATTTTTTCACGACTTTATGAATTTTTAAAGAGGACACAGGTTGTTTTTATGCGTTGACCTCGAAATTAATCCTATCTAAAAATGATCAACGAAATTACTTTTTTATGAATTATGAAATCCTGAGACAGAAAAGTTGTAACTCTGAAAACTCTGAATGAAAAATAAAAATATAGGAAATAATGTATACATGTGTTTACAGATATGTTTTTAAATTAAATTTAATTAGTTTTGAAATATTTATATTTATTTGTTTTACCTGCAAAGATACGAATATAAAAATTCGATAACCGTAGATATTTTGTTAAAATATGTGAGAATATATTCATACATGAAATGAGACATCAATGTTTAATGTTTGATAGAATTCTTGTTCTCTTTTATTACTGTAATCATTCTTTTCGGTAATATTAAAATTACTATTATATCATTTGAGTAATTATATAAATAACTATTTAATACTTTTTGTAGGAATTTTGAAGTCCATAGCCATTTTATGTCTTGGTAATTTTCATCAACCGCTCGTAATAATTTTTTAATGACATTAAAATCAAGTAATCATATTGATCACATTAATCTAACGATCTATTTATTGGAAAAATATGTACTCTTATACTAATCATGCAATGAAGCATAGATATACATAAGTATTTCAATGAGAACGAAAGTCCTGGAGGACTATGACTAATAATATTATGCATTTTAGTAGCATTTATTAATTTACAGTGCCCAATAGTTGCAGACTTAAGAAATTATTATTCAAATTAGCACCTTATTTTCCGTAAACAAATTTCTGTGACAAATATATTAAAGAACTTTTTAACTCAAATTTTTCCAATAGAAATAAAAGGAACATGTTTTATTGTATATTTTCCATGAACAAAAAAGTTTATTTTACATATTTAACACGCACAAAACAAAACATATTCTATATATTTAACACGCATAAAAAGAAACTATATATTTACCATTTATGAATCTATTCTACATATTTTCGTGAAATGGAGAATTAAAGAAAGACATGGGAAGGACTTAACCAAGCTAAAATTATACTGTTATTGATTTTCGTTCATTGAAAAAACTATTATCCTTCTGCTTAACTGCCATAAAGAGATACTTTTGGAGTACGTGTAAGCTACAGTTATTAAGCAGCATAACACAGTAACAGCAGCTACAGCAACGTTATTAAACAATCAGGATCATTCATCCAGAAATCGTAATCCATTTAACTTTAACGTGATTTATCTCGATTTTTTACTACTCAAACTTGCTAGGTATGTGCAAATTAATTGAATCAAACGTTAAATCGAAGTTAGTAAATTAAAATTGTTTCCACTTTGAAAAACCATGTGGTTGTCGTCAAAAAGTTGTTAGAGAAATGGCTGATTAATCGTGAAACTCCCCAAGCGTGCTTCAAGATCCGATACTATGTTTTTGCTCGTGCGTCCATCGCTCCCCTTTCCACAAGCTTCCGCAACTATTGGATGCCCTTAATTAAAAGTTACCTAATAAACCGCTTCGTGGTTTCATGCATATTCGCGTTTTCTTTTGACGTATGCGTACATCCATCACGTGCACTCTAAAAACTCGAATACAATAGAGACAATGGCGTTATATGATTCTAACAAGGAAGTGATTAATAAAAATTATACCAGCTATAATTAAACAGTTATGAACATCAAGATACACCACAGTTTGCTAATTCAGTCATCTGTCGCAATCTGACCCTCCTTTTTTCAGACATTGCAGGGAGTCGCAAGTGACATATCCGCTTATGCAGACTTATGGTGGTACTTCCCACACTCGCCACCAGAGGGACATTTGCAGAAACTTTCCCTACTCAATAATCCATTTCAACATGCAGAGATGAATATGCAGACAAAAATATTGCGTTTTTAATAAGCACGTTTGAATCGCAGTAACAGAACAAGTCAGAATTGAAAAATAAATAATTTGGTTAGTTAATTTAATTTGCGGCGAAAAAAGTCGAAAGTTGCCAATTTCTGGACTGGGAAAAAGTTTCACTAATTGAGTCAAAGTTATCTGAAGTTTAGAGAATCTCTAG
Organism: Megachile willughbiella; assembly: GCA_945859595.2. Classification (NCBI taxonomy): domain Eukaryota; kingdom Metazoa; phylum Arthropoda; class Insecta; order Hymenoptera; family Megachilidae; genus Megachile; species Megachile willughbiella. Next base: position 12,113,194 of record OX243801.1, read on the forward strand.
GTAAGTCAAGTATAAAAAGAAAAGATAACATACTTGAACATTATTTAAATATATATAATTGTATTACTTGTAATACACAAAAGCGTCATTTTAATGTAGTTGGTACCACAATATATCTTTAAAATTTCAAAACTGTAAGTATTCGAAATAATATTCATATCACTTGCAAAAGAATTCTCTCATAAAATCGTTGCTTCAATTATTTAAAATTCTAGCTTTAGAAAACGAATATAAATTTCAATTTTTTTACAACGCGAATATAATTTTCAAATTTATAACACCAAGTCATTAAAACGAACAGAATGAAAATATGAATTTTAACTCCAACAAAGTACAAAATTTTTACGGCGCAAATATGCGAGGCAAGCTACACAATTGAAACGGATCGTACCTTTTTTGCGTCCATAAAAAGGAACACTACTGAAAAAAAAGGTGAATGGCTTAACGAGGTATAACTTGCTATGATCGTACTTTTTCTGCAAGCGCAATAACGCACCCACAAAGTGCAATTGCATATTTGCTTTAATGGAACGATACAATTCCCTTCTGCATGAAATGCTTTCAAAAGTGAATACCTTGCATGATAAATCGAATGTTTATGGTTTCGTATATTTTATTCAGAAGCAGTATATTAAAAAATTTACTACATACACAGCTTATTACATTTCATATAATTATAAAACACACTCCACGTCAGGACCATATAGCAATCGTGATAAAATAATAAATGTAGCATAAGGTTTTTCATTAGGTATATCATCCATAATAAATTGTAAAAAGAAACTCCTTAAAGTGAGTTAATTACACATAGTAATTTATTTTATTTTGTTAACATTATTGGGTGTGTAATTATTATTTACCAGTGAAATTGCGACACCCTCTATTTTCACTTGATATGTATTATCGATAACTTAGTAAGTGGAAAATATTTAATTTCGTTTTTTTAGGATTTTATCAAGTTTTTGAATCAATTTCCATCTTATACATGTTTGTTTCCTTTTACACAATTTTCTAAAGCAGCACCCCCACTATGTTTAGCTACGAACCACCACTGTTTATTATAACTATAGTAACTTATTACTATAATATTATTATCAATATCATTTTTCCTACTATTACAGTCGGCTTTATTTATAATATTATTTCCTACTATTTCAATCGGCTATACATAAAATAGCACAGTTGCTCAGTGCCTCTTTCTCTTTCGCTTCCTGAAATCCATCCCCACTAACGCTCGAACATAATTTCCCTTCCAGCGTCGAAAGTTTTCCGATTCCTAAGTTTTCCCAGTTTCCCAAAAGTAGAATGAAAATAGCTTCCCCTTCCACTACTAACCTGGATTAACTGTCTTTTTGAATAAAAATCGTTATAGTTGTAAGACCGGTGCCTCCAGATCCAATAATAAGTGGAATCGTAAAAGTTACGATGTCAGCGGACTTACGATAACCTGGAATGGATAAGGTAACGAACGTGAAGTTTCTGGGTCCTACTTTCGGTACCGGTAGTCTCTATTTTTCGTGGATTTCTGCAAATAACGAGCAATCTCAATACGCTCCATTTCTTCGACTAGAACGTGGATCGACTCTTCAGAGAAACCACCGCTTGCGAGTGATATTACAGATAACTTGTAACAATGCTTTCTAAAGTTTGACACGTATTTAGTTTCTTTTTAATTTTTCTAAGGGAAGATCTATTGTTGGACAGTACCTGATACTGGAAATTAGCTATATGTATCAATTTCCTGATTTTCTGTATCTGAACTCATTTTTCTACGGTAGGTACTTGAAAATCAAACTCTGATCGAATTTGATCAAATCACTTACTTTCATCAGAGAAATCACCCCATAGAGTTGTTATTTTAACATTTTCCATGAATAGATCATATACCTTAGAGATTTGATCAAATCCCTATTTTTATCATCTCCCTACGACATATGTATGTTGCAACTTGTATTATTGTTTATCATTTTGCTTTCAGTGGTTTAACGGTGCACCTGAGCAACATAAACAGTAAGAACAGCTAATAGTAGTAAGAACACTAAAACCATGAGAGATAAAAGTTTGTTTAGAAAATAACGAAGACTGGATTCAGTGTTCAAACTATTAAAAATGAGCACATGCGGTACCGATATTTCCGAATGTTCATTATATTTGTAATCACTGCAAATTATAGTGAAATCGTGTCGAGTTAAGGTAATAAGTTTCACTGTGTCTGGTACAGAGAATAACTCAATCAACCCTCAAAATCGTATACCAAGATTTACCGGTTATTTAAGTTAACTATTCTGATAACATTGGTTACTCCTTCATTTAGATTTTTGATATTGTTAACTCATAAGTAGAATAGAATACCGAGACTTAAATATTAGTTTTATTTATTTTAGAGCTATCTTAAGCGTCCGATGTAAGAGGAACCTATGATAGAACCCATTAAGGATGTAAGTTTTGATATCATATGTGACTGTAAAAACTGGTACGCGAATTGATTATCCACAACTTATGTGACGATACATGTCTGGAATGGAACTTCCTATTCTAATAGAGGTACACCACAGTGACCGCAAGTATAAACTCAAAGGTTTGAGTGCAGGTAACTAAGGATCCAAAGGCATACCTCGTCAATTTGACAGGATGGTTTCGTATCACAGAACAGTAACACGGATCATACTTATATGCCATTGTACTTCTGACCGCCCGTAGCATCATTTCAGCCATTGTGCGGCTGTCATGTGATCAGCCAGTTCAGTAATTATAGTATTATAACAGACGGTACTTTCTGAAAGGGACACTGATCATTCAGATCCTTCTGGTATTAAGGGGGGATCCTGCTTTAGGAGCTCTAAAAAAAGCGTTTTTGAGGGAATTTTTTTAGGACAGAAAAAAAAAAGTAAGCCTAGTGAACTTTTTAGATTATTTTACTGCATATTTGAACACAAAAAGAAAATTGTTTTGAAAGAAAAATATTCAAACGCAGCCGAGTTTTATGCACATCTGTGCAACGCCTTGCAATTGCAGTCTTCAATCGGCGGGAAAGATGAAGTTCGTAATTTTCGTCTGAAATACAAAAACCAAAGAAAGTTTTAATTTTCATATTCTTTCCTTCTAGATGAACTAAGAAAAACCAAAAAAATTGTAAAATTGTAAAATTTACTGAGGTTTGAAAGAAAATTTACTTTTTTTAGAAAAAAAAATCGTTTCAACTTGCTAAAAAAGTTGTTTAGAAATATTTTTCGTGAATCTTTTTAGTTCAAATAGAAGAGTATATAAAATTGAAGCTAACAAGCCTTGGTTCGTTTTGATTGGTCGTTTAGTTTTTTTGCAATCACGCCCGCCAGTTTAGAAAAATCGTAAAAACAAAAACTCGAGAAAACGCGTTTAAAGTTTACGATCAGAAAAAATGTTAATTTTCAATTACTTACAGTAATAATACGCTAGTCAGCTATTCCTGCGCCATAAATTAATCCTTCAACTTCCTCAAATAAGTCATTTTGATGAAGTTGCTCGAGTCTACGGGCTGTGCGAGCTTCCTTGCTGGAAAATGATGTACGCCGGTTTTCCCTCTCGATCCGATGTGTGTCGAAGTTATCCGCATACATCTTACATAGCTGGCCGATTTTTAAATCGAGCAGCTGCATGGTATTTAAAACTGCAGAATATCCTTCGTTGAATATTCCTGCGGCCATGTACGCAGCAATTTCAACGATTTTTAGGCCAGAATTCAAATGTTTCGGACTCATGCACCAGATAGTGGAGTTGAATGATTCATTTGAATTTTGTGTGTGCCCGCCTAAGCATCGCGTCAAAAGTTCGTTACTTGAAAGATCTTCGTAGATCGGACGAATATGTTTCTCCACATTTTCGTCAATCAATCGAGGAGGATGCTTGAAAGACGCAAGAGAATTCGTGGCTTCAGCTTTGCGCCATTCACACCAGCTTTCGGCGCCTGCCGGACAATTCTCGTGGCGAGGAGATTCATCACTCGAACAATAATGATGAAGCGTTGCCATTATAGCTTTTTTCATGTCATCGACAGAATTAATATTTCTTCTGATAGCTAAACCATAATAAATTGTTAACTTTTTAATGAGGCTCTCCGTCAACCGCTTTTTACCTCCGAGCTTCTCATCTTTCCTTTTATTTCGGAGTCGAGTACCCATACGCTTTTGTACATGGCCCACGCACTCATTTTTAGTAACAGGGCAATCGTCACCGTATGGATTCATTTTGAGTATACCAGCAAAAGTTTTCGAATCGCCGTCGCCGATATAATTCGTATATTTTACTCCGAATTTTTCAATAGATCTTTCAAACATTTCCACGATTGAATCCACCTCCATCTTCCCTGCTGAACCGTCGTGATTAGAGGAGCATGATTCTTTGTGATCTTCATACCATTCCTCAAATTGGTTATCGTCCAATTTGTTTTTATTTAGGGCACATGAATGGCAATATCCACTTTTAACGATAAGATCGACTACTTTGCCAGAGTAATGTCCAATAAGAGTTGTTACACCGAACAATGAAGTGAAGCCACGTTTTTTCCATGATCCATCGCCGGAAACCTTCAAACAATTTATAGTTCGTCCATTTTCTACATTTTTTTCTTGCTCTTCTTTGACAGCTTTTTCACAAGCACTTTCAAACATTGATTTTGACGCTGAGTATAAATGCTGCACTATTTTGTCATATGTTGATTTCGCCAAACCTTGACATATATCCATGAGTCCACAAAACACATTGATGCCTTCTCGTCCAACACCAAGGAGCCTCATCACAAACACAATGCGTCTATTTATTTCGTAGCCGGTGTTCATCAACGGTCCTGAATTTATTTCTCGTCGACCACACGTACATGATATTACAATTTTAAAACCCAAGCCTCGATGCCCACTCTCTGCAAATGTTATGTTTTGTTTGCAAGATCTACATATTACTATTTCAGAAATTGCAAGAAACACTGTCAGAAATTCAATTATTCGGTAACTGTGACCTGGATGTACAATTATATTTTCGGTGCTTGCGGTGGCTAATTTCTTCGCACTACTGCTTGCGCTGCACTCTGCACTGTCCGGTTCACTTGTGAATCGGTTCCCGTGGAATATGCGTTTTCGTGGCTTCGCAGAACGATCACTGCTCGATTTATCACCTTTGGGATAACTTGACATGATTGTTCACGCACTCCGCGACACGACTGAACAGTTGCAGTTCAAGGTTTTCAAAACTAAGTTTATGTTTTACTTTTAACAAAAAATGTAGTTTATTATAAACTGGACTTTGAGTTTGTAAGAATGACTGTGTCGAATGATTGTAGTGTTCTGTCTGAGAGTTTAAAAAGTGTCCTCCAAGTGAACTTGGGTAGATGTGTGTGATGGGGGTGATTGTCTGTTATTCGTGTAAAAAGTTGGAGGCGGAAACATGGAAAGTGTACTTATTGGTTTAAAAATAAAGGTGTGGGGTCTTGAGTGACCGCCTAATCGTGACGTAGGTGATTTTGGGAAAAACCCAGGAATAGTCACGCGGATAGTTTATGGTTGCACCCTTGACCTTAGCGAGCAATAAAATTACGATGCGCCTTGACGTTGAGGAAACATGTTTTTAAGGGTAGCGAAGAATGAAAGAACTGTTATTGGTAATAAATATAGGCAAAACTGTGACTTTAAAGAAATCCGCGGAGTTCGTGATGGCTTCATGAGTTTATTGCTGCTGTCGAGGGTTTTGGGGCTCGCAAAGGCGACGGCTGTATGTGTTTACTGTTAGAAAAAGGTGTTGCATTGTTGTACTTTATAAAATATGACGGACGCGACATTAGTCCGCGTAACATGATATTATAAAGATGTGCACTCGACAAGACTCACAGTGAAACTAATTATTGACAATACCAAGACAGATTCTGCGTCTTGACTTGCATACAAATATATACATCTTCCCGGTACACAGGGAAGGGAAAAACAAAGGAGTGGGAAAGGGGGTGACTTTCCCCAAATTGGGAATTCCCACTTTCCCCTGCCAGGGGTCATCCGGCCCAAACAGTCGCACGGTGACGCATCCGGCACTCGACCTCGTACAAATAACCATAACAGTAATAAACCCAAGGATCACCTCGACTTTTTCAAACTACATGTGGAACCGAAAAATACAATTATGCCAACCTCGGGCTCAATGTGCTAACCAGCCGGGTAAAAATGCACAAGTAATGGTTCCTTGGCATTTTATTGCTGCTATGGTAAACCTTCAATATTCCAAAACTGTCTTAAATCTATAATTATCGTCTACAATAACTTATAGTTAAAGTACACAGTCCTTCTACTAATTTAAAATATTGCTTCGAACGACCGTTGAACCTTTCCAGGTACATAGGTCGGAGTTATATGACCGAGAGAAGGAGCGCGCGCTCTAGCTGCTCGGACGCTTGTATACCTGCTCGACACCTTACTGCGTTTAGTGTTGTATCTTTAAAAATATTGTGAATTAACCTCTATAACTTTGGATACATATTCTTAGATACATTAGGAATAGATTTAAGCAATAAAAAGAAAATCGATTTTTTGAGCCTTCTAAAGCAGGATCCCCCCTTAAAGGCAAGCGAAAATGTCTATAAAATGAAATAATTTCACATCGCATTTCTTAACGTTACATGAACATTAAAGTAAACATGTCATGCTACTAATACACTATTCGCATAGTAAGTTAATATAAATCAAATTTAAAGTCTATATTTCTGGCCTTGCATTTGATATGCTTTTAATTAATGAACGATTATTACATGTACGAAAAACTGGGAAGTAACAGCAGCAATACATTTAACAATATGATTACTTGATACTATAGTTACAGACGCGACCATAGTTATGGCTGTCATTGTTGTATAGCTAAAATTGATGACTCTATGTACTTTGGTATAAATAAGTAATAAATGTGAAATCTTATTGATGATATAATAATATAATCGATGTAAATAAAGCATATGAGTTATACTATACGTATTTTGTAAGTTAGTAATCGGTAGCAATGCGCTTTCAATTAATTCACTCGTCAACTTGCCAGACGCACACAGTATTCATTCTGGCACTGTATTAATCATTCGCGCATCCAATTGTGGTGTACATTCAGAAAAGCTACAAAATACTACCTTTTTTGAACGAGCATTCATTTTTTAACCACATGTGTTTAATTTTTTTTCAATTTCTGAAACTGATTATATTTTTACTTGACTAAATTAATATAAAATTATTATATCTTTACTTGACTAAATTAATACAAAATGATTAATACACTCGGTTTCAATCTCTATATCAAATGTGAAAATAAATAAATAAATAAATTGTACTGCTACCATTTCTTGTTGCTTTTACAAAATATTTATAATTACGGATCCTGAATTAAAATAACTGTTTCCTTTTATTACTTTAAATCAATTTTCATGCTTTTTTCATATAAAATACAAACTCGCTAGCTAAATCTGGCTCTTTGACGCACAGTTCTAACTTAAAATGCCACTCATTGCATAGATCACCTGAGTTCAGTTCAGTAATTAAAAATATCAAATTAAACGGTTTCAACAGGAAATTGCTGTAAAAACTTGTAGTATTTTAGTACATATTATGCTACGTTGCATATTTAAATTAATTACTAAAAAAGACAAAATTATTAATTATTTATTGCATTTTATTTTTTATTGTTACTCGCAAGATAAAATTGTTTTTCAGTTTGAGATATTTTAAATAAAAACATAATTAAAATAATAAAAATTTTTTGTAATGTACTAAATATTATGTTGTACTGAATAAGTTAATTAGTAAGGAAGAAAAAATGATTGATTACTGCATCCTGTTTTCTATTATTATTTATAATAGGAAAATATTTACTACTTAAGTGAAAACGTAATTAAAATGTCTGGAGACAAGTGTAGCCAGTATTATTATTACTGTAGGAAGTCTCTGAGGCGGAGTTGTTAGTGTTTATGTCTCACAACATTTCCTGTTGTATCTCTAAACTGATTTAGATAGTTTATAACTATAGATAAAAATAATGAATGCTTTCTTATCTCTACATATCACTGATAGTACAATATGTGTGCACAACATGAGTAAATACTAATTTTTAAAGTCTACAATTTAATATCATTTAAATACAGTGAAGTTGCAAAGTAGAGAAAAATACAATTCATTTGAATATTCGACATTTATATCAATTAATATTTCGCCGATGCTGGTTACTTAACCATGACTGGCAATGTTCTTTTATATGAAATATATTTAGTTACTAAATACCGATGTGCCAAAGTATTTAATTATATGCGGAGTACTTGTACCATGAAAATGGCGGTATAAAAGATGCAGAGAACACTTGCCTTACCCCTCACAATTTTGACCAAAATAATGAAATATAATACTGATAGACCTCATTATGATTTATGACTTCAAACAGAATTTAGAGGGTGACACTTAATCTCCGGTTTTATACATAAAATGTGTCTGAACCGTTATTATCGACAAGCACGAAACCATTTTTCATTTAATTGATAAAAAGAATTTAATGTGCCGTTTGATCACAAAAACGTGTTTGTCTTACCATTCAGGCAACAGTTCAATAATTCAAGTTTATGAATAGTAATTTACAATAAATATTTAATTTCATAATTTTAGTTCCATTACATTTATTATTACAGTTTTAATTACAGTTTTATTCGCGTTCTTATTTCAGTGTTTCATGCAGTTCTTAGAGTAAATTTAAATACTTTACTGTGTATTGTTTATTCTTAGGGTAAATTTAGATATGTTGGTATATATAATTTGCTCTTACAGTAAATTTAAATACTTCACAGTGCATTATTTGCACTTACAGCCAATTTAAATATCAAATTTATTTACTCTTTGAGCATACTTAAGTACTTTAAAATATATTATTTGCTCTTGCAGTAAATTTAAATATTTTAAAGCAGGCGTCGGCAACCTATGACCCTGTAGTTACCGGGTGACCCATTTGATAATTTCAAGTGACCTACTTGAGTTCCTCAAATTAAGTATTAAATATATCAAAGTAAATTACAAGACATATACATGAAACAAACACTTTGAGAATACATAAAGAAATAAACTGAAAATGCCATTTTCGAAGAGAATGTTTATAAATAGAGTTCATTCCAATATGTTTGTTTTTATAATAATTAAAATTATAATTTTTAATTTTTATGTTTAAAATTTAAAAGTATATTGTAATTATATTCTGAATAAAATTTATCTAATTATTCAAAAAACATTTTTTTTAAGTAAAAATACCACTGATCCGAAATTCTGATTGATTTTGACCCTCCAACCAAAAAAGATTGCCGACGCCTTTATAGTATATTATTTATTTTTACAACAAATTCAAATACTTCAGAGCATATTATTTACTCCTAATGTAAATTTAAATACTTTTAAGTAAATAGAGTTCTCAAAGTAATTACTCCAATCAGCACTATCACTTCTGTAATCGCAATAACTAAATAAAATGTAAATTAATCTACCAAATTTTAAATTAATCTCTTCAACAGTTTCTGCACAATAGCTTTACAAATTAATTACCACTTTTAACTCAACAAAGTGGAATCTTCACTCTCTAATCTCATTTTGAATAAAAAAGAAATATACGGATTAAGCGCCCGTATGAGGTTGCAAAAAGTAGTATTGATTGCACGTCATTGCAAAAAGTAGGTTAAAAGAATACATTGTAGCAACACTTGAGAGCTGGTCAAAGATGATTTAATTTACAGAAGTAATCCGTCAAATAACAGTTAATTAATAGATATAGAAAAATATAGAATAACTGTTCAATAGGTTATTTCAAGTGATTAATTACTAAACACAGAAAATTTTAAATCAGATGGTTTTTATTATACGGATCAATAAAACGTTTATTCTGAATAAGAAACGTCAACCTCACACCATAGCACGAACTTGATTTAGCGAGAAAGTTGACTTAAACGATCAAAGAAGTTCATTTAAAGTCAAAAGTTAGAAGTCGCATCGTACTTTTTAATTATAAAAGTATTCAAAGAAGCTGTCTGCAAAAACATTATTTATTAACATTGTTGTATTTCACTTTGGTCCAGATTCAACGGAGATAGAGCAATGTTGTTCTGATTTTTCACTTTGTTTTTATTTGGAACTCCTTGCGTTACCTTTCTAAAGGACGTTGACCGGTTACTGTTACACCCTCGAAGGAAGATATTTCAAAGTGGGATCAAGCTCCTGAGCTCTGCAGCGAACGCTAGAACCATAAAACCTGGATGGTCACTTTGCTAGCTATTTTCAAAGAAAAACTTTACTGTTTGCATATACTATATTATTGAACAAATTTTTGTCACAGATATATTATCGATTTATTCTAACCCACGGGTCAGCAACCTTTCTGGAGTTAAGAGCCTTTTTTCCCGATGTGATCAATTATTTTTTTAAAGAGTCAAATATAAGTACATACATCGGTATGTATTAGAAAAAATAATATAATATCTGCTGTGAAACATATATAGTTTGTGAAATCAAAACATTCTATTTTGCGTAATAACAGAACATATAAGTCAACGTGTTAAAGAAAACGGAAACAGTTTTTGGTTTTGAGTGTGGTGTCGGTGAGTGTGGAGATCAAGGTTAGCTAAAGCTAGGTTTACATGCATGCAGTATTATTATATTTGTTTGGCAATTGCAATATTGCAGTTAATTTTTCAATATGTACTACTAAACTACTTCAGAGTCACAAATATGATTCTACTGAGCTGCAGGTTGCCGACCCCTAACCGAAGAGATGTTAGCTGCACTCTTCGAAGTTTATGAAGATAAATAATTAAACGGATTTTACTTTGAACTATGATAAATCAAAATACGTAAATGTATCTGTGCTTTGGTAAAGTCTATGTTTTGATAAATGTATCTATGTTTATTCGTAACAATGTTTTAGTAAACTGAATTTACAGAGAAATACTTGTTATATCGTTGTTATGTCATATAATGTTATTTAAACCCCAATGGAACATCACATCCAAAATTTAATTTGCATGCAGGATAATGCATCGGTTTATAAATCTGCACGTGCATTAAGATGGTTTGCCTAAAATAACATTTTTATTAAATTGGCTTACCCCAGACGTTAACTCATAGAAAATGGGGAAATATTGGTATGGACTTCTTTAAATAATCATACATATTTAAATGTAAATAAATTAAAACTTACAATAGACACATGTAATAATGTATGGGAAAATATCGAAAAAAATATGATTGGCACTATGCCAAATCGAATTTTCCATATAATTAATGGTGGTAAGAACACGATTAAGTTTCGTACTTTTATATAAAACATAATAAAACAGTTTTTCTTAAACAGTTCATATATTTATGGAACGTCCGAAATTTTCACGCAAATCGGTTAAATACGGCAAATTCTTTTTCTATAAACTCAGTAATTTGTAATTACAGAATAAAAACGAAAGGGATGTATGAGGGAATGCGAGTATGGGTAAACGTGCAAATGAGAGTATGCAAGAGAGTATGCATGAAGGTATGTGCGAGAGAGAGTACGAACGAGCGCGGATGAGTGTGTGTGCGCGTGTGAAGACAAAAGACAAAAGACGAGAAAGAAATTAGAACTCAGTCAAAAAGCGATCGACGACGTGCGTAGACCTGTTTCGACGCGTTCCTGCGATATTTCACTGTTATTTCAAATCATTCATTATTGTTCCGAATTATATTATATTACATATTTTTGAAACGACGTGTGACGAGCCTTTATTTTCGACAACTCCCTCAGACCCAATCCTACATGTATTTATGCAATGTACTGTGTAAATCAAACCCTTGATATCTCATACTTATACGTTATCTCACGTTCGTAGCTTCTATATCTGAGCGCGGTATTCAATTGTCACTGATACCGTTGACAGAACCATGTAATTTCTTCATTTAGCACACGGCCACAAAGAGAGTTACCGTGACAACGTGGAAAAACGAAGGAGTGAAACTTTCGGTGGTGAAAGCGGGTACGATTGTGTCAGGAAGAAAGGAATAAATTGAAACACGATAGTCCGATGTTGAAGTAACCGCGTGTAGGATGGGGTAAGGGTAGAACTCCATAAGTAGCCTCCAACAGAATTCGTACCAAACAATTTGCAATGCTGAAGCGAAAAGTTGTCGAAGCTTTAGTGCAAGGAGAGTTTCTCACGAGGGCAACGAATAGAACTGGGTTTATCTTTGCCGCACCGAGAAAGACGAAAGAGAACTGTCATCAAGTAGATGAACCAAGTGGAAACTGAGGGAATGCAAGAAGGAAAAGATTAACGAAACGAAGGACCATCGAATAATTGAACTGTGCTTTACATACAATCGACAGTGCCTGAATAACATTTTCCACCTCTTTTTCTCACTGATTTCTTTCTCGACCTCGTTGCTTCCGTTTCAATAAATATTTATTAATTCTCACATGAAATATCAAAGATAAATATCCATCCACTGATTTTTAATTGCGCAATAGTAACAGGACTGAAAATGTTTAACAATGAAGCAACGAAAAATTTAAATCGAAATTCGTTTACAAAGTCCCTCGTATTTGCGAGATTACTTTTTCAAATTTTAACGAATACAATTATTGAAGCAAAATTAAATGAAAATCAATTTACGATATATAAACGTGAGAGAAACTGGTATCAAATGTATGAAAACTTGATAGCAAATGTTTCAAGAGTCAATAGACATTTTGAAACAAAATCAGTCAATTATATTAAATATATCAAATCGTCGACACTCGCGGAAAAGATTACGTTTTATATCAAAAAGTTGAATTGCGATTTTTATTATGCCATGTAAAACTATTGAAAATGAAATACAAAAACTTGCAGAAAGTTAGAACAGCAAAAGAGATATTAATTCGTTAAATTAATTATGTTCAGCTATCATGCTGTATTTTCCTTTCTTTCCCTATTTCTGTGATGGTATCTATACAAAGGGTACACGTATTCATGATTTACTTCAAATTTTGATTAATTAATGTAATCACGTAATCAAAGTTGTATATTAAAGAAATTTTGAAAACATAAGACTCATATATGCATAAAGAGTGCATGTTTTCCCTTTTGGAATGTTTTTCTACATCTTTTTAGAAGAAATAATTACATTTCTTTTTAACTTACTTTCAGCCTGACGGGTACCTGCGAGATAATATGCAGCAGCGAAGGGGTTAAACCACTTCAAATTGCAAATCTTTCTCGCTAATTTCAATAACTTACAGATGCTATATTCGAGTTTAAATATACCGAGTGGTTATAATTAAACTTCCTCTCTGGATAAAAAGCTGTCGAATGTAGGAATATAAACGTGAAATGTCCTGGCTATACACGCTACAAAATGAATGTGGCTGTGACCGCTAAGGGAGTACATAGTGACTATACGTATAAACGATTAACATTAATTACCATAGTAAACACGGTTCTACAGGAACCACACGAAGGGACTATGAAGAGGTTTTATTTACGAACTTTCAAGAACATAACAAGAAGTTGGAAGAGACCGGCGATTTAAGTACTGCGCCTGGAAGAGCATAACCTGGTAGTTGAATTGAATTTGTGGTCATTCTTCAAAAAGTTATTGTTATAATTACAGTCTGGATGCTAACGCAAGGTGAAAAAGAAACACGTATGACAGTTATATACAGGGATTCTTACTCATATTCTGACACCATAGTATTCTATTAATTACTACTCACTACATTTATGCATAATTGAAGTAACATATCTTTTGCTTTTTATTATCATGAGACACGTACCTTTCTTAACTATACTGTTTTATTTAATTCAAACTAATTAATTTGTCGTGCAACAAAGGGTATATTAGGGAATGTATTATTCTTACATTACAAACATATTTGGACATTCAACTTTTTACGGTGTTTTCACATAAAAAATACATGTATATAGTATGCTAATTTAAAAATGTTAATATTTTAACAAACATGTGAAAGTTTATACAATATGTTTGTAACAGACTACGTGAAGAATACGTTACGCAATATGTATATTATATTATAGTCACACATTTTATAGTACAGTTTACAAATTTACACCACTTATTTCAAATTTGAGATCACTAAATTTTCAAATATCCAAATCATTAAATTTCTAAATTTTTAAATTCCAACATTGAAATATCTGTAAATTTGATATTCTTATATTCGTAAATTTCCAAATTTCTAAATTGAGTAATTTTCAATTCCCAAATTTCCAAAATTCCAAATTCTCAAATGTCTAAATTTATAAATTTTTGTATTTCCAAATTTCTATAATTCTAAATGTTTTAATACGTAAATTTCTAATTTCCTAAATCTCTAAACTATTAAGTTTCTTCAATTTCTAGATTTTTATGATATATTTAAAAATTTCATATTTAGAAAATTTAGAGAAATTTTCAAAATTAACAAATTTTAACTTGGTGAAATTTTTTGAAATTTGAAATTTCTGTATTACTATAATTTAAGACTTCTAAATTACATAGCGCAATTTAGAAATTTGATATTTCAAATTTGAAATTAAATTGCATTCAATCGAGTTCAATATTATTCTAAATTGAACTCTCTAAAATCTATAAATTACATTACGTTACACGTTGACCCAGTGAGTTCTAACGATTTTATGTGTGCTTCTATTTCAGAAAGACCCAACTGAATTATTAATATTAATTTGACTACATGTAGTATAATTCAGAGTGCCGTTTTAATAGATCTGGATTTATTTTGGTTTGATATCCCTGCAGGGATATTCATGGTTTTTGAAAAATTTATTTCCCAGCCGTCTAACTTCTCACGACGACATTAATTGCGCCCGAGATTTCACGACGCTAGACTCATCTTTATAGAGTTTTTTCACTTCATGCAAAATAAATTATAAATTCGTATTTAATGTGAAATTACTATTTAGATATATTTAAAACAAAATAACTATAACCGACGATGTACAAGTCTCGACGTGTTTCGTCCGACTGTCGATTCTTTGGTTCCGCGTTATAGCGTAACCATGTGCCGTTAACACTATTTCTACCACGATTTTGACATCTCTTCGTTTGAATGCAAATAATTGCCAAAACTGTTGGGATTTCAAATTATCAGTTAAATGTAGATAATTTGAGGAATATATTTATTGATACATTGATCTGTTTTTATTAGAGATTATTTAATCAGGTTGTAAATTCTAGCTTAATTCATCAATCTACAAAATATAAATATAGCAGTGTACATTAAAATGCAACATGGCGGGGAATAAGCAGATATCAAAGTTATGCAACTCCTGTATTTTCAGTTGCAACTGAAATCAGGATTCTCTAATCTGATTATAATTGATATGATGCTGCAAAATGGTGTTGATATTTATATGTAAAATGGATTAAACTTAGGCACTATCATGAAATCCTTAAGGTGTCAAAAGACCTCATGGTAGAAATAAGTATACCATATGCACATTTTTAGATCTAGGATGAGCTGGAAGAAAATGATATCGCTGAATTAATATAACAACTATTGTATGAAAAGTAAAAAAATTAATTGTGGAGAAATGATTCAACTTAGACAATAATTTTAAGTTAAAATTTGAAAGGTGTCTTTTGACACCTCTTGGTAGAAATAGTGTGAAACAATTGCTGATTTTCATGCGAAGCCAATTCACTCGCGTGCAGTATTAATGTATTACGATGAATTACGTATTAATGTATTATAATGAATTACTCTCTTACAGGTTTACGTCATCAAACTACGTACACTTGATGATGAAGAGGGCAACATAATACAGAAAGTCAGAGCGATAGATTACAAACGTTTGTACAGTGTCATTTTGATTCATTGTACAGTGTCTATCACTTTGTTCTCTACACGGTGGAACATACATATACTCCACTGAGTATAAATACTTCACTTGGAATGTCACTAACATTCATGAGATTAAATTGAATCAATTAAGGGTCAAGTCTGGTAACCGAATACTCCGAGTATGATTTTTGAGGATTTTTGGAACCTTTGGCAGAAAATTGATACACTCCGATACTTGTTTATCTTATGTTATTTTGGTCAGAAGAAACAAGGATAGTAGATATTCGATTTTCATAAATATACAAAATGCAATTTCTGTTTGCCAGGATTCTGAAGACAAGAAGCAATATTTTGTCATTTCTTTTGCAAAATTGTACACTAATCTAGGTACAGTTTCCAATTTTGCAATTTACCCTTAAAATTTTATGAGAAGGAAGCATGCATGTTTTCATAGTAGAAATGTTCCACAGAGTCTCCACATGTGCTCCACATGTTTAGCAAAGAATATCTTGCAAAAGGAATCATGATGACATATTGCTTTATTGGCTTCAGGATCCTGGCAAATAGAAATCGCATTTTGCACATTTTTGGAAATCGAATATCTACTACCCTTATCTCTCCTGATCAATACACCATATATGTAATAAAGACTGCCGGCGCGTATTAATTTTCCGTCAAAGATTCCAAAAATCATGCTCGAAGTATTCGGTCATCACAGTCCACTCTTAACATTTGAATTAATCAACTCAGTGTAATCTTTTAGCATCTAAAAAAAACGACATCCTTTTTCACAGAGCACAACTGAGTAACAAATTTTAAAATACTTATAAATAGTACTTGCAGTGCAACATGTTTGCTTTTATTTCATGCAATTATGTTCACTAATAAACCTATATTTACTTATCGTAAGCCGTCAGCGCACACTGCCTCATCTTGTATACGTTTATTATTTGTTAATATCAGAAATGATTCGAGAAAATATTTACAAGAAATTATAAAACAATGATACTAATGCAAACGAGATCAGGACATTCAAATCCTATGAGTGAAATAGTGGAAGATATGAACATGGGCGATCAGTTTTAACGAAGCCAATAAAGTAGCCAGCTGCCACTCACAATCAGAAGATCGGGTTAGATTTCTGACGGTGGTCTCATGGTCGGGTAAAATTTTTTGAGACCTGGGGCTATTAACTCAGTGAAGGTCCCTTTCATATAAAAACGGGCTGCGGGTGTTCAAATGCAACAAAATGCAAAGGTACAATGACATTTATTTTTTAAAAAGTAGATATAACAATTTTTATTATGCACTAGCATGCAAAAATTTTGGTTAAAAATAAGGTACTTAAATTTCCATGCAGATAAGATAATTGCATTTCTTGTTATATTTGTGCAATGCAAAAGTAAAACGAAGTAATCTGGAAGAGTAAAATTTTTAACATCAGATAAAATATTAAGACTCCACATTTGCGAAGGAAAAGATTTTAAAGTAATTAAAATCTGAATATGTTCATATAACCCAGTAACTAAACTCATGGCATATCCTAGTCATTAATTATTACTGTCTCAAATATTAAAAATGTATTAACATAATTATTTCCATCGTTTAATAACGAAAATTAAGAAGTTAAAATTTTGTGAAACAGAAACATTTTAGTTTGGTGAAACGTAAACGTAATTCATTTAATTAAATGGTCTCTTTTCATAAATTAATTTTGACAATTTTGGTACAACACTTTTCATTAGCAACGTGTAACAAACTGCTGGTTTTAT
This sequence comes from Megachile willughbiella, assembly GCA_945859595.2. Taxonomy (NCBI): domain Eukaryota; kingdom Metazoa; phylum Arthropoda; class Insecta; order Hymenoptera; family Megachilidae; genus Megachile; species Megachile willughbiella. Next base: position 12,130,788 of record OX243801.1, read on the forward strand.
AGCCTTCTATTGCTGCACAAACCTACTTTTGTGTGTAATTTTCTTTCTTTTTCTTATCCTTGGACATTTTGAAGACTTTATGTATCATTATATCTTTAAATCAACTTTTTTAGTACAATATATTTGTTTATAGTTGTTTTCTTGTTAACATTACTTATGATAACTAAAAAAACCCATCTTCTAATTAATAATTACTGAATTATTAAATTAATAACATTATAATGAATCATATAATAAATTAATAAATTTGAATAGGCTGGGATCAAATATTTATATCAAACTTTATTATTCTTAAAAAAATGTAAATAACGAAAAAAGATGACAGAACAGAATAACAGCGTAATATAAAAAAGAATTAAATGCACATAAACTTACTAGTTATTTTGAATATCTAATATTTTATTATACTTCTTTCATTTTGTGTCATGTCTATGATTCGTTTTGGCAAAGATTTATACGGTTTTAAAATGTTCTCTTTATTTGGTAGTTTCCATTCGTGCGAAAGCTTTTGTTTTAATTCAATTACAATGTAAAATCGACGACCACTTTTGTGTACTAACAAAATTTCCCCAACAATTTTCAATAAAATTCAGTTTCCAATAGTACTTTTATAAAGTTATTTCCAATATCTTTTATGAAACATTTATTTGTTCGTGAAATGAGTTCTACATATTTATTATTATTAATTAAGAAGGTTATAAATTTTATATCGGTCATAATAATCAACAACTATCCAAGTCATCAAGTAATAAAAATTATAATAGAAACAATCCATGTTTTATAAACTTCTTTTCTGAGATCGAGAAAATAAAAATTATAATTTTCAGAACCTTTAATTGCAAATTAAATTCTTATTCCTTTTGCAAACATTTTCAAATTACATATTTTGTGATGAATTCTTTTGATAACCATAGTATTTCTGCAATTTTTCTATTTTGAAATGTTTACACAGCTACAAAACATTCTTTTTTTAACTTCAATATGTTCAATAATTTGTTTTCCCATAATTAAAAAAATTTGTCGACGAAAAATTGCTTTTCACGAATTTCTGCTCTTTCTATTATGAAATATCTGTCAAGTAATATCAGCATCGTATGTATGTTAGTTATATTTAATTATTTACTGCACTTCGTTTTAATACTGACTTGTAATTAACTATTTAGGAATAAACTGCATTAATAATTTGAATAACAATTCATAATCCTTATAACACATCTCTTAAGCGGTTAAATTGTACCCTTTTGTACCGTATTTTGTAATACACATCGACCTTAATTGAACCGTTTAAACAGTTCATTTAGTAATTACAGAAAAAAATATTGTATCTGTGTTACTTTATCCATCCAGAAACTCGCAATATTGATTTTTTACTTTAAACAGTTTTGCCGACAGGTGTATTATGGACGGGTTCACCACAAAATCCTGACAGCCGTAATCTCGACAGCCACAATCCGGACAGCCAAAATCTCGACTAACCTAATTTAACCTAACCTGTTAACTGCGTTTGACGAATATACACGTCATTGAAAATGCCGCCTGTGGTTCGTTCGACGAGTATACTCGGAATTATAGCTATTGGGATTTCAGTTTGTCGGGATTTCTGGCTGCTGGTTATCAGAATTATGGGTGTCGGGATTTTATCTATTGGGATTTTAGCTATTGGGATTTTAGCTACCGGGATTTTAGCTATCGGTATTTTAGCTATCGGGATTTTAGCTACCGGCATTTTAGCTATCGGGATTTTAGCTATCGGGATTTTAGCTATCGGGATTTTAGCTATCGGGATTTTAGCTATCAGAATTTTAGTTATCGGGATTTTAGCTACCGGGATTTTAGCTATCGGGATTTTTGCTATCGGGATTTTAGCTATCGGGATTTTAGCCATCAGGATTTTAGCTATCGGCATTTTAGTTATCGGGATTTTAGCTACCGGGATTTTAGCTATCGGGATTTTTGCTATCGGGATTTTAGCTATCGGGATTTTAGCCATCAGGATTTTAGCTATCGGCATTTTAGCTATCGGGATTTTAGGTTCTACCGATTATGGACATACATACGTGATGTTTATTGATCTCTTACCCAGCACTTTCCGTGTAAGTAGTAAGGTATTCAAAAAATGGAAAAGAAAATTTGAATATACTTTACTAGCAACACGAGGACATATATCAATTTTTTATATTTACTGTACTCCTCGAAAAATGAATGTGATCTTCAGTTTTTGAAATGGAATACTATATATTTTTTTACATCATAAGAAAGCGTGTATTTCAACTAGTTCAACGATGTATCATACCTTTATAGCCTTTATGTCGATCCAAAGTGAAAAACAAAAGAATACTATTCCTTATTGATATTCCACATTGACATGTTTATATTTCTTGTTCAATGTGAGTTCCATTAACTAAAATACACTTTTCTGCTATATGCAATATGCTTCTGATAGCTTTTGTTATTGCTATTTGAGATATGGATGTACAGACATCTGTTATTTTTTGTTTTAAATCGTTTACATTGAAGAGCGATGTATCGTACACGATATTTTTGAGAGTGCTCCATAAAAAGAATTTAAAAGAGACAAATCTAAAGACCTTCCGGCTATTTTACAGAACCGTACATTCCAATCAATTATTCGGGAAAATATTGCTTAAAAAATGTGACACAGCTCTACAATCATGAAGAAATAATTGTCGAAATAGAATCTCGTCGAAAATAAAAATCCTTAACAATGAATAATGGCTTCCCAATAGTTTCAAAATTTGATTAATCGCACAAAAATTAAGCTTTGCCATTCTACCCTAATAATCCTAATTTATCATCATAATTTTCAACGCCGTGGGAATGAGAAACTGATGACTTCTGGCATTGAATTATTTTGTGAACTAATAAAGCACATTTTTCTCTTATTAGCAGAGTCGATACGTTTGGTAAATTTAATATGCACCTGTAAATGATGTCCACGAAGTTCCTCCGTATAGGGAACGTGTCACGGTTTGATGTAACTTCGTGGGTAGTTTCATCATTGGCCTATTTATCTCTAATGAGGTTGGAGACCAAGGGCCAAACGTGTACGTACCGTGACAGACGAATATTACCGCTATCCACTGCGTTAACATGCAGCTTCACCGGAAAGAGTTATTTTGGATACAACTGTTTTTATGGAACTCTACTACCCTGGGTCATCAGCTCACACATTTGTTCCACACATTACTCGGTGACGCCCTAATCATTACCTCAAGTGCCTCAATTAATTTATCCTACCCATATGTTTATTATCACTCGTTCTGTCTGAAGCTTTCAAAACACTGCACTTCTTTTAGAAATTATCGTTTATTTCTTAAAGTAAGAATCTACAGCACATAGGAACTGTTTGTAACTGTAAATTTTCAATTATTTATTATGCAAAATATTCTGTATCGATGTTACGGTTTGAACGCTCATTTGAAAGTATTTCAGACGCTCTATAAATGCGGCACCGTAATTAATACTGATTATATAAACTGTTAGAAAATATCGAAACGACGATATCGGGCCAACCGTTACGTAATTTCATGAAACGTAGACGATGCATCGCGTATAATTAACCGTTAAAATTTTAAACGGAGCTCTTTCATGTATTGGTGAAATGGATGCATATATTGGAAATCTTAAAAGTAGAAATAAATTGTATAAAATTTAATTATTTAAGTCGAACTCTCGCCACATTTTGTTTATTGCTCAAATTTTCTGAATTTCATATAATAATTTTAGAACGATGAGTTTTTTTTTCCGCATAGCATAACTGTTTTTGCTGACACTAAATTAAATTTTAATTATTTCAACTACTGATTTAAACATATCAGTGTCGAATATTAAATATAAACATATTTTTATTATTTAAATAATTACATAGAATTATTCAATATAATTTGAATATAAAAAACTAATTAATGTACAATCAAAAATAAAAGTTAATTAAATTAAAGCTTTACTTTTTAAATTTGTACTAAATTTATTAAATTCTAATCTAAATTAATCTAATTTAAATTTAAATTTTTATATATGTATACAAAAGTCAAAACATTATTTACACTTTGTATCAAAATCTCGTTCAAACATAAAATTTGTATACCAAATTTCTCCATTCATCAAGTTTTATACACTAATTTAATTTAATTAAAATTTCTTAATACAGATTTAAATTTGTATGAAATCTATTAAATCTTTACGAATGCCCTAAATTGCTTAGAATTTTTAAATTATCTTCAAAAACACACTTTAAGTAAAATCTCATTAAAATATAGTTTCTATACGAAAAATCTAGTTTCTCCTCATAAATTTTATTACATAAAGCTAATATAACTAAAATTTCGATACTTTTTAGATCCAATTCTATTAAAGTTTAATCAACCTTCTGGATCATTTAAAAATTTTTATACGCACACAAATCAAAATCTCCTATTAACTCCTTAAAACATTAACTCCTTAATAAAATTTTATATACAAATCTAGTTTAATAAAAATTTCTACGCTTTTAAAATCTGTTAAATCTATTAATCCTAAACAAGCTTCTGAATTACTCACAAATATTTATACATACAAATCAAAATACCGTTTAAATAAAATTTGTGTAAAAATCTCATTCAAATAAAATTTTTATAGAAAATCCCATCCCTAATAAAATTTTATATACAAATTTAGTTTAATAAAAATTTCTACGCTTTTAAAATCTGTTAAATCTATTAAATCCTAAATAAGCTTATGAATTACTTACAAATATTTATACATACAAATCAAAACGCCGTTTAAATAAAATTTGCGTAAAAATCTCATTCAAATAAAATTTTTATAGAAAATCGCATCCCTAATAAAATTTTATATACAAATTTAGTTTAATAAAAATTTCTACGCTTTTAAAATCTGTTAAATCTATTAAATCCTAAATAAGCTTATGAATTACTTACAAATATTTATACATACAAATCAAAACGCCGTTTAAATAAAATTTGCGTAAAAATCTCATTCAAATAAAATTTTTATAGAAAATCGCATCCCTAATAAAATTTTATATACAAATTTAGTTTAATAAAAATTTCTACGCATTTAAAATCTGTTAAATCTATTAAATCCTAAACAAGCTTCTAAATTACTTACAAATATTTATACACACAAATCAAAACGCCGTTTAAATAAAATTTGCGTAAAAATCTCATTCAAATAAAATTTTTATAGAAAATCGCATCCCTAATAAAATTTTATATACAAATTTAGTTTAATAAAAATTTCTACGCTTTTAAAATCTGTTAAATCTATTAAATCCTAAACAAGCTTCTGAATTACTTACAAATATTTATACACACAAATCAAAACACCGTTTAAATCAAATTCGTGTAAAAATCTCGTTCAGATAAAATTTGTACATAAAATGCTTTCTCTCACAAAGTTTGCCACACGAATCTAATTTAATTAAAATTCTCTACTCTTAGCATCTGTACCAAATGTATTAACCAACAGCCTGAATGGCTTAATATTTTTTATCTAAATGTAAATCTCATTTAACTAAAATGTATGTAAAAATCTCATTAGTTAGTTTGATATGCAGGGTATTGAACATCGTCTTAGAACGCAGAAGACGCGACTTAACATGTCGCGATAACGTTCGTATAAAACAAGCAACCGTTTCGAAGCAATCTACGTGATACTGTGCGACATACAAAAAGCAATACAGCAGCGCACACGTAAAACTACCACCTCGACATCGTTCTATGCAAGACCAATTACACAACCGTTCTGCTCTTATGTCGAGCACGTCTCTTCGCTACCTGCACATTTCTTCATGAAGCAGAAATATGTCCAAGCGATCTATAACGTCGGAGTCGCTCGTAAAGCGTGAAGGACACGGTGATGCAGTTGCGTGGAAAAATAGTTTAGCAGCCAGAATTGCCGCGCTCGTGTAATAAAACGGTTGCCACTTACTCGTGTAATTTTTCCGAGCGCAATGAGTGCCGACGAAGCGGAAGCTCGTTGGTTAACATTCTGCACTGCGGAATTTGCCACGCAAGATTATTGCGACAATGTGTCTGGATCCCGAAAATACCCGACGAATTTTACAGTCTGTGACAGAACAGGGTAACCGAGGTACCTCTATTGTTTTGTAAAACACATTGGCAACACGATAATCTTATGAACGATTAGAGACCTTCACAATTAGTTCTTGACCAAATGCGATTTTATAAAACACGTTGAAAATATAATTGCTTGTTTTACGAGAAATAATACATTAAAAGTATAAAATATGTAGTAACGATGGATAAGTCTAATATGAAATATAGACGCATTTAGGGGTGTATTCATAAAAAGAATTTACATTTCAAATTTAGAAATTTGATATTTTTTTAAATGTGATCTTACAAATTCGAAGATTTGAAAATCCAAAAGTTTGGGAAGTCCAGGATTTGAAAATTCAATAATTTTTTTATTTTTGGATTAGAAAATTCGAAAATTTGAGAATTTCAAGATTCGGAAAATTGAAAGTAAGGAAATTGGGAATTTTCATACATTATGTGAAAATTTGGAAACATTGAAATTTTGTAATTTAGAAATTTAAAAATCTTGAAATTCAAAACTTAAAAATTTGAGAATTCGTGCATCTGAAAATACGAGTATTTATGAATTTGGAACATTTCCTGATTTAGATATTTGCTAATTTGCTAATTTGAGAAATTTAAGCATATGAAAATTTTCGAATTTGTGTATTTGAAAATTTCGAAAATTTAAAGATATGAAAATTTTTTAATTTGTAAATTTGAAAGTTTGGAAATTTCATAACTGATTTTGGAATTTTAATTAAAACAAATTATTGAATTATTTAAAAATATTTTTTTATTAAATTAAAAAACAAATTACATATAAGTTTACAGAATGAAGCGTTTGTGAATAATTAAATGGATGATTTTTTTTTAGCAAAATTGTTGCAATAAAATTTAATAATCCTATAACTGAAAAAATTTCTAATAAGTGAAAAGAAAGAATAGTTAAATCTGCAGTTATATTCATAATGAGCTATTTCAACTTTTAAAATTTTACGTAATGTTCGTAAAATTTTATGTAAATTTTGAAATGCACCAATTTCTGAACATTCATATAAAAATTTTAAAAAATTTTCCCCTCGATAAAATTTTTTGATTTCCTCAATTTCGGGGTTAATTTTATTTTTTAATTTAGCAATTTGTTCAAATTACTGAAACTTAGCTTTTTTAAATTGGTAAATTTATATTATATCTAGCTCCATGATAGAATTTCTGAAGCATTTTATTTTTAATAACTCGAAATGAAGCTTCATAATACTAAATAAATTCAGTAATTTGATGGACCATTCTGGCAGCAATGATAAAATGTCATATACCTCGTTTTCAAGCTATTACAGTTCAAAAATTAAAAGAAGTAAAAATGTACAAAATTATTGCAAATTAATTGCCATTATTGTAAAATTACTTGGTGCGATCTGTGAATAAACAAATGAAAAATGTTATTCCAAAAATTTATTTTATCAACTGAGACTGTGGAAAAAGCTGTTTGGCATTATAAACTAAAAAATATATTCTTAATACCTAATATTATCTAATATTTTATTGTTATTAATTTTACGAATTTTTCTCATATTGTTAATAATATTTCTTTCCATAATGCTTTAATTGCTAGTCAAAATTTACTTTTTCCTTCAATTTCTTATACTACTCTATAAAACTTAAGGTTAATCTGTTAGTTTTTCATTTTATGTCTTCGATTGCATTATTTTACAAATGATCCAGAATTGCATTATTGAATTTTTTTACTAGACACAGTAAGTGAAAGATTGAATAATCAGACATTTGTTCTTAGTCGCCGTTAATTACCTTCCTACTTTCTCACAGTCTCCATTTATCACAAAAGCAAAACAAACAGTAATAAAGAAATAAATCAACGAACTCTTGCAAAATCAGTTTTAGCCAGCAATCAAGCAGATTTTAAGTTATATAATGCTACCACATCAACACTTTTCCAATGATTTGCATTGCAGATAATTAAACTTCTGAAAAAGGAAAATACTCAAAACATGGTTACAGACATTTTGAATTATGATAATTATTCGATTAGTCACATAAACAAGAGATTTAATAAAACAGAAAGTGTAGCGAATCGCAGAGGATTTGAACGTTCATGTTCAACAACAACAGCTGACAGGAAATTATGACAGAAAGTTATTCAAACTGTAGGGAAATGTCGCTATCAAATTATATCTTAGAACAAGTTTATAACACCGAAAGTACAAAATTGTCTCGGGTATTCAGATGACTTTCATTTTCGATATGACAACGCAACTTGCAGAATGCATGGCTTCTAAAGTAATCGGATTAAAATAATAAAATGTCCAACCAACAGTTCAGGTTTAAGTACCACGGAAAATTTATGAGCAGTATGACATAAATGCACACAGAAGAAGACAGAAGATCAAAATGAGTGCCGCAAAGCTACTAAATTATCCTGAAAAGAAATCAATACTGTACGAAATTTTCATGAAATCAATGCTGTTGAAGTGGAAACGTTATAAAATATTAGGCAATGGGGATATACATTATAAATTATTTATTATATATTATACATGCGTTATAATTTATTTATTATATGTTATACGTACGTTATAATTTATTTGTTATACGTTATACGTATCTTTTATACGTTGTAGATACATTATAGCTTATTCTTTTACAAAATACTGTCACATACTGTTTACCACAGTTGCTGTTGGTCTACTTTATAATATCTACATGTTTTGTATTAAATAATAAGTAAAAATCTTGATTACTGTTTATGTATTTACTTCGTAATCTAACAATCTAATGTCATGAATTTCACATTTATGGCGTAGTGTTTTTGTATATAAAAGAATATTTTTTTTTATAAGCTTCACAATATTGCGTTTATGCAAAACTTGTTAGGAGGTGTACATTATTATGCAACATACGAATTTTTCCAGTATTTTTACTATTTCAAGAAAATATATTTACGTAATAAATTCAATAACGGAAAAAATTATCACTTGAACTGCACAGACGCTAGTGTGGAGAACAATAATGGCGAATGCGAGGTTTCTTATAACATGAAACTGATACCGAGAATCTATTAAAAAAGATCGCAAAGAACCATTAAAATAATGTATAATACTGTTGGAATTTTACTTCTATTATTAGAAATAAGTAGAAGCATATTTATTTACAACATCAAATATACAGTGAGGAGCAAAAGTGAACACACATACGATATATTCACAATAATTAAGTTTCATTTAACGTTTGCATACAGAATAACAAAAAACAAAATATGTAGTATTAACATTTTAGGTTTTCAAGAAAATTTAAACAGTCATGATATTATTATTATTTTTATAAAGACATTTTTTCCGTGTAATCGGTTTTGCACCACAATTCATTTTCAAAGCAACATTTCATATTTTTATACATTTAATATTTTGTCCACGAGTCTTTGACCTTCATAGTGACTTGAATGCGTTTAGGCATATCTGAAATTATATTATCGGAGTATTTGGGAGTAATAGAATACCGCAGTTGCTGCACACTTTGCCACAAGTCATTTATTGTTGTTGGTGGAGCACTCTATGCATTTGCTAGTTTCATTTTGAAATATGCCCAGACACTGTCGATAGGATTTAAGTTTGGACTTTAAGTAGGCCACACCAACATTTGAAATTGTTGAGCCTTGATTTTTTACGCCAATTTTTGACGCTTTTCGTAGAATGTACGGGGGCGCTTTCGTGTTGGAAAACAACATCATATTCTCGTACCAGCATATTATCATCAACATCCATTAAATTTTGTTCTAAAATCTGTTTGTAAGTGAAACAAATTAAAGAACGAAAGATTAAAAAAATAAAATAAATAATTAGTCTTTTTCAGATTAAAGCTCGTTAGAGTTTTGTCAAAATATAATAATATCATGATTGTTTCAATTTGCTTAAAAACCTAAAATGTTGTACTTAATACTATATATTTTGTTTTTTGTTATTCTATATGCAAACATTAAATAAAAATTAATTTTTGTAAAAATATCGTATGTGCGTTCACTTTTGCTCCTCACTGTAGTATAACTATTTTTATTAGTCTATGTACCCTAACGTTTAACCAACTGATCTTAATCCTTTAAGTTAATAGTCGCTTGTTAAATTCCTAATACGCAAAGCAATACAAAACAAATTTTTTATTCTACAATTCAACAAAACCTAAAATGTTTTTCAATCTACCAAATAGAGTTGTATATACACGAGTCAAAGCAGTATATGTAACAACGGATTAAAGGATTGAAGATACAAAAACTGTTGGTGGTCTGCTTGATGGAGGCTTAAAAAAGGGCACTATATGAAGAAAATAAAGTGACCATTCAGCTTTACAAGAAATACCCTACTTTATCTTGACGAGGGACCCAAGTTCGTTTAAAAAAAAAGAATCGTCAGAATTATAACAACAGAACGTCACGTTGTTTGCGAGAGAAAACTATATAAAATCCTTTACGTTCGCGAAAGTATGCTGAAAACTGTTTTACGAGGACCCCTGAAAATATTAACCACAATCGGAACAAAGTTGTTTTTAGCTACGAGTGCTCATTTCGAGTACTGCTTCCTACACGAAAAGTCTGGACTACGAGTGGAAATCCACTTGTCCAACCTATTGTTAAACGTTTATGGTTGCTTCAATTAACGTAGACTTGGTGCACCGTATTTACAGAAAATTTAAATGTACAGAGAATGCTGAAATTATGTCAGGAGGATGTCCTGACAGGTGATAATAAATGGTGCAAAAGAGATCATGATAAATGGATGCCTCGAGAAGATAATAATTCAAAACAGCGAAGGCGGGAGTACGCAAATTGAATAACGAAAGAAGGCATCGTCGTAGTAGATTGACCATCTCAATCACTATGTACTTACCAATAGAGTGGAAAATGTACATGGACTAATGAAGGAGTTATTTATAGCAAATTCATTAATAGTTTAAGAAATTCAATGAAGTAATTTCACAAAATATAGCAAAACTGATTTGTTTCGTATACTAACAATTTGATGGTAAACACGATAAATGTTGTGCAATATCAACAAACACAGTGCAATATCAAAAACAACATAGATTAAATTCATTACTAAACAAGAATATGTGTTTAAAATACAATTTAATACTGTTTACAAATTTTGAACATTAGGGTGGTTATACATATCTCTACATATCTTAAAGATATTTATACATATTTCCTCTACTTTGAAAAATTAAAATACCTCCCAAAATATCTTCAAATAAATCTTGTTTTATGTAAAGGGGACAGTGGATAAATTATTTTTGTAAATCGAAATAGTTATGAAGTATAAATTATTTCTATAGGTTGAATGGCAAGGAAAATTTCAAGCTCATATTCATATTTTTGAACTAAACTACATTTTTTTTCTGCGCTGTAAAAATTAACTGTTCACAATATATTTCGAAACACAATATGAGATATACCATCTAAAAATTTGAAAAATCTCACGAACTTTTGTTAACATCATATTTGAATACTTTTTTGTGAGAACTGTTGCAGAGAATCAATCTATTTGAAAAAAGTAAGCAGTCTTATAAAAATAAAACTTGATGATAACATACTAAAAAGTATTACAGAATTACATTGCACTTGCATGGTCTTGAAAATCATATTTATACGCGTCAATGATTTCGTCTTGATTTGTGCATTTATACGACATTAAAAATATATAGCACTCCATTTAAGAAGCTGATGGTCACCTTGATATCTTGAAAAATAATTTTAATATCAAAATTTCATATACACATCATCGTCTTACTAATAAAGTGTAATACAACTTTTCTGTCTTCCATTTTTTTTAAACTCCTTACAAAAAAAACACTGGTGCATATTACTGCAGCATACTTCGAGTGTTTAGAGTCAGACAACATTAACCCTAAATATTCACTTTCGCTGTTAATAACACATTAACAATCCCAAAAGTCGTACATTTCGAACACAGAAATGTTATTATGAAAAAATTAACAGTTTAAAAGTGTTTACAGATAATTAAAGAAAGTCAGAGGCTAACTAGACATAGCATTTTATCTTCTGTAAAATTATGTTTGTGGAATTAACGTTGTCTGACTCTAAACCTTTGACTTGTATAACTCTGTATAAAATATCAAGGTTTCATAAATTCAAAATATTATTCCGCGCAGTTTTCCAATGAATTGTGACTTATGTGAGACACGTATTGAAAATGTTATTACCCGAAAGATTGTTTCGGCTGAAAGCATCGGCTTGTACTAGAAAGCATGGGTTGCGTTGTAATTCATTCGACATCCAGCGGTAACAATTTCGTCGAGTGACAGACTGATTGATCACAATTGCACAACCAATGTGCGTCGGTAACCAAATAATAAGATTGGCTATATTTATTTTGCACACATCTGTCTTTGAAATATAAACTGTTTGTAGATACAATCGACGTATGTGTCAATAAAAATTTTATAGATTTTTTTTTAAATTAATACGCAATGGTTTCTTTGAGCCTTTTCGTTTTTGCAATGGGTACGATATGATATAACAAAAGGAAATTTAAACTTTTTTCATGGTAAAATCAATTTTGCACGTCTTCTCAAATTTGAACCAGTTTGATATCAAAAACTGTAATGTAATATCTCATATTTTGTATCCTTACAAATACACTGTGCTACCATGAAACATATATTATGTTTTGAATGTTCGCTGTGATTTGGGGCAGTAATGGCAAACAGTGCCCGCGAGAGCATGTTGCACTGACGTGGTGTGCACTCATGGATATTAATGAGTAATTAATTTTTTAATTTGAACATTTCTAATTTGCATATTCAAATTTCTACATTTTTTAACTTGAACATCCGAAAATTTTGCATTACCAAATTTCTTCATTTGAACATTTGAAATTTCTATATTGCTGCATTTCTGAATTTTTTAACTTGAAAATTTAAGATCTCTACCTTACAAATTTACAAATTTCTTAGCTTCAGAAAATGAAAACTTGTATTCTTCTTTTGTAGATTTAAAGATTTGACGATTTAAAAATTTACAAACTTATAACTTCAGAAATCTATTTTGAGAATATGAAAATGTAAAGTTTCTATGCTATTGAAGTTCTGACAAATTCTCAAAGAACCACGTAAAAAACTTTTCAAATTAACAAATTTATAAAATTCATCAATTTTCAGTTTACCACGTCTAAAATTTCTTATGGTAACTTATGTCTACACTTTTTAATATCACTTAATTTCGAAAATTCCCAAATGTTCAAATACTAAATTTCTAAATTTCTAAAGTTCTAAATTTCTAAATTTCTAAATTCCTAAATTCCTAAATTCCTAAATTCCTAAATTCCTAAATTCCTAAATTCCTAAATTTCTAAATTTCTAAATTTCTACATTCCTAAATTCCTAAATTTCTAAATTCCCAAATTCCTAAATTTCTAAATTCCTGAATTCCTGAATTCCTAAATTCCTAAATTCCTAAATTCCCAAATTCCTTATAAGTAAATCTCTAAATTTCTAAAAGACCAAATCATTAAATTGCCAAATCTCCAAATTATTAAATTCTCGAATCTGCAAATTCTTGGATGCCTAAAAACCCAAAGTTTCAACCGTCGACATTTCTAAAATTCCAAAAACTCAGTGATTGAGATTCTCAAATTTCTAAATTTCAAAGATGTCCAAATATCGAAAAATCCACATATTTAACTTTCAAAATTTGCAAATTTTTAATAGTTCAATTTCTTATTTTCCCCAATTTGTAAATTCGAAATTTGAATATTTGAATCAATACTCTCTGCATTCTACATGATGCACACCCATATCCATCAATACGAATATAATACCATTCAATACCAATAGAAACACCAATATCTCTGGAGGTATTTTATGATTTATTTTCACATACACAGAAAATTCTAGTTATAGGAGATTACATGGTAAAAGGAAAAAAAAAAATAAAAATTGTAAGGGACATAAATAACATTAAACAGACTTTAAATTAAGCACCCTAATTACCGTCGCGTAACCTTTAAACGAAGCAGCTAGCTTTAATTAAACGTTTAATTTTCGAGTACTGTTGCGGTAGCATTTCGATTATCCAAAGCAATTAAGAAACGTGTACTTAGGATAATTTTTTTCCATTGAGTGTCCTGTTAATATGAAATCTGAGCATGTAACGCTAAACAATTGTGAACGTTGTATAATTGCCTTGTAGGCTGCTGTGTCATGCAGAAATATTTTAAAAGGTGCACCAGTTAATTGCTGTATGATTAGCTTTGCAGCATTTTCGCTGTTTATAATAATCAGCTTAAGTGTAAATGTACAACGGGAGATCATTCCAACAAATTCAAATATACAGAACTAATTTTCAGATTTAATTGTAGAACAATCTACAGTTATTAACACGTTCGCTGTTACACGAATCGGTAATAAGGATTTAATTCAGTTAGATAATTAAAAAACGGAAGCTGTGGAATAATCTTGAATACCGCTAATTAAAACCACACGTAATTTCAAATAACAAATCGAAACATTGCGTTAACAAATTAATTTTTAATCATTCGAATAATTCATGTTACCACGTATCTTTCTAGATTAGAGTGATCATTTATTTTTATGTCAGTACAGAAATAAAGATTGATTATAGAAAACTTTTAATCAATACTCTTGTGAAGTTCTTTAGTACAGTCGAGAAAGAAACATATTATTATTATTTAGATTTGAAATGTCGACATTTTGTTGAAAATGTATAATTTTAATTATTAATAATTCATTTTGAACAAACATTGTTTCATCGACACAATGATTATTATCAAAGGAATTTATTATCAAATTACGATACTATTATGCATATTATTTCTTTTTTTTAAATGAGATATATAGCAAATCATCAAATCAAATCGATCTTGTTAGGTTAGTTTCAATACGAAATTATATCGAAAAATGACTCAAATATTTCAAATCAAATTTAAAAATAATCAAATAATTCTACATATACATAAAATAAAATTTCGCAATAACCTTCTAAATATTAGGACCTTCGGTATGTTATTCAAAAAATCAGTATAAATAATTTTTCATTTTTTAATCAGAACGTATAAGTGTAAAAGGACATTTAGTCTGCAGTGTGTATTTAGATCAGTGTCGAACAAAAATGATTTAGAAGATTCTAGGCAAATTCGAATACTAAACATTCGAATACAGGAATATACAGAATTAAAATTTTCTAAATTTATAAATCTGTAATAGTCAGATATTTCAATTTAAAACCTTCCAATATTCCAATGCTCAAGTTTCAGATCTTCCAAATATCCAAATATCCAAAATTCAAAGCTTTGAGTATTTAAATATTCGAATTGTAGATTAATGTATACTCATACATTCGAGCTTCAAATATCCAAATTTCAAATATTCGAGTTTAAAATCTTCGAATTTCAAATATTCAAATATTCAAATATTCAAATCTTCAAATCTTCGAATTTCAAATATTCAAATATTCAAATATTCAAATATTCAAATATTCAAATATTCAAATATTCAAATATTCAAATATTCAAATATTCAAATATTCAAATATTCAAATATTCAAATATTCAAATATTCAAGTACTCAAATATTCAAGTACTCAAATATTCAAATATTCATGTACTCAAATATTCAAATATTCAAATACTGAAGTACTCAAATATTAAAATATTGAAGTACTCAAATATTCAAATATTCTAATATTCAAATATTCAAATATTCACACTTTGAATATTCGAATTATAATATACAAGTACTAAATCGTTGGTTATTTTACGAATCAAATTTGAAATTTTCGGATGCTCAAATATTAGCTTTATAAATATTTAAATACCGAATCTTCAAATACTCAAAATTTTAGACACTTAAAAGTTTATATTTTGAACCGTGAAATACTTAAAAGTTATAACTTCTAATCTTCGAATATTCAAACATTCGAATTTCAGATCTTCGAATTCTTAAATACTCAAATTTTCAACCCTCAAATACCCAGATATTAAAATACTCAATTATTAGAATAAATCCAGAGACATATTAAAAAGCTACGTAAAAAATATATATTTCAAAAATAAGTTATATGTTTGACAGTCACTATTTACACATACGCAAGAATAAATCACAGTTGTGTAACATAATATTTGTTTACCGAAAGAAGAGTTCAAATAAAAAATAACGAATCTCGGATAAATAACAATTTTTCGTGCAAATAACAAGTAACCGAAGTAATAAATAATTCTTATAATCCATAAATGTTTAAAATTGACGTTAACATTAACACATCGAACATCGACAAATCTATAACTGCATAGACAGAGTTCCATCCTGTCCGTCAAACGAAATATCAATTTCATTTCTTTCAAAATTTCTTCCCAGGGCTGTTAATTGTTCAGCGTTTCTCTTCGATCCAATTCCTTCAAATTTCATATCAATACTGTAATAGCGGCGCGAGTGATCCATGCTGTATTGACGGTCAAACTCAATTACGAGTTCCGTTAGCTCGGCTGCCAACTAAATTCCTGCAATATTCATCAACTTGACCCGAGTGCACAATAGGGAATCGCGCACCCTACCTATTTACGAGAACAGGCGCACTTCGGGTATTTTCCTGGGTCCTTAGTCCCTTTGGTACCTATCGCAACTTCGTGCTTCCATCTTTTCACTGCGTTATCACCCGCTCTTTGTTATGCAACAAATTACTTTTGACCTTAACACAAAAGAGAATATAAAGACCAGCATTTTAACACGTTGTTGACCCGTCACTGGCACACTTGTATTCGTATGCAGCTTGCACTCATGTACGAGTGTTTAGACGTGAGCGAATCCTTTAGCCTTTGAGTGTTTTAATTCTTTCCTTAGGTTCTTTACTCTTGTCAAAGTTTCTCAGTTTCTTTCATCCATCAAACAGAACAAAATACTACAAGAAATATATCAACGTACTCTTGCAAAAGTCAATTTTAACTAGCAATCAAGCAGATTTGAAGTTAGACAACATGCTATCGCATCAGGACTTTTCCAGTGATTCGACGTTATTGATAATTAAACTTTTGAAAAAGAAAAATATTCAAAAAATGATTACAGACATTTTGAATTATGACAGTGATTCGATTAGTTACATAAACAAGAGATTTAATCAAACCGGAAGTGTAGCGAACCGTAAAATATTTGAACGTTCATGATTAAAATCAACAACAGATGACAGAAAATTGTGACAGAAATGTTGCTATCAAATCATATGTTCATATCGTAGAATAAGTTTGTAACAGCGAAGGAAGATGTTTTTTAATTCTTTTCTTAAGTTCTTTAATTCTTGTTGAAAGAATACCATCTGGAGTAACGTCGCACGTTAAATGAACACTAAACCCACCAAACGATAAAATATGAATTGACATATACATTCTTAATCCCCATATGAATCAACACAGATTTCAAGAATACCACCTCAGCAAACTTTGTAACTTGAAATAAGAAATTTATGAAACAGCCATATGACTGGTTTGGTGCTTTAATGATGAGTTTACACTCATCGATTTAGTACAATTTGAAATAAGTATTTTTTAATCAAATCTGTGATTCAAAAAATAATCACATAATTATGAATACATATATACATCTACATCATATACTGTTAGGTTTATTTATTTGACATCAGCTTAATAGTTTTTTCAAATTGTGTTGAGAGAAGGTTTTTCTTTTCTCCCAAAAAACATACTTTTTTGAATTGTATTACTTTTTAAATACGTGTGTGAACATGTCCGCGAATACATATAAGTAGTAATGAAACAATACAATCTGAATGTTTCATATTATACAATTAAACGTTTAAGTCCTTCATGACTTTCGAGAGGGAGTGTACATCGCAGGTCAAAGGATAGTGTCTTTGGTCGCGTTTACAAGATTATATGTTCGCTGTTATTGAATTGGAGCAATTAAAGTCTTATGTCTTAATTGCGGAATTCAATAAAGCAAACGATCAAATAACTTTATTCGTATTACGAATTTAGTACATTTAATTGTTTTGTTAATTTATACCTTAACGTACAGCGGTCAGAAATGAATAAAATATCAGTGTTTGGTATTATTTTCCGTGTAAAATATTAAAATGAACTTACAATGAAACGTTTCTTTCGATAAGATTTGTAAATAAATGGTGCAGTAAGGTTTCACACAAGTGTATTTTTATTTTGAAACATAAATATATTACTTCTGCTGCGAATGGTAAGCTGATTTCCCAGCGGATACGAATAAAAATAAGTATTAAAGGCAACTGAGCAGTACAACTGTAAAAGATAAGTAGTTATTACAGACCTAACATATGTAATACTGCTTGCCATTATCTTTCTGTGCGAGACAAAAGCTTTTGTAATCTCTTTTTATTAATAAGCTATTGCAGGTTTCGCTATTTTCATTGTTAAACAGACGCCAGATATTATTCACTCATTTCGCTTAAGCTTTCATTTCCTTTCTTCATTTTCCAGAATTATCATATATGAATTCATTCTCTTCTCCGCGTGATTTACGCATTGCATCTTTCAACCCTTTTTTCCAATCTATTCCGCATTATCACACTTTAATCTAGCCCATTGTTCTTTGTCCATGTAATGGATGCCCTCTGCGCCCCAATAGGTTCTACGTACCGCCTGACTTTTCCTATATTTATACTCCTTGCGATATTCGAGCTAAGCAATTTTCATCTCACCCATTTTTATACTTCATGTTATTTGATTTTGCGGCAACTTTCGGGTATCTTTTTCCGTTGGTACCGAAGTCTCATCATTTAATAATGATTGATTTATTATGATTTGTAAATACTTATTTATATAAAACAAAACATTTAGTAGCAGCCTTGAACATTACTGAAATAAACTATTTTAACATATTACCTTAACACTAGAACTACCAGTGTTAAATGCACACTTACTTCTAAATTGGAAATGAAGTGAAAAAATAAATAAGTACTGAGACATCAACCAACATGTACAACTATTCTTTGTCTCAACAACATATAACAGACATTTTGATAAAAACACGACAACAAAATTTTGTAATATAAAATATGAAACTTGAAACTAGTTATTTTGACTGCTTGGTAGTTCTACTGTTAATGCATAAAGTAACATATTGTCTTATTAGGGTATGCATGACTTGATATGTTGTATTTTATTTTATCTGAAGTGACAAATAACTTGTTATTATAAGAACTATATCTCAAAATCTTGCAATATTTAGAACTCATTCACAATATTCTGTTTAATTTTTTATTCAATCAATATTTATTCGAATTATTCTGATATATTTTGTGATTATACCACGGTAATGGAGATATTAACATCATCGACTGTGTCAGAAATACAAATTTCCATACTGTGTTTTCTCATACAAGTTTGAGACTCATATTATTGAATAGTAAACGTATCAAAATTGCTTCTGCAGATTGAGTGTTTTCATTTGCTACAACGACAGATTTATCACAATATGGATACCCCTCTGGCGATATGGTTGAAACGAGAATAATTTGAAAGCAAACGCAGTTACATAAATTCCTATAATTATAAACACAATTAATAAACTTCCTATGTTTTACTTTTAGTCATTAATTTAGTTCTGTAACTACCTATGTCAAATTAATTGTTAATTTATTGGAGTAACTAAAGTAATTAATTATTTGAATGAAACATTAAATAAAACTCATTTGATTATGTTATTTGCAAAATAAAAATAGTAAAATATATTAAATAATAATTTGATACTATATTTCAAACCTACCTTGCTAGCTTTTGATGAATATCGAAAATATTACCAATTGAGAGGACCAACAAAGATTTAACATTAACATTTAACATTAACGTTTAACATTAACATTGAACATAAACGTTGAACATTAACGTTTAACATTAACGTTTAACATTAACGTTTAACATTAACATTGAACATAAACGTTGAACATTAACGTTTAACATTAACGTTTAACATCAACGTTTAACATTGACGTTTAACATTAACGTTTAACATTAACGTTCAACATTAACGTTTAACACTAACATTTAGCATTGACATTTAACATTGACATTTAACATGGACATTTAACACTTAACTATCACCAATATTAAATGTTTAAAAGTTATATATAATTGTAAATTATTAAGGATTATAAAGATAAAGTAATAATCCAGCATATTAACAAATATCAGTATAACAAAGAAGAAAGTATAAAAGTGGTATTTATTTCAAAGTAAAGTAACTTGCTAATTTTTTAAAACTTCACAAGCTCGTTTAGATATAACAAACATAAAACTCGTGCATTCAAACGGAATTCAGAGGTACCATCTATTTTTCGATTTCATTCGAATCAGATAGTATTCAAGAAATATAGACAAAATACAACAATTTGGAGTATTGAAATTCGTTAGGAGTCTCAAAATCTCGTTCTCCAATTGTTGTTCAGGTACATTTATGTACGTACATAAAAATATGAATAGTATTAGTTAAGCTACACATCCTACTGAGAATGTTTTGCAAATCAATTCATATTTTGACACAATTTTAAAGATCTACGAAGCGAAATTTAGTAAAAGAGAATGCAATATTGTCCAAAAAATAGACGGTCATAGAGTGTTGATCGTCGACAATAAGACAATATTATAACGACTTATAATGGTAATCGCGAAGACGTTCGTTATACCAGCAGTTAGAAAGGCACATGTTAATATTGCTAGTGAAATTCACGCTGTTTCAAAAATTACACACTACTCAATCCAAAAGGCTACTTAAGAGTAGTCACAACAAAGAGTTCGCAGGTAAGTATAATCTACTTTGAATTTGAGTCAAATTACGGTTAAGGGGGACCTCTATGTAGGAGGGCTCAAAAAATGCATTTTTTTTTTATTGCTTAAAAAGTTACTTTGAAGCCAATAGAATACGAAATGTATTGGTATTTGGGGTGAATCATAAAACTATTGCTGTGAGAGCCTATACCCGTCACTCAGCTTTACGTCGATCCGAGACGCGCGCGGTGGTATAATTACCAGGGAGGTGTTTATTTAATGTTTGAAGTGCTTCTATATCTGTAATAGAGTTTAGTCAGATGTTTTGGAAGAAGTACTTACACGAAATTTTCAAAGTAATGGTAGGTATAAAAATTATTCGATCTCTTGTGCTGAAGTACGCTCAGGCAAATTGAACTTTAAACACGATTTTCTCGAAAATTGTTTTTCCGGTAAGTTGAATATCGGTGTACACGGTTACTCAAAAACTACTCGACTAATCGGGCTGAAATTTTGTACACATTTGAATAGAAGTACTGTCTCCTGGATGAACCTAAATATAAGTTAAAATCATTGATATAAACATTTTTTTTATTGCAAAAAAGAGTAAAATTTTATGGAAAAATTTTAAACATTTTGTTCTGAGGTTTGTCATTTTTCCAATTTTTGATTTTTTTTTTCAATTTTTTAGGTTCATCCATTTACCACAACTATATACTAATCAGATTTATTTGCTGGGGTAATTCAGATAATAAGAAAAGACACTAGAGGCTTCCTACATAGAGGTCCCCCCTTAAATTTCGATTATACTTTAAATAAATGAAATTTGATGAATGTTATCTAGCGATAATACGCATACTCAAAAAATGGATACCGTCCTATAAAAGACTGTATGAGAGGACGTTTTAACGACATTGAATTTGCACTTCGATTGTCAATATTTGTGGTGATAATTTGCCGAAATAATAGCATTTTTAATGGACACGTTCTACGTAATAATAAAATTCACTTAATTACAACATTAAAGTAAGCAATGTAGTACTCCAAAACTACCGTTTAACATATAATTCCTGAACCAATGACACTCGTCTACATTCGTTGAATATTATAAGTTTACGTAAAAGAAGTTGAAGACAAAGTCGAACCACAGTTTCGAATCGATGCTTAATTATCTAGGAATTAACTTAGCGATAACGAAAAGGTGATATATATCAGCACTCGGTTTACGACACCGAATCGGATTACTTATTAAGTGGATAAATATGATATTTATCGGTGGTTACAAATTGTTAGAAATCGATTCGAAGATTATCCTGGTAATCGCGATAACACAAGTAACATATGGCAGTTGAAATTCATGGCACATCGAAGCTACGTATATCGAATCGACACAATTAACCTTAGTAACCACAACGGGGTCGCGTGCGTGTTTCGGCTAGTGGTCTGTTCTAACTGCGAGTGGAGGGAATGTACTTTAATTCGGGTCGGTCGAAAAAAATATTTATTGTACCCGTTTTCCCCGAGAGAGCGCACGCAATGAAATGATTCATCATCGCAACGTGTTTATTAAAAATGAAATCCGAATATACCATTTTCATTATCTTTTACAACTTCATGTTTCGCGATAAATTCGCGATTCAATTGTTTAACGTTAAACCTATGGGTGAACAATGCTTATTTCGAAACTCGGAATGAATAAACAAATGGTGAAACTTAAATTAGGATACAATTAGTACACAGTTCTTTATCTCGATGGAAATCAGCATACTATTATTTTTTGAAAATTATACTATTAAATTTTTAACATCTACAATAGTTAACAAATATTGTAGATAACCTTTAATTATTATTTTATAATGTAAAAATGCAAAAGTTTATTTTATAATGTAACAAAATTTTAACTTCTTGCTCTAAGGTACATGTATAGGTTGTCCAAAAAAAAATGTACTCACTTGACATTGACTCATTACCTTTTGATAATTTATCCTATAAAATATGTGAATAATTTGTATCAAAGTTAAATGTGTAACTAAACTAATTAAACTGCGAATACATTTTTTGGTACACCCTGTAGAATTTACTAAATAAGTTAAAGTGGTTAATTATTTTCCATGAAACATGAAAACGAGCTGGTATACATACATAAAGATTACTATCATTCAAAAATTGATATGATAATAGAAGCTGAGAAATAATGGAGATATAAATACATTTTGTAACGTATTAAAAAAATATGAAAGTTAAAAGTTTTACAGATATTTTCATAAAACAGCAGCGAACAAAACTAGATTTTTGAATCGAAGTACGATTTAAATCTGCTTTTCATTCACAAAAACGGGAAACTAATAAAAGTATTTTATCAACGTGCTGATATTTCTATAAAATTGTCTATCACGAGAAATCATGATAACTTGCTGAATTAATTAAAATCATTATAGCTATCATAATTCTGAGCTTTTATCTGAACTTTATTAATATCTTTTACGTGCAACTGGAAAATAATGACGTTTGATTGGCAGCAAGAACGATAAAATTGATAGCTGCTTTGCTTCCACAATAAATTCCTTTAGAAATAAATCACGATGAGCTTTTTCTATATTTATTGTTCGCTTGTTAAATTACGTGACGGTATGACTAAAAAGTTTTTCCCATATATTATGGGGAAGCTTTTAAACTGAAGGGATTTGTTAGATCCGATCGTTGAAGCAGAAGAAAAACATCGTGAAGGTAAAAAAAACGAGTCGAAGCGTAGTTATAATTTCCAGTGATAATCTCGTGCTAATATCTTCCTGCAAATAAACGTTGCACGCTACCGAGCGATTCGATAACGCGAATCTAATGAGCAACGGGGATTAAATGTTACTGTAACTGGAGACGAAAGTAAGCCAGGATTGGACGATATCAATGCATGGCGCAATAAATTAGGTAAACTCTTTTATAAATCTTCAAATCCTACTATCACTTCCAGGCCGCATTACGTAAGAGCATGTTACACCTTTTCACAGATCGTAAAGAAGTCATGATTATACGTTAAACATTTAATCAGTGTTTTATTTCCAACTTCTTCGGTACTCTGTTACAACTATTTATTTAGTAACACGATGAATGTGTCCTAAAAATGTAATGTGTGAAAGTAATCTGTTGAGGAAATAATATTTCAGTTATTTGAATTATCTACCTACGTATCTGACATGTAAAGAATGTAGTTTTAATTAATTACTGAAAGTTTACTTGTTACTATTATTACCATTATTATTATTATTATTAATATTGTTTGTAATGAATTATTAAATACCCAAACGTCTGTAACTGCGGTATTAAAGTATTTTTATTTTTCATAAAATTCAAAAAAGTTTAAAACTGCACATTTTTATTATTGTATAAAATATTGTAGGAAACATTTATGGAACGTTACATGTTCTGGAAACAAACTTCATGGTAGTAATACTGTTGGAAATAATTTTTATCCTAATTTTACAGTTAGGGAAATATAAAAGAAAGCTGGAAAACAGAAAAAACATTTAAATTACTGAAAGTTACTATTATGTGTTAGCAGACTAAAATTATTATGAAATTCCAGTACATATTTTGTTTGTTATTTGGCAATAACGAAAAATATATATCTAGGGATTTTTGTGTATAGGTATATTAATTTCGATAAATAAAAATAGATTTAAAAACGGGTACAAAAATGTAGGAATTTGAAATAAAAAAATGTACAATTCGAAAATATGGAAATTTTAAAATTTTGCGATTTAGAAAATTTTTAATTTTGCGATTTAGAAATTTTTAAATTTGGAAATTCAGAAATTTAGAAATTTCAATAATCAGTGATTCAGAAATTAAAGCTTAGGATTTTGGAAATTTAGTGATTTGAGAATGTCGAGAATCTAGAAATTCTTAAATTTGAGTATTCGAAAATAGGTAAATTTAGAAATTTGGAAATTAAAAAGCTTGGGAATTTGAGAAAATAGAAATTTAGGAATTCAAATATTCGGAAGTTCAAATTCTTGAAAATTTAGAAATACGGGAATTTGGGAATTTTAGAATTTTAGGATGCTGAAATTTTGGAATTTGATAATATGAAAATTTAGGAGTTTAAATTTCTGCGAATTTAGAAACTAATAATTTGATACGAAGATTAAGAAAATTTTCCTTTTTCTTTAATTTTAAAATCTCTTCTTAAATATATGCTATATTCATTTAATATATTTTAATTAGACTAAAACAAATAATGTAAAATTTATCTTTATTTTTAAGATTTTTGCAATTTCCCAGATGTAACACTTACTTTTATTTCTCACGATATAACATATTTTTTTATTGGTGTACGCACTGTTAATTATTGCAGCTTATTGTCTAGAGCAGAAATTGCACCAAAATAAAGTCTCCTTTGAATAAATAAAACTGTTAACTTTTTATACTACTTGCATTAACTCGAATAAAAATATGGTTATTACCGAAAACAATAAAAAGGAAAAACAAATTGAATTAACAATTAAAAGCTATGAGGTCCTTCAGGGACCGCGCTTGGTGGAGAACATTGATCGTTTCACCTTCGTACAATAAGGGTTCAATTTGTCCTACTTTTAAATGTACGAATAAAGTTACATAATAACTTCGTTCAGACGAATGTTAATGAAGTAATTTTTGAAAGGTTTGTTTAA
This sequence comes from Megachile willughbiella, assembly GCA_945859595.2. Lineage (NCBI taxonomy): Eukaryota > Metazoa > Arthropoda > Insecta > Hymenoptera > Megachilidae > Megachile > Megachile willughbiella. The sequence continues at coordinate 12,156,303 of OX243801.1, forward strand.
TAAAGTTAAGGATAATGCAATGAAAAAAGTTTAATTTGTAACCTCGTATAACTGTAAATTATTGCAGGATATATTTCATAACATTCACCTGAACGTAATATGATAAAGCAATCAAAACTAATTAAACACATGGTGATGGTTTTGATTTAATATTAATTATTGTTTGATACAATGTAGATCCTAAAATATCAGATTCCTATAACTTTCGTGGAAAGTAATATACATTTACGTAATTAAAGCGTATACATAAATTAACAAATGAACGTATAAATTATTGTTATGAACTTACTGCTGTTATTGGTAGTATTATTACTGTTATATTATGAAATCATTATTGTCAATATTATTATATTATGAAATTATTATCATTATTATTATATCATAAAAGGACTGTTACTACTATGAACAAGTATAGCTTATTGTCTAATATTTATTATTTTTACTGCATAAGAACACTATCCACGTTCACACTTGTGATGTGAAAACAGCATAATTAATATTTTAGTAAAAATTCGATATGTGTATTATTTACTTCTTAATTTCATCACATTAGTATAATGTAATTATTTAGAATATAAAAATTTATTGCAGTACGAAATACAAATATATTTTGAAAGATAATAAACTTTATAACGTGGAAAAAATGATAAATTTTACTTTCTGCCCTAACCTACAGTTAAGTGCGTATATTTTCATGAAAACCGATTAAGAGAAATTTATAGGACGGTAATTTGTCACGGATTCTTCAAACAAATTAACTTTTCGGAAAACAAATAACGTAAATCAATTCATAATTTAAGAGCACACAATTTGTCAGTTTACAATGTTCCTCTATCACGGATAGTTTTCGAGATATATCATCAGATACGCTTTTCATCCCAAACTTCACCCCAACTACATATAGGTACAGATATAAATCTTCGTTGCTAAAAAGGATATGTATGGTACATTTTTTTTTTCAAGTACTGCATCATATTTCAGTTTCATCAAAATCGGTGGGGTAGGGGCGATTAGTTAACATTCTTTGTGTGTAATACGAAACGTGTCATGTGTCATGCAATGCTATATGGGGAATATAAACCGCGTTAAGATTCGCGAAATGCAATAGTCGCATTTAAGTTTACAAATCTCTTCCTAGCATGAAATTTAAACTCTAGTGCTTCTAAAGTGTCATGTATTAACTAAATAACATTCACTGATAGCATACAAATTATATGCTATCACTGTAAAACATATTGCGTCCTCGATCAAACAGAGAAGATATCTCAAACGCTCACTTTATAAATAAGCTAGAACATTTAGATATAATTTTAGAGGATAACCGGATAAAAATACTTAATCTATGAAATGATAAAAAATGTATTTTCAGATTATATCAATAATTATTACCGACGTCGAACGTTTATATGAAATAACTTCTATATTGCAATAATTTATGGAATTATTTAGTAGGAACCTGTATCAATTAAATATAATCGTTAATTATTTCAGTTTTTTCTGCAAATTTTAGAAGAAATCTAATGGGTAACAATGAAAAAAGTCTAGAGGGTAACAGTAATAAAAAAATACGCTTTCGAGCAAAATATGTTTAATCATTTAAGTTAACATTTTTCTGAAATGAAACACACCTTTTTACAATGCACTAAAAGTCTGTCATCCCTATAAGAGAACTCTTCATATAATTGAGCTCACCTACTAAATTAAACACTTTTATATTCAAGTCGTTTAAATTCTGTCGTTCTGAGTCACTTCATATGTAAGTATATTAAAATACATTGCATATATGTATGACACAGTTCCCTATACTTATTTCAGTCGACAAACTTAAAGAATCGTTATAGGAATTAAAAAGTAGCCAAAACCATACTTTCTCTATGTTGCACCTTTCAATTACTCTGACTGTAACTTGCAGTCATTTTGTCAGCGGTCAATTATAATTATTAATTAAGAATCAGTAATTATTAATTATTAATTGCTAAAATTAGGAATGGGTACTTAAAATAAATAAATAGTAATTAAACTTAAATATTAAACTTAATAATTACTGACTAAAATTAATAATTAATAATTAGACAGTAATTATTTAATTGCCATTTATTTGTTTTTTAAATGATCTTGCTAGCATTGTATTCACGATTTTGTGTATAACTATTTCGATCGAAAGGGACGTTTTGACACCTTTTCGTTTCAATGCAAATAATTGCCAAAACTGTTGGGATTTCAAATTATCAATTAAATGTAGATAATTTGAGGAATATGATGTTGCAAAATGGTGTTGATATTTATATGTAAAATAGTTTAAAATTAGGCACTGTCATGAAATGTTTAAGGTGTCAAAAGACACCTCATGGTAAAAATAAGCATATGCACATTTTTAGATCTAGGGCGAGTTGTAAAAAAATGATATCGTTGAATTAATTTAACAACTATCGTATGAAAAGTCTCAAAATTAATTGTGGAGAAATGATTCAACTTATTGTTAGAAAAAAATTTTGCGTTAAAATTTGAAATGTGTCTTTTGACACCTCTTGGTAGAAATATTGTTAAAGAAAAAACGAAGCAAAAATTTTGTTATTATTTTGAAACATATTTGGCTTGTGGTATTCTCTGAGTGACAAGCCTATATTACTGGAGCAGGAGGGACACGCGACCCAGAGGTTTATTGACGCCCCATTTATTACTACATTCAGAGGGGTGATATTATCTAACTGCGGAAACGCACCAGCTCAATGCCAGCTGACTATAAGGACATACAGCAATCGATGCAGATCGCCACACGTCATTCAAAATAATTAAATGCGTTTTATCGATCAGCAGACACTTCCCTAGCAATGAAATCATCAAACAGTCTGTTGGTTTACGGCATGTTGCCTCTGGAAATTGATTAACTGATACGGAAAATAATTTCTCTACGAGCGCACAATCATTGGATAATTACAAATAAACGTATCTAGTATCGTGCTTGCACAAACGAAGTAGCTGCATCTAATATGAAGCACGTAATTTTCAAAACTTCCAAGAAATAGAAACATGTTTTCGTTTCAACTCACGTTGGAACTTAATCAAATTAATGGAGATTTCTATGTTAATGATTAACTATAAATTAAAGCATTCCGAAATTATGGTGAAAAATATACAGCAGTTAAAAGCGGAATAGGAAAATTGTGAAAAAAGAACTGAAAAACTTTAGTTTTGTTATAGGAAAGGAATATTTATTTAAATGTAAAAGACAAATAAATAAATGTCTTTCAATATTTTTAAGTTTATTCTGTAGGATATTATTGTGTTTAATGTTTCATATGTTGAGCACATTGCTCACATGTCAATGTATTGTTCGGTCCTTTTTCAAATATTATCATTATAATGTACTTGCAGTAATAATAATACAACGTATAATATTATGAAATATTAACAAGAAACATGTCCCATATTACATACATTTAGTATGTTCCATATTACTATCATTTTTTTATGTATAATAATTACACTAAGAAGAAAATAAAAATGGTAATTGCTTGTGGACACTCAAAAGCAAACACGTTTAATGGTAAATCATACAAGGGTAGTATTTTGTAATTTACCTTCTCCAAAAAATTTCATTATTTATCCAGCCTTTAAAACATTTGTATACGACATGAAACATAAGAATATTTTACATTCAGTGACACATTTTCAACTCACACTCATGCAAAAGCAATATTCTACATCTTACCTACCCCAAAAATTCAATTATTTAACTTGTCATTTAGAAACTTTCAAGTTTTATGAAATACAACAATACTTAGCGTTCAACAGTAGAAATTCAACTAAAGCTCAAATATGATTACATTTCGTTTGTAATGAAATATTCTACGTTATCACTTTGCTACTTATTTACCGAAATATTACGGAGTGTCATATTAGGTTCCATTCCATGTTAGATACACTTATACTTATTGAAACACAAAAAACACACAAAGATATAACAATACCAATAATGTATATTGGTATGTGTATCCTAAAAAATCAAACAAAAAATATGATATAACGATATATACCAGTCTCAGTAAACACTGCCGGCATACACTGACTACGTTGCATTTCAGTTCGGACCTGAACGCGATACGCACAACTTGTTTGCAAAATAAAATGGCACAAACGTTAAAAGCATCGAAACAAAAATATCAGTTTCTGCTCACAATCTCGTGCTAGTCATTGACAGGAGCACTTCGACTAGTGAGCGTGCCGTTCATTTTCAAAAATACGAGCACTGTCGAGTGTTTCTAGCGTTAGGTGCAAACCATACGAAAGACGGAGTAATACTCCAGTATCTGGTGACAAATGCCACTTGAAATATATTATAATCATAATTTACAATTAATATAATTGTTATATGACCCATTTCGATATTTATTAATAAAGAGATATTAGATGATTGGGTTTAACAAATCCGAAATAAAATTCGATTAAACAATTAGTCTGTATAATTACTCATCTGTATAATCTCTATAGTATTATTTGCTAATCTTTATAGTCTGTAATAATATTTTTTGCTAATTCGTATAATATTTATTGCTGTATAATATTTGTTAATAACTTTATCTATAAGTTATAAAATATTTATGACTTTCATCAAAATTTTCTGAAAGAATACTTAACATCTTTTAAAAAATATCCAATCTTCAAAATACCATTAACTCGAATTTCACTGTGTTTTGAAACAATTAAGATCTCATTTTGTTGTCTGTTGTATGAGAATCATAAAAATATAATAGTGGAATATCAAAATGTTAATAAAAAACTTTTCGATAATTTTTTACGAAATGATCATTCATTGTAACCGAACAGGAACACAAGCGCTTCAAAATAATTGCTTGTAGCACATAATTGTGTTTCATATTTTCGCGCATCGTTCATTATGTACCATCACACACATACGTAAATCGTAATTGTTAGTAACGAAGAAGAATCATGCATATTGCTAAAAGGCTGGATAAAGCCGCAAAAATAGTACAAAGAAAAACTCTAATATACAAATTGCTTACATCGTAATTGCTAGTAATCAAATAATATTAACTGTGTTATTAGTAACTGATTATAAAAGATACCATTTAGAACATGTTACTTCAAAAAATGACATAAGTTAGTAAATTAATACATTTAATTTATTTAATTTAATTATATACAATACTGCTATATGAAACACGTTTCATTTGCAAATTTGAGTACCTAACCTTAAAGCTAACGCATTGTTGTATACATTTTGTAGGGCTGAGTCACAATTGACCCGACTCCGCCATTCGGGGGTTGTAAGTACAAAGACAAGAGGGTAGCTTTCTCCTGAGACCGAAAGCAAGTGAGATTCTGTCCCCTAACTGATGAAAACCTACGTTGCATGCGACTATACATATCATGTAATATGCGATGTGTCGGCGGGTACAATCAGCAGAAAACATATAATGAAATCAAATTCATATAACCGAGGCCAGTTATATTTTCGTTCACATTTATCATGTTTAAAGATCGGGAAGGATGATTTGCTTGAAAATTGTATACAATTCAAATTGATTCAAAATGTAGTATTTACAATATGTATACAATGAACTCTCTCTACTTAAATATCTTGGTTATTTCAAACAATACGAAAAAATGTTACTTACAAAAGTTATAGAATTTAAGAAACAGTATGATCTTGTATGTGGAGGAGTAGAGAAGATATAGCACTTTTGTTTTCTTAAATGGAAGGCCTAATTTTTTATGCTCGATTTCGATAGATTAGCATGTTCTCAGTATAAAAGATCCTTAATGAAAGTAATAGACTGAAAATAGTAGACTCACATTAATTTATCAAGATATAAATTAATACACATTTCATATTTAAAACATCTAAACGAAATTTGTAATTTAAAATATGAGACTTGTGAATCGGTCATTTACCTGGTTTGGTAATTTTAGTGTTGATACGTAGTGTAGTAAAAATATGTACATGCAAATACTGACGTGATATTTCAAATCCGAATTCATTTGTACACAGTATGTCGGAAAAGTAACGGAACTTTTTAAATTTAAGGAACACTATTAGCGACATCTATAAAAACAATATGCTATTTGAAAACAGTATTCCTCTCCTACAAAACAAAACAATCGTTATTGGAATCGAGCATCGAATTGTAAACTTACAGCGTTTAAAGCGACAGAACCTTTCGTCACTGTGTCACAAAATCACGATGGAGCAAAGAGCGAATATTAAATTCTGCTCGGTAAAGCTCGGTAAAACTTTTACAGAAACATTTGAATTAATGAAAAATGTTTATGGCGACGATTGTTTATCCCGTACACGTGTGTTCGAGTGGTATAAGCGATTCCAGGATGGTCGTGATACTTTGGAAGACGACCCAAAGCCAGGTTTTGGGTTTTTCTAAATTCTAAACGATTCTAAAGGTACTGTACTTCGGGAATTCGTTCCACAGGGACAAAATGTTAATGGCGAATATTATCTGGGTGTTATGGAACGTTTGTGGAAAATAATTGTTCGTCTGAGGCCCGAATATCGAGCGCCGGGAAGTTGGTTTCTGTTGCATGATAATGCACCAAGTCACAGAACTGTCGCTGTTCGTGAATTTTTGGCGAAAAAACAAGTCTGTGTGCTCCAACATCCTCCATATTCGCCCGACTTATCCCCATGTGATTACTTTTTCCAAAACTGAAATTAATTATGAAAGTAACGTTTTATGACATTGTTACACAAGTCTGAGCAGCTGTGACGAGGGTAGATTGAAACGATTCCGCAAAACGACATAAAAAAATCTATGTTAACATTACTTGAGCGTGCCCAACGGTGTATTGATGCGGAAGGGATGTAAGTTGAATAAAAAAAATTAATTTTGGCAAAATAATTAATACTTTTCTTTTTAGTTAAAAAGTTCCGTTATTTTTCCGACATACTGTGTATTTAATTCGCAGAGTGCTATGGTTCAGAACTGACGCAAACAGTGCGGAGAATTTCACAACTGAGATTTTACTCCGTGCGGAATTCCCCATTTGGGAATTTCGAAAGCATTTTAGCAGCTTTTATTCAACGATTCTCAGCTCGAATCTGAAAATTTCAAAATTTCACAATTTTTACGTTGTAAAATTCTCACGTTTAAAAATTCTGAAATTTGAATGTCCATTCTCAAATTCTTATATAATATTTTCAATTTTTCTCATATTTTCAAATTTCCAAATTTCAAGTTACGGAATTTCGAAATAAGCGACTAAATTCTAAATTTCTAAATTTGCAAAATATTCCCAATTCAAAATTTTCAAATTATCGAAACATCAAATTTCCACATTCCGAAATTTCCATATTCCAAAATTATCAAATTACTAAATCACAAAACTAAAATTTTCAAATTATGATTTCCTAAATTTCGAAATATCCAAATTATCAAATACAAATTCCTAAATTACAAAGTTGCACAATTTTACACATGAAATCAATTTACTTCGCTGATCCAGCTTTAACTAATCTATTTTTGACTACACTTGAAATGTTCATTTAGAAAAATTAGTCAAGTAACTAAATTATGATGACACTACTGATGAAAACCAAATTTATTCGAATATTACAGATGTACTTATAATTTTCCATTTTATTAATTCCATAATATAATCACTGATTGATGTTCCCATCATCATTACATGTTTCTTATAGTGTTTTATACACCAATAACGAATCTGCAAACAATCTTTCTCTTATACCTACAGTTTTTGAGAAACTTAATTTTGAGAACAACACATATTTCAGACTTGAACAAATTTTGTGATGCAACTGCTTATGCGGATAACGCTTTCCATAATTTACACGACCAAAAATAAGAGACTCCGGTTGCAAATTGTGACTAAAATTTTCTCCGTAAATTATAAACCGTATTTCAGCAACTTTGTTCCCAGACTAATAAGTTTGATATTCTATCTTGATACGTTAGATCACAAATTATGCATTATTTTTTCAATCTTCCAAATAGGGTCGATGGTAAATACTGTTACACAATTTACGTTTTCCGACGTTTTATTAATGCATATTTTTAGAAAGTTATATATTTCTCTTACAAATTTAAAATGATATAATTGTAAAAAACATTTTTGTGAAGTTTAATAAAACGTTTCAATATACTTTATTATAGCATTGAAAATGGCAATTTCAGCAAATTATTTGTTATCTTTGCAATCAATAAATGTAATTATTATTGAATGAATTAGTAAACAATTAGTAAACGTAATTATTAATATCATTAACATGTGTTTATCTTTACAATTTATAACATATACTGTTATTTACATATGTTCTCATCATCGACTAAATTAACTACGTTAAACAGTAGTACAGTAATCAATAATGTTCTAAATGGTTGTCATTAATTGTCAAATTAATGAAAAAGTCGATACAGTTATATTCTTTGTGTTGCGAAGAACATTTACAAATACTTGCAAATTTTCAAATTTAATTTTCTCGAAAATAAAACCGCATGTAAACAAATGTTATTCCACATTTGTAACTCATTTATGTAAATAAATTTATTCCTTTCTTGGTTGTAGCACCGAAAACCCTGTATGGTGATAATAATCTCGTGTAATACTTTAGTTTTTAGTTCAGTACATTGAGTCACAACCGTGACGCATATTACAGTTCAAATATAACAAACCCACATCATATTTGCACCTCGATCGAGTTTTGAGTGTATGAACAAATTTTGCACAATTTATGTCCGCTAAATCCAAAATATACATCTCAACCTTCTTCTTCATTTGTCTTAAAAGTGGAGCAAGTCCATTTTTAAGGAAATAAAAATAATGATAACAATAAATGAAATGTAATGACATTTATATCTCCAAGCAATCTATGGTAAAAATAATTCAAATTCCCTAACATTTAGACCATGGAACTTTAGAAATACGTTTATTTTGAAAGTGGGGCAAGTCCACATTAAGTTGAAATTATTTTTAACTGAATATATTACAGTACATTTAAGCTTCGGTAAATTTTGCTAATAGTGACAATAACGTGAAAAATTACAAATTGTATAATATTGATGGTATATGTAAATGACCTCAGTATGAATGAGGATGTGCTGTAGGTTTGCTTAATCATTGTTGATTTTTATTATAAGCTCGCAGTAAGTTCTACTTTAGTTTCTAATCAAACTGAACAATGTCGACACGGTTCTTGTACCGATGCACAAAACTCCATAATAATTTCACTGTCATTTGAAAATTAATTATGAATTGCGGTTTATTTTATTAAAAAAATGTGGCTCAGAATGCTTTCAACGAAAATTATAACTATGATGTACCTAAAAGTGAAGCTGATAGATAATAATAACCAAATAACATTCTCATTTCCAAGGAATTTTATTATTACAATAATGTTTATAGAAATAAGACCCATCAGAATTGGAAATCGAAAACAAATGTTAGAGTCAGAATCTGAATACGAAGACAATACAGACCAAAATTATTAAAAGAAATTGAGAAGAAAGACAATTGAGTAATTTAAACATTATTCATTTATTTAATGATTACAATAATTTATTAAGTTTGAAAGTGGAGCAACTTCATTTGGGTATAATAAAAACTTTACCTTTTTTAACCAACACTTTCAACACTATTGATAATAAACATTAATTAACAAAATACAAAAAATTAGTCCATTAGTCCAATATTTTTAAATTGATTGAAGTACAAACTCTTAAACATCTCGCGACAACGAAATATGGGCTTGCCTCTCTAGATGAACGGCTCATCTTCATGTTACCGCAATATTCAGTTAGACTGTTACATAAAAAATCATAAATTAAGAATTTAATAAAACAACTTATTTCGGGGTATTTTAAATCAATATTCTTCTATTCCATCGTGCCGAACGTGGCTGAAATTGAATATTCTCGACGAAACAGAATCCAATCCCATATATTCTCGCATTGTTCAAAGTTTTGTCGTCGGGATGAGGAAGCGTTGGAAAGCACTCGTCAACTCGTATAAAACCAGGCTCCTACATACACAAACCTGGGCGCCATCTATGGCCGTATGGGAACTGTAAACCGTACGATCCGTTGGGGTGCATGCACGAAAGAAATAAGGGGGTGCACGAAAAAAAAGCAAAAGGTTTGTAACGCCAGAAGCCACGGACACGTAATTCGTCGGCCACGCCTTGATCCTTGTGACCACAGTGTGCGTGCATGTAAATCCGTGTGCAACCGTGTGTCGTACGTACTCGTGCACGCGTGCACGCGTGCGACCTCAATTCGATTGCACTAAGGGTCTCGCGACGCGCAACAACCTGGGGTCGTGTCTCTGCTGGAGTAAAAACAAATCGAAGAATAGGCGTGACAAAGTCCTTGACTCGAGAACAACGTATAAATGCGAACAGCGTGAAACATGGAAATGTACACAAAATATAGAAACGATTTGCACGAGAGCAGACAAGCCGACCTAGAATCGCAGAAACCCTGACTAACGAAACTGTAAAATTCATTCGTTCATGAAACGGTCAACTTCTATTCGGAACAAATCTTTCGATCAATAATGGATCTTGGATGGAAATTTTGGAAAAAATGTTATAAAACTAAAGAGCCATCTCCGAATTCGATGACCTTGAAATATTTTGTCAAGAACATAATTCTAGATTTTCTCTTACACAACTACAGAATATTATCATATTCTTGTGTAGTCTTTCTCAGTTTTTTTATATTTACAAAAATATATAAATCCATGGTTACATGCTTTTTTGAATATCTACACACATAGGAAAAAGTTGTCGAGAATTATGACTTTGACAATGCATTTCAAGGTCATAAAAATGGGAGGTAGCTTCCTTATTCTGCATAATTACCACAGTTTTTTTCTTTGAAAGTCAATCAGTCATATATAATCAAATTAATCAATTTAGTATAATTAAATCTAATTACATTAGAGTGTATAACTGCCTATCACGTTTAAGAAATTTTTTACAATATAAAATTGTAGAAATAATCGTGTTTTTCTATTCTACCGATATGTAACATACTTATGTGTCTAAATAATTAATGTTTTATGGGCTTCCATTTATCTGTCATAACATTTATTAAACGATGTAGTATACCATAAATAATCTGAGTGCAGGAATACTTTGTGTGTATATTGCTTCAAGGTATCAAGAGCTTCTATTTTAAGGTTTCTCTCTTCCTTTGAAATTTCATACCTTCTTAATTCCCTTTTCCGTTTTTGCCCATACATATTCAATGGGGTTGACGTTAGGATTCAACGAAGGTGTTACTAATAAGGATGAGATGTTATATTGTAACTATTGTTTCATAACGTGAGCTGTATACATCGAGTCATCGTTTTACTGAAAACACAGTTGCCAAAATGCAATTTAAAAATACTTGATGACTGAGTACAATTTTTAACGACTGCTAAATGTAAATTTGTTTTTGTTTCATTTATCAGCTTCACATATTACGGAGAAATGCAAGACGTGTAAAGTGTAAAGTTCGTTAACATAAATAAACTGTCGTATGCAGTACTCGCTAGTGGAGAAAAGTGGTCTGAACCACAGGAAATGCGAATGCAACAAATCGTTAAAAAAAGTATGACATCAGTAACAAAAACTAATTTATCCCTTCCAATGTGAAATCATGCATCAGAATATAATTAGTTAAATTTTCACGCTTCAAAACTACATATTATTACAGGATTTCAGAAAATCAATATATCGTTAGTATTTTAAAGTTCTTAATGTGTATTGATGTTAATTGTAGAAGGGGATTTTGGACTGGGAATTTGGTGATTCGAAAATCTTGGAATTAAGGGATTCAGAAATTGTAGATTTTGGAAATTTAGAATTTGAAACTTTCACTAGTACATTTAATAGCGCAATAACTTTTAATAGTACATTCAAGAGCCTATGTTCATGTAAACATTTTTTCTTAATTTTGTTTATAGAATATGCTAGTTAAATTATACGTACAAAACAGGAACAACCTGTACGTGTCAACAACAAAGCAGACCGTCAGTCCGTACTTTTTTTAACTCTTTAATAGTGTTAATAACCATATGTTGTAATAACATTCTTCCTTTATTTTTACAAGTGGAGTATGTTAATGGATAAAAAAATGGGGCACGCTTGTTATTCACGAAGGAGTTAATCCAAATACTTATTGCTTTCTAAGTTTGCCGTAACAGCAGAACACACTTTTTGGGAATAAACATCGTTAATATTCATCTGCGCTGATGGAAATTCAGTCTATTTAGCTTCCCGGATACAACAGGAACACTACAAAACAGGAAAAACACGAGAAGTACGTACCGAGTAAAGCATTGTTTTGCTTTCCACAAATTTTACTGAATTACGCACCTCCTTTATTATATGCAACAGTTTGCTGCTGCATAAGCACGCGAATGAAAGTAAATTTTAAAACAACGAAACGAAGTGCAATGTGTTATTGTAAACTGCAAGCTGCAAAATATTTGAAGAAATAATCCGAAGCAACATTTCATGAATTTTTCAAAATCGAAGTACTTTTAAACAGAAATTATCATAATTTTGAATTATAACAAATTACCACCTCTTATTAAACTTTCTTTTCCCTTATATTTTCTTAACACTAAACCTATCGGTGTATAATATACACTTCATTTTAAATTCAAAATAAAGTAGACATATAAATAAACAATTGATAAGGCATAAATTAATACAAATAAATAAAACATAAATTAATATAAAGATTGATGAATTAGTAAACATGAATATAAACATTAATTAATGAACAGTAATATAAATATTAACGAATTAATAAACATTAATGGATTAATATAAACATGAATTAACATAAACAAAAGTCTCTTAATTTATAATTTAAAATGAAATATATTTGGTCATTACCGGTATGGTAGTTCAAATGTCAATAAATTATTTTCGATTTCAATTTATTAGTTCTAAATTCTTTCTCTTTGGAGAAGTAAAATTGTAAATACGTAAATAAAAATTGTAAATAAAAACGTAAACTGAAACTCAAAAGAGCGATTCATTTTATAGTAACGCGTTTCGAACTTTGAGTATTAGTCGAAGTAATAAAGCAGTTTCTATGAACATTCAAATACGTCTTTGTTTTAGAGAACAGAAATAGTGAGTTTAACCAAGGCGAGTGTATTTTGAATACGGATCGAACACGCGTTTGCATAAAAGCTCTCTTTTACTTTATAAAAACTTTGGATCGTTGTTTGCTAAGGTAACACGAGAAATTTTGCATAGAAACGCGAATTGAAGGGGAATTTACGTTCGTATATAAGTACATCCGATTACTTCCGTTCCTAGGGAATGCACAATTTGACAAGCTACTTACATGATATCGTTATACTTGGAAAAAGCTGATAAACAGAGTCGCGTTTTCAACTAGTCAAAACAGGTACAGTCGCTGTTATTATTCAGGCACCACTAGGTTCTATACATCACTACTCTCTATATTTAATGCAGAATTAAATCAACAGATTATTTGTTTCTTGTTATGATAAGCTATACTCTCTTTTCAATGAGAACGAAAATTTTATTTATTTAAATTAATTTGTTTATCATATACCAAATAATATGTTGACGAATTATTCGTACGTCAAGGATATTATGAGTGAGTTTATAGTCGCTAAAATTAAAAACGATTTTTGTTTTTAAAATAATTTAATATACTAGCTTTTTTTATAGTTCAATAAATTTTAAACTAAAATAATATGAAGTACGGTAACTTTAAAAATTCTTTTAGTAAATATTACCCTTGTATTTGTTTGTATAAAAACTACTACGATTTTCAATTTTATGCTTGGGGCTCGACAAATTTTAGACGCAGTCCTGCTGAAAAACGAAAACTGAAATGAGCTACGCAATTGTTTCACAGTTAAATCTTTCATGAGTTTTTATCAATTGTTTGGTTGCTGAAAATTAAAAATAAAATTAATTCGATAATTTTTTAATTGTGTGATGTTAAAAAATAATACACAAATAAAAAGAAATATCAATTCCTCTATAGATTGCGTAAGGTAGTCGTTGTATAAATGAATTAAACAGTACAGTGAACACGAAGAGTATCAAATGGTACATAATTTGATACCTCTAAATACTAAACGTGACCGATCACTTTTCTTTCATTTATTTGTGGGCTACATTTAATTAATTACTTCTATTTCATCAAACATCGTCATTCAATGAATTATCGTCACGCGACATTATATTATACACTGTTTTGAGATTTTATCTCTTTACAACTGGGCTTCTATCCTCACACATTATTCAATTTGGATGTTCGTTTTATCAATCCTATCAATTACATCGAACAGTTAATTTGTTTTAGAGAAAAGTCCTTCCATTTAAACGAAAAAAGCGGATCAAATTACTTTAAACAAATTTTGTTGAGTAAAAATACAAACTTAAACGTGGAACATATGCAAAATAATATTAACTTTTTTAAATCAGGTCTGTGCTCATCAAATTATTGTCCTTAATTTAAAGTATACTAATGCACGAAATACTTAACAAAAATGTAGATTTAATTATACGATTAAGTATTTATATTAGAAATTTAAAGTTCAGGTTTGAAATTTTTCATTTTCATTGAAATTATATTAAACATGTGTTATTAATCCTCTTTTCGGTGATTTTCATAATATAAGTATGTATATTCTTTGTTTACATGTACCAGTGACACGGGTACTCATGTGTTATTAATTTTTCAAACATAACATTTGAAAATCTGAAATTTCATATCTACATTTTCTAAATTTTCATTTTTCCAAATTTCCAAATTTGCAAGTTCCCAAATTCTCAAGTTCTCAAAATCTCAAATTCTCAAATTCCCAAATTCCCAAATTCCCAAATTTTCAAATTCTCAAATTCTCAAATTCCCAAATTCCCAAATTCCCAAATTCCCAAATTATCAAATTATCAACTTCTTAAATTCTCAAATTCTCAAGTCTCAAATTCTTAAATTCTTAAATTCTTAAATTCTAAAATTCTCAAATTCTCAAATTCTCAAATTCTCAAATTCTCAAATTCTCAAGTCTCAAATTCTTAAATTCTAAAATTCTCAAATTCTCGAATTCTCAAATTCTCAAATTCTCAAATTCTCAAATTATCAAATTATCAAATTATCAACTTCTTAAATTCTCAAATTCTCAAGTCTCAAATTCTCAAGTCTCAAATTTAAAAATTCTCGAATTCTCTAATTCTGTAATTTCCAAGTTCCAAAATTCTCAAACTGAAAATCTTGTACATTCTTAAATTCTCAAATTCTCTAATTTTCAAATTTCAAAATTCTCAAACTGAAAATCTTGTACATTCTCAAATTCTCGAACTCAAAAGCTCTGAACTTCTGAGATTCGAGTATTTCCAAATGTCTAAATTTTTTAATTCTCAAATTCCTAAATGTCCGAATTCTTAAATTCTCAAATTCTGAAGTTGCGAAATTTTCGACTGAAAAATTCGACTAAACTTTTCAGATTACAGTAATTCCTAAACTACTATATTTGCAAATCTCCACTTTCAATAAATATTTATCTCTGCTACGTGGAATTGCTAAAACGAACAAGACTTATTTACAATGATTCGCATGTCCTAAATAATTTGTTTGAACATTTTACCACGCGAGATAACACAGAAAATATTTTCGGATATAGAGTTAAGCGTCCTACTTTAAGCATACTTTTAGACAGGGAACTACCTCTAGGTGCTCAATATTCAGAAACTATTTGGATCAGTTTACTTCACCGCGGAAATGTGTGTACAAAATTATAGAATAGATCGTAAACATACACTTCTCAGTTTCATAAAATGTACTAAAATATAAGAAGCATTTGTGACTCTCAAAAAGATATTCTTTATTCAAGAGGTGTTATACAAAATTGTTTTAAAATTTTGTACAAAATCGTTCTAATGTTTAAAATACATCGAGAAAAAGCATATTCCAGAATTATATATATTGTACTAAATTGTTCAAAAATATTGCACAAAGTCACTCTAATATTTAAAATTTAACGAGAAAAAACATATTCCAGAATTATACATATTATACAAAGTTATTTAAAGATATTGTGCAAAATAGCTCTAACATTTAAAATACAACGAGCAAAAACATATTCTAGAATTAAACGAAAATGTGAACGAAATCGATTCACACCAATAAAATATACTGAAATGCTATGTTTATGAATAACTGAATAAAATATGATTTTATTTCTTTTCCCTGTGTTGTTATTTCGTGTTCATATCTCTTTATTATTATAAAGGGAATTTAATATTCATTTCTTTTTACTGGATCGTTGTTTCATATTCATGTAATTATATAATAAAATATGCAGTAATGCAATTCTGCGATTTTAAGTAAGAAACGTTAAACAAAAAATGGTAGAAAACGAGGTGAATCTTATTAATAGAATATAATTACAATTTCCTTGCTGATGATTGAACATTAATTATCGGTAAATCATTAAGCATTTTTGCGGTTACGTATAAATGAATGCTTCATCAACTTCAGAAATCAAAGTTTAAGCCATTAATATACTAATCAGTGGCGAAAATTTCATATATTCGAATCGTGTCCTCGGCAAGTCGAGCGAAATTCCGGAAGTTTCTTGCCACTTGGGAGTTTACTCGAGTACCACTGATTTTGGGATAATCAAATCTTAAGCTACGTACCGCAAATCTGAGAAATTACAGTTATCAGGTGGAAATATATCAATACCTCTGCGGAATCGCGCAGGAACCAACTCGCAACATAACTATTTCGAACGCTACTTTTGCAACATATTGCCAATTATCGAGACGAAAATTGATGAAATTTTCTTTCATTCGAAACTCGTCGAATCAAAGCAAATCAAAATCTTTTCCGTAACCGACGATGATACGTAGATAGAAATAAAAGTTTCTCAAACATAACAGATTCATCGTCTTTTAATGCATCAGGTGAGATTTAACACTAGGTTTACGGACGTTCGATGGTCACTTATATTTAAATTTGAACTAAAGTAGAAAAATAAATAAATTGGGGATGATCTGTGAACTGCATAAGACATTGATTCTTTAGCTTGACGAAAGTTGACATACATTTTTACAAAAATTTCTTAATAAATTTTATCATTTAACACTAGATTTACGGAACTCGTCAAAATGGCGGACCATAGATCTCTTATTTTAAATGACAAAACTTATTAAGAAATTTTTGTAAAAATGTATGTTACCTTTCGTCAAGCTAAAGAATCAATATCTTAGGTAGGTCACATATCATCCGCAATTTATTTACTTTTCTACTTTAGTTCAAATTTAAATATAAGTGACCATCAAACGTCCGTAAACCTAGTGTTAAAATAAGAGATCTATGATCCGTCATTTTGACGGGTTCCGTAAATCTAGTGTTAAAAGCATCCTTGGAAAAGATATCTCTAAATTGTGCACCTGAGAAAAGTGAGACGTTGAAAAACATAAATATTAGCTAGCTACGAACTAGTGTAGGTGCATTCGGTATAAACGGACTAGCAGTTTACAAAAAGCGAAGAAACCTTTCATTACTTCCGCACAGATGTCGGAAACCATTCTCATTTGGGGGAAAAAATATAAGAAAAAAAGAGGGAAGGAAAACTGGCACACGTATTTGAAGGAGAGCATATTTAAGCCACTATCATTGAAGGAATATTCGTATCGTTAATTATTTCTGTCTCTTCACTTTAACTGGAGCACTAAATTCTCGTCCGTGGAACGGAAAAGGAATGAGAAAAAGACCGAAGGGAATTTCTCGCAATATTGCTCGTCACGTTAAGTGGTACAAAAACTTCGTTAGTTTCTTTTTGTCGGGCGGAAAAAAAGAGTACAAGAGAACGTGACTTCGGGAAAATAATATTGCTGTTGCTTTTAGGAAGTGCATCGTCGGAACATGATAAATGATCGCCATGCAACAATAGATGTGTGTCACCTGATACCAGCGAAACCACTGAACTCCTCTAAATCCCTATGCACAAGCGAACTATTGTTAAGAGAATATATCGCACTATCGAATGATTTTTGACTTCTGACAAAATATACCCGGTACAAGAAATTGTAATAGTTTTCCTCTCACTAGATTTAGTGACGATTTTAATCGACACTTTATCGTACCACACGAAGTACCAAAATAATGTCCTCCGTTATATTCTTTTGTAAATATACTATAAAATGTAGTATATTCTATAAATGTAAAATATACTATAAATGTAGTATATACTAATATACTAATATTTTCATTTCAACTATTGCCAAAATTAATATTATTAGATCAATTTCCAGTATAAACAATATAATTTCATATATCATTTTTATGAATAGAATTATCGTATGAATTATACTTCTAACACTAGATTTACGAATGTTACTTTAAATTAGAAATAAAATACAACAATGAATAAATAATGTAACTTAAATTAATTTATACACAAAATTTATACACAAATATATATATAAAATAATTTATACACAAAAGTTAGCAAACATTCCGATAAAAGCAACTTAATAATTTCTGTAATTTAAAATAAGAAAAAGATACGTAATTTCAACGTGTAAACCTAGTGTTAAAAGAATTATTTTTAAATAAAAATTATAGTTTATTCATCAAGAATTCGTTTATCTTATTTAATGACAATAGCATCTTTTAACTCATATATTATTATATATTATTATAGTTGGCAAATCCATTTTTATTAATATGGTTATTAAATAAATTAAGTTTAAATAGTGAATCATATGGAATACTTGGAAAATTTGGTTTGTGTCACTTATAACACACGCGGTAAGGTCGAATATAAAAAGAGTAATAAAATAATATAATGGCAATAATGTAATTAATAGTATAATAAATATTTTTAATGCAATTAAATATTTGTTTCTGTTACATTAACCCTTCGTTACATACCGATGTGAACAAACAACAAAAATTGCTACAAAATTATCGTACTTTGTGAAGCATAAATGAATGGCTATGTTCACACTTAAGAGTTATTGAAAATAATTCTCACTTTTAATAATTATAACATTTTGATGTTCCTTCTCAAAATATTACAAATGCGCAATACTATTTTTTTGAATAATAAATTTTATTAAAATAAAATAATTTTTTTAAATAAAAAATATTTGTCTATTTACAATTTTCTTATCAATATTACACTCGAAAGTTCAACAATGTATTCATCTATAAAATCATAAAAATCGTGCAACGAAGGGTTGAAAATACTTCCTCCCGTATCAGTTATGAACAGAAAATAATAATTAAATGTATGAGCCATTTATTTGGTGGTAAAAGTATGCATCGGTGTAAAATTCAATATGAACCCGTAGATCAGAAACATAAAATATAGCTGTGGTGGCGTAATCGCGTTGCCGACATAACTTTTCGTTAAAGCAAACATAGATCAAGGGAAACAAGTGCACGGGTAATAGAATCTTCCCGGGAAATACAGTAGGTAATTTGCATTTTCGCCGGATGGAATCTCTCGAATTCAATTAAAGAGGAAAATTCGAAAAGCGGCGCAGTTTATTTTCCCGTTTATCACCTTACATTGGCAAGGGTGTTTTATCGCGCAACGAGCCCCGTACCGGAAATCATTCTATTCATTGCGGCATAATAACCCGTCACGAACATCGAAATTCCCTGCAACTTGTTCAGCCGATCGCGCAAACGAAGCTTCGACGATAACTTTCTCAAAGGGTATATCGAAACGCGTCGATCGAAGTTCGGAAATTCTTCATCGATGGGCTTCCAGCGCGAGCGCCGATACGCGGCTTCGAATTCCATCGCTTCGAGACACTGCTTTTAACTTTTCGTCCCGGGCACGAAACGTGTGAAACGCAGTCTTCTCGTGCACGCGAAATACGTGCATACGAAAGCGGGGGCGAAGTAGCGTCGAAATTCTGCTCGACGCTTCCCGGTAACGGGAAATTCGATAAAAACGAGGAAGACGAGCTGCTTGCGTGAACCGTTCACGCCGAACACGGATCTGGGTAAAGGGTGTATGGGTTCAGAGCGGGAACACACGCAAATTAACATGTGATTTACGAGTTGAAAGTAGAAAGGTAAAAATTCAGGATGTACCAACAAAGATGAAACTAACCTTGAGCGTAGACGACAGTGAACAAAGCGACGATGACGGTGAGGACGTGACACCACATTTTTCTTTCCCACTTTCCTTGCTACTTGCCGGTTCGTTTCCTCCTTTTTCCGTATCCAGCTTCGTTTCACTTTTCACGCGATCGCACGAACCTGTCGGTTTTCTGTATACCACGAAAAAAAAAGAAGCACTGTGTTTTAATCGCGTTTCCGGCGAATCGCGTGCCGGTTAATCGACGGGATTTGTTTCGACCAGGCCGTAACTCGATCGTTTAACGTCACGAAAGATACTGTATTCGTTCATATCAGCCGTCGTACACTTTTTGCATGATAACCACGTCACTACCTGCCAATTTTCTGTGTTCCTCACTGTGATTTTTTACGGGAACACCACTTTTTAATAGTCACGCGTCTCGATTATTCTCACTGAACGATCCTTGATGTAAACATCGCCCCTGGAATTTCTTGAGCATCCTGTAACAAAAATAATATTACGTGCGTTTATATTTACAGATATATCAAATTATAACAAATCCTAAAGTTTCTCAGACTTCAATTCTTGATTTCCAAATCGTCCTTAATTTCCAAGTTGTCAAATTCTCATAATTCCTAAATTGTCAGTTTCTTAAATTCCGAGATTTACAAATTCCAAAATTAAAAAATTTCAAGACTAACAAATCTCTAAATCCAAATCTTTAAAAGTTGAAAATTTTTAATTTTTAATTTCAAAATTCACAACTTCTCAAATCTATAAATTCTCACGTTTCCGAATCTATACATTGTCAAATTCTCATATTCCCAAATTCTTCAATTTTGAAGTCCTCGAGTTAGAAAATTTCCAAGATTGTTAAATTCCTGACTTTATAATCCTTTAACCTTCTCTTTAAATTCTTATATCCAGACTTTTATAATTTTTAAATCCTTAAATGCCTAAGCATTCAAGTTCCTCAGTTTCCGAATCTCCGGATTTCACAATTTTTAAATTCTCCGATATCTAAATATTCAAAACACTGAAATTCAATGTCAACAAATATATAATAAATACAAATGTTTTGCTTGTAACTCAAGTGGCAATGACGTACACGGTTTTGGTATAGAAGAAAGTTGGGAGTTTTGCATCAGTTAATATATTTTGAGCCTCGTTACGCGTACCTTAGTCGCATATGAATTGTTACAGCAGCACGAGTGTTCATAACACGAGCGAGAAATGTGTTAAAATACGAATGTAGTCTTGTGCAAGCATAAGTTCATTTTCATGGTAAGTTTAATACAATCTCGCCATAATATATATGTACAATTTTTAACGCAACATATCTGACAATATAGATTACAAATTCTAACCTAAAATATATTACATTAATAACAGTAGATGTATTGTGTGGAAGATTTAGTAGGAACCCAATATTCAATTTTTTATTTGATAAAATATTTTTGATACATGTGGAAAATCGAAGTTGACTTTGCAATTTAGTTTTACATTACACTTCGAACAATGTAACCAGCGCGTGCAGAACACAGGATGTTATTAAATTTGAAATTGACTTCAACCATTTTGAAAATCTACTGTAAAAATTTAATTAACAATACATTTATGAACCTATTTTATCAGTCTTTACTTTATGTTTCTTATTTCACTAAAATCGTTATTTTGTACCACCATTTTGAAGGTAACACAAAGCTTTTTATATGTAAAATAGAAATAATACAAAAATTAAACGATTCACACATTTTCAATACTTGACAAATTCTTTTTACATATGGCAAATATAAGTTTCAAAATTTGCATGTTTCTAACAGTGACTTGTAAATAATTGGAGTTATGATATGACATTGACAGTCAGATCTTACTAATTATATTTGCTCAAATTTAAAATGTACTCTTTCGTTTTATTACTACAAATTCGCAGAATATTCGCCTAACGTTAGCGATTTTCCCCTAATATATGAATACGTAACGAGTATTTATTGAATCACCATATGAAATTTGTATTTGTTGTTTTCATTTAGTATTTAATAATTTAGCGATAAATGATACATGTTACCTACGTGCATGAACATAACGGGCGTTAGCTCAATATTAACTTATAAGTAACACAAATATAAATACCAGGTTTTCGGTAATCGTAACAAACAAAATATTTCTTAACGTTCCGGTTTCGTTTTAAACCCTCTTCAGAAATTAACAAGATTCATATCCTATTAAAAGGAATCTATTTCTTGGTTTCAGAAATTTTTCTTTTGGTAACCGTATATGGAGCTATAATTTTGCTAGCGAAGAAGTTAAACGCCTTACGGAACATTAAACAAGGTGAAAAATACAAGGATGACCAATTATAATTAAAAACTTTAATGTTGTATGTGTCGCAAGGAGATGATAAAAATAGGGATTCGATCAAATTCCTAAGGTTTATGATCAATTGACGGAAGATATTAAAATAATAACTCGCTGGGGTGATCATTCTATATTTGAATGAGTTCAGATATAAAAAGAAATCAAACTCTGACCGAATCTGTATCTGAAGAGCAGTTTAATGAAACTATCAGGACATTTTTGAACAAACGGCATGGAAAAGAAAAACTTTTGTGCACTCGCGAAAGAAGAGTTATTTTAGCATCTTCCGTGAATTGATCACATACCTTAGGGATTTGATCAAATTTTCATCATTTCCCTGCGACCTATATATTTATACGTCTCTATCCGAATCCATTTATTAGGGTCAACCATAAGTGTGTATTATAGAAATAAACAACTAGTTTACCGATTTAATAATAAGCATCAGATTTCCACGTTAAAGTGTTTCGGTAACCGTCTAAAAAAGAAAAGTGTCGAACATTTTGCAAACTTAAAAAAACGTATAATGATCTATGTTAATAAATTGATTCCGCTGAAATTCAGTAATCTAAAAGACATGTTTCCACATTATTTCTTTACTTTCCTGGCTAAGACGATTCGTGTCGATTTCAAAAGTTGTTCTAAGTCTCGAGAGAATGGAACCTCAATAGCTGTCACCTGCGGTCCGTTGGCAGAGATTCTTCGAATCGTAGGAAAAGAAGTATCGATGAAAGATAGAAAACAAGAACGGGGAGGAAGGAACGATCGTGAAGAAAAGTTAGCCAGGTAAGCAAACTCAATAGAGTTAGAAAACTTGGACACATCGCGGTACCGAGATCTCTGGCTGCGATCTTTCCGTTCCTACGAACTTGCCAAAACTCTGGCTTGAAAAGTTCCCTAAGCATCGAAAGAACAACGAGCTGAAAAGCACGATCTATAGAAAGAGAAATTTTCTTGGCACATGATGCGTGCTAAGCACGAGCCAACAAGACGCAGTTTATCTAATATTATGAGCAAACTTGAAATCGTTCGAGTAAGCTCGGATGAATACCTTCCATTTTTTGTGCCTTCCACACTTTACAGTTCCCTTCGCTTTCTTCCGACCTTTTTTCTCGATATCGCGTATGTTTTGCGAATATGTTAGCGGTATATCGAAAAGGTGGACCGACCCTTTAACGGACTTTATCGTCGATGATTAATGAACGTGGACCACGTATCTCTTTTAAACAACCTTGCAGAGTAACTCCAGCGTTGCGTTTAGCCGTCACTTACAAATCAAATACCACTCTAGCAGGGTTTTCATTGCTTTCTCCTTCGCCTCCAACTTTCCTTTCGACCTACGCCATTGTCGCCAGCCACCCTAAATCCTCCTACTATTCGCGTTCCACTGGCACTCTGGGCTACAGCAAGCCATAATTGAATAAAACCGCTAAGTGATTAATTGCATGAACCTTCGCAGTGCTCTTCCTTGCCAACTAACTTCGTACTCGACTTTAAAGGACATTTACTGCATCGTTTCGTTTTTTGTGAGACTTCAACGGCGTCGCCGGCGGCCTTGCACAAGTTTGCATTTATTTGTGAATATCTTACATAAACGATCGAAGTACTCAATTTCATTGAAATATACGTTATTTACTTCTATAGTTTAAAGTGCTATTAGATAGGTACGAGAGTAAAGTTGGCAATTTCGGGACAAAGTATAATTTTAACGGCGTTTTAACCTTTCTATGGGTTAGATCCTTTTCAGAAAGTAACTTAAAATCTTCAATGCAATTTCATAAAATTTAGTAAGTGTGAAGAGAATGTTTAAATAATAGTTCAAAGAATTCGTTAAATAACTGAAACATACAACGTATAATCACTTGCTTGTGTAATTCAGATATTTCACTTCTTTCTGATATTAACAATGTCCCAATATGATCGAACCAAACAAATCTAATATAATCTTTCTTATCAAGTATTGAATGATAATTTAAACAAATAATAATTTTTTTCATGTTTTAATTATTTCGCTAATTTCTTTTTCGCAATAAAGGAATTTCTTAGAATAGAATATAGACTCGTTATTTTTATGAAATTAATCACGATCTAATTTCTGAAGAAAATCCTTAGTACCGAATGTTTAAGTAGATATATCATTTATTTTATTCGAAACTATTTTACCTTAAACATTATAAGCAATTTTTTTAAATATATGAAGGCTTACTCAATATAAGATGGTTAAATACCATGAAAATTGTTAAAAAGATTTATCGAAGTAAAATTACTGATTGAAAAGATTTTCCATGATTTTAGCGAAGTGCTCAAAGAATTAAATAACAATTTCAGATGTATATGCTTGAAGTGATGAGCAATTCCTTTGAATACGAAAAGTAGTTTTATTTTCTGTTTATCTGTTATTAACTGAATATCAAAGTTCTAAATATTAGTACTAAATATTAATAATGAAGTCGCACTCTTGTAGGAGTTATAGAGGGGGAAAATAAAATAAAAACACTGATTTTTTTCGAAACAATTGAATCGATTTTAATAAAAAAATTGTTTTACATGTTGTAAAGACAAATGAGGTTAATTATAAAGACTGTTAAATTTATAATTATATTTTAATAACAAACGAAATACCTGTTACAAAGATTTGATTGCTTTTATAATCTGTTTATGAGTGCTGTTCTTAATACTCTCTAAAACAGCATTCGATATCATATTTTTATAAAGAAATAATTATATTATATAAACAGAAGGATTACATTATATAAAACAATTTACTGTTAATATTGAAAATCATATTTTCATGGATAATGCATTTGAAACATGCTATTATATTATGGAACTATATTGAATTAATTTTATACAAAAACAAAACATGAACTTATGAAACATTTTCACTCATATTGATTTCAGAAATTTTTGCATCTAGATAGTTTAAAAGTAGTTCGTAATTATAGAAGAATATATTTTGCACCTGTATTTTAATTATTTCATAAATTTTTTAATTGAATCAGGAAATACAAATAACTACCTAATTAATTGTCATTAGTAATTTATCTATATTTCTTTATCGTATAAAAATATAAAAATTCGAATTTTAAAATTAATTGGATGCAAATATTACAAGTACCCCTCATATTTTTTTTGTATTTAAATAATTCAGCATCCTACTGGAAATAAATGCATAACGTTCTACGTATTTCAACCAATAAAAAAGACCATTTTAATTTCTCTGATATCATCCAGAAATTTTATAAGAGCATTTTATAATGTTTTTAAACCAACGAATACAAAGTGTACCACAAACAGCTTGTCCTATATACAATGGAATATTTGAAAAGGATTTATTTTATGAACATAAACATCGGTAACCGAACAACGAACACTCTATAAAACAAGAGACTATTATTTTAATATTGTTACCAACTTATTTGTAGCCTAGAGTTATACCAATACCAAGACTGTTAGTGTATCGAGAAAAATTCTAAATAAAATAAGACGCTAATTCAATCTTTTACATTCATAACAAATTAGTAGACGTTTTAAAAGTATATTCTATATTTGAAAGATAGATTAAAAGTAGTCAATTTTGGTTTGTTCATAAATACGTCCTACAGTAACCATTCATTAATTACACGCTCGATAAATAAGCGTTGGATTTACACCTATTATTCTATCACGAGAAGGCACTCTACTATCTCCCAACAAGGAACGAGCGAAAATCAGTCAGTATAAAAAGTATTCATATGCTGTTTAGTACAGAATAACTTTTTTAAATTTGACTGAAAGATCTGAGTTGTTTTTCACAGCTAGTGAAATTAGTTTACTAAATAAAGTACTTGCGTCGTTCTGAAAAAATTGCAATTGCTCAGAATAATGAAGAAAACAATAAAATTCATCTGTCAAGCTGTGACGATACGAATATGCTGTGAGGTTTAACTAGCATATTTTTTATTACAGACAGTGCATGGAATGATTTTTTAATATAATTTTATATTATTATTGCTTAATTGGAAAATTGCAGAAGAATGGAAAGTGATATGCAGAGCATAAATCAAGTGCACAGTTTTAAAAACAATTATATTTATCTACAGTTTGATGGAACAAAACCAATTGAAATATTGTGATATACTAATAAAAAAATTGATGAAAAAAGCCTAGTGTGAAATTCTAATTCTTTGGGTTGATTTCTTATTACAATAACTAACTATTTTGTGAAGTAATAATTAAAAGATACGTATTTTTGTATTGTCGAAAAATAATTTTTTTTTCTAATAAATCCTTCCTTCGATGTCATAAGCAAAATAATTTAAAAAAATGATGTTTTTTTGCTTCTTTCATGTATTTATGGTTATTAATATTAAAATGTTGAATGGTTGTTAATATTAAAATGCTATTAATATTAAAATGATGTAAACTTTGTATTTCTAAGGTAAAACGTTCCATATTGCAAAACAACCCTACATGATTTTCAATTTAAAAAATATTCTAATATTATATTTGAATAACATTCTTTTGCATACCTTGATAATGAATTAATATATCACAAAAATCCGTTTCATATCTTTCCCAACAGACTGTTTATCATGATTTAGTCATTCATAAAATAGAGAAAGTATAATACATAAATTGTTATTGATTGTATGCCGCAATGAAGTGCCGCAGTTATTGAAAAAGAAATTTTCAGAACAATAATTTATGTCCATAATAAATATGTATGAAACAAAATATTAATTGCTCTCGTTATATAAGTAAATATTATATATGTTATTTGAAACAAACCAATGTTGAAATTTAACAAACAATTGCTCGATAATGTTAATTAATATGAATATGGGTGGCCATTTCCACCCAAAAAAACAGACGATATATTTGTTATATCATGGGTTGATTCCATTTTAAAATCATTTCAGAAATTACGATTATTTGTAAGATGTAAGACTTGTTAATTTTTAAAAGGGGCAAAAAATTAAGCCGAGACGTTAAACAGAAGATGCATCATTTGTTACTATGCGTGATCTACTATTTATATTTATGCAATTTATGTTTATGCAATTAGCTATTTATGTTAATTATACAGTAATGTGATCCGTCATTTACTCGCATAAATTTATACCATTCATCAATAAATTAAGAAATATTATCACGTTCAGAAAATAAATACTCAGAAAATGGCGGTAATTTTTCAATAAATACGACGTTAATGTTATCAAAAAATTCGTATTAGACTCACAAGTGGAAGATAATTTTGGTTAAATAAGTTCTTATACCTAATTATGAACTACGGTAAAATAAACACTATGTATTGAGTTTGTTTTAATATTCAACACAAATTGATGAAAGACAAGTTATATAATTTTGCTAAAAAATTTCAGCGTGACCTTAGTTATTAAGAAATAGAAATAGTTAAGAACTATTCAATACGGTTTACACTGGGTGTGCCCAACAAACAACAAATGAATGATTCTATATGCAAAAGCTAGTAAAAATATATATAATAACATTTTTTTCACATCCAGCTTCATTTGTGAAAAAATTAAAAAGGAATATTTTTGATGATTTGTTTATAAAAAGAAAGAAAGAACAATTTTAACGACTTTCTGATTAATTCAACAGTTAATAAATGTTATAAATTAATAAATGTAATTATAAATATCGTTGAATTATTATTATACATTGTATTTATAATGTTGTTTCCTCTCTGTGTATTCGTCAATTGAATAAATTCATCATGATATACATTAGTATATAAACAATATCATGAAAAGTAATGATGAATAGCGGTTTAATAATATCAATAATAACGTTTAGTAATTTACAACTAATTATTAAACAATTAGAAAGTGTTGTTTTGTACCGCGAACAACATTCTTGACAGAATACTTTGAAAAATCTTGAAATTCAATATTTCCAAAAATAAAACCATATATGACAAAATTTTGTTGCATGTTTTTTGTTTACATTTTTATATAGAATGGTTACTTTCTTGATTGTATCATTAATGATGGGGCACCCTGCAGTTAATTTAGCACTGATAAATTTTGGTTAATAATTTCTTTTTATGCTACTTTAAATAATTGAAAAGCTATAGACAATTTTAGTCTTCTTTTTATACTTACAATTAGCTTATTTAAAAGTAGAAGCTGATCCTAGTAATTGTACTATACTATAGCTCCATTCTAACACTTGGAAAATCGCCAGAAAAATACAAATGTTCATTTTTTAACCAGTCTACACTCTTTTTTATACAAATTGATTCCTTGGAATATTCAATAATAAAGAAACTATTAGGAAGCAATTTCAAAAACTTCAATAATTTGTCGGATATTTACACAGAGCAAAATTGTTGTAACATTATTTTGCAATATTTCGAGGAATTGATCTACGTAAAAAAAAAAAGAAAATATAAACACGAAATTTCATAATAAAACTGTGTATTTGTATTTTACAAACGCAGCAATCCACTCGTGAAAATGTCATACGGTGATAATAAATTTCAGGATACGTTAAACAATACAAAATTTTTATGTGAAAGATATGCCGTTAAATGTTGGGTGCGAGGTCAATGAATGTTCTATTGAAAATTTCCTTTTCTCTCAAGTTTCGACATAAAAAATTGGCATGCCATTTACAGAATTAAAGTTTTCGTTTAAATCTTCGAAACGATATCAGCTGGAAAGTTAACCATATAATGTCTCCATTGAAACCGTGCATTTCTTTTGTACAACAGTTTTTCACAAAGATCGTAATTTAAAAACTATACTAAGCAGATGTGCATATTACGTATATATATAAATAATAATCAATTTAGCTCTATACATGAATAATAATTAATTTACTTCCATGTACGAGTAATAATCAATTTATCTCAACATACGAGTAATAATCAATTTACCTCCACATACGAATAATAATCAATTTACATCAATGTAATAAAGTTGCAATGAAATTCGTTTATCAAATTGCTGTGTCGTATTACCACATACATATAGTAATTAGAAGGAGACATATTTAATGCAATGTTTATGCAAGCTAATAACAGTATTACAAACAATGCGTTCTTTTAAACTGTTTAATACAATTGCTAATGTAGGGCAGACTGCATTTTGGTCTGCTAATTTTCTTCAGCAACTGCAAACTTTGACAGAAGTTGAAAGGAGAAAAAGTTATTAATGATAATTTTCCTATCGTACCGAGTAGTAGAAGCTTTGAGACGTCGTAAACATGATTACGTATTTAAAATTTATGTATAGGAAAGTATCTGGAACGAACTTTACACATCAAATGAATCCAATCAATATTCGTTTGAGTTTTACGGAATAACAGTAATATGAAAATAATTTATCGTTAATGATCCAGTGAACAGTGTAATTTACATTTTAAACATTTAAATCTGATAGAAGAATAAGATTATGATTTTTACTACAATTTTTAAGATCATCTTATCATTCAGAAGTGACAAGCAATTTGTACAGGACGTTGAATATATTTTAAATAACTCTTTTATAAGAATTTGAAGAAGTTAAGATAGAATTTGTTAAATAAATACTTTTAAGATTAAACTCCTATGCATTATCCATTTCTGGATCTTCTCTGAGTGTAGAATTTCATTATTTATAATTATCTGGAATAAGAAATAACTAACTCCAAATTTTAGAAAGCAATTAAGCAATCTTGGAATTAATTTTCTAAAATTGATTATTATATTTTGAATTATAATGATAACAATCTTGTGTATAATACACGAGTCTACTTTTATAGTAAAGCATTTTTGCTTCCAATATTTTTCTGAAGATTGAAATAAAATTTTCTGAAAATTCCTTTTAGAATAACAATTGTTGAACCTCGAATAATCACAAAAAGTGCAATATGAATAAAGAAGTTATGCAAATAAAAGCAATCTATCTATAAAAATTTATTGAATTTATTTAAAAAATTTATGTATTTGTTTAATTTATATACATATAAAATTCTGTGAAGATTTGAAAGATAAAACATTCTATGGATGGTTAGCTTTTTCCCTTCACGGCAGCAGATCCCCTTAAGCTCACTTATTCCAGTTATGGTTATCGACGTTACTAAAACAGTATCAACATTTACATGTTCGTATGCACTAGAAAGCGGAGCTATTTATTTTTCATCGTTCCTAATTGAACGGATAATCCGAATTCTAAAAGGAAGTAAATAGTGACTTGAAAGTGTGTACACACATGTGTATGTAGATCACTAGTGGCTGCCTTTTGAATGACTTGTTCCACTGAATAACACGGCACTTTAAAATCCTTGCACGAAAATTGTACACATCATTATATGGTCTATTTCACAAATTATTTAAACGGTGTCAATACATACGCAAAGTTAGATGTGAACTTTTTCCTCCGCGCGAAGTCACACTCGCTCGAAAATGATTTTTCTCTTCAAAACATTTTTATCGAAAAAACTTTATTCATGATCTACGATTCAAGTTAGGCTATTAAATCGAATTTACTTGTACGCCTGCTCACGTTTAGACCCAGTTGAGTTTTGCTAGTTTAAAACTTGGCACGAGAATAGAAGGGGTTTCGATTCGCTGCGAAAGAGAAATGAATGAATTTACCGGTTTTCAAGAAAACTTCCACACCTTTGAGACGAAAAAGCAACTTGTTTCGCTCGCAAGAGAAACAGAACTTTCGTATCCACCCGTCCTCCGCGAAAATTGTCACCAAGATATGCCTTCGTACATGCAACGGGCATTCGACAGAAATCACGACTTTTTCACGTACTACGAATACAATTTTAACCAATTACCAAGTATCGCACATCACTCGACTCACTGACCGAATTATGTGTGCAATGTCGCTCGTGACGGGACGTTTAAAAACGAAGCAATACGTAAAACTCATCCCTGGAAATGGTAATTTATATCTTCGACGATCACATATCCGTTTGTATCCGGTCGGCAAAATGTCACTGGATGCACGTTACGCGCTTTGCAGCAGTCAAAACATCTCAAGCATTCGGAAACGATAAATAGAAGTGTCAGATGGAAACACAAAACGGAAACACTATTTATTTTCTCCGTTGTCGATCCAGAAAATGTCATCCACCGGAGCTCACAGCCGCAGGTCCACTTTACCGCGTGTGAAAAACTTTATTAAACGTCGACGTCACCGTCATTCGCATTATCCCTCCAATCCGTGTTTCACCGGTGGAAGTTACCGCACCGAATCGAATTTGCTAATACGCTAGCAGCCCAGAGGGACTTTACTCGTCGCGTGGCAGGAAACGTTCACCTAGGTTATTTAACGTAGAGAGAAACGTCGTTTCTAACAACTTATTATTCCAGAACGTTTATAAACAGCCTGGAGAAAAATTTATGATCCGACGTGATTATCCCGTTGTTATTTTGACACGTTGACTTTCTTTCGTCGAATCGATATCGCTTAATCCTTTATGCACTCGTATAACTTCCAGATTTCTCTCGTAAACTGAAAACTTTTTACTTCACATTTTTCACTGTGCACCATTGTGTACCGTATTCTAGCAAATAATCGAACGAATGCTGTAAATTTCAATTGGTATCCTAATCACACGTTGCGATCCGAAACAAGTAATTTTGCGGATAATCATTCGTTTTTGGAAATTCGAATTATGCAGGATATAGAGTCACTTGCTCATTTTCAAATAAATATTCTAATTTGTTTCGTAAAAGTTTTCTTCGGTTTAATGCAGGAGTGATTGGTTTAACGCGACTAGAAAAAGCTTTAATTCTACCTTGTACGAGAGTGGTATAAATCAAGGTTTATTAGATGGAAAATTATGTAAGTAGCAACAGAAATGTTAGATGCAAAAGTTATGTAAAATGAAATGGTATTGAATAAAGCGATTATGTATCTCGACCTTTGCAGGACAACAGCTTTATTATTTTAAGACACAACAGCTTTACGTTATAGTGACTTATATAAAGGAGATATAACATCATTTCACTTTAAAGAACTTAGACTTCACATTCTTCGGTATCACATATGTGATGATCAACTTATTTGAATTTCACTACTGTTACATTAAACGACTCATACACAATTGTGTATAAGCGTATACTAATGATTAACTCATACAGAGTTGATTTTTTAAAAATTGAACTATAAAAGTAATAGTTGTAAAACGCGGAAAGTTACAAAATGTTTGTGTTGAAAGTATCCAGCTATATGGCATCATAAACCACTCTTAAATGTTCCACAGCCTAGCATGTTTCGAAAAAAGTAACAAGGTTTTTAAAAACTTTGTACGTTATACGTTCAAAGGAAGATTAATTATGCTTGTAAACAAGCATTGAATTACCTACACCAACTGTTGACAATCGATTAAAAAACCATGAAAACCATTATGAAACCTAAACGAAGGAAACTTGTGAATTACAGATCCAAAGTAGAACCATCGTTACAGGCAATTAGGATAATATTACACACCACACGAGCATTGAAAAATGACCGATACAAGATATGCACTCGATAATTATTTAAAGTTTTATTTTTATTATATATAATTGATTTTCAATAACTCAGTATGTATTGAATAGTCAGTGATTTTAATGATGCGTTATTTGTATGCAGAGTGACAAGAAACTAGTGACCAAAAAAATGTAGGTCAAAGAACATTTGAATGTCTCTCAGAAATAACATGTCTTGCATGGAAATAAATGAGCAAAATAGGTTTAATGTTAAGACATTCTACTTATGCCAGTTCCAATTTTCCTCACAGAAAAGAACTTAACATGAAACATGATTCTTTTAAGATTTGAAAAATGGATCGAACTCGACATAATTTATACTAATATGCAGCAAAAATATTACATGCATTAACTTTAAGTATAAATAGAATTACAAAGGCGCAAAATTACAAATAGTGCTAACAAGATTCTTTCTATTAAAAGTTAATAATATAGTGGGTTAAATTATTCTGATACAAATCAGAATTGCAAGAGATTCGCATCAAAATTATATACGATCCAAAGATAGCATAAGTAATTGCAGCATTAAATTACTGTCAACAATGTCATTAAATAATTTTAAAGTATTTCTACAGTATCTCGCTATAAATAAAAAATGATCATATCTCATTTCCGGACTCACGACCTTTTTCCATTCTTGGATAGAATAGAACACGCTACCACAATTTCAGTCACCTATTTTCCTGTCAGCCTAATTCTTGACTATGTAAAAACTCAACAACGTTCGAACAATGATGAAAATTTCAGTATTTTCACAGTTTGAGAACCAAGTACGTTTCATTAAAATCTGACAAAAAGTGAACATTCCAATTAATGTAATTTGAACATCATAAAATTCAGAATACGCACGAGAATCGTGCTTGGTGAATTCGCGAATCATTGTCCGCATTTTTCACGTTAGAAATATTAAATGTTTTCACATTGCAGTTGACTAGGAAGAAAAATTGAAATTGCAACTACTCTTGCTTGGAAAGCAGAGCTATACTCGTGTCCTTGCAATTTGTTACAAGGCAAAGAATGAGAAATATTTCAAAAAGAATTTTAAGAACTTCTCATGACAGTTGGTTTAAATTACGATTTGGTCTAACTAATACAAAAATTTGTTTTCAGGGCATAGCATGTCTTGCTTTACATGTTAGCATACTATGTTAAAAATATAAAATTGAACATTGGACTATTGGATATCATTGTACTCCTATAAGAATCACCGATAAATATTACTGATTTAAGTGTCAGGTGAACAAATTAGAGGAATTCGCAGAGTTTTCAAAAATTAGGAATCGAAACCACAGCCAAATGCTGTAAGTGAATTAATGTCACCAGTAACATGTTCCCTTTACGAAACGAATAATCGATCGGACGAGTAATAGGAATGCCATTAGGACTATTTGGCAAACAGTATCTGCCTTAGAAGTGTAACAACTCGTCATACATGGATACGGTAAACACTTTTATCGTAAGCATTTCAGCACGCGGCATAAAGTCGTAAGCGCGCGGGAATAAGATTTTGAAGAAAATATTTCAAATAAACAGCACTACCGTCGCTTGAACTTGCTACACTTAATCGGTATTTCTTCGACAATGAATACAGACGTACTCCAGAACTGAAGTTAAACTGCGGAACACTATTCCAACACGCCCAAGGTATCGATAATCCTCTTCGGAGCGTCAGAACCACCGTTCAAGAAATAATGAATTAAGAAACGAGCGCCATTTATCACCCTATTTATACACCAATCTGCAGAAATTTCAATCTACCAACGAAATGTTTGAAAACTTGTCACTTTGTGCTCGTTTGGTTCACTCGAATCAGAAATGCTGTTAAAGCAAAGTCGGGCATCACTTCACTCGTCAAAGAGTTTAGTATGACGATGAAAATCGAAAGCGTTCTTGGTTCATTGAAATCCATCAGCCCTCGATGTGTTTGGACGCGCCAGTCTATGTCATCGGTTGGCACGGCGAAAAAACAAACTTTTTTCTTCGTTTTTCCGCGGCAAATCAATACGGATTAATTCGTCGATAAAGGTATCGTATCGGTGGAAATTCTGTGTGCCACTGGATCCCCAATTACCGAACGGTCGACCGAGAAAAACTCGTTGAACTCGTTAAGCCACAGCGGCGGCCCTGTTACCAATCCCAACGCGACGGTTCAACGTCGAATAAGATTCGTTGCCAGGATGAGATCACGGCACGGGCGTATCTGCAACGAACCCGAAGTCACGTACCATACTCTTCGATTTCGATAAAAGAAACGAAAATGAAAATTCACAAGTGTTCGGGAGAAGCAATTGCAGCGTTCGCGATTGTTTCACGGTGCGGTTGGTTAAAGCAACACGTAAGGGTGGAAATTGATTATATCGTCGAAGAGATGAGCAGCGAGTATACCCGAGAACGTTTGCACAGCGAAATACAGTTAGATGACGACCTATCACCATGGCTATATTTCAAGCACCGAAGCACATTTTTGCGAATGGAGGATTCAAGACTGACCACCGTTATCCTCTCGCATCCCCGAAGCGAAGAATGTTAGATTTTATTAAATACCACACGCGTTTCGAACTCTTGAAACGGAACAGCGAGAAATACTAAGTATGTAAAGACTAAAAATGTCAGAATCAAAAATTGCGGGAATTCTTCGACTACAGTCCAAATTGAAAACAAGAAACGCCTGTCTGCGATTTAGTAAATACTTGATTAATATCGATAAACTTCATACCGATTACTGGTTACAAATAACAAAATATTAAAAATTGATTACAGACGGATCAACTGATTTTATCATCGTTCTATCCTTCGTCTTGTAACGATATATCCATGAAAGTAGAGAACTTAATAAAAGATTTCAGATAGAATTTCTCCGCGTGTCGAATGTAAAAATTGCAATAAAAAAATTCACTTTCATATTATTCCAAGAAAAGATCACATAGAATAATGCACGATGAAAAGGAAAATTTGACACTAGTTTGAAATCGGAGCGCAACACTTGGGAACGTCAGATGTAAATCCGTTTGACCGATCACAAATAATAACCTTTGAAAAGTTCGTCGTTCCAGCGTTGCTAAACGGTGTCTCGAAAAGAAAAATCCCGTGACGGACGTCGGAACGTTTCGACGAGACTGTTTATTCGAACTCGGATGTGCCGCGTGCGTGTGTGTGCGTGCGCAATAGCTGCGCAAACGGAGCGCACTGTAGAAACTAAGCCGAAGGAAAGTACACGTACGCTCGCGACGGTCGCGGGCTGAATACTGGCGCGTCGTACCGCCCGGACTTTTAGTTCGTGGCGCTACCGAGAAGCGTCGCGACGCTTCTCGCGCCCCACTCCCTATTTCAGCCCTTGGTCGACGCGGCGTCAGCCGGCCGGCCCTCTCAAATCGTCCGGCACGTTTCACGATGTCCCTCGCCCTTCCTCGCCACGCCTCGCCGCGCCGCGACGCGTCGCGTCGCGATGCACCGCGTCGTCTCAACCCCCTTTCGGCTCGACACGACTCGATGGATCTTGTATTTCCATTCTCGATCGCCCCGTGACGCCTCGTATCATCACCTGTATGTATGTATAGTCTTTCGATGCGTTGCTACCTGCTGACAACCCATCTACCACCAGATAAACGTTTTGGGTACTTAACTTCGTACATGTCGATAGCATAGCGATCTTCAAGCGAAGAAATTCACCGAAATTGATCTATAACTGAATTCCCTTTCTGCATAGCCAAATTCTTATTTACATAGCTACTTTCTTGTATCTTATATCTTTCTTATAATTGGATCTGGAAACCTAATTTCAATGATTTTTAAATTTCTAAGAGTATATTCCCTAGATTCATTTCTACATTCCCTATTACCTAGATGGTTATATCCTCAGCTTATTGTATTTTGTAGATCTGAGATTTCCAAATTCCTAATTTCCTATGTATCTACATTTTCAAATCCTTATACTCACAAATTTTTAGATTTCAATTCCTAAGTAGATAGATTTCAGAATTCTTAGATTTTCATATACCTAAGTTTCTAAATCTCCACGCAGTTAGATTTCCAAGTCATTATATCACCTAATTCTTTGATTTCTAAATCCTTAACTTTTCACATGGATTTTGAAATCCTCATTTACAAACTTTTATATACTGAAATCCATATGTCCCTAAATCCCCGGACTCCCAAATTTCTGCATTCCTAAATGCCTATATCCTCAATTTCTTAGATTACCAATTTTTTACATTTCTAAGTCGCCATATTTCCATGTCTCTAGATTCCAAAGTCCTTATACCTCTAAGTTCTTAGATTCCCAAATCCTTATATCTCTAAGTTTATAGATTTCTAGATCTAAATCTCTACATTTCTAAATTTTTATACCTCCAAATCTCTGAATTCTCAAAATTGTGGAATCTCTATATCTCCAAATCCTTAAATACCTAATTCCCTACATGCCGAAGTCGTTATATCCCCAAGTTTCTAGATTCCCAAATTCTTAAGCTCCACACACCTAAATTTTCAAATCCCAAGGTTTCCAACTTTCCATATCTACAAATTCCTGGATTCTCAAAAATATTGATTCAAAAATCCGTATATTCTTAAATCCCTATATTTACAAGTTCTTAGATTTCCAAATCCCTGTATTCCCAAATTCCAAAATTCCCAAACCTTTAAATCACCAAGTTCTTAGACTTCAAATTCCCAAATTGTCACGTCTATAGATTTCCAAATTCCAAGATCCCCAAATAACTCTATCCCTAAATTTTCATGCCCTGAAATTCCCCGGTCACGGAATTCTTAAGTGACAGCCCATCTACCACCAGATAAATGTTTTAAATACTTAACTTCGTATACGTCCGTCGATATTCGTGTCGCGTTGCTGAAACGGAGGAATTGGCTGCATTTCGTATGCTATCTAAAATTGCTGTACAGAGAAAGGGAGGGTAACCGAATTTTGGAGTAATGCTACCATCAGGAACAATGTATGTTTCTTTATCTATACGAACCGTCGAATGAACTTTAAGTTCTTTTGATAATCCTTTATACTATGAATGTGTTGGGTAAAAAGATCAAAGTGTGTGATGGTGGGAGTAAAATTAATATGTGCGTATGCTGTATAAGATATTTGAAGAGATTACAAAATAATGAACACGTGTCATGTTATAGATTTGTTAGTTATATTGTCAACGTTCTATACCACGTGAACCGCAATTAGTCATGACGTTTGTCAGAAACGCATACCTTTAATTAACCACTTGGTTCTATCTAACAACTGTGATTGCAGTCTTGGGCTAAACTTGAATTGTATGTCTTTCATTCGTCACTGGATTATTTGAAATGCTAATCACTGTGTCAAGTATGTATATTTTTCGATACAACCTATTTCCCGATTAACACGGTACTTTATTTACACGATTTCGTTCTTACACGGACTTTAAAGTAACGGTTTTTAAAATAAAATTGGTAAAAATGGATATTCGGATAATATCAATGCAAGGATTGAACATTTATATTTTTTATTTTTTTTTCTATGAAACTTTTATTAATAAAGTTTGTATATGTTACTGATTGAAGTGAGGCCGAAGGCGATTTAATTTAGACACAATTTCATTAACGATAATTTTAATGTACACGGTTTTCTGACAAATATATTCTCAGTTTTAATCAGAGAATAGACGTACACTTATATCATTAAAACCATAATGCTGGACCACTGAAGAACTATCGTGATGTTTTCAATTCGTAATTGAAAAGCAGCTAAATCTGAAAGGCTTTTTATTATTCGAGAAAATTTATATCTCATCTTCAATTTGATATTTAACAAAGCACGATAATAATAACAATACTTTAACTTCTAAACTGAAAAATGCAAAGATAGCAGTTTTTGATGATGTAAATTATTTTGGGAATATTTTTTAATCAACTCAGTGTTCAATTCATAATGAAATAAATTGAAATATGCAAAATATCTTGATTTTATAAAATATCTTATATAACATCTTTATTTAGTTTATTTACGAAGTGAACGAACAATTAGTTAAATACATAGTTGGAAAATACAGGTTCATTCCATATTTAATTAATCATTCTTCAACGATATTAAAGAGTTTGTCTAAAATGAAATATAGTGTGACCGTTAAGGGTTAATTCCTTTTTTGCTGAATTGTAATTGGTCAAAACATAGTCTAATTAAGAAGGCAATAGATAACTAAGTATCTACTGTATGAATATTTCATGATTAAACATATTTAAACTATTAATTCGTCGTTTCAATGCATGGAATTTGGAAAATAATAAAGAAATTATCGATAGGTTCAGAGTTTTCAAGTTGCTTTTGTCAATTACACTGTTATATTATGTGTCATATTATAAATATCTTCTCATGTTTGCGTAATGCAATTGAAAAAATAATTTCAAATATTTATATGTTATATCGATCAACTGTTTCGTGGAAACCTGTATTACATGTTTTAGCAAACTTGTGATATTTATTAATTTTATGAAATTTATTGTGTGTTAAAGAGCGCTAACTAGACATCTGACTCCAACCTATTGTTTTTGGAGTTAACGATCTGTAACTCTGAACCCTCAAATGAATACTGAACAGAGTCGACACGGTTCTATATCAGTGCACAAAACCCCTTAACAATTTCATTGTTATTGGAAAATTAATTACGAATTGTGTTATATCATATTTTTAAAAATATGGCTCAGAATAATTTCAATGAAAATTATAACTAGGATGCATCTGAAACGAAGCTGGTAGCTAATAATAACATAATTAATACTTTTCTAGGTAATAATGTCTCTTTAATAAAATCCTTATGTCCAAGGAATTTTATTATTTTTATTATCCGCTATACGTTATACATAGCTTCGATACAACGGCATGCTGAATTAAAAATTCTCCATTTATTACCGCAACGAGGAAAACCGAATAATTTTGGAAATATAAAATTACCTTCATTGTATGAGAAAACAAGATCAACTACATCAAACAAATACAACGTGATAATTTTATTGCCATATGTACCTCCCGTTCATCATGAATATTTTAAAATGTTAAATGAATGAAATTATTTAGAAGTATATATATAAAGTATTGAAAATTGTTAACGGAAACGTATGATTTCATTAAAATTATTATTAAAAATGAATTATTTTCTGTAACATTATATTTTTGACTATAATATTTAAATATTAAAAATAATATTTTAATATTTCTTTGCTTTATTTTTACTTTTTATCAAATGAATTAATATTTATACAAACTTGCACGCTACTTTCTTTTTAATATTAAAAAACGACTGCTGAACTATTATCAGCTTAATTAATGATTAGAACAATTCATTAATTTTGAATGTGAGGCAAGTCTATTTGTGTATAATAAAACCTTTATTTTTTTTTTAAATCCTTACATATCTTGCAATAATAAAAAATAGATTTGCCCCACTTTCAAAATAAACGGCTGAATTGTAGAAACGTCCATAATTACTGCTTTATATTTTACTTTTGCTGTTCATTTTTGTGTATGCAAATTGTTCCATTATTTCTACTTACATTATTCTCACAATCAGTCAACAAAATGGTTGAAAGATTGAATTACTTTTCGAATGCTTGATGAGAGTCTCGAATATTTAATCAACTATATGTGATTCACGCAACTGTAATAAGCCACATTTATTTTATGATCGAAGTTCGAAAAATATATGCGAGGAAAAAGGGAAATGCTTCAAAGTGAACTATAGATTAACGATTCATATTTTGCGAGCGCAATGGTGTACGTACTTTTTACAGTTGTACTTTTTTTTAATGGAAGCCGATCTGTTTTGTCATACATCGAATCCAAAAAAGTCAAGATACATTGTGAAAAAAAAATCAACAGTTCGTGAAATATTTCAAATTCTAAAGTAACATATTTCCTATGAAACTTTGAGATACGTATACATCGAAAATGAAACTACATAGATATTTGTTTTTACACAGATCAATTCTTCGGAACATTTGGAATAAAAAGGTATCAAGATACATCAATAACTCGTCACATATTTCAAACTTTTGCACGGCATATCGTACTTTTGAATTTTAAATATTTCACAAATTGTTGGAGTGCATATTTGGAGTGTATAATAATCATAATGAACTTTTTACAGTCGTTTGCTTCGAAAATGTCCGGTAATAAGCAAAATTAACAAAGTGGCCAATATCTCAAAAACCATGATACTTTGTATGAAGGTATATATAGCTAAATATGTTCCAAACAACCTCTTCTATCATCCATTGCAAACTTTCTATCGATCCACCTATCATCCTATATTTATTCTGTACAATGTTTCGTTAACGGATCAGGCTGACAAATTAGTATATTTTAATCTGCCATGTTTCTGTAAAGGTTTCTAAAAGGAAAATTCGTGCGAAAAAGAGGGGCGATAGCATGACCAATTTAGTGTGGTAGGAAGAATTTTGAGTCTATTGGTCCCGATGAAGAAGGTGAGGATTGCACTGGATGCAAACTTACGTTAAGGAAGGGATGACTTGTCGGTCTGTCATCGGAATTTTCCAAACGTCACGATAGGTACCTGTGATTTTGGGTGACGAAAATACAAACATCTGGAGTGCAAATGGGACGAGACGAGTGTACGTAGATTTCTAATATCCGACTGCTTTTTTATTCTGTATGAAGGTTTAGAGTCGAACGTGTAGCAGCGGTAGATGTTGTAAACTAATTTAGTTGTACCTTCGGAGGATTTAGATTCTAACGATATGCAATTATGACTTTTTGTTCGGAATTTTTAGAACAGCGAAAAATAATAATAGTTAATAAGGTTCCACAATTGTTTTAATTAGTTTAATATCTATTTCCCAGTTTTAACGCACTGACAAATGTATTTAATGTGTAGGAGGATGGTCTGAAAATAAAGACAGAGTGTTAGTGTTATGTACTTTGTTAAGTGTAGTGTTGACTAAGAAGCTTGGATAGCGACTCGCGTTTTCAAGCGACGAAAAATCAGGACCCACTTAAGGGTACGTGACCGTGTCAGAATGTACCAAATTATAAAAATATCCTGAAACACTGCAAATGTCTGGACTATCTTCTAGGACTCAAAGAGACTTAT
Source organism: Megachile willughbiella (assembly GCA_945859595.2). Lineage (NCBI taxonomy): Eukaryota > Metazoa > Arthropoda > Insecta > Hymenoptera > Megachilidae > Megachile > Megachile willughbiella. Next base: position 12,198,306 of record OX243801.1, read on the forward strand.
TAAAAGGTCATAAATTAGTCTACAAATGTAATTCTAATAATCGTTTATTAATTCTTTTTAACGAGCATTTTTAGGAACTCCATAGAGTTCACAGCGTAAATTTAAATTTAAATAAATTCAAATAAATTTAAATTCACACCTGTGTTCTATAAGTATAACAGGTGTGTATCGGATACAAGAGATGATTACTAATAAAAAATAAGTCGAAAATGTAGAGCAGAATTTTTGTGTATGTTATTTCATATGAAAAATGATTTTGAAAATCAATTCGAATTAAAAGCATTTTGAGAGAAGAATATGCTTCAAAACATATAGCGCGTCAATGCATGTACGCGTCACGAACAGATGTCGCCCGAGTCATACTTTTAAAGGAATTTACTCACAAAAAGATATATACAAATATACGTATTTGATTTGCATAGTCAATTGTTCCGTTCACGATAAAATAACTTGTATAAAATTATTAAAATTTATGTATGATTGAATTATTGAATAAATATACCAAGCAAATTCGGTCTTCCAGAAATTAACTTTTTTATGCGAGGCATCGAGCTGAAGTTTGATTAGATAGTATTTCTATTTTTAACAAATTTTACCAAATATAGAATGTGGCAAACGTTACAGAAATAAATATAGTATATCGTAATGATGTTGTAATTATTTAATTCTGCAACGTACACGTGACATCTAGCATATATTTTCGAATTAACCTATTGACTTATAGCATCAAGTCAGACAAACCTAAAAAATTGCATTTGCACAAGGATTAAATTTTGAGTTCAATACCGATTATAATTTGTACAATAAAAATGCGAAATATACTGAACATTTCAACTTTAATTTATCTTAACATTGCAGTAGTGATTAGTTAACTATGACTGAAACAACTGCCGAGAAAGTCATAGGTTAAGGAGTTAATCCATTACTCATTTATGCCACTGGATGACATAGGGACTGGTTATTTTGTAAATCTTAAGTGGCAATAATTTTAATAACGTAATAAAATTAGATGTTTGTTTTTCTTGTAGTTATAGCGGAAATAACATTAACTCGTTGACTGCCATATTGAAGAAAGTAAAATTTGATTAAGTGTTGTGTTATTTGATTAGGGTTTCACGATATACAAGAAAATAACGAAATATACGGGTTGTCCCATTTAAATTGACATTCTAAAAAATCTCAAAGACGTGTGGTTTAAGAAAAACAAACGTGTCCTTTAGTATTTCGACTGGGGAGTCAAATAACATTACTAATGTTTAATGCAAGGGCGTCTTCGAGGTTATTTAAAGGTCATCTTGTCTTTTTTTATAATAAACCCTTTTTTTTATTCCGGGATCATACTCTACGCGAAAAAATGCATACTTTTTGTTTGATACATTTTGTTGTAAGTTCAATATTACATCTGGTAGGTTTACATCTTCAAGCATCATTAGTACCTTAAGAATTATTGATGGCACGTTAGATGGAACAAATATCGAGACTTGAATTACGAATTACCTGTATTACTTGAAGATCTAAGCCTAGCAGACAAGCGAAACATGTGGTTTCAACGTGACGGTTGCCCAGCTCATTATTCACGTATTGCGCGACAAACACTGCATCGGGATTTTACTGATCGTTGGATAGATCGAGGTGGTCCAGCTTCCTGGCCGGCGAGATCACCTGATCTAATATCACCCAATTACTTTCTATGGGGTTATCTTAAGGAGAAGGTATACTCCGATCCATCTACTACATCAGAAAACATGAAAGAGCGAATTATAACTGCGTGTCGTAGTATCACGAGAAGAACGTTATTATCTGTTCGTGAGTCTTTTATTAAACTCACTATTATTAAACTCTCTATTAAACTCGATTAAACTCTTAATTAATAAGTGTCTAGTAGTTGAGGGTAAAAATTTCGAGCATTTATTGTAATGTTCTTAAATGAAATGAAAAACCTTCCAGAAGAAAGTAACGTTGTCATTTCTATAGAAAAAATATTTTTGACATAAACATGACAAATCAACTAGATATTTTAAGAAATTTTGTTGTAAGTTGAAAATTGAACTTACATCTGTCAGCCTGTTTTTCTTAAATCACACGTCTTCGAGATTTTTTACATTGTCAACTTGAATGAGATACCCTGTATATTTAACTGTTTAATATTTGAAAAATAAAATGGTACTTTTAAAAATAAATTCAGAATGGATACACTTTGATTCTGTTTTCTGGCACAAGTCATACACGAGGTTTGTAACGGCGCAAGAGTTATACCGCCCTCTAAACTCATTTCTCTAACGCAGAATTACAACTAACAATCGCGCATTTTTTTCATTAAGTAACATTTTTATTTTTTTTTATTTATTTTTTTTCGTTTATATTTATTTTTCATAGTTTAAAGTAGTTAATACGAGTATTTTCAATTAGATAAGTGAATAAATTCTTAATAATATAGATGTTAGATTCATATGACAATTTAAATATCGTCCATGTGTAGCGGACATGTTAAAGTATTAAATGACATAAAATGAAGAAATTAAAATAAATTATAATGTGGAGGTATTTATTTTAGGGTCACAAAAGAGTTATATAGTAAAAGTATTCATTCAGTTGCTGTTGTAATAGAAAATAAGTTTATAACATTCCAGCAGTGGAAATTATGTTATCCTATAAGATATTTTTTGTATTCCTAAGTGTACCTGCTCTTCTCTTCGATTTTAAGCACAACGTACAAACTAAATAATTACTATACAAACTAAACAGTTAATTTTTTGTCAATTAATGGTGTAAGTATATGTTGTCAAGGAATTAATTTCTAATCAGAAGCCAGTTCCTGATTAATTTAGCATATAAATAGTACGCAGTAAATTAATACTAATAAAAATTAGTTCCAAAATATAATTACAGATTTGTTAACTAGTTTAATGTTCATAAGTAAAAGTTGATAGTTCATAGATAACCATATTTCTAATTACATAAGAATAGTAAAAATGATAGTTAGAAAATTTAAGAAGAAACATATTACGAAATAAACGGAAAATTAGTGAATGCCAATTGTATTTCGCAAGTGTTGTTACTGAAAGGGTTCATAATATAAGTGATCAATTTGTTCGAATCTTTACGTCACCCATATGTGGGTGACGTGGCAGTTAAAGTTGTAAAGGTCTAATGTGATGAGTCAGGTTCGAAATGACTTCAGGGGTCTCATGCGTTGAAATTGAAACATTGTGGTAATCCTTGTTTCCTTTGGATTCTTCTGTGTAGGACGAACAAGGACAACAACGATTCAGTTGTAGCAAGAGTTTGAGATAAAGAAGCAATACTTTCCTATATTCTCCTTTTTTAAATTTAAATATAATTAATAAAATTAACGTAATTAATTAAATATAATTAAATATAATTAAATTTATACTGATAATAGGTTTCTCAAAAAACCGTTTAAATCGAAATTGTATAAATTAAAATTACTGTCGATTAAATAATTAAATGGAGCCAAAGTTAAATCGCGTTTGACCTTGCAATCAGAAAAACATAAATAATCTATTGATGAAAGTTCCGTAACAAAAAATAAAAAGTACAAAAGTACTATCCCTGCATTTGCATTGTCAAAATGTTCACTTTTATCAGTTCTCTTTTTGAATCCATTATTTTAAAAACTGTGTAAAATTGAAATCGTGTAAATAAAATACTGTTCAAATTAGGTTCAAGTGTATTCTTTGTATAATTATGCAGGTGCTGCAGAACTCATTTTGGTAATTTGGATTTTTAAACGTTGTAAATAACGAAGGTATACAAAAATGTGTTGTTGGTACAGTTTAACACGCCACATTGCAAGATTATCCTATATAATGACATAAACAATATTTAAAATAATAAAGTTTGTGAAAAAGCACAGGGTAAGAAGGATTTTCGTTCATACTACGCAAGTCTCTCAAGTTGTATGAATTTATTATAATATTGCTTTTTCACTTCAAAATCTTGCAACACGGAATCGTATTTTTATATATCAATATGGCTGCTGTGCTTGTCTCCCTTGTATACAGCTATGCAGAAGAAACAAGAATCGCAATCCTCGTTCGGTGTTTCTTACGTTTCGCTACATGAGCTGGTTGCTTCCCATTTGTTTCTTTGCAGCCATCGTGTTTGTTTAGATTAGTATCTGTCTCAAACTTCCACCTTCCAAAATTCAACTTTGTTAAACGTACGTTATTTATTGCTGTCCAAAAATACCTGACTTTGTGGTGAATTCTATTGATGAGTGCTGTACTCGTAAAAACTTCATTTTTGCAATCATCGAGCCTCATAGTCGAATTTACGAAATCCTCTCGTCGAACTATGCACGTATATGCGATATTGCGAGAGAGACGAATCGATTTCGTAAATTCGATTATGAGACTCGATGATTGCAAAAATGAAGTTTTTACGAGTACAGCACTCATCAATAGACTTCCCCACAGGATAGTCAGGTATTTATGGACAGCAATAAATAACGTAACAAATGCGAAGTAGCCACCATAAGGCTGCCAAAGTCACTTCTGATTAAGTTCGTTACCTTTTTTACCACTTAATGTCAAATATGTTCTTTTTGATGTTATTAAAACAAATCGTATCAGTAATTTCCAAGTCCTCAAAAGTTTCCAGAAATGAACAAGTGAAAGTTCTCTTTATATTTGGTTATCACATTTTCCCTAGAGAAGGCTGATTTGCTCTTGACTGTACGCACTGGTTTGAAAATTCTCGTGGTGGGAGTAGTAATCTTACCGTAACACAAAAGTTTTGCCATTTAGCCATCGGGATTGCAGCGCTGCGATATAAAAGTTATATTTTGATCTCTTTGAATACCGTATTTACGCAATTAGAAATGTTTGTAACGAATGTTGTAAAAGTCAGATGAAAACAGTTTCCGGTTATGAGCGCGATACTTAATGGGTCACTAACGACTTTTTAACTTCTAGGCATTTTGATTCGGGCCACGAAATGATAGTATATATTTTGATTGCTGCTGCCAATTTCTAGCAAACAGAAATCAATTTATAGAGAAGAGAAATAAATATATCAATTAATTTATAATGGAACAGAAATTAATTTATAAAGAATGAAATACATATTTGGAACTGAAAGATACAAGTTATACGAATAATAAATTTTGCTGACAATACATTATTTTATGATAAAAAAGAAACATTTGATGTATTGTTACAAGTGGAACACATATATTGTCCGGTAACATGAAGAATAAATACCACTTACAAATAATGTACACGTAAATACATAATACTGTTATAATACTGTTTATATAAAGCGAAATTTTATATTTGTTTGTTCTAATTTATAACCAAAAATTTGTACACGATTTTCTGACTATTAGACTGTATCTAAAAACAGATAAAGATTAAGCAATTTTGTTCGTAATAAAATGATAACAATGCATAATATATAAAAATTGAAACAAACTTCATTATCTATGTAAATTTTAGGATAAAGGTTTTTTGATATTTATGTGTTTTAGTTAACATGTAATGTTCGTAGCAAATAAAACAGCTTGATGCGGATTGTGCTGAAAAATAGCCACATCGACCTAACTTTGCGGACTATTTATTTGACTCTGATTAGGGGATCACTATTGACTTTTATTGATCCTCCAGGGAGTGATAGGAAACCATGTGTGCGTTTCTGATAGGTTGTTGCTATACACTTCGGAATCGGACGAAAAATGAAGAGAGATCACTCGTTTAGAAGAAAAAAGATCACCTGAGGCGGTGGTAAAATCTGTTTGCATGTAGAATTTGCATAACAAAATAACAAAACAAATATTTCTATCGATTTAATGTAAAATACTAAAATTTGTTTGGTTATAGTATCAATTCTCTTAATTCATTCTAACCTATAGAAAAATTATTGCTGTTTTAATTTATATTTAATAAAGGTAAAGATTAAACATTGGTTCACGGAAAAAGGTTTAAACAAATATTAAAAAGTAATATTTATTTCTTATTATAAAATTTATAGTAAACGCGTATACAGACTGTATAAAGAACAATAAACTTATTTATAACAAAAGAAACAATATTTGTATGACAAACTGGATTTAGCTTTAACCGCGTTTCGTACTCAAATTATTATTAACTGAATATAGCACACGAGCAAAATATAACATTCGTAATACAATATAGAAGACCGTCTATGTTTAAATAACAGAAAAGCACAGTTTCTTTCAAAAATAGTACTAATAGATTCTATAACAGAAGAAGTTTTATTATTTCATGTTATAATAATAAGAATATTTACGCCGTTACTTTATTATGAAAGTTCATCCTCATACAAGTATTAAAATTAACAAGGGAACATATCGAACCGGGACACACCGATTTCAATGAAACTTATATGAAAGATAGTTCTCAAGAAAATATTTGATAGGTATTTTTTTATATCAGCCATCGCTCACATTGAAGGGGTGATAATAGCCCTCAAAGTTAAGGGCTGAAATCATATTTTTGGGAATATCTCCGGAATTAAAGGAGATAAGTGGAAACTTTTTTTTTGAATTGTGATTTTGTACTTTTACAGTCGTAAAATCTTCAGTCCAAATACAATATTTAAAACTTTTGGAAACTTAGAGATTTTTAAGAAATTAAGAAAAAGAAAATTAAATTAAATTACCTTTTACCAATATTGGCTATAAAAGCCTATGTTCCTTGCGGCGGTGATTAAAACCGCGTCACACTCATACCTGCGATGTCTACAATAATTATTGAGAAATCAATTAACGGCATATGAAGGGATATATAATGTCCAGAATATTGTAAAAGATTGTAAAAATTATGATATTTTTCATAAAAATGCTGATTGCCCCTCTTTACAGGAGGTGATTTCAAATTATGTATCTAATAAACATTGTTAAAAACAACAAATTTCAGAAACACGTATTCTCTATTTTTGTTCATAGTTTACGTACACAAACTTGCAAAAAAATAGTTCAACATTTAGTAAAAAAATTTAAACAAAAACTATAAATTTTCAAAATATTATTTAAACAAATAAACTTTATTAAAATTTTTTTATTCAGAAAAATTCTCTATTTAAAGAACCACGATTCAAAAAAATAGTTTTCAATTATCTCCGTTAATTCCGGAGATATTCTCAAAAATATAATTTCAACCCATAACTTTGAGGGCTATTATCACCCCTTCAATGTGAACGATGGCCGATATAAAAAAATAGGTGTCAAATATTTCTTGAGAACTATCTTTCATATAAGTTTCAATGAAACTTATGTGTCCCGGTTCGATATGTCCCCTTGTAAGATTAAAGTTGAATTAACAGTAATCTAAGTAATAAATTCCGTCACAAAGAAAACCTTAGTAGTTCAAATTAAATCCATAAGGATATTTGTCTTATTATTGTAGTAAAAATATTTGTCTTTAAACAAATAAAGATGAATTTTATTGCCCCTTGAAATCATATTGGGTTTAGATCAGTACTGCGGAAACATTTCCCTATTACTCCCTTGAGGATCACTAATTGTAAGCGAAATGTCATAGTGGTCAAACGATTAAGGAAACAGTTAAGATAATAGCAATTTCTGTTCTATTTAGGTAATGTAAAATTATAACTAAATACGTTTTTCCAAATACATAAAATTTGTATTTTCAGATAAAATATTAAGAATCCTCGTTTGTGAAAGAAAAAGTTTTAAATTAATTCAAACCTGAAAATGTTCATATCATCCAGTAATTGCACAATATTCATGACATGTCCTAATTATTAATTATTACTATCTCAAATATTAAGTATATATTAATTTAATTATTTTCATAATTTAATAAAGAGATCAAGATGTTAATATTTTGTAGAATGAACATATTTTAATTATAATAAATTCATTTAAACAATAACAATGAGCTTTTTTGAACTGAATTAATTTTACCATATGAAACTTTTCACTGGCAAAATAATAACCAAGTGCCTGTTTTAAAGGTTTTTATTGCACAAATATCCTTTTATATGCAGTATTCCTTGTTCTTTTCCTTAAGCATTCTAAAGAATTTGTATGACCTTATAATGTAAGAAAGATGATTGAAAGTATATTATAAAATTTTAGGTCACGTTGTTATTATGACGAGTTTAAGAATAATCAGAATTATACTTTGTATATTTATTATTGACATAAATGTATAGAATATAAATCAAGTATAGAAAAATGTATAGAATGAATATTAACTACATAATATAATCACTAAAGCTGATTCGTTTAATAATTAAGTCTCACGTGAAATCACGTGTGTGTTGAAGTTTGATTTAGTGTCATGTTATCACACAGTAGTGAAAAAGTACATACTTGATTTCAGTATTTAAACAAAATTAATAACAAATAGGATTAATTTAAATTCCATATTATTTAAGATATCTAACGAGGGACATCATTCAGGTGTTACATGCAGATTTTAATGAAATTTACATATACATGTATAGTTGCTTTTCGAAAGTTATTTGACACGTATTTTTTTATATCTGCGGACATTCATTGAGTGTGTGAAAGTTGCCTAACATCTTGGTGATATACCTCGTAAAACGACTTTACTATTTAAAAAATTATATAACATTAATTTATTAAAACTTTAAGAAAAATAATAGCTTGTTTGAATCACTATAAAACAAGTTTAAAATCGTTGAATCTAATATTTTTAGTGCAAGTAATATTTATGTATTTTGAATTATAGGATGATCAAAATAAGTAGAAATGTTACTATTAACAAAATTTCCACTCAATTGTTAATTACCGGGACTCTTTTGGGGTGGAACTGTTGCTGATCGCTTTATGAAACATATCTCCTTTCAGTAAAATGACAACCTCATTCCTGAAGTTTCCATAACAATATACGTGTACGCCCGTGATTATGAATAATCAATGAAAATAACACTATTTCGTTTTCACAATTAACTGCAAAAGAAACTGTGGATTATTTAGAAAATGATACTTGATGCGAAATGAGAAGTTGTTAGGTTATTGCACATGAAATGGCCGATTTCGAAACATTAACAGTCTGATGCAGTTCGTTGATATGAAAGTACAACAAAACAGCACTTATGATATATCGATTTGAAGCTTGAAGTGTGCGGAAAATAATTACATAAACTTTTCATAAATGTCCTTAATACTGGCTGGTTATCAGAAAATTGTTTTATCGATTACGCTGCACAATGAGCAGTAAGAGGGTTATCTAATGATTAATAATTTTGTATTATGAACATTGACGAAAGATACATATGAGCCGTTTATTTTGAAAGTGGCCTAAATGCATTTATGTTCGAATTAAGATATTTGAGGGTTGGCGTTTCAGTGAAATTGAAAATAGACTTAAAGATAGAATAGATTGGTATAGAATACCAATGTATCGCACTCTTGAAATGTATCTAAAAGAGTTAAATTTAGAATTCCTGTTAAAATAATAGCAATCATTAAGTGAATAATGTGTTTTCTTACCAAGAATGGACTTGAGTCACTTTCAAAGTTAATAACTAGATTTTTCATAAAATTTGAAACAGCCCAAGTCCATTTGATATAACTTAAAATACTTTAAATTAAAAAAACAATATTCAATTTATTTTATATTTTATTACAACACTTGAAAAACGTCATTTATGCAATTCAGAAAATTTTTTAACTAAATTACATAACAATTTACTGCTCATCTACATTTTGTATATGCGGGTGGAATTTGAAGTCATGGTGTTTCGGTGGTATATCGTATTAATACTAATTATTATATTAACAAATAATTCACTGTAATTGCCATCATCACTGCGTTGGGATACTTGAAAATCCGCATTTTCGGACATTATCACATATAGATTGGACTTAGGCCACTTTCGAAGTCAATTTTTCAATTATCAAAATAATTACGAAAATTTATATGTCCAAAATGAACGTATACTCTAAATATAATTAACCGTAAAATATTTTTATGACAGTTAACATCAAATACGTGTTACTACAGTTAACAACAGACAACTGACAAATGAACTTAGGCCACTATCAAAATAAGCGGTCCATATGATCATTTTCAACAAACATTGAACTTTAGGTTGATATAATACAAGTGGTACTTTATGATAGTTTTGTCATCAAATTTTATTAGATTTTAGAGTTTTTGAAATCGATAATTGTTTACTATAACTGGCAACCAAACATTTTGTCTTCAAAATATGAAGTTAGTCCATTTAATGTGTCACGATCTAATACAAGGTAAGACGGTTCTTTAACATCTAGCCAGCTCTTTTGAATCAAATTAATGAACGAATTGTGTAATCATTTCCATTAAATGTATTTTCTGCTTCAAATTAGTATAGCAGAAGAGAGATTTTTACATACTTTTGTCTCACTGATTTGTGTTAAATTTTATGCTTCAAAATCGATCATTGTTGTCTACAATTGATAATCAACCATTTTATTACAAGAATATTAATGAAAGTTTTATGTTGTTAAATATGTCCGACTTTTTATTTTCAAAATAAACCACTTCACAAGCTGGTGTAAAGTTTTTCCGTATTATCCGAGTTCTTAATTATCCGAAGTAGGCTTGATCCACTTTATTTCGGATAATCGAGATTCCTCTGTGCTTGCCAGAATTGATACTACTTACTTCAGCACTCAGAAGTTTTTTCATTTAAATGCTGAAATACTTGAAACATAAACTTGAAAATACCCGAGGAAAACTTATAAGCTTTGACACATTTTTACTTTGTGGTTCGCTGTGAATTCGTTCGCTGTACGGAACGTTTGCTTGTCATCCGCTTCCTGAACGCTTGAGAGTACGCTTCGAGTAAAGATTCTAACTGGTTCTTAACCTGGTTGAAAATCCGGTTAACCCTGGCAACGAAATAGAAACCCGTAGTAATCAGTGACCCATACTTTCAATGAATTACAGAGAGCTGCTTAATAATAACAAACGTTACATCTAAATTTCTCGCGAGATATGTAACTTGTACAATTGACCTACTTTCATGCATTTATCACGAAATGAAGATCTGCAATTTGTTTTCAATAAAGTACATTCCACTACATGAGAATAAATAAATAAATTCTTATATAAAACGATTCTTAATGTATTTTTGAAAACTTTCAGCAAGATCAAAATATTTTTAAACATGTTTACTAGATTCGTGAATCTGCAATTTATAAGTGTTTGAACATACTCCAATGTTCGTAATGTAGTAAGAACTGATATTTGATTAAATGTTTCAAGTCCATTATTATTACAATTGAAACGCAATATTTGTTTAAATACTAAAATTATACATTTTTCTTTCAGATTATTAAAAAGAATAAAGTAACACCGAAAATGTCGTTTTGAAAATTAAGATACAATCAAAGCACGTGTGCTTTCTACATTCACTCGATCTGGAGAAATATACAACTATCTTATAAGTACATTTGTTGTATCTGGTATCAAAAAATAGCGAGAAAATAATGAATGAGTTACACGAACTTTTTGTTAAGTCCTCATTTACTACCCGCAGCAGTATGAACTGTTGTGCAGTATGAACATGCGTATTATACACAGGTGCAAAGATTACATGTGATTCCTGTTATTTCCACCTTCTTTTCTTTTATATCACATGACCCAATTAGTAGTTATGACTGCTTTAGTCAATAATTCGGCTAGATGTTTGTGTGCCTGTGAAGCTGCTGCATGGACTACAACCAACCTATGTGTATTCTTTGAAGCTCTATACAACAGTAGCTATTCCATAAGTAGCTGAAATTAAGACGACACAGGCAAGTTTTTTCAGGAGCATACCATACATCAAACAGTTAATTATACATACATCCTTATTTGTAGCTTAACTACTTAGTTATTCAATATGGCCATCATGGAGTGAGTCACCAACCTCTTAATCGTATTAAATATATCCGTTCTTTTTAGTAATATGGAAGATATTTATTTACATATGTTAAACAGGGTGAATCACGAATCATGTCCAGTGCAAATTACTCTGTTATTAACAGTCTGATCTAAAATGTTTTTATCAGCTTTTAAAGATTGACTAAAGAGTGACTGAAGATTTATTCCTTTTTTGTTTTTTCAAGGTCACCTTGAATTTTTTGCAAATAAACATAATTTTTGTACGCTTATCTGTTAGATGATTTCAAGAGGAATTCGGTGGATATCAGGACATAGTTTTGTTTCATCGATCGGACTGCTAATAACAAAGTAATGTCCAGTGGTCACGATTTGTGATGCACCCTGTGTAAGAGGCAAACAAAAAATAAAAAGATTTAACTATTAAAATAATGCCAGGAACTAATAATTATCAAAATACATGGGTTAGTGGTAAAATCACAATAACGAATGAATACTTATTTATAACAAAAGTCCTCGCAACCAACACATATGATTGCTACATCGACGGTCGCTGCAAAACAACCACATCGAAGACCAATCGATGTACAAAATCGATATACAATCATGCTCATACATTACAGTCATCATACGGTGTCCAAAATAAAAGATACACAATCATGTTCATATAAAAAAATGTTTACACCTGTATATCGAAGGAACCATTATGTTACAGAAATAATTTTTTGTAGGCAAGAAAATATCTTTTTTTGCATCAATTTTTGTTCTCCATGTCGCGTCAGGGTTACATGGAAACAATATGCACTTTCATATTTTTAAATCAGCATAATATAGATACTGGTTCGGGTAAGTATACCAGGTATAGCTCCCTTACCAATGCCGATACAATGTCAAAGAAGAAAGATGAATGGTGCAAAGAATACTCATCCCACTTTATTCCAGACCAAGTTGTTTTTACAAGTGCAGTGATGAATGTATTTTCAACACTTGCATTATTGTTTTTAATAGAAATGCATCATTTTTGTATATAGTCAGATTCCTCTCAAGATTCTACGTAGAAAAGTACTGAGATACAATAGCAAAAAAATTATTTATCCAGATATTTAAAAAATTTCGTTATTGAAGAAGATGCTGAAACGCTTCATGACAACCAAAGGAATTCTTCCAGTAAGATGGTGTACTGGCACACAATTCACGAGTGGCTATACAGTATTTAAAAAATAATTATGGCAATAAACTTATTGGGACATGCAACTTAGCATCTTGTTCCCCGTTCACCCGTTCTAAACCTCTTCATTTTTTCTTGAGGTTATTTAACACTTTGACTGCCACGTTATCCACATATAAGTGACGCTTAAATTTTCACATTTGTTGAAATACGAAAATTTGTTCCATATTTGTTCGTTTATCTAGTTACAAATAAATGTATTAATTGTTTGAAACTGTGGATAATAAATATAACAAAATATTGTGAAAATATTCGGTAAGATTTGTTAGACTCAAAATGACTACCTAATGATAATTTTCATCTGTTTCAATATGGCAGTCAATGTGTTAAAGGCTGAGATTTACTCAAATACTATAAATTCCGTAGAGATTTAAAAGAAGTAATACAGTAATTCGCAACAACAGACAGAGATCACATTAACTTAGTTATGAAAACAATTGCAAAACGTTGTCTGAAACGTGTACAGTATATTTTCTTAAAATATCTCGATAACTAATAACTTTTTTACTCTTGAATCTCAATACCTTTCTGCTGTTATGTAGAATGGCGAAAGAAAGCCAAGCATAAAAAAATGACACATTTCAATTTAAAAAATAATGGGATTGTTGAATGCAAATGCACCACTTCACTTCTGAAAAAATCTCGGTCCCACGATTATAATACTCGTTGAATTAATTTCTCCTTTGACATTTTCTTGTGTCAGCACTGGTAACGAAATTATAACCTCATTCAGTTGCGTCCTGTATACAATGAATTTCCCATTACATTTCCCATTTATTATTACAGGTTGGTAACAGATAAACTGTCCTAAGGCTTATACTCATTCTCTATGTCAAAAATTGCAGAGAAAAAAGAATAGTTTATCTTCAACTTTTCAAAGCCGTAGTAATGTAATAAAGATACTCACTCCGTTTGCTTCAAAACATTTTATCCTTGTGACCTTTCAAAAATATATGCTGTACTTGTTTCTATTTGAACCAACGCAGAAATACGTATAGCTGTATAGATGTTTTCACGACGACTTTTTGCATAATAAATAACAATAAAAGATTTTTTACAATTTTGTCATTTCCTGTTTCATCGTTATATCAAACAGCACCAATTGTGAAACATCTTGTATAATGTGTCATAAAAATAGCGTAGGTACCGAATAACTGTAGATACGCTACACGAAAACGAATAAGAAGTTTCTTTACAATTTTACGACCTCCATTTTCGAAATATAAGAAATTGAAAACTAGGAAATCAACCTTTGACGGGAGCATTTCAAACAGCTGATGGCCGAGCAGGTAGCCAATATCATGCTGTCCTAGATCAGCATTTAGATAAAGAGCCGCGTGAAAAGACGAGGACGTTTCTATTTTCAGAGTTCGAAAAAAGGATTGAAGTCAGTGATCGCTCTGTAGCATGAAAGAACTAATTGCAAGTATGCGTGCACCCTCGTTTTTTTCACGCGCCTCTCTATTTAAATACCGATCCAGGACAACATGGTATTGACTACTTGCTCGAATACTAACTACTCGAAATGAGCACACCGGATATCGATTTTCCAATTTTCAATTGCTTGTATGTCGGAAACGAAACTATAGATTACAAAATAAGGAATTTCCTATGTGTGAGTAGTACTACTTCCGTAGTACTATTATTTCTTTGAGTACTACTATTATCAATATTTATATGATATATAGAATACACTTTACTGAGTAAAAATACCTTAATAGTCAACCGTTTCTGTCATATACACACTTTTGTTTGCTAGCATCATAATTGACGTGCTTCCATCGTATACGATATTTACTTCAGTATCAATAAACCACGTTCTAAACATACTTATTCAAATACTGACAGTAGATTTCATCAAGAATCAGTCGGTTGTGTATCGGCAATTGCAGATGTTATTAGTATGACACAGCTCCAAAGTATGCTGAAAACATCGGCGTATCACCCTAAAAAAGAAATGACAGATATGCATTTTATGTATGGTCGTGCTAATGGAAGTGCTTCAACTGCGCCGCGTCTTTACATGCAAAAGTTTCCTGATCGAAGAGTTCCTCTCACACGCTGTTTCAAAAATTTCACCAAGGTCTTTGTGAATCGGGCTCATTTATACTTGCCATCGAAATTCTGACAGACCTAGATCTGTATCGACGCTCGATACGGAGAATCGTAATGTAGGGGGTTGTAGAAGAAAATCCTGGAATCAGTGCAAGAAGAATATCCGGTGTCGCAGGAATCGGCGCTATTCTTGTCTGGAGAATGCTTCATGAACTCTTTCCATACTTTGGTCTTTAAATTGCAGTTATCTCTGCAAATTATTGTTCGCTCAAGAGATATAAACAGAGCCTGTTCTGTACTGAGAGCAAAGTAGTTTTATGATTCTCAGCATCACAAAAGAAGATTGACGGAAGTAATGCTAGTCTGACTGGTCGGAGTGGAAGATGTAAGTCCCGATTGTTACATATTTTCGGATTGAAACATATTATTAAACAGTCACATTTATTTTATAAAACTAGGGAGTCTGTGTGTGCAGATGCAATCCCTTTACCCGGAGCTGACCTGTGTCATTTCTCATATGACGTTGATGTAATTAGTCTTTTGTAAATAGACGTGTCAAGGATATAAGAATACATGTTTCTTTTTCGGTGGAACTTCATAAATTTGTGGACATAGACCCTTCAGAATATGTTGCAAAGAATGATATTAAGATTTAATATTAAAGTATCAGTGTAAGATTTTTAAATTCAATATTGAGATATTTTACAAAAAGAAAAATTGGAATATTTCATTGGTTTTTAATTGTTTTTAACGTTGGTGCTTGAGTACTGTTTTACAAATATTCGAAACAATATTTTTATAGAATATTCTGAAAATCTACTTAAATTTCTGTATAACATGTTGTGTATGACATTTTTCGAATTATAAACAGTTTAGGAAGATAATTACATTTGTAGATTAATATGTGACACACTATGTATATACAGGTATGCTCAGTTTATTAGAAAATGTTAAAATATTTAGAAAAATATAAATCATGTTGATAAATGTTTTAAATAAAAATTGTATAATATCGAGGGGTCTTTTGTCTGGGTAACTGTAAACTTGTTTTTTGTCTAGGTAAATATAAATGACCTTGAAACGTTCTGTGAAGGTTATATTAATATTTTTAAATGAAATTGTACATCTTTTCGTATATGGATTCTTCGATGTATGCTGTGTAAGAGGCACTAGAGTATTAGTATCAAAGAAATGAGTAGTGCCTGAGATGTGTGCAATTATAATTTACATGTGTCATAACAAAATTTGAAATATTTTGCGTATTGTTAATATTTTTAACATTGTACCATAATATGTTCTATGTAAAATGTTCTATCTAATCGACTTGAGTAAAAAGAAAACTGCAATTGCATGTTTTAAAAAAGTGTGTTTGCGTTTATATTTCATTGTGCGAATGTTTTTGGAACGTTGTACAAAAATAGAGTTTATATCAAAACGATGATTTTAAAAAGTTGCTAAACTAAAAAGTGCGTGAAAATTGTTTCGTTTTATTATCAAAGGAAACGAAGGTTTTGCTATAAAAGAAAACAAATACTTTTTTACAAAAATGTTGCAGGTGTGTGTTGCATATTGTGACTATTCACTCAGTCAAATTACAAAACAACTTCAATTAGAAATTGAGCAACAACAAATTTTGATTTCAATGTAACAAGAATTCATTTGCAACATACTCAAGAAAATTGGAAAGTAATAACTGGAATATTCAAACAAAGCTTAATTAATTACCTGACTGTATTTTTTACCAGATAAAAATTGGAAAAGATTTTAATATTTGAATTCACAATTTCTGATATATAGTTGCCTTACTTACCAAACTCATTGTTCGTTTTATCAAACTTTAGTTCGTATCGGTCTTTAAATATGAATTAATCTATACATAAATTTTAATACACGTTTACATTAAAATCAAATATAATTGGAACAGAAACAATACATAATCGTTTAATGAAACACGTGTGAATCATTTTATTGTACATCCACCTGTGAATTCAGTTTCGATTGAGAGAATATTATAAGAGCCCTTAAATTACAAATTGTTATACACATATAACAATTTTAAATCTCTGTTATGAAAATACAATAAAGAAGGAAATGTATTATTTATGTGCGTCGATAGATTTACTACACGAACACAATCATTCGGAGATAATTGTGGATAATCAGCTAATTACTTCATTTTAGAAAGAAATAGTGTTATTGAGGTCCGAAGCTCATTGATGGTACCTGTATCTATTTAATAATTCAATAAACTACAAATTAGTGTAAGTTTGGTTAGAAAATTTTCATGCAATGTTAGTTATTAATTTCCAAAAATAACAGATAACCAAAGGAACGGAAGAAAACAAAAATTCTCTTAATAATATATGCTACTTTAGCATTTACTTTTTAAACCATTATTTTTATGTATTTTAGTTTGAACATTACAGGTGAGGTACCTATTTCAGCATTATTCAAGATTTGCTTTAATGGCGACTATGCGTGGTACACGTCGAGATAAAAATATTGTTGTACAACAAAATTTATAACTCATCAAGAAAACGGAAATTTTAAAAGTTTCACAATTTAAAATATTTCCGAGTATATCTTGTTTATGAGTATCTACATATATATGAAAGGAAGATTTATCGTTTTTTTTTCACAGAGAGCAGATGCATAAAGAAGCAAAAATTTTGTTTCGCTATGCGCTGTTTTTCCTTAGATATATTTTACAATTCACTTTTTGTAGCAGCGATTGTTTCGTTCGTAACTGTATAAAACGGCAATCTAATATCGCTACTAATTCAAACGAAAAAGCAATCCATTTAACAAAGTAGGTAAAAGGTAAAGAGGAAGAATGAGATTCAGGTGAGCGATTTTCTTTAGTTACGCTGCTGTTTCTATCATTGCTGCTTCGATGAGCAAAACGGTCTAGAACAGTGATAGTTAACTTCTCAAATCAAAACATTTAAATTACTAACTTTCAAATATTTAAATTACTAAATTCCCAAATGTGACAATTAGAAAATTACGAACATTGGAAATTTGACAAGACGAAAATTGGATTTTTCTGCATTTATAAACTTTCAAATGTCTGAACTAATTTCGGAGTTTTTAAATTCGTAAATTTATGAAGAGCGACCCAAAAAATCCCACGAGTTTAGAACTGAATTCTGCGGGAAACAAAATTGTCAAAATTTCCAATTGCAGTGACAAGTCATTTCTAAGATGAACAATTTCTAGTATAAGATCGAAATTCATTAATGTGTCAGCCTTTATGATTTAATATACGAATATTTATAACAGTCCCATAATTTTAAAGATATTATTGATTGTTAAAAACAAATTTAAATCTAGATTTTCAAAATGCAAAATTGAAGATTTAATATAATAATCCGAATCTAAACAGATGTTACAATTTTCATAAGACTTTGATCTAACATTTTTAAAACTGATTCACGGTTTTTCTTGAACTCACAGTGGACGATTTACGTTATTTCAACCTCACTGCAGATCACATAAGAAATACGATCTCCTAGTATATGGACTACAAAAAAGGGATTTTCCTCATTTATAAGTTTCAACTAAAACGTAAACATCGAAAGCAGCTTTATATTATGTAAGAGTTATAGGATTTCAGTTAAAAGTACCTTGCTAGTCAGATCATACATGAAGTCTCGATATTATTGAAAGAATCACCATATTTTTTTCTAGGTTAAGGTTTCTTCGCGACCCGTTCATAAATTTTGTGACGCGTGTATAAGCCAATAAGCTTTGTGAAACATAACATAACTAGACAAACAAAACGAACTTCTGTTTTTGTCGTATGCTTCTTTCGTTTAATTTTTATGTGGTATTGTAGTAACATACACTTTTAATTCGAAAGACCATTACATTGAAAAGTTAGCAGGCTGTTACTAATGAATTTTATGCACTATAGTCACATAAATATTTAGTATTATTGGAAAAAGATTCGTGAAACAGCTTATATTTTCCAACTTTTAAATTTAAAAATGAAAAAGCTTGAAATCTCTATGGATCTTTGGTATTTCGTCACTGTAAATATCATACACCGTGATTTTTTTAGTAGTCACGAAATCTGCTCATTACTGATCTAAACCATCCCAAACCAAGATATTTTCGTGGGTGTTTATTAAACTGACCGACAAAATTACACCTCGAAAAAGACTAAAGTAAGGATTTAATATACAAGGTGGTTCACCACATTTTGCCATCTAGATTTACGTCATTATTATTACTCATAGCAAATAATGTTTCAGACCAAGTTGAATGGTTTTGAGAGGGGCACATTCTAATAGTATATTTTTTTTGTAGGTGGACGTGTAAAGGAGATGTGAAGGTCATTAATGTTTTTTTAAATGGAATCACATATTTTTTATTGCATCAGCTGATGCTCCTTGATATTCTTTACAAAAAAGTATTAATCTATTTATGTAAAAAAATCATTAGTTTAGGAGATATTTTAATTCTAACTTGTTCTGGTCAATATTATGAATGCAATGTGATAATGTAGTAAGAGAGCAGGAATTATCAACGTAAATATTTACATTTTCTGTGTTGATAATTCTTGCTCTCCTACCTATTGTGAAATTTAGTCGCTGTTATGAATCTAATACGGTGAATACAACGATACGGTGAATTATCACTTCATAATGAGGTATTCTAAAGAAGAAAAGATAGACATGTTATCAATTTTAATATCATCAATGAGTGTAATAAAATAACATCAGATACACTACGCAATGTTAGTGAGTCATTAACTTCTCGATTCAGAAAGTGTTCTGATGCAAATGGTCGCCACATTGAACCTTTTCTGTAAATAGACATTAAAATTAAAATATCTCCTAAACTAATGATTTTTTTACATGAATAGATTAATACTTTTTTGTAAAGAATATCAAGGAGCATCAGCTGATGCAATAAAAAATATGTGATTCCATTTAAAAAAACATTAATGACCTTCACATCTCCTTTACACGTCCACCTATAAAAAAAATATACTATCAGAATGTGCCCCTCTCAAAACCATTCAAGTTCATTTGAAACATTGTTTGCTATGAGTAATAATAATGATGTAAATCTAGATGGCAAAATGTGGTGAACCACCCTGTGTACTCATCATGTAGCACCGTACATACAGGGTGTCCCGCGACAGGTGTAAGTCCCTGAAAGGGGTTGTAGAGGACGTCATTCTGAACAAGATTTTCCTTTGCAAAAATGGGGTTTGAAGCTTCGTTTTTGAATTATTAAGGAAAAACACGGACCAATCAGAGGGCAGGAATTACGCGCGCCGAGAAGCGGGAGCGACAGCTTCGAGCCTTGCAGCTGAGCGCGAGCGCGATCAAGTGCCTTTGCCTCGGAATAGTCTATCGTCTAACGAGAAGTCTTTACACCGAAACTCAGTTAAATAATCAACAGAATTATTGAAAGTAGTGTTCATTTACTCATTCCTTATGAAGAAGGAACGGAATTAGTTATGTGTAATTAGTAGATACTGAGAAAATTAAATTTCTGTAAATTTAAATTTACACAAAACTTATTAACCATTAAGATAAGACTCACCAACTGTTTGAAAATAATCTTGCTTGATTGAAAATGGATCCTCGTAATTAGATCGTTCCATTTATCCTAAGTATTCGTATAAATAATATGCAACACACAATAGCTGATATCACAGCCGGTCCACTTCACTATTATTTTTTATTATCACTGTTCACTGCAATATTTTGTTGTCACTTTTCACTAATTTCCTAATGTAATAACAATGGTTGAACAAGCGAAGACGCGTGAACGATTATCCGAAAATAACTTCAGTGATTTTTTCTCTTTAACGTTTCGCTTCGAACGTTCTGTCCTAAACTGCCGATCGTGACTCCAAATGTGCCGAGTTTGAAGAAAGTGAGAATTCTGGACATCGTTTTCGGCCGTTCGGACCGTCCAGGTAAGGAATCATAAAACAATTAAACGGTTCCGTTTTGCCCGCTCGACAGTCGCTTCATAGGCGTCCGCGAAAAACCTTGTCCCTTTCCCTTTCTAAAAGGCAAAAACGGTTTTTGCCTTTTTATAAAGAAAGGCATACTCTCACTTTCGTTCGAATGTCAAACGTCCTTCTTGCAAGGGACTGTTGTCTAAATTTCCAGTCGAAGATGTTCATCGCGTTGCGCTCGGCAGTTTAGGACAGATCGTCGGGTGTTCAACATCAAAGAGAAAATAAAAAGTCGCTAAAATTATTTATGAATTATCATTCAGGCGTTTTCATTCGCGTTCTTTATCTGTGATTATTTGATTAGGAAATTAGTGAACAGTGGTAGCAGAATATTACAGTTAAAAATACCAATTAGAAGTGACAGTGAAGTGAAATGAGTTCACTGACTAGGTTGTGACATTAGATATTGTGCAGTGTGTATTTTTACAAAAAATTAGGATCGATGAAGTGATGGAAACACAATTTTACTGGAACAGGATTATTTTTAAACAATAGGTGAATCTGATTCAAATTTGCTTATCGCGTATTCACGAAAAATGGATAAGTGAACATTAGTTGTCACTGTTCTGTTCATTATTTAACTGCGTTTTATTGTAAGGGCTTCTTATTAAACGTTTAGACTGTCCCGGCGCGTAGGCACTTGATCGCGCTCGCGCTCAGCTGCAAGGCTCGAAGCTGTCGCTCCCGCTTCTCGGCGCGCGTAATTCCTGCCCTCTGATTGGTCCGTGTTTTTCCTTAATAATTCAAAAACGAAGCTTCAAACCCCATTTTTGCAAAGGAAAATCTTGTTCAGAATGACGTCCTCTACAACCCCTTTCAGGGACTTACACCTGTCGCGGGACACCCTGTATGTCTATCATCTTCATAAATTACAGTAATATTATAACAACTATTCAATTCAAACGAAAATAATACACTTGCACTTCAGCTAAATTATATGACAATAAAGAAGCAAACCAAAATAAAATTCCAGACTATTTATACCATCATTTTAAATTATTAAATCTCTTTTTGTATCAGTAATGGGTCAATCTTTCTTTGTTTTGAACTACTTTAAAATTACATATAATTTGGTAGATTCTTATATAATTTTTTATATGCTTAATATTATATTTCCTGCCACGTTGATATACACCACTAAGTTCTCCCATTACGTTTTTAATATGCAGAAGTGAACCCTCATAGGCTCCCTTTCCAGATTTTCTAATAATTTGAGCGTCAAGGTGGGATTGAGAATTTTTCTTATTTTTTGCCATGTAGCAAGCAACGGTAATATCTACGCAGTTTGTTACTTTCAATGTCTGCCACATGGTTTACAGCACGCTGATCTACGACTCGACTTCAACCCTGGTCCCAGCCACGCGCTGATGGTCATGTTATGAACCTGGGCCTCTAATACATTCGTAATAGTCAGTGTAGTCAAAACCCTAAGCCATAATTCATACGACTTTTTCATTCAATTTTTAAATTTCCGATATTCAGTATGAAGCGAAAGTTTCATGGACACTTCTAGCGGCATGAACTCGCGGCATCCATCTAGTAATACTATTACGACTTGAAATTCTTTCATCTTTTACAAAATCATGGAAGTGCTATTTTTGAAACATCCAAATTCAGTTTTTTCTTGACAATAAAGAGTATTTTTCTCCCCATTTTCTTCTTTTTCCACTAAGAACGATTGCAGTCGTCATTGTACGTGCATTGTAATATTTAATAGCAAATTGTTTTGTTTTCGGATACTCTACCTCTTGAATCACTCTTCTTATTGTTTGTACTGAAATATTTAAACTACACTTAGTGAAATTTGTTTAGATGTTTGAGCTAGATTCATTTATTGAAACCATTTTCTTGTTTCAGGAAAATGGAAATAGTATTTTAGTTATTGCGAAGGTATTCTAGAAACTGACTTCTTCTATCCACTTCTTGCATAACTACATACGTT
The DNA here is from genome assembly GCA_945859595.2 of Megachile willughbiella. Taxonomy (NCBI): domain Eukaryota; kingdom Metazoa; phylum Arthropoda; class Insecta; order Hymenoptera; family Megachilidae; genus Megachile; species Megachile willughbiella. The sequence goes on from OX243801.1 coordinate 12,221,360, forward strand.
TGTATAAACATTTTTGAGAATTAAATGCAGTGTTTTATATTTTAGTTTACCGATGTATAATAATAATTAACGATTAAAAGCAGCGATTGCGTGCATAAATTAGAAACATATGGCGAGACTTGTATTAAAGAATGCAAGAGATTTGGATCAAGGACTGCAATCAAAATCTCTACCAAAAGCAAAGTCAAACTATCTCCTTCAAAGTAAAGGGAAATTGATCTATTATTAACATTAAAATAGATTTGTTAATATTATTTAATTATTAAAATTTTACAATTATAAATATTTTCTATCTTCGTCCAAGAGAAATTTTTGTTTTTATTGAAATTTGTCATTCTTAATTTACAATATTAATAAAACATGAATAATTTATATTTTTAAAACAAATATAATATTAATTTCTTACATCAGCAATTTGTGAGGTGTCACAACTTTGTTCACCCGTGTTATATGAAGTGCGCATAAATAGTATGTACTGTGAAAACGATAAATTCTCAATGACAAAATGAGCAAAAACCTCCTTACCATTTTATAGGATAAAGCTTTGTATTCAAGACATAAGTAATTGAAGCTGTCCGACTTTTAATCTTTTGACGACTAATAAGCGAATCGCGTGGCAGTAGAAACATGCACAAAATAATGTGTTCTGCTATTCTAGAGATTAAATTGAATGTTCACTTGACGTTTATACCGCATCGTTGGGATTTAATCACCTGTGTGAGCACTTTTTCTTCGTCCAACGGCTTAAGAATGTTAACCAAGTAATCCACCATTTTGATGTCACTTTAATATGACATATCACTCTTGAAGGTATTCGATACATACTATTTTTATTATTAAAAAGTGAACGTTCGTATTGATGAAGTGAAATACGTACACTGGTAATTATTCGTTTCAGAATAGAACTTTAATTTCGTGAATGTTGAATGTTGAATTTGTCTATGCATGTAAGTAGTTTCCACAAACATGAACTAATTTCAGGGTAATTATGTTAAATAGAGGACCCTGTTCCAATTACCTTGACCTTGACATATTTTGCCAAGCACATGTCTTCGAGTAACTTTTTCTAATAATTTATCTGTCGCTCATTGTTTATTAAAAGGTTATTGACAAAAAAGCGTAAGTAAAATACAAATAAAATTTAAAACCAGCTGGAGCAGGGAGAGTTAATTGGAGAGGGGTATAAACGAAGAATTTAAGTGAGGTACAGAAAAGTACAAAAGGACTGAACTGTTTATCTGCTCTTGTCGAGTTTCAATCAAAATATATGCTATAACTTTTAGTTTATAATGTTTTAATGAATAACGAGTGACAGTGACAACTTTGAGTATGTTACTCGGGGACATGCCCTTGACAGCATACGTCAAGGTCAAAGTATCTAGAGTGTGGAGTCCCGTATTCGAAATTTTGACGAATTTAAATAACATTTCCAAACTATTATAAATAAGTTTTCTCGTGTACTGTTAATTCATCTTCATGAAGATTTATCTACGTAATCTATAGATCCGGGTGAAAATTATAATAAAAGGAAATTTCAAGTTTTACTTTACAACTGTAATATCGTTCGAAGGGAGACTCATAAAATTCATGAAGGAATAAAGTAGAAGAGAAAAGCGAAAGACGAATATATTTTACAAGTTCATAAATATAATTGTGCTGTTCACTGCTTTGGGCCGATACCTGTGTGCGTTACAAATCGAGCCGCCATTGTAAAAGCTTTGAAAACTCTTTCCTAGAAATCACGAATATAGCTGAAAAAGAAAAAACACCTATAAAGAAGAAGAAGAAGAAGAAAACTGCGAGTAATTATAAAAATGCTGCATTAAGTGAATATAGGCTGACTTCATTACACAACTGTACCTGTTGTTAATCAATGTTTCATCGCTTTGATTGACCGTCATTGTATGATGAACTGGTGCTATATACAAGTATACATCATATGTGCAAACAGTTAATGAGTACTGTTACGAAAGAAATGTATTTGCATTTAGTGATTGTAAGCTTCTACGACATTTTACGTAATTACAATACATTATGTTATGTGATAATATAATAACAGAACGAACAATAATTAGCAGAGCAGGCAGAACTTCATATAGGTATGCATTCATTTGTTTGTAATTGTGTATAAATTATATAATAATGATTTATGTAATAATTAATGTTTTATAATTCTTTTATTAAATTTATTATTTAGTATTATATAATTATATTTATATAATTAATGTAGGAATTATTGAATTTGCAACACGTAGTGTAAATAAGAAGGATTCTTATATTCAATTCAAAAAGGGGAATCGCCCTTAGATACTTATCACATAGACCATTTAAGCCCTGTTCCTAGCACTAAGAAAAGTTACCGGTATATTTTCGTGGTAATTGATTCGTTTACCTTGACGTGGTTATACAAGTCTACAGACACGGCAGAAGTATTAAATCACCTTGGGAAGCATGCAGTAATCTTCGGCAACCCACGATGAATCATCTTAGATTGAGGAACTGCGTTTACTTCGCATGCATTTGCGGAGTATTGCAAAGAAGAAAACATAAAACACGTGACAACGACGACTGGAATGCCTAGGGCAAATGGGCAGTTTGAGCGTGTTAACCCTTTCCCGTGCCATTTATTTATCAGATGCGTCAGTCAAGAGTAACTATTCAGGGCTATAACATTAAAATGAACAAAGAAAATTAAAATGTTGTGAGTATTTCATATTCAGGGATCCTTGATAATGCAACTTATAGTTGGATCTAAATTTCAAGTTGAAGAGCATTCAAAATTTGAGTAAAGTTTGTCACATTTGAGCTGTAAGTGCGTCACGAGTGAGACTCGCCAAAGCACGGGAAGGGGTTAATCGGACGCTCATTCCACTTCTTACAGAGTTGACAGCTCCGCACCCAGAAGAGTGGCATAAACACGTACATGTGGCTCAAAAATTTTTAAACGCTACCCCACATCGAAGTATTGGTACTACGTCGTTTCATTTATTATTTGGGACACATATGAAGTTGTGGCGGTTTCACTCCTACACTCATCGCCACTAGACGGCGCACAAGACCGAGACTAGACTTTTTCACTAGTACTCAATGAGCCTTCCTATTCCTACAAATACTTTTTATCCATCCCTTCCATACATCCCCGCGTCTAAGGCAAGGGCCTGCTAGGATGCCTTACTGACGAGTCCACTAGCAGGTCCTGGACGAAACGCTCTCTCCCCCTCTTTCATTTTTCCTAGTCCTCCCACTCGCTAACCGAACCGCCAAAAATTAAAAGACCCTTCAGTAAGAAAAATAGTCAAAGAGGAATGGATTCACATGTTCCAGGGAAATCAGAATGCCGCCAGAGAGCGTGCTAAAAAAGAAATTTTTAAACTACAAGAGGAAAATCGGAGAAGTTTCAACAAACGCCGCATCGAAGCCAAGCAATATAATGTTGACGATTTTGTTGCTATAAAACGTACGCAATTTGCGCCTGGCTCAAAATTCCTGCGCAGATTCTTGGGTCCATATCGAATAAAAAAGGTACTACGAAATAATCGATACACAGTAGGAAAATAGGAGAACACGAGGGACCGATCGTGATTTCCACCGCTACCGATTATATGAAGCCATGACACAACGCCTTGAAGGACTTCGATTCCGATTGCGACGGTGACGTTTGAGGACAGATGTCCTTTGTCAGGATAGCCGAATGTAGTACTTAAAATTTTGACCACTCAATTGTTTGTTCCTTCCCGCGAAAAGAAGGACTTGATGTACGGACGGCGTCATCGAAAGATGGTTTTGTATCGATTCTCGCGTTTATGTTATTTGCGACCTAGCGGACTCATTGTTACTTCTTTTTTTACAATTAAATCGATCTTGTTTACTCTACGTGTTGCACATTCAATATTCCTACATTAATAGTATATTAAATTATATTATAATAATTATAATACTATTAGTAACGTCAACTTCCCTGGCATTTAACACTTTGAGCGCCACGTCAGCCATCGGTGGCTGACACTGAATTTTTTCGTTTAGGACGCATCAACCACCAGTGCCTGATTGTGTAAAATATGATGTAAAACTAAACAATTTATATTATTATAAGTAATTACTGAAAATTTATTTAAAATTTACTTAATTTTTATTTATTGCGACATCGTATTATTAATGAATTTAAATATTTCTTTCCATTACTTATTGCGTGGCCTGAATGGAAAGTCCTTAAGAATTCGCGTGGCGCTCAAAGTGTTAATGAACCTTTTGTTGTAATTATAAAAGATTCCATTGATACATTACATACGATGAATAAAATTAGTGCACAGGTCGCATTCATATGTAAAAATATTATTCCCATCTGAAATCAGACAAGAAATTTAATTAAAATGAATAATTGAATTTTTAGTAATGAAAATGGTGCGTCTATTTTAAAAAAAAATGTAATCTGTTACATTTTTTAATTGTGTGAAACAAAAAGCAAAAAATATAGGAAACTGCGGTTTTTTAAAATAGACCTGCATCATTTTCATTATTAAAAGCTCGATTTTTCATTTAATTGCCTGGTACTGAAATAGCGCACCAGTAATTGTGCAGAGTATAAAAATGAAGTGTCGAGAATATATCACTTAGATTTTATTGGAAGGATTAAAATTTAAAACCATCACATTCAAAGTACAGTTCGTTCCTTTCGTCATTTCTTTTATTCAAGGAAAATAAAAAACTCACGAGGAGACAAATTAACCAGTTAACTGCGAAATTTAATTTTAAACATCCCTCATGGGATGCATAATTAAAATCAAGCAATAACGAGTACATTTTTACTGAATGAAAAAAGAACAATTCATCGTTGAAAAGGTTACTGACATTAAACGTTTAAAAATTGCTACGAATTAAGTTTTAAAAACTGTTAACACTTAAACATTGTAATAAAATTGATAAATTAGACAAATTATGGAAATTTCTAAGGCTTTTCATAATTAATACATCAAAATACTATAAAACTCCACCCCGACCATTCACTGATGTATGCAAATGTACAGGCTAAATTGTGCTAGATACGACTTTTTGTCATATAATCAAACTTTCTTAAAATGGGCCAAAAGCCCAAGAAAAATTGTTAAAAGTGCTGAAAAATAGCTAATGAAAGGGGGGAGGGAGCCCCCCAGCGAGGAGAAGCGAGTTCCAATTATGTTATCGGAGAATATTCGATATGAATACACAACAAAGTATGCAGACCAATTTGGGGAATACCCAATAATCAACTCAGTTTACAAAAAGTAATATTTTGTACGGAAAATATCCAATGTGACATGAAAAATAACTAAACCTCTTTTTTATGAAATACGTAACAGTTTTATTGGTAACGTGAAGGAAAAATATTACTAAATGATATTTTTATTACTTTTCATTGAAGTTTCTAGTTTTTATAGTAAATGGTAATTGTTTATTTTGCTCGACCAGTGTACACGTCAACCGCACTGAAATGAAGTTTCGAAATTGACGTGTATTCGTCGAAGTTAACTGGTTAAGTGAACACGGGAAGTGTTTCCGGATTTTTTTGTGGGGAGCGTGATTTTGAATTTCTGAAAAGTCGAATACAAGAAATATTCAGAGATTTATTTACGTCCTTCGCGAAACTCGTTTGCTCAATCAAATATACGTGTTTTTGACGCGGCATCATTTCCATGAACCCCGGTTGGTTTTTTATAAACTTTCGCTGACGATTCATTACTTGTAATAAAAAATTTTATAATGAATCTTTGCTTTGACTAACGCTCTCTTTTTCAGGTAACACGCAATTCAAACATTTCTTTATGCGAACCAATTTACATGATGAATAAAACGATTATAATATTTAACTTTTGTACAGTAATAGAACGGAAATCTGATTACAGATCTCGTGAGTATTTAAATAATTGTAATTTTTATGGATACACAAATTATTTACGAAACTTTATTGCCGTATTTGTATATACAATTTTCAATCGTATATGCTACCGAAGTGATGTTATACAAGTTGTTCATAGATTCAACGTCTTCTGCATAAACGGTAAGAAATTCAGAATAATGAAAGAGAAAAAAGTTTTAATATACATTACTGGCATCACGAGAACATATGTATATCAGTTTTTTATACATGCATTGTTTCTTGAGAAATAAAAGTGATGAGTTTTTTAAATTGAATACTATATATTTTTTTACAGCATATAAAATGCGTAGCAGAACAAGTTCAACTTGTACCATATGATAGCTTTCAGATTGTTAAGAGCACAGTTATTTACAACTTGGAGTGGTCCTTTGCCAATTCTAAATTTCTAATTCTTATTTCAAAATTTATGCTCCAGAAAATACTGAATTATAGTTCAGGATTTACTTCCCTTTCATAGACGTCGGCAATAGACACATCATAAAACGATAGGCACAAACATTTAAACCGTACATTACTACCTGCACGCGAACTTGATTTTTTCCACAAGACGTACCCAGAGGAAAGGGCAGAACAACCCCTGACATCATCCACAAATTATGATTGGACAGCGACATGTCCCCACCTTAATTTTGGTCATCACCTCCCAACACACGTCCACAGTCGAACATTTATAAAAACCACAAATCGGTAGTTTTAGGACAGAACTTTTGTAACATCAGACAACCAAACATTAATAAATCAGGTTACGTAGAAAGGCAAAGTTAGGAGTTGCTCCATCATTAGTAAAAATTCAGTACACCAGTACATACGAATTTAACACAGGTCAACCGAAGGTCAAAAACGAAAGACATACTTCGAATATTTCATTTTATTATTACTAGTCGATATTTCTCATTTATATGTTTATACTTCGTGTTACATTTCCAAAGCCCACCTTCAAGTCCCTATATCCTCAAATATCTCGAACGCCAAATTCATATATTTTCATATTTCTAAATCTCCAAATATCTATGCCTCCAAATTCCTACGTTTTGAAATTCCTACGCCCCTAAATTCCTAAATCCACAGATTTCTAAATCCTTAAATTTCTAAACCCACGAATCCCTAAATCCCTGAATTTTTAAGTTTCCAAATTCCTTAACCATCAAATCCTTAAATTCCGAAATCCTGCAGCCCCAAAATTCTATTGCCTCAAATTCTCAATCCAACCAAAAATATTGAAATACTCAAAAATTCCTAAAAATCAACAGGTAGGGGGCCTCTTCTTTCATGATTACTATATTTTCCCTTGGAAAAACAAATGTACTCGTAATGGTGTATACTTTGATACTGACAACGGAGATCGATTACACTTTCAAATGATCTTAAAATTAAAAATCTAACTGTTTTAAATCTGACGAATGAATGAACTAAGTACACAGGTCTTACACAACTTATCTATTTCTGAGGAAATCTTCCATTTATCTATGTGATCGACTGTCTAAAATAAATTTATGCGCCGTCATGCATAAACAACTTAATATACAATATTAAGTGAATCTTTTCGCAGTGATTTCTTCCTATGATTTCTTAAAAAATGTACATAAGATTTGGTAATCTATGATTTCTACTTCTCCATTTGCACTAATTTATTGTTGATGTCTGGAATAAATAATATGAGGGATTTCTTTAATCGGATATCGCGGAAATTCATTATCTGTTCCCAGGCGAATGCATCTACGTCAGTAAATAAAATAACGGATGGGAAATGTCGGTCTGCAACAGATGTCTGCAGTAAACGTGTACAGTAGAGATTTCTCGGAAGAAAATCATCTTCCTTCGATGCTTGTGCATGCTGATCATTGTTTACGGATAAAGCTTAGACCCTCATAAAACTCTCCGCATTGTCGTATGTCCAGTATTCACCATTGCTGACATTCTTCGAGTATTGATTCCACCGTTTTCTGCAATGTAGTCCAAACTTTTGTTCGTCACGATTAACAATTTCTATGCTAAGTGGTCTATTGTCTGCAACTTACTTTTTTGAACAAACCTGTATTTCGAGAGAACACCTAGCATCGGGATTGTTAATTGTGAAAAACAAATTTTGGATTGTCTTGTAGAAAACGGTAATATCAATACTTCGTGAGTGTATTATACATAACAACATTTTAAAGATTAGATGGATGCTTACAAAGATGGACACTTATAAAGACAACATCATTCCACCATGACTGTTCTTTGCCAATAAACTATTTAGCAAACGCTAACCTTTTCTTACGATTCGCCTCGATTATACATGTACAGGGTGTCCCATTGAAGCTGACAATGTAAAAAATCTTGGAGATGTGTGATTTAAGAAAAGCAAACTGACACGTGTCCTTTAGCATTTCGCGTGGGGAGTCAAATAGCATTACTATTTCTTTAATGCAAGGGCGTTTTCGAGGTTATTTGCAGGTCATTTTGTCCTTTTTTATCATAAACCCATATTTTTTATTCCGGGACCATACTCTACGTGAAAAAATGCATACCTTTTGTTTGATACATTTTGTTGTAAGTTCAATATTACATCTGGTAGGCTTACATCTTCAAGCATCATTAGTACCTTAAGAATTATTGATGGCACGTTAGATGGAAACAAATATCGAGACTTGAATTGCGAATTACCTGTATTACTTGAAGATCTAAGCCTAGCAGACAGGCAAAACATGTGGTTTCAACGTGACGGTTGCCCAACTCATTATTCACTTATTGCGCGACAAATACTACTTCGGGATTTTACTGATCTTTGGATAGATCGAGGTGGTCCAGCTTCCTGGTCGGCGAGATCACCTGATCTAATATCACCCAATTACTTCCTATGGGGTTATCTTAAGGAAAAGGTATACTCCGATCCATCTACTACTCCAGAAAACATGAAAGAGCGAATTATAACTGCGTGTCGTAGTGTCACGAGAAGAACGTTATCTGTTCGTGAGTCTTTTATTAAACTCACTATTATTAAACTCTCTATTAAACTCGATTAAACTCTTAATTAATAAGTGTCTAGTAGTTGAGGGTAAGAATTTGAAGCATTTATTGTAATGTTCTTAAATGAAATAAAAAACCTCCCAGATGAAAGTAACGTTGTCATTTTAATAGAAAAAATATTTTTGACATAAACATGAAAAATAAACTAAATATTTTAACATTATTTCACGTAGAATATGATTCCGAAATAAAAAATATGGGTTTATGATAAGAAAAAGACAAGATGACCTTCAAATAACCTTGAAGACGCCTATGCATTAATAAATTACTAATGCCATTTGACTTCCCACTCGAAATACTAAAATACTCGTGTCAGTTTGTTTTTCTTAAATCACACGTCTTCGAGATTTTTTACAATGTCAACTTAAATTGGTCACCCTGTATATGATCTCCTGTATGTATATGTATACTATGTAGAATGATGTTGCTTCAGATGTATTAATAGATGAAAAATAGTATGGCGTTAGTAGAATCAAGGTTTTAATTGTAGTAATTTAAATCCAACAATTGAACACGGAGGTGGATGTCTCATGGTTTGGAGGTATAATATCATCGAAAAGAGTTACAGAATTGGTTTTTGTAAATGAAATTATGCATGAAAATAACTATTCAGATATTTGAAAGCAAAATCTGAAAAAAAATAACTGCAATGAATATTGGAAACACATTTAAGTTTTATCAAGATAATGACCCGAATCGTATAACTAGGATAAATCAAGAATATCTGTTATATAATTGTCCCCGCTCGTTAAATCTACCACCAGAATCACCGGATTTAAACCCGATTGAAAACTTATGGGATTATTTGGGCAGAGAGGTTCGAAACACCAATTAAAAAAGAATTAAAACAAATATTCAAAATGTAGTCGAAAGGGATGGCTGAGGTTACTATGAAAAGGACATATTATATGTAAATGGATAAAAAATGGATAAATCATTGGATAAAAAGAAAAATCTTGAAAGATTTCTATATTTTAATAAAAGAATATTCGTTAAAAATTCTTTACATCACATATATAATATATACGAAGCAACACAAATAAATGTATACAATTCTGTATAGTACATCTTTATTTATAATGCCTACGTATGACATGCGATAATAATTATTCATATTTTCTGTTAGAGAAGCGGTCTGATCTTCCCAGGTTATTGCACTCCTCGTTGTGCCGTCTACTCGAAGGACCACCCAATTGTGAAATTGGGAATCAAATAAATTTCTGATGATTTAATTACTGTGGTTTATTATTATTATTGCAGATGTGGTGTGTGTGTACGTATTTATTACAATATGTGTCGTGTCGAGATAGGTGTTTTTCTAACTAAGTGAATTTCTGACTAATACTCTGGATTGCTAAAAATGAACTGAACGGAAAAACTAAATTGTATATCCTCGTATCCTCCCTTCCAGTACGCCCTTAGCGCGTTTCATTGTGGAAGGGGAATACGAGCGTCTTCGCGGTGGGCGAAGTTAAGACCCATGGCAAGGGTCCCAAGTGGTAACTGGTTAATGTCACCAATCTCAATAGTGACCGTCCCTGCCATAAATCTATTAACAGGATACACTCTAACATTTTCTTTTCCTAACCGTTCATAGCTTTTCGTTCCTTTTACGATTTGCAAAGTCAGGTGCGATGCTAAAACTCATGATTTCGCTTAATTTCATTCGTTTTTCAAAAATATTTTTTTCAACTTGCCTCTGACATACATGGTCTGTCCGGAAAGTTAGGTACGTAAAAAAAATGTATTTATGTTATTGTAATAAATCTTTAAAATTCTTCAAAGTACTTCCCTTGGGCTTCAACACACTTTTGCCAGAGACTTTTCCATGCACGGTACGCATCCTGGAAGGCGTTAATGGCGACCTCGTTTAATGCCTTCGTCACAGCGGTTTGAATCGCTTCTATGGTTCCAAAATGGAATTCTTTGAGGGCAGACTTGATCTTCGGGAACAGGAAAAAATCTGCTGGAGCCATGTCATGACTGTAAGGAGGCTGTGGTAACGTTACCAATCTGTGCTTGGCTAGAAATTCTTGAACGCGCAGAGCGGTATTGCTGGGAGCGTTGTCGTGGTGCAGCTGCCACGTAGTGGCGATCTCTTTTCGAGTACAATGTTGTGCATAGTTGTTTTCGATATGTTGAGAGTCTCTGCGATCATTCGAACATTCAGTCGTCGATCAGTCGTAAGAAGTTCATGGACACGGGAAACATTTTCGTCAATAGTGGTGCTTGTCGGCCGTCCAGAGCAGAAGTCATCCTCCACGTTTTCCCGATCGTTTTTGAATAAATTTAACCATCTAGAAACTTGAGAATAGGAAAGAGCAGAGTCCCCGTATGCCGCCTTAATCGTTTGGTTGGTTTCGGCGAGGTTTTTATTCAGCTTAGCGGAGAATTTAATCGCATAACGTTGTTCGATATTTTTCTCCATTACGCGTCGTGACACGGGCACAAATAATAGGTTTACGTTTACTACGATTCTGACGATTTCGAAGCACGGATTAGGTTGAGGTTGCAAAGATATGAAGATAAGAGTCCCCTCCACATATTCCAACAAGTCCGAACATGTTCGGACCAGGAAAAATGGCGGAAATGAACAAATTGCATCACTTTCCAGACAGACCTTGTATTTTACCCAAAACAAGACGCCTATGATGCTCGCTGACGCTCCTGTCGCTAACCACACAATGGTTTCAACTGACACGAACCAAACGTATTCAAAACTAATCGATTTACCAATAATAAACTTCTACAGTTTCTCTTCTAATCTTAAGGATCTCTTTGCCTGAAGTAGTACTTTATGTTATGTCTATATAAGTCTGTGGTTCACACGGACTTTCGCACTCCCTAGTGACACTTCTCTACTATCGTTTCGCAGGAGGTCCCCTGAGATATCCATGGAGTCGTGTCTGCTTGAGAAACCAGATCCATTGGCAGTGGAAGGGTTGGAGTTTAAATAGCCTTGTCCACAATTTCTTCCGTTCCAATTAACGAGACTCCGCTGTAATAACGAATACTGCGGTTATACTCGACCTGTCGGTATATTTCTTTTGTCTTCATGAAGACTGAGCATTGTGAATTCATTACACATCGGTTAAAATTAATGTTTCTACATTTATAACATATTCAAGTCTGCAAAGAATATATAAATCATGCAATCTATATCTGTAGACTGCAGATTACATGATTTTATTTCTTTTGCAGACCTTGATGTGTTATAAATACGTAAACATCCACAGTCTAGACATAAGAATAGATATATGATATCGAAATGATTTGAATTCAACATTATGTGAAGAGTATGATGTAGTAGGTCGTTGAAATCATCTTTACCTCACCTTGTTGAACCAAAAATACAAATGCATCGTACCATTAAAAAAACTCTATGTGACATAACCTTCTTATCTAAAAATGTTACTTCTGAATCGTATTTTATTACAGTACGTAGAAATATCGAGACTGAACAATTTTTATTTGAACATCTTTGGTGCGATTTCTACAAGTGCCACAAAAATTGTAGATTTTTTTAGACTCCACAGTCTGCATAATTCAGCATCAATCACGATAGTGACCGCTGCATCATAAACCCATGAATTTGTCAAGGTTATTCGGAACTAATGCCAAAATCATAGTTTGACTTTCCTGTTATTGATTGTTATAGTCAATAATTAATTGCCTATTACAGTTACTCGAGTAGTTGAGTGGCCGATGTGGTTCTTAAGTGAGATGAGAAGTTCCCATCATCTGAAATTACATGTTTAATCGTTAGTAATCGCAAATTGTGGCTACAAATGTTACAAAATTGTGTTACAGATGTTCTAGGAATTGTTAATTTGAATCATGAAAAGGTTGGCAAATAGGAAGATTAAACGTGAGTGAAAAAAGTAGAAATTTAATTCCGTTGTTAAGGGGGTAAGAACATTATCACTGTATGTACAGCACTACGATTTAATAATATATTAAGTTGTGCATCTTTTGCGACGTTTATTTTATTTCTTGAAGGAAATATTTCGTAATGATATGACAAACAAATTGAAATATTGCAGTACTAATTTTTATATGCAATAAATCCAACAAGGAATAGCTGGGGTCAGGAAACATCGATTTGAAACATCTTTTCTGAAATGAAGTAAGTTGGTATAACATGATAATATGTTAAACTGTTTGATAATATAAACATTTGCTTACAAAAAATAACAGATTGAAAAATTAACACCGAGTGTTTATCGATTAAATAAACGCAAATATATAGGCGGCCTCATAATGATATGGCCGAAAATAATTTTATAAAGTAGCAACATAGCACTCTAAACGAGGCTTATGATACATCACTGTTGCACAAATTAAAGGACTGCATTAAAGAAAAATGCCGTAGAAAATTGCTGGCGAAGTTGCCGTTGCATGTGATCCCTCCTACTTACCAGCGGCCATTGTAAAAATTGCTGTTCGGTAATAATTCCAGCTTCACAATGTACGAATATCCACCATACAGATTCGATATGGCATCAAGTGGTTATTTCTTTTTAAATTTGAATATGAAATTTATAAATTTTACGTTTATTGTAAATTTTGATATGCAGATAATTATTTTAGCTTGTTTTGAAAAGAAATATGGAAACTATATACAATTCTTAAATATAAATTCTTAGGTGTAACAAGTATAAAAACAGTACGAGTATTATTTAACTTTTCTTCTGCAACTCTGTCAGGACACATTATTATAAATAATCAGTAATTTAGATACTTGAAATAAGGAAGATCGAAGCAAGTTGATACATTTTACAGTTTTCAATTTTTGCAATTTTAGTTCAAGCTAATCATTTAATAAGAAATAGCAAAAATATATTTTGAATGATCTTCTATACGTATTGTAAATTAAAATGTGAAAAAATACATGTAGAATAACGTACCCCAGCATAAGGCAAATTAAAATTTCTTCTGGAGTACATTAATACATGTGCAAAGTACCTTATTGTGTCTTTTAATAATTATTCTTATGTGTGTATTTTCGAAAATAAAATCATGGTAATTTTTGTAAGGAAGCAGAATGTTTTTCTACAAAGTATGTTTTAAATTATCATTTAAAATTTGACAATATTTTGAATAAACTACTTCTGAATTCCCACTTTTTTTTATTAATGACTCTTAGTACATATTCACACCTTCAATATCGAAAAATTTCATACAATATTAGCAAATTAATAAAATGTAATTAATTGATTTTCAAATAACTTAATAAAAAGTTAGGCTGATTCTTAAATAAAATCTTGACGTAAAGTTTTATACACATAATGCCTCCAGGTAGATTAAAAGGTCGACATACGTATATAAACTTTCTTTCCATAAAACGAGAATTAGTAAATCGTAAGTGTTAACATCAGTTAAACACACGGTGTCCAGAAAATTTCCTTATATCAACTTGCCCCTGTTTCTTCTACTGATGCCATGCATTTGAGTCCCATAATATATCTTAGCAAAACTATTTCTTCTTACTTAATGTATAAGTGATTATATGTATACACGAATATTGCAATAGATATAACGGTATTTTAAAAATTATTTAAAAACTCAAATATCATCACTTATGAGGAAAAGACTACAGTAGATTGTAAAGCAATAAATTTCATTCTCTTAAAATTTAATGAAATTTTTATTAACAGAAAAAGAAAAATACACAGTTAAGAAATACAAAGTGAAAAATAGTATTCAGTAAAAAGTACAGAATAAAAAATATAAAATTTGTTAAATGTACCAGAAGTATTTAAGAATGGAATGTAGTTTATATGTATTTATTTGTAACCGTTCACTGCTTAGGAATTCTCAACGTGCTGTCAGTAAGAAAACTTGGAAGCCGGTACTTGTTATTAGCTACGAAGGTGGTTGAAAGCTAATCAGCGTTACTTATTAACTATGAAAAATTACCTGCATTTGCCGTGTAAAGAAAATACGGGTAGGTATTTATTAAAAAATATGAACGCGCTATCGTATTATTTCAAGTCATTCATCTTGGCTTGGCCATTGAATTATGGCCGCTTACTTGGTGTACACGTTCACTCGGTCGTTATACATTCGACGACATTTTTTTAACTGTTATTTTTCGCAAACAGTTATCCATCTTGTCGAATAGCTTACCATATTTTCACGTCGCATCAACCATTTCTGTTCAACAAAGATAACTCAATCAAGCGTCCCTCCGATCAAGTTTGTTCTTTGTAAAGTAAATGAACCCATTATCGGATATATAAGAATCTAATCAACCGATAAACGTATTATATTAATGGAGATATTTAGGTGTTCCCATTCAGAGGTTCTAATGTATGCACTATAAATAAATATAGTTGATTTAATTAGTTGTAAATTTTAATAGCATAGTGCACTTCTTTTGTTTAATACGGAGTCTATTGTTTAATAAAAAGTTTTTAAATTTGCTTCGTTCTAAAAATTTAACTATTCGTTCTTTACGTTGGAAAATTTAAAAATCTAAATTCTTTAACTCAAAATTCTCGATAAGTCGAAGCCTCAACAATTCGAAGATTTTAGCTCTTCTTCTGAGATCCGAGTTTCTGAAATTCGACTGCATGAAGCTTTAACTAAAATAAAAGATTATTTCCTGCCGAAAATGGATTCAAGATTTTTTTACGAGATTTTATGAAATACAAAGTTAATCCGTAGCAGTTCATATGAGGATTCAGATTACTTGTGCCTATATACAACTTACTTTCGAGAATGTTGATTTCTTATTTCAGTCATTAGTTAAAATGTCGAAGATAAATAACACTTAATAGACGTTATGTGAAGGAAGAAATAATCGTAGATCACTTTGAAAGACAAACACATATAAATCGTGGTGTGAAAGTCGTGTTATAACTATTGGTAAGAGTGATCATTCATCTAGGGACAATAGCGACGCCTAGCAGCGACAAACAGTTTTTCAATCGATATATGGAAACGTGGGTTCTGTCATGTGTATTAGCCACGACAATTTCTTTTTATTGTATCAAAATCTGTCATACGGTGACTTTAGATGTAAAAATATAAATAAAAAGTAGAATAACTTCTTTCTTCAAACGAATATGAAAATCTATCACCTATCCGTGTATCAACTGCAAATTTCGAGGTGTGAAATTTCTATCTCTGCTTGCATTTGTTATTAAACACAAATGAAGTCGCGATTTGTTTCCTGTTGTTACTGTTATCTCATTTCCGCGTGGTCGATTCTACTATTTGAATGGTTTCATAAATGCGGATAAGATTAGTACTTTTTAAAAATCACGTTATTGGTGTAACAAATGTCCGAAATATTGATCGTATTGCTGAATACAA
The DNA here is from genome assembly GCA_945859595.2 of Megachile willughbiella. Taxonomy (NCBI): domain Eukaryota; kingdom Metazoa; phylum Arthropoda; class Insecta; order Hymenoptera; family Megachilidae; genus Megachile; species Megachile willughbiella. Next base: position 12,237,603 of record OX243801.1, read on the forward strand.
CACCATCTGTTATTTGAACTAAATTATTCTCCATCCCTTGCAATAAATTATCAATATTTGTTAAAGCTTTGAATACAAAAATAATGTTTGTTTTTAATGTTTCAATAATGTTATTATCTCGGAATATATTTTTAATACTATTTCTATCAAGAGGTGTCAATAGACATCTTTCAAATTTTAACTTAAAATTATACTCTAAATTGAATCATTTTTCCACAATTAATTTTTTGACTTTTCATACAATAGTTGTTAAATTAATTCAGCGATATCATTTTCTTCCAGCTCATCCTAGATCTAAAAATGTGCATAGGTATGCTTATTTCTACCTTGAGGTGCCTTTGACACCTTAAGGATTTCATGACAGTGAATAATATAAAACCATTTTACATATAATTGTCAGCACCATTTTGCAGCATCATATCAATTATAATCAAATTAGAGAATCCCGATTTCAGTTGCAACTGAAAATACAGGAGTTGCGGCATAACTTTGATATCCGCTTATTCCCCGCCATGTTGCATTTTACACTGCTATATTTATATTTTGTAGATTGATGAATTAAGCTAGAATTTACAACCTGATTAAATAATCTCTAATAAAAACAAATCAATGTATCAATAAATATATTCCTCAAATTTTCTACATTTAACTGATAATTTGAAATCCCAACAGTTTTGGCAATTATTTGCATTCAAACAAAAAGATGTGGTCGAAATAAATTGTTCGCATTAAAACAAAAAGATTTGGTCGAAATAGGTATACACAAACTTGTGGTAGAAATAGTGTTAATAAGTAACTATAAAAACGAGTAACTACGGCCGATTGCACCATGAATGTTAAGACGACATAATTTATTTTTATAACTTGGTCGGACCCTTCTGCCAATTTAGAATTTTAATTTTATTGCAACAACATGTGATGATTTTATACTCAGAAAAAAGCCAAACTAAAGCTCAGGTTTAGTTCCCCTTCATTGTCGTCGACAGTGGACGCGTCATAAAGTGCTACCTGAAAATGTTGAAACGGTACATATTACCGATTGACGATATCTGGGAACGACATGGGATTTACCCATACGACATGTCCAGAGGATAGGGCAAAGCAACCCCCGATATAGCACACGAACCATGATTAGTCAACGACATTTACCCACCTTATTTCCGTGTCTTCACCATCAAACACACCCCACAGACGAAATACTTATAAAAACGCAAAACGATAGTATGAGTCAGAATTCTTGTAACACGAAACTAAGAACAGTATAAATAAATTATTAAAAAAGCAGAAAAGCAAACTTAGTATCTGCACCATATTTTAAAAATTCAGTACACACGAATTTAACAATGATTTTAGGAAAGTTCTGTATAGAACAATAAATTTGATCAGAAATGGATGAAACGTCCAACTAATTAAACCAATCGAATTAAATTTGTATACGGCAAAAATTTATACATAAAATTTACGTATTAATACGTGACACAAAGTTACGAAGAAGAAAAACAAATCAATATGTTTATCTGTCAAGTATTTTTCCTGTCATCTGGTAAATGTTCGTAAAGATGAGGACACCAAGTTTCTCACTTGTAACAGCGAACTTAATAATCGGAACAAGGAATGTTTAATATGCATGTGTGTACAAAATGAAATATGTACTGAATGAATTAAAATCGATTTACTGGTTGAATCGCAAATAAACAGAAGCCATTAAACAGAAGTCTCTTTTTCGTTTATCACTTATTTGTATGAAATTTAATGTATTCATTCTTTAAAAGCGTATCATATTTCTGGAATATTTATGCGACTCTGAACGAAAACGAATAAACATTTATTTATTTCAGAGGTACAATCATAAAATGGAATTTCTACAACATCCAAAAGTGGAACATTAACTGTCAAGCAATTTATTTACGTTTAAAAACTTCAACTAGATTCAAATAAATTTTTATAATTAAATCACTGAAAAATGTTGTGTGTTACGCACAAGAAAAATAAATTGCATGTTAATCACCTAACCAGATTTCAAAAGAAGAAATTATCGTATTAAAATTCAAAATTCATCATTTCTGTAATAATTTCGCAGATATTTCCTTTAATAAAAAGTTATTGAGCGTTAAATCAGTTATTATAATTATAATTGTGCTGAGTCTAAGCTTTATAAGCGTTAGTGTAAGAACATTATTCGGTTGGTCTTCAAAAATAAAGGGCACGAAGTAATATAACAGTTTGCGCATGCGCAGTAGCGTCTCTCGGCTGGACAGGTATAAATACGCACGCGTTGGTCAGCGAAACTACAGAACTTACGTTGAGCTCGAGTAGTAACAATTAATTGGCTAGCTTAACATTAGGAAAAAAGATTTCTACATTGCCATTCCTTCAAAGCGTTGTATTAAATTTCAGACAGTTGGATACCAATTTAAAACATTATCGGTTACGACTTTTGATAGCCTTAAGTTGTTAATCCGAGACGTTATATAACGTTTTTTAACAACCGAATGTAATTAACCAGATATTATACACCGCGTTGAGTCCTAAGTAAATATCGTTCTTTATATCAACTTTATTACTCTTCCAAGAAAATTACAGAAGTACATAATCTAAACATATTCACCATTATTAACTTTTTTTCATTTATCTGGCACCTCGTCGATGCAAGAAGCAAAAGAGTTAAATTGCTTTTATAAGAAGAATGCTTATACCTGTTTCTCATAATTGAACATTTTCTTACTAAAAGAATTTTGTAGAAATACAAATGGTACATTTGTTACGAAATTATTTGAAATGATATTTCAAATAAATTCATAATGTAATAAAAAAGTTGTTTATATAATTGCATGGAAATCCTTTCTGATTCACTTTTAGGAAAATCCGCTCGGTCAACAATATGTTAAGTTAGGTCGTATAACAGGTTGTTCTTTGAAACTCGTTGTTTCGAAGAGAGATGTACGCAAGGTTCTTTCTGCAGCGGCTTAATTCGAAACGTCGAGCAGTGCTCTTCAGCTTAGTTTCATATCCTAGTTCTAATTTCATCAGATTACTATTTCGGCCGTCAGTTTTTCGTCCCTGCCTGCCTCCCCCTTAATTTAGTTTAATGAGATAGCGAGGGACGAAACTCATTATAGCGGCCTGGTCTCCAAAGTTCCTTGTTGTGAGTGGTGAATTTAGTTATCCCAGCTAGTGAACGATTAATGAAATGTGGCCCTAATAATTAAAAAATAAAAATTAATAATTTATGTGAAAGTCAGAATCAATAAATGCGAATAAAAGTTTCATTATAATTATTTATAGTATAACGTTCCGTAAGACTAAATCGCGGTAATAAATCATAGGTTATGCGTTCAAATATCAAATGAGAAAATTTTACACTATTTACTATGGAAGTTTAGATCGGTAACACTAGATGGCAGTATTTTCAAGAAAGAAGGATAGAAAATCGGTTACGAAAAAGGAAGAAATTACAATTTATTATTTAAGAGAAATATAAGGTATCTGTAGCGTCATAAAAAACCAAATCCGTTTAATGCACTACGTTTATGATCTAGACATGATTAATGTTTATTACACTATTGTATCATAATTCATAATTTATATTCATCCCTTGAAACAAAATCCTCGGACCTACCACAGGGGACGTTAGCCCGGCCCCTCTACCTTTAATTCGAAAACTAACTACAGATTGTCTGCAACTCTCACTCCATAGCTTAAAATTACACATATTGTAGACAACCCAGGAATAGGCGCGTAGAAGGCTGACCCAGGTGTTTAGAAGAGCTACGGTCCCAGTTAGTCAGGATAGAAAAATGGACGCCTAGACTCACGCGTACTTTCGGCGGTAGGAACTATAGGCTCAAGAGGTCACACACACCAATTAGGTCAAAAATAATAACAGTCGGAAAACGTCTTGCGAGTAAGATAGTGCGAATTGCGTAAGGCAATTATTATTATTTTTATTTCCCGATATGTTACGCTGGAAGTGCTCATGGTGGGGATAGGCGGACCGACCGAATGGCTTCTTTTACTCTGGGTCGACCTCCTACGCGCCACTTTCTGGGTTGTCTACAGTATACAGGGTGAGTCACCACATTTTGCAATCTAGATTTACGTCATTATTATTACACATAGCAAACAATCTTTCAGATGAATTTGAATGGTTTTGAGAGGGGCACATTCTGATGGTATATTTTTTTGTAGGTGGACGTGTAAAGGAGATATGAAGGTCATTAATGTTTTTTTAAATGGAATCATATATTTTATATTGCACTACCTGATGCTCCTTCATATTCTTTACAAAAAAATATTAATCTATTTATGTAAAAAAATCATTAGTTTAGGAGATATTTTAATTCTAACTTGTTAGGAAATCGTGACTTTCTGGTCAATATTATGAATTCAATGTGATAATGTAGTAAGAGAGCAGGAATTATCAATGTAAATATTTACATTTTCTGTGTTGATAATTCATGCTTTCCTACTTATTGTGAAATTTAGTCGCTGTTATATATCTAATACGGTGAATACGACGATACGGGGAATTATCACTTCATAATGAAGTATTCTAAAAAAGAGAAGATAGGCATGTTATCAATTTCAACATCATCAATGAATGTAATAAAATAACATCAGATACACTGCGCAATGTTAGTGAGTCATTTACTTCTCGATTCAGAAAGTGTTCTGATGCAAATGGTCGTCACATTGAACCTTTTCTGTAAATATACATTAAAATTAAAATATCTCCTAAACTAATGATTTTTTTACATAAATAGATTAATACTTTTTTGTAAAGAATATCAAGGACCATCAGCTGATGCAATAAAAAATATGTAATTCCATTTAAAAAAACATTAATGACCTTCATATCTCCTTTACACGTCCACCTACAAAAAAAAATATACCATCAGAATGTGCCCCTCTCAAAACCATTCAACTTCATCTGAAACATTGTTTGCTATGAGTAATATTAATGACGTAAATCTAAATGGCAAAATGTGGTGAACCACCCTGTATACTGTACGAAAATATAAAAAGACTAGAAATGCTTCAACAGAGTAACAAGTAACATCCCAATCAAATACAACTTAACGATGAACAAATTAAATCAGCAACGAATCTAACTCTTGTAATTAACACACCTATCAATCTATCAACCTACAACCAATCTCACTTTTGAACATTGGACGAAAACCGCCGTGTTGTTTTCGCGAAGAAGCAAGAAGACCACAACGCAACAAAAACTAAATGTAGTATAACTAATATAGCCAAAACTAATAATCTAATGCAGTCAAAAGCTAAAATATGTAATTAGAGTTTATATTCATACACTCTCTCTATTAATTTATGACCAACAAAAGAATTTTAATAATTTTGAAGTATAGTTATAACGACTATGTTTTAAAAGTCGTTCAACAGTATGCGCCTGCGCGATAACGAAGATCAGGATTCAGCTGCGTATAAATACGTGCGTTTTAGTGATCAGAATGGTAGATTCGACTTTCGGTAAGCTGCAATAGGACACCCTCCGGCGCAATCAGTTTGGATTGAATTCCAAGCATTCAGAACGGTTTTCTAGAAACAGCTTAAAGTACTTTGAAGCTTTGTTCACTCTGAGCACTGCGTAACTGATCTTCAGGCATTTGAGGTGCGCCCTAAGCTGTATAACTTTATTGAACGGCTTGATTTCTGAACTTTGTTGTATCGAATAGCGAAATCAATGATTCCGACTAATGGATGATTAATGAATTAGTCTTCATAATTAAATTAATAATTTACTGTTCAATTAATTACTTAATTAATATCTATCTTATCATTGCGAATTTCACTAAGCGTAGCGTTTCTTTCTATCAACTTTGGAATATCTTGATGCAATTCAATATTATTTGCTAATTGTCGAACAATGCATTTTTTCCATTATGATTATCACATAATGTATTTTTTTTTTTTTATTCTGTATTTTTCTCTTTTTATGTCAGTTATTATTTTTCGCAACTTATTGCTGATTGTGTTTAATTTTATACGTGAGTACAAAATAGACATCATATGAAATATCCATTGTATTTATTTTTATTTCTGCATCTAATCTAACGTCGACGAGTTATTTTTTTAACGACTCTTCAGAAATTAATATCAATTTTTGTGGAGTTTTATATTTTTTACGTCGACTGAGTTGTATTAAAAATATGTGTAATTTTGTTTGAAAATGCAATAATTATTTTGAGGTCTTATAAATACCTAAGAAACCTAGAAAGTAATCTAGAAAGTAAGAATAATTAATTTCTCTTATAATAACAAGCGTTGTTCGAAAGATTTTTTCGAGTGACAAATAATTTAGCGTTAATTGTATGGAAGGATTATAACCAAATATATAAGATCCCTTTAATTAATTTCTGTACATATTTATTTTTGAACGAATCACGTATACAAGAGTGGAATTAATATGTCTTCAGAATAATGTTAGTCAATATTTTTCTCTCAAAAAGTTATATTGTTCCTGATAAAAAACGCAGCAGCATAATTATATGAAAAATTTATCAAGATATTCAGTCATGCACGATATAACTTATTTTAAGGTCATAAAACTTCTGGAATGTAGAGCATGTCCAACGGTTTGACATAACGCGCATATTTTAATCTTTGATAAAATGAATGTTACAGTTATATCCCGCATGAGAATACGATGTAACCAGATTTAAATACCAAAATATCTGAAATCAATATTCAATGATGCCTTACATCTATTTTTGAACACGACTAATATACAGTTGTATAGTAATCACCTTCTTTTACCGAACCTGTACCTAGTACCAACTGTTCTCCGTACCCTATCAATTTTAAGGCAGTATTAATTAGTTAGTCCTAATTAAATTGGCAAGTAGAAGCTAAATATCCACGGAGCGCAAAGCTAATCCGTTTCTAAGTGTTTGAGCAGGGGGCAACAGAGCGTGATAACTGATGCAAAATTGAATCTCGTAGAAGCAAGCGATTCAAGATCAGTGATTCGAACAATCTATCATCGATTGAAATTAAACGGTCGGTTATTATTGGGATCATCGAAGCGCACTATGTTCGCCTACTTGATTGGATTCTCGATGACAATCATGCTGACAGCATTCCTATCCGGATGAATTACCTCTGTGACCCGAGCGATCGCTTCTCGTTACATCCGCTAACAATCAAGAAGTGCCAAGTGAATATTTTCCTCGACAGCTTAATGATCCTGAATCTCGCAAAAATATCAGAGATCAATTAGGCCATGGGTTTGGGTTTCTCAACGGAAAATGTATGCTCCCCTTCGGCGAAGCTGAATAATCTTCTGTCCATGTTCTCGCGTTATCGTACCGTGACGTTATTTTCGATAGAGCTTGTAATTAACGTGCCGACGTTGCAGACGACGCGTCAATTTTGACGAAGGATAACATCTTCAGTCGCAGTGAAATTAGCCGAAGTTATGCGCTGTGTACTTTGGCTGGGTATCCTGCAAGTTAAATTTATACGTGTCCAAACAAAATGGAGGATACTAGTTAAAAACGGTATATTCACATCGAACGGTAGAATAGTATAAAATTTTCACTTTTTTACATCTTAATTTGAACACCTCGATTTAATTTGTATACGGGGAGGCTCCGTTTAAATCGACTTAATTATCTTTGAAAATAGTAATAATATAAAAGTTATATCTTCTATAAGAGTTCTATAAAAGTTATATGATTTCAGGAGGAAAATTGTATGCTGAATGTAGCTTTCTCCATACTTTAAAGCGTAGGCGAGATATGAACGTCAACTTCGTTTTGTTTTAAATAGAATTATGTTTTTTAATACATCATTCAATCGCGGCGCGCTATTCTCTATATAACAGTATGAAGTCACTAATAGTGATACATCTTTGACTTAGAAAATATTTAAAATCTTTATTTTAAATTGGTATTAAAATAGATATTTTACATAAGAGTTCTTAATATTATAGGGTGGTGAGCCCATTTGATACATGTTCGCAGGCCTAACGATACAAGCTTTGTAGTGCATTTTCTCTCCACGTGTAGATTAAGAACATTGTAGAACTTGCGTGGATAGATATACAGTGTCTGTCTGGAAAGTAATGCAATTTGTTCATTTCCGCCATTTTTCCTGGTCCGAACGTGTTCGGACTTGTTGGAATATGTGGAGGGGACTCTTATCTTTATATCTTTGCAACCTCAACCTGATCCGCGCTCCGAAATCGTCAGAATCGTAGTAAACGTAAACCTATTATTTGTGCCCGTGTCACGACGCGTAATGGAGAAAAATATCGAACAACGTTATGCGATTAAATTCTCCGCTAAGCTGAATAAAAGCCTCGCCGAAACCAATCAAATGATTAAGGCGGCATACGGGGACTCTGCTCTTTCCTATTCTCAAGTTTCCAGATGGTTAAATTTGTTCAAAAACGGTCGGGAAAACGTGGAGGATGATTTCTGCTCTGGATGGCCGACAAGCATCACTATTGACGAAAATGTTTCCCGTGTCCATGAACTTCTTAAGAGTGATCGACGACTGAGTCTTCGAATGATCGCAGAGACTCTCAACATATCGAAAACAACTGTGCACACTATTGTACTCGAAAAGAGATCGCCACTACGTGGCAGCTGTACCACGACAACGCTGCCAGCAATACCTCTGCGCGTTCAAGAATTTCTAGCCAAGCACAGCTTGGTAACGTTACCACAGCCCCCATACAGTCCTGACATGGCTCCAGCAGATTTTTTCCTGTTCCTGAAGATCAAGTCTGCCCTCAAAGGATTCCATTTTGGAACCATAGAAGCGATTCAAACCGCTGTGACGAAGGCATTAAACGAGGTCCCCATTAATGCCGTCCAGGATGCGTAGTGTGCATGGAAAAGTCGCTGGCAAAAGTGTATTGAAGCCCAAGGGAAGTACTTTGAAGAATTTTAAAGATTTATATCAATAACATAAATACATTTTTTTTTACGTACCTAATTGCATTACTTTCCGGAGGAACCCTGTATATATAGTGCGGATTTTAACAACCCTCTTTAACAAATTTACATTCCGATCATCTCAACTCCTATTAATCCCGCAATATCTTGGAAATTTTCTATCACTTCAATACTTATATTATGTATTCGTGCTTCTTTTTTCATGAAACTGTATATTTGTTTTTACACATGATTCTTTGAATTATTTTACATAAAATGTTAGAAAGATCAGTAATTTTTAAATATTTTAAATTATTGTACTTATAACGAAATTAAAGTATTGAAATTCATAAGATGATTTCTCATACAAAAACAAGTAGTAAATGTGGAATAATAACTGTCTATAGAAACTGTAGTTTTTTTCGCCGATCGTGAAGTGCAATTGATTTAAATATTAATGCATCGGTAGAGATAATTTTGTCAAATAATGTAACAGAAATTTCATATTCCGGATAATAAGAAACGTACCATCTCCTATTAGGCAAAATTAAATTTTTCAGCACCATCTGGCACCATCACGTTTTACTAAGAAAGTCAGATATTTATTAAAGATGTAATACAACTGCTAGTTAGAACGTGGAGGAACGATAATAGATTCTTTTGAATCTCAAGATATAACTCTACATAATTGATATTAATACTTAGACAATAATTAAATTGAATTGCAATATCGCAAAACCATGGAAGGAAGGGAAAAAAAGAAACATATCACTATCAGTCTATTTCTTCAACTCGCTATATAAGAACTTCAAAGGGACAAGGAAAAGGATTTACAAAAGTGCAGTTAACTATTGGTCGGCGAATGGAGGGTCCATTTCGATCTAGCTTTCACCATCGGCCTATCAGTGATCTGAACGATATGAAGAATGTTTTAATATCTCAAAGAACGAAGTATACTCAAGGATATATACGATTTTTCCACAAAAATATCGAGCGGCTCCCCTTTGATGACTTTTAGAAATTTTTGGAACTAGAAATTTGGAACTTTGAAGATGAGGTAAGATTTTGCGAATATGCGAATTTGGAGACATAAGGATTTGGGGAATTTTACAATACAGCAATTTGAAGATTTAGGAACTTAGGGATATGTGAATTTGGGGATGTGAGGAATTGTGGGCCTAGGATTTTAGAGACCTAACAATTTAGTGACATAAGTATTTCGGGACTTTGGGATCTGGAGATATAAGAGTATGTGAATCTAGGAATTCTGTGGTCTAGAAATTTGGAAAAAAAGGAATTTGAGGATTTAGGGATTTGGGAGCATAAGAATTTAGGAGTTCAGGATTTGAGAGCATAGAAATTAGAAAATATAGAAATTTAAGGAAATAAGTATTTAGGCTATAAGTATCTAGAAATTTGCGGGCGTAGAAATTTAAAAATACAGAAATTGAAGGACATTCGGGGACATAGTGATATAAAACTATGAGAATTAAAAAATTCAGTAATGCGTTAATTTTGAAATTTGTGTATTTAAAAACGTAGAAACTTCAAGATTTGAAAATTTCGAAATTTGGGGATTTGGTAATTTAGAATTTGAAAGTTGGAAATATGAAAATTTAATAACTTAGAAATTTGTAGATTTAGAAAATTGAAAGAAGGTTTGGGAACTTTGAGAGTTGGGCACATGAGAAATTAAAGAATTTAAAAATGTGAAAATTGTTAAATTCGAAAACTTGAATATTTAGAAATTTGGAGATTAAACATTTTTTTCATTATTAAGTTTACGCTTAAAGGAAGCTCACGTGTTGCACTTTGTCGTATTTAAATAGTGCTTGATTCGAAACAATTTTTCTATTTTTATCATTCATTCTTTTCGTTTTGCACGTTTATAAGTTTAAAGAGCACTATCATAAATAAGTTTTCAAAATTTATATTTTGCACTAACATACACAAATGTATATTCAATACGTAATAAATACAAAAGTACGTATCTAAATTTAATAAGAATTAATGAATAACAATTGTAAATAATAATTAAGTTAAATAATATTAACGAAATTTCATATAATTTATTTATAATTTATTCCTTTGCATTTTTTAGTGCAAAATGAAATTGCAACACAAAATGCCCAATACTATTCATCGAAACGATGGATAGTTTCATTTCAATTAATTATTGAACATTAATACAGATTATTGAAAATTGATTGAAACACCTGAAGTGGCAGCTACTGCAGTGGTTTCGCTATAGTATAGTTTCATACTGATTGGATAATTACATTAATTTTCAATCGCTAAATGCGATAAAACTATGCATCGTATCGAAACATGGTATTAAGGTTTTTTCTCTTATAATCTTTCATCCATTATTGGATAATATTAACACTATTTCTACCAAGAAGTGTCAAAGGACATCTTTCAAAGTTTATCCTAGATCTAAAAATGTGCATAGCTATACTTATTTTTACCATGAGGTGTGTTTTGACACGTTAAGGATTTCATGACAGTGTCTAATTTTAAACCATTTTACATATAATTATCAACACCATTTTGCGGCATCATATCAATTAGAATCAGATTAGAGAATCCCGATTTCAGTTGTAACGAAAAATGCAGGAGTTGTGGCATAACTTTGATATTCGCTTATTTCCCGCTATGCTGTATTTTAGTGTACACCGCCATATTTATATTATCTAGACTAAGGGGTAACACCAGTCTAGAGCCAGAAAAAGAGCCCTAAATTTGACAATTTATTTTGGAAGTATGACAAGCGGAAAAGAATTTCTTTTCAGAGGGTTTATTTAATACATATTGAAGTACGAAAAATAATTTTTTTTTGTCATTTTCGTACAAAATGGGGCCACAGAGCCCATCGGTGGAAATAGCTTTTGTAGAAACACCGCCACGGGAGGATGCATTTCTCGCCATGTGTCAGACTTGGAATAACAAATCAAAAAAATTTATAATCTATATACAATTGGCCTTGGTAGTACGTAGGGGTTTTTTGTTTAATCAATTTTTGTAGAAGTTATGCATGTTTTAAGAAATGAATCGACTTTTTGCATGAAAAATGTGCATTGAATTGTTTATAAAAAAAAAAGTTTACATTCAATCAAAAAACGGCTACGTACTACCATAGAGGATATTGTTGCGAAGCTACTGTAAAAATTTCAATTTGATCCATACAATAGTCACCAAGAAATCCGTCCTCCCAATATGACAAAAGTGGTTTCGAGAAAAACGTATTTAAAGTTTTATGAACATTTTAATCCTTCAATTTCTTGTTTACCTCTAATCTGCGACTGCTGCACCATACATTTGGCCATCCAGGTCGATGTTGGCTTCCTCTTCTACCTTCCTCTACAACCGTTTGTTTTGTAGGTAACAGATGTACTTATTATTTTAAATGGTAAAAGTAATACAAAAGCCATGAATCGCAGCACCCCGCGTAAGTACTCAGTGCGCGCTCTGAGAAGCTGCGGCAAAATTGATAATTGACTCTTTTAAAATTTGTTTTCCACTATAAATCAAATTGCATTCTGTTTCTATGACCCTAAAGTATCGTTTAAGCCAAAAAAAAATTGACTTTTTGAAAATCCTAGAGTGGTATTACCCCTTAATGAATTAAGCTAGAATATACAACCTGATTAAATAATCTCTACTAAAAACACATCAATGTATTAATAAATATATTCCTCAAATTATCTACATTTAACTGGTAATTTGAAATCCCAACAGTTTTGGCAACTATTTGCATTCAAACGAAAAGGTGTCCAAAGACACCTTTTGGTCGAAATAAGTATATACAAAAACGTAGTAGAAATAGTGTTGAACAAATACGATGTTGCAATTTTAACGCCTTGTATATGTAGAATGTTCCAGTTTTTTATAGCAAAATTTTGCAAATATTTTTCATGTGCAAAAATAAATAAAAGATGTCATATTAATATAGGATTTTAAACGTTTTATTAAAAGGATATAACAAAAGTACATAGTAAATGGGCTGCGTTATTGTTCGTTGCCACATACTGTGTGTTGAGTGTTGTATGTAACACTTTACCAGCATGTTCTACAAATAAAATCGATAATAAAATGTTATACGTATATACATAAGCTCTTAAGAACATCGCTGCACTGTCGATGTGGATGTGCAACAACAAGTAGTTCATCTATCAATCACTAAATATACTCTTAACAACTCAGCACGAAAATTAATTAACCAAACGGTATGAAATGGTTCAGCGATTGAACGACCGTGTAGTGTCCTTACAAAATCACGACTGTCTCGAACGGTGTGAAATTTTTACGCTCTTTATCAAAAAGGGATAGAAAGAGGAAAGGAAAAGGAGAAATATAGGGTGGGAAGTCGAAGAGGTGAAACAGAATATGAATGGGAAGCGCAGGCTCATTCTAGTCTGGCTGCCAAACGTGTAATCTAACATTGACCAGATTTGTATGAGACCCTGGGAAAAATGAAGATTGTAGAATAGCCAGAAAGTGCTTAGGACTATTTAGAAGAAAAAGAAAGTTAGGAAAGTTTAGGAAAAAAGATAAATTGGGAAGACACTACCACAATACTACGAAAGTTAATTATACACCCACAAAAAATGAAAAAAAATTCATAAATTTTGATAAATAGTAATGAAATTTGTAAATAGAGCAAACTTTCTATCCGTAAATCGTAATAAACTGTTATGTCCCATAAGAAAAGAATCGCACTCTTTACAAATAATAATTTATAAATAATAATGTACAAGTAACAATTTCTATGGCATTAATTAGTAATAATTTACAGTAGCAAACTAACAAGCACAAAGTGTGCTAACTTCTTGAATGTAAATTTACACGAAGTATTGAAGGAAGTTTCAGGCAATATTAAACTTCGTACATAGTGTATGCATAACGATGTTTCGTTGCATTATAACCAAATAACAAAGCACTCTTCAAATTAAAGCTTTTTGAATAAATAAATTCGATATGAAAGCCCTATCACATGGCCTATTCTCTTGTTTTAAAGCCATTAAACTTTTTCTTGCGGAGTTATGTGTGGCTGCACTTAAAATCTATGTACATATCTCAAAATATTGAAATATCAAGGTTTAAAATAAAAGTCTTTCAACGAATCTGGGAAACACTATAATCCATTCAAAGTGTAATCGGGTAGATGATAAGGCGTCTATTTCGCTGAGCAACGCGAGGTGGTCATTTTGAGCCCCTGTCGCGAGGGAAGATTAAATAAAACAAAATCAAAACAGAATATCTCATAAACGAAGACAGCTAAGGCATATGTTTATATAAATTTTTTAAATTGTCTTTGCGTGTGTATCAGCTCTCAAAATGGATCATTTTTATGCTTTTATGTCACGATCGGCCATAACGCTTTCTCACCGCATTACAGCCACGAGATCATTTCAAAAACATTAATGACCTTCATATAAATTTTACATGTCCACTTACCAAAAAGTTCTGACATAAAATTATGTGCCCCTTGAAACTATTAAACTTAAAGTAATATATTCTTAGTTATCGTCAACGGCTCTATAAATATTTGAAATTAAGTAGGGCATCCAGAAAAAATCATACATTAGGATCTGACATCAATTGTCTAGACGTCTGGAGCTTAAAAATATATGTTCCAGCATATTTGCCTATATTCGCCGGTTATATTTGGCTTGGCCACTATTTCTACCTATTGACATTTGGTTTTATAATATACTGTTACGTATATGACGGTTGGAATTTCTAAATCCAGAAATAGTATGAATTGTGCATCGAGAAATTGTGGAAGAAGAGCAAATAAAAATTGTAATCACCGCCTTCATTTTCTGAAATAGTTTTTGTCGAAATGGATTGTCTTGAATAAATAGATCAATCTTAAATAGAAAGCTTTTTAAACTTTATCAAAATTACATGTAGAGTAATTTACAAAGTTACAGCAAAATTTTCATTCTAATAGCACTATCGTATTCAACAGAACTAAAATTTAAAGAAAAGATATATGTTACATTTCGTGCATTATGACCAAAAAATGGTCTTATGAATATCAGAGACAATGAATCTTGGAGGATCTTTGCTCAGATATGTAATGCTTATTATTAAAAGAATTATCAGCTAATTTTGTCTGTCACATTAATCACGATAACATCTGAATAGAAAGTTTTAATATTAATTCCGCGAATTTTATTTGGCTTTAGAAGCGGGTCTTCAATTCGACTTTACTGTTTTCGTTTTCACAGTACTCTTTTACGCAATATATTCTAAAAAATCGATCTGTATAAAAAATAACAGCATGCAATATCGTTAAAAAAAAACGAAAATTCATTTTTTTTTGTGCAATACATGTAAAATGCAACAGTCAGGCGAGGGAAAATGAAGATAAAAGATTTAGGCAGTTATGCAAATTTAGCATAAACCGGCCTTCTGGCAGATCGCGATTATGCCTCTACACCCATGTGAACACATATACACACATACAACCTCCATCCCACAATCTAACTCTGAACAAACTACCCTGAGATGAGTGATGGAAGAATCTATTTGTGTCATCTCGCTATTAACGTAATGGCCACTTCGGTCACAGCATCTGCATCTCTCAATCGCACACTTCACTATTCGTCTCCCAAGCTTACTTATATGCTTGCATCTGATCCAGAAGTCGGAAACTGCCATTGAATGTCTGAGACATTTAGTTAGCTCTCGAAAAATACCGAATCTTGATCAGATGACGATTGCACGCCGATCAGCGCTGCCAGAAGTGAAATCACAATTTATTTTGCTCCAACTTTTGTTCCAGAGGTTGTCATCAGAATAGGTTAAAATGGTGATATATTATACGACTTGAAATTGTACTTTCTCAAAGTGGAGTATTAACTTATTAGTACTGGGTGGCCAAGATAAAAGAGGCCCGGTATGAATACAGAAGTACAAATACTTACAGAAAAGTAAATTACTAATATAGTATGCTTTTTATATAAAAGTACTAAATACAGAATATTATGAATAACAACATACGGAACATTCAATAATTTTCTGCACAACACTTTCAGAAGGGGCAGACGTTTGTGGATATTTTATCGTGAACCTTTCATTTAATGTTACGAATGATTTACATTCAAAGTAAGTTTCAAGAATAAAAACTCTTTGTTCGATTGAAAACGGCATTATGGAGAACCTTATTTACAACCACCATTGTCAACTGACAACGCAACATTGGCAAACACAATATGACCGTAAACACGAAATGGCCGCTGGACATCATGTGACCTCTATCGAGCGCTCAATTCAAATATCACGTACAATATGACTCCGGGCCTCTTTTATCTTAGCCACTCAGTATGTCTAAATTAACTGAACCTGATGAATATTTGAAGAGATGCCTTCGGATTCATTGTACACTTTAATTTTGATCCACTATTTACTTTATAAATCATTTGTACGTATTAATTTCAGCACAAGCATATGTGCATAAACTACTTATAATTATATGCCAATTCTTTAGTTGTGTTACTATAACTTTTTAATACAGTTTTTGTATTGATGAATTTTAGATGTGCTATTTTATCTTCGTGAATGCTGCGAATTATAAATTTATCATCCGCGTAATTCTTTATATTCTGACCGTTCAACGGAACGCGATACACAGGGGCTTCATAGGTAGCTTAGGATAAGTCCGGAACGAACAACAATTTTTGAGGAAACACGTTTCCAAAATTTTTTAGCATATATAATTTTAATTTTTCACTTTCGTCTTCGATAGTCCCTATTATAAAAAGGATTTTCCCGAAGGGTAGTCAGAGGAACTCAATCCCGAACCAGCGTTATAAATATGTCGCACGATGCCAAGTATCTTAACGTTCTCGTCTGCAGCAAGCGATTTCGGGCAAATCAAACCATGATTCGCCAGGTCGATGTCGTCGAGCAGCACAGTTGAATTACTGGCCTACTTTCGAAGTTCAAACTTGCTGTAACGGAGAAGCCCAATTAAGTGGTCGCGAATCTGTCATAAGGACTTCATATCATCTCCACCGAAAAGCATATAGTCAATGTACATACAATCGCATAGCATGTGCATAGGGCGTCCAATGGAAACCCATGACCTTTGACTTCTACAAGAAATTGGAAAACGCGTAAAGCAAGAAACGATTTATTAATCATCCTGAATGTCATCGGCAATAACATGTAGATCTGAGGAGATACTGAAGGACCTACTCGTCACAGCATTCGCTGGCAACTGACGTTGCGGAGGTCGACTAAAATCTGTCGATACAACTTGGTGATGTCGGCCAAGTAGACGTATCGATGTTGTCACAATTGGAACACTAAAGCGAGCAAATACTCATGACCTGTAAAATAATCCCGAATTCGTTCAAGTCTTACTTTGTAATAATTCCACATTGTGCGTTTGCAGAAAATTCTCTTTGATTTGAATTCGTAAATGCTTATTTGTTTGCAAGCAAATCCGTATTGAATAGCGACCGGAGCTCGGTGGAACGTCGTATTGAGGAATGAAGATTAAGTGTATATTGTTTCAGAAAGAAATAACAGGGTATATGTTACTATCAGTGGAACCAGTAGTCTATTCTGGATATTGTCTCTGTGGTATAAAGTTGTCTCTGTGAGTAAATAGGTTATTTTTAGAGTCATCAGCGTTATGACAATTCCAAAACTGATATCTCACATAAAAGTCACTTATGAGAAAGAGGCGTCGGAAGATATTGTTTTAATGAATCTTTGCAGTTTCATGGTTTGAGCGTTCGTTGATAGACAATAGTAAGACTCTATGAGTATAAGGATGCTTATGGTACTCACCCGAAAAATCAGTTGTCATCACGTCAACACATGTTATGATATGTGATATCCATAATAGAATCTATACCGATATTGTTTTTGATAAGACAAACTGTCCACGTCCCCTTTTGATTGATTCTGACTTTTCGAAAAGTGTAGAAACAACGGTCGTTTGGTTTAAACCGCGATTTTATGCAGAATATCAGATTAAATCTTGTGATATACAGAATATATCCATTGTTAACATTTGCGACCATTCTCCTTACTTACATTAAATTATGTCCTTCTGGATCAAATGTAGGATTCAAATTGTGAGTAGTGTCACTTAACATTTGCGAAGATCCCTTTAGAACGGTCCTCAAGTGCCTTATGCCATGTGTGCAGATCTAGAATGCAGCGAATTGCTTCTTCACACATCTTTTTGTCAGGTCTTTTACTACACAAGCAGAGGCACCTATGGAGTAAAGAGAGCTCGGCTGAGTGCTTGATACCGTCGACCAAACCTATAAGTTTGCTCCTTCGATGCTGTGGGTACGTCCTAAGTCCCAAAATACTTCAACTCGATTATTATAAGATGACTATTCCAACACTTTGGCGGAGAGGTCTCTTACCAACCTGGTTCCTTTTTCCACCTTCTAAAAGGTAACAAGCGTGGCCCGACTGTTGCATACGTAAATATACTTACAGTCACATGTTCTGTCCAGATTCAATTTAGCAGCGAACCAGATACCAAACATCTCTACCTAAAAGTCCAATACATAGTGGTCTAATATACATAGTAGGCTCGACTTTTGACTTTCCTTTTCAAAAAACTTATTTTATAATTAGATAATACTTGTAGGGTCTGGAAAAGGTAAGAATTGGAAATAGCTTATCAAGACATTTCTTCTCGTGGTTTTTTCAAGGACACCTAAGTGATGTCAAAATGTTACGCTAATTTTACTTGGCCCGTCTATCCAACATGAATTTATTATTACGCGATGTATATTGTAATTAAATATTATTTACAACAGACAAGTTGTAGTGTGTAATCATGCATTTATCTTACTGGGGATCCGTTAGCGATCCCTGCGGCGCTGAAATACATTTCTTTGAATTTATACTGAAATTTGCTCGAATTATGTGTTTCTTGTAATTTTAACTTCGCCGGTCACCAGTGAACCCCACGGCATTCAACATGTCACTTCCTTGATGAAACTTCAGCTTTTAAATACGGGCACTCTCACTTTCGCATTGCAATTCTAAGCTGCTTCCATGTTTATCACGCGATCGCTTTCTACAATCTTAATTTATGCATCGTTGCTACGATTAACATATTCTACATTCTCTTCATTCGTACCGTACCAGTATCAACCGTTGTCCATTTCGCTTATTTCATTCACAGGAAATTATGATTACCTTGGTTTGCTGCTGTTGGAGTCGGTGGCCAAATCATTATACTTAAATAAAAAATTCTATATCTTGTAACTTTAATCGGTAGATTAGAACTGGTATTTTTATTTTAATCTTATAATATTACTTTTTAACAATAATACGTGTACCTAAAAATTGTTTAGTCATTTATACAAGAAAGTACAATTATATATAATAATATTTCGTTATTCCACCTCTTTTTGTTTACAATCTTAAATACATAAAAACCTACCGAATATAATGTTATTTAAATTGAAGTCAAGATTTTTGTCTAACCATTAACAGACGTCCACACATAGATTACTTAATATAACCTTATATCAATACACGCCTTTTATTTCAGAAATGAGATTTGTATATTTTCACATTACTCACAGGTAATTTATAAATGTATAAAGTATCAATATCGTTGTTGAATTAATTAAAGCCGTGTTTGTCGCATATTTGTAAGAAATCTCTTGAGTACAACAATTTGGCTATACACTGTAAATATCACGTTTTTGCAATTTTTTTCTTTTCGCCTTCTATTTCGACTCTGTTCATCCCTCACGTCTTTACACTGCACACGTGGTCCCAGTGGCCTGCGGTTCCACATGTTCGACATTTCGAATTTAACGCTGGATACCTTTGAGAATTTGCATGTCTCACCAAACTAACATCTGCTGCACGCGTTCTTGTCTCTTTGCTTACAGTAACGCCCCATCTTTTGTTTTCTGTTGTTCTGTTTATATCATTGAGGTGTGCCGTTTCGTTTCGAATTTTTTTCCCATCCTCGATCTGCCCTGTGAGTTTCAACACTTTCTAACGATCAACCGTCGACTGCATATAATAAATCAGATCACAAATAATATCACGATGAATTTATACTAAACGCAAATGAGAATTTGCATAATATGGTTTATAAATAATAAAAAGCAACCTTCATCAAAGCAGTAGTTACTAAAACGAATAACATATGTAACAGTTATTAATAACGCATTTATAGAACTGTATTTTCAATAATATCCACAAAATGGTGTCATTGTTAGAAAAATGAAATATCGAAATTGGAACCAAATATTAAAATTGTATTAAAGCCATATGAGCAACAGATGGCAAGTGTCGTAAGCAAATGACAATGTCAAAAATAAATCAAAGAAGAGTTGAGTTGCAAGAATAATTTCGGAAAAAAAACGAGGACATACTAATGAGGATCTAGAACGTATAATGACACTGTTAAGTTTTGTCAAGAGAATTAAACAGTGAAGTCAGGCGAAGCAGTCTTGAATCTAATCTAGATGTTTATCAAGATAAGAATCTGAGAATTTGAATCAACAAAGGTGCACCGAGTGTGAGTGAAATACCAGCACCAAACTTGAGAACGTGGTGTCAAGTCGGCAGCTTATGGAAACAAACATATTGAGTGTCGGAACTTCAGAGCTCATTTTGTAAATCCAGTTTCTAGTAGTTGTAGGGAATAGTGGTAGTCGCTTAACTAGACTAAAATCCGAATGCTTAACCAGCCTTCGTTGTAGAATGTATTAGGAACTCCACTTTGGAATGCTCGAAAACTTTATACGCATTTTTCTCTGTAAGTCTATGTTCTGTTACTTCTACTTTCTTTTCATAACATTTTGTATTGATTGTGAAAATTCTGAGGTACGAGTTGACTAGAAATTTTTATAATACATTTAGAAAGTATTCTTTTCTGCAGTAAAGTTGTAGTAAAGCAAATTTTCTGATTTTCGAGGAAAGGAAAAATAAAACCAGTACACTTCACGAGTTGACATCTATCATAACAATCGTTTTTCCTTAATCAATATTTGAATACTTCTTCCTGGATTACTTTTTTTAATGTTCACAACGAAACAGCAGATTCTCGAAGGAAATTATATCTTTCATATAACTAGTGATTCTGAAAGTGATATCTATATTTCTCAGATCAGTGTCAAGCTCCGCAGACACTTTTGAAGTGAAACGATACAATCTTAACAAAATGTCAAAAACGTTGTAGACATATCGGAGAACATACGTTCTAAAATATAAAATTGTAATAATTACATTAATAACATTTTTTTTATCTTCATCGTCAGAGTTTGGAGCCAAAACCAAGTCTAATGAATTTGATGTCTGTATTAAAATAACTCGATTGGTGTAACCATCTTAAACTAATAATTCATTTTTCACACTTGAATTTTACTGTCACTTTTGAACACAAATTTCGAGCATAAATAACACTGTAATTATTCAAAACTATTTATAATTATTAATTTTTCAAAAAAAACATAAATTTTCACTAAAACTTTCTTTTCATCCAATAAAAAATTGCCTAATTAACACAATATACTGTGTGAAACGAATTCTAGCCAATATTTATTAAAGCTCCTTCAGAAATTACTTCAGCATTCAAGAACGCTCAAACCTTTTCATGAAGAGAGAAATACAATATTTCGTTAAAATATGCAAAATTTGTTTAAAAAACCGTTTTTAGTGCAATCTTAGAATGTCTCCATTGAAAATATCTTCTGCACCAAGAATCAGTTAACTACATGATATTATTTAACAAACTAGTAAAAGAATTGATTTATTAAAAAAACATTGCAATTTGAGGTTTAAGCAACAAAAAATTCCGAATTGAGTTCATCCAGATGTTGGTTGAACGAAAGAAAAAGCATAATGTGAGTTGGCAGTGTAAGTGGCAATAAACATTACACTTTGTAACAGTCCAGGCCTAAATGCACCTTCAACTGTAACATACGTGTAACTATGTTTGAAGATAATGTCTATTACGCTTGTGTAGAGGAGGAGTGGTTTCTTTTCTACCGAAGAAGACTCGTATTTTAGGTAGGGTCATAAGACTCCATCTACCGCGACGTTAAGAATTGAAATTCACAGGTTAACTCTTTCAACCTAAAACTGAAAAAATAGTTTTGAACTCATTGACGGCATTAATTGTATTAGCAAACGGTTTGTAATGTTAAACTCAAAATGTAAATACAGAGTGTCCTGTAACTGGTGGTACAACTGGAAATGGGCTGATTCTACATACAAAAATAAATCGAAAATTTTTTCATGTGAAGCTTTGTTTTCGAGAGAAATAGGTTTGAAAATTTGTCGTATTTTAATCGATAATTTGTATAATATAGAGACAAATCAACAACGTTGAAGCAATTATTACTCAATCTCAAAATGTCCATTATTCTTAGCAGTATAGAGTGAAAATAAAATTTACTTTCCGAATTTACAGATAATTGCGATATTTCAGTATAAAGTCTATAAACTTACTAATGGAACTGCTACCTCAGACAGTAAATATAGTTCGTGTAAACAGAGTTAACGTAAATTAAAATACTATAAAACCCCATTCTGAACACTCGTTCACGTATACAAATGTACAGGTCAAAGCGTGCCAGATACGACTTTTTGTCAGAGAATCAAACTGTCTTAAAACGGGCCAAAACCCCCAGAAAAATTATTGAAAGTGCCGAAAGTGATTTTGTTACTGTTTTCCTTATTTCGTATTACGCTCATAACTTTATAATAAAAATTTAAAAATGACTTTCTTATTTCAACTCATAGGATCGACAATGTTTAATCGTTAAAACCTGGAACATCCCGTATAAAATAGTACAATGATAAATTAATAATTAGCTTACTAATTAACACGGAACGGTTTTTTATAATTAATTATTACGACATAGTTTTACTAATTATCCACTACTCGGAATAACTGAATTCGCCATTTGAAGCAACGAGTTTCAGAGACCAGGGCGCTACATAATGATGTCTGCCTCTCGCTAACTCATTAATCTTATTGTTAACACGATCTCGTGAATCTGACAGTCGTAATAGTTACCTAATTGTATTAGAATTAGAGTAAAATTAAGATGAACAGCTCTGCTCAACATTTCAAATTAAGTAACTGTAATAAAAACATTGTATACGATTCTTCTTATACTTGTTCTTATTATACTTATACTATATAAGTTTATTTAGAGTGAACTCCGGTATTTAATGATTAACACAGTACTTTGTATGAGTCGAAATATGACAGTGCATTTGGTATGTCTGTTTGACTCAACTTAAGCTGCATTCACCTATGCTCAACTTAACATATTCTGGGTGACTAGACACACTAGATGAGTCATGAGGTGCCACGCTTATGTGCCAAGTTGACTCATCGCGATATGAATGGAGAAAAAATCAAACTGAGCTGCAGGATCCAGGAGATCACCATTTTATATTATTACTTTCTATTAGGAAAACATACTGTCAGAAATCCGAGAGTTGACTAGTGATTGCAATGTAGAAGTAATACGCCTTCAGTTAGACAGAATAAAACGCACACCTTGATCCACACAAATTTTCGGCGCTACAAACGATATATCTATATGTATATACAGGGTGGTTCACCACATTTTGCCATTTAGATTTACGTCATTATTATTGCTCATAGCAAGCAATGTTCCAGATGAAGTTGAATGGTTTTGAGAGGGGCACATTCTGATGGTATATTTTTTTTGTAGGTGGACGTGTAAAGGAGATATGAAGGTCATTAATGTTTTTTTTAAATGGAATCATATATTTTATATTGCATCAGCTGATGCTCCTTCATATTCTTTAGAAAAAAGTATTAATCTATTTATGTAAAAAAATCATTAGTTTAGGAGATATTTTAATTCTAACTTGTTAGGAAATCGTGACTTTCTGGTCAATATTATGAATACAATGTGATAATGTAGTAAGAGAGCAGGAATTATCAACGTAAATATTTACATTTTCTGTGTTGATAATTCTTGCTCTCCTACCTATTGTGAAATTTAGTCGCTGTTATATATCTAATATGGCGAATACGACGATACGGTGAATTATCACTTCTTAATGAGGTATTCTAAAGAAGAAAAGATAGACATGTTATCAATTTTAATATCATCAATGAGTATAATAAAATAACATCAGATACACTACGCAATGTTAGTGAGTCATTAACTTCTCGATTCAGAAAGTGTTCTGATGCAAATGGTCGCCACATTGAACCTTTTCTGTAAATAAACATTAAAATTAAAATATCTCCTAAACTAATGATTTTTTTACATAAATAGATTAGTACTTTTTTGTAAGGCATATGAAGGAGCATCAGCTGATGCAATAAAAAATATATGATTCCATTTAAAAAAACATTAATGACCTTCATATCTTCTTTACACGTCCACCTACAAAAAAAAAATATGCCATCAGAATGTGCCCCTCTCAAAACCATTCAACTTCATCTGAAACATTGTTTGCTATGAGTAATAATAATGACGTAAATCTAGATGGCAAAATGTGGTGAACCACCCTGTAGATTTTAGGCTAAAGGCTGATGACAGTCGCCAAACATCTCGGGACTGAATGAGATACTGAGAATTGCGTGACACAATTGTTATTGTAATAATTCTTATTTACCGCGTCGGTACATCACGCTGGAAGTATTCAAGATGAACGTAGGTGGAACGATCGAGTAGATCCCCTTACCTTTGAAATCTTCCGGCTAACAAATTCACGAATTGCTAACAGTATATTTAACAGAAAAAGAGGTTAAAAGCTGAAAAACACAGAATTAATAAAGCTTTGGTAAAATCAAGCACAAATGTATCACAGCAAATACGGCCAATAGCAAGCGTTTCGTCAATGAATCCTGAGCACACTGTATCCTGAACGTATTAAACTGAATCTGCAGCTCCGATAGCTGACGCGCGTGTATTTATACTCATCTGGCGCCCAAGAATCGCTGCCGCGCATGCGCGCGTCATTTCAACATCGCGAATCTTTTACTTTTCGAGATTACGTAAATATTGTTAATACGCTTACACTCATAGAGTTTAAAATTGCTAATACTAAGCATATATTTTGCGCATAACAATTATTTATTATACAAATCAATTACGAAATTGTTATGTACACAACAAATCTTGAATTTTCGTACAAGAGTTAATTAATTTTGTTTTATTCTTTCAGGTTTGATAAACAATATTGACCAGAATAATAGATTTACCTTACTAAAGGTTATGTTAACAAAGGAAATTGTATTCAAATTCAGGATATTATATAATAATTATTATATTAATATACTAATTCTATAATTGTTTCTTGTAATAAGTTAATGATAAATGTAAAATTAATTATTGCAATCTTTGTATCAGCTATTTTAACACTAAAAGTTAAGTGCTATATTAGTCACCGTTGACTGATATGTAGTATACTTTCCTGTGGGCCATTTTAGTTATCGTTAACTGATAATATATATTCTAAAAAAGCATATTCTTCCATTAATAAATTTCAAATAATTTAGAGAACGTAACAGAATGTCCCTAAATATTAATTGTTACAAAAAAAGAATTTTATTAAATGTCATTAAAATGCGGTATGCATAAAAATAGTTGTTCTGTACAAGTTTCACAGAATGTTGTAACTTCTTTTGTCAACAAGGAAACAGACTTGGCGCTTAAGGTGTTAAACTTGATGAGCATAAGGATAATATCGTTATTTACGCGGCCTCGAAGAATGAGAGGTATGTCGCCTGTGGCAGTGTGCGCATGCGCAGTAGCGATTATCCGGCGCTGTACTGATATAAAAACGCGTGCGCTAACCAACAAAGTCGCAGAGTTAACTCGAGGGTTTAGGGTCAAACAACGTTAAGTCCAAAAATTAACTGTTCCTGTTAATAACAGATTTACGATCACAAAAGTCGTACGTTTCGACTGCAAAAGTGTTATTATGAAAAAATGAATAATTTAGAAGTTGTTAGAGATAACGTATATTATACACTGAAAATCCTTGAAAAAATAGCGGAATGAACACTTTTTTGTCTCTTCTGAAGTCATGTTTTGGCGCTAATGTGGTCTGACTCTAAACCCTGGAATATATATTGGGCCTAAGTAGAAACTTGGAATGGATCAGGTACACTTCGCGATATTTGATATATGTACAGTGATGTTTTCGCTGCACTTTATTTAACACTAGATTTACCGAACCCGTCAAAATGACAGAACATAGATCTCTTATTTTAAATGACAAAACGAAATTTGTATAAAAATGTATGTCAATTTTCGTCAAACTAAAGAATCAATGTCTTAGGCAGTTCACATATCATCCCCAATTTATTTATTTTTCTACTTTAGTTCAAATTTAAATATAAGTGACCATCAAACGTCCCAAAACCTAGTGTCACATACTTTATTTTTTCAATATAGTAGGTCTTATATAATAAAATTTTATATATCAGTTTGAGAAGTCATTTCTTATAAACATATTTGCCTTTTTAAGAAAAAATAAAAATACTATTGTAGCATTTGAATAAACACACTGTATTTAAAATACAGTGTTATCGCTGTAATCATACTTTATCAATATTTTGATAACAGTAACATCGCACGTGGACCAATTTTCCATAGATCTGCGTAGCACTACACAACTCCTATCGACTAGACACACGCGATTGTTCGTGAGACTTTACATATGGGTCTCCAAAGAATTAATGAGATTGCCTAAAGTCATGGTGTCACCCATGTAACGTAAAGGCGTCACGGAACAGTGACAGCGAATGTAGAAATTAGTAAGACAGAGAAAGACGTAGGAGATTGAGTGAGAGATCGCGAACTCTCGTTATGTTCAGCCTTTGTGTGAAACGAAGTTACTTTTACGGTGAACAGAGAATAGGTAATGATTTACTTGTAGTGTTTCTACATAGTTGTTAAGTGGCATGCTATTCCATTCTTTTTCAGCAGCGATTGTAAAGAAAATTGCCTGTTATTTATATATGAGGTGCGTCACGCAATTGAGACGATTTATATCTCGAACTTTATAAGAAATAGGAAAAAATTGTTGAATGGTACATATAATGACTATTTCTGTACGACTTAATTTTCTTCGTAACCTTAATTCACTAAAAAAACGTAAATGTATTTTTTAAAATAGAATTGCATTTTTTATCCATATCAACTTTTGATATTCTTAATAAATTTTTAATAAAGGAACATTCTTCCTTTGTTAATTTGAAATAGTGGTACGAGTATCCATCTGGATTATCTAATTGAAACTTTTTTTCGTTACGAGCCATTATGTCACGCAATGCATACGTTTCCTGCCAAACTCCAAACTCTCCTTATGGCGGTCTTTCCAATATAGTTTTTTCATTAAACATTTTTGTTGGATTGTAAATCACTTTCTATAATATCTCTGTATAGTTCATGTATTACCTGAAAAATTTATTCTTTCAGAAATATGCTGTAACCATTTATCCCTTGGTGATAAAATTTCTTTAGTTTTATCTTTGCACAATTTTTCGTAATTTACACTATTTTTTAAGCATGACCGTACAAAAAGTTCTATTTAATCTCCTTGAAATCTCCCTGTTGGAACGCTCTTCCTCTTTTAACACCTGAAGTTTTTCAATTTCAATCCTGTATAGTTGAATCGTTTGCACGACTCATTCTTGCGTATCATCACAAATCTTTGAGTTGTTTCTGGAGCAAACCTCGTATCTGATATGTAAATTACTAAGTAAATAAATGAAGGCAGAAGACGCTTACAAGACAGTACAGAAATAATGAAGAAACGAACTACATTTATTCAAATGACGCAAAAGAATTGTTACTTTTCCTTAAAAGAGGAATGTAAACTTTCGTTCAATAAAATATGTCATATACGAAGAATATAATATATTAATTTAAACCTCGATAAACAAATTGAATTTATTTATTGCTGTTTAAAACTCGAGTTCTGAATGTTCGAGTCCTTTGAAGTATTGTAACTTTGTACCGTCTAAGTCGCAGGCCTACCCAAGGATTTGGGAATAAGAAACCGATAGATCCCTTACTGTAATATTTAGTAAACAAAACAATTCTCCAACCAACAACATTTGCATTAGGATGTTTGTCAACAAGGCGATGAGATTGATTTAGAAGAATAAATAAAGATTGTTCATTTTATAAACAAATTTACCTCATTTTTTTATCACAGTAGTATATTAGTGTCGACATTCTCGTTTAA
This sequence comes from Megachile willughbiella, assembly GCA_945859595.2. Classification (NCBI taxonomy): domain Eukaryota; kingdom Metazoa; phylum Arthropoda; class Insecta; order Hymenoptera; family Megachilidae; genus Megachile; species Megachile willughbiella. Next base: position 12,265,718 of record OX243801.1, read on the forward strand.
ATAAGTCGTTATAACATTCATTTGTTCACTGTGCATATTCAACCTTGCGGACAATGCCATCATCAATCTAAGCGAGTTTTGCGACAGAAGCAAAGGTATCGTAAAAATCCACATCAGCTCTCTAAGTAAAACCTTCAACATCTCTCTTGACTTTGCATCTTTCCAGAAATCCTTGTTTTCAATTCATATTTATGTCATATTTATTAAGCAGAACAATTATCCAACCAACAACCGTTACATTAACATGTTTGTCAAGCAGTTTGAATGTATCGTCTTTAAACAGACTTCTTGTGAAAAGGCGTCCATCCATTAATCTTCGATTGCATCTTTAAAAGAAACCTCTGATACATTCATAATTTGATCGTTTGATTCAATCCATTCCCGATCATCCTCTTGGCTCACGACTTCTTCTTTCAAAACATTATTAATTCCATTTGTTTAAAATTCGAACTCTGAATGTTCGAAGCCTTTGAAATATTTCAACTTTGTGCTGTCTAAGCCGAAAGATCATCCAATAATTTTGAAATAAACTCACTGCTAATTTGGACTAAGTATTTACTGATTCTGACTTGTTTCTTATAAGGGTTTTTTTAATTCAATTGCTGTTCGCCAAAATTCTGACTAGATGACTCCTGGACTCACGTCCCCTCTTTGATGTACGAACAAGGTGGCGCCTCAAACGCAGTTTTCTAACTTTTTTAAATCTATGTTCACCAATTCCGTATCATCCCCTTTCAGTGCACCTATAGCGAGGTATATCTCTGGAACGTAAGTGACGAAGTTTGTCGCTATGATGGACATATGTTGAGCAAGATGGGGGATATTCCGTCAGGTCAAAATCCTTGCGAACACTTATTCCCTAAATTCTAACAGACCCTCTGACACACGACTTTATGATATCCGGGCTGAAGTGAAATAGTAGATATTAGCTGATTTCTAAAATGAACTCTTCTGAATGGCATATTGGCTACAAACCGGCCTGCTAAACTGACGAACTAAACTAAGTTTATCAATGATTCTAAGAATATTTCATAGTATCATAAAGTTGCATCCAGGTTATCTTAACAATTACAACTGTTGAAACTAATGGACCGACATGTTTATAATATCTCGTGAAGCAACGTGTGCTTCCAAACAAATACAAAATATAAAGTGACATATACTTCCGAAAAGTGCAGACTATGAAGCGTCGTATTCTTTCAAAAACATAAAACTAATTGTAAGTTTGTATTTTGATGCGTCTTCCCAATTTTCTTTCCTACGTAAACTTGACTATTCCTAGTTGATGTCTAGCAGTAGATGTCTAGTAGTAGATGTCTTAAGATTGGGGAACAAAACCCTGATGGTTTCTTGAAGCCTTGAAAATGTTTGCTCTGAACATTCCTCAGTTTATGGTACGCTAATTTTCCCTTCCGTTCAAGAAACGCGATAAAGTCACGTTCACACATTTGAAGAAAGCATAACTCTCTAGAGCCTAACCTTCGAAGCCTTTGGTGCCAATGTCAAAGACTTCACCAAATCCCAATATAATTTGAATAATAAATTGAATATAAAACCGTGCGAGCTAAAATACGAACAGTCGCGGTCTTTAAAGACAGCCTGCAGGATTCTCAAGCTGTGACTCGTTCAGAGCGCTGCGTCAACCTCCAAACACTCAGAACTTGCTCTAATCTTGCTCTATGAAAGTTCTTATTACAGCCACTAAGTTTGAGACGCTAAACCGTGTTCTTCAGCTCAGTTTGTTTTAATTCAAATTCCATCGCGTTACTATTTCGACAGATAGCTTCTCAAGGTACACTCTAAAAGTTTAATGAGCTAGCGAGGACGGAGCTTTTTATGTAGCGATTTGATTGCTGAAGCTCGTTTCTTCGTGCGACGTATGGAATGATAAAGAATAATGAAACTGTTCATATAACAAGGAAATTAATAATACTGAATTTTGGATTGAAGAAATCATTGTAGTACATCGGTGTCATTTTGTGATTCGATAAGTGCACTGCCATGTATACTATAGTATACAGACGAATTTTGTTTGTTTTTACATTTCAAATAAAATAAATGTGAACATTGCAACATTAGAATTTGAAACGTTTAAGGTTACTCATGACAAAAAATGCTATTTTCATTTCAGTGTTATTAAATACCATTTCAATGCAGCTAATATACCTCGCATCTAATTACCTCATGTTTGTTTGGATGCTTGTAAATAAATGAGAGTACGTAACACGTTGGTAAATGATTAATCGTTCAATGCTACCTAACCGATGATTCAGTATGATCGTGACTATTCATAAATTAGCTTCCAAAGTTATTAAAATGGCAGATTACACGACATGCGAAATTATGGACATGATTTTGATACGGGAGAGTGTCATGAACGGCACAGATCAGCGGAACGGCGATATCGTGAGAAATATCCAGATTGACGGCATCGCAATCATACAGTAATTTCTCGTTGTGTGGTACACGCATGACAGAGATTCTTAACCAGAAATGTTAATCACCCGTCATCAAATTTACAAAGTATTACAGTACCAGCATTAGTGGCTACATATCCTAATAGTAGTACTCGATAAATTTAATTGATGTGCAATGTTTCTGTTAATTGGTAAAGAAGAATAAAAAAAGCAGAATCGGGATTAGTTAATTACTTTATAGGCAAAAAATTATTTAAATACAAAATGTACAAATTATGACAGATTGAATTTACAATAATATAAAGGAACGCAGATGTATTACCGTTTGTCGTTGAAAATTACAAAACGTTAGAAAATATAATCGAGTTATCGTGGTAATTCTATTCCTTGGAAGAGCGAGAAGGTAGCGTCTAACTTCAACAATCGACAAGTTAATAATAAATATTCTGGCCTCGCCCCAGCAATGTTCGTAACACGCTCAGGCCTTTCCGACTTTTCCCGAATACTACCCTCATCTACCATAGTCGCTTTACTCCTAGACCAGCCTAAAGAACCCGGAGAACAACCAAGTTGTACTCCGTCCGCTGTCCCTCACTACCGGAGATGTTCGTCATCTCCCTCTTAGGGTCATACCAGCCTCAGGGCGATACATACAGCACCTCCCCTAGCCGTGGCTTGAACGGCCCCAGGTTCGCCGAAGCGCCCCCGTGCACGCAAGGAGATCGCCAGCTAGGCATCGCTTCTCAGAAATTTACAAATGTTATCTTGCTCGTTCTTTCTTCGCTCTCCGCTACAAATAAATTTATCGCTACTTTCGCAATGACAATACAATCGCACACAATTTACAACATAACGAATAACCATTGTTATTTTACATTCAGAACAGACATAACCCAAACTTATACAATTTTTATTTAAATCTAAATAAACTAAACAATTATTCTGAGAGTATTTAACAGTTTCCTATTCGACAGGTTACAGGATTTTAGAAAGTAATAGATTTTATGGTTGATCATATTGAGGCTTTTGGCATGTGTTAAATACTCAATGCAATGTATGTTGCTCGAGCTTAGTTGGCGTTTGCACGTATGTGCCGACAAAAAACTATCTAAGGTCGAAGGACCACCCTTACTCAAGGGAACAAACGAAATCTATCTTGTAACTATTTTCTAAGTACTAGGCTAGCTATGTTCATGTGAACAGTTCAAGTGTTTTGGCAATTCTGCTCTTTTTGGAACTTGCACGAAAAAAATGGCTATTTTCCTCCCTTCCACGGCCAAATTGGAAGGGGTAGGCTGAAGGTGGGAGTTAGCCGGCATTTGGGCATGAGCTCTGGTAACATTGGGGAATTTCCAAGGCTCCGGTCGCTAAGTACCGCTACGGTTACCTATGCCCCTTTTTCGGGAAAAACCCTGGTCTATGAGGGTAAAAATGTGCGTGATTGCTGGGGCTATAAAATCTAGGTACTTGGGACTCGATGGTTGAAGCTGCGATTATAACTATCTACCTGATATTTGCCTTGCCGTAACAGCATGATTTGATCTGCATTTGTTTGTCTATTTGTTTATTTATACCGCGCTGAAGGCCGCAATTTTGGGTCTTCTTACTTAAAATTTTGAAAGTGGACTCATGACACCCTAAATTTGAGGTATAGATGTGGGCGGCAATTTGACAAGTTGTTGTCATCGATGTCGATCGTTGTCGAATCGATAAAAAACCGTGTTTTTGTATAGTTTTAGATGGTTTTTAACTGGAATCACGTTAAACGCTCTATAACTCATCGTTTATGACAATACTTGGTCGTCATTGACGTGAATCGTCGTGAAATTAGGAATAATCGTGTTTGGTATCATTTCTTATAATTAGTCGTTTGGAACGACTTTAAAATCTCTACTTCTCATTCGTTATTGGCAGATAGCAACTCAAAATCATTTTAATTGAAAAATTTGATGAATTCTTTTGAAGTTTTTATTTTTCTATTATTAATAGCTACTATTGCCTCTATGTACAACACTGTAGATTTAGTTAAAAGTCAGCTAAAAAGTTATCTGTCGAGTGTAAAGGGTTAATACACTTGCGTTTCATTATTTAGAACCATATCAAAACTTTTAGTAAAAATTGTTGCACTTAGTTCTTCAAAAGACAATCAGTATATGGCCAAATGGAATAATACGCAAAGGTTAAGTAATCTAGTAAATCGAAAAGCTAATATGTAATGAAAAAGTGTTTGAGAAAAATGAAGACCACCTAATTATTCTATTCTACCGAGAAAAGTATAGTGTTACTAAAATCTCAAAATTGACAAACAGAAATGACTATTATTAATTATCAAACAGAACAGAGTATATAATGTGTTAAAAAATCGAAATATTTATGAAAGAGCCAAAAGAAATGGAATATCTATATTTTGACGCGACATGTAATTCTGTTTGTTGCATCAAATTTCAACGACACAACAAAGCAAATCGCTGAGGAAGCAAGAGTAAACACATTTAGGAAATGTACGTTGTATTATTCAAAAAGGTAAACATATTAAACATAAAAAGTTGAAGCATGCCTCCCTTAATCGAGAACTACAAAGCAACACGAATAAAGTTTGCTTGTGAACACGACCATTGCATGAAAATATGACAATAGGTCATTTTCAGTAACGAAAATATTCACTTTGACAATCTCTACAAATGGTATAACTATAATAATAAATACAGCCGTATCAAAATCCATTATTTGAGGAAAGAAGGGCTGCGTTTAAGTTGTTAAATAAATGACGGCAGTATTATTGTATGTGTAGGAATTCGTCATCACGAAAAGACTCAAATAAATTTTTTATCAGATTGTATGAATAATATATATATTGAAATAATTGGGAAAGAATTAAACAAATATGCAGCGTTTATATCAAAGTTCTCTCGATACGAACATTATCAACAGTGTGTGGATATGAAAATATTTGCCGAGACAGGTAAATGAAAGACAATCCTATTAAAAGAGGTGTAAATCAAAATTGCATTGGTTTCAACCAAAAGTGAATATAAATATTATACAAAACTGTATGGAAATAATTGCTAAACTTGATACAAGTAAAACATGATATAACCAAATAAATCTAGCGCGATTTGATAGTTTGTATTACGTTTCTCCAAAATAATTAACACTAGAACTATCAATCAGTAAAAAAACTGGTTTCAGATTTTATATTACAAAACTTTATTGCCGTATTAGTTAATATTTCAATATTACTTCGCACTTCTTTATTTTCAGTTTAAAAATAAGTTTGCATACACCGATAACTCTATACCTTTATCAAGGCAGTAATTGTGTATCTCTATCATTTTATAGTTTTTTTATAGTACTACTCCTTTGTCCAGCCAGTATCGTAATATAGTTTTATACCTAACCTAACCGTTTATTATAAAAGTTCCATTTTCTTCGCGATAAATTGGTCGTAAATTTCTTACTCAGTAAAACACAAAACAATATGAAATCAAATTTTGTGAAAAAAATAGTTGCTCTACTTTAGTAATAAACAATGCTTATCGGAAAACCTAAGAATTTGCATACTTACTATAGAAATGATATGTGATTCATATAGTAAATAAAATGCTTCCTATATTTAAATATGAATCATTTAAAAATATGTAAAGTGCCTTATTATTCTGTTCGGAGCTATAATAGTACATCTATTATGGGATAAATTGTATAAGGGTTGTTACGACTAATTATTTACCGTATTATATTTCATGGTATATTGTTTCGTTTGTGAATAATAAGTCCCATGTTTATAATATAGTGTAAATATCAAAGGTGTTGTTAAACCATTCAGAAATGCATTAAGAGTCGTATGTCGATTCCGTTTTAATGGAGGTACTGGAGAGCCCCTACCATCGAATATCCAATTCCACAATAAACAGAGGCATGCAACTAGGAATATACACGTAATCCGAGTAAATAATCAAACATTTCACCGGGTTCTCAACTGTTTTTCCTACTATGCATAATATCTCGAATTGCGTCCATAATTAAACAGTAAATTTTTAACGAAGCTCTCGCACTTTGTGAAATATTGTCAAACAGGCTAATTACGTATTTAAAAGTTATATTGACTTTTTATTGAATGCATACGTGTAATGGTGTTAACTAATCAAATACTTGACTAATATCGAGTAAACTTCCCCAAATTGTACCCAATAAAAACAGATACTTATTACATGAAACATAGCAACGAAAATGAAACACAATCAGTGGTGATTAACTTTAGGTTAATAAATTGAAAGGTCAAGAAATAGCGAACTTGTACTCGCGGTTTATTTTTAACAGTACACTTTAAAATTACTGATTCGAAATTGTAAATTCTAATTCATACATTAAAATGTAATTGCTACATTCGTTACATTAATTTCCAAAAATATAATTAATTAGTTTCACGTAGAAAGCATTCAAATTTCGTATGTGAGCATTATACCGTATTTTCTAATCAATTCTTTTTATGTATTTTATTAATCTAATTTTCTATTTCTTCTCTATATCTGCTTCCACATTTGTTGGCTTGAATTTTGTTTTAATATACGATTTATCCCTACAAAATACCTTTATCCAGTCGGAAGAACTGTGCTTTTCATCCTTCTGTATAATATAACTTTTGCGGCTAATTTTGTTCTAAAAGATTACGTTGTTATATATACAATCTGAAGATTTACATTGGACATGTCTATTTTTGAAGAGTTGTTTTATACTCTTTTGAAAATGGGTCAAAAGGAACAAATACGTATTTCTTATTTGCTTTTGATTATATTTCTAAAGTGTAATTTATGAGAATGTATATGATTAATTGCTTACTTTACAAACTACTTGATTCTTTGTTAAATTAAGAAATAATCGTACCATTTAATCGATATTCATTTGCAATCATAGCATGGACGGAACGGTATTACACCAATGTATTAGGTTGGGGAATAAGTTCGTAGCGTTTTTATATTTTCCTTTGTTTTACGACGATTTTTTTGTTGTTTGACAAAGTGTATAATATTTTTCGATAGAGCTCTTTCTACTCTACAAATCTGTACTAATCGTTTTTTGGAGTAATTTAATTTTTTATTACTTTTGAGGCTTAGAAATGGAATATCCAAGAGGTAAAAAGCAACATTTTCGACACCTGCTCCTCTTCGCTCTTCATCGAGGCCAAAAAGCTGCTGAAGCAGCCCGGGACATTTGCAACATATATGGAGAAGGTGTCATAAACAAGTCTACAGAACGGAAATGGTTTGCAAAGTTAAAAAATGGCGATTTTGACATCGAATTGCGAAGAAGAGCAGGTGTCAAAAATGTTGCTTTTTCCCTCTTGGATATTCCATTTCTAAGCCTCAAAAGTAATAAAAAATTACATTACTCAAAAAAAGATTAGCACAGTTTTGTAGAGTAGAAAGGGCTCTGTCAAATGGATATTATACACTTTGTCCAACAGCAAAAAAATCGTTGTAAAACAAAGAAAAATATAAAAACGCTACGAACTTATTCCCCAACCCAATAGAACATATTTTAGGCGTCAAATTTGAACTGCTCAAACGTGTCGTGCAGTTCTCTATCAGGATACTAAACAATTGAAAAGCGGATACTTCCCCCTCTACTAATCGGAAAATTCTCTCTACGTACAATTTTGGCGTTAGAACATTCATATGTCGCAGGGAGATGATAAAAATAGGGATTTGATCAAATCCCTAAGGTATGTGAACAATTCACGGAAGATGTTAAAATAACAACTCTGTGGGGTGATCATTCTATATCTGAATTAGTCCAGATATAAAAAGAATCGAACTCTGATCGAATTTGTATCTGAAAAACAATTTAATGAAATTATCAGGACGTTTTTGAACAAGCGGCACGAAAAAGAAAAACCTTTGTGAACTCGCAAAAGAAGAGTATTTTAACATCTTCCGTGAATTGATCATATACGTTAGTTTAATCAAATCTCTATTTTCATTATTTCCTGCGACACACACATTTCTAGAATGAATACCACTTGTAGTTTTAGTTCAGCATAATTTTCAGTACACTTTTAATCAGCACAGCTTAATTTAAAAATTAGCTAAGTTTTAGATGCTTCCACAGAAATCCCATTTCCATAGGATTTGTTTTGGGATTCTTTATTTCACGGGTTCTCATAAATACTCATTTTACAAAATCCTCAAGGATCACGCCAAAAGGGTCATGAGAAACTTATTTTAGTATTTTTTTCATAGATTAATCATACGGTGACTCGTCTTGTGGATGTTGTTAACATTTCCTACGTCTAATAGCGGTTGTGGCTGGTTTAGTTCAAAAGAAATAGCAGGGACAAGATTTAAGCGCACGTACAAATTGAGGAAGCTTATTCTACGTACATAGCTAGAGAAAAAAGATATTCTTCAAATAAAAGTCTACCTTCCTCAAGTCGTGTTTTTTAAAATATTTTCCCTTTTAACTAACATTATTTTACGTAAAGAATTTAATTCTATTCGCAGAACTCTGTAGATGTGCTTTATTCAACAAATTATATAAAATGATGCTACGTATAGTGCATTCGATTTTGACGAATTGTTTTGTAATATATCCACAGAGAGTATCGAGCTCCTACATACTGTCAATATCTCACACTTCTCAACGTTTTGTTACCGAAAATATTTCAGTACTGTCAATAAATGATAAAGAACACGTGCCTGCGCAAAGTAAATCAGCACAGTTGAGTATACATTTTATACATACATATATAACAACGGTAAATACATTGTTTCTTATTTTAATCGCATAACATTTATTTATGATCTGTAGGAAGTTCAATGGAAACGTCATATAAAATTTCTTTCTTTTTATCTTGAAATCCTCACAATTTGTTGGGAGAAAAATTACTGTTATCGAATAGATAACATTTCATTCTTGAAAGTAAAAAAATATTTTATAACATAATATGATGGTAAAAATATCGAAAAGGTGCCTCGCCCTAATTATCTTGACTTTGACGTATGTTGTTCGAGACATGTCCTTGAGTAACAAACGCACAGCTTTAATCGTCGTTCGTTGTTTATTAAAAAAATGTAAACAAAAAGTCATAGCATAGATTTTGTTCATAAATCAACAAAAACAAATAAAGAGATCTGTCCTTTTGTATTTTTCTGTACCTCGCTCAAATTCTTCATTTATACGCCCCCATCGGAGACGCTCTATTCTATAGTACACACTAACCGTTCCCAAACTAACTGTTCCCAATGAACCTTCACTCTTCGGGCTAGTTTTAAATTTTATTTGTATTTTACTTACACTTTTTTTGTTAATAACTTAATAATAATCAATGTGCGACGGTTAAGTTACTAGAAAAAGTTACTTAGAGACATGTCCTTGAGAACATATAGCAAGGTCAAAATCAATGGTGCAGTGTCCTCTATTTGGCATAATTACTAATATAAGTGTAAGGAAAATCGACCGAATGATAGCATAGAAGGTGGAATTAAATAATGATAACCTATTTGTGGGCGTAAAATAACGTTAATATATATTCTGCTAAATCTGTAATGTAATTGCCTTGCTCACGCCAAGACGTCTACAACAAGAATGCCCCGAAAAGGACACTCTTAGCCTTAGGACACCCTTCGCCAGTCTAACCTGCGAATTGTTTATAGCTTTAACGGTTCCCTTCAAGGGCCATTGACAAAACGTCGATGGTCTACGTTTAACTTTCTAATATACGAAATGCAAGCTTTCGAATTTTCTTACATAACATAGGATAATATAACAAAATTGACAATGTAAAAAATCTTGAAGATGTGTGATTTAAGAAAAACAAACTGTCACGTGTCCTTTAGTATTTCAAAGTTATTTCAAGGTCATCTTGTCTTTTTTTTTATCATAAACCCATATTTTTTATTTCGGAATCATATTCTACGTGAGTAAATGCATGACATTTGTTTGAAACATTTTGTTGTAAGTTCAATATTCAACTTTCAACAAAATTCCTTAAAATATCTAGTTGATTTTTCACGTTAGTGTCAAAAATATTTTTTCTATTAAAATGGCAACGTTACATTCTTCTGGAAGGTTTATTATTCCATTGAAGAACATTACAATAAATGCTCGAAATTTTTACCCTCAACTACTAGACACTTATTAATTCGTTTAATAAAAAACCCATGGACAGATAATAATTTGCTCTTTCATGTTTTCTGGTGTAATAGGTGAATTGGAGTATACGTTTTCCTTCAGATAACCCCATAAGAAGTAATAGGGTGATGTTAGATCAGGTGATCTCGCTGGTCAGGAAGCTGAACCACCCCGACCTATCCAACGATCAGTAAAATCCCGATGTAGTATTTACCGTACAATACGTCAATAATGAGCTGGGCAACCGTCGTGTTGAAACCACACGTTTTGCCCGTCTGCTAGGCTTATATCTTCAATTAATACAGGTAATTCGCAATCGAGGTCTCGATATTTGTTTCCATCTAACGTGCCATCACTGACTCTTAAGATACTAATGATATTTGAAGATGTACGGCTACTAGGTGTAATATTAAACTTACAACGAAATGTATCAAACAAAAGTCATGCATTTTTTCACGTAGAATATGATTCCGGGATAAAAAATATGGGTTTGTGATAAAAAAAAGGTAAGATGATCTTGAAATATCCTTGAAGACGCCCATGCATTAAAAAATAGTAATGCCATTTGACTCCCCACTCGAAATACTAAAGGACACGTGTCAGTTTGTTTTTCTTAAGGGGGGCAATACCTTTAGAAACTTAAAAAATTGCAAAATTTTTTTTTCTACAAAATGTTAGTGCAACATCTCATCGCGCCGCAGATATTCACGCACTCGGTGCGGAGGGCTATGTAGTAGATTTGTTATTATCATGCCATTGCTGTGTTTGAAATTTTGTATTTTTACGGAGAATGAGCTTATGGAGAAAAATCAACTTTACGAGTAAGCTGAAGGATTACTATGTGGCGCAGGAATCGCAGATTAGTTGGTAAATCATTGAAATTATTCAGGTTTTACTTATCGAAACTTTAAACGAATTTTTCTCAAAACTACATTTTTTAAATTGGCGTGACTGATAACTCAAAAACTAGTTTATCAATCGCGCTCAAATTTTTTGCACATATCCACGACAATACTATCTAACATATGAACTTAAATGTACGAAATAAATTTAACATTAAAGTCCTTTTTTATTGCAGAATATTGCGAAAATTTTCAGTAAAATTCAAAGTTTTTCTTTAAAAGCGCGCCATCTCTTCAATTTTCCATATTTTTCACATTTCTTAGGTTCATCTACTAACTGTGAATGTTAATAATCGAAACATCGTTTGCAAACTTGTTTCAGACCAATGTAACTAAAGCTAGAAGTCACGCCGTTTCACGAGACGCGCCGAAACACTTCCAGGAAAGACTATCATAATTCTGCCATTTTTAAATAGTTTTAAAAAAAGAAAATATGTTGTAATAGGCAATAGTTATAATAAATTATACCTGAAATTTCGAAAATACAAGACAAAGATATCCTATACAAAAAATTCACAAATATCAGCTTATTTTCATCTATCTAAAGGTATTGCCCCCCTTTAAATCACACTTCTTCGAAGTTTTTTACATTGTCACCCCCTATAATAGAATGTAATTATATAATATAAAATAATATCATATTAAATCTTTTTCGACAGGTTGAACTGGTTAAGATGCGAATGTTTCAGCATTTTCAAAATATAAAATTAATTCGTATTACATACAAAAATACCCAAAAAGTAATTTCGGATCATTACAAAGGAAGAAATAGGTGAGACAATAGTGTGAAATTGTTAGCATACCGTGATCGCTGAAGTGAGAACAATACCACGCTATCCGAAATATATCGAGCCAAGTGTTCAAGATTTCGCATATAAGCTCTACGTTCAGAACGCTCTGCTCTAAAAAGCTCCCCTACTCCCCCCAGTACGTGAATTTAAAACAGGTAATTGCCTTTATCCACTGTTGTTGCTTTCCTTTCTCCCTCACTTTACATTCCTTTTGTATATAATTATATCCCCCTACTGATAAACTTCCTCTCCGAAATCTTTTTGTTACAGATTTACGTTACGATACTTGAACTTCGAACATGCTGCATAATTAAATATTATTTCCGTACATACGCTTTGAATTAAATAGCAAAAAAGAGGAATTTTTAAATATGCTCAATTAGCTGTAAAAAACGGAAACTTTATAGGAAACATTTATGAGAACATGAATGCAATACATTTATTATCTTAAAAACAAATAATATTAAACATTCATTTTGTGGTGGATAAATTATTTAAAAATCTTTCATAATTTTTAGACGTTGATTTATTAATTGACAATTAATAAGGTCAATGGAATAGAATAAAATGTTAGATTAGAACAACAAATAGAAAGACCGCTAATTTTTCGTCGACATGCGTTTGTTTTAACGACTTGCAGTCTGCTTTGACATATGCTGCCGATTTGTATATGAACAAAGTATATAAAATTATCAAAATGTCAGAGTGAAACTTTTCCTTGAACAAAGTGAACCATTTGGATGTACTTAAAGTTAATATTTTTTGTAGTCAGTAGAATTTAGTGCTATGATGACTTGAAATTCAAAATTCCCATTATTTGTTATTGCAATTTGCAATATTTTATTTGTACATTTTGTAGGTTAAATTTGTAAATTATTTATAAGTTTATACACATTATTAATAATTCCGTGAAAATCTTAATTTAATTATCTCTAATAATATAATAATTTAATTTATAGATGACTTACAGATTTTATTTTTATATATGCAGTAATGATTACGAAAACTTGTTTTAATGAGTTGAGTAACTGTTCACAATGATAAGAAATAATTATATTTTGTTTATATTCGTGCAAATATGCAACGATAATTAAGAAAACTTGTCTTCATACTGAATAGCATATTAAATATCAACGTTGTAACTTTTTATGAAAGGTGTTCCTAATTTGAATTTAATCATGATGTGATAACCTTGATAATATTCATAAAAATGTTACATTTTATAAAATTACTTTTATTTTCAAATAAAAATACTTTCTTGAATATTCATTATTCCAATTATATGAAAGGTGCTCGCCCTTCAATAATATTCAACGTTTCAATTCTTGGCAAAGACCCTCATCAGGATTTCGCGCGTAAAAGTTTTAACACTTCATCTGTCAGAAGAATTCAAGAAGCAATTACAGTTACACAATTTTATATACTACTATTATTTTATCATCTGGATGGTGAGGAATTACAATATTTAATTGAAGTGGGTAAAATCCACCGTTTTATGCGAAACAAGCCTGCAAAATAACATTTGATTTAAATATTAGACTTACGTATATTCAGTATCCTTTTCTATATTCTAAAATTATGTAAGATTCAATCTAGCAATAACATATGATACTTTGAGCCTAAATAATTCATATCGGTTTTACAATTTATGGAATTGGTATCTCTTCTTTTGCATAACATTTATAATCACAGTTTTTGTATAAATCCTTCCCAATATTTAAAATACTTATATTTTTAAAATCATAACATTACGAATCTAACATGTGCATTGTCAATCTCTTTTTAAAACGTATGTAGATTCAACGGAAGGACATAGTACCTACTCTCACAAAAGTAAATTCTATTTTACCAAAGAGTTTACAGTAAGTCCAGACCAAACCCGTCCAAACTTTCTGCCCTCCAGCTCGTATTTGTGCTGTTCAAGACATTTGAAGCGATATCTTGCTTCAATTGAAAAAGGAAGAAAGAAATTGCGAAATGGACTGAGCAGAGGGAATGTTCTTCTCCTGTGAAGTGTTTAAGTCGTTAATTTTATGGCCAATTCGAGCTCAGGCCCGAATTTCGAGCAACTTGGAACGCCCTCGGCTTTTGGAACAGGAACGCGTCTGGTGTAAAAAGTTCCTTTTGCTAACGTATTGAAAAAACTGTACAGGATCTCCCCAAACACCGACCCCACCATTATATTTCGGAAACTGCTTTAAATATCAAGGAGGACATAAGATGGTGGCAAGAATTTGACCGTGGATGGTCGTTTGAAGATCACGTGAACATCTTCAGTTTCTTAAATAGAACCCATTTTTTATTGCATATTCTTGTAGCCCTCGTCGAAATGTTGTCAAGACACTACCTATGTTTGTTTTTTTGTGTAAGTCATTCCCAAAATATGAAAATAATGTCAACATTCACGTTACCCAAGGTGTACTGAAGGTTGCATGATCAGATTTATGGTTCTCATGTGTCAATTCTGAAGCTTCATATCCTGAAAGTAAGTTGTACAAAAACATAGGTAGTGTTTTGAAAATGCCTCGACGAGGGCTACAAGAATAGGCAGTTCTATTTAACCCTTTCACAGTGAGGTAAAATTAGGAATCCTGATCCAAAAAATATCTAGTTCTTCGACAGTCTAGATAAAGAAATAGATAAAGCTCTTAAATAAAAAATATCTAGATTCTTTCTCAGTTAGAATAATATTAGAAAACAGAGGAAGCAAAGAATCTAGCGATAGACTTAGATATCTTTGGTCGACTAAACAGTTTGAACAGGATACACTGTTAATGGGATAAGAAACTGAAGATGACGTTTACGTGACCTCCAAACGACCTTCTAAGGTCAAATTATTGCCACCATCTAATGTCCCCCTTGATATGCTACAACGTTAATCTAAAACATTTTTCCATATTTAAAGCCGCTTCCAAAATATAAGGGTGGGGTCGGACTTTAGAGAGACCCTGTATACAGGTTGCGTGCTGTGAAGAGAAAAAAAATTGGGTGAAAACGATTTTATTACCACATTATGTTCCAAGGTATTGAAGTCAACTTTCTTTTCCAAATGAAATTGTATAAGGTGTTAACAGACCATGTTTGCTCAGCACCTTTTAATACATGGTAAAAATGTAAAAACAATATCTAATACTTGGTTCTTGCTGCAATTATTAAAAATGAATGCAATGTACAAATCAAGGTAGATCAATAAATTCGAATAATCAATAAAATTTGAAGAGACGTACACATATAGCTAAACGAAAGTATGTAGTTCTATTTAAAAGAAATAAATGTCACTGTGAATTTTTAGAAGAATTTCCGCCTAGATTTGATTTGTGTCTATAATAAGATATCTCACAGGAAACAGAGTAAGTTTTATTTGAAATATTTGTTTCAATAACGAATGGTTAGGAATGGGTCACTTTAAATGGGACACCGTGTACGTATGATTTGTATTCGGACGTCGAATCGTTATTCACTTTTTTTTCCGACACGGTGACGTGACGATCACGTACCATTTCAGATACGAACAAGGCTATCATCGGTACTTCCTATTCAGTCCGTTTTTTCCATAAAAATCAATAAATTTGTAAGCACGATATCTCAAAACGTAGTTCAAATCGGATAACTGCAGTAAAAGTTAATGGATTCGTCTTGAAAAGTATAAATAAATGATCTGATTTATGGAAACAAGAAATATACAATTCCATTCTTTAAAAAAGTGCATTTTAGCAAAACTGCTTACTGTTTCCACATAAATCTATTCTTCGGAACATTCAATTTGAAAAAAAAATACGGTACTTTATTAGAAATATCAACAGTTAGTGAGATATTTTTAGTTTCGTGTGAAACACTTGTTTTTCAATTTAAAATACTTTACGAATCATTAACTTTATTTATGTCGTACCTTCATGTTTTCTTGCAAAGAATACCACTGAGAATTAACCTATGTAAAAAAAATGTCGCTCTTTATTGCAAGTTTAAATACGATTTTTAAAGCTTTTCAGATTCATCGATAATTTAAATATACAGAAAATTAGCCTGTTACGTTTTTTTGCAATAACGTAAAATTTTTGTTTGAAACAGTTTTTATCATTTATATTTTTTGAGCTCAAAAGCGTTGCTGGACTTTTGACGTACCTTTTATGTAATTCGAGGTTAATCTTTTTTAATTCTATGTTCTGTATTTTTCAAAAAATACTTATAATTACTTTTGATGCACTTACGAAAATGAAAAATTCTTGTGCATTACTGTAGAAGTAACTACCCTTTCAACCCGTTTGCAATTTGATTAATTTAAAACGATTGCGCCGGAAGTTGAATAACTTTCAATTGCTGCTAAATATTACGAAAATGAAACTGTGAATTGCAGAATAGTAAATGAATTTTTTACTTGTTTTCACGTAACAACATCTACAGTTCTTAGGTTGCACACTATGAATTGTAAAGTATAAAGAATTATAAAGTACAAAGTTAAGCGAAAAAAATATGAATAATGATGATAACCTAAAATAGAAAAAGAAATATTATAAGTGTGAACTTAAATTTAATTTATCATAATATAAATAGTAATACAAAACATTTAATCAGTAACTTATTAAGTTTGTTTATTTCCGCACATCTGAAACTTTATGTATATAGTTTTGTCTGATTTAAATAACTTCCCTTATTCATTCAATTTAATTTGTCTATAATTTAGCTGTACAATATTAGAATGTTAACTTTTAATTTTATGTCAAATACAGGTTCGTAGAAAAACGTAAGCATGGAAAATGGCAGATTCTTTTCATACTAGAAGATGGTATTCTAATTCTCAATTATTTTAAATAAAATGTATAATAAACGTAAAATACTAAAAGAATTTACTAGTAAAGAACTTATTACTAAATTATTTATACTAACGTATACTATATACTAAAGAATTTATTACTAAAGAAGAACACTTCTTTTGAGGCATCCCGTAGAATGTATAAAAAGTTAAATATAATATTGTAACAATATCATTCCCTTAATAAGTATAATGAAAATCATTTGCATTATTTTGTCATTTAATTACGTCCTGAATATTCCCTCAATATTAAATATCTAATTTACATGAAAGTTAAAACCAAGCAGACATCAGTTATTTTTTAATATTATTCTTAAATATTATTATTCTTGAATAATAGAGTTATTCATGAATAATACAGTTTGTTTAATGTAAATTTCAGTGAAATTAAATTCAGGTTCAGTTTTCAGTTACCACTTGCAAGCATCTGTATAAATGAATATTTATATATCTCACACGATGTTACGTTTGTATACTGAATAATAAATAACTGTAAAATTGACAGATAAGCAATAAGGAAGTTGAGGTTTATTAATGGCGGTCACTAACGATACGTAGTAATCAAAACGATTTCACTTGCGTTATTTATTAGAGTATTTGCATGCCTAGTTATAAATAACGCATATCGCGTATTTGCTTTACACTTTTAACGTACTTTATTTTATCATTATAACCATCTTGCATAAAAAGCAGCACGATATAGGGCATATCAATGTATGCGCATTTCACATGTACATTTCTTAATCACGTAAATATGAAAATTGGTTACACACATATTCATCATTATGTATCGTGCTTGATGGATCGCCACAAAATAATTACCCAGCCAACTGGAAATGTTTACGAAACTTACTATTACTATTATTGTAATCATACAAACATCGCAAATGATTACACAATAATAATTGTTATTACTATTACCTGATCAACAATTTCTCGATATCTATGTTTGCTTTAAGAAAATAGCTGTTACTTATCTATCTTTTGATTGGAATGTAGTAAAATATTATATTTAAATATATTCTGCTACCTATAAAATATAAACAAAAAGAATGACCTATTTTTTAAATTCTAAATTGTACATTTTTCACATTTACAAATTCTATTTATTACATAATTAATTACAGTCGTATCTGCTATTTGGCACCAACTACTTGCGGAATAACCGGTGTAATTGGGAAAAAGCGGGAGTTTAAAAATACTTAAATTTACAAAATTTATAAATTTCACAAAATTTACAAATTTATACATTTTTAAATTCGTAAATGTCCAAATTCTTAAATTTCTCGTATCTTCAAATTTAATTTATAAATTCAAATTCATAGAATTTTGCAAATTTCGAAGTTCCTAAATTCTTAAATCCCCAAATTCAAATGATTCTTCGTTTCCAAATTACCATATTTACAAATTCTTAAATTTTCAAATTCTTATATTTTTAGATACTAAAATTCAAAAATTCAAAAATTTCAAAAGTTCTTATTTTCAAATTTTTAAACGTCCAAATTTTCTAAACATCCCTATTTTCAAATCTCCAAATTTGAAATATGTCCCCGTTTCCAAACTTCTGTTACGAATTAAGACTTTGAACGAGAGGGATGGCAAATATTAGTCGAAATGGTTAGGTCGCGTAACTTTTATGATCGGAATAGTCAATACACGCTGACCGGCTAAGTCATATCGTTATGGAAGCGGTCACTATAATATTAATAACGACACATTAATTGTTATTGAATTATAAGTACGAAAGACATTACAGTTTACCTGAAAACATAACAATATATTACAAATTCACTCTACTACAATTATTGTTGTCACAAAAATTGAAGTATGAAAATACACGGTTCGGCCAAATAACATAAAGACAGACATCACATAATGCTTTATGGAAAGTACAAAAAAAATATGCAAAAGAATTTTTTAAAAATTTATTGTGGTCCTGTGAGTTTACGCCAATGTTATTTTTCGTCGAGCGACGTTAACGCGTATCGTGCTTCACCACATTTCATTCAAAATGTAAAAAGTTTTTTAAATAATAACTATGGTTATTAGATAAGAAGTAAAGGAACGATCACCTATCATGCAAGGTCCCCACATCTTACACCTATGGATCTGTATTTATGGAGATATGTTAATCCTTGTTTTGAGGCGTGTGTAAATTAGATAGTGAATTTTGAAAGTCAATCTTTCGAGTATGCCCACTTTGTACGTCATCTTTAATGACGAACGAATCGTTAGAATTCGGATGACGGAAGGTGTTAATTGAGGTTGGCACGAGCTGCACAACAAACAAGTTAGAACTTTATTGATAACTGAAACAATGAGTTAATCAGAGAGTTAAACTATTGAAGACTGAATTCTATCGAAGAAGGTTAGTATTGGTCAAAGGTTTGCGAGAATCTGCTGTTACGAGCAACACGCTTTTCTTAAATCACCTTGGTGAAGGTGGACTGATGGCGATGATAAAATTCTAATTGACTGAAATTGTAAAGTGAAGTTTTAGCAAACTAACCACTTGCAAACTAATGGTTACCCTCAGGTAATGTAAGTACCCACGAGTGACGTGTACGCGAATTTCCCAACGCATCGACTGTGGCAGGTCATAGTCTTATGAAGCCTTTGAACCTATTAAGACAAGTTGAAATTAAAGAAACAAGCCAGAAATACTAATTCAAGAAAAAGAAGCAATTGTCGCTAGTAAGATCGTAAAAGACGAAAAATATTCAATTGCTTCATAAACTTATTCTTGCTGTGAGTCAGTTCAGAATCTTTTCGGATGGCTAAAGCCATTTGCCGTGTTAATACTCTGAACTGTTTTATTACATGCGCTGTAATAAGAAGGAAATAACGATGACCGATTAGGGTTACAGCTTGAATAGGTAACACATTGCCATACCTTGACGAGTCTGACTCGCATTCACAGTTCAAACATGATAAGTCTTACTTGAATTTATAATACGCTTTATCTTGGAATTGGGGTACACTTATGATTTGCATAGTCAAGAATCGCTAAATATGAAAGTAACATAACATTTTAATTTTCTTTATTCATTTTATTATTGCAGCAGTGGATAGTTCTATCTAACGCATGCAATAAACGCATTGTACGGCAAGGAGTTAAAGAAAAAGTATACATTAAAAATATCGGAAGGACCAGTTAGTGCAAGCTAATTACGTATTTAAGAAACTGAAACTATGGTTTACTAGGTGCTCTACGATTAACCAAAATGCTTGTAAGTGTTCGCTAAATGTTTCTATGTGCTGACTAAGTGCTTTTATCTATTTTACTAAACTGTTTCTATCGATTGCTAACTGGTTTCTGTCAAGAGTGCACAAAACTATGGTCGATGTCACTTCGGCATAGACGTTCCTGACGGGGGAGGAACGTTCTGATAGGTTCAAAGAGTGCAAAACCCATGGAAGGAAGGTGGCAAGTTTCCGCCCTTCTTGGGTTTTCCCACTCGTCAATTTTAACCAATTATTCGACCCTTGACCATGGCAAACAATAAAGTCAAGAAGCGTGCTGACCTTGGTAAAACATGCTAGAAATAACGGACTAGAAAGTTGGAAACGCTAATACCTTGCAACCAAATGTGAACAATGAACGAAAAAAGCTACTGTAAGAATCGCGGGTCTTTATGGCTTCATGAGTTTACGGCTGCCACGAAATGGTTTACAAAATTCCCGAAGGGACCGATTATAAATTATAGAGAAAACGATGATCTTAGAACTATATAAAGTATGAATCTATAAAATCGCAAACCTAAGGCTAAGTAGATATATACAAAGCTAAAAACCTATAGCAGGCCTTAACAACCTATTTTCAAATTTAGAGTGTAAAACAACCTTAAAAAATAGACATGTCCAATGTAAACATCTTCATATTGTACGTATAACAATGTAATCTTTTCGAACAAAATTTGCCGCAAAAGTTATATCATACAGAAGAATGAGAAACACAGTTCTTCCGACTCTGGATCCAACTTCTTATTCTGGATTATTCTAATGAGGATATGTGGGTTTACTTATTACTCAATTGAACTCTGTATATTAAATAGGTACTTGATTTTAACACATAGATATTGCGAAGACTCGATGTGTAGTTGAGAACAATATCGAATAGAAATATACACTGACTTCGCGGGTTCTATTTGACTAAGTTTTGATCGATAAGAACTTCAACCTGATCTCGCTTGGATAGTAACCACCAACTCATGCTATGTGCAAAATGTTCACGACTAACTGAAGTTTGGTATTGTTCGAAGAATATTGTAACGAACAGGTTCGTGTATGTATTACTTAGAAGGGTAGTGGTGCTTTCCGAAATTTCCACAGATAAGGGTGTTGGTGATATATGTGGTGTGTCAGTATGCGGTTGCTATCCAAGTAATCGCGTTGATCTCCTGTTTCCAGAAAATCTGTGATCCGACCACGTCTGGGGCAGTAATTGCATTGGGCCTTCTGCTTTCCAGAAAACAGACAGTCACGTATCTCTTGAGCATTCCCCATTGAAACAATACCAATTTTGTAGAATTTTTGATAAAAACATATCAAGAAATATGCTCCATACGTCTCACTTCCAAATATTTAATCTTCCAAACTCGTTGATACTTCAAAACTCATATTTCCAAGTTTGTTAATCACCAAATTCAAAAACTTCCAAACTGTAAAATTTAAAAATTGGAAAATTGGAAAACTATAAATTGTAGAATTGCAGAATTGTAGAATTGTAGAATTGTAGAATTGTAGAATTGTAGAATTGCAGAATTGTAGAGTTGTAGAATTGTAGAATTGTAGAATTGTAGAATTGTAGAATTGTAGAATTGTAGAATTGTAGAATTGTAGAATTGCAGAATTGCCGAATGTAGAATCGTAAACTGGTCGAATTATCAAGTTGTCCAATTTTATAAACTTTAAATTTGTTATTTCTAAATCGCCCAGTTTTCTCATTACCAATTTCTCAAATCTTCCAATTTTCGAAATGTTTATATCCTCAAATTTCCGTAGTTTCAAATTTGCTACGTTGTGCACTTGGAAAATTTGTAAATTTGAAAATTGTCCAATCAGAAATGAACTCTGTACATTGTTCTTATTTCTCAAGAAGGTAACTGTACTTCCTACTTTTGCAGAAATATATAGATAGAAGTAGAACTAGTTTTACATAACGTAGAAGTAGAACCACAATTTATAAACTGACAATGAGTGTACACAGTAATATGGAACAGTGTTTCTTTAAAAAATGGAAAAGAAGGGTTGTACTATATTTTACTTGTAATACAATGACTTTTTATATTTACATAATTTTGCGAAGAATAAAGATGACCTCCAGCTTTTTAAACGGAGTATTATATCTTTTAATGTCATATGGGATCGTGTGTCAAGATAAATTCGTTTGATTGCATGACTATGTATAATCTTCAAGCATATGGAACGGTAGAAATAAAGGAACCAATGAAAATGAAAGAAGCAAATATAATAATAGTAGTAGATGATGAACATGCAACAGTTATTATGAAAAAAACTAGATTATATTAAACAATAAATTAAAAGTATTACTCCTAATTTTCATTATTAGTGTTCAGATAGTTTCTGAATTTTTCAATAATTTCGTTACTACATTTTAAACTTGCAGGTAGGAACTTTTCGTTTTTGTCTTATGAATCAAGAACTGGACAATCGCAACTCGATCTTTGATTGAAAACTATCATTTTTTCATCTTACTTTTACAATTCGTTGATATTCAACTGAGATAAAACAATTAATTTCGGTCAGTGGATGAAATTAGAAAAATAGCTGTAATTCGTAACAATTAGGTTAATTTAAACATTGACCTCAAAATAACTTACGGCTGCGTACGCCAATAATTCCCGTTTAAATATTTACTTGTCACTATTATTATGGGACAGAAAAAAGTATTTATTAGTATGTTGTCACTACAAATTGATAGAACTACATGTCGTGCTCAATGCGACTTCCATTAACAAGAATGTACATCTGATATGAGTTCAATTCATTACATTCTTCGTACTTTGTACTAATGTTGTGTATGCAGGCAAATGCTTCTTTCACCCTAGTTTGTAAGTGGTTTAAATTTCTTGACGATATGATATAAACAATATCTTTAATATGACTTCATAAAAACGATCCATGGTGGTACATTGAGGGATCTTGTATGATCATATTATAGGTCCGCATATTCCGATTTATTTATTGTAAGGGTGGCTTAAATCCGATACAGGAATTAATTCTGAGAACTCTTTGGAAAGCTGAACTATTCCTTATTCACAATCATTAACAATGCTGCATTCTTCTTCTTTAAACAAAACCTCGACCGTTCGAGATGGTCATAGTTTTCAATGCTTGCGAATGACAAATGTTTCAAAAGATCGTAGGCCTTCACACGGGTTACATTACTGTTAAACATATTGCTTAAGAAAGTTGTTACGATCTGCAAATATAAAGTGGATTCGTGAGAAATCCATGGCAGTGATTTCCAATAGTTTCGAAACTCATTATTTAAAAATTGTTGCTATTTCTTGCCATTTAATATTAAACAAACCGCAATATAATCTCCACTTATATTGAAGTTCAAACTATAGTTGAAAAATAAATAAACAAAACAAAATATAAATTAAAATACGTTTTAATTTTCTACTCCTAATCTGTAGTATTAATGTAGTAGTTAATTTTTTAATCTAATTTGTAGTAACAACGTACTAATAAATATTACGAAATGTTCAGTGTATTTCTTTCATCTCAGTCCTTACATAGCCTCGAAAGTGATAGTCATGTATTTGAGTGAATTTGTCTTAGCACGAGCTTTCATGTAATGTTAAAAAATTTATAACTTTGAAGACCACTTTTCTTGCAAAATAACGCAAATATAAAAATTAATGTACGTTTTTATATTTTTACCTTTTCCAATTTTTTTTCAAATTCTTACTGCATACTGAGGGTTTAGAACGAGACAACGTTAACTCCAAAAACAATAAGTTGGAGTCAAATAACGCTATGTCTAGTTAGCGTCTTTTTCTTCAAAAACTGTTCATTTTTTCGTAACAACATTTTTGTAGTTGAAACGTACGACTTTTGTGATCGTAAATCTGTCATTAACACAAAAAGTAAATTTTTGGAGTTACTATTATCTGGCTCTAAATCCTTGACATGAGAAAGATGCTGGTACTCATTATCGCGAACACTTTACATGTATTATATATACAGGCTGTCCCAATTTATATCAGCAAACTTTATTAACATATTTTATTGCTAAAAATAAAAAAATCTTATACTAACATAGGGTTTCAAACATTTTACTAAAAAGTTATAACAAAAGTACGAAATGAAAATAGACTGCCTTGTTGTTTGATATCACATATAGGTTATTAACACTTATCGGTCGCTAGTTTTTTATACGTGATTCTCAGTAGGTTGTAACTGGTTTCGGTAAATATGCGAAAAACCTTCAGTATTATAAGAATAACATTTTTATTTTGAGAATATATTACAAACATATGAGTTTCAAATAATTATTTATAAGTTTTTAACGTATGATATTTTTTGAAACAATCTCCAACATGAAGGAATGGTTTTCTGTTGCACGTTCCATAGAAGTATAGTGTTGTTTTTTTCCTTCAAGCAACTTACAATTAGAACATACTAAGCAACTGTTGTTTTCCTTTAACATCAAGTTGCAAGATATGTAGTTTTCCATCTAATCTATCTTCATTGTCTGTTGTTAATGGCGTTCCATATCGCGCAGTTCCACCTTCTCGAAAATTAAAATTTCGACAGGTTCCATCATTGTCACCTTCCACGTGACGTGCGACCGCAGCGCCAAAGTAATGTTGTCATGTGAGAGGTGACTTACGACCGATAAGGGTTAATTAAATATGAAAAAATATTTATGCGAACACAGGCCCTTTACTGAATTATTAAATGTTATTAAAAAAAAATAATAATGTCGACAATTATTCGTATATTGTATCGAAAAA
The DNA here is from genome assembly GCA_945859595.2 of Megachile willughbiella. Classification (NCBI taxonomy): domain Eukaryota; kingdom Metazoa; phylum Arthropoda; class Insecta; order Hymenoptera; family Megachilidae; genus Megachile; species Megachile willughbiella. The sequence goes on from OX243801.1 coordinate 12,290,753, forward strand.
GAAAATCATATGCTGCTCCTAATATTTGAATAAAACATTTAAGAGCATGTGTTTATATAACACTCTTTTATCATTTTTATTTATAGAAAATACTGGTAAAAGTTTACGTACAAAACTGGGGCACACAGTATGTGACATAAAAAACAAAGCAGTCCAAAGCCGTTTTGTACTATTGTTATAACTTTTTATGTTGATAAAGTTTGACAGTAAGGGACAAGCAGGAAAACTCTGTATATGTATAATAGATGTATAAGATAGATATAAAAACATACGTGATTATTATATATGGATAATTTTATATAATACGATTTAATAATGAACGAAGGGGAGCAACGAAATTGTGAAAAGGTGAAAGTTCAAGAAATACAAATCTGGATACGACTGTACATTTAAGAGCAGATCTGACTCCCGTTTGGAGAAATATGGCAATCAAGAAGAAAGAGACCTACAATTCGTTTATTTTGAACGATTTTTGAATATTGGGATTTGGGGATTTTGGGATTGAGTAGTTTACTAATTTTATAACGAAGAACTATTGTAAATTTCTAACTTTGCCAAATTTCTATTTCCTAAATTTTCCAAATTTCTGCATTTCTAAATTTCTACATTTGCTAAGTTCCACATCCTAAAACTTTTCAAAATTCCAAATTTCCATATTTCTAAATTACTACATTTTTATAATCAAAAATTTCTAAATTTCTAAATGTCCAAATTTAAAAAATTTCCAAATATCGAAATTTTAAAAGTAGTACGTTTTCTAAATTTCCAAATTGGTACTAATTAAAAATTGAAATAAATTAAACAAGTTTGCAAATTTTCAAATTTTTTAATTTTTCAAATTCCCAACATTCCGAAATTTTGGCATTTCAACGTTTCTAAGTTCCGAAATTCTGAAATTGAAAAATTGTTCAAATTTTGAAATTGCAAAACTTCTAAAATTTCCTAAGGCACCTAGATTTGCTTTTGGCTGCAGAGGCTTTCATACGATATAGTTTTACAACTGTTCGGCTACGAAATTTTGTGCCCATACATATTCCCTTAATTGGCAATTGTTACTTCCGCAGATGCTACACCAATACGTTGTAAGTTCGAACATTATCCGGACGTTGTAATCAACCAGCCGTCACAGTTTGTCGAATTCATTGCTTTCTTCTCGCCTCATTAACCTCGAGGAAATGCAGATCTTCGGTTTCCATTAGTATTCCTCTCCGCCAATGCAAATTTCGCTAAATATGAGGTTCCGCAATGAAAATTTTGGTTGTAGAAGCATTGAAAATATCGAGAATGAAAATAACGCTAAGCGGGAGTAATTACAATAACGAAAATGATGTAAAGGTAAATTGATGACGCTAATCACCTGACTATGAAATTAAATTTAATCAGGGCGATATTGATTAGACAGAAATAAAGTGGCACTGTCAATACATCACATTTAATAATTTATTGAAAATTTTGTTTGATGTAATATCTGCATGAAAGTGGTAATATTCAACTTTATATACTTGCTGCTTTTAATTAAAATATGTCCATTAATGAAGCAATTATTTCCATTTCCGGAACAACATGTTTCACTGTAGCAAATAGTTATGCAATATACTTATTTCCTGATTTATACCGAAGAAAAACGTGTAAATCGAAATTATTGTCGGGTAAACAAGTTCAAATTAAATCGTGTTTAATTTTACTTTAATCAGCAAAATGTCAGAAATATATTGGTGAACGTTTTATAACAAAAGAATCTGTCTTTGGTATTGTCAAAGTGTTCACTTTTATAAGTTCTTTTTTAAAATCTGTTATTTTATAAGACGTGTAAAAGCGAAAACATGTCAATAAAATCCGTGCAAATCGGGGATAGGTATATTGAATAAAGTAAAAGACTGGAAATGACGTAAATTAAATTACGGGCGTCTATATCTAAAATTACTCAGGATTATGCAACTGGATATATGTTATAGAACCGTTCGATTTTTCAAATTATTTCAATATTACAGTAATTGTAAAATTTACTCAACAGATTTTAGTTAGAGAAAGAACACGGTATGAAAAAGATATTTTAAGGGCAAATTTTGCAGAAAGTGTTTTTGTCTGAAATTTTATTTAATTCTTATTAAAAGTAAACATTTTACATTTTACATGCTTTACATTGAAGAATCAAGAGATTTGGTAGAAATGTCTCCACGAACGTATTCTTTTCTTCGATACATACTAAAGGAACAGAATCGCCTGTCAACAATTCAAAACCGACGAAAGGTAAGAGGGTGAGCATTCACGCATTTTATGTATTGTCTTGTTTGACATTTTGAGCGAAGTTTCGTTGACAGGCTTCCAGGAGTAAGCATCCCTCTTTTCTCCGCTATCACCTTAACAAAAACTGGGATGGAAAATATAGGTCTAACAATAAGAAAGGATCAGAACATGTTGCTTCAAAAATTAGATTCTGCTATCCTCCTTTTTCCGTTGTAACTTGATCGCGTCTGTTTTCCATTTAGCGCTGTTGGAAAAAATCAGTTCATAAAATATAAATAACATGTTGTAGAATACAATAGAATTAGAATGGAATACATCTTACTTGTATTCTTATTTGTCATTCTTATTTGTATTCTATGACATCTTATATTTTGGAATTATTAAAAACACTTCATCAGGGAAATTTATATCAAGACCTTTTCAATAATAATAACATTTATTAAATATTCATCGACAATGAGATATTGATCCATAATTGAGACATTAATTATGAGATATCGCTGTTCCAGAATAATAACAGCGAAACTAATTTACAAATTATTAAATGAGGGAAGAGGGTAAGATGAAATCAATCAGTATTTGTTTATACATATTGTTATATATACAAAATTGTCAAATTAAAAAAAAAATATATATATAAGGGTGGCTATAAAAAAATATTTTTCGCTCTCACTCTCTGAGAAGTTAGTATATGATACAAAAAAATCCTCACAAAGTTTCAGTTCAAAAATTCTAATTTAAGAGGTCGTTCGAAGCAATTTTAACTATTTATTTATTATTAGTTCTTAATTATATGAAGCAAATAAAATTTTAAATAAAATAAATGAAATCTAATTTTATACTAAAATTATCTTAATATAAAATAATACAAAAGGTAATAATTTTTGCAATATTTGGCGGCTTTAAATGTAAAGTTGCGTGTAAGAAACCATAAAGAGTTAACAAAATATACTACATGAAAATAATACATGAAATATGATAATTTGGATAAAGACTTCACATGTATGCAATTTATATCTCTTAACACTATTTCTACCAGGAGGTGTCAAAATACACCTTCCAAATAACTTACAATTATTCTCTAAGTTCATCATTTCTCCACAATTAATTTTTTGACTTTTCATAGAATAGTTGTTAAATTAATTCAGTGATATCATTTTCTTCCAGCTCATCCTAGATTTAAAAATGTGCATATGGTATTCTTATTTCTACCATGAGGTCTTTTGACACCTTAAGGATTTCATAACAGTGCCCAATTTTAAACCATTTTACATATAAATATCAATTATAATCAAATTATAGAATCCCGATTTCAGTTGTAACGGAAAATACAGGAGTTGCGGCATAACTTTGATATTCGCGTATTTCCCGCCATGTTGCATTGTAGTGTATACCGCTATATTTATATTTCGTAGATGGACGAATTAACCTAACCTAACCTGATTAAATAATCTCTAATAAAAAACATATCAACGTATCAATAAATATGTTCCTCAAATTATCTACATTTAATTTATAATTTGAAATCCCAACAGTTTTGGCAATTATTTGCATTCAAACGAAAAGGTATTAAAAGACACCTTTTCATCGAAATAGGTATACACAAAATCATGGTAGAAATAGTGTTAAAGTATGCCATTCTTTATAAACTAAATTTCGCAGTATTGATTTCGCCGAAAAATGGCGTAATTGACTTAATCTTGTTGACCGTTTCAGGACTCTGATTAGAGGGTTTCTAGATGCCAATAATGTCGTTACTGAAACATTCGTTCTTCACTATCGCACTTCGTAGCAATAACAGCGCAAGTGTTAATTCTGCCATACACTGAGAACACAAATTTAGTAGTAAGGGAGTAGTAACTTTAACAGTAGAGAATGCAAGTAATATTGTTTATTTTACCATTATATGTAAAACATTGTCTTCATTACAAAATTATGAGACTTAATAAATTAAATTGATAAAACGGCTTTCTATAGTTACTGTTTCACTGAAACGGCGCGGCGATGTGTATATAGACATAATACAAAATGAATCAAGAACTTTTCATTTTATTTCTTAGAGATGTCATAATCATTTTACATAAAAATAAGCTTATTCATATTTGGTCATCCTTGTGAGTTACTTGTTAGTTGAGAATATATTTAACATTTAATTCGTTGATTTTCAAAAATATTAAATTGAAATATTTCATTATATCGCGACTGCTGTGTTAAGAAGATTGAATGACAAGTTCTAGGCTCCGAATCCCCTCACGATTAAAAAATATGTTTCTGGTTTTTATCGCATGATTGAATATTCTTGGTACGTAACAAAATTAATATTCGACAGATGAATTTCTTTTATGGTTAACCAAGTATGTTTTCCAGATACTGTGAGGAGAGCAAAATGTTCTTAAAATCCATCGACTTTAATGAAATGTTTGTTTTGATGAAAATACTTGTATCCTTCGTGTTCCTATGGTATGTACCACTATAACCATTGTGGTAATAACTTGAAATAATGACCATTGTAAATGTTATGATTCAATTATAACTTTAAGTGGAAAATATGAAAATGTATAAGTACGTCCACAAAGAAGAAACAAAACAAAATTATATATATAAAAAGCAGAAAAAAATGTATTCGTTATGAGGAAGTTAAACTAGGGATAAAGTAATTCATGAACCTGTCATTATACTACCACACTGCCACGATATGATTATTAAAATTCAACAGTTTTGGGAATGACAATATTAAATGTAAACTATCTTCCCAAATAATGAGTATTCACATAAACGACATGAGTCTCTTATTTTTTCTTCAAATTCTAGATTCATATATAAAAGTGTTTTATCAAAATCGATAATGGAATAGCTATAAAATTTATTTTGCATACTAAATAGGTTTCCTCCCCAAACGGGACATTTCTCTCCAGGTTTCAGTTATCCGCTGAATCTCAATTCATCCGACCTGTCTGCCTCCAATTAGGTCGATTAATTAAGGTGCAATTAGACCTACATTGTTTTGTGCGGACAGCATTGACGTAAATCTAATATTCATTCAGATCGAAATTATTTGTTGTAATAGTACGTATAGCAAATTTTTTCTTTCTCTAGTATGCCCATGTATTATCAATTTATTCGATTCATAATATTTGGAAGACATGATACTAGAATAATGATAAAGGGTACATTCTTACGCAGCGCTTCTTATTTTTCGAAACACCAATTTCTACGTCAATTTTGAAAACATCACTATTTTGTTCTAAATATGAATTACTTCTAGTTAAACGAAATATTTCATATCAAACTTTGAAATACCTCATGAATAGTTGGTTTCTTTAACATCGTATCCTAACATATTCTTATGCAGAATATTTTAAAATATCAACTTATATTTAAAAATTATTTGATTTGAAAAATGACAGTGACCTTGAATTTAAAAAAAAGTGACTTCAAATAGGCATTGTTTCTAACGTTGTATACACCCTGTAAAATGATATAACTTTTCCATGCAATGATTAATATGAAATTAATATAATAACATTAATAATATATTAAATTAGTAGTTAAGTGACATAATTACGAAATATTTAGTTGTTCCCATTTAAATATCCCTTAACGTACATATACAAGGAACGGGTTGTATGAAATATAAAGAGTGTTTCAAACAGATAATCTGATATTTAATGGATCTATAGCATTCGTGGGGAGAAGTAAAAAGTACCTAATAATAGTTCTTGAAAGTTGTTGAATAGTTCTACTAGTCTTTGATGTTATGAACTAGTCTCTCCGTAATACATGGAATTTACACAGTTCATAGATGCAAACGTAGTAGAACTCTTCACATTTGCAGATTCGATATATCTTCTTTCCATTTCTATGCAAAGCTCATATCTACAAATCATAGATCGTCGTACATTTTCAAATATTCCTTCCGTGTCACGTACTGAACGACACGAATTTTCTGTTCGTTGTCATAAGTTCAGCACATTATTTACTGCTGATGAACAGACAAAAGTCTTAACTGCTCCTACAAAAGAAATCTGAATCATGTGATTCAAATCAGGTGATCGAGGAAACTATTCCACTGTGTAACCTCTCTACGACTCTAAAAACTTGATATGTAATAATTATTATTGTAACAACGAGCATTTTTAAGTGATATAAGTACAGTTTTTTAAAAGAAATGAGTTAATAATAGTTTGAGACAATTATATATATCCACTTTTTATATTTATACTCTACAATCTATATTTTTAATAGTTTATTTATACCAGTTTTAGTACTTATTATCCTATTAATTACTATTATAATTAATAATTTCTTATATATAAATAATAATATTTAATATACATTCTAATAGTCGACTTTCATTTACTACCCATGTTTTTTAAATACTTTATTATGTTTAGTCTTTTATATCGAAATTATATTTATTCTCCCATCAATATTTTTAATAAATTCACTGATAACTTTTGACATTGAGTCGACGACTATAGTAAGAAACATAAACAAGATTTATGTATATATACATACAAGGCACTCTATTGAACGCAAAATGCTATCGAAAATTTATGTAGCCTTAAGATTACTATTTCCTCAAATATCTCGAAATCTAAAGGAGTCCGATTGCCATATATGTAGCAAAAAATTGTTTAGAACGATGACCTTGACAACATATTTCAAGGTGATCGAAATTAGAAGTGGTTCCCTTATTCTAAATACTTACCCTATTACCTAATCAAATTTTTAACCTCTTTGGTATTTGGCAGTTATTATTCGACTGATGATGGATGTGATTTTGTTCGACGTATACTGTAGGCAACTCCAGAATTGGCGCGTAAGAGGCTGACCCAGGTGATTGGAAGGACTACGACCCCAATTGGTCCGAATAAAAAAATGGTCATTGTTACTCACACGTATTTTCGGCAGTAGGAACTATTGGCTTGTGTGGTCACGCACACTAATTAGGCCAAAACCAATGACAGTTGGTAAACATCCCGAGAGTGTACACAGTATGGCGGAAAAATAACGGAACTTTTTAAAAAAAAAGAAAAGTATTAGTTATTTTGCCAAAATTAATTTTTTTTATTCAAGTTATATCCTTTTCGCATCAATACACCGTTGGACACGCTCAAGTAATGTTAACATAGATTTTTTTATGTCGTTTTGCGGAATCGTTTCAATCACCCTCGTCACAGCTGCTCGGACTTGTGTAACAGTGTCATAAAACGTTACTTTCATAATTAATTTCAGTTTTGGAAAAAGTAATCACATGGAGATAAGTCGAGCGAATATGGAGGATGTTGGAGCACACAGACTTGTTTTTTCGCCAAAAATTCACGAACAGCGACAGTTCTGTGACTTGGTGCATTATCATGCAACAGAAACCAACTTCTCGGCGCTCGATATTCGGGCCTCACACGAACAATTATTTTCCACAAACGTTCCATAACACCCAGATAATATCAGCCATTAACATTTTGTCCCTGTGGAACGAATTCCCGAGGTATGATGCCTTTAGAATCGTTTAGAATTTAGAAAAACCCAAAACCTGGCTTTGGGTCGTCTTCCAAAGTATCACGACCATCCTGGAATCGCTTATACCACTCGAACACACGTGTACGGGATAAACAATCGTCGCCATAAACATTTTTCATTAATTCAAATGTTTCTGTAAAAGTTTTACCGAGATTTACCGAGCAGAATTTAATATTCGCTCTTTGGTCCATCGTAATTTTGTGACACGGTGACGAAAGGTTCTGTCGCTTTAAACGCTATAAGGTTACAATTCGTTGCTCGATTCCAATAAAGATTCGTTTTTTTTGTAGGGGAGGAATACTGTTTTCAAATAGCATATTGTTTTTATAGATGTCGCTAATAGTGTTCCTTAAAATAAAATTCCGTTACTTTTCCGACATACTCTGTATGACATAGTGCGAATTGCGTGATGCAGTTGTTATTGTCATTGTTATTTGTATTTCCCGATATGTTACGCTAGAACTGTTCACGGTGGGGACAGGCAGTGCGACCCAGTGGCTCCTTTTATCCTGCTTCGACCTCCGCGCCAAATCCTGGTTGACTACGGTAGAGTACTTTACTATTTCGGCTCTTACATATTCTCGACTTTCTCCGTTGCAAGGGACGCGCGCGTAAAAAACAATAGAAAGATGAGGTAACGGTTAAATGCATCTCCGCGTGACATTCAAAAACTCTCAAAGTAAGAGAAGAGGAAAGCATTAGTTACTCTATACAACTATACAGGATGTCCCATTTAAGTAGACATTGTAAAAAATATCGAACGTGTGATTTAAGAAAAATAAACTAACACCTGTCCTTTAGTATTTCGAGTGGAGTGAACTTACAACAAATTGTATCAAACAAAAGTCATGTAGAATATAGATTTTCTCGTAGAATATGATTCCGGAATAAAAAATGTGGGTTTATGATAAAGAAAGACAAAAATTAGTAATGCCATTTGACTCCCCACTCGAAATACTAAAGGACACATGTTAGTTTATTTTTCTTGAATCACACGTCTGCGAAATTTTTTACAATATCAACTTAAATGGGACACCCTGTACATGACAGCCTATCGGCGTATTAAAACGGTGAACTAATCTATCCTTACCAGTAATGGAATAGCGTACTCATAAAATATCACATTTATGCCGATGTCGATTGGTTTTGTCAAACTCACTGTCATCTTGCAAGCTTCATACCAGCCCTCAAATCGTTTCAAGTTACTATGTTGACGTATGGAACATATGCTTCTTACGCCTGACTGAATCCGTGATAACGCTACTTCTTTTCCATGCATTAAACAGAGTGTATCATGCAACCAGACTAGGTTATATCTCGAATTTGATAAAAAATAAAAAGGAACTGTTGAAAGAAAAGTTAAACTGTATAGTATGCCACGCGCGATTCGCGGAAATACGAATTCGTGCAATCCCCGTCACTCCGCCTCGTTCGCGAATGCTTACTCGCGAACGAGTAGCGCTTCGGCACCCGATTCGAATCCTTACGATATGGCAACGAAACCGAAATAGTTGGGCGCCAGACCCTTTTCAGCGTCACGATACCGAACGATACCCTTGAAAACGGGAAGAATCGATACGACACGCGACGAGACGAAGAAGTCGGAACCGATTGAACGAAATAGTTCGGAACAACGAAACGCAGAGGACTCGAATCGGAGGTGGAACGGCACGAGATCAGGAAGAAATGGTAGGTAGAGTGGCGGGATTCTTCAGGGGCAAAGGACTCTAGACGCGGAGGTGGAGGAGAAAGTATGACCTGGAGGGCTCAGAAAAGACTTCGACAAAGCGGAAATAGTTTCTAACGCCGGCGTTTATTTAAAGGCTAATTAACAATAATGACTAGTGCAAGGTGACCACTCGTAAACCGGTAAATCGCGATAAATCGGAATGTGACGTACTCGGCAGAAGAACGAGATACGGTAACGGACAAGGTTTTAAATCCGGCAACTTTATACGGCAAATTCTCTAGATCCTTTCGCGATTTCCGGCCTTAATATTTACTAAACGGAACGAGAACGCAATTTAACACTACGTGTTCCGAACGTGCGATGGAACACAATACGAGAAGGATTTCGTAGGTAGTTTATGATGGGTCCGGGACTAACAGTTATTTTTGAAAGACAGTTTTTAGCCATCGTCGGCAATTTAGTTTTACATTTTTTCGAACACGTTTCGTGGAAGTTAAACTGAGAACATCTCATTTGAATTAAAGTAACAAGTCACTCGGTCGGACATAAGAATTAAAATACTAAGCCAGTCGGTCGGACATAAGAATAAAGTACTCAGTCACTCGTTCGGACAACATAGAAAGAAACAAGTCAATCGTTTCGGACTTAGAATTTCATAGCGTCAACGTTTCGGACGCACTTATAAAATTTCATCGCATCATTCGTTTCGGATGCATTTTATCATTATTCTTAAGGTTAATTCCTTTTGAACAAACTCGAGTCCGGTTAAAATTCACCGCCATTTACACGGCTCGACCATTTTTTAATCGGTCGCAGTTGCTGATTGTACGCGAGTCAGCACACTACGCGCGAGATGATTCCATAATAGGGACCGTCTAGCGAGAGAACGAGAGCGACCAACTGCGGTTTTTCGATACAATACAACATGCAACTTTACGATCTGCTCCCTTAATTATTATATCACGAACTCGGGAGGCGGAAGGGCGCAATACAAAGCAAAACGCGATAGATTGCGGCTAACGCGGTAACAATTCCCCAATCAGACTCACAATCAGTAATCGGTAGTAGCTCGGCCTCTAGAAGGATCGGGAAGCGGTCCTTCTAGCTTCGAAATCTTATTTACGATACGAAACGATACGCTCGGGAATCGGGATCCGCGAATGTCACAGGCAGGGACCTCGTGTTTACCCTTCTAACTTAAACTACTTAACTACTAAACGTTCAAAGGCCGATACTCAATGATTACGTTTTGCGGAATCTGACCGTGAATTGCACGATTGGTGGTCAATAACCCACGATACGAGAATCTCGGTTTCGTGATCTTTACACAGATAATTAGAGGGGGGTGTTTCGTGGCAATCTCGCGTCGGTTGATTGCTCGTCGCGATTATCAAACGCGGATTTAATTCCTCGGCTGAGGGCGTAACTTTCAACCTATCTTTTAGACTCGTTGTCTAATCGCGACGCGTTGAAATCAAAACTTAATTCGAAGTCAACTGGTTCAAGATCTAGTATCCGTGACTAGGAAATTGGCCGAACGTTGCCAAGTTGATTTGTTCGAATGATTGTGAATGTTTTTATAAGTCCCGAACGATGGACTGTTTTAGTTGTGAAGTGACACTATCCTGTCCGAACGATTGACTAGGTAGTTCTTCTTCCAAGACTGTTTTTCGAATGTAACGACTCGTTGTCGTCTTGACTCCCACGACGACGAATGGAGTCAGAGCTCGTACGTTGATTGGTTTTTTCCATTTTTGCGAAATTCCAATCAACGCGCTTCTTGGAGATTGGGCCCACCCTTCATAGCTCCCTTAGAGCGTCTTCGTCTAGGAAGGGTGGGGAACCCGATCGGTTGGCGGGAGGACCCCGAACGTCCGGCAATGCCGCGATTTTTTCGTCTAGGTACACATTTGGTAAACATGAATCACCGTTAGGTCCGTGCGTGACCTTTTCTAAAGTTACCCTTCGGAAAGAACCGTGTTTATGATCGAGAAGTGGCCGTTGAGGACGAAGCGAAAATTAACTCTAAATTTATGGCAAGGACATGGAATAAAACTAAGTGCTGGAAAAACCCGAGATGTTTTGGCTCAAAAACGGCTATCTAACGGTTCGATCATAAATAAACTTTCGAAATCCTCACCCAGATGTGCCATCGCACGGAACAGGAGGCTTACCGAGATGTCCTGATGATGGTCCGGCACGGGATATACGGAATGATCGATACTAATACGCACTTAATGCGGCAATTGCCAAAAACGGAATAACTAAGCACGAGCCCTTGTGCCAATACGAGGACACTTCGTGATCGCCCTCCATCCTTCACCGGAGTCTCGTTCCTGCGACGTCTTCTTGGCAGGATCTCCTCCTACCCCGCGGCCTCTTCTTGATCTATTGTAGGGTCGCAGCGGGGTAGCGGCAGGGTAGCGGCACGTTCCCTCGTCGTACGTCGCACAGTGGCAAAAAACGGCGAAAACGTGGGAAAAAGTCAAAAAATGAAAATCGCAATTCTTGAAAACCGTTTAATGGAACTAGTTTATAAGGAATCTGTGCATAATGTTCTCGCACTTTTAATGGTTTTATTATTACCATTTCGAAGATATGAGCCTCCAAAGTTGAACATTTTTTAAAGTTGTTAAGACAGCAAGGGGACAACTTTATGATACGGCCAAATATTCATAGAGTCATTTGTAAACTGTTAGTCTTCTTCTTTATGAGTTCAGCAGGCCAGCCTGCAGCCAGTATGCGGCACGTAAGGGTCATTTTAGAAATCAGCTATTGTCCATTTTTTTTTACTTCAGCCCGGGTATCATAAAGTCGTATTCCAGAGGGTTCCTTAGAATTTCAGAAATTAGTGTCCATGGGGATCTTGACTTGACGGAATTTTCCCGATGTTGCCAAACGTGTTAACGATAGCGACCAGCCCTGTTACCCCCGCTCCAGGGATGTACCGCGCTATGGGCGCACTGGAAGGGGATGACACGGTATTGGTTAACATAATTTTAAGGAATGCACAAACTAGCGTTAAGGCCCACCCTCTTCTTTACAAGAAGGAGAAAGGGTGCGAAGATGAGGTGACAACGAAGCTGAGGTTGTCGGAGTAGATTAGATTAGAAACCGAACTTGTATTAGAAACACTCAGATCAGCAAACCTTGTATTAGAAACATTCTCAGTATATCAATCAGTTAAACCAAATATTCAGTTTTTTATTCCCAATTCAATTGGGTAGTCCTTCGACCTTAGACGGCACGAAGTGCAATATCTTAAACTCAGCAATTCAGAGTCTGAGTTTAAACAAATGTCAACTTTTTCGGGCAAAGTTTAACATATTGCTCCTCATTATTCTTTAAATACTATGTTCATCCGCTATTATTGGCATTTTATATCGCACTTTAGTATTATAATTATGTAAATTGCACAACAAAATGTTTATTTTTAACACTGATATGACAAGAGATATAAACCATAGTCATATTTAATGTTATTATGTAAGGTAAAAGTTATGATCTTCACCTCGGTTCACCTACTAAGTAGGCTTAAATGAAAGCTGGAAGCTTCCCGAATAAGGATCTGTAACAATATCTTGCGGTAATTTGCGGTCTTCTGAGTTATTCACATTTTTGTGCACACGCGCGCGTAATTATCATACGCGATAACAGCAGTTTTGGACGTTTTTCAAATATGTCGTCACTGTTGACGACCTATACACATTGTGTTACATATTTTAGGCATTATTTTACAATTTTTTATCATAGCGGGGTTCAGATTAGTAAATGACAAGATTCTATGTTAAGAGACAAAGTCACGTTTACACTGCGGACATAACTTTTATTATTTTCGATATTTCTGAAACTGTTTGAATTAAGCTCTTGATGAGGTTGTTTTTCTAATTTCGTTAAATCTAGTCGCTGAGTTTTTCAATAGTAAATTACCTGCCGTAAAGTATATCCAAAAGCTGTCATTCTATTTTTATGTCGATATTCCTAGAACAGGTGATTCGGAAGTATTCAAACAAGATAGCGATTAATCGTTATATTATTTTTTTGTAAAGTATTATACTATTTCACTTTATTAATATTAACCTTTCTGACCCTTTCCTGATGGAACAACACCACCATGTCACGATTTCTTTTGAGCAATGACACCTTTCTTATAAGTAATCAACAATCAATGAACAATCAATTTCATATCTTTGAACTTGTTTTTTCTCGAAAAAAAAGTGTCGTTGGCTAAAAGTGGCTATTAAAACCCTTTGCCAGATGTGAATCTCCTAAAACGCATGTGAAATCTATTTATGCTGCTCGCCAAAAACGGGGGTACAGAACTTCTTGTATAGCTCATTGTGATGTTAATTTTATACACTCAGTTTTGCAAAAGGTCTTGTTTTGTAGGTAAGATTTCAAGCTACATATTCATACATATATTACATATTAGATATTTAAACTTCGTACAAAAATTTAAAAAATAAAATTTATTTACAATTTCTGATAATAAAAAACTAATTTGTCAATAAAAAGAAAATATTATTAAGATAGTTCGAACATTCAAGATTATAATAAAAAAAGATTTAACTAATTTCGATAAATAGTTTCCGAGATAAAAATTCATACGTACAGTACTTGGTATTAGTTAACTAACAAATCAAAATTCGATTTTCAGCACAAAAAATTAATTTGTAATATTAATACAATCATCTTATCAAAAAACATTTGAATAATTTATCTTAGAGTCGAAGATATTAGTTTTGTCCACGTTTTCGCCGTTTTTTGCCACTGTGCGTCGTTCCCTCGCTGGTGTTGACATCACTCCATGGCGGTAAATACAAAATAACAAGGCGGCAGATTACATTCTTACGGAAATACATGCGATTTGTTCTCTCTCTAGACGGCTCTTGCCGGTGCCCTTTGACCCATTCCGGCTCCAGAGGAGGTTCCTTGTATAAAATACCACGTCACAAGTAATTTATGCTTCTATTCCTTGTCGTTCTTCACGAAACAAATACACCTCTTTTTAATAAAACTGCAGAATTTTTTACTTGTGTCAATTCATCGAGACATTCTGTGTACAAAATATTAGGGTTTAATATTTAAAATACCAACAAATCATGAGATGTCCCACGCTTTTAGTAACTGTACTGTCTGTTAGAGTTTCGTCCAGATGAGGTTTACGACATGGCGAGAGAAAATAGCCACTTTTGAAACGCATAGTTTATTATCCGTACCATCTGTGTGTCAGCACTGCGATGGTACGTGACCTTTTTAGTTTTTAGCAAATTTGTTTACTGCAGTCTTAAAGGTTGAAGGGTGACTTGGACCTGGGTGGTAACGGTTCCCAGATTTCTGGGGAACACGTCACCAATTTTCGGGAAAAACCCAGATTTTCCACCACTACCGCCATCCCCCATGTAGGACACTTCTGTTCCCCTTCCAGAAAAATAGCACGCAAAGGGCGCAATGGACGGGCGAACCAGAGGTTTTAAAGAGGGCAAAAAATGCCGAAGTTAGTCAGAGTTACAAAATATAGAGACACAGCACAGATCAAATTAAGAATAGCAGGGTAGTAATAGAGTTCAGAATAGTTAAATAATCAAAGAGTTGAACACACATAAAGTCACACACACATACACACACACACTCCGTACACACATACACTCATATACGTATTAAAGAATAGTTTTATACAACAAGTGAGTGTTATTCCACGGCCCCAATCCGTAAACATTGGGTGGTCCTTCACCAGATCGACATAGAATATAGACGGCACCTAGTGCAATACGAGGGCTCGAGCGCACCCTATCACTGTCTGTCCTGTATAAGGAGGCGTGTGATACGGTATGAAGCATACATCTGATAGTTTTATAGTTTTATTTCTAGTTTTATTTGAGCATTATTTATAGATGTCATCGTTTTGTAGATTTATTAGTAGATATAATCGTCCTGTTACTTTATTAGTAGATATAGTCGTTCTGTAGCCTTATTAGTAGACATAGATCGATGCTTACCCCTTGCAATCTGGTCAATTAGGCTTCCATATCTTTCATGTGCCTTCTTATAAGATACACACAGCACTTCGTTAATTAAATCTGAAAGATCTTTTCCCAAAAATGCAAGATATCCCATTAAATATTATTTTTTTGAAACGTTGTACCCTAATACTATCATACATACAATGTTTCAATGAGTTAGTAAATGTAAAAGAAATATCCTGTTCCATTTACAAAATAGTGCATTTGCGTTTGCAAAATGGAAAGATGTGACTTTCAGTGTTCCCTGGCATATATTGAAGTTTCTTTTTATTAAACATATTGTTCATTATTTTATTTCACCGTCAATTTCTTATAGCGTATTACGAAGTAGTTTAATAATATCAAGCACTGATAAATAATAATAGTTTATTTTAACAAAATATAGAAGTGTCAGCAGTGATTTGATGTAATCAAGCAAAGCTTTCATTGGATAAAACAAATGTCGGTTTTTCACAAAAGTTGTTAAACCCCTGTAGATCATCTTGTCATCTTTATAATTAGTCTAAATTAATCACCTTTCCAATGCTTCTGACACGAATATGTATCTTGCAAACATGTCGTTTATATTAAAATTTTGTTAAATATTCTTTAATCTATTTATTTAATATATGGGATATGACCTGGATTACAACGCTTGGAAATAGAAAAGAATAAAGATCTTCTGTCAGTTTTAATATTCCTATAAAGGAAATTCGATGTGATCCTGGTGGATTGCAATGAAATTTAATTCGATGAATTTCATCCGTAAAATAGAAATATCCACGATTTTAGTCCAAATAGCCAATTATGAGGAAAATAAATTTAATATTTGAAAAAGTCGTGTCATACAAGATAAAATATTAGGGTTAAGTATTAAAACACGACTGGGATATAGTGGCAAATGAATCGAACTTTCATCTTTCACCTTGGGTTCGCATCCAATTGCAAAAAATCTGTTTCTTAAACATCAAATAACGTGAACCATTACAATTATAATACTCTAAATTATTTTGTATACATTTTGTTATAAATATATTATTTTTCGTTCACTTTTTGTTTATTATTAATCCGGCAGGTTACCATAAAGTATGTGTATATTCTATTTCTTACAAAAATGTTTTATTAAAAATAGAAAAAGAATAATACATGCGTATATACCAGAATACGCATACATAATTTAAAATTCCGTGTTTATAACATGGAATTGTTTGTTGTTGAAGAAAAAAAATATTTTCTCCAACTGGATGCAAACCTGCGACACAAGATTACATATAAAAATTCTAAAAAGGTTAGAGCGATAAAAAAAAACCGATACCTTTTACTGTATCTCATCAGCTTCATACACGCAGCACGCGCGTAAACTTCGGTTAAATTTTGACACCTTTTGTATGTCAGCATTTTTTAGCGCACGGTATCTACACGAGTGTAGAAATGTAGAACTGATAAAGGTTTTGTTTGAAGTGAACAAACTGCTCTAATAATAAATACCAATGAAAAAAGTACAATTAAAAAGTCACAATTGTTAAAATTTAAGTTGTGAAAGAATATGTCAAAATTTCCTGTAAAACACCGAAGCAGAATGCTGTAAAAGTTATTGCAATCACGAGAATATAAATTTACAGATTTATCTTGCTACAAATTCTTTGAAAAAAAAAACTCTGTATTACTAAACTACAATTCGAAGCGTTAATTGTTAATACTTTACTACATTATTTTATGAAGTTTTACAGTTTTAAGGAATAAGCACAATTTAACCCATTTGCTACCGTCATCCCGCAATAGGATTATATTAAATAAAATGTGTATAATGTGTATTCTTACATTCTAGTTTTGAAACTTATTTTTGTTTCAATGTTGCCTTTAAAAACATTTGACATATAAATTTACAATCCATGTGGCAAAATTATCTTTTGATGCATAAAAGGCATTTAATGGGTCAATAACGACTTGAAGAATTTGAATTATACGGTTGTTACGAATTTCAGAGTGAGAGTGAACTACGTACATTGAGCAATATTAATATTTCGACATTATTTTTATTTTGCTACATTATAATTTTACAAATTATAATTCCTATTAATTAATTAAAGGGAAAGAAACGTGAATGATTGGGTATAATATTTAGGCACTGTATCCAGCTACCACAGTAAATTTTATTTACATAATGTGACTTATTGTAAGAGGCAAACGAAAAATAACACTAATAATTAACTTTTAAAATAATATCAGGATTTAATGATTTAGGAATATATGAATCAGTGGTAAATTCACAATAACGAATGAAAATCTTATTTATCGCCACCGTCCTCGCAACCAACTCCAACGAATATTATCTCGGCGCTCTCTCCGAAACAACCGCATTCATGCTTATACATTATATTCAACATACTGTGTCCAAAATATAATATACATAATCATGTTCATATAAACAAAATGATTACATTATGAAATTATCGTATTACATTAAATGAAATATTATGTTATTAACCCCTTGCACTATGACCTATTTGTCAGGTGCGTCAGTCAGAACTAACTAAACACAGCTACAATATTGAAACAGACAGAGAATGTTGAAATTTTATGACAACATGGTATTATGCAATCGTTGCATGGTATTATGCAAATTATAATTGGACTTGAACTCCAAATTGAAGCATATTCAAAATTCGAGTAAAATTGATCCCAACTGAAGTACCAGTGCGTCACGAGTCAGACTCGTCAAAAAAGTGCAAGGGGTTAAAACGTATTAAATTAAAATTTTCTACTGACCGTATATTAAAGTTTTGTATATGCATAATGGTTAACTCACAAATGAAAAAAAAAGTAGTTTCGTTTAATTTTGTCTACCTTTTATTACAATAGTCTACCACATGTTTTAAATGTTCGACCTTGTTTACTTCTGGACTCTGGTTGGACATATTATCTTACCTTATTTACAGTTAATCTCGCTGGTATTCCTACACCGTGTCTCACCTTCCTAATTTTGGCTGAAAATTGTACTGTACGTACGTGGAAACCTTGTAGCACACATTATAATATTTCTTCAGCACTACTGCTTACTTCTGTTTAAAGGAGAAACTGTACTTTGCCGAATGTTTTAGACAAAATAAATAATTGAAATAATGTAAATAACTGAAATTTATGTGACAGTCGTATCCTTACACCTATAAAATTATTCAATAAGTTGTTAATGATTTCCATTTTGTTACTGCCAATAAGCAATTTTCATAAAATGTGGCGAGTATGAACATGTAAACCGCTTTCCTAATGCTCATAGTTTTTGAAAATTTTTTGTGGATTTATTATAATAACTGTTCAGTTATTTTTGACACCGAATTATTCTGTGGACTATTTCGAATAAGATGACATGAATTTATATTGCATTGTAAACATTTTAGTACGATTAAATAACGATCGAAGTGTGGAAGAAACAAAAAACTCGTCAGTATTTCATATATTTCAATTTATTTTAAAAATTAAGAATCTGGGCAGATATCTAAGCATAGCATATGTTAGAAGAAATATTCCTATTAAGGAAAACATCGAAAAAAGGTAAAAACTTATTTTGTTTGCAACGTACAAGCCTAATACTTTGTCAAAATGTACGATAACGAAACCAAAAGATGACCATAATTGAGAACAACTGTCGTTATTGCGTAATGCTTGTTTGCTTTCAATACAAAGGCTGGATACAAAAAAAAATCTAAAATAAAAGCGTAACTGCAATGAACGTTGGAAAAATATTTTCTTATCAAGATAATGACTCGAAACATAAAGTCAGAAGAGTTTAGGAATGTCTTATAATTACATATTTTCGTGTGTTACATCCACAAATATTGGACTTAAACCCAATTGAAAATGTATGGGATTATCTGGACAGGAAGATTCGATAAACATAAATTACGACAAAGATCATTAGAGTAATGGAAGTGCATTATGAAAAATGATTTTAAAAAATTATAACTATCATGCACAATCGATTACGATATGTAATTAACACTATTTCTACCACGATTTTGTGTATACCTATTTCGACTAAAAAGTGTCTTTTGCAACCTTTTTATTTTAATGCAAATAATTGCCAAAACTGTTGGGATTTCAAATGAACAGTTAAATGTAGATAATTTGAGGAATATGTTTATTGATACATTGATGTGTTTTTATTAGAGATTATTTAATCAGGTTGTTAATTCTAGCTTAATTTATCAATCTACAAAATATAAATATAGCTGTGTACACTAAAATGCAACATGGCGGAAAATAAGCGAATATCAAAGTTATGCCAGTACTCCTGTATTTTCCGTTACAACTGAAATCGGGATTCTCTAATCTGATTATAATTAATATGATGCTATAAAATGGTGTTGATATTTATATGTAAAATGGTTTAAAATTGGGCATTGCCATGAAATCTTTAAGGTGTCAAAAGACACCTCATGGTAAAAATAAGTATACCATATGCACATTTTTAGATCTAGGATGAGCTGGAAGAAAATGATATTGCTGAATTAATTTAACAACTATTGTATGAAAAGTAAAAAAATTAATTGTGAAGAAATGATTCAACTTAGAGAATCATTTTAAGTTAAAATTTGATAGTTGTCTTTTGACACTTCTTGGTAGAAATAGTGTTAAAGATAAGAGTTACCGGTGGAAATGTTGATATTTTTAAATCATCGTATTATATACATGTATTTTTTATGTAAAAGCATCGTAGAAAATTAAATGTCCGAATATTTTTGCGACATAAAAATAATACATTTGCTAATATATCATTTGTTGTACGACATATTAATTAGTTTGAAATAAATAAAATTGGCAATATCGTTAAGAAGAGTACACATATTATGGTAATAAAAAACATAAAATATGTTAATTTAATTATGCATAAATATATAGAGCGGTTATTAATAGAATACTATAGTTTTCAAATATTAATAAGAGTCACTGAATGTGTAAAAGAGATTTTACTTTACCAGACCACTGAACAATCTACTTTATCAGGAGAATTTGAATCCGACAACGTCTAATTTGCGTCAGCCGCAGAAGCCAATCCAAATTCACTGTACAGAGAATTTCTACAATCGACGCGATTACTACCAATTTATTTTACAAAGGAAAAGTTAGAAAATTATTTATCAAGAACAATTCCAAGGAGCCACGTCTGCAGCGTTTGTCGCAGACTGCTGTTCAAAAACGATTTACAACCGATTATGTTTAAAAGCACCTAATTGTTGTAGGCAGCAGTTTCGAAGGAGCACGATTTAGATTTCCATATGTGTAATAGCGTTTATTACGCACATATTATATATATTGTTTACTAATAAATATTGACAATATTGTTCCAAACGCAGTGTATTGTAATAACTAAAACAAATAGGGTCTTTTGCATGCAGAAGAAGAATCCTTAAAAACAGTGTTGTCAGTAGCATAATTACGAATATGCGTGTGATTAGTATATATTATCTCAGTATCATTGTTGCCTTTGAATAATAACATATTAATCTTTAAATAACTTTTAAATAATACACTAACTCTTAATTTCATAAAAGTAATTTCTTGATGAATGAAAGTATTTCGTATATTACGAAAAGAAATTTACCTTGTAAGTGCTAAAGGCTGTATATAAGTATAAGAAAAACTCATAAACTTTTTATGTGTTGGACGTAACCATTTTATTTAATGGTGCATACCTTAATGGAGGGCAGCAGTTAACTTACTTATTTGACATGACATTATCTATGAAATTGATTAGTAAAGTAAAGACATCTACACAAATTGTGAAATAATTATAACATCTTTGATTCTTTATTAAATGAAGAGAAATCACATAAACCTATACGTATTGAAGCATTTTGAGGTTTAAAATTTGCAGATATACCAAAGCGCGTAATTAGTATAATTTTTGAATTGGATACGATAGAATACCTTCCAATTAGAAGGGATTGAAAGTAATAAAAGAGAATTTTGCAAACATTGTTTGGTATATCAGGGAATATAATTACAATTTTTTTTGTAAATCAGGTTACAGAGATTTTAAACAGAAATAA
This sequence comes from Megachile willughbiella, assembly GCA_945859595.2. Classification (NCBI taxonomy): domain Eukaryota; kingdom Metazoa; phylum Arthropoda; class Insecta; order Hymenoptera; family Megachilidae; genus Megachile; species Megachile willughbiella. The sequence continues at coordinate 12,312,265 of OX243801.1, forward strand.
CATTTTTTTAACGGAACGTTATATTCTTTTGCTTTGTCTTACAATAGCATACGTTAGTGTTTGTTTATCAATAATCATTTCACCAACAATATTTTACTGACACTAACTTTTCTGTACATTGTGTATTCTCATGAATACAGTGTACTTTATTTTTAGTTCCCTATTTTTTATTTACTTATTTACGGAACAAGCCTCTTCATAAAAGAAAAAAATATAATTTAGGGGAAACTTAAGCATTTCTTACAATTAGTGTTTTAGAGCTACTAAAAGACTAATCTAAACTAGCCAATAAAACACAAACACAAAAAGAACAAATGCAATGTTAGCTGACAAATGTTTTAAAGATGTTATGCAAATTCTAAGTATATCACTATTGAGATGAATAGAGTTAACATAATTTCCGATTCGATTTATGTAACTGAAACCGTAATTAGTTCGATGCTGTTTAGTACAAATCCAAATGAAGTTTTTTAAGCAAAAGTAGGGTATATTCAAGGAAAAAAGTTAGACCATTCATTATTTTACATAAAAATATAACATCGACCATTTTTCTTCTATTGTATTGTGTTTGGAGATTCAGATTATTAAGAATTAAATCGTAGTTATGCGAAATAAACGGTATGGAACAACCACTATGCTTGGTAGTAAATCTTAAAAATTTGTGTTTGACATATCAAATAACATTAATGTGAAAGTCACAATACAGACACTAGATTAAACTTGTGTATTTTAGAATAGATCTAATTAGTTGACAATATAGCGTTTTGAGAGTACCACTATTCGATTGTTAGAAAACTTTGAGATCCTGTAAATAAGACCCAGGCATTTAAGGTTATGAGATATTATATTTCTGTAATGGGTTATAAGACAAGAATTAGTCGAAAAAGTAATACCTAGATCTGTAACAGTGTTCAGTGTAGTCAGTAGTTAGCTGTTAATTGCGTTATTATAAATAACGTTATGACTGATATGACTAAATTTAACGGCGTGTCATTGGAATAACTTATTAGATACACATCAATGTATCATTGTATAATTTAACCCCTTGCACTATTTTGACGAGTCTGACTCGTGACGCACTGGTACTTGAGTTGGGATCAATTTTACTCGAATTTTGAATATGCTTCAGTTTGGAGTTCAAGTCTAATTATAATTTGCATAGTCAACGATTGCATAATACCATGTTGTCATAACATTTCAACATTCTTTGTCTGTTTTAATATTGTAGCTGTGTTTAGTTAGTTCTGACTGACGCACCTGACAAATAGGTCATAATGCAAGGGGTTAATATAAAATATTAAATTCGATAAGCACATATTAGGATTATCTGGAAAAGAACTTACTAAAAGAAATACCTGTAGTAAGTAATTTATAAATAAAATAACGGGTAGAGGTCCTAGGTAAGTATCTTGGGGGACACCAGAAGTTGCTTTAATTTTCCTTCAGTAAAAATTTTTAACAGTTTGTACTGCGTACAAAACTACACTGTATATAAAAAACTATTTAATCAAGAAATCATGCTACTGTTAATTCCTAAGCATTTTAATTTGGTAGTCGTAATAATAAAAACCTTTGAAACTTTATTGAAAATCTTTCGTAATACAGTTGGATAGATAATGATGATATACCATGAAATTAGTAACAGTTGATCGACTTGGAACAAAGACGTGTTATTCATCAATGACAACATTTTTGAAGACATATAGTAATTGTCAGACTATCAGTTCTTCTAAACTCTTTCATACAATATTTTGTATCAGATAGGTCCATACTTGAGGATCAATGTACAATTGCCTTACGGATTGTTTTAAGCAAACAGAATTTCCATCTTTTTATTTGGACAATGACTTACTCAATATCAGCCATCAGATTCTAGATATAATAAAATTACATTTTTATTGTAATCGATATCGGTATATTGATTTCATGGACGCAATAATAAGCTCTTGTCATCACGTTTCAGTGACATTAAAATTTCTACCGTTCTCGAGTGTAATTGGTAATTAGCATAACTGACATGATACGTGTTGATGGTTTTACATTTTCTTGTATGACATATAAAATTGAGATCATTAGTTTTATATACAGGGTGTTTCATAAGATATACAAGTTACTTAAGGAATGAACAACGCATACAATAACAATGAAAAGAGTTTATTTAAATATGCAGTGAATTTTAATATTCGGAGACGAAAAAATTTTAACTTTACTCCACTACAATTTTGTGTACAACAGAAAAAAATCATTTACGATCACATATAATATTAAGGCATTGTGTCTAGATAATAATAGTATCAATTTTATTTCCATAAATTGGAGCATTTGGTAAATAATATGTTTCAAATATAACAAGGTCCGACTTTAACATTACTTTAATATTCGAACGCATAAATACAGCAACATCTCCCACATTGTCCCTCGGCTCGGAATCGAAATGGGATAATTTGGAAGTACCAGAATCGAAATTCGAGTCTCGCACCTCGTCTTTGTAGTTTGCCGAACAAAGAAAACGGCAGATAGTAAAAGACAAGAATGGAAAGTGAGACGAGCAACCGAGGGATTTACCGGTAAATCCCCGTGTATCAAATATTACATTGAAGACAATGTTTAATCATTTTTATTACTAACTTTTGCTAAACGAAAATATTTTTAACATATTAGTGAGGTTATTCCAATGAAAATGAGACCAAACATGACATAATTTGAACCATCTTTACTTATTAATACTTACTGACTCGATAACTCATTTTACATTATTAATAGTTCTAAACTAATTAATAAAATATATTGTTTCAAAAATATATGAAATACTTATTCACATTATACGTTCAATGCACAAATACTGTATAGACAATGTGAAAGAACGGTGTACAATGACGGACAATGTGGAGATACAGCCTACATTTTATGGACAATATAAATGTACAAGACTGCATTCGACGGATAATGTGAGGGTATAAGAGTATGTCAAAGAGTAGGGATACAACAAGAGGCGACACGAAAATTACTTGTAAAGGGAGACCGACTGGCACAACCAATTTAAACGCCCATGGCAAATGAATAGGGGTAGGGACACAATTCAGACGCGGTATTTCGAAACGCGCATGCGCATAGTGTACAAATACGGCGGTCGACAAGGACTGGTTTAAATCTGTACATTTACCAGTAATTTATTTATAATAAATATTTTATCATTTCTCTGTAACACATTCATCTGTATTTTCTTGTGATACATAATTTGTAATTTTTTTATAAATTGTTTGTAATAATCATTTCTGTAATACATATGCTATCATTTATGTAATGTATATGCCTTTCTTTTTCAGCTTTTCAATATTGTAAAATTGACGTAAATACTTTGAAAGCCAATATTAGTAATACTGAGAAAATTTACAGTAAAAGGATTTCTAATTATTACAGATTGACTTGAAATTAGATTTACTTGATTTAAATTTCCCTCTCGTCTGCACAACCAATTTAAAGGGACAGTTTTTTCCACACATCAAAGGCGCCGCCTGGAGTGTCGCTTCTTGTTGTATCCCTACTCTTTAACTGCGTTTTACGGACAATGTCGGGGTACAAGACTACATTTTACGGACAATGTCAGGGTACAAGACTCCGTTTTACGGACAATGTCAGGGTACAAGACTACGTTTTACGGACAATGTCAGGGTACAAGACTCCGTTTTACGGACAATGTCAGGGTATAAGACTCCGCTTTACGGACAATATGGGAAACTGTTTGCCTTTAACTATTCACGTAAAATTATATATAGAATAGATACTAAATAAGTAAATACAGTATTCTCTCCGTAAATGTGAAAAAGATCTCTGCCGTAAATGTAGTCTGCCGTAGGTGTGAAAGTCCGTAATTTGTATTGTTTGTTACACAAGTAATTATGATCGTAATTATATCATGTTTGGTGTTATTTTAATCAGAAAAACGAGACAAATACGATGGTAAAAGTTCCATTGACGAAAAACCAAAAATAAAGAATTTTGATTTTTGAATTTTAAAAACAGAACACGCACGTGCCTTTCATGTTTGCCGAACGTCTCGAACCTCAGTCCCTCTTTGTTTTTTGTGTCGCTATCCTTTTCTACGTTCGGCACACTACAAAGAATGTAGTACCTATTCCATAAATGTGAATCTCCAGACCCGAAGTTGTCACATTTACGGAGAGAATACTGTATTGTTCAAATTATGTCATGTTTAGTGTCATTTTAATTAGAAACACCTCACAAATACGATAGAACAGTTATTAGTTAAAAAAGATAGAATTAGAAGAGTTTAAATACTGTATTCTTAATTGTTAAGTCAGAAAGTATCATCAAAAGAGCTATACAATATATCACAATACATTCACTTTGATTTAGACTAGTCTTGACTAACTTCGATTTAGAAAATGTAGGCGAAGCAATAATGAATACATAAACGTAGATCCATCAGTAGGAATAATGTAGGAGGCATTACTGTACCTTGTACTCTCGAATTTGAAGGTTACCTTTGTTTACAAACATGTTGGTCTCTACGTAAATCTCATATCAAGCCTCGTAGCAACAGTTATGTTTCGATATTCGTAAAATTTATCTATCATAATGGCACGCAAAAATAATACCAGTTTTAATATACGACAACTCATAATTTTTCACAATTATGTATGAACAAGTTACTTCCAGGCTCAATTTAAGTAAGAGTACAGTAGGTGATATAATTAGAAGGTTTAAGCAAAAAGATTGTATAGAATGTATGTAGGATTGGGTCTGAGGGAGTTGTCGAAAATGAAGGCTCGTCACACGTCGTTTCAAAAATATGTAATATAATATAATAATGAATAATTTGGAACAATAATGAAATATCGCAGAAACGCGTCGAAACAGGTCTACCCACGTCGTCGATCGCTTTTTGACTGTGATCTAATTTCTTTTTGTCTTTTGTCTTTTGTCTTCGCACGCACACACACACTCATCCACGCTCGTTCGTACTCTCTCTCGCACATACGTTCATGCATACTTTCTTGCATTCTCTCATTTGCACGTTTAACCATACTCGCATTCCCTCATGTATATTACAAAAAGGACACTCAAAGAAGTTGGATATCCGTGATGAAAGGAAAATGAAGAAATAAAGGTAAATTAGTTAAGTGTTCCAAAATTAGCTGACGAACTTTTGATGGAGACCAAGAAGAATGTGCACCCCTAAAACATACACAGAAAAATGAAAAAAGTTGATTACAACGGAAGTTGTTTAGAGAAAGACATTTGTTAACGAAGTAAATAGAGAAGAAAGATTAAATTATGAACGAGAATTTGTTTTAAAAGACAATGCATGGTGGAATCATGGCATTTTTAGTGATGAAAGTAAATTTAATATTTTTTGGTCATATGGGCAAAGAATGTCATGGCGAAAGAAGAATGAAAAATTTAAATTTAAAAATACAAAATCCACTGTAAAACACTTTTCTTCTAACAAGAAAATTGTACACTAAATCCAAACTATAAACTAAATGTGTAAACTCTATCGATGAAATGTGTAAACGATTAAGATAAACGGTTAAAATCAAGACATTGTTTCAATATAAATCAGAAATGACTATTTCAAAGTCAAAGTTAAATTGAGTATATGATTATGTGAACTTCCTGTAGTTTCTTTTGTGCCAGTTTTTCACTTTTGACGTGGAAGTCAAAAACTCCCACGTTTTGAAACATGCTATAGTAGCACTGCACATACGTCTTTATAATTTTATGTATAACGTGTTATTTATGTGTAATTTGTATAGTTTGTGTGCATTACTTGTGTAGTTATCCTACTAATGTCGTTTATTTAAATCAAAATAGAAAATACTTCTACATATTTACTACTTGCTGTTATCGATTTACAATAAATTTTCATAAATTTTATGTATATAATAACAATTACATACGTCTTACGATAATTGTAATATACTTTTGTTTACAGTTCAAATATAAAAAAATTTCTGTTATTTTAATACGTTTTTTCGTTGAGTTATTATCGTCTGTCTATGTGATCCAGTGACGGTACTTTGGTTTTAAATTGCAATAACAAAATCTTATACAAATATTTTTGCCGATAATAAACTGAAATAATCTTAAATTTTGTAGCGCTATGTAGTTTTAGTCAGGTATCATTATAGACGATTTGAAAACAAATTCAACGACCTATCATACTGTGACTTTGAGGCGACTGTGAACTGAAAAGTTATCATGAGTCTATTAATCACAATATTAGAATGAATTTATTATTAGTATGTTTTGCATTAATGTAATAATAAGCGAATGTTTTCACTTATTATGTTTGTTTGAATAATAAGCTGAGTGGTGGATTTCCGTCACGAAAGGAATGAAAATGTTTTGTTACGTGCTACTTACAACTACTGTAACATTTTCGAAGATTAAACTGCGGCAATAAATTGTAGGTTATATATTTAAATACGAAAAACGTGAATTTTTTACTAAACCTTTTCGAGGTATTTGATATCTAGCTTCAACTCGATAACTTAACAGTTTCGATAGACAAAAACAGAAAATCACTTACGAAAGAAATTATAAATTCTTATTAATGAAAGAAATTATAGGATATTATCTGACAATAAATTAAAACATGTAGTTAGCAATTGAATTCATAAACTTTTTTTATAAACCAAATTAGTAGATAAATCTAAGTAATACTGAAATTCATGTAGCAACTGTGAATTTTCTAACTGTCCACACGAATTTAGCGCCTAATTTCAAAAAGTGAAAGGCAACGAGCAACGGCGGTTTAACGGCTCGCGCCTGCGCGATAGCAAAGCTTCGGTATTCGGCCGAGTATAAATACGCGTGCGCTGGACATCGCATCAGTAGATTCAATTTTGATCTAGTTCGGAGAACAATGTTGCAAAGAATCAGTTTAAGTTGAACCTGAAAGTATTTAAAACGGTTTCCCTAGATTAAGGTAAAAGTACACTAATGCTTCGCTTAGAACAGTGTTATGAAACGGGCCGTGCTTTTTTCCGCACATGCGCGGCCATAATGAGCTATTGCAGCGGCGTAACTATTATGTAGTGATGGTAGTGGGGTAGTGCTACAAGCTTGAAAGTTTTAACCGAAAAAATTCAAGACAAATCGGATGAGCTTCAAAGTTTTGGTAAGCTAATATTAATATTTATATACACACATATTGCACAGTCTTTCTTAACCTTTTTGGTCGCGAATTGTTTATTCCTCAGAAAAAGTCATGACTTTGCTAAAGCTGTTCTTTGAATTAAATTACGATTTTTCAGTTGTATAAAATATTTCCAAGATATTAGATAGAAATAGTATTCGTCATTGTAACAATATGAGGAGAACGTTTACAAACAATAAAATTTACCGAATTTAGATACACCAAGCATTTATTAGTATGTCTTTATATAAAGACGCCAAGACCAAAAGGGTTAGATCACAACAATTTTTGTAAAATTATGCATGGGCGAAATGGGTACACCTTTGTATCCATACATTTGCTTCATTTTACGGCACGCGAGCGAAATGATCCAGCCTGTCTAACAATGTTGATTTAAAACGTTGTGTTATAAATCAGATTAGCTCTTGAAATTTGCTCTAGGTTTCCTATATAGCGACTTAGGTTGATGTTTGTTGTTTTAAGTAAGGTTGTACTAAAGGTTGTAATAGCAGCGACTCAATTGATGACATTGAGTCGTGAACGTCAGCCATCTATATTTGTATCTATGTCTACATATTTCATTAGATTAATGTTGATGTTATAAAATTCTTGGAGGCCGCTCTAGGTACAATGAGCTAGCAATTAGCGAAACTCCCTGTATAGCGACTAGGTCTCTGAAACTCGATGTTTTGAGTGTGGAAAAGTAAAAAATTGTGATTAATGGATGATTAATGAATTAATCGTAGTAGTCAATTATTAACTTACCGTTCCAAGCTATTAGTTGGCTTATTATTAATTAATCATCGTCTTTCTTTACACAGCATTCTTTCATTGCCATATAGCGGCATCCTTCTATTATATTAAAACAGTTTTCAGTGCAATTTGTAGCTGATAGAAAATTATCAATTTTTGTCGCAACATTTTTTGTGTCAATCTGAGGTTCCATAAGACTCAAAAGAATTAATTCTTGAGCCACTTTGAAGATTAACCCTTAACGGTCACACTGTGGTACGAAACGATACCAACCAATTCAAATAAGTACCTTATCTGAAATACTGGTATTTATACTATTTTTTTTTTCCTCAAACTGTTATATCTCAAGAGTGGTCAGCTAAAATTTTAGCTCTTTCTATTCAAATTGAAAAAAGCTTTGAATTTTTATGTAAAAACCATTATTTTTTCAGTTTTGTTCACGTTTCTGAATTTTTGTTTATATTCAACGCTTAAATTTACTAAAATCAGTTGTGAAATATGTTAATACAACTTTCAAAAATTGCCTATAATTTTTTTCAAGTTAAAGCAATAAGTAGCTTGTTTGTAAGAAATAGTTTCAGTGGCTGGGTTTTTACCCCTTGCACTACGACCTACTTGTCAGGTGCGTCAGTCAGAACTAACTAAACACAGCTACAATATTAAAACAGACAAAGAATGTTGAAATGTTATGACAGCATGGTATTATGCAATCGTTGACTATGCAAATTATAATTAGATTTGAACTCCAAATTGAAGCATATTCAAAATTCGAGTAAAATTGATCCCAACTGAAGTACCAGTGCGTCACGAGTCAGACTCGTCAAAATAGTGCAAGGGGTTAAACGTTCCTGTGTGTCAGGTACGTTATTTTGATGATGTGTGACCGTTAAGAATTAAAGGTCCATCTGAAGTGAGTGTCAACGGAAACATTGTTGGTAATTTAAACTGGTAGGTAAATAAACAGCGTCGACGAAGCTATCGATGTAAACATTGTAGGTAATCAAATACCAACCGTTTTGCTTCTTGCGTAACTGTTATGAAGAAATTTCTACAAAAACAGTAAAGCCTCGATCACGCGAAAGTAATCTACACGATATAAACAAAAAATTATCCTCACGACTAGGGGAGGAGCCCTCGAGATGCCGAGAAGCTCGCTCACCGAGAAATGTAACATGGACCGGGGTCCAGTGTATGCATGAGACAATACCAATGCAAGGATAAAACTTTTTTATTTCCAATTTTTTTGTTACTAAACTTTCACCAATAGATTTTATATATTTTTCTGATTAAAATGAGACTAAACTCGATATAATTTGGACTATATTTATTGGTTTAATTAACGATAATATATACCTAACCTAACTTAACCTAACGCAAAGAAAAATTGCAAGTAAAGAAGAAACATGCTGCAATGCTAATGTGTAGCTAAATTCTTTATTTTTAATCTTTTTTTTATACAACTTTTTACGTCATATTCGTGACATTTTCCTGATATAAATGAGACCAAACGCGACGTTATTCGGAATATATTTACTTGTAATAACTTATTTAGACATTTCTGTTATAGAAGTCTACGATTTCAACTGTCGGACGTATCGCGTGAATATCTTAATAGCACCGAAGAGAAACGAAATTACTCGACGTGTCACTACTCGTCCGTTCACCGCATCTTCCTGCAAGAAAACTTCGATAGAAACGAAACGTTTTGAATTACAAATAAATGTGTTTCAACTTACGTCGTGTTTGGTTTCATTTTAATCATAAAAATGTCAATAATCTATTGGCAAAAGTTTCATACATAAAAAAGTAAAAAATAAGAGTTTTATTTTTGTATTAGGATTGTCTCACTGATATGTTACTGTTTGTTTACGTTCTGTTGCTGGGACGTTTCCTTCGCTCGCTGTCCTATCGTGACTTTACTTGTGTTTTGAGTATGTACACAATTATTTACAAAAATATATCAAGTTATGTATATTAGAATATGGTATAAAGTATAGAGAATTGATGAGCACTCAATTTTTTTTTTACATATATAAGGTCTAGGCAAATAATAACACATTTATTTGTTTTTTATAGATCCATGTAACACGAGTATCTCCAATGAGGTAAGTGAATAAATTTTTAATAATATCGGTGATTGATTCGTACGAAAATTTAAGTGCCATACGTACATATGCATATGGGTGATGTAGCAGTCGACTATTAAAACTCTTAATGTCTAACAATGATGTATGGTTGGAGTTACTTGCAGAAAATGTCAACGCTTATTAATATGATAGTGTTTAACAGATATTGAAATGCAATTGATATTCATTTATTCTTTCTTTATTTCGTAATAGGCTCCTTTTTAAGGTCTAGGTCAGGGATCGGCAACCTGCGGCTCAGTAGAATCAAACTTGTGGCTCTTGAGTAGTTTAATAGTACATATTGAAACATTAACTGCAATATTACAATTGCTAAACAAATATAATAATCCTGCGAGCACATCAAAATGCGCGGCAGATCGTATGCATGTAAACCTAGTTTTAGCTAACTTTGCTCTCCACACTCACGGACGCCACACTCAAAACCAAAAACTGTTTCCGTTTTCTTTAATACGTTGACTTATATGTTCTGTTACTACGCAAAATAGAATGTTTTGATTTCACAATCATGTTTCACAGCAGATAATAGTTATATTATATTTTCTAATACATATTATCAATGTATGTACTTATATTTGACTCTTTAAAAAAATAATTTATCACATCGGGAAAAAAATGGCACTTAACCCCAGAAAAGTTGCCGACCCCTGGTCTAGGCAAATAATAACACTGTCTCATAGCCTTCGTTTAACTCTATAAATGTATATATTGAACTGAAAAATTACACCAGATTTGAGTTAACGCGTCCGTCGACACTTCTACACTTTTCCTTTGCACGTTCGCACACACCCATCTGCTACCCTCAAATCGCTTTCTTCTAATGATCGCTCCGTTTCACATTGGTGTTTATTTATATCCTCGTCCTGAGTGAGGCTCTCCTACCACCTATCCCATTTAGAACACTACTTTATAGTATATTTCTGACACACATTACTGCGTCATGTCACAGGAAAAATCTGAAAGAGGCAAAATTTTGTCATAATTGTTGGCACCACGCAGTGGAAGAAAAATATTTTACACACTTTAAATACTATAAAATGTTTTGTAGTTTGTTAATTATTATTTAATGATACATTTAGACAGAGTTTTGTAATAATTCTTTTTAATAATAATTCACCGTGCTCTCGGTACATGTATGCCGCTTTTATAAAGAAGTAACACATTTTCCGGAAGTTAACTTTTTACGATCGCGTGGTAAAAAAGCGCTGCCCTCGCAGGTCTCACACCTTCGCTAGTTGGCGCCAATATTTAAATTTAAATTGCTATATTCTAACAATAATGTTAGAAATTGTGGTTTAAAAAAGTGGAATATTCACTTTATATCACTCAACTATTATTTTATTATACAAGAGTGAAAAACACGAGGCGCACATTACGTTCGAGAACAGAGAAGTAGGAAAAGACAAAAGACGGGAACTCACGCAATTTACGCGCCAAACTACGCACACCATACGCACACACAAACATACGTACATACAAGTAGCCATGCGTGACAAATTTCAACAAATACAAACATGAGAATACTTGGTTAGTTCAAATTATAAAATAAAAGTAATATCTACAATAATAAATGTTCAATATTTTTACCTTTTGTTTTGAATGATTTCTTGCAAACGGTTTGACATAATTATTTTTCCCAAATTTCTTTGATTCTATGCCATTCTTTAACTGTTTGACTTCTTAACCTCACTTAGTAATTTATTGTCTTTATAAGAATTGTGCGATTCTTAAATTTTACGTTAAATTTCAAAGGGGGCCAACAACATAAAATATCATTACATTATCAAATTTTAATTCGTTAAAATTCACTAAGTTCTAATAACACTGTCCAACAAATTTTAAACTTTTTTCGACGTTTCGATTTCCGTCCAGTGGTAGTTATAACTTTTTATGTGCTAATTATGAATCTGCAGCTCGTTTGCCTCCAACACGCAGTTTTTGAGAAATTCAATTTTGAAAAGAAAAAAACATTTTTCAAATTCAAATCAATTTGTTGAGGTGGCTGTAAAACATACTAAGATTCTGTTTGTAGCAAAAGATTGCTTTTTGGCATCATAAAAAAAGGACGCTCTATTACGTGGTATTCTTCGATTTTTCCACTAGATCCTTACATTTTAAAAGAAATTGAAAAATATACATAAAAATTGATGCAAAATCGGTCTCTCTCCTCGTTCAATGATAAAAATAATTATAATGCAAAAAAGCGGACCATTGTATTCAGGACAGTCTATAGAATCTTTTGATATAAACAGAATGTAATTATATTTTATAGTTACCTCACAAAATTAGTTTGAATTTGAAAAATGTTTTTTTTTTTTAATCAAATTTCCAAAAAATTGTAGGTGCTGCAGACAAACGGGTTTCAAATTCGCAATCAGCACAGCAAAAAGTTATAACAACTAAAAGTTACAACACTGGACGGAAATCGAAACGCCAATTGGATGTTGGACCGTATAATAAAATAACGTACGGTGGTATAATAAAAATTGCGATATCCGAGAAATTATATTGTGGCATTTTTCGAAACGTTGAGCAATGCAAGCAGTGTAATGAATGTCTGTTCGAATAGTATGACGTGAACAATAGATCGCAAATACAGTAAAAATTTTAAATGTACTACATTTAAGGGTAGTCACCACTTCGAAAAGGATTTCGGAAAAAGGAAAGAATATTTCAAGTTAATTTTCACTTGAGTAATTTTTGCTCGAATGTCACCTTATTATGTGAATAATATAGATGAATTAATATATTTGCAATTATATTTGGGGTTAATTTGCATTTGTAGCATTGAAGGGTTGAACGGAGCGACCGGCAAATATTGCATCTGTTTATGATAAACGATTTTTAATTGGTTCTGTTTGCGAAAGTTATATATTTTCACGTGAACAGGATAAAATGCATTTAAAGGCAATTGCTCCTGCAAATTTGAATTTTCGTAAAAATACGCTAATTTAATTTTCTACTAATGTGTGACATACATTTTTGCCGCATTTTTGACAGGAATTTAACGTATCACACGATCTGGTGTATAATTTTGATCGCATTTCAGGGTTTCAATTATATTGTTTGATATAATACAGCGAATTGAGTTGTTCATCCCTACTAGTAACACAACTTTTTCAATTGGTTTTATTCAAAAAGATTGCGTTGTTATATATGAAACGATTAAATCAACGCTTGGTACCTCTAGCTTTGACGAGTTATTCATTCCCTAAAAGCTTTTCTCTGCATATGTAAAAAATACGTGTTGCTTAGTTTTTTGAGTACTACAAAATGTATGTAAAGATGAATAAAATCGAATAGGGACCTACTTAGATACTTAGTATTTTTCTTATGAATGCAAGACGGATCGTGACAAGAAAAATTTTTAAAATATTCTATTGTGAGTGTTCTAAAAGTCGCAAGTAAACTATATTAAGAGCTTAGAACTTCAATCGATGCAGAAAATGTACGTGGAATATTTAAGGCTGAACGCTGTCGTAGTAAAATAGTTTGGGAATAATCATACATTAATACTATAAAGGAGAAAATAAATTCTCATTTGGGAATGACTTTATGTTAAAAGATACCGAGTGATGAGGCGCTTTAATTTTTATAAAAGTATATTTAATGGTTATGGCAGCAAAAAATATGAAAGTTTGGTGTTGGATGAAAAGAGTTCCAATTCTGGAATATTTGAACACAACGAAACACTGTGACTGATTGCTCAAAATGTGATAATTTTATATTAAAATGGCCATTTAATTTTGAAAAGTAATTAAAAAAAATATTACAGAAAATAACAGAATAAATATTCAGAAATTATTACCGCAGACTTTATTTTTATTTTGCAGTTTAAACTAAGAAAGTGTCCCAATTTTTTTGTGACATAACGTTTTGCATTTTGCAGATTTCTGTTGTAACACAATACAACGCGATAATATGTAAGAAACACTAGTTTTAACATTTGCAGGTTATTTATACAATAATCTAACATCCTTCCATATATTGTAATATAATTACTATATAATTTATTTTTCTGTGTAATTATGTGCTTACTCAAAATATAAAACTTCAAGGGAAATTATACTGGCGTCTTGATATGTTTGTACTCAAATTGTATCTGTCTCAAGGTTTATGGAATTAGTTTTTTCATCTACTGCATTTCTGGTAATAATATTTGGTAAAATTATTATCTAGGTTAAAAATTTGAATTTTCAATTTGAAAGGTTAAAAATGTTGAATTTCAAAGGTATGCAAGCCTTCTAATTTACTACTATGGTCTATTATTTAAAAATAATTTTGTTATTATTCTTTACTGTAATAATTTTCCAACAGTTTATGCAAATTACAAAAATAAAAAGTAATATTTTTAAAAATAAAATTGTAATGAAGCTTTCCATCAGTTTCTGTCTGAACTTCACCTTTGCCTTCCTAAACTGCACATACTATACAAGGAGTTTCCTCATCTGATGATACAACCGAAGAAGGGATGACTATGTTAAAGTATAAGCCAAAAATGTAGAACAAAATTTTTTCATATACAACTTTGTTCTAAAAAAAATGTAATTTATACAGTTTTTAAATATTTTAAAATAAACGACCCCACATTAAACCGTGAAAATAACCCGGTGAATAATGGCCGAATTTGAAATATGTTGTACCTTTCGCGTTACTGAACAAATGTTTCCTCATGCAAAATGTCGGAAAATGGACAGATTCATCGTTTCAACCATTCAAATGCTTGAAGTCAGATTAAAGATTAAAGTAAAGATTTTCAGACCACTCAAATTTGTAGGTAAATATAATTTACTTTGAATTTGAGTTTCATTACGACCAAAGAGTGACGGCAAAAAACTCATTTTTTGGGTCTTGAATTTCAATTTTTTTTATACCAAATCGTACGACTGAACCGTTCCTATGCTCATTTGAGAATTTCTCTTGGATTAATATCTCATCATGTAGTACTATTTGGCATAAAAGGGTTTAAAGTTGAAGTTTCAAATGCTGGGTTAAAACACAGGTCTTTTTGCCATTATTCTTTCCATTAAATTGCAATGAAATGAAATCTAATAAATGTTAGCTAGCGACGGTACGCATACTTAAAAAAATGAAATCATGTATTTTCGCTGTGCGAATATTTATGTCGACATTTTGTTGCCGAAATAATGGTAACCTAATAACATTTTAGACGGACGTGATGCGAGCACAAATTCTTTTTACCAAATAATAAAATTCACCTAATCACCACATTAAACTATACAGTACTTCAAAACTACCAAACTTTTTGAAGCGATGGATTCTGCCATTCAAAATCATTATATTTCGTCTATACCAGCGGTCGGCAATATTTCAGATATTGCGGACCACTAAATTCGCAATTTAAAATTTCGCGAACCTCTAACATAATTTAATACGGGCATTGAATATACGTACACATTTATTTATAAATAAAAATTTTATTAAATGAGTTTAGCAAAAAATTTCTGTGCGGACCATTAAAATTACGTCACATATACCGTGTGTCAGTCGCTGCTGTATAAGTACTGAATACTATTAGAGTACGTACGAAAAGAAAGTAATGCCCCAAGATGAAGTTTAACGTATTCTAGGAATGGAGGTTTTAAAAAAGTACATGTTCATTGAAATAGGAAAAGCCGTTTGTCGTTAGCGTGGTTGTCCAAGACCTCTTTCTCTGCATAGTGGTAGTTTAATTAGGAAACACGTGAAAGCGGCTGCCGAACGTTTACACGGTTTTGAGATCGACAAAGCCGAAAACAATCGTTGCCAATGTCCTTGGAGCCCGCAGGCTTTGCCCGAGAAATTAATCGGACGCCGTGGCGGAGCAAACAGCAAGCTTCGCATTTACTGGTGGCTGCTTGGCTTTCTGCCTGGCTCTCTGGCTGGCTAGTCCAGTTGCTTGTTTCCTGTATTGCTCCGTCGGCGACCACGACAACAATGCACCCTCGACGGCTGCCTCTATCGCCACTCTAATTTGCTTCCGGGATACCAATTACCGATTCGTTCAATCAATGAAAACGACTCGATGCTGTATTAGCCTGCGACATTACCACTGCCGCAGAGTTTTTCAAATGTGACTCGAAACTCCGATGAGGACAGCGGAAAATAGATGCGAATCGACAAAGACGATTTCGATTTTCTCTTGCAATCAGTAGCATCTCTTAATCTTACAATGGATGCAAATTTTATGGCTATATAAAGAAATTTGTTAGCAGTACAGTAGTCTTAACACTGAAGCAGTTAACAATTTTTAAATTGAATAATTTTAGAATTTTTAACTCTTTCGGTACAATATAATAAATTGTCAATACCTGATTCACTTTCTATATTATTATTGCTTCAAATAATTTTCGTTTTTGCAACGTGATATTACTCAAGGTGTAAAAATTATAAATCAAAATACACTTTCTTGTATACATGAAACTCATTCTAACTGCATGTTCAACTGCAACTGTATGTACACGTAGCAATAAGTCTATATGAGCTTATTTTTCTGAGTTATATGTGCCTACGGAACTCAAAATAGTAATTTTACAAAAATTTTTAAGCACGTGTTATTTTTGTTTTTAACAAATCGTACCAATTATTTTTAGACTTTTGTTTTATTTGTTTTTTATAGCTCCGTGTAACGCGAGTACCTCCAATCAGATCATTAAATAAATTTTTAATAATATCGGTGATTGATCCGTACGAAAATTCAAGTGCTATTATACATACACGTATGCACATGAGTGACGCGGCAGTCGAAGTGTTAAAAGTCTAACATCTAACAATGATATATCGTTGAAAATACTTGCAAAAGTGTCAACGATTATTAATATGATAGAATTTTTAATAAATATTGAAATGTAATTAATATTCATTTATTCTCCCTTGATTTAGTAATAGGCTCCTTTTTAAATTTTGTAAAATTTATTTCTGGTATTATTTATGCGTCCATTTCCTATTTCAGTATTGAACTCAATAATTAAGTAAGCAAATTAAAACTCAATATAGGTAAACATTTTTTTTTAGCAGAAACGCTGACACTGCGATTTCTGATAATTAGAAATGTGGATATTTTAGGCAATATATTTAATTAACGGTTATTAATTTAAGATGTTTCTAAAGCGCTTCTCTCATTACATTTATCAAACAGTTCACAGCTTAATATTTGAACAATCTTTTCTATTGTTTCTTGAATAAAAAGAACAATTTAAATCTCCTTCAACAATTTTCATTCATTTTTATATGACTATAAATAGGAATATTAATCTTACAAGCACAACCATCATCTTTCCTTAGAGTATATTTGCTTCTGTATAACTTTACCCCGTAAATAAATAAATAAATAAATAAGTTAGATATGAACTACTAAAAAGTTATACATTTTATTATAAATATAAGATAATCTTATGATAATATAATTTGTCGTATATACTTCTCTCACAAAAAGTTTCTTGCCTTTTGTTCAAAACAACGTTATTATGACTTAGCAGGTGTTGCGTCTCAACGCCACATATTATAAAGTTTGAGTCGCTTTCATTGCGTAATGGTTGTTGACACTTTGAATGCCGCGCTGAAATTGTGTTAATCCTCCGAAGTGGTCATTTTATGTCCAATAAATCCAGTGTATAATCTTGCTGAAAAATTCCCAAGCATTCAACAAGATTATTTGCAATTGGCTAAGTAAGATTATCCCATCTGAAATACGTCGCAGATATCCATAGAAATGTATACTACTGATCATAACTCAGATGTATAGAAAAAAAAGAAAACATAAATGTATGGCGGACATACCTATAAGCAAATGGTAACCAAGAAAAGAGTACTCAAATTTGAAATGAATGATTATTTTTGTTTAAAAATAGTTTTCTGAGTTTTATCACGGAAACTAGAAACAATTGTTTAAAATTATTGGATTATTCCATTTCTAATATCAAAATATGATCGTGAGCTTTCAAAATAGATAACTGACGTTATAAAAAAGTACCTAGGGAATGTTAGAAACTAATAAGTTTGTTGTATTCCTTTACTATTATTAATAATTTTGTTCCCAGACATTATGCTGGATGTCTTCTTCTATTTCCACGATATAAGTAGAATAAAGTTAAATTTTAACTTCAGGAAGATTTTTCAACAGCTGTAGTTCAAAATATTTCCATACACATCTAAAATATTAATCTAAAGTATGTAGCGTGACAAAATATTTTAAACAAAATATTTTAGACAAAATAGCTTGACAATTAACAAATTATACACGAAATTGGAATTTTGTATATAAGTGATTAAATTTGTATTCCACACTTTATAAGGAGAAAGATATTAATATAGTGAACACTATTCCCACTCTCAACTATTATGTGGGGTCTTATATTTTAGTTACAAGATGCGGTCAAAAAGTTCGGAAACTCGTGATATAGAAAACGTTAGGAGTAACAGAAAAAGATTAAATTCGCAGCATATGATATTCGATTGCATTTTAATACGTGTGCTAAATTTCATAATAATTAGGTATATACTTGTTGAGTAAATGTTCGTTGCGGTTAACCGTGAGGCTGTAGCTTTGACGATTCTTAAAGATGAATGATTTGCGCTAGCAAAGAAGTGCATAAAGTTGTGTTTTAATCTTAACCCTTTGCACTCCTACACAGTATGTCTGAAAAGTAACGGAACTTTTTAAATAAAAAAAAAAAGTATTAGTTATTTTGCCAAAATTAATTTTTTTTATTCAAGTTACATCCCTTCCGCATCAATACACCGTTGGACACGCTCAAGTAATGTTAACATAGATTTTTTTATGTCGTTTTACGGAATCACTTCAATCACCCTTGTCACAGCTGCTTCGACTTGTGTAACAGTGTCATAAAACGTTCCTTTCATGGCTAATTTCAATTTTGGAAAAAAGAAGTAATCACATGGAGATAAGTCAGGCGAATATGGAGGATGTTGGAACACACAGACTTGTTTTTTCGCCAAAAATTCACGAACAGTGACAGTTCTGTGACTTGGTGCATTATCATGCAACAGAAACCAACTTCCCGGCGCTCGATATTCGGGCCTCACACGAACAATTCTTTTCCACAAACGTTCCATAACACCCAGATAATATTCGCCATTAACACTTTGTCCCTGTGGAACGAATTCCGGAAGTATAATACCTTTAGAATCGTTTAGAATTTAGAAAAACCCAAAATCTGGCTTTGGGTCGCCTTCCAAAATATCACGACCGTTCTGGAATCGCTTATACCACTCGAACACACGTGTACGGGATAAACAATCGTTGCCATAAACATTTTTTATTACTTCTAATGTTTCTGTAAAAGTTTTACCGAGCTTTACCGAGCAGAATTTAATATTCACTCTTTGCTCCATCGTGATTTTGTGACACAGTGACGAAAGGTTCTGTCGTTTTAACCGCTATAAGTTTGCAATTCGTTGCTCGATTCTAATAATGATTGTTTTGTTTTGTAGGGGAAGAATACTGTTTTCAGATAGCATATTGTTTTAATAGATGGTGCTAGTAGTTTTCCTTGAATTTAAAAAGTTCCGTTACTTTTCAGACATACTGTGTATGTCGAGTGTGGCTCGACATCACATTTCTCTTGGACATTATAAATAATTCAAATAAATAGATTGGTTGAATATACATATTGCCATTTATTTACTATTTATAATAAATGAAAAATGTATTTATTACATGCTCCACACTGTTGTAATACATTTTATTGACCTTTTCTGCTGTATTTTATAAACGATGGAGTTGGTAGGAGTAGAAATTAAGGAGTGCAAAGGGTTAAGAAAACAGCATCCAAAGCAGTGGAGATGCTTCAAATTGCTTTCGGTGATAAAAGTTGCCAACAGACTTTTTTCTCTTCCCCCGTTTTAAACGAGCACTGAAAAGGCGACGTTTTGATGCTCGGGAGGACATAATTACAAAATCACGGGAGCAATTGAAGCGGATTTCGAAATCGGCTTACCAGGAAGCATTCACGATTTAGGAAAGAAGATTTTATAAATGCGTATGAGCAACATGAGAATATTTTAAAAGCGATATTTGTAAATCCCATTAAACCTTTGAACAAACGATATAGAATAAAAGTCCTTGAACTTCTTGAAAACACTATATGTATATTTTTAAATGAATGTGTTACGGAAACTAATCAAAAGCAGAACATATTGTAGTATTACATTTGCAAGTGTTATAGAAGTATATCGAATTCATTCGTTTGCGAAGATTGATAGTTTTAAATAAATAACTTATTTAACTTATTAACTTAATTGACTGTACTTTTTGTATATTTTATGTCCCTCTTCATTTCAAATGTTCCAAAGAATGCTTCAATTACTTTTATTTATATCTTCGTATGTTTTCTTCGCTTTTTTTTTTAATTTTGGACTGCAATGTGTCTTTATTTTATGTAACAATTATTATTATTTAAATACACAGTTTTTTCAGTTTTAATATTTTTTTTTAAGCGAGCCTTTTATGAAGATATTTAATTTCACATCGTTAAGCTCATTTTAATAAAAACTTTCGTATTTGTATAAGAAATTTCTCCTTGCACTGTACATGTATCTCAAAAGAAGTAGCGAAACGAGGCTTTTGATCAAGTGCAAAGTTCAAACTAATTTTAACTTCACCGCACGCAAAGGCAGAAATGAAAGTTTAAAATTCCTGACCATAAAGTTTTAATATGAAAAATACAGCAGAATCCGCAACAACAGAACCCGCAGTTTAAAATAATGATGCAAGTAATATAGCTTTAAGTATTATTATACCATATTATTTTTGTAGCACCGTGAGAAATTTAGAATTTGGAAATTCAAAAATTTAGAAATTTAAGAATTTAGGAATTTAGGAATTTAGGAATTTCGGGATTTGAGAATTTGGGAATTTGGGAATTTAGGAATTTAGGAACTTAGGAATTCAGGGATTCAGGGATTTAGAGATGTAGGGATTTCGGGATTTCAGAATTTGGGGATTTGAGAATTTGGAAATTTAGGAATTTAGGAATTCAGGGATTCAGGGATTTAAGGATTTAGGGATTTAGGAATTTAGGAATATGGCAATTTAGGGATCTAGGGATTTAAGGATTTGGGGATTTAGAGACTTGGGAATTTGAGAATTTGGAAATATGGGAATTTAGGAATTTAGGGATTTAGGGTTTTAGGGATATAGGGATTTAGGGATATAGGGATTTAGGGATTTAGGGATTTAGGAATTTCGGGATTTGAGAATTTGGGAATTTGGGAATTTAGGAATTTAGGAACTTAGGAATTCAGGGATTCAGGGATTTAGAGATGTAGGGATTTCGGGATTTCAGAATTTGGGGATTTGAGAATTTGGAAATTTAGGAATTTAGGAATTCAGGGATTCAGGGATTTAGGGATTTCGGAATTTGGGAATTTGGGAATTTGGGAATTTAGGAATTTAAAAGTTCAGGAATTTTGGACTTTATACATGGATATTTAGAACATTGGAACTTAAGGAGTTTGTAAGTTTGTAAGTTTTGGAATTTAATTATTTATACACTGGAATTTTTTATATTTTAAAGTTTAAATGTTTAATAATTTAGAAATTTAAGTACTTTGATATTTTTTAATTTACAAATTTTTAAATTCTGAAATTCTGAAATTTAAAAGTTTATATATTCAGAAATGTAAGATTTTAGAATCTTAGATATTTATAAGATTTGGATTTTAGGAATTTGCTCGCAATGATTATCGTCGGTTTACATTTAAATAATGCTGTTACGGTGTAATAACACAATTTAGATAATTTTTGTAAAAATATTCAAGCATGCAGATCCCAGAAAAAAGAAAACAGACCAGAATTCAACAAACACTCTAGCAGTAAGCACATTCAACATCATACACAGCTGTTCAAAATATCAAAAGTTAAATTCACTGTCATTATTGTTAAAATAAATAAGTTTAAAATTATTCATTCAGTAATTTCAGTATCCATTTTACTTGCACACAATATTTAGCGGCCGTTAATTCAGCGAGTAAAGCGTGGCATAAGTGAAAGTTTCCTTTATACGTAAAATAAAATTTTGCTCATGCCAAAACAAATGCCGTGTTCCTTAACTTTTCACACATTCTGACGATTAAATGTATGCATTTCAGTTTATAATTTAGTGTTCAGTTCTCTGTCTAATAGGACTTCATAATTCTCCAATTTGCAACACATTAGAAGTTAGATGTGCTTAATTAAGTAAATAAGAACGAATGGTTATTCATACTAGGAAATCGCAAATGCATTTAATGTTTGGTCTAGTTAAATATAATTCAGACGAAGCAATATATCTGTGCACAAATTGTTTCCCTAATAGACGTATACCAGACAAGAGAACATTTAAATAATTAAACGAATGTTGACAAAGTACAAGTATATTCAAAAAGTGAAACGTAAACTATACAGCATCAGAATTCTTAATAACATAGAACAAATTTTTGATCATATTGTAAGAAACGATAGTATCAATACTGAAATAATATCAGTAATGGTGAACGCTGAGTGTGTATAGGTGTAGAGTTTTATGAGAATATCAACTTTATCCGTATACTATGTTCAACGTGCACAAGCACTTAAAGAGGATGATTTTCGTCCGAGAAATCTTTATTGTATGTGGTTGCTGCGGATACCTATTGTGAATCAATATTTTTCATCCGTTCTTTTATTCATTTCCCAAGCTGCATTGGCTAAAATGGAAATAATGAATTTGCACAATATTCACCACTGAACTGAAGAAAATACACATGCTTTTGTTCATTCAGGACATTAATAACAATTGGAGGTAAATGTATAGGTAATAATACTCTGCGACAGTTTAATCGGATCTATATTTTTTGATCAAATAATTAATGTTCCCAATTGATGTACCGTAGTCGACCCAGAATTGGCGCGTAAGAGACTGACCTAGGTGTTTGGATGGTCTACGGCTCCAATTGGTTGGAATAGAAAAATGTGCACATAGATTCACATATATTTTTGGTGGTAGGAACTATTGGCTCGATTTCACGATGGGGATAGGAGGAGTGACCGAGAGATTCTGTTTACTTTGAGTCGACCTCCTCACGTGCCAATTTCTGGTTTAACTACAGTACGTGCTTATATTATACATGACTTTGTATTACCTTATTTTAACAAAGTAGCCACACAGTAACTGAATGAAATATTCTGTAATAAAGCGTATGTGTCGCCAATAGCTGGATTTAAGTCTTTTAGATTTTTATTTTTGTTCTTGGAAAAGTTGTACAGTTAGCCATTTGATGTATATTTTGAAATTTTTTAGAAACTGTGACTTTAATTTGTGAAAGGACTATGAAATTGCATAGAAATCGAAAATATCTATAAGCTGTAACAGGTTATTGATGATGACTGATACAGGATCAAATTGAACACATGTTCATTAGGCACCTGACACGAGGGACATTGTAATACTATTATATACAAATTCAATGAAGGTCGTTTAGTGAAGGTCATTTACCCTTTAATCTTGTTATACAATGATGGTGCAAGTCTTAATACAAAAATTTTTATATTAAATAATACAATTAATATAATATAAAATATATAGTATTATATTAATTTACTTCAAGATGAAGATTGATTTCTTACTCTTCTTATGTGCCTTAATAATGCATTCATTTTTTTTATTGTTTCTATGTATCATAGTAAAGATTTTTTTATTCACACATAATACAGTAAATGGTGTTATGCTAAAGAAGTTTGAGTACTTTTAGTTAATTTTCTCAATATTTATTTTTTTGCTATTGTAGTAATGGTGTGACCCAAATTGTATAATAGTGTTTATTATAATCAGATAATAACATTGAAAATGTCGTAAGCTAAATTTTTTTAAGAAATGCTATGATATCTATGATTTTATCATCCTGCAGTAAAAATTGATTTCCTACGTGGGCTATTTAATTATAAAAAATTGTTGTAGATGTCTTGAAACTTTTGGTACCGTGTAAAAAAATGAAACAAAAATTAAGAGATTAAGAGACATTTTGAGTACTGAATTTAATACATAGTTCATATAGCATTTATTCAATTTTTCTTCATACTAAGTTATAAAAATGTGATAAAAATCTTGAGAAATGTTCATTACGGTGGTAGTCTGTAGTGCAGAAACACTGCTATAATTTTTATGACATTTTCCCTTCCATTTTTTTTCGACACCTACTCATATCATTGTATCTATTATTTGCAATGTTGTTATTCTATGATTTTTGAATTCTGACACGATGTAATTTAAAGAAAAACTGGTTTCCGATTGTGTTACGGAACACATACTTTCATTTAATAGTGTTAACAAAAATAATAAAAACACTCTACTTAAGGCGATATCATAGTCCATGTGTCATTGATTGTGAAAAAGCTTTTTCTCATGAATATAGGATAAAAATTACATACTAAATAATGGAATCGTATTACGATAGCTACAATAGCGACGATGATAGAGTGGTTGATTTATGAATTAGCATATCACGAGTTTGAATCCTCTATGACCAATGAATAATTTTTTATGTATTTATGTATCTTCATGTTTTTTATTTTTTTACTGTTATTCTATTTTTTACTAATTTTCTCACGTATTTTATCTTTTTTATATCATTTATATATTGCAAATAATTATTAAATTAAAGAATTTTCAAACTTAGGGTAGCTCTAAAATAAAAAGCAAATCATAAAAGATTCTACATTTATTTTTCACCAAAAGAAGTCTATGTTGCCCCCAATTGTACATTGAGATGAGCACAGTACAATATACAATTTTATCATGTAAAATTTTGTTTTCAATATTAAAGAACAAACATAGAACCATACTTGAGTTAGAAGCAAATTTATTTTTAAAATTAAATAAAATACAACTAAATACCATTTTCTATATTACTAATCATGTTGTTTGTTAATGGTATTTGTTGATATATTTCTGTTCGCATAATTATTTCATTAGAAATGAGATAAATATATATAGTAATGGAATATGGGGAGATAATAATATATAAAAAAAACTAAAACACAATAACTTTTAAAACAACTAAATAAATTTATTATTTAAGAAATACGATTTGGAAGGACCTCTTTAAAGTATGTTAATTAAATTACTTTTTAAACCTTGAAGTAACGCAATGTATTTTTATACGTGTGAAAATTATATCAATTGGAAAAACAATAACGAACAAATATATAGATTTTATTTTTTTTTATAGCACACGAAAGTCTGATCAAAGTCGAGCGGTATCACATAAGTAACACTGTACAATAAATTTTAACTTTTTTTCGACGTTTCTATTTCCGTTCAGTGATTCTTATAGGTTTTTTCGCGCTGATTACGAATCTGCAACCCGTTTTTCTCCAGTACGTACAGTTTTTGAGAAATTTGAGTTTGAAAAAAAAAACATTTTTGAAATTTGAACCAATTTTGTGAGATAACTATAAAAGATACTAAGATTCTGTTTGTATCATAAGATTCTATAGACTTTCCTGAATACAACGATATCTGGCTTTTATGCATTCTGAATATTTAAACATGTTTAAACAATCATTGAACGCCGAGAGGCACGGATTTTGCACCAATTTTTAGGTATATTTTTCAATTTATCTTAAAAAGTAAGGGTCTAGCGGAAAATCGAACTATATCACGCGATAGAGCAGATTTTCACCTTTAAAAACCACCCATACAAAGTCGCAACGTCGTTTTTTTACGATGTTAGAAGCAAAATAACTACGCGGAAACCGGAAAACGGAGAGTGGTGCTCCGCGTCAGAGTGGCCGTTCCGTGTCCCGCCTATAGTAACGTGATGCAACTCTGACGCGGAGCACCACTGTCCGTTTTCCGTTTCCCGCGCAGCTATTTTGCTTCTAGCATCGTAAAAAAAACGACGTTGCAACATTGTATGGGTGCTTTTTAAAGGTGAAAATCTGCTCTATCGCGTGATATAGTTCGATTTTCCGCTAGACCCTTACTTTTTAAGATAAATTGAAAAATATACCTAAAAATTGGTGCAAAATCCGTGCCTCTCGGCGTTCAATGATTGTTTAAACATGTTTAAATATTCAGAATGCATAAAAGCCAGATATCGTTGTATTCAGGAAAGTCTATAGAATCTTATGATACAAACAGAATCTTAGTATCTTTTATAGTTATCTCACAAAATTGGTTCAAATTTAAAAAATGTGTTTTTTTTTTCAAACTCAAATTTCTCAAAAACTGTACGTGCTGGAGAAAAACGGGTTGCAGATTCGTAATCAGCGCGAAAAAACCTATAAGAATCACTGAACGAAAATAGAAACGCCAATTGGCTGTTGGACTGTGAATTGATCGACGCGCGAATTCGATTATCGACTTTTCGATACAAACATTTATTTTTGCTAATTGAATTGAAATGAAAATTCAACATATAGTACTAATATAATAATGTTTACTATCTCTCCTAAATTGCTATGTACAAGATACAGTTTCTTTTTAAAACGTACATGGATATTCACATTGCCGCTCGTGTTCAGATACATACAGTAAAATGTTCATAGTCTTCAATCTTTTAATATTTAGAGTTTGTAAAATAACGTACACCATATAGTATCTATAATGAAAGAAATCGGAAAGTATTTTATCAATTTGCAGTTGCAAACATTTGAAGATTGAAATAGTGTTTTATTTAAACCCCTTTAACACTTTCTGCTTCGTCATCCATATATGAGTGATATTTCTGTTCTTATAGGAATCTATAATCTTAGACTGCGTGGAACTGAATAATAAACATGACAAAATATATATATGAATATTACGAAATAATAAATAGAACAAAATATAGTAAAAATAAGATGTGTTAAAAATAAAAATACTACCTAATTGTAGTGCCAGTATGGCAGTCAACGTCTTAACCCTTAACTGTCACACTGGGGTTTGAAACGACTTCAGTTAATTTACCTTCAATTTTAGCAACTTCATATCTTGAAAATCTAAATAAATATATTTTTTGAAACCTCGGTATTTTTACTATTTTTTCCTCGAACTATTATATGTTAAGAGTATTCAGCTAAAATTTTTGCTTTTTATATTAAAATCAAAGAACCATTTTAAATTTCAAGGACTATTTATAACATTTTTTAAGTAAAAATAATGAATGGCTTCTTTGTAAGAAATATTTTGAGTGGCTGGGTCTTAAACGTCCAAGTGTGTCATGTATGCTATTCTGATGAAGTATGACCGTTAAGGGGGAATAACTCATCACGCGACTTGAAATAAATACGTGTAAAGGAACACTTGTAAATATGTGAAAATGGGAAACGCAATCTTCAATTTTCCGTCAAAATTTTATTGTTAATTTAGGTAAATCCAAGTTTGGTTTGGCGGTCCACATCTTCGACGACCGTATCGACGAGAACATTGTCCAGGTTTATGATGCGGATGTGACTTTCGACTATATTTTTTCAGGACAAAAAATAGTTCGCGTTAAGCTACTTACGAGCGCACTCTCAATTTCGACTTTCCAAGAGCTCCTCAATAGTAATGGTCGCACCATAAACCTTGTCACCGTAGCGAAATGCAGGTTGTCGACGTTCCAGGGTGTAAACATTTTCACCTGTAAAATAGGACGACGAGAGGCGTATATTTTGAAAAGCACCTAATTGGCGGAGGCAAGAAACGTCTGAGTACCTGTTCAAAACAAATAAAACCCGGTTTATGATGGAAAAACAGAGATTAAGGACTTGTGTTGTAACAAAAAACAAACAGTTCAGTGACTTAAAATATGGACTATGATTTACATTTAGTATTTAAATTGTCGTCTACGAACCCCTCAGACATCACCTCGCTTTTTCTATCTTAAATTCAATTGGAAACTGGTCAAAGACTTATAATTTTGAAGTTTTTACGGTTTAATTAGATACAGTTCATAATGTTTGAAACATTCGAGTATAAGTTGGGTAGATAAGTAGTCCCGATATTTGACCATTATTACAATTAGCGTGGAATATAAAAACATACCGACACTTACGTGTGTCAGCAAATATATAATAGACGCGTGTTCATATTCCGAATCAACAATATTCATAATCGGGGTTAATGATGTTTATGTTCTGGTTCATTGAGCAGTAAGCAGTTATAATTGGTCAGCTAATCAATATTTTTAAGCGACCAATTGATTATTTGAAATTGTTAACTGACTAATGAATATGAACGTGAATATGAATATGAAACTTTGTATAAATAGAATTTTGTGAAACATATCTTGTGATTAATCGTCACAAATTTATTGAAAAAAATTATATTTGATTTTGCAAAATGTAGGTGGATGAAATGATCTGTACAATCGATTTGTTTCAAACTTCAAAAAAATTCTAGTGGACTTCAATGACATCTGTTTATAAAACCATTTATATTTTTATTTTAATAAAGAGTGAAAGGCGATTAAAAGTGTAATCATGAAGTAATAAAATATAAAAACAGCGTTTGAAAATATTTATCTTTCCAGAGAATGTTGCAAGGTATGTCAAAAAATGTCCAAGCCACAAAGTGATCTGACAAGATGGAATTATATTATCATTGTCTAATATACATTGATTTGCACAAAACTTAATAATAAGGATATTTACAGAAATGTCACTTGAATTCACTAACTATTTTCGGGAGTTGAATTTAGCTTCCAAAATGTTCAATTCGTGACATTTATCACAAACACAGAGATCATTCAATTAGTAGAGGAACGAACGATTCTATTTTTCAACATAATGCGCTATTGTAGACTTGTCCCAACTCTTTACTAGTGTTTCATACCTATAGTAAATAATCTTTTGTTTTACTGTTTGAATTAATTTTACACATCGATTTTTGCTTTTTTGTTGCTGTGAAATTTAAGTTGCATTTTTCGTTGCTGCGAAAGAAATCGAATTATTCCCCTGGTATTTTGCATTGTAATTTATCTATCTAGAGCAGGGGTCGGATCTAGAGCAGTCGGTTCTGGAGTTAAGAGCCATTTTTTTCCCGATGTGATAAATTATTTTTTAAAGAGCCAAATATAAGTACATACATCGGTATGTATTAGAAAAAATAATATAATATCTGCTGTGAAACATGTATTGATTGTGAAATCGAAACATTCTATTTTGCGTAGTAACAGAACATATAAGTCAACGTATTAAAGAAAACGGAAACAGTTTTTGGTTTTGAGTGTGGCGTCGGTGAGTGCGGAGATAAAGGTTAGGTAAAGCTAGGTTTACATGCATGTGATCTGCCGCGCATTTTGATGTGTGCGCAGGATTATTATATTTGTTTGACAATTGCAATATTGCAGTTAATTTTTCGATATGTACTATTAAACTACTTAAGAGGCACAAGTTTGATTCTACTGAGCGGCAGGTTGCCGACCCCTGGCCTAGAGTAAAGGGTATAGCCGGTTAAGGTGGTCAAAAGTGCCCCTAAACCAAATTCGACTTGCGATGGCTCATTCGATAGCTTATCAAAAAAAAGTAGTCCGTGCCAAGTTTCAACCCTATATCTCATCTGGGGGAGAAGTTATGGGTAAAAACGTGATCGCAACGTTTTTGGCCAATTTTTCCTATTTAATGACATTCGAAAATTCTGAAAAAAATCAGAGACATTTCTATTTGCGAGGCGCATATTACAGAATTTTTTCAGATTTTTAGATTGAAAACTGAAGCCGTGAAAAATCAAAAACGTCAAAAAAATGCTGAAAATGGCGATTTTGTATTGAAGGAGATGAGGTCCTACAATCATATTTTTTTTATAAGTGTATATTATTAGTACTATCATCCTCAATTTTTTCAGATTTTTCGGTGAGGTGCGCCGTAGTTAAAAAAATCAAAAACCGATATAATCCTTTAAAAAAGTACTTTCCGCTTCGACTTTGCATGCCTTCTTTTCTCAGTATATTTGTTAAGTAATCTGAAATAGATTCACATTCATAATTGGGACAAATGATATATTAGTTAAAGAAATAAAAATCATTTATTAATTAATTTTACATCGTAATTCGTTATATTCCTGAACGTAAGATGTTCCTTCAACGAAAGAATTGGCTAAGTGGTTAGGGGTCCTGCCTCGTAATCTATGCATGTTTTTTGGTCGCAGGTTCGAGTCCGCTGGACTTGGTTTTTTCCATGATACGTTTTTCATTTTTTTTTTTTCGTTTTTAATAATGTTAATACAGTTTCAAAGTGTTTTTAAATAATTGTTATTCATTTCTATATCCACACGATACACAGAACCTGTATGTAATAGTATACATATACAATAGTATTTAATACATATAATAATATATATGTATATTATTATTATTTTATACCATGTGAATGCAGAAATGTATAACAATTGTTCTAAAACACTTTGAAACTGTATTAACATTATTAAAAACGAAAAAAAGAAATGAAAAACGTATCATGGAAAAAACCAAGTCCAGCGGACTCGAACCTGCGACCAAAAAACATGCATAGATTACGAGGCAGGACCCCTAACCACTTAGCCAATTCTTTCGTTGAAGGAACATCTTACGTTCAGGAATATAACGAATTACGATGTAAAATTAATTAATAAATGATTTTTATTTCTTTAACTAATATATCATTTGTCCCAATTATGAATGTGAATCTATTTCAGATTACTTAACAAATATACTGAGAAAAGAAGGCATGCAAAGTCGAAGCGGAAAGTACTTTTTTAAAGGATTATATCGGTTTTTGATTTTTTTAACTACGGCGCACCTCACCGAAAAATCTGAAAAAAATTGAGGATGATAGTACTAATAATATACACTTATAAAAAAAATATGATTGTAGGACCTCATCTCCTTCAATACAAAATCGCCATTTTCAGCATTTTTTTGACGTTTTTGATTTTTCACGGCTTCAGTTTTCAATCTAAAAATCTGAAAAAATTCTGTAATATGCGCCTCGCAAATAGAAATGTCTCTGATTTTTTTCAGAATTTTCGAATGTCATTAAATAGGAGAAATTGACCAAAAACGTTGCGATCACGTTTTTACCCATAACTTCCCCCCCAGATGAGATATAGGGTTGAAACTTGGCACGGACTACTTTTTTTTGATAAGCTATCGAATGAGCCATCGCAAGTCGAATTTGGTTTAGGGGCACTTTTGACCACCTTAACCGGCTATACCCTTTATGGATAAAATTAAAAAAAGTAGTAACCCCCGGTTGCATTAAAATTTTAACCAAAATTCGTCTGTTTTTTGAAAAAAAATTCCATAAGAGGATTTTTGGTAACGAGGACTTGTTCGCTTTGCAACCCCTTCCACAGTCTAAAATATTTTTACTGTATATCTCAGAAAATATTGATTATGAAGATAAAAGTTTGAAACAAAAACTAAAACTCTTGAGAAGCTCTACAAAGAGAGTTATTATACATTTTTCACGTAAACCTATTATTTTGACTGTTATGGCCAAAAGTAACTTTTTACGTATTTTTTGTTTATTCTTTTGTAACATCCCAAGCAAATCAACAATAAAGAAACAAAAATATACATCAAGATTCTTCACTGTTGATTTGCTTGGGATGTTACACTTTGCCTCATTAAATATGTGGCGAATCTGAATCATAATAAAATTTGGTACGGAAACAATTAGCAAGACCCCTACGCAAGAGGGAGTGTATCATGAATCGCAAATAAAAACATTTTTTTACATTTTTTTCTTATTAAAATGTGATAAGTAAAAATTATACCAAATATAGATATAAAAGAGGTTAATGAGGCCCTACACAAGGAAGAGTGCAGAATAGTACAGAATAGTACAGTAATAGTGTATATAACATAACATTCGTTTTATTTAAACTAAATATTAACATAAACTAAACTAAAACTAAATTAACACCAAATAAACTGAAAATTTCAATTTCTAAAGACTTGTAAGGTTTCGGTTTATAACAACCAATCGGTTTACGTAAAAAATGTATAGAATATTTTTTATAGAGATTTTCGAGTATTTTATTTTTTGTTTGAAATATTTTTCTCTAAAATTAATATTTTCTAAGATATACAGAAAACCTTTCCAAATTTTAAGAAGTATGGGGGGAAACAAGGATTGGTCGCTAAACATTCTTTTATGGAATTTTTTTAATTAAACTTTGGTTAAAATTTCAGTGGAATCGAAGGGCAGAATTCTTCTGCACTGCATGCAAATTTATAAATGCAATTTTCTGGTATTGTAATTGACATTTCGATAAATTGTTTTGCAGGTTACATATCGAAAACATTTGTAAGGTCATTCTGCACTGATCCACCAAATTGTAAACTTTTGTACGATTCATACAAGTGACATATCGTTTAGCATTCCGGAATAAATCTGAAGTGATTTAATACTCTCAGAAGTCATAAATCTTGTAACAAAATGTTGTACTTGTTTACAGCACTAGTTAAGGAGACCTGCAATTCTCAAACAAGTGATAAAGGTTATGTTTATTGAAATAATTCTTACACAACCGATTTAGATTAATAACACAGATCTCAACTATTCTGAAAGTATTGTACTTTTTATTATTAATGACAATAGATATCATTTGAATTAGAGTTTTTGTCTCTTCGCTTATTGAATGACCTTCATAAATTAGCGAATTTTATCAAGGTTTATATTGATTTCTTTGACTCGTTTCGGTTTCAAAAAAACTTGCGTTTACTCGTGGCTTTTCTTTAAATAACTTATTTGCTCGATTGGTGTTTGAACGCCAACTGTAGGAACAATGCATTCCAATAACAGAGCGTGTCGGCATTCCAATTGGGTTTCGAGATACCAATTCGTTTAACTATTTACTTCGGCAGTTTGTCGTCTGGCTAGGAATTAAAAAATGCTGCGATTCAAAAATGACTTCCACAAAGATTTGTATTATATTTTTTTATTCGCTATTCACTTTTGCCTCTGAAAATGAAATTCTCTAGGTTTGGCTATTAATTATTCGTACAAAAGATATATAATAATAGTTATTTTCTGTTTGAATTGTTTTATGATAAAAGTTTTGAGAAATTCTTAGAATAACTTCAAATATAAACAGTTCTCAATAATTTCTTAAGTTGTATTAAATTACACACAGCAATATGTATAATTCTACAGCAATTATGATATTATGTGTGTATACTAGTTAGTCTACCCGTTTCGTAGGGCTACAAATAAAAATCGCTTGAAAGATTCCTTAAAAGAATAAGATAGTCATGACATTCGCGTGTTTTCTTTTTGAAGAAACGATAATATCAATAATCAGATTTACTTTTTGTAGTGATTGGAATAGTCTAAACCCTGTTGTTTACATTAGAATATTGAAAGAGGTGAAACTTCACAGCCAATTAATTCTTGAAGTCCGACTGTAAATAATAATTTGTAACAGAAAATGTAACTCGTATGACGCCATAGTGACGTAATATGATAACGTCATTTTTATTGCCAAAATGCACGTGAAATTGTGGTTAAAGTGACTTGTGGTACTTCTTACTTTTGATTATCACAAAGCTTTTCCTAATACCATCTACAGTGTCAGATCTACCTCTGTGC
Organism: Megachile willughbiella; assembly: GCA_945859595.2. Lineage (NCBI taxonomy): Eukaryota > Metazoa > Arthropoda > Insecta > Hymenoptera > Megachilidae > Megachile > Megachile willughbiella. The sequence continues at coordinate 12,345,842 of OX243801.1, forward strand.
AAAATTAAGTATTCAGTAGTCCTTGCATGATAATACGACATACATAAAATTGAACACAGATTTATATATATAGATTACGAACTCGATATATTTCTTCAAGTTACGTAAGTACGAAAGAAATTTCTGGTTTATCCAACTTTTTTTTAAATTAACTCACATCATTGCTTTAAGGCTTTTAACTGTGGAAGAGGGTTTTTAAAATATAGTGATGAATTCATTATTGAATTTAAGCTTGTAAACGAAAGAAAAAATTTGAAGGAAAATGTAAAACTACCAACAAGGAACTTTGCATTAAATAGATTTTATGTTATTAGGTTGATGAATAAGTTGCGTCATCAGTTTCTATATAATTGTTGATGAGGATTTTCGAATGTCTATTAATTGCAGATAGTATACATGTACATTCATTGTAAATATCGAATTGTAATATCAAAGTAGTACAACACTTTCAGAATAATTATTTTTTCAAAAAATTTGATTAGCACGTCGTGTGAAAAAGTGTATTTTCATCGCTACATTTTAAAAGTTACTAATTTTGTAATAAAGGTTATTGTTAATTTCTACTTGCAGATATCTTGTAAATAGCGTATCTGTTGAACAATGCAAAAATGACTTTTAAAGTTCTGAGCAGAGGACTTTTTCGTTGAAGATAAATTACGAATTCAGAAAGCAACTACTGTAAATGAGAACGTTGTTCCGAAATTGGGAAGAATTCTTGCATAACAGCATGAAAACTTGCAAAACAGTTCTACACGTCAGAGCTAACGATATAATAGCATATTCATCAGTTTAGACCAGGGATTCCCAATTCTTCTCTTGCATCGATCTCTTTTAAAAGAATGATTGTCATCATCGACTAACTTACATTTTTCTATAAATATAGAGTACATAACAAATAATCGCACATTAATTACTATATGAATAACAATTAGACTATGAATATGAACAAAATTTATAAATATAAAAAATATACAACATAATTGTACAAATAATTTGAAGATACCAATCAGATTATGAATTAGTTTTGTGTTTTTTATATCGTTTTGTTGTTTTTTTATGTTTCCGCGTTCTATTTTTCATATTGCACAAAATTCATATATTTAAAAAAAATATTGCTTTTTAAAATATATTAAATAATTTTAGTGTACCTTTTTCTTATATTTATTTCATATGTTCTCTTCCTTATTATACGATGTTGCTTTATATCAATAAACAACTATCAATTTTATAAATAAAATTTTTGTAATTAATGCGATCTTCATTATGTCGATGAATTGCCGGTGCATATTAGACTATTGCTCTCAATCGATCTCTTGATCATTATTCACCCGTTTTAAAATTTCATCAACCCCAGTATGTCAATAACGTCCTTGTTAAGAACCTCTGGTGTAGACTCTGTAACGCTGCACAACAGTATTACATGACCTCACAAATCAGAACTTGACAGATCTGTTTAAAGTTTCATCGTCACTACTTTCTTTTCACGAAAAAAGTGTTAATGACAATACATAGTGTATTTTCTCCTCAAATTAGTCTGTAATTAACAAAAAATCAGTGCTGTGAATTTGGTTCGATATTAAAAGAATAATACTGTCAAAAATACTGCAGTTAATTAAACAGACTAAATGAAAAAATTAAAAAGATGTACTTGATACATATTGCGGGATTTGAGTCCATCATAAAGGATTCACCCCAAAATCTTGACACCCATAATCCCGATAGCTAAACTCCCGACAACCTAAAATCCCGACTAACCTAAATTAACCTATTAATTGCGTTTGACGAACTTACTCGCCATTTAAAACCCTGCCTAAGGTGTGGTCAACGAATATACTCACCGAACTGATAATGATATACCGGGTGTCCCATTTAAGTTGACATTGTAAAAAATATCAAAAACGCGTGACTTAAGAGGAACAAACTGACACGTGTCCTTTAGTATTTCGAGTGGGGAGTCAAATAGAATTACAAAGTTTTTTATTCGGAAGGCGTCTTCCAGGTTATTTCAAGGCCATCTTGTCTTTTTTTATCATAAACCCATATTTTTTATTCCGGAATCATATTCTACGTGAAAAAATGCATAACTACTGTTTAATACATACTGTTGTAAGTTCAATATTACATTTGGTAGGCTTATATCTTCAAGCATTAGTACCTTAAGAGTTATTGATGACTCGTTAGATGGAAACAAATATCGAGACTTCTTGCATCGCGAATTACCTGCATTACTTGAAGATCTAAGCCTAGCAGATAGGCAAAACACGTACAGTGAGGAGCAAAAGTGAACACACCTACGACATTTTTACAAAAATTAATTTTTATTTAATGTTTGCATATAGAATACCAAGAAACAAAATATATAGTATTAAGTACAACATTTTAGGTTTTCAAGACAATTTAAACAATCATGATATTATTATTATTTTAATAAAGAGACATTTTTTCCGTGTGATCGGTTTTGCACCCCAATTAACTTTCAAAGAAACATTTCATATATTTTGTAAGGATGCCGAGAAACTTCACACAGAAATACTATTTTAAATAATTTTATTGAAAAACTCTATCGTTCGTTCTACACTCTTCGCCTACGTTCTTTTCCGGTCGCCAATAATATGTGTCGTCCTCGGGCTTTCCCGAAGGTTTTAAGAGGACCGTATCCCCACTTCGCATTTACACGAACACAAAACTTGCCGTTAGAGCGGGTCTGGAAACTATCAACTCGGTCCCAATCCACGCTGATATATGATGGCCCTAAAACGACTGCGACTATTGTCTGCTCGCTCTTACAATTTATACATTTATTATTTCGTCCACGAGCCTTTTGCCTTCATAGTGGCTTGAATGCGTTTAGGCATACTTGAAATTATATTTTCGCAGTGTTCTGGAGCAATAACATACCACTGTTGCTGCACTCTTTGTCACAAATCAATTATTGTTGCTGGTGGAGTGCTGTATTCATTCGCTAGTTTCATTTTTAAATATGCACAGACATTTTCGATAGGTTTTAAGTCTGGACTTTGAGCAGGTCACACCATCGTTTGAAATTGTTGAGCCTCGAGCTCATTTTTGACCCTTTTTGTAGAATATACAACGATTTTGGGGGCGCTTCTGGGGGCGTTATCGTGTTGGACATCAACATCACATTCTCATACCAGTATATTATCAACAACATCCAATAAATTTTGTTCTAAAATCGGGGTGCAAAACCGATCACACAGAAAAAATGTGCCTTTATCAAAATAATAATATCATGATTGTTTAAATTTTCTTGAAAACCTAAAATGTTGTACTTAATACTATATATTTTGTTTCTTGGTATTCTGTATGCAAACAGTAAATAAAAATTGATTTTTGTAAAAATATAGTTGGTGTGTTCACTTTTGCTCCTCACTGTAGTTTCAACGTGACGGTTGCCCAGTTCATTATTCACATATTACGTGACAAACACTACTTCGGGATTTTACTGATCTTTGGATAGATCGAGGTGGTCCAGCTTCCTGGCCGGCGAGATCACCTGATCTAATATCACCCAATTACTTCCTATCGGGTTATCTTAAGGAAAAAGTATACTCCGATCCATCTACTGCACCAGAAAACATGAAAGAGCGAATTATAACTGCGTGTCGTAGTATCACGAGAAGAACGTTATTATCTGTTCGTGAGTCTTTTATTAAACTCTCTATTAAACTTTATTAAACTCTTACCCATTAAACTCTTAAATAATAAGTGTCTAGTAGTTGAGGGTAAAAATTTCGAGCATTTATTGTAATGTTCTTAAATGAAATAAAAAACCACCCAGATGAAAGTAACGTTGTCATTTTAATAGAAAAAATATTTTTGACATAAACATGAAAAATAAACTAAATATTTTAACATTTTTTCACGTAGAATATGATTCCGAAATAAAAAATATGGGTTTATGATAAAATAAGACAAGATGACTTTCAAATAACCTTGAAGACGCCTATGCATTGATAAATTACGAATGCCATTTGACTTCCCACTCGAAATACTAAAGTACACGTGTCAGTTTGTTTTTCTTAAATCACACGTCTTCGAGATTTTTTACAATGTCAACTTATATGGGACACCCTGTATATCCAAATTAACCTAACGTAACTTTAGCTGTTAATTGCATTTGACGAATATACCTGTCATTCAAAAGTCCGCCTGCAGTGCGTTCGACGAGTATACTCGGGATTATAACTGTCGAGATTTTAGCTGTTGGGATTATGGGTGTCGGGATTTTAGCTGTCGGGATTTTGGGTACCACCACATCATAACAATGCCGATATTATACGCAATATGTAACGTGCAGTCGCAGTTATTAACCATTTATTTTTTGTGAATGGAATTAAATGAAATCAGAACAAATTTTACTAATTCTATAACACAAACAAGTAAAATTAGTAGGAATTTCAGAAATTTGATGTACACTTATATTTTTAGAATTCTTTTGTTTCTTTGTTCAGTTATATTCTACTTAACCTTTTGTATTACATTGAAGATATTTAAAAATTCAAAGTAATTGCAGCTTTTGTATTCATGTTGAGTTACAATATACTGTTCATTAAATAATGAAAAACTTAAGGGAGGCTTTTTAGAATTTTGCAGTTTTAATTCTGATGCTATTTAAATTACCCGCCTTATGTCACAATAATATTATATATCATTATGTTATATATTGTATAATTGTATAATTACATATATTATACACATATAATTGCAATATAATTATCTGATTGTAGTACAAACTATTTGTTCAGTTTTTTTATAAGTTTCATAATACCTTTGTACAAATTACATTTTTAGTTTCATTATTGTGAGGCACCAGGATTAATTAATCTTTTTTCGTTGTATATCCTTGAGAATCTCATACATAGTTGCTATTGTGAAAAACATTCTAAATTCAGACATCGCATATTTAAATGTGTGACCTTGTCACTTTTTTATTGTTATTGCAAATGCAACTTTTACAAGAAATTGAAAACGAATTATATCTGTTAAATTGTTCCAAAAAATTTCTGATAAGTTCAACAGAAGCTTAATAAAATGAAATTTCCTAAAAATATTAAAGTAAGTTTAATTGTGAATTATTTCATCCATTATACTACAATGCATTGCCATTTTAAGATAAACTACAATTAAAAAAAACAATGCATTATAAACTTATTGTTAGAAATCATTATGCAACTTGATTTTTGAAGTACACTAAAATTCATATAACTGAAACTGAATTGAAGGTTCAACTAAATTCAAACGATACAGGTTAATTATAAGTTGTTACTTTCAAGTCAACTCAAAAAATTATTTTATGCAATGCGTATCTGATGATATTTACTTCTTCTTTTGTTTAATATATGAATGCGATCATTTCTGACGCTGGAAATTGAACGTGTAATTCTGTTTGAAATAATTTGTAACACATTTTTATGTACAGCTCCTTTTAAGATATTTTCTCTACTCTTTCTATGTATTCTGGTTATATATTTCAATCACTTCTTTAAACTTTGACGTTTATCGACATGTTACTTCATTGCCATTGATTGATTTGTAAATTCGAGATGGAAAATGTGCCAACCTTCATTCGCGTTTCTTTCTATTGTCACTTTGGGATTTCAGTCGTTCGTTTAACTGTCACATGTCATTCTGTCCTATATGACATTAAAAATCTATTTTTTGTCTAACTACAGTGGGTCATAAAATCGTCTATGAGTTATACTATAGGGATAATAAGGAAGCAAATATACAGCAGTAGGTAATTTTCATGTTAGTATAGGTGTTGTTATAAATAACAATATTAACATTTAATTATTCACACGAGTTCACTGTAATTCCGAATTGTATTGTATTTGTATTGGGATTAATCATACACGAATATCGCAGTTATATTAACAAATATTTATTTTACAACGAAATTAGTATTTTATATAATCGATAACTTAAATATGAAGGCGCATGAGAACAATCGTGCAAAAACAGAAGAACGAATGTTTAAAAATTATTTTGTTATGGATAAAATAAATATTTGAAATAATTCGTACTGTTTTATTTATCAGTCTTTTATTTGATGGTTTTATTTATCTTATATTTAAGGCTCAATATAATTTGCATATACAAAAATGCCTCCTTCATTTATATGCATAAGTATATTTTTCAGTATATGAATTATATTATAATTCTTACTAAAAATTGTTCATAATTATGAATTTTTGGTGACACATTAATATTCGAGAGACTTTACGCATTTTTGTTTCATTTCTTCGTAAATCGATTAAGCAGAAAATTTAATTGCGCATAATTGAGCTTGTCTGGATACGCAGGATGTACAAAAATATGCAAAATTTCATCTAGAAAGTTTAAAGTTACCTTCACTTTTTAAAAAATATTGCAAACATACAGCACTTACGTAGGTTACTGCGTTGGCTATGAAGGCAGTAAAACTTTTTCCTTTGTCGTTTTTCTGTACTTACCATTTACGAGGTAACGTTGGCTAGTTACTGCGAAAACGCCCTGTATATTGTTATGAAGTTAGCGGAAGTCTAGTGGGAACTAAGGTGGGAAGTAATAAGTCATCTCGCATATAGTTCTGACCTTGCGCTGTCTCATTACCTACCACCTGTTTACATCGTTATAAAACTTTATACCAGAACACGGTTAAAAAATGAACAATTCGTGGACGCACTGAAAGAAAATTTTAGTAGTAAAAGTGAAACGTTTCATCAGCGGTGAACATTGCATTCAAAGTTGAATAACACCAATATTTAAAACAATTGTAAGCCCCTTTTTCAAGAATGTTATTTAACTTTCAATGTTAATTTACAAACTTTTACTTTTACTAGAATTAATTATATACATCTCTACTCTTTCACTTTTACTTACCCCTTGCCTTACAACTTCGTGCCACACATGTGACGCATACCACAGTTGGAATGTGATAAACCAGACTCGTATTTTCACTGCAATTGAATTTTGGGTTCAATTCTAATTATAATCTGTATCATCAAGGATTGCTGAAAACGTGCCTAACATTTTAACATTCTTTAGTTGTCTAACGTTGTAGCAATGATAAGGTAGCTTAGTTAAGGGATCAATTACTAACATCCCATTCAATTCTTTATTACCTTATTTCGGACATATTTACAATCTTATTTCAGATCCATCTGAACTTGCTCACATAAAACTTGCTCACGTAAAACCACATACTCACTCACTTATGTATGCAACTGTAGAGGCTAAGTCGTGTCAGATATGACTTTTTGTCACAGAATAAAATTTTCTTGAGATAAGTTAAAACCCCCAGAAAAATTGTCAAAAGTGCCGAAAGGTAGCTAACAGGGGATCTGAAGAGCATAAATTCCCCAGCGAGCAAAAGTTAACTTTATATGAGCCGTTCATCTTCAAAATGGGACAAGTACATTTAAAAAAAAAAATGAAGATAATAATAGATAAAACGTAATATATTTTTGTTTGTAAGCAATCTATGGGCAAAATAATTCAAATTCCCTATATTTAGGGGGTGAAGGGATGAAGGTTTGCATGATCAACGGTATTGAAAAGATCTTTATTTTGAAAGTGATTCGATGATAATGTTCCTCAAAATAAACATACTTTTAGAGTACATGATCACGTTATAAGTGGGAACGTTAAGGTCAACTTCATTTTTCATATGCAAATAGATGATGGTAATTACATTGTTTCAAAAATTTGAGCCTATCTTGTTAAATATTTATAATAATGTTACTTACCGGAACATGATAATTTAATTTTATCATTGTGGATTGTTAAATGACCTTGGATAACCTAATGTTATAGATCACTGAACACATTTGAAAGCGCTCTATCGTCATACAGAAAAAATAGAGACCATTTCAAAAAATGGAGTTGTCATTAAAATCTCATTAACCCCTCCACCTATAATGCGATCGTATGGACTAGGAGATTTCTCCCTTTGAACAGATTGTCTCTACCCTAATCGATTTTTTCACACCTCTTTCAGTTTTCGAAAGAACTTAATCGGTCGATTTATAAAAATTACCTCATTATTGTGCGAGTTGGATCTTTTATTCTATAAAAATGTAGAATTTGATTAAAAGATAAATTCTTTTTTAATAATGCAATAATGAATATCAAAATAAATGTTCTTTGATGCATGTATTTGTGTTTAAATCAATGAGAAATTGTTTCATATTGTCCATTGGCTGTTGGCATGGTTGTGACAATTTTTTCAATTGTAGATAATAAATGCTTTCTGAATTTAAATAATATTTTTATAATCTGTAAAACAAATTTTGTTTAAAATTGTTCTGGACGACTTGAGTCTTTTGTATGCGGTGAGAGATTAATTTTCTAGATTGCTTTAGTTCCCAAGATTATTCCTGTTTTGAAATAAATGTAATCAAAAGGCGTAATGAAGAGAACAGTCCACATTTTTAAATTTTTTATTTGAGCCTAAAATGGCAGTTCAAAATATTTTTTTTACAACCTTAAATAAATTATATGCACGCTGTGAATTTGCTTGGAGTCAAGTAAAGTACGCAGGAACTACAAGCAATTAAAAGTAGCGAAAGTTGCAATTTTTCATGGTTAAATTATCGACAGTTTTAATTATCGGTATCGAGTGGTTGGCATTGGAATGGTCAAGATATATTGTCTTTCTGCGAGTAATATCTGTAATGGCGCGTTGATTCTAATATGAAACACTTAACGTGTATAGTAATTAATATTTGTACAACATGGTTAAATCTATGAATAACCGTAAATAATTTATAATAATGGAGGAGAATTGATTTCAGAGAGAGAAGTATTAGGTCGTTATAAATGTTGTGGTATGATTTTTTATTGCACTTGAATTAATTCTCCGACAATAACACTACAATATTGATGTTGAAACAATATTGATTGATTAGTAAAGTAATTTTAATCCTCTTTTTCAAAGTTCTTTCCAATATTCTCGTAATATTTATATATTTTTGTAATAGAAAAAAAAATACCTTCCTATATTTTCCAGTTTCCGTTTTAAAAATCTTCAAAGACATAAAAGTGTTTCCTAAAAATTTTTTAATTTTTTCATAATTTAAGAAAGAGTTGGTTCACCAAGTTTCAAGTAGAGTAGATTTACTGTGTACTTTTTGCTTATTTATTTCAGAATTTTAAACATTAGTTATTATTATGATCATTCGATTAATTAATCGAAAATACATCTTTTGTAGTATTTTATGCACTAACTATTTATGTAATAAGAATACACTGGGGATAATTTAATTCTGTTCATAAAAAATTGTTAATTGTAAACATTCCTCAACATACCTGAAAAGTATCTGACTGTTACTGAAAAGTATAAAAACTTCTATAATTGCAGTATACATGATTATTGGAGAACTCATTAAATCGTGCAAGCTTCACAATTAACTTGTTCCTACAATAAAACCATGTTATACTTTAACCGATCACGACGTTGTCAGGTCTTTTCTTTTTTTTAAAAAAGTAGAAAATTTACAAGTTCTATAAGAAATACGACATTTCGGTTTATGGAGCACGTTTCAGATGAAATTCCCCAAGGTTTCTCCTATTTTTATGTTACAGTCATTCTGAGACTCCATAAGTCTTAAACAAAAAGGGTCTTCCATATTTCTATTCTTGCTTTATCTGTACAAAATGTTATCAAATTTAAGAAATTAAAAATTTATGTATTGAAATACGTAATGAAGACAATCTTCAACTATGCACCTGGTTGGTTAATGTCAACTATTTGAAACATAATCTGAGTTTTGGCACTAGAACTACCAAATCAGTCAAAAGGACTGATTTCAGGTTTCACATTTAATATTACAAAGTTGTTGTTGCCGTTCTTTTGTTGAAATATCTGAGATAAAGAGTGATATGTCAGTTAATGCTTTGATATTTATTTTTTAACTTAACAGCAAATATGTATTTAACACTGGTAATTCTAGTGTTAACAACGCCCTAAGAATACAGATAGTTTATGGTGTGATTATACACTGCAGCAAATTTTAAACATCGATAAATTTTTTAGAATAAATAAGACCGATTTAAAAGAAAAAGGAACACACTAGAAGGTGTAAAATAATCAAATTAATGCTAAATTGTCATTGAATATTAATGTTTTCATCAATTTGAACTTCTTTTTTATAATTACGAATATTACCTTCTTAAAGTCGGTGTCAAAGAAACAATTAAATTTTGTCATCGTAATCAGTGATTTTTTGATTAACTTAAGTATTTTAAAACGTATCTACCTTTTCTGGATAAAATTTGTGCATAAGTTATTTATGAACTATTCGAAACATTTTGTTCCTTTTGAATGTGATAGTAACTTCATGAAACTAATATTAGTAGATTCAAGAAGAATTCTCATTAATACAAATATTAATTCACTTGTAAATATGAAATTGAATTATGAACGTCAAAGACTTACTGAACACACTTTAATTTACTGCTCAAATCTCTTAAGTCGTAACACGGTAATCGATATCTTAACATCCTAAGAAGTTCTAAAGGAATTACATACTTTATAAGATGGTATAAGTTATCAAAAGTTACCAATGGGTTTCAAGAAAAACGTGCACGTACATATTTTACATATACATATAATACATAATTATATTACATACACGATAAATACAAAACATTTCTTTTTTTGAAGTTAAACGATACACATAATTCAAGTTACAGTAAGAAATATACTGAGGACGTGGGTGTGTATGGATGAAGAAAGTCAGTTATTTAACAGTCACTCAACAACAAATATATTTAACAAAGAACAAAGATCAGCTAATAACAAGATAACAAGAGTGTCAGTAATTCCACGGATGTAAACGTGACGGTGCCAAAATAACGAATGTCTCGAGCGGCGCGATGACCAGAGTTTTTATATGCTTTTTGAGTAGAGACAGAAATAGGAAAAGAAAACGAAAAGTACAGAGTGGAAAGTTGAAGGGGTGATAGAGAAAGTCAACGGAGAAACTTAGGCCCGTACAAGTCTGGCTGCCAAATGTGCAATCTGACATTGACCAGACTTGCACGAAACCCTAGGAAAATTGAAGATTGCAGAATAGGCAGGAAGTGCTTAGAAATATTCAGGTAAAAAAGAAAGTTAGAAAAGTTTAAAAGAAAAGATAAATTAGAAACAACGTAGTGACGGGTACCGCAACAATACGATAATTTAGTTCACAGTAGATGTCTATACAGGGTGTCTCGTAACTAGTATAGTTCCCTGAAAGGAGTAGTAAAGGCCGTCATTCTGAACAAGATTTTCCTTTGCAAAAGTGGGGTTTGAAGCTTCGGTTTTGAATTATTAAGGAAAAACACGGACTAATCAGAGCGCGAGGATTACGCGCACCCAGAAGCGAGAGCGATAGCTTCGAGCCTTGCAGCTGAGCGCGATCATGATCAAGTGCCTATGCGCCGGGACAGTCTAAACGTTTAATAAGAAGCCCTTACGACAAAACTCAGTTAAATAATGAACAGAAGAGTTATAATTAATGTTCACTTATTCATTTTTCGTGAATACGCGATAAGCAAATTTGAATCAGATTCACCTATTGTTTAAAAATAATCCTATTCCAGTAAAATTGTGTTTCTATGACTTCATCGATCCTAATCTTTTGTAAAAAGACACACTGCACAATATCTAATGTCACAACCTAGTTAGTGAACTAATTTCACTTCACTGTCACTTCTAATTGCTATTTTTAACTGTAATATTCTGCTACCACTGTTCACTAATTTCCTAATGAAATAACTACAGATAAAGAACGTGAATGAAAACGCGTGAACGATTATTCATAAATAATTTTAGCAACTTTTTATTTCCTCTTCGATGTTGAACACCCAGCACAATTAACACTTTAACACTTATTACATTAATAAAGTTCTTAATAATGTGAAATATATTTTTTATTGTAACTTTAAAATTACTTAACCTATTTTCATATATCTTCTTTCACAATATAAATTGGAAGAAAGTTAAATCAACTGGTTGTACAAAAATCGGTTTTTAAACAAAAATGAATTTTGGAAAAATTTGCAGATATATACATGTACATGAAAACATAAATATGTCGTTGAAATTAGGCAATTAACTTACATATTAAAATACTAATCTATTTAAACGATGTTACATGCGTACGTATCGAATTGAGAACCTCTTTTTGAAGTCAGTTGAAAACAATCCACATGCTAGATTCAAAATTTGAGTTTCGCCCGAGTAATTTTAAATGGGTGTAAATTAAAATGAAGACGTGAGAACTCAACAAAGGCCATTTGGGTGGTGTCCTGAATTTTGCACGTGTTACATAAACAGTTGTATTGGGCACGAACGGATGCAACGTTTCTACATACGACCTCAATTCGGAAAACTGTCCTGTAATTGTTCTGTGCTTAATACGAAATCTAATGCTTTAGTTCATTTAAAATGTATTAATTGTAATAAAGCAGCAACATGAATTAAATTGTTTTCTTTGTGAAATTTTGAAATTCCTTTCAATTATGCCATTTTAAAAATTGTAATATTGTTGAAAAAGGAATTTTTTTCTAAAACCTTAAGATGGCAGCGTCAAAGTGTGATGGTAAAATGAAAAACTGAAATATTATTATATCATGATTTTTCATGTATTGAAGAATCAGAAATCAAGCTGCTACTTTAAAAAATGGTGTATGTTTAAAAAAAAGAACGAAAGGGTTTAAATTGATTTCGATTATAGATAGCTATTTTATTTTTATGTTTGTAATAACAATATCCATATAATATAATGTTACTATTAACCCTTTGCTCTATTTTGACGAGACTGATTCGTTACGCACTCGTACTTCAGCTGTGATCAGTTTTACTCGACTTTTGAATACACTTTAAATTAGAGTTCAAGTTCAATTATAATTTGTATAGTCAACAATTGCATAATATCAAACTGATATAACATTTCAAGTGTCCTTATTTGTTTCAATATTGTAGCTGTGATTAGTCCTGACTGACGTACCTAATAAATAAATCATAGTGTAGGGGATTAAACAAGGTCTAGTTATTAGCTGTAATTTGATTCAATAAATATTTAAAATAAGGGAGCCACCTTCAATTTCGATCACCTTGAAATATGTTGTCAACGTCATCATTTTGAACAACATTTTCCTATACTTATGATGGTCGGACTCTTTTAGTATTCGAGATATTTGAAAAAATAACGCAATTTGCTGCCAATACTTTCAAAAGTGAATAAATCGCAACTAGGATCTCTTATACTGTTTTGGGGGGCTTCCCCCACCTCTCATACCCCCTCGCCTCCACAACAATAACCCCAAACCCCTTTGGGACGCAGTTTTTTAGGTACTTTGAAAACACATGTGGGATTAATGAACGGATAGTATATGTAGGTATAAGCTTAAGGGGTAACACCACTCTAGGATTTTCAAAAAGTAGATTTTATTTTTTTTGGCTTAAACGATGCTTTAGGGTCATAGAAACAAAATGCCATTTGATTTACAGTGGAAAACAAATTTTAAAAGAGTCAATTATCAATTTTGCCGCAGCTTCTCAGAGCGCGCATTGAGTATTTACGCGGCGTGCTGCGATTCATGGCTTTTGCATTACTTTTACCATTTAAAATAATAAGTACATCTATTACCTACAAAACAAACGGTTATAGAGGAAGGTAGAGGAGGAGGCGAACATCGACCTGGTTGGGCAAATGTATGGTGCAGGAATCGCAGATTAGAGGTAAATAAGAAATTGAAGGATTAAAATGTTCATAAAACTTTAAACGCGTTTTCCTCGAAACCACTTTTGTCATACTGGGAGGACGGATTCCTCGGTGACCACTGTATGGGTCGAATTGAAATTTTGACAGTAGCTTTACAACAATATCCTCCATGGTAGTACGTAGCCGTTTTTTGATTGAATGTAAACTTTTTTTTTTATAAACAATTCAATGCACATTTTTCATGCAAAACGTCGATTCATTTCTTAAAACATGCATAACTTTTACAAAAATTGATTAAACGAAAAACCCCTACGTACTACTAAGGCCAATTGTATATAGATTATAAATTTTATTTATTTTTTATTCCAAGTCTCATACATGGCGAGAAATCCGTCCTCCCGTGGCAGTGTTTCTACAAAAGCTATTTCCACCGATGGGCTCTGCCGCCCCCATTTTGTACGAAAATGACAAACAAAAAATTATTTTGCGTACTTCAATATGTGTTAAATAAACCCTCTGAAAAGAAATTCTTTTCCGCTTGTCATACTTCCAAAATAAATTGTCAAATTTAGGCCTCTTTTTCTGGCTCTAGAGTGGTGTTACCCCTTAAGTCAAATGTTAAATGGAGCACATATTAGTCATTTATTCATTTAGACTTTCATTCAAGGGATACATAATTGCCATTATTTTAAAAAAGGCACCTTAAAAACATATTTTAAGGTGATCGAAATCGGAGGTTGCTCCCTTATTTTAAATATTTATCATTTCATATTATAATCGATTATTATCATATTATAATCGATCATATTATAATAGATTACAATGTAAGCATACAATGCAAAATATGTGTCTGCGCCTTTATAACTGAAAATAGGTGCTATATCAGAGTAGATGAATCGTATTAGAATTTCATTATTAAATATCTTTTCAATTATTGACAGTTTACGTTTTAAATATCATATGCATATCTATCAACGTGCAAGAGTTCATTGACTCTTCGTTTTGGCGCGTGTATCTACGAGATACATGGCTGAATTTTTGCGAAATAATTACAAATTTAATAATTCTAGGAAATGAAGATTTATAGTAGTTCTCAGCAGATGTTCCCCGAAACCGTTCCTGGAAGTACAATCGGCAGATTTCACTTTTACAACTTCTAGCCACCGTAAAATTGCCTGATCACCGGGTTTGTATCTTGTTCTGTCTATGTTTAAAATTGCATGCAAATGTGACTTGTAATCAATGTTTAACAATGTTTACGATGTTTTACAATGTTTTTCTTTGATTAATTTCTTAAATTTGTAAAGTATTTTGAGTAAATAATGTAACTGTTAATTTTAAGTTTGTTGTTAAATGTATCAAAATTAAACACATAAGGAACACATCTAAAAATTAATATACATTTTTTTTTTACTTGATAAAATCAGAAGCAGAGAAAAATAATTATAAGAACTTTCATATATTAAAATAAGAAAAATAATAATTTAAAAAAATGCATTTATTTAATAGATGTATTCTAGATAACACACAACCACGTACGCTGCGAATGAACGCTCCTAATTGAGGGTTAAAATCGTAATTAGCTAATAAGCTCTCCGTGTTAATAAAATAGTTTCGAAAGTTACCATGTTCTACTTTATTTTCAGTTCCTCTCATAAGTGAAATTCTGAATAAGTCTTCGAACATTTAAAAATATTAAACAAATTCTATTTCGTAAAACGCTGCTTTTAAATAGAGCTTAGAAAATTCAGATTCCAGCTTCCTGCCTATGAAAGTTAGATATAGCCATCTTCTTGGTATTTTAGGTCTTGTTTTATTCTCATCGGGTAATAACGGTATCATCAATAATTCCTCGTTAGAGAAGTTCGTGCCTTTCCATAGGTGAAGTACGGCAAAGCGAGCCAACGAAAACCGAGAGAGAGTTCAGCACGACAGTGTGAATATCAAGGAGTATGGAGTGGCTTTGCGTATTTCAGGAATATGAGTCTAGCGTGAACTATAGTGTGCATAAACTTCAACACTAGATGACTGCGGATTTCCGAAAAACACTTGAACCGTATACGCTTTGAATGTTTATGGATATTTCATGTTAATCATTCGCAATACGAATTGGATTATGTAAAATATATTATTCGCTTATCTTTTGTAACTTTTATATAAAGGTAACTTCATAATGATTCAAGCGGTTTGAAGAGGTGAATTAGTTGGAACAATTCTTTCTTAACCTTTTTTTTTACTATCTTTTTTTAAGTTTACTATAAGACTTGTTTGCACGAATGCATAAACTTGTTTTCATTGTATTGTAAACACGTCTATAGCGTCATCGATCGCCTGTAATGACGGATATCATCGATTATTTATCAAAAATAAAATTTGATTATTGAATATATAATCCTGTGCCACGTTTCTTATATAGTGAAATGTAGAACTTTGTTGAAACAGTATTGTTTACGAAACTGTTAAGAGTCCGCAAGTTTTGAATAGATGTTCAAGCCTTACCTCTTTTGTTTTTAATATTATTTTTTTTATCTTTAGAGTGCAGACGTGAATAGCAATCATTTAAATACATTTTAAATCTATTTCAAAACTATTTTTATTTAAATTTCGAAACAGTTTTCATTGTACTGTTACTGCAACCACGTGTCGCCTTAATAGTTCTACTGTTTTATTGGTCCGTGTTTTTCCTTAATAATTCGAAAACGAAGCTTCAAACCCCATTTTTGCAAAGGGAAATCTTGTTCAGAATGACGTCCTTTACTACTCCTTTCAGGGAACTACATTAGTTACGAGACACCCTGTATATGTATATTATATTAGGTAAATATAAAAATGCCATCTTGAAATATCTAAATCATAATAATTACTTAATTAGTGGAATTTATTTTCTTTGAAAACTTTTCTGCTATTGCTAGTAATTCTTCATTAGCATTAATTATTAATATACTTTAATCAGTATCATTAACATTATCTTCTTTAACATATCCTTGATAAGAAGAAATTCCAGAACACAAAGCATTTCAGGTACATTCTCAATGATAATAAGAATACTACAGCTATATACAATCCAAAATTGATTTCTAGTCCCATAAACTAAGGGATCTCAATGAAGGTTAGTTCTGCATTGTATTAGATATCTCAATCCAAAGTTATTTTAGAGCTTTAATATGACGAATGCTCAAATGCTTAATGTTAGCTACAATAATATTGTTTCGTCGAAATCTTTCCAACATGGAGAAATTTCGTGTTTCAAAATAATGTTAAAAAATGGATGAGGAGGAGGGTTAATAAAAAATTAATTTGACAAATTTGAGCCGAAAAATCAATAATAATTTATTGGCTCGAGTACTATGATTTAAGGGAAAAAGCCTTGCGGCATAAAAAACCCTTTTTAGATATGTATTTGTCGTGATTAGACAGTGAAAATGTGTTCGTGTGATTCAGTATGTTTGATTGTTGATTTGAGGAGCACAAGGGCTCACTCAAATGCTGATGCGTTTGTGTTACAATCTACATTGCGTAGGATTGTCCACGATGATTTATTCGAGGAGTGTAGGGTCCCACTCGAATGATGTTTTGCGTTCTTTACCACCCTACATTGGCTTATCCGAGGAGTGTAGGGTCCCACTCGGATAATGTTATGTTGTACGATCTTTACCACCCTACATTGGCTTATCTGAGGAGTGTAGGGTCCCACTCAGATAATGTTGTGTTTGCGTTCATTATCGCCCTACACTGGCCTATTCAAGGAGTGCAGGGTCCCGCTCGAATAGTGTTATGATTGTATTTGAATCCACCCTGCACTGGATATTTTACATAACTCCATGATGCATGGAGTTTGTATGTTATTTCGCGACACTCGAAGGTTGTACTCTCGATCCGACCCGCACAAGATTCAACGACTGACTGTTCTTTGATGTATAAAAATTCACCCGAACACCCTCGCACGTCATTGGGTGATGGTCAAGAAAAATCTATCCTTGTTTTTGAAAGACCGAGAAAAATAATGTATCGTCGTTAGCCGATTTATGGCAAGTTCACGGTGACGTTGGAACCGGTCCGAACGGGACTTACTAGACATAAGGGGTCCTCGGTGACCCGTATTTCGAGGTATATAGGTAATGACGATGGTCTACGCGTCGGACCACTCAAACCCTGTAATAAATTCTTTCGTCGCGGTAAAGGTCGGAGTTTGCGACGGAACAAATATGCCTCGTGTTCGCATCGCGTGCGTATCGCTGCCGTTTCACTGCAAAAACCCAACAATTTTCTTAACTAATGTAGTTTTACATAAAATTACTATTAAGTAGTATTTAGCATATTTATCGAATATGCTAAAAAAAGAAGACTTACAAATTCAAAATAGAAGTTGCCTTCTCACGCAAAATAATAAAGTTTTCGGGTTCTTTTAATTATAGCACACCTTACCAAAAAATCTGAAAAAAATTAGAGAATTATAGCTGTACTACTTTGTTATTACCAAAATAATATAAAATTAATGCTCTTACAATTTCAATAAACATCATATTCATTCAATTTTTGTCGTTGTTGCAGTTTTTTATTTTTTACAACTACAATTTGCATTAAAAAAATCTGAAAAAATTCTGCAACATTTACTGCTTTGCCTTTAATGTTTCAGAATTTTCGTACATCATCAAATAGGAAGAATAGAGCAAAACTGAAATTTCTATTTTTCCATGTTACTACATCCAGTTGAGATTGGGAGTTAAAACGAGTTATGGGATGTTTTTTTATTCAAATATACCTTTAGCTTTATCCATTATCACAATCGAAAAATGCCGCATGTTTATTTTTGTCACTTTGCGTAATTGTTTATTGAACCATTACACGAATTTTACGATATTTACTAGTTCGTAGCTCGGAACAACAAATTTACATAAATGTTATGCTTTGTTTGAACCTCTATAAATATATCTATGTATAGCGACAAAGGAGACTTTTCGTAGGAAATTTAATTCGTTGTATATTTTGTTTGAAAATTAAAATTCTCCTTTGCTTCTTTTTTCAGAAATATCGTTTTTATTCAAACAAAGGGTTTTTAATTTTGAATCCAACACGTGTAAAAAGTCATGAATGTGAAGAATTTTCAGTACTCCATTGTGAAATATTTATATTTCAAGCATTTTTTAGAGACAGAGAAAAGAGTATCAATATTGTACAAACTTCTTCCGATAAAGTACCATTACCTCTCGTGCAGTCATTGTTTTTTATTTATTGAATGTGTTCTATTTATATTAAAAGACAACAGTAAATTTCAATTTATACATTCTACTATTTGCCATTCTTTATAATTCTTTTTACACATAAATCGTTTACGCGTCACCAGTTTTTCAAAATGTTCACCATATCTCTCACAAATGAACATTTCCCATTATTCTTTATAAAAATCACCATTATTCTTGATTGATTAAGCTCTCATCTTTTTTCTTCACTTCGTTCTTTAAGATTCTTCTTAAAGAGTATTTTCTACAATATTTTTTTACCTTTCATTTATTCTACATGTTGTGACAATTCCATAGCTTACATCTTCCAAATATAATTAGGAAATTTATTTTATTCAAGACGATACCGTATCTAACTTTAACACGAAACATCTTTTATATTACTGACCACGCAAGAATTGGCGGGTAGAAAGTTGATTCAGGTGTTTGAAAGGGGTACGGCCCTAATTGGTCAGAATAGAAAAATGGACACCTAGACATACACATACGGCGGTGGGAAACATTGGCTCTTGAACAAGCCTGACATTCGGGCTGCTCAATGTGCGTTTCCATGTTCATGCCTAATTCAATATGTGTGTTAGCTTTAATTAGCTTTAGTTAAATTGGTCTGAAACAAGTTTGCAAACGATGTTTCGATTATTAACATTCACAGTTAGTAGATGAACCTAAGAAATGTGAAAAATATGGAAAATTGAAGAGATGGCGCGCTTTAAAGAAAAACTTTGAATTTTACTGAAAATTTTCGCAATATTTTCCAATAAAAAAGGACTTTAATGTTAAATTTATTTCGTATATTAAGGTTCATATGTTAGATAGTATTGTCATGGATATGTGCAAAAAATGTGAGCACGATTGATAAACTAGTTTTTGAGTTATCAGTCACGCCAATTTTAAAAACGTAGTTCTGAGAAAAATGCGTTTAAAGTTTCGATAAGTAAAACCTGAATAATTTCAATGATTTACCAACTAATCTGCGATTCCTGCGCCATATAGTAATCCTTCGGCTTACTCGTAAAGTTGGTTTTTCTCCATAAGCTCATTCTCCGTAAAAATACAAAATTTCAAACACAGCAATGGCATGATAATAACAAATTTGTTACATAGCCCTCCGCATCGAGCGCGTGAATATCTGCGGCGCGATACCAGACATGAGTCACGATAATCGGCCATAACATCAAAAGGGCTCCGTATTACGCTTTAAAATTTTGAGACTATATTTTTGAGATGTTGCACTAACATTTTATAGAAAACAAAAATTTTGCAATTTTTGAAGATTCTAAAGGTATTGCCCCCCTTAAGTCAAAAACAATGCAGCCGGCAAACACCTAGAAATTGGGTGGGGTAGTGCGAATTGCGTGATGCAGTTCTTATTGTCATTATTATTTGTATTTGGCAATATGTCACGCTGGAAGTGTTCATGGTGGGGATAGATGGAACGACCGAGTGGTTTCTTTTACATTGGGTCGATCTCCATGATATTGAAGATCACCACATGAATATAAGTAACTGCATCTTCATTCATTAACTGAAGGTTTATAATTTAAAAGCATCAGTAATGCATTATTAATTATAAGGTGTAGGTTGGTTCAGAAAATAAACTAAATTACGACATTTATTAACACCAGGTTTACGGACGTTTATGGTCATTTATATTTAAATTTGAACTGAAAGTAGAAAAACAAATAAATTGAGGATGATATGTGAACTGCCTAAGACATTGATTCTTTAGCTTGACGAAAGTTGACATACATTTTTACAAAAATTTCTTAATAAGTTTTATCATTTAAATTAAAAGACGTATGACCCGTCATTTTGACGGGTTCCGTAAATCTAATGTTAAGGGTCAAGTATGGTAACAGAAAAAACCCAGGTGCAACTTTTATGATCTCATGTGGTGTTGTTTTTGGTTAGGAGAGACAAGGACAGTAGATATCTAGTTATCAAAAATGTGGATAACACAATTTCTCTTTGCCAATGGCATTTTGTCAGAAAGTAATGTTTTTTCATCATTTCTTTTGCAAACTATTGTTAGAATTCTAGTTTAGGTCGGTACGAAACCCGATTTTGGAAAAATAGGTCGTAACAAATTTTCTTCTATAAAAAACCTGTTTCCAGCTCGTGAAATTTTAAGGATAAAATTGCAAAATCGGGCTCCGTACCGATTTCCGAAGATCGATTTCTGGGCCAAAACTGAACTATTTTTAGAAAGCCCTACATGATTAAATGTCTACAAAAGAGTACAAGGATCATCAAAAACCTTAGTATTGTAAAAAGATAAGGAAGTAAATAACCATAAAAATAAATAAATAAAGCCATTGACGATCATGTGAGTGTTAGTTTTTCTAAAACGGGCGTTCAGTAATTATTAAAGTAAGGACTTTCGCGGTTTGGCTAGCGAATGGAAGAGCTAGGAAAAATGAAGGTGAGGGAGAGAGCGTTTCCGTCCGGGACCTGCTAGTGGACTCGTCAGTAAGGCATCCTAACAGGCCCTTGCCTTAGGCCGCGTTTACACTATGCAAGTAAGGACCGTGCAAGTAGGTAATCGAATGACGACTCAGGGTCTGGTGGAAGCAAGACAAGAAAGGCAGGAAACCATTTTCCTTCTCCAACGACAGTTTTGGAACAGGCAAAGAAAGAAACTCAAGAATTCGAATACCTAACTGCACGGCCTTTACTTGCATAGTGTAAACTATGCAGGGGATGTATGGAAGGGTTGGACAGGAACTACATACACAGTATGTCTGAAAAGTAACGGAACTTTTTAAATTCAAGGAAAACTACTAGCACCATCTATTAAAACAATATGCTATCTGAAAACAGTATTCTTCCCCTACAAAACAAAACAATCATTATTAGAATCGAGCAACGAATTGCAAACTTATAGCGGTTAAAACGACAGAACCTTTCGTCACTGTGTCACAAAATCACGATGGAGCAAAGAGTGAATATTAAATTCTGCTCGGTAAAGCTCGGTAAAACTTTTACAGAAACATTAGAAGTAATAAAAAATGTTTATGGCGACGATTGTTTATCCCGTACACGTGTGTTCGAGTGGTATAAGCGATTCCAGGACGGTCGTGATACTTTGGAAGGCGACCCAAAGCCAGATTTTGGGTTTTTCTAAATTCTAAACGATTCTAAAGGTATTATACTTCCGGAATTCGTCCCACAGGGACAAAGTGTTAATGGCGAATATTATCTGGGTGTTATGGAACGTTTGTGGAAAAGAATTGTTTGTGTGAGGCCCGAATATCGAGCGCCGCGCCGGGAAGTTGGTTTCTGTTGCCTGATAATGCACCAAGTCACAGAACTGTCACTGTTCGTGAATTTTTGGCGAAAAAACAAGTCTGTGTGCTCCAACATCCTCCTTATTCGCCCGACTTATCTCCATGTGATTACTCTTTCCAAAACTGAAATTAATTATGAAAGTAACGTTTTATGACACTGTTACACAAGTCGAAGCAGCTGTGACAAGGGTGATTGAAGTGATTCCGCAAAACGACATAAAAAAATCTATGTTAACATTGCCTGAGCGTGCCCAGCGGTGTATTGATGCGGAAGGGATGTATTTTGAATAAAAAAAATTAATTTTGGCAAAATAACTAATACTTTTTTTTTATTAAAAAAGGTCCGTTAGTTTTCAGACATACTGTGTATTTGTAGGAATTAGAAGACTCGTTCAGTATTAGCGAGAAAGTCAGATTCGGTCTTATGCGCCGTCCAATGGCCATGAGCGTAGGAGTGAAACCATCACAGGCCTAAACTTTCCTTTGGGGCACACAAAATTATTAACCTTTTTTTCAAGCATTTAATAGTTCTTGATGCCTAGAATATAAAAATGCAAGTTTTATAGTTAGGAACTAGTGGTTAAAAAGCTATGTCAATTTGAGCGCTTTTGGCGTATTTCGCAATGTTGGCTTTTACCCAAGCTCCGTTGATCTGTTAGATAGAAAATACCATTAAAATGGTAAACCGTGTTTTTTCTATCACCATGTGAAACAGATATTAGTTTTTTTTTGTTAAATAAACGATATTGCAGAATCACTTTAACACTCATAAATGTAGTTCAATCGAATTATATGTAGATAGAAGTTAATGTGGCGTCCGCTCATATGTGAAATAAGCTAAAAATGCTGAGTTTTATATACGCATAACTTCTTCACCGTTGGATTCCTAACATTAAAACTTGTGTTTTTGTATTCTAGGCATAAAAAGCTATTTAATGGTAAAAAAGTCAACAATTTCGTGCGCCCCAAAGTACGATTTAGCCTGAGTAAGAATTACTATCTTTTCTGTTACCATTATATGCACATGTATATAAAGCGTGTCCGATAACTGTTGATGCAACCGGAAATGGAATCTTTAAGTACAAAAATACATTCAAAGTATGTAATGAAATTTTGTTAACCTTTCTTATAGTATAGGATATCTTCTGTGCATAACATTTGCATACTTTTTCATTTCGATAATTACACAGATTTTTATTTCAGTGCAAATTCAATAATAATATTCAATATTTAGTGAGGTATTATTCTTATTATTTGTACATGATGAAAAAGATTACTTTTCTATCAATATTTTCTTCTTACAAAATAAAACTGTTAATGCCATTTTTATGTGTTCATAATAGCTCATAATACCAGCATTATTCTGTCAATAATAGTTCATAACATGTTGTTCATCATAGTAGTATTATATTTTCCCTCGTAAACTCAATAATCTCAAATTTTGTAATTAAAAATTACACATAGCACATAATAGTTGATTTTTATTAGTGTAAGTCATTTGTAGATCCGTGTAAAGACATTTGTCTTTGAAGGCCTGTGTGAAGGCACTTGTATGAAATATTTGTTCAAAACTGTGATCGGCTTTAATGCTTAAGATTTTCAAGTAAAAGAATATCGCAGTCTGGATTGATCATGAATAAAGAATAGTTATGTTTTATAAAAGCTCTTGAATTAACTGTGGTGTTAAATTTAAGCCATCCTTACATTTGAAACAAACTTTTATTAATTACGTTACTAACACTAAATATATATTATATAGCAGTAGATTCAGAAATAAATTCTTTTAAATTTCTTTTTCTCATTATGTAAATTAATGTTATAACGTATTTTTTATCATAGACAAATTATTCTTTAAAAAATTTATAATTAATATTCGTGTGTAGAAAGCTGTGATATTCCTTTTTATGTTTACGATAGTGTCAAAGATAGAATTTTATAGCTGCAACTTCAGGGAGTGATTAAATACTGAACACTTACGAATAACAATCACAATTTTCATTAAAATAACAACCGTGAATACAAAGCACTGATAACTCATGAACGATTACTAAATTCTCGTGAATGATACCCAATGGAATATTAAGCGTTTAGATCAGGGGTTCCCTAGGGGACTGGTATTCATACGGTAGGGATCAATGAAATGTTGAAGGGGTCAATAATAATCAAGAAATCGATTAGATATTGCTAGCTGAATATACATCGACAACTGACGGGCATAATTAAGAGTCTATTGATTACAAAAAAATTTATTAATAAAATTCATAATTATTTATTTAATAATATAAAGCATGTATCAAGGAAGAAATCACAGATTAAATATAAATTAAAAAATACACTAAACATTTATATTCTTTTTATATCTTATTGCAGATTTTATTTTGTTTGTATTTAATATATTTTAAAAGTCAGTAATATTTTTTTAAAATGTATAAATTTCTTATGCAAGAATTGCAATATACAAAAATACAAATATCCAAACTAATACGAAGAATGCAAGACTAACGACGTACAGCAAAATTTTTGTTCATATTCATAATCTAATTGTTATTTTTAAAGTAATTAATGTTATGTGTTGTATATTATAGAGAAACATGTAAGACGTTTGATGAAGGAAACCATTTTTCTACGAGAAGTCGATGCAAGAAAAGAAGTTGAGAATTCCTGATTTAGACAATCATTTGCATTAAAACGAACTTAACCCCTTACCCTACAATATCGTGTCACACTTGTGACGCACATTACACTTCAGCTATAACAAATCAAAATTATATTCGCAGCACGATTGAGTCTGGAGTTGAACACCAATTATAATTTGCATAATCAAGGATGTCTAAATTCAAAATATACCTAACAGTTCAATTTTCCTTATTTGTCTTAACATTGCAGCAATAATTATTTAGCCTTGACTGATGCAACTGCCACAGAAATCATAGGTTAAGGGGTTAATAGATTTTGTTCGGGACACCATAAAGTAAATGCAATTTTATAATTGACATGCAGGCTTGTTTTCAGTCAGGCCACGCGGACGGCAATACTAGCCAGTTCGAGTGACTATTGTTCAAGATAACGGTCACTCAAAAGTTAGAAAATTCAGATTTATAGCCAAAAATTCCCATTGAGCTGTAAAATTCCACGACGCTCTTTTAAGAAATTTTATTTAAGGTTTTTCCTAAGTTTCGAACATGTGTCCACCAGCGGCCAACTTGTTATTCTATCCAGAAATTCAACGTAAATTTAAGAAGCGCCCTCTCACCAACATGCTTGTGGCAGTGGAAGTAGACACGAAGTTAAAATTGTCGTTAGGAAAAGAAAAATGTTAGTTAATTTTCAATTTTCAAACAATTATTCAGCCTTCAAACGTTTAGTTACCAATCGGTCAGAGAGGGATTAAGACTCTCTTGATCACAGTTTGTTAAGTGTAAACTAGTTTAACTCAGAATAAATTGTAAGTTAATCAAGATTTTGAATCTACTGCATTAAATAGTCATATGACTATTCTGGTCCTTCAAGAAGGTGACGATAGTCACACCAAGGAAGCCATTCACAAGTTTATCTGTATGTACACTGTGTGCTAACAGATTTGAATATAACCTTGAAACATTAGTAGATCAAAATTCATATGGGGAAAGATTATTCAGTAGATTGACCTTGACAATAAATTTTAAGGTCATTGAAGTCGATAAGGTGTGATCGGATGTGCATAATTGTACTGTTTGTATTAAATAAATCATATAGTTGTACCGTACATTTATATTCTGGAGAATGGAATGTGGAACCATCTGTCGGCCTATCAATTTCTTAAATCGACTCTTGTATCTCAATATGTACGGTATGCCGACAAAATAGATCATGTGCGTCGTATTAAGCGTGTTATGTAATTTCCTGCATTTTACTATTAATAAAAAAGTGGGAGCTGTAACTACGTTATAATTTAACAGTTTGATACCAGAAAAATTAAAAAAAAAGACAATTTCGGGAAAAATATATATAAATATAAATAATATAAAGCTGGATATTTATTATTCATACTGTAGTTCTTATAAAATTGTCTGATGATTAAAAATGTCATATTTCTTTTGTACTTCCATTGTTATTATAAAAATTATTTAATAAATTAATACAATTAAATTAATTTTAGCTATAACTTTCTCAGGCCTCTTTTGCATAAAATATTGATAATTTTTAATATATTTTCATAATTCATTATCTCCATCAATTGATATTGGAATAAATTGAGCTCCAAAATATTACTTTCAATCCTTATAATATACCTCTATTAAAGTCATTAATTTTAATTATATAAGAAATAACATTAATATGAAGCCATAATTGTTTATTAAATAAAAAATATATAATAAATAATATTCTCTTATTTTTAACAATTATATTAGGAATATTATTTTTTCGAATTCAATATTTAGAATATTATGAAACACCTTTTTGTATTAATGATAGAATTTTTAGAACAATTATTTTTATAATAACTGGATTCAGTGGATTACATGTAATTATTGGAATTATTTTTCTATCTACGTGTTTTATTTGAATAAAAAATTATTCTTTATCGTCTATTCATCATTTTAATTTTGAGAGAAGATTATGATACTGACATTTTTTTTTTTTTTTATTTAAGCTTCAGTTGAACTCTCATAAGAGAATTATAAAGCTGTACATGAGGCTTACAATTAGTTGTACAAGGGATTCTACAGTAATTTTATAGTAAATAACATTTGTTCGGCCGCGAACACTTACCTGCTTTCGTCGCGACCGAAGGGATTTTATGACTCAAGTGGTTCGGCGCGTAGGCCACCGTGAAGACCCTCTGCCTCGACATTCGAGTCAAGGCAGAGTCTTTTGTCTATTAGTTGTACTCGAATCGGTTTGGAAATACCCATTTGCAAGTCGTAAATAACCTAACGGTTTTCCTTGCCTCTCACGATGGTCAAGAGTCGGAATTTTGTAAACCATCGCCCCTCTCGTGCGGGGGTTTTTCCAACATGTATCTTTTTAACGTATATTTTTTAGTCAGTCGTTGAGCCTTGTGCGGGTCGGATCGAGAGTACAACTTCGTGCGTCACGAAATAACAGATAAACTCCGTGTATCGCGGAACAACATACAACCTCCATGCATCATGGAGTAACGTAAAGTATCCAATGCAGGGTGGATTCCAAATACAATTATAACATTATTCGAGTGAGACCCTGCACTCCTCGAATAAACTATCGCCGACAATCCTACGCAATGTAGATTGTAACACATTACCGTCATATCGAGTAATTATAATCCGCAATTGTGCGCTCGTGATCTTCGGATTGCGTATCGTAAATTGATTCTCTCGACGAGAATCAATCGAGATTTACACCTCGGTGTTCAAATCTTATGAAAACACGGTCGTGACGACGATCCGTAACGTGAACGCGGTCATGACGATGACCCGCAGAGTCGATTGCTCTATGCAACCACTCTTATTATATCGGCGCAATGCTATGCTACCCTATTATCATACACACACATTACGACACATTTACAAATCGTCTTCAATCGCTCGCATTTCCGCTTATAACCATAGTAAAATAAACATATTAGTTTCCGTGGGGTTTTTTATGCCGCAAGGCTTTTTCCCCAAACCGTGTATAACGAGCCAATAAACGTGTTAATTTTAGGCTCAAATCTGTATAACTTATTTTACACATACCCCCTTCCTCATTCATCGAATAATAAAAATTTTGAACAACGGAATTTCTCCATGTTGGAGAGATTTCGACGATACAACATTTTACACTTCTATATTGTTTTTTTTTTTTAAAAGCTGTAAATTGCGAGACACGCTTCGATGTTCGGTTTATGGAGTAAGGATTTAGCATTAAGCGGTGGAAATAGACCGAGTTTACTTAGTTTTTCCATCAGATCGGTTCTTTGGATATTTAACATGGGACATTGCCAGAGCACATGGTTCAGGTCTTGTGTTTCAAAGCCGCAGTTGCATTTAGCATCATCTACAATATGAACATGCGCCAGGGATGCAGCAAGGTTATAGTGGTTTGATCTGCATCGGTTAATCATAACTATAACTTGGCGTGGAAGGTTTTTGTTTGAGAACTATGGCTTAACGCTGTCTTCAAAATAATACCGAAAGAATTCTTTTCCTTTTGTTTGTCCTTGCTGCTGAATGAATTCCCTTGTATTTGCGCTGCATTTTCTTTTAAACGATTCTCGAAAGTCGGTAAAAGGGATGTGGATTCGGTCTTCATTTTTTCCTGTGGTAGCCAATTTTGCTAAATGGTCAGCTTCGTCATTGCCCTTAATGCCTGTGTGTGAGGGGATCCAAATAAACTCTATAGAGCTGTCGTTACAGGTTTCTTGTTTAAATTTAAAATATTTTTTCCTAATTTCCAGACTGTAAGGGTTTATTGTTATATCCATCTTTAAACTTTGAAGACAGAATAGGGCGCTGAGTGAATTTGTGAGAATTTTAAAATTATGATCGACATTAAGGAGAGCAATGTCAAGAGCATCGTTCAAGGCAATGCACTCAGCAGTAAGGATAGAAGCTTCAGATGGTATACTTCTTTTGATCGAAATACTGATACTGACATTTTGTTGATATTATTTGACTATTATTACATATATCTTGTTGTATCGTGCCCTTCTCGATGATTCTTGAAGGCAGCACGACAGTTACACCCAATGTGTCCGGTGAACTCGTTTGTGTATAAGATAGGTTGAAAGATTAACAATATAGGTAAGGTGCTGATTGATTTTATTCAACATTAGGTTTTAGTAGGTTTAAAGTGACTTAGTTGAATGTTGAATCGTTTCTGATATTTTTACATTTTGGTATGTGTGAAGTAAACAATTTTTTGATTATGGAGTGGTGGTTCTACCAATCCGACGTAAGCTGTAGAGGGAGAAATAGAAGATAGAGGGAGGAAGGTTGGATTAACGGTTTGGTTCTTCAGGTAGTTCAAAAAATTCTAATTTTTAGGGACAAGTTTACAACGTGACGGTTAACTAAAATACAAGGTCTGTCCGGAAAGTAATACAATTTGTTTATTTCCGCCCTTTTTCCTGGTCCGAACATGTTCGGACTTGTTGGAATATGTGGAGGGGACTCTTATCTTCATATCTTTGCAACCTCAACCTGAACCGCGCTCCGAAATCGTCAGAATCGTAGTAAACGTAAACCTATTATTTGTGCCCGTGTCACGACGCGTAATGGAGAAAAATATCGAACAACGTTATGCGATTAAATTCTCCGCTAAGCTGAATAAAAGCCTCGCCGAAACCAACCAAATGATTAAGGCGGCATATGGGGACTCTGCTCTTTCCTATTCTCAAGTTTCCAGATGGTTAAATTTGTTCAAAAACGGTCGGGAAAATGTGGATGATGACTTCTGCTCTGGACGGCCGACAAGTACCACTATTGACGAAAATGTTTCCCGTGTCCATGAACTTCTTAAGAGTGATCGACAACTGAGTGTTCGAATGATCGCAGAGACTCTCAACATATCGAAAACAACTGTGCACAACATTCTACTTGAAAAGAGATCGCCACTACGTGGCAGCTGCATTACGACAACGCTCCCAGCAATACCGCTTTGCGCGTTCAAGAATTTCTAGCCAAGCATAGCTTGGTAACGTTACCACAGCCCCCATACAGTCCTGACATGGCTCCAGCAGATTTTTTCCTGTTCCCGCAGATCAAGTCTGACTTCAAAGGATTCCATTTTGGAACCATAGAAGCGATTCAAACCGCCGTGACGAAGGCATTAAACGAGGTCCCCATTAACGCCTTCCAGGATGCGTACCATACATGGAAAAGTCGCTGGCAAAAGTGTGTTGAAGCCCAACGGAAGTACTTTGAAGAACTTTAAAGATTTATATCAATAACATAAATACATTTTTTTTACGTACCTAATTGCATTACTTTCCGGACAAACCATGTATTATCATAAATATGGTGCCCTAAAACAGTTTGGGTTTTTCCCGTCATCATGTGTTCATAAACGGTTGTGTCCTAACTATTTATTGATATGTAATAATGATATGTAGTATCTATTTATTGATATGTGGCCTAGTTCGCACGAAATATACAAAATAGTATTTAAACACTACATATAATTCAATATGTGCAAACAAACTTGGAATACACATGTGCACATTGATAGATTCTTATCGCCATCCTTGTTGTTCACTAGCAAAATAGTCTTTCTATGCAAAAGCAGAATTTTTTATATGGTAGAATAAGCTTTTCCTATATGTCACAGTGAATCAAAAAGACGCTCTAAGCATCTCTTTCTAAACACGTACATCTCCACAAATACAATACAAAAAATACTGTTTTATGCACTAAATACACTAGTTGCTATATTTTACACTGATTAATATGTATCTGGTGTACAATTAAACGAGGCAAAATTATCTGTTTACCATAGCTTCGCCAATTTTGAAAATACAGCACTGAAATTTAAGAGACACATGCAGAAAGAATGGAGAATCTAATTAAGCGTTTTATGCAAAAAAGTCTTGAGTGTCCTCACGCTCTTGCATCCCACAGCACAATTACCAACATTTTCTTTTATTTTACAACAGTTGCTTTTTTGCGGCGTAGGAATATAAATATAAGGTTAATTTTACATCTACAGTGAACTTCTGTTATATTTTATTATCGTCACGAAACATTAGAAAGTAACGTTCTATTTCAAAGGAGATTATGTGTATAATTATTATGAAAACGTTATAAAAAAGCTTATTTCAACCATTTTAAAAGGAAAAAGAAAGTTTTGTAGACAAATTGTGTAATACTAAATCAGTGTATAATACGTAAGTAATATATTAAAAATATAGGGGAAAATTAAACGAACGATAAAATATAAGTGCATACATTAATTCTTTATCTCTATAAAAAACATCAGGAATTTTAAGAGAAGCATCTTAATAAATTTCTTAGTTTAAACTTGTAAACCGATCATATCACCGGTTCGATAATTTTGGTATTAATGTTTAAGATTACGGTATATTTCTTAAGAAAAAACTGATGGATTTGGAACACAGTTGGTTTATTTTGCCCACACATATGTCATAGTTCTAAAATACATTTTCTATAAAAAATGTAGCATCTTAGGACTGTAACCGTTAGGACCTAAACTGTTTATGGAACACATGATGACGGGAAAAACCCAAAACTGTTTTAGGGTACCATATTTATCATTTGGACCATAGCAATACCATAGTTAACCGTCACGTTATAAATTTCTCCCTAAAAATCAGAACTTTTTGCGAACTACCTAAAGAAGCGAACCGTTAGTCCAGCCTTTCTACCCCTATCTTCTATTTCCTCCCTCTACATCTTACAGCGGATTGGTACAACCGCCACTCCGAAACCAAAAAATTGTTTACCTTACATGTACAAAAATGTAAAAATAGTAAACACTTCAACAGCCAACCAAGTAACGTTCAATCTACTACAAACCTAATGAATGAAGTTAATCAGCAACCTATCTACCTTGTGTAGTTACTTAACCTATCGTATACATAACCGAGTTCACCCGTGCACATTGGGTGTAACTGTCGTGCTGCCTTCGAAAAAAAACGACAAGAGCACGATACAACAAAAAAAATCTTCTTGCTTGAATAATCAACTAATTTTCATTTTCTATTAGTTGTGAGAGTAATCATAGCAATTATTTCTAAAAGGTCTTTAAATAAAAGATTTTCTATTTTATTAAATGTTATCCTTTTCAGGGTCAGATTACTAACCGTATCGTCGTATAATGCACACATGCTTTAAAAAAGTATGGTAGAAAACTATACAAATGATAAAACGTTATTGAATATTCAGATTAATTCTGCATCTCCATAAGAATGAACAGAAATGTTAATTGATAAACAAGAATGAAAAAAAGCAGAATCAGGATTAAGCAATTACTTTAAAGACAAAAATGATTTAAAATACAGATTGTATAAATTATAACAGATTGAATTTACAATAATATAAGAAGAACGCAAATGTATTACTGTTTTATCGTTGAACAATATAAAACGTTAGAAAATATATTCGAGTTCTCGAGATAATTCTATTGCTTGGAAGAGCGAGCAAGGTAGCGTCTAACTTCAACAACCGACAAGTTAATAATGAATATTCGGGCCTCGCCCAAGCAATGTTCGTAACACGGTCTGGCCTTTCCGACTTTTCCCGAATACTACCCTTTGTTGCGTGAATTGCGCGGATTCGGACACCCAGCGCTAATTCTGATCCAGCCACAATTTAATGAGCCTGGACCTAGTTCAGATGATCGTCTGTGGTTTGATTTGTTCGATCGCGTTATTACTACTTGAGGTTTTTGTTCGTGATATATGTATTTAGTTCTACTCGTGATGTGAGTTGTTCGTGATTTAGTTTGTCTCTTTTCGTGATGTGAATTGTTCGTGATATTACTTGATTCTTTTCGTGATGTGATTTGTTCGTGATACTATTTGATTCTAACGATTTTCGCAGAGGTGTCTATCAACGTCACCTCTGAAGTGACGCTTTGGAAGGGGATGAAATTGTTGATTGGTTGTGGTATTTTCAATGTTGCCGCCCTCGTAGAAGAAATGGTCACCCCTGGAAGTAGCCGCGACCAAGGGGTGACGCGCGAAGGATTCCGCGTATTCTGGGAAAAACCCGTAGCAGGTAATAAGGTGAAAAAGCACTCTGACCCTGACCATGATGGTTGAAAATAACGGAATTGAGAATTAACATGTTGGACCCAAGCAATAAACGTGGGTCGTTGACGCGAGAATATTTTTTCCTAACGAAAAATGGTCAATGGCTTCATAAACTTATTGCCTTTACGGTCGGTTCGAAATTTTCGGTCTATTGCCCTTCCTGGATTGTATAATTCGTTTTCGAAGTTTTGAACGGTTATTTATGATATATGGAAACTGATGCATCGGATTTTAAGGAGATGCAACACCCTTATCTACCATAGTCGCTTTACTGCTAGACCAGCCTAAATGCCCCGGAGAACAACCAAGTGCTTCTCCGTCCGCTGTCCCTCGCTACCGGAGACGTTCCTCATCTCCCTCTCAGGGTCATACCAGCCTCAGGGCGATACATACAGCACCACCCCTAGCCGTGGCTTGAACGGCCCCAGGTTCGCCGAAACGCCCCTGTGCATGCCAGCTAGGCATCGCTTCTCAGAAATTTACAAATGTTATCTTGCTCGCTCTTTCTTCGCTCTCCGCTACAAATAAACTTATCGCTACCTTCGCAATGACAATACAATCGCACACAATTTACAACATAACGAATAACCATGGTTATTTTACATTCAGAATAGACATAACCCAAACTTATACAATTTTTACTTTGATAAATACTCAATGCAATTTATGTTACTCGAGCTTAGTTGGCGTTTGCACGTATGTGCCGACAAAAAACTATCTACGGTCAAAGGACCACCCTCATTCAAGGGAATAAACGAAAGCTATGTTGCAACTACTTTTCTAAGTACTAGGCTATCTATGTTCATGTGAACAGTTCAGGTGTTTAGACAATTCTGATTCTTTTTGGAACTTGCAAGAAAAAATGGCTATTTTCCTCTCTTCCACGGTCAAATTGGAAG
Organism: Megachile willughbiella; assembly: GCA_945859595.2. NCBI lineage: Eukaryota > Metazoa > Arthropoda > Insecta > Hymenoptera > Megachilidae > Megachile > Megachile willughbiella. The sequence continues at coordinate 12,379,694 of OX243801.1, forward strand.
GGGTAGTTTGAAGGTGGGAGTTAGGCATTTGGGCACGAGGTTTGGCAACATTGGGGAATTTCCAAGGCCCTGGTCGCTAACAAAGTACCGCTACGGTTGCATATGCCCCTTTTTTGGGAAAAACCCTGGTCTATGACAGTAAAAATGTACGCGATTGCTAGAGCTATAAAAGCTAGGTACGTGAGACCCGATGGTTGAGGCTGCGATTATAACTGACTATCTACCTGATATTTGCCTTGCCGTAACATACTTAAATCTAAATAAACTAAACAATTATTCTGGGAGTATTTAACAAAAAATTTCAAGAAAAGCGTCAGAACAAGTGTAATTTAAAATAAGAGACGAGTGAACCAGTCATTTGTTACGATTAATATTGATTAAAGATATCTTCGCATGAAAGCAACTATATTAGTTTATCGATTGGTACAGGAAGGAGACTGTAGAGGAGATGAAGGGTGAAGATAGCTCGAAGAGAGTTAATTAGCTCTCGCTATAATCTCGATGGTTTTGGACCACATGCGCGTGGTTTAATGCACGTTTATTGCATACAGCTGGGGCTTGGATGCATTCTCGCATTCTATCCCTTTTCGCTTCCTGTGGATCTGCACAGGTAAACCCTTTCACCCGTATCCCCTCTTTTCTGCCCCGTGCACACAACAACCTATCTGGAGAATGTCCAGTTCTCTGTTTGTCCTCTGATTTGATGATTAACGATTAATTAATAATCCGTCTGGTCCGTATAATGCCAGCACATTAATTTTCCAGCACCCATTTGTCATTACGTTCCACTTTTGGATCAGTTACGAGCTGAAGGATCTGTCAAAATGTCATTGCGTTTGTTAAAACTAAAACTGACGAAATAAATGGCACAATCGTACTCATACATATTTGTTACATTTAACACGTCAGTCTGCTGTGCCAATCACCGGCAAACGACACTACAAATTTAACTTTCATTTTAACAAAATGAGAACAATTTCATGTAATAAATTAATGTTTTGTATTAAAAATTTCATATCTTTAATGATTCATTATTCTGTATTCATAATATAATGTTTATTATTTTATAAGTAAAAAAATGTTAAGAAATGGGAGTTTTTATTTTTGCCTGAAGTTATAAATGCAAAAATAGAAATGAAATATACGCCCAGCAAGAATATTTGTTGCGGTGCAATATTTAACGGAAAACTGAGTTCTTTAGTTTGATCATATTAAACTATTGTCAAATCTATTATCATATATTTGATAATTTATTTAAAGACTCATTACCATATATTTGATAACAACTTGATATACAAAGTTTACATAAACACAAAATATTACGGAAAATTTATTTACATAAAAAAAATTTAGTATTGCATTTTAAAAAAGTTAACTATATACTTTAATCACGAGAAGACTTTATGCCATAGTATTTCCTCCTTCAAAGCAAACAACTTTCGCAGAAACATTTTTTTAATATTTTCTGCTTCTTCTGGGATATGCATTTTTACTGCCCAACTTAAAACGCACACACTGTAGGTAAGAAATATAGTTCAGTCGATCACTTGAAAGAATTTAAACTGGTTGAACTTAATGTTTTTGCTGTGATATAAAAATTTCTTCATAATAAAATTTTAGTCGAATCACCGATTTATTGGTCAATAGTATTTTTGATCAGTATGTTAACACTAAACCAAAGAGGTCAAATGACCGTTTTACAAGTTCTTTATTTTAAGTGACAAAATTTATTATGGCGATTTCTTTAGAATTTTTGTTGATCTTCATGAAGATAAAGAATTAATGTGTAAAATAATTTGTTTTATCATTTGTTTATTTATTTTTCAACTTCAATTTTAATTTTAAAGTAAGTGTGGATTACACATCGATGGGTTTAGTGTTAAAGGCTTGTATATATATTTATAGTAAAAACTCATGTTTTAATATATTTTCTTTTTTTCATTTATTTATAGTCGCATCAACCGCTCATGGGTTATTAGCGACTCGGAGTATGTTTACAGCTTATTGTACAGTTTAGATACTTTGAGGTACTGCAGCATGTTTTGAGTCGATGTGTCGTCCTTCGGGTTGTCCTTCAGTGATGGTCTTATATTGAATCGTAGTCTCTTTGTAGTGTATTCCCTGCAGTGACTGATGATGTGTAAGATAAGGGTTAAAATACCGAAACGTACATTAAGTCCCTTTTTAAAAATACGATATATTCGTGTAAAGTCGCGTTTTCGAAGACGAAGCTATGTCTTCCAGGGCTCTTTACAGAATGTCCTCTTTCTGTTCCGAGAGATTTCCTTGTCCCTCGCGAAACTCAGGGGCCTCGGGGTTGTTTTATGGCCCGGACGTCCCAGCGTCGGGGCCTCGTCACCGTGGTAGTCGTCGTTGGACGGCCATGTGCCCTTCGCCCTGATTTATTAGGGTGTGTTGTTGGGAATTTTCTAACAGATGTGTATTTTGTTTAATTAAATACTATGTTTTTCGATTGTGTATAGTTACCTCCTTATTGTTCATGCTAACAGTGGTTTTTGGTCTCATTTTGAAGTTGCGAACAAGATTTACGTGCTACAATTTAATTTTGATCATTTTCCATAATAATTTTGCTATACGATCATGTTTTCCGTCTGTGTATAGTTACTTCCTTATTATTTGAGCTGGTAGTAGTTTTCGTCCTTCATTTTGAAATCTTTAGACAAGATTTGGATGTTGCAAATGTTTGCCTTTGGTTATTTTTCAATAATAATCCTGCAAAAGCGAAATGCACACAACCTTGTCACAAAATCAAAAACCACACAATAGGTAAATGTAATGAAACATTTTATAATGATGTGAATGGAATTTGATGTGAATGGAAAATAAAATGAAAAATTGAATGTGTTCAATGTAACACCTACAAACTGAATAAAATTGCAGATAATATGTTCTAAACGAGTGTAGTGACTTACAAACAATAACAGAATGTCGGTACTATGTATTTTACTTTCGCCATAAACGACGATAAAGTATTATTCAATCAAATGAATTTTGCCATTACACATTATAGTGTTTACTCATGTTTATACTTTATGTTTTCTACTAAACTTGATGCCGCGTTTTAGAGCCCCGTTAAAGCTTACCCTAAGTGCACTTAAATCCGTCTTGATACACATAATCTATTGCACACATGCTTATCACATTATCGCTCGCTGCATAAAACACAAACCCTTATATTATTTATATCATAATTCCACGCATAGACTGTACTATAATTTAAAATTCTTATATCATGAATGCGTGATATTTTTGTTGTTTTGTTATTAAATTTTGTGTTGGGTTTAAAATTTGGTTTGAATCATTATATAAACTTACGATTGTATGAACAGTACATATAAAGTGGGAACTGATAAATAAAACAAAGAGAATCTTCTTTTCAGATATTCAATTTATATTTAAAGAATTACAACCATCGAAAATTCATTTTCTACAGAATTAAATCATATTAATTCTAATCATATGAATAGTGTAAATCATATTAACTTTAGTTTAATCGATGGATTATTTTTAATTTGACATGTAAACTGTTACAAACTTATTAACAGTAATTCGTATCATTACATTCATGTCAAAGTTATGACTATACTAATATTTTAATCCAAGTTACATTCGAAGGAAAATTTCAATGAGGACCATAATTTACAGATACTGCTGCTTATATCAGAAATAGTACGTCCTACGAACAAATAGCTTGTTCTGTAGTTCGAGTTTATTAACTGTTTCTAAACTCTATTTCTAGCTTTCAGTTTGTACGTAGTATGTGTCAGTTTCAGCTCTGAGAGTTATGTCCCAACAAATGTATCTCTTACTTTATGGATTAAACATCCTATTTTGGATAAAATAATTAAATGTTAAGTTTATTTACTTTTTAATCTTCGAACCTATACGGTATCTGAAAAATAGTGTTAGTTATCTATGAACTAAAGTTTTTCCACATTTTATAGCCGGTAGAGTTATGATTAATGGAGGAAATTCCTAAAATATATATGGACATCTAAAACATCTTTAAGATATTAAAAAATGAAATCATCTTGCATTTGAAGATCCAGAATATTGGTGATAGTGCATAAAATCAACATTAAATAGATTTCATTATAGACATAGCTATAGAAACGATTTGTCACTTACTTACGAAGTTGAAGATGATTTGAAAAGATGATTAGAAATAAATCTGTATAATTTCGGTTTACTTTGGAAATGATTAAAATTAAAAAATCTGATACAAGCTAATAGTTTCTATTTTTGATACATTCTATTTTGCTGTTCTTTAAATCATGTCAGTGAATATAATATGAAATGTTCCATACATCCACATGTAAACGAAAAATTAGGACTTGCATTATTCATTTTAATAATTTATATAGATTAAAACTCCGTCCATCCTGAATATGCGTGTAATTTTTATATTAATTTTTGAATTTGGTGGACGTATCATTAAATTAGCTATATTTGTACATTTCTTAAATGATAATATCAAAATAATAATAATAATAGTATTAAAAATAATACTGCCTTTAGTATTAATAATTACATTTTGGTAATCAATATTCATATATTTGACCTCATACCTTTATAATTACAATTTGTTATTTGTTATATTTTAAGTTCTATACATTTTAACCACACATTATAGTATAATCTGATATTCTGCACGAAACATAACATACGTACACATTTCAACCTGTACAAATTACACGCATATTTCAATCTTTATCAATTATGAATTATAATGAACAAGAACAAAGAACAAAGGTTTGAAGTTTTAAGATACCAGTTATCGCACAAATTTTGAAGAATATTATACGTAGAAGTTCCATTAAAAGTAACGTGTACTTGCAAAGTACATAAAAAGTATTTAACTTCATAGCTCCTCGGTACAACTTCGAACTTTTCTTACTTCTGTATAAGAAGTTCGAGATGCACAATTAAGAGCATAAATTACAATAATGAAGCGTTTGATCGTTGCCTCGATGGTCCCTGAATTCTCGAGCAGAGCTTACCAAACTCAATAAATTGAATTGGTAACAGACACTAATTTACAGTAAGTTTAAGCGGATTTCTGCTGACTATAGCCTACTCGTAACGACTCTTGAGTGGCACAACTATGAAACGATCCATCTACGTATACTTGTATAACATTAACTAAAGCAAAGCTAAGCGAACATAGTAATACACGAATAGATATCACTCTGCAATATTAGCGAGCGCTGTAATATTATTTTAGGATATTGCGTATGAAATAACCGATTTTGAAAACATGAAGTACAATATAACTAAATAAACCCTTCGATAATTATCTCTATTTACTATTGTGTTGTGTTCTTTAGGGTGGCCCTTAGCTATAGAGCTCGACTTTTTTTTCGATTTTTTTACGGTCTTACCCCCTAAAATTTTGACACTTGGTGAAAAAATGATAATGTCAAAGTTTCAGCATGATTGGATGACAAGAACCCGTGCTACAATCGAGTTGAAGTTTTCAAATTTACACTATTTCATGTTAACGTCGGATATCTTAGTAGCTTTTTATTTTAAAAAATATCAGTGAATATTTTGTCATTAAAATATAATTTTTCACACGTGTAATACTACCGTTTGTATTCCGCTTTTTACAATATACACAAAATTATTAAATTTTAGCGTTAAACTTTCTATGTAACGTAGCATTTGAACCACCGGAGAATGTGACTGCTGGGAATACAATTTGTTCAAAAGTTGATAAATTTTCTAAAAATCCGGATTGTATTATAAATGTGAATTTTACTTATTATTACATTTTACTGTTTAAAAGAAAAGAAATGTTATATGAAACAATGGTTTTATTCCATTCTGTTATGGAGTTATTAACTGCAATATTAAAACGTCTAATTAACGGTTTTGTGCAGTTGGTGGCCTATGAGTTAATATTATTTACTTGCTTTCATCATGACGCCTTCTACGTTCATGAAGGCGGGTAGAAGTAACTAGTACGTATGTAGAACTTATGTGGAGGATTTTTTAAATTCGAAACTCCTAAAAATGAAAATCTAGCAATTCGGAAATTCGAAAATTTAGGAATTAGAAATTTGAGGAATTTGGGAAAAAATTTTCAAATTTAGATTTTTGAGAATTTAGAAGTTTGGGAATTTAATAATTTGGGGATTTGGAAGGTTCTTAATTAAAAATTTGAAAAGTTTTTAAATTCAGAGTTTAAAAGCTTAAGAATAGAAGAAATTAAACAAATTTAGGATTTAGGACATTTAGAAATTTATTGATACACATCTTTTATAAATTCAGAAAGACATTTTTAAATGAAAATATTTGACATTTCGAAACAAAAATGTTTAACATTTTTAAATTGAAAGTTTTACCGATTTAATTAAATCCATGAAAACCTACTATTATGTGTTCTTAAGAAAATTTCACAAAAGGTGCTACTAAAACTAAAACTAAATCATAAATATTTTTCCTTATTTCGAACATATTTATAAAATCTTTAAAGAACACAAGTTATATATTAGTAATGCCACAATGTTATGTTTGAATTTAATTCTTTAAAGGTACTATCGATCTAGGGATTTTCTCGCCTGCGTGCATGCACTCGTTGCATACCTACCGGAAACCGTTGTGCGATTACACATAGTTATCGCGCTAGATTATACTACCGTTTTAATTGTGAAACGCTGTTCATTTCTGCGGTAATAGTGAACCGTCAACGCCGTTGATTTTTTAAATGTACCACGTCAAGTACTATTCGGTGAAAAGCCTGCGAAAGTTTTATTCGAGATATGCGTTGAGTCGACATAGCCTTTGCATATGTGATTTTTTTTTCACATGCAGTTTGCGCAAACTTTATTGTCTATATCTGTGTTTCGAAAATGAAAACGAATGATATAGATAACACTTTGCTTGAATTAATATTTTGAATACGCTGATGGAGTTTGTCGGTTTGCTCGGGGAAGCTGTGTATATGCAGCAAAATAGGATAGAAGCTGATGAGAGACTACATCCAAACGGTAGAACGATTATCCAGCAATAACTAAGTCAAACTACTACGAATCTCAGGTCACACTGAAATTCGTGACATCAAAGGAACAAATGAGTAGGTTCAACTACCCACACTAACAACCCAACAAGGTCTCATCTATGGATGTATCAACTAGTGTAAAGCTATAGGTATAAATGTATAAGCCAGTAGGAAAACTAACGAGGGGATAGATGAGCGAACAATTTGCAGGATTCTGAAACAACATGGCGTATGAGAAGCACGCGAGTTCTCATTGAGGAACCCTTACAGAACGTGGGTCATATCTTGATTTACCTAGACGACACGCAGCTACGTACACTCGTGGGACTAGTGACATGACATTAGTACATGAGAAAGCACTTGGTACCCATGAGACTTGAGGAAGAACCCCTGTGTTCCAGTTACGATAAGGAGGAAACTTCTTTTCATCTAATTACACGGTGTGAAGAAACGTAGGTCGAAAGAAAGTAATTCTTGGAGGCCCTCCTCTGCTATCGTTGAAAATAAGGTAAGACTTCACCCGCCCTCGCAAGCTTTTAGCACGTATATACGTCATTTTACTCGTTTTAACGTGCTGAATACGAATATCATATCCGTTTTTAACAGTAGATGTATGTTTTCAAAATAGCTGTCGTACGGTAGGTTAACATTTTAGCCAAACCGACCCCCTTTTTTGCTTGTGTACAGTAAAGAAAGATTTAGTGAGCAAGATGTACTATAAACAAATGACTCATTCCTATATTAATATTTAAAAAGAGCTACCAGTGATTTTTAAGCTTTTTTTATATTTTTTTTATACAGAGTAATTCTAGAAACGGGGACAGGTTATAGCTCTTTTTTAAGTGAAGATATAAATAATTGATAGAGGAAAAAATCATGTGAATCATATGACTATTTTTTAGATAGATGAACATGCTAGGTACAACTGCACTTTATTGAAGACAATCAAATTTTTTTGTTAAATCATTCGATCCCTTTTATTGTCCTGCGTATAAAAGTACTCATCCAAGGTCATTGAAACGTCAATATTTCACTAGATATTGTACATCAGTCAGCATTCCAGCTCTCGACAAATTCTTGCGTAGCGAGGCAGGTTATCAATATTGCAATTCCAGCTGTTGCAATTTGTATATAAACTACATCGATCCACCTAACGCGCATCTTTTTTTAGTCAACTTTTTCAGTCCGTGCAATTGTCACGCAAATTGACGAATATGAACCTGTGTACCCAGTATTTGAATCTCTGAGCTGTTCACGAACTGTTATAAAAGGAATGAATAAAACTTTTTGTAAAAATATTATTGCTTCTTTTAAAACATTTGTTTGTGCAGACTCTAGAAGTACTCTAACAGTAGTGTAAGCAATTTCTAATATCTTTTTATATTTTTCGTTATCTTACAGTACTCATAGTCTTACGGCTACTGCACATCATTCGCTGCATTTACATTCATTCGATTTTTTTTTCTTTGGGGTTGTCTGAAATATGAAATGAATTCGCGTCTTTTTGAATTGGTTGATGATTTAAAGGACAGTATCAGAATTCGCATGTCAATGTAAATGAACTGAAAAATTTTATGAAAAATGTAAAAATCATATTAGAAAATATTTAGAGTGCAATGGTTATTTATATAATTATTGCAATAAAGTATCTGATATAAAGTGTTAAAATATCTTTAATAATATGGACATTTCGATGATCTTGAGATAATACTTTTGTACATAGGAGAATAAAAACGTATTTATGATTTAACAAAAAATGGAGCCTATTTAATTCATGATACATTAATGTTGTATCTATATAAATACTAAGCTCATTGAAAATTAGAACGTACTATATCATATGACGTTTTTCAATTTTTTTCTTAAAAAGGAACTGTAACCTGATCCAATGGCTAGAATGACCTTACATTCAGAGTGAAGCATTTAAATAGAAACAGCTAAATATTTTCATAATTATTAATTGTATACAGAAATTTCAGTTGACAAAATTGTACTATTTCGAGGGGTTAATCTATTAATAGACAAAAGTTTTCGTCAAGGCCAATTTTTTTATAAGATTTCAAGATCATCGCTATTATTATTTTTACGAGATTTTAAGGTCGCCGCTACTTTTTAAATTGAATAACATATTTTTTTATTTATATTGTTGCACAGAGTGAAATTACAAATTCTAGTATCTGTAATATATAGTACCATTCATCTGATTTCAAGATATTTGCGTTTACTTACATGTTCCGAGGATATATGTCTAATTAAAAATGATGGTCACTGAAGCCTAATAATAAGTGATCTGCATGAACATCGTATTTCTTTGTTTCGACTTATCGAAAATATAAAATATCATATGTGATATTTTTTAAACATTGTACCTTTATACATTTTGAAGTAGAATGTTCAAGGTTGATATGAGTAACAGGATATATGCAATTCTATTTAAGAAGTGCATTTAAATTTTTTGGGTGCATCATTGTGTACATCCAACTTCTTTTTCAACAATTTTCAATCTCTTATTCTATCTCTTAATTACGTGTCATACGTTGTATCTTATTAAGATCATTTTTCTGACTGACCTTCAAATGATTTTGAACTGTGTTTGTTGTTTATTAAAAAATTATAAAAGAATATAAACCTATTGTATAGTCATAGTTTAGAGGAATACCTCATATTGGAGATACTTAAAATACAAGTCTATAATATAGTGATGAAATATGTCATATTGAATTATACCACATTTGGAGATATTACATTAGATTTATTGTTTAAAAAAACAAAATATTAGAATATATCATATTAGAATTTGGTTGGGAATAGATTAAGATTATGTTGAGGTTACTTCGCATTTTTATTATATTATAAATGTGTTTTTTAAAAGAATATTCAAAATACTGGGTAATCTATTGTTATGTTAGAACTGTTGGTTGAATATTTAAATAATTTTTTAACAAAGAATAAGCGATAAATCTGCTGGAAGTCACTTAGGACAGTGACCTTGATATTATATATTAAACTTAGGGTCATTGGTCATCGATCCCATTAACAGCACATTAATTCAGTTTCCAATTTCGTTTTTGACAATTGCTACCACTACAAAAGAATGAAAACACTATGAAAATTAATTTAAATTAACGACTTTTTCTACAGCAATAATAAAATTAAGGCAATTTATATAAAATGTTAAGTTGCAACACGAAATTTATTGTATACGTGAAAAATTTGATTGAGTAAAAATATTCCTTTTATTTGAATAATTTAAAATGATTTAAGAACACCTTTGAAAGAAAGTTATCTTTCAAATATTATTCGTGCAAACGTTTTTGTTATCGATCTAAGGGTGTTGTCAAGTATTCTTATCGAACACTGGACAAACATTGTTAGTGACATGACACCTCCGAATAAACAGATTATAGCGGTAGTAATACTAAGCGAAACATGAAAGCACGAATATTGGGCGTCTTAAAACTGAGCAACGGGCCAAAACACGTAACTTTTCGTGTGAAATATTAATGTAATACAGCCACATTACCCTTTATTTACATCTACCTGCGGAATACTATCTTCATATATGATGGTAGGCCACGTAAAATAAATATTTGTTGTGTTTCATAGAAAAAAACATCAGCATCCATAAAAAAAGGATATTTTTGATATTTTCGATCTTCCTTGCTACACAGAAACTGTCAATTTAAATAAATTGTTTCTTATTTCAATGCTTAATAAATGTAATTGTTAATACCGTTAGAATATAATCATTTTCATAATGTATGACATTTTCCTGTATTATTAACTACTAAAGTCATCATGTTATTTATATATAATATACGTACATTACGGTGGCCCTTTGCTATAGAACTCGATATTTTAGCTAAAATTTTGACACTTGTTGAAAAAATGATAATGTCAATATTTCAGCATGTTTGCTAGTATTACACGTGTAAAAAATTATATTTTTATTACAAAATATTCACTGATACTTTCAAAATAAAAGGCCACAAACATATCCGGCGTTAACCTAAAATCATGCAAATTTGAAAATTCAACTCGATTGCGGCACGGGTTCCTGTCATCCAATCATGCTGAAACTTCGACATTATCATTTTTTCGCCAAGTGTCAAAATTTTAGGGGGTGGGACAAAAAAAAATCAGAAGTCGAAAAATAACATTTATTCATTTTATAACATTCATTAAATCTTAAATTAATGAATAATTTGTCGTATTTGTTATTACTTGTATCACATACAAGTTACTTATTTTGTAATCCCTTGACAAATTTTTAAATTCAATTTTCCCGAAAATGAAATCGCATGTGAAAAAATTGTCTGATATAATTTTAGCTTCTTTTTATGAAGATTTACTACCTTCTCAAATATACCATCACCATCATCTGTGCATTTCAATGAATTAATCGTACCAACATGAGTCTGTAATGTACAGGGCGTCCCAGAAAAATATACTCACACCTGTGATTATCACATATATGTTTACTTGTGATAAAGGTGTTTATTCACATATTTGCTAATCTAATGGAATAAATTGACAAAACGTAATGAATTATTGAGTGGCAGTCTTTTCCGCAAGTTGTTAGGTCAATAAAGAGCGAATACAGTTTTTTAAAACACCCTATAAGTACGCTTTACTGAAACGAGTAAGGAAACGTGCTAAAAGTTTCTGACAGGTGTTACTGTAGGTGCTGTGATATCTGTAATCATACAATCAATTTGCTTGGCTTCACTTTTAATTTATTGTATTAAATACTGGACTTGGAATTATAATATCTGTAGACATTATATTTAAATATGCAATCGTTGTCAGAAATTTCCAGCCGAGCATATATTTAATATATCTTGACAACCTTCTTTGACAATAAAAATTCATTACAGTCCGTGTATATAGGGTATATGGAAACAGTAATATAACCAACAGAGGTTAATTCATTATGGCAATTCAAGTCGAAAATGTAAAGTAAAGCTTTTGTAAATTTCGTGAAAAACAACTTTGTAAATCTATTCGACACACTTCAATTAACTACAAATTTTCGACTTGTCAAATCTGCTCCGCCTGGAGTTTATATTTACAAGTGTATGTAACATTATTATGTGCTTCGTGTTTTTGTTACTATCATAATTTCTCCCAGGCTGTTATATTATTTTGCTTCATCGCGTATTTGGTTCAAACGATTTCATAAAAAACAATGAGGCAGTATATTAGTTTTCATAATTTAATATTATTATTGTAGGAATTGTTTCATATTTGAACCATAATGCCGTATGGTTGCGCTCATTCAACTAAATTATTACATACTTGCAGTAACCAACTTATATTATCATCTGGATCAATTCAACGTTCATATTTTTCGTTCAGTAAATTTTTCATTTCCCAACTGAACTGTAGTCATGATCCATCTCGATGAAAGATAAAAATATAAATAAATGCAAACGTCGGTTGAAATAAATTGCTCAAGCCGTAGCTTGCTTGATACAAAATCTTTAATTCATACTTTCCATTTATTTTTTCGCGAGTAATTATATATTCGTTGATTATACCTCGATACGAGTAATTCTGGGAATTGGAATAGGTCACTGCCTTTTTTAAGTAAAAATAAAAAAAATAATAGAGTTAAAAATCATGTGATATAATATGTCCTAATTTTATATCTTCTTACTTTTTATTCAAATGCACAAGTTCATTTGTGTTTGTTAAACCAATCGATTCGTTTACTATCCTGCGTATAGAAGTATTAACCCAAAGTCATCGAATTGCCAATACTTTCGATATTTGACATTTTATGTCTTACCATTACACTCTAAACATTTTCCCTCTCAGTGCACAGGTCTTTCACTTTCTGAAAACTAAGACAAATTCTCTCCACATCTCCAAAAGACATTCTTATTAACGTTTTAGTCTGACCACTACACATTCATCACTATAGTCTACGCATCACCCGAAAAAACACTCCCAGCCCTTAGGTCTGGTTTTCCTCAGTGTCATTCTCTTTTATAGCTTTTTCCCCCCCTTTAGAAATATACTCTGCTCTTAATCCTAAACTACGATACTACAATATCGAAGAATCCTTTTGTATGCTACTTCATCCCTTGTCGTATTCATTTGTCAGGTGCGTCACTCAGAACTAACTGTTCATTTTACAATATTAGAACAAATAACGAAAGTTTAAATGTTACGTCTATTTTGTATTTAAGGATCCTTGACTTTGCAAATTATTATTGGACTCAAATTGAAACGTATTAAAAATTCCGGTAAAAATTACGTTTGAAGAGTAAGTGCGTCACGTGTCGAAGTCGTCAAAGTACAGCAAGTTAATATTCTGGTCTGTAACAATTGTTACATTAATTCAGATAGTAAATAGCGTGAACTATTTACTTAATTTGCAACTACAATGCACATCAATGCATGGATCAGTTCTCGAAAAGGAAACACTTCTTTTGAATCATTTGACATCTGCTCACGAAGCGATGATATTCCATCTGCAGACAAGGTGTGTTCAGTGGCCTGCAGTTTTCTGTAGCAAAGCGACGTAAAACGTCACGGACGTATCCAATTTGGCACAATCGCAGGTCGTTGCCAGTTCGTTCAATCTCAATACCAAGGCAGTACCACACAGACCCGAGATCTCTGACGGTAAAACGTCCGGATATTTCTGTTTTTATTTCTTGCAAACGTCTTCGATCCGTCGATGCTATCAAAATATCGTCGACGTAGACAAATACTATCACTAAACCTGATCCCTGTTGATCCACATAAACACAACTGTCCAAGTTTGTAGGTTCTAACTTCAGCTCAATCATCGTACCATGGATTTTGAAATCATAATTGGCCAACTTTTTTCAAGCCGTAACACCTATTTATGTTTGCAAACATTACTGTTTCATCTAAAGTTACTATCATGTTTTGAGTTTTCAAGATCATTCAACATCTTACTCTTATTGAATAATCTTTTGGAATATTTGGTTTATGAATTCTGGTTTTTCGTATATACTACTGTGATAAAAAAATATGGTGAATTTTTCATTGAAAGTTCGAGGGTACTTTAAAATCATGAAATTATTTTTTGTGTGGATTAGTAGTATTGTATTTGATATATAAGCATAGTTTTATGTCAATATATTCAAGTGCTGCAGAGCTTCACGTGTTTTTGTAAACATACAAAAGTGAGTTGTTTTATTTTCACTATGTCTGGTTCTGTTGAGCAAAGAATTTGCATTAAATTTTGTTTGCGGAATATTCTGCTGCGGACATATTTAGGCTATGTCGCAACAAAATTTTTAGAAGTGTTACAACGATTTCAAAGAAGGCCGCGTACGAATTCAAGACAAACAACTTCGGACGACCATCAACATCTACCGATGAAAGCCACGTGAAGGAAATCAAAGATTTGGTGTCGGGAAATCGTCGATTGACAATTAGAGATCTTGCTGATGCTGCGGACAATTTCATTTGGATCAACCCAAATCATTTCAAAAGATGTTTTGTGTCTCAAACGCGTCAATTTTGTGTAAGACAATAATGCGCCGTCCCAGACTGCAGTGGTTCTTCGAGAACATCTCGCCAAAAACTCGACCCATATCGTTCCACAACCACCGTATTCGCCTCATTTAGCACCGTGCGACTTTTGACTGTTCAACAAACTCAAAAGACCGCTTCGGAGATACCATTTCGACTCGGTTGAGGAGATAAAAGCCGAATCGAAGAAAGTATTGAAGGCCATTCCGGAAAAAGACTTCTCTGACTGTTTCGAGGATTGGAAAAAACGTTAGCATAAGTGCATTGTGTCGCATGGGGAATACCTTGAAGGTGATGCGATTGATTTAGAAGAATAAATACAGATTGTTCATTTTATAAACAAATTCACCTGATTTTTTATCACAGTAGTATATCAATGTCGATATCCCCGTTTAAATAAATAGTTGTAGCATTCAGTTGTTCAATGTGCATATTCAACCTTGCGGACGATACCATCATCAATCTAAGTGATCCAAGTCTTGCGACAGGAGCAAAGGTATTGTGAAAATCCACATCAGCTCTCTAAGTAAAACTTTCAACATCTCTCTTGCTTTGCATCTTTCCAGGAATCCTTGTTTTCAATTCATGTTTATGTCATATTTATTAAACAGAACAATTCTCCAACCAACAACCTTTACATTAACATGTTTGTCATACAGTTTGAATGTATCGTCTTTAAGTAGACTTCTTGATAAATGGTGTCCATCCATTCGTCTTCGATTGCATCTTTAAGAGAAACCTCTGATACATTCATAATTTGATCGTTTGATTCAATCCATTCCCGATCATCCTTTTGGCTCACGACTTCTTCTTTCAAAACATTATTAATTCCATTTGTTTAAAATTCGAACTCTGAATGTTCGAGGCCTTTGAAATATTGCAACTTTGTACTGTCTAAGCCGAAAGACCATCCAATAATTTTGAAATAAACTCACTGCTAATTTGGACTAAGTATTTACTGATTCTGACTTGTTTCGTATAAGGGTTTTTTTAATTCAATTGCTGTTCGCCAAAATTCTGACTAGATGACTCCTGGCCTCACGTTCCCTCTTTGATGTACGAACAAGGTGGAGCCTCAAACGCAGTTTTCTAACTTTTTTAAATCTGTGTTCACTAATTCCGTATCATCCCCTCCCAGTGCACCTATAGCGAGGTACATCTCTGGAACGTAAGTGACGAAGTTTATCGCTATGATGGACATACGTTGAGCAAGATGGAAGAAATTCCGTCCGGTAAGGACCCTTGCGGACACTTATTTCTGAAATTCTAAGAGACCCTCTAGAACTCGACTTTATGTTACCTGGTCTGAAGCACAAAAATAGACAATAGCTGACTTCTAAAATATACCTTTACGTACCGCATATTGGCTGCAGTTCGGTCTGCTAAATTAATGAAAGGAGAAAGCTAACATTTTATAAATGACTCTAAGATTATTCAACGTTGTCATCTTACTATCACAACATAATTCATATTACTCACTGATACGATACTGCAGTCCTTCTCACGTCTGCCCTAAACGTCTGTTCGTACAATCTGCGGTCTTTCAGGACCTCGTTTTAACTGTGTCTACCCTTCAAGAGACATAGATCGTGCTGAATCAACTGAACAGCTTGGTTCTGGTTGTCCTATTGTGCTCAGTCCGATTTCCGTTTCTAATCTTGTAGAAATCACCTCAGAGCACACTCAATCCCCGTAACAGTCCTTTGGTATCTTTCCGTCGATTTCTTCCTGGCAATTCATCGGTTTAAACTCATCTAAGGAATTGACGTTCTTAGAAACAATTACTCTACATTCGCATGGTGCTCAAATACGATAAAGTTTGGAAATATTGGCGTAGTTAACAAATATATCCTCAATACCTCTTTAAACTTTCTTCTACTAGGTGTTTTATAGAGGATATGTATTTCATTCCCAAAAGTTTGTAAATACTTCAAATTTCGTTTCCGCTAATTTTTTAACTCATATGGAGTCTGACTGTTCACTATTTTTTTTATACGTCTATTTGTTACATGGTTAAAAAAGGAGATCTGTTAATTCCAATGAACTGTTTATTAAATTATGTACTCAAATCTATTCTTCTAACTTCTAACAGATCTAGAAGAATTTTTCATAGCTAAACAGGGTACAGAGGAGATCAACTTTTATACAAAATTAATAGATTCCTAGAAAACGACATAAATATTTCTTGTTAATTATAACAATGTAAATAGTTAATTATATCTGACGCCTTTATACATTGCTGCTTTATAACATTTGGCTCTTAAATTTTTCAAAACGTTTTTCACTTTCCGTTGACCTAATTCATGTCCCAGAAAACATCATTATAGTTCGAGAGAAATGTTGTAAAATTTACTCGAAATTTTCAGTTAATAATTTCATATTTTGATTTCACACTTTTATATTTCTGTCTCGTTTTGTGTTATTTACAGTGATTCCAAAAATTTTTGAAATCGTGACCTATCGAACCTATCGAGTGAGGTTTCCTGTTGAAAACGTTGAAAAAAATGTTGCATTTACAACAAAATGTATCAAACAAAAGTTGTGCATTTTTTCACGTAGAATATGAATTCGGAATGAAGAATATGGGTTTATGATAAAAAAAGATGAGATGACCTTGAAATAACCTCGAAGAGACCCATGCATTAAAAAATTAGTAATGTCATTTGATTCCCCACTTGAAATACTAAAGAACACGTGTCAGTTTGTTTTTTTTAAATCACACGTCTTCGAAATTTTTTATATTGCCGACTTAAATGGGACACACTGTATAAATCATCCTGTGCTGACTCGCGTACAATCAGCAACTGTGTCCGATTAAAAAATGGTCGAGCGTGTAAATAGCGTTGAATTTTAACCAGACACGAGTTTGATCAAAACGAATTAACGTTAAGACCAATGATTAAATGCATCCGATACGAATGATGCCTTGAAAACTTTAATAAGTGCGTCCGACACGTTGACGCTCTGAAATTCTAAGTCCGAAACGATTGACTTATTTCTTTCAGTTCTAGTTTATGTCCGAAACGAGTGACTTTATATTTTTACTTCTTATGTCCGACCGAATGACTTGTTAATGTTGTTCTTGACGCGACGAAGAATTTGATGTATCTAATGAGACGTTCTCATTTTAATTTCCACGAAACGTCGGAAGTGGAAGGAAGCATGCTGATTGGTTTTCATTAGAAACGTTGATTTTCCAATCAACATGCCCCTTGACGTTGGGCCCACCCTCTCTTGCGCCCTTAGCGCGCCTTTTTTGGAAGTGGGTGGGAAAAATACCGATAAGTACGGGAGGATCTTGAAGGTCGGCAACGCCGGGGTTTTTCCCTCCAGGTGACACGCACGTTGTCCAAAGTAACCGCTACGAAAGGACCGAGGCCCGTCCTCGGTACCCTTCGGGAGAAACCCCGTTTATGACGGAAGTAGTTATTGAAGACGAAACGAAAGTTAGAAATTCTAAAGGCATTGTTCGAAAAAATGTAAAACTAAATTGCCGGCGATGGCTAAAAACTGTCTTTCAAAAATAACTGTTAGTCCCGGACCCATCATAAACTATCTAAGAAATCCTCCTCGTATTGTGTTCCGTCGCACGTTCGGAACACATCCCTTCTTGTATGCAATAACAAATACGGAAATACTGCAGTGTCTGAATATTAATGTGAATAACTGTACGTAGCGGAAGTCCGTGTTTGCCAGGGACAGTGGTAGGTGAAAATCCGTATAATTTTATCTTGAACTATAGAATGTTTTATATTTTTCAAACAAGTCGTCACTTGTCAAATGTTTTTCCAAGTTTCTTCACATTTCTTCCAGCAAAAAGAAGTTGCTGGTTATAGCTTGTCTTCGTCCAAAAAATTAAACAAAAATACGAAATACATGGCAACGTCTTGCAATAAAAACAAATGTTCCTTCAGTTTTTACGCCTTGTCGTCCGTCAACGTCAACGCCGTTTACATATTACAGTAGACTTCCGCCTAACCGGTCCCTGTGAGACTGGTCTTCTGGTCGAATAACCGATTGGCCGATTAATCTAATAATATGTACCATTAAATTGTTCTGCATAGTTACTGAAAAACATTAACATATATATAAGAGTACGTAAAAGCTTATTTCATAATGGAAAAAAATGTATAATGTATCAGAAAAGATGTCAGATAGAGTGCTCAAGAGCTTAGTATGAATACAAAATAGAGTTACTAAAAGAGAGGTTATTTAAACAATGCAGCCAAATACTAAATTTAGTCACAAAAATGTGGCTGATATCGTATTGAAGTGATTGGAATGGTAATGTGAGATAATGATCATCAACACATCCAAAGTAGATGTTCTACTTCCGAATTTGGTGTACGTATAAATTTATTAATTCGTTAGTAACATGTCATGTTTTAATACATAAGTTTTGTCTCTCCAATTTTTGTTAGTCTATATTTAGTTGGATCTACATTTTTCATTTTCTTTTGTCACCAACTGTGATAAATGTTATAGATACAAGAGGTAAATTGTCGTCACATATCATTCGGAATTTATAAATTTTGCAATTTGTAAAAATACAAATTTATTTGTAAATCATTCTCAGCGGGGCTGACATTTAAATAAATATTTAGCCTATCCGATACTATTCATATTCTGCTATACTTAAATAAATTACGTACCTAAACAACAATTGGGGAATCAGACTTTAACTCCTCTTAATAGACTCTGATATTCGAAATTGTTGTATTTTGTCTACATTTATCGAACTAGAGATCTATCTTATGCAAAAAGACTTAAATGAAAAAGGTACCTCGAGATGAAGTTTTGCGCGATCTATCTACTGCAGTTATTATTCTTGGCAACATCGTATACGCAAAATGCATAAAAAACTTCAAGTAAAGCAGCTATGTCTTGTGAACAAGAAAGGACCACCCCTATTCATGCACACTGGTTGCCAGCACCCAGCACAAATCACTGAACAGACAGTCACAGAGTGTAACTGAAATCTCCCTAACAAATTATCATTAAGCACTTTCAAGATACCATTACATACAACTACAGCGCGTCAGTAACCGAATTGTTCTTCAAGACGTATTGTTTACGTTTTATTTCGAGACTACATTGGTATCATTTTACACGAAACGCATTTATGGTCTTACTGCACAATATAAAGTGGCTGATAAATGTAACGGAATGTATTTTTATGTGTAAAGATTATTTTAATAAAACTGTTGTGTTATGTTTGAGTTATATAAAGAACGACAGAAATTTTCTAGGACTGTAGTATACGTATGATGCCGTATACAGGTGGTACATACGGATAGGGACTGATTCTACATGAAAAAATAATTTGAAAATATAGAAGGGAATTCTCTCATTGCAGATTTCATTTTCGAGGAAATCGATTTTAAATCTATGCTCGGTACACGTATACTTGAAGTATAAGCTTTTTTTGGATGAGGTTATATATGCAAACTTGACAATTTTTAAATTTCCCAATTTTTACCTCCCCAAATTTAAAAATTTCCAGGTACTAAATTTCTAGATTCCCAAATTTTCAAATTTTCGAATTCCCGCATTTCTTAAATTATCTCATTCCTAAAGTAAATCTCTACATTCTTATGTTTTTAAATTTTTGAACACCAGATTCTTAGATTCCTATGTTTTAATATCTTTAAATCTTTAGACTGCAGATTCCAAAATTCCCACATTTATAGATTCCAAAATCCTTAGATTCCCATATTTATAAATCTTTAGATCCCTAAATTCCTTTATCCCATGATTATTGTGTCTCT